>CM049180.1:18919920-20177419 GCA_026770425.1 Boechera divaricarpa | reverse complement strand
AGAACAAAGGAGCTAAGCGGCGACGGCTTAAGCAAAAATAGGGTTTTCGTTTATTCAAAGTCTACCCTCTTAGGGCTGCGAGTCTCCCCTTATATAGGGCTCGACTTTAGGCTACAAATGTCTCAAAAAGCAACCCTAAATGTGGCCTAAACACATGGCCAAAAGGTTTCCCAAAACAAAAAGGAAAAAGTTCGAAAAAGGAAAGTTCATTAAAATGACATGGCCAAAAACGCCTAATCATAAGTGATGTGTCTTGGTGACTTGTGCGACGTCTTCATGGGCCTAAATGGACTTCAAATAATCCCTTAGAATGCTGGAATTGAACTAGAAGGAATGGTATGGGCTTCTAGACAACTCGGCCCTCAAAGGATGTCTTTGAGGCCATTTCGCACCACTAAGTTGTTGCCTCGTTAAAACCTTCCTTAGTAAAACCATGTGGGAAACCTAAGGGTAGGAAAGAGTACAATCCCTAGTGATGTCTTTATGCCCCGATCATGCTAACGTGAGGACAAAGAGGGAAGTCACCTTCTTTGTCCGCATGAGGGGCCACTCGGTTGTGTACGAGTAAGAAGCATTCTGAGGAGTCTCGTGGCTTATCTCGGCTCTTAGATCAACCGTCGGTGCTCTTGGATCATCAGTGATGAATTTGGAGACGCCTTCCTGGGTTGTAAGGGAATCCTCTAAAGCTCCAAGAAGGTTTCCAAGGTGCAGCTCCAGCTTGTACAAGTCGTGACACAAAGTATTTCCATATACGGATGCGGCCTAGTGTGAATGCTCTTGGTGTCGGATATAAGAAGTCTTGGTGTATGTGTGGGCAAGATCGAGTACACTTGATCCAATGGTTGTGAATGAATCTCCATGTGCTGTTATTATCCTCTAGTTGTGGTAGAGACTCTCCTGGACGCCAAACATGTGATTGAAGATTCCCGAATCCGTTAGCTTCTAAAACAGGCCCGTGTAGAATCCCTTGATTTGTAAAAATCATAACTTTCGATCCAGAGCAGTTCTTTGCCTGATTCCAACTCTCAGCGATTCCTTCTTGAGTCAAGTTTCCAGAAAAGGTCAACTCGTAGCTTAATTCCTCCTGGTCTGTCAGGAATCCTCCACCGAGTGCTCGCAGGTCCAAATCCGAATGCTTCAGGTCCGTCCGGATTGTGTTGGCCATAACTTCTTCATGTGATCTGATAATGGGCTGATTCCACTTCGAGGAGATCTCTAGCTGAGCTAAGAATTTGTTCCAAGTGGTCGTTGGGCATGGACATAAGAACTCACACTCCGTTTGGGATATACAAGATGCATAGGTCTTCTCAGGTGAGGTAGTAGAGCTCTCTCGGTAAACATTGGATCCAAATGGATTTGCTTGATGAGTTGCTGAGGTTGCTGGTTTGATGTCCGCATCATCTTGTTACACCGAATGAAATGGGCCATTTTGGAGAACCGGTCCACAACAACGAAGATGGAATCCTTGTGTTGTATGTTCGGCAAACCTAGCACAAAATCCATAGAAATATCCTCCCAAGGAGCGTTAGGTATATGTAAAGGCATATAAAGACCATGAGGGTGTAAGCGAGACTTAGCCTTGAGGCAAACAATGCATTTAGCACAATGACGCTCAACGTTTCTCTTGATATGTGGCCAGTAGAAATGCTCCTTGAGTGTGATGAGAGTCTTGTCTACTCCAAAATGTCCCATGAGTCCTCCACTGTGAGCCTCTCGGAGCAAAAGTTCTCTCATCGATCCTTGTGGAATGCAAAGCCACTTATCCCGGAATATGAACCCGTTTTGTAGATAATAGGACCCGGTTCCTCCCTTTAGACACTGAACATAAGTCTCTCCAAGGTCTGGATCCTCAGCATACTGATCCTTAATGTGCTCAAAACCGAACACTTTTGCCTCCATTGTCGTTATAAGCGCATGACGTCTCGATAAGGCATCCGCGACCACATTTTCTTTGCCCTTCTTGTATTTGATGACGTATGGGAACGTCTCCACGAACTCTAACCATCTTGCATGTCTCTTTTTCAACGTGGTCTGGCCTCTGAGGTGCTTGAGAGTTTCATGATCGGTGTGTATAACAAATTCCTTCGCCAAAAGATATTGTTGCCAAGTTTCTAGCGATCGGACCAACGCATACAATTCTTTGTCGTAAGTGGGATAGTTTAGGGTAGGGCCATTGAGTTTATCACTAAAATAGGCTACTGGTCTCCCTCCTTGAGTCAAGACAGCTCCAATCCCTAAACCTGAAGCATCACACTCAATCTCAAACATTTGGTCAAAGTTAGGCAAAACTAAAACCGGGGCATGAGTCAATCGGTCTTTAAAGGTCTTGAAGGCGGTGTCTTATGCTTCTCCCCACTGAAATGGCACGTCCTTCTTGATGACAGCAGTTAATGGAGCAGCTATGGTGCTAAAATCTCGCACGAATCGCCGGTAGAAGCTCGTGAGTCCGTGAAAGCTTCGGACGTGTCCGATGCTTGTTGGGGTCGGCCATTCTTCGATTGCCTTGATCTTTTCCTGGTCTACTTGTAGTCCTTGTAAGCTCACTACAAAGCCTAAGAACACCAATTTATCAGTACAAAAGATGCACTTCGTTAGGCCTTCCTTACGAAGCGTTTGCAACACTAGTTCTAAGTGCTTTACGTGTTCTACCAAGCTCCTACTATAAATGAGAATATCATCAAAATATACAACGACAAATTTACTGATATAGGAACGCAAAACCTGGTTCATAAGTCGCATGAAGGTGCTTGGTGCATTGGTTAGGCCGAAGGGCATAACGAGCCACTCGTAAAGGCCTTGTTTCGTCTTGAAGGCGGTTTTCCACTCGCCGCCTTCCTTCATTCTAACTTGATGATATCCACTCTTCAAATCAACCTTGGAAAAGATAGTTGACCCGCTCAACTCATCCAGCATATCATCGAGTCTCGAATCGGATGTCGATATTTTATCGTAATGTTGTTGATGGCTCTACAATCGACACACATCCTCCATGTGCCATCTTTCTTGGGCACTAATAGCACTGGTACAGTACAGGGACTAAGGCTTTCTCTCACGTAGCCCTTAGCCATCAGCTCTTGCACTTGTCGTTCGAGCTCTTGTGCTTCCGTGGGGCTCACGCGATATACGGGCCGGTTAGGTAGGGCCGCTCCGAGCACTAGGTCAATTTGGTGCTCAACTCCTCTTAGTGGTGGCAGCCCTGGTGGTATCTCATCTGGAAAAATATCCTTGAACTGATCAAGAACTCCTTGAATCTCCGATGGTAGCACGGTAGCTTCTTTGGCGGTGGATAGGGCCTCTTTGTAAACCAAGAGTAACACATCCTGTTTCGTGTGCAACGCCTTGTTAATGTGTCCTGCCTTAGCAAACAAACTACTCTGGACTTTCTTAGTATCCTTGGCCATCTTGATTTGCATGGCGTGAATCTCGGTAGGCTCGAGTGGAGCTAGAGTCACCTTGCGCTTGTTATGCGTGAACGAGTAGAAGTTGGTCCGGCCATGGTGTATGGCCTCTTTGTCAAACAGCCAAGGATGCCCCAAAAGAATGTGTCCAGCTTGCATAGGGACCACGTCGCATGTCACTTGGTCTTGATACCTCCCAATACTGAAGGAAACCTTCACTTGCTCGTTAATCTTCAATTCGGACTTATCGTTGAGCCATCTCAACTTATACGGCTGAGGGTGTCGTTCTTTCTTGAGCCCCAACTTGTCAATCATATAAGAACTTGCAGCATTAGTACATGAGCCTCCATCAATGATTAAACTGCACGTCTTGCCCTCCACTAAACACTTGGTGTGAAAGATATTTTCCCGTTGGGCAGTTTCGTCGGGTGCGATGGCCGTGTTTAGTATCCTCCTCATCATGAGGATTTCTCCCTTCTCTGGATACTCAACTTCTTCTTCAGACCCATCATCATCTTCCTCGGTCTCATCTTGAGTCTCATAGCCTCCGTCCCTAGTGAGAATCATAACCTTGGCGTTGGGACACTCTCGGGCCATATGCCCTCTACCTTGACACTTGAAGCATATGATGTCTCGGTTGCGTGTAGGGTTTTGATTAGACCTACTTGTTTCAGCCCTTGGACCCTTAAAAACCTCAGGAGTCTTTCCTTTGAACCTCGAATCAACCTCAACTGATTTGGCTCGGTCCATTGGTGGTTGAAACCGATTGTTGTTGTTGTTGCGTGTAGTCCATGGTTGGGCAGTCTTTGGTTTGGTGGAAGCTTTGCGCTTCCCTTGCTGCTCTATCTGAATTGCCAAGTGTAGCAGCTCGTCCATCTGGTGGTAAGGTTGCAGCTCCACCTTCTGAGATATACGGTCTTGTAAACCATCGACAAATTGTGCCATTAGTGACTCTTCTGAGTCGTCTAGCTCGAGACGGTTCTTGAGTGTCTCAAACTCGTCGTAATACTCTTCTACTGACTTACTGCCTTGAGTCAACCTTTCTGAATCTCCTCTGAATCTCTCGGTTAAAGTGTGGAGGAACATATCTTCTTTTGAAGGAAAACTTCATTTCGGCCCATGTACTGATTTGGTCGTACCGGTTCCGTCTTCTCTCGGAAACTTCTCTATCCCACCAAGATAATGCATGATCGGTGAGTTGGGCTGCTGCTACTGCCACCTTCTTCGGCTCACTATACTCATAGCATTCAAAAATTCTGTCCATACGCTTCTCCCAATCCAAGTAAGCATCAGGGTCTACTCAGCCAGCAAACGTGGGTAGCGTGAGTTTGGGATCGATGTGTTCTTGTCTGAATCCTCGGTCACGTTGATCTCTTCGTCTCATGACTGGTGGCTCTCCCTCGTCATCTGAATCCCAATTTTGATGTCTCGGTGGTGGATTGTTTCTTGGTGGTGGATTGTTTCTCGGTGGGGGGTCTTGTCTCAACGGTGCTCTTCTCGGAGGCTGCTCGATATGTCCGAGCCGTTGTTCAACCGCACCAAATCTCTGAGCCATATCAGCTCTCATCTCAGCAATGGCTTGCACCATGGTGTCTTGTCCATTACCAGCCATAAGCCTTGCACAAAAATCACAATACAATAGGTCTTAGTGCTTAGACTAGCTCAAACAAACTAACTGTAGCGTAAAATCAAAAACAAATATATTATTTTTTTTAATTTTACGAAACCAATTTTAATTTGTTTTATAACGAGTCTAGGCTCAAAATCAAGAGACAGAATAATTTTATCACGTTTCACGAATTACGAAAACTAAAACAAGCAGAATAGGCAATTACGGTAATTTTTTTTTTTTTTGAGTTTAAGATATAAGCAAGCAGAGAAGTAAGCAACGACAAACACAAGTGTTAAAACTAAGTCACGAGTAAGGACAGACACGACCTGGTGGGGCTGTAGAATCCTTAGCTCCGTCCCTTAGTACCCTCGGCTTGTCCTTGAACAACAAACAAAGAGAAGAACAACTTAAGTATCGATATAACTCTTTTTTTTTTTGATTTTCGTTGGTTCTATGAACTAGCTAACACAAGATACGAATACTGAAAGTTAAAACAAGCAAGGATAGATACAACCTAGTGGTTGTAGATGGATCTTCAGCTCTGATACCAAAATGATACAAGCCTCAGACGGGTGTTGTCTCCGAATGGACCGTGCGGCACGATTCGATGGGCAACGATCGAAACGTGAGGTTTGGCGTGGGCCAATGGATTGATAAGCGACCACACGAGTTGTGGAGAGTCTCGTGATACAGCTTGGACGTTCTACTCTTGCTGGAATTCGCATAAACAAGAAGAAAGAACAAGAGAGCTTAAGCGGCGACGGCTTTAGCGAAATAGGGTTTTCGTTTATTCAAAGTCTACCCTCTTACGGCTATGAGTTTATTCTTATATAGGGCTCGAATTTAGGCTACAAAATGTGTTTAAAACAACCCTAAACGTGGCCTAACACATGGCCAAAAAGTTTCCCAAAAACGAAAAGGAAAAAGTTCGAAAAAGGAAAGTTCATTAAAATGACATGGCCAAAAACGCCTAATCATAAGTGATGTGTCTTGGTGACTTGTGCGACGTCTTCATGGGCCTAAATGGACTTCAAATACTCCCTTAGAATGCTGGAATTGAACTAGAAGGTATGGTATGGGCTTCTAGACAACTCGGCCCTCAAAGGATGTCTTTGAGGCCATTTCGCACCACTAAGTTATTGCCTCGTTAAAACCTTCCTTAGTAAAACCACGTGGGAAACCTAAGGGTAGGAAAGAGAACAATCCCTAGTGATGTCTTTATGCCCCGATCATGCTAACGTGAGGACAAAGAGGGAAGTCACCGTCTTTGTCCGCATGAGGGGCCACTCAGTTGTGTGCGAGCATGAAGCATTGTAAGGAGTCTCGTGGCTTGTCTCGGCTCCAAAATCACTTAGGAGTGCTTCTCGAGTATCGGTGGTGAATGGAAATGCCATTGGTTTGGCATTTTTCTTGTCCGGATTCGCTCGGTCCTTGTCCGCGTCCGCATGGTCCGTGTCGAGGAAAAGGCCTACGGCTTTGGTGAGTCCTTTGAGAATCTTGGTTCTTGATCGTGTCATGGGCGCTCCTCGAAGTGGTGGGATCTCTACTGATTGGGACGGCTCCTTCTGGATGTCCACATCAGATGCTGTTTCTGTGATAGGAGTGAAGAACATACCTTGGTATTCAGATCTGGCCAATTTCCTTGCATGTGGAGAATTACCTGATGATCTTGATGCTTACAGAAAAAAGAAGTTTCTGAGAGATGTCAACCACTACTTCTGGGATGAGCCTTTCCTGTACAAGAGGGGTTTAGATGGTCTGTTCAGGAGATGTATAGCACAAGACGAGGTTCAGGGTGTGCTAGAGCACTCTCACGGTTCTGCCTATGGAGGACACTTTGCTACATTCAAGACTGTTCAGAAGGTGTTGCAAGCAGGCTTATGGTGGCCTACAATGTTCAGGGATGCTCAAGCCTTCATCACTAAGTGTGATCCTTGCCAGAGAATGGGCAACATCAGCAGAAGGAATGAGATGCCACAGAATCCGATTTTGGAAGTGGAGGTATTTGATGTTTGGGGGATTGATTTCATGGGTCCTTTCAACCCACCTTGATACAAGCATCGGACGGATGTTGTCTCCGAATGGACCGTGCGGTGCGATTCGATGGGCAACGATGGAAACGTGAGGTTTGGCGTGGGCCAATGGATTGATAAGCGACCACACGAGTTGTGGAGAGTCTCGTGATACAGCTTGGACGTTCTACTCTTGCTGGGATTCACACAAACAAGAAGAAAGAACAAAGGAGCTAAGCGGCGACGGCTTAAGCAAAAATAGGGTTTTCGTTTATTCAAAGTCTACCCTCTTAGGGCTGCGAGTCTCTCCTTATATAGGGCTCGACTTTAGGCTACAAATGTCTCAAAAAGCAACCCTAAACGTGGCCTAAACACATGGCCAAAAGGTTTCCCAAAACAAAAAGGAAAAAGTTCGAAAAAGGAAAGTTCATTAAAATGACATGGCCAAAAACGCCTAATCATAAGTGATGTGTCTTGGTGACTTATGCGACGTCTTCATGGGCCTAAATGGACTTCAAATACTCCCTTAGAATGCTGGAATTGAACTAGAAGGAATGATATGAGCTTCTAGACAACTCGGCCCTCAAAGGATGTCTTTGAGGCCATTTCGCACCACTAAGTTGTTGCCTCGTTAAAACCTTCCTTAGTAAAACCACGTGGGAAACCTAAGGGTAGGAAAGAGTACAATCCCTAGTGATGTCTTTATGCCCCGATCATGCTAACGTGAGGACAAAGAGGGAAGTCACCTTCTTTGTCCGCATGAGGGGCCACTCGGTTGTGTACGAGTAAGAAGCATTCTGAGGAGTCTCGTGGCTTATCTCGGCTCTTAGATCAACCGTCGGTGCTCTTAGATCATCAGTGATGAATTTGGAGACGCCTTCCTGGGTTGTAAGGGAATCCTCTAAAGCTCCAAGAAGGTTTCCAAGGTGCAGCTCCAGCTTGTACAAGTCGTGACACAAAGTATTTCCATATACTGATGCGGCCTAGTGTGAATGCTCTTGGTGTCGGATATAGGAAGTCTTGGTGTATGTGTGGGCAAGATCGAGTCCACTTGATCCAATGGTTGTGAATGAATCTCCATGTGCTGTTATTATCCTCTAGTTGTGGTAGAGACTCTCCTGGACGCCAAACATGTGATTGAAGATTCCCGAATCCGTTAGCTTCTAAAACAGGCCCGTGTAGAATCCCTTGATTTGTAAAAATCATAACTTTCGATCCAGAGCAGTTCTTTGCCTGATTCCAACTCTCAGCGATTCCTTCTTGAGTCAAGTTTCCAGAAAAGGTCAACTCGTAGCTTAATTCCTCCTGGTCTGTCAGAAATCCTCCACCGAGTGCTCGCAGGTCCAAATCCGGATGCTTCAGGTCCGTCCGGATTGTGTTGGCCATAACTTCTTCATGGGATCTGATAATGGGCTGATTCCACTTCGAGGAGATCTCTAGCTGAGCTAAGAATTTGTTCCAAGTGGTCGTTGGGCATGGACATAAGAACTCACACTCCGTTTGGGATATACAAGATGCATAGGTCTTCTCAGGTGAGGTAGTAGAGCTCTCTCGGTAAACATTGGATCCAAATGGATTTGCTTGATGAGTTGTTGAGGTTGCTGGTTTGATGTCCGCATCATATCCTCCCCCTTCAAGAAGTTTCGACCTCGAAACTGTACAATCTGCACCAAGAGAAAGCAAGTTAGCTTTCATTCGATTTTGGGAGTCTAGGGCCTTACCTCGGTACGGTGATGCTTGAGTGCCGTGTTGAGGATGTTCTTGTGAGTCCGGCTCACTCTTTTTGTGGTTCACTTCTGTTTCTTTATGCTCCAAGACGTGATCATGACCTTGCATTTGTGAGACTTGTGGCTCCCGTAATGGTGCATGCATTGGTGCGTTTGTTCGGGGTGGAGCTTGGGGACTTGGAATGTGTTGTTGATGGTGTTCTGGTGTAATTCTCTCTATTACGTGCCCCTTTAGATGGTGTGTTAACACGTTCTTTGATATGGGACAACAAGCTTTTGGCATCGTCTTTGGATTCGGCCATAGCAACAACCTCCTTGGTGCGGGATCTAATGCGTAGTATTGGCTGTTAGTTGTATCACCATCCACAAACTCATCATACATGAGTCCTTTCATTTCTTCCCAAGTAAAGTCTGGACCCTCGTTGACGTAGTCGAGTTGATCCCAATATCCAATCGCTTCTTTGATTAAAGTATCTTCGGCAATAGCGGTTTTTTCTGCTTCAGGAACCTGGTTGGATTGGAACCAATCTTCCATGGCCTCTTCCCATCTTAAGTACGCTTCTGGTCCTTCACTATGTCCTGAGAAGGAGATGTATTCTGGTTTGTAACCTTCATCTTCACACATTGAAGCATCACATGGCTCGGTTTCTACTAAACTGGTTTGGGAATCGATTTCTCCATAGAGTTCTTTGTCATGGTTATCTTCGGATTTTTCACACCATGATATTTGCTCGGTATATGATTCCTCCTTGTGATTGAATCCTCCAGGTTCTTGCTCATCTTCTGAACCCAAATTCTGATATCTCGGCGGTGGGTCATTTCTTGGTGGATCGTTTCTTGGTGGTGCTCTTCTCGGAGGTTGCTCGATATGTCCGAGCCTTTCTTCGATCCTTCCAAATCTCTGAGCAATGTCAGCTCTCATCTCAGCTATGGCTTGTGCCAACACATCTTGTCCGTTGCCAGCCATCAACCTCACAGCAAAACACAAAAATAAACGGTCTTAGTGCTCGAACTAGCTCAAAAAGACAATCTTTGGCGTAATTATTAAAATAAATATATTATATTTTTCTGTTTTTACGAAACCAATTTTAGTATGTCCTATAATGAGTCTAGGTTTAGAAACAAGAGACCAAATATTTTTATCAATTGTTATGAATTTATGAAAACTAAAACAAGCGAAACAGGCAATTACGATAATTTTTTTTTTTTTTGATTTTATGAGAAAAGCAAGCAAGCAAGAGTTATCAACGAGTACTGAAACTAAAACAAGAGTAAAGAAAGACACAACCTGGTGGTCGTGAGAGTCTTGAGCTCCAATCTTAGTGTCCTTGAATCAACCCTAAACACAAACGAAAACACACAACTTAACAAGTATCGACATAACCCTTTTTTTTTTTTTTCATTTTAGTTGGTTCTATGAACAAACTAACGAAAGGTATGAGTATTGAAAATTAAAAGATAACAAGGATAGATACAACCTGGTGGTTGTGGATGGATCTTCAGCTCTGATACCAAAATGATACAAGCATCGGACGGATGTTGTCTCCGAATGGATCGTGCGGCGCGATTCGATGGGCAACGATGGAAACGTGAGGTTTGGCGTGGGCCAATGGATTGATAAGCGACCACACGAGTTGTGGAGAGTCTCGTGATACAGCTTGGACGTTCTACTCTTGCTGGGATTCACACAAACAAGAAGAAAGAACAAAGGAGCTAAGCGGCGACGGCTTAAGCAAAAATAGGGTTTTCGTTTATTCAAAGTCTACCCTCTTAGGGCTGCGAGTCTCTCCTTATATAGGGCTCGACTTTAGGCTACAAATGTCTCAAAAAGCAACCCTAAACGTGGCCTAAACACATGGCCAAAAGGTTTCCCAAAACAAAAAGGAAAAAGTTCGAAAAAGGAAAGTTCATTAAAATGACATGGCCAAAAATGCCTAATCATAAGTGATTGTCTTGGTGACTTGTGCGACGTCTTCATGGGCCTAAATGGACTTCAAATACTCCCTTAGAATGCTGGAATTGAACTAGAAGGAATGATATGGGCTTCTAGACAACTCGGCCCTCAAAGGATGTCTTTGAGGCCATTTCGCACCACTAAGTTGTTGCCTCGTTCAAACCTTCCATAGTAAAACCACGTGGGAAACCTAAGGGTAGGAAAGAGTACAATCCCTAGTGATGTCTTTATGCCCCGATCATGCTAACGTGAGGACAAAGAGGGAAGTCACCTTCTTTGTCCGCATGAGGGGCCACTCGGTTGTGTACGAGTAAGAAGCATTCTGAGGAGTCTCGTGGCTTATCTCGGCTCTTAGATCAACCGTCGGTGCTCTTAGATAATCAGTGATGAATTTGGAGACGCCTTCCTAGGTTGTAAGGGAATCCTCTAAAGCTCCAAGAAGGTTTCCAAGGTGCAGCTCCAGCTTGTACAAGTCGTGACACAAAGTATTTCCATATACGGATGCGGCCTAGTGTGAATGCTCTTGGTGTCGGATATAGGAAGTCTTGGTGTATGTGTGGGCAAGATCGAGTCCACTTGATCCAATGGTTGTGAATGAATCTCCATGTGCTGTTATTATCCTCTAGTTGTGGTAGAGACTCTCCTGGACGCCAAACATGTGATTGAAGATTCCCGAATCCGTTAGCTTCTAAAACAGGCCCGTGTAGAATCCCTTGATTTGTAAAAATCATAACTTTCGATCCAGAGCAGTTCTTTGCCTGATTCCAACTCTCAGCGATTCCTTCTTGAGTCAAGTTTCCAGAAGAGGTCAACTCGTAGCTTAATTCCTCCTGGTCTGTCAGGAATCCTCCACCGAGTGCTCGCAGGTCCAAATCCGGATGCTTCAGGTCCGTCCGGATTGTGTTGGCCATAACTTCTTAATGGGATCTGATAATGGGCTGATTCCACTTCGAGGAGATCTTTAGCTGAGCTAAGAATTTGTTCCAAGTGGTCGTTGGGCATGGACATAAGAACTCACACTCCGTTTGGGATATACAAGATGCATAGGTCTTCTCAGGTGAGGTAGTAGAGCTCTCTCGGTAAACATTGGATCCAAATGGATTTGCTTGATGAGTTGTTGAGGTTGCTGGTTTGATGTCCGCATCACACCTTCTTCTGGGAACAGCTACATCTTAGTAGCTGTTGATTATGTCTCGAAGTGGGTTGAAGCCATAGCTTGTCCTAGCAATGATACAAAGGTAGTTCTGAAGATGTTCAAGAACATCATTTTCCCCAGATTTGGTGTGCCAAGAGTTGTTATCAGTGATGGGGGATCTCACTTCATCAACAAGCTCTTTGAGAATCTTCTGAAAAAACATGGGGTCAAGCACAAGGTGGCTACACCATACCACCCCCAGACTAGTGGTCAAGTGGAGGTGTCTAACAAGCAGATCAAAGCCATCTTGGCTAGAGTAGTGGGCGTTTCAAGAAGAGATTGGTCTGCTAAGCTTGATGAGACTCTCTGGGCGTACAGGACTGCATTCAAGACCCCTATAGGAAGAACACCATTCCAGCTCCTCTATGGCAAGGCTTGTCATCTACTTGTTGACGTTGAGTACAAGGCGTTATGGGCAACAAAGATTCTGAACTTGGATATCAAGCTTGCCCAGGAAAAGAGAGTATTGGACCTGCATGAGCCTTCCACAGCCTAGCAAAGCAGGAAGTCAAGCTTAGTGACTATAAACAAGCTCGCTTGGGAGGAAATCCCATGTCTATCTCGGTACATATTTCTTTGTTTTAGTTTTTAAAACGTCAAATAAGCGTGCTAAGCGGTTTGATTTTGTCTCGATTGTGTGATTTCAGGAAAGTATGAGAGGTGAATCACGAAAAGGAGGCAAAAACGCACGGGAATGGCCTGACTCGAGCACCAAACTCGAGCCCTATGATCGAGCCAACAAACCGAGCCATAGGAGGGAAATTCAAATTTCCAAAATTCTGACAGTCGGACGTACTCGACCCCACCTGGTCGAGTCAGAGGATCGAGTTCGAATTTTGGCGCCCAAGTTCGAATTTTGAATTCAAAATCCGACAATAGACGCTCCCCCTTGTCCTCTTTGTCCCCTCTCACTTGGCTATATAAACCAAGCACTATCCAAGGCCCTCCTCACACCTAAAAACTTTCACTTCTCTCTCTTTTATTTTCCAGAACTCTCTCTATTTGCACTTGCTATTCATAAGTGTTTCTTCATCTGTTTTTCTTTTGATCTTACTGTCCTTGAGTTTACTCTGACATTCTTGAGTCTCTTCTTTCTGTGAGTGATTCTCAGGCATGGATTCACGCCAAGCCCGTCGTAGATCAGCTGAAGCACTCTCCCGAAACTTCCAGATGTGGAGAGAAACCGTTCCTCCAAGCGAAGAACCCATGGAGGTTGAAGCAACGCCTGACTCGAGCACTCATACTCGAGCCAGAGGATTGAGTCAGAAGGGCCGAAAGTCTAGTTCGAGCACTCATGCTCGAGCAGGCGGGTCGAGTCAGGCCATTGACGTTTCGGAGAGAAAGCTCCCCCATGCTAAACGTGAAGGAAAACAACCAATGGAGCCTAGCCTGCCTCTTGACGGTGGTACAACAGAAGAAGATGAACCTAAGGTGACAAAGAAGCCTCAAAAGAAGAACAAACCTTCTGCAGCAAAGTACCTGGAGGTCCTTCTTGCTCGTGGTTTTGAAAGGACACGATACCCGCACAGAGAAACAATGAAGAAACTCGGCATTGCTATGGATGTGGAGTACCTGTATGAGACAGACGACATAAGTAGGTTCATGAGTATCCAGCTGGAAACCTACAAAGAGGAGACATGCCATTTCCTCTCATCTCTCGCTGTTCACTTCTATGATGAGGAGCCTGACTATGAATCTGATGGCGGTCCTGGCTTCATAACCTTCACATGCAGAGGTCGATCCTATGCTCTCACCATCAAGGAAATTGGTACTCTATATGGTTTTTCTGAAGGAGATGAACCCGTTCAAGACATTGACCACGAGGAGCTTCAGCAATTATGGTCAACCATTGGAGACACTAAACCTTTCTGCTCTTGCAGAAGCAAGAGTTCTTGCATCAGAAGCCCTGTTCTGAGATATCTCCACAAGACCATAGCAAGCACTATGTTCGCCAGGAAGGTGATTGGGACAGTGAATGACGGAGAATTGAAGATGCTAGACTTGTGCGTACTACCGCTTCTGGGCTATACAAGAGGAGGGCTGCAGATGAGGGGTGATAAGGCAGATGCAAACCTCACTTTTGTTCTTCTGGAACAATTCCTCTACTACAAGGAATGGGCAATGAGGATGCATAAGATGGAATCTGGGGGTGAGCTCTGCATTGGGGGTATAATTACTCCCATTCTTGTTGCCTGTGATGTGGAGCTAATTTCGGAGCGTTATCCACCAAAATGGATAGATGTGGATTTCTTGAGAAGGTGCAGATTCCTAGACCACACAACACCTCCAGATGAGCACTTATACAAGTTCATGCATCCAACCGTTAGAGAAACCAAGCTGCGTCTTCCTTGCACGGATTTGACTAAGGTACGAACGAGCCAGAACATAGATTTCGATCCTCCTCTTGATAGACTCTACAATCCAGATGAGGAGATCATGCAACAAGACATAGGTTCACACGATCATGTTGTTGTTGAGGAGGAGAGTGATGCAACAGAAAGGTATGCATTTGAGGAGTACAGCCTTAAGCCGTCACAAAGCCCAGCTATAAAGGAAGAACACAAGAGGATTGGTCTCTTACATAAGTAGAACAAGTTCCACGGCAAGACTATTGCTGCACTTAAGGGTACTGTGAAGGATCTGAAAGACTAAATGAAGGAAGTCAAGGACCAGCTCAAGGACTTCAAACAAAAGTTCACTGCCCCTACATCTAAGAAGGTCATCTTGCCAAAGAGAGTTCTGGTGGGAAGCAGTTCGTTTCGGGAAGAACCAAGGCCTCATGCACCTGCAATGGAACAACCAAGAGCATCTTCCTTCGAACCAAGGCAGGTTCAGCAATATGCAAGGCAGAAGAAGAGACGCTCAACAAGCGGAGCGTCTGGCTCGAGCAGTCAGCTCGAGCACGGAGGTCGAGCCAGACACCTGCACTCGTCTGACTCGAGCCACCAGCTCGAGCACACCCAGGTCGAGTCAGCCTATACGCGTGAGAGTATGGAGGACTCGATCTCCTCCTTCTTCTCCAAGCCTTGAGGTACCTGTTCCGACCATTCTTGTATATATTAGTTGCATCATTTTCGTGTTTTCTGTTGTTTCTTAATCTTTCTTTCCAAATTTTTATTACACAAGGGACTGTGTAATTTAAGTTTGGGGGGAAGGATTAAGATTTGTTTGACTTGTTTTCTGTGTTCTTATTTTTAATTTTTGAGTCTGCATACATCTAAGGCATAGAAAAACCAAAAAAAAATTTTTGAAAAATTTTCGAAAACAATTACAAAAAACAGAGTGTTCATGTAGTATTGCATCTGCATATTAGGATTGAGTCTAGATTGTTTCATATAGGGTTGTTGCATATGCACAGGGGATTATGATGATTTAAACCTTGTAAACTTGCAGATTTAACTGTATGATTTCAATGCCCTCGTTTCTAATTGTTTAATGCTTTGTTATTGAGCTTGAAGTAAGACTGAACCATGCTTTAAATGCACAACTAGGTTTGAGCCGACAAGGATAGATTCTCATGTAGTTCTGGTTTGCAATTTTCGAATCAGATAGGACTAAGTGGAATCTATATCATGGGAAAAAGGGTTGGTTCTGTGGATAGAAAAGAATGAAAAACTTGGAAAAGGATAAAAGAAAAGGATAAGAGTTCTTAGGAGGGGAATGGTCTGAATGTTTAAGTATCTAGTAAAGGATTAGGGGTTGTGCATAATAAAAGAAAAGAAAAAGGCGAGAAAGCTTAAAGGTCTGAAAAATATAAAAATGCCTAAGCTAGTTAAGAAAAACCCCCAATCCACTAGATGTATATGTGTATAACCCTCCAGGAACCAAAAACAAAAAGAAAAGATGAACTAATCCAAGAAATCAAAAGGGAAGCCTAAGGGTCAAGGGTAGAATTAGGATGACTTTCTGGGTTTAGACTTGAAGGTTAAGAACACTTGTGTAGGACTGGGTAGATGGGAGTCTATTCTTGTATGCATAGGTTGGTTCTTACCTTTAGCATTCTACTAAAGCTCATTCCTTTTCATTGAGAGATCCTTGTTCTGAAATGACAAAACCATACTGAAGGGACCATCTTTGTCTCTTACCCTTACCCTTAGCCAAATGAGTTCATTGGATGTGCATAGCTTGATTCATGGTTTCTGTTTAAATGAATGTTAAGGGGAATGATAGATTTGAATGCATGTCTAGGTTGAGATTTGATTGAACTTGTGTTATGAAGAATATGGCTAACGTTTTTAAGTAGAGTTCATAAACTTTGTATTCTAGAATTGGTAACTTGGACATTGAAGTCATCTGTTACAATCTGCGAGTTTTGGTTCTGAGTCCCCACTTTCAAACCTCTTCTCCATTCTTATTGTTTTGTTTGCTTGAGGGCAAGCAAAGACTAAGTTTGGGGGAGTTGATATGTTTGCATTTTGTATCGTTTTAGCTTGCATAATTCATACATTTAGACATGTTATTTAGCCTGTTCTTGTCATTTATTCCTAGTTTTGCATACTTAGGGTGTTTTGCATTAGGTTTGCATACATCTTGCATATTTGGCTTGTTACAGGTACTTTCAGGCGATTTTGGAGAAGTTAGACTCGAAGCCGTCTAGGACACCAGACTCGAGCACCCATGCTCGAGATGAGGAATCGAGCTAAGGCAGGAAATGGAGCAGAGGCTTGGCTCGAGAACCTATGCTCGAGCTGAGGGATCGAGCTGAGACAAAAGGTGGCGTCTTGGGGATTTTTGGCCGAGCTCGAGCATTCGAGCCCAGCATAAAAGAGGAGTCTTAAAATTTTTGAGTCCAGCTCGAGCCCCTATAATTGAGTCACGTGCTCGAGCTCAACCAATAAAAATGCAATCTTGATTTCAATTAGCTTGAGCACACCACTCGACCAAGACATGATCGAGATGGACCTTATCCTGCACATTTTTACCATTTCGCCCATGGCGTTTTAGGGTTTTTAGAATTAGTATAAATACCTAATGTTGGATTAAGACTCCTAAGTTTTTTTTTATGCCAAATTTTTGAGTTTTCCTTCTGTTCTTTATTGTTCATGATTTCCAGACTTTGTAATTTGATTTCTACTTGTTATTTTCAGTTGATTTCTTCTGTTCTATCATTTCTCTATCTGTTTCTTTCTTCTATGCAAGTTTTTATAATTTCTGGGTTTGTGTTCTTAATGTTCATCATGAGTTCTGAGTAGTCATTAGGGTTATTGAGGATGGGATAGGTTAGGTATGGAATCTTAGTCTCCTAGTGATGTGGACATCCAGAAGGAGCCGCCCCAATCATTAGAGATCCCACCACTTCGAGGAGCGCCCATGACCCGATCAAGAACCAAGAGTCTCAAAGGACTCACCAAAGCCGTAGACCTTTTCCTCGACACGGACCATGCGGACGCGGACAAGGACCGAGCGGAACCGGACAAGACAAATGCCAAACCAATGGCATTTCTATTCACCACCGATACTCGAGAAGCACTCCTAAGTGATTTTGGAGCCGAGATAAGCCACGCTAACTCTCAGAATGCTTCGTACTCGCGCACAACCGAGTGGCCTCTCATGCAGACAAAGAAGGAGACTTCACTCTTTGTCCTCTCGCTAGCATGATTGAGGCATAAAGACATCACTAGGGATTGTACTCTTTCCTACCCTTAGGTTTCCCACGTGGTTTTACTAAGGAAGGTTTTAACGAGGCAACAACCTAGTGGTGCGAAATGGCCTCAAAAAACATCCTTTGAGGGCCGAATTGTCTAGGAGTCCATACTATGCCTTCTAGATCGATTCCAGCATTCTAAGGGAGTATTTGAAGTCCATCTAGGCCCATGAAGACGTCACACAAGTCACCAAGACACGTCACTTATGTTTAGGCGTTTTTGCCTTGTCATTTTAATGAACTTTCCTTTTTCGAACTTTTTCCTTTTCGATTTTGGGAAACCTTTTGGCCATGTGTTAGGCCACGTTTAGGGTTTTTTTTAACACATTTTGTAGCCTAAATTCGAGCCCTATATAAGGAGAAACTCGCAGCCCTAAGAGGGTAGACTTTGAATAAACGAAAACCCTATTTTTGCTTAAGCCGTCGCCGCTTAGCTCCTTTGTTCTTTCTTCTTGTTTGTGTGAATCCCAGCAAGAGTAGAACGTCCAAGCTGTATCACGAGACTCTCCACAACTCGTGTGGTCGCTTATCAATCCATTGGCCCACGCCAAACCTCACGTTTCCATCGTTGCCTATCGAATCGCGCCGCACGGTCCATTCGGAGACAACACCCGTCCGATGCTTGTATCATTTTGGTATCAGAGCTGAAGATCCATCCACAACCACCAGGTTGTATCTATCCTTGTTCTCTTTTGATTCCTACATTCATACCTTTTATTATTTGTTAGATATAAAAATCAAAAAAAAAAAAAAGAGAATCTATACTTGTTGATTTGTTGTTTTTGTTTATGTTTAGGGTTGAGTTCAAGGACACTAAGATTGGAGCTCAAGACTCTCACGACCACCAGGTTGTGTCTTTCTTTACTCTTGTTTTAGTTGCAGTACTCGTTGGTCACCCTAGTTGCATTCTTATATCATAAACTCAAAACAAAACAAAAAAATTGTCGTAATTGCCTGTTCTCCTTGTTTTAGTTTTCATAAATTCGTAGAATGTGATAAAATTATTCTGTCTCTTGATTTTGAACCTAGACTCATTATAGAACAACTTAAAATTGTTTTCGTAAAATTAGAAAAATATAAAATAATTGTTTTCGATTTTACGCTACGGTTAGTCTGTTTGAGCTAGTCTAAGCACTAAGACCTATTGTATTGTGATTTTCGTGCAAGGATTATGGCTGGTAATGGACAAGACGCCTTGGTACAAGCCATTGCCGAGATGAGAGCTGATATGGCTCAGAGATTTGGTGCGGTTGAAGAACGGCTCGGATATATCGAGCAGCCTCCGAGAAGAGCACCGTTGAGACAAGACCCCCCACCGAGAAACAATCCACCACCAAGAAACAATCCACCACCGAGACATCAAAATTGGGATTCAGATGACGAGGGAGAGCCACCAGACATGAGACGAAGAGATCAACGTGACCGAGGATTCAGACAAGAACACATCGATCCCAAACTCACGCTACCCACGTTTGCTGGCCGAGTAGACCCTGATGCTTACTTGGATTGGGAGAAGCGTATGGACAGAATTTTTGAATGCTATGAGTATAGTGAGCAAAAGAAGGTGGCAGTAGCAGCAGCCCAACTCACCGATCACGCATTATCTTGGTGGGATAGAGAAGTTTCCGAGAGGAGACGGAACCGGTACGACCAAATCAGTACATGGGCCGAAATGAAGCTTTCCTTCAAAAGAAGATATGTTCCTCCACACTTTCACCGAGAGATTCAGAGGAGATTCAGAAGGTTGACCCAAGGCAGTAAGTCAGTAGAAGAGTATTACGACGAGTTTGAGACACTCAAGAACCGTCTCGAGCTAGACGACTCGGAAGAGTCACTAATGGCACAATTTGTCGATGGTTTACAAGACCGTATATCTCAGAAGGTAGAGCTGCAACCTTACCACCAGATGGATGAGCTGCTACACTTGGCAGTTCAGATAGAGCAGCAAGGGAAGCGCAAAGCTTCTACCAAACCAAAGACTGCCCAACCATGGACTACACGCAACAACAACAACAATCGGTTTCAACCACCAACGGACCGAGCCAAATCAGTTGAGGTTGATTCGAGGTTCAAAGGGAAGACTCCTGAGGTTTCTAAGGGTCCAAGAGCTGAGACAAGTAGGTCTAATCAAAACCCTACACGCAATCGAGACATCATATGCTTCAAGTGTCAAGGTAGAGGGCATATGGCCCGAGAGTGTCCCAACGCCAAGGTTATGATTCTCACTAGGGACGGAGGCTATGAGACTCAAGATGAGACCGAGGAAGAGGATGATGGGTCTGAAGAAGAAGTTGAGTGTCCAGAGAAGGGAGAAATCCTCATGATGAGGAGGATACTAAACACGGCCATCGCACCCGACGAAACTGCCCAACGGGAAAATATCTTTCACACCAAGTGTTTAGTGGAGGGCAAGACATGCAGTTTAATCATTGATGGAGGCTCGTGTACCAATGCTGCAAGTTCTTATATGATTGACAAGTTGGGGCTCAAGAAAGAACGACACCCTCAGCCGTATAAGTTGAGATGGCTCAACGATAAGTCCGAATTGAAGATTAACGAGCAAGTGAAGGTTTCCTTCAGTATTGGGAGGTATCAAGACCAAGTGACATGCGACGTGGTCCCTATGCAAGCTGGACACATTCTTTTGGGACGTCCTTGGCAGTTTGACAAAGAGGCCATACACCATGGCCGGACCAACTTCTACTCGTTCACGCATAACAAACGCAAGGTGACTCTAGCTCCACTCGAGCCTACCGAGATTCACGCAATGCAAATCAAGATGGCCAAGGATACTAAGAAGGTCCAGAGTAGTTTGTTTGCTAAGGCAGGACACATTAACAAGGCGTTGCACAAGAAACAGGATGTATTACTCTTGGTTTACAAAGAGGCCCTATCCGCCGCCAAAGAAGCTACCGTGCTACCATCGGAGATTCAAGGAGTTCTTGATCATTTCAAGGATATTTTTCCAGCTGAGATACCACCAGGGCTGCCACCACTAAGAGGAGTTGAGCACCAAATTGACCTAGTGCCCGGAGCGGCCCTACCTAACCGGCCCGCATATCGCGTGAGCCCCACGGAAGCACAAGAGCTCGAACGGCAAGTGCAAGAGCTGATGGCTAAGGGCTACGTGAGAGAAAGCCTTAGTCCCTGTGCTGTACCAGTGCTATTAGTGCCCAAGAAAGATGGCACATGGAGGATGTGTGTCGATTGTAGAGCCATCAACAACATTACGATAAAATATCGACATCCGATTCCGAGACTCGATGATATGCTGGATGAGTTGAGCGGGTCAACTATATTTTCCAAGGTTGATTTGAAGAGTGGATATCATCAAGTTAGAATGAGAGAAGGCGACGAGTGGAAAACCGCCTTCAAGACGAAACAAGGCCTTTACGAGTGGCTCGTTATGCCCTTCGGCCTAACCAATGCACCAAGCACCTTCATGCAACTTATGAACCAGGTTTTGCGTTCCTATATCAGTAAATTTGTCGTTGTATATTTTGATGATATTCTCATTTATAGTAGGAGCTTGGTAGAACACGTAAAGCACTTAGAACTAGTGTTGCAAACGCTTCGAAAGGAAGGCCTATATGCCAACCTAACGAAGTGCATCTTTTGTACTGATAAATTGGTGTTCTTAGGCTTTGTAGTGAGCTCACAAGGACTACAAGTGGACCAGGAAAAGATCAAGGCAATCGAAGAATGGCCGACCCCAATGAGCATCGGACACGTCCGAAGCTTTCACGGACTCGCGAGCTTCTACCGGCGATTCGTGCGAGATTTTAGCACCATAGCTGCTCCATTAACTGCTGTCATCAAGAAGGACGTGCCATTTCAGTGGGGAGAAGCACAAGAAACCGCCTTCAAGACCCTTAAAGACCGATTGACTCATGCCCCAGTTTTAGTTTTGCCTAACTTTGACCAAATGTTTGAAATTGAGTGTGATGCTTCAGGTTTAGGGATTGGAGCTGTCTTGACTCAAGGAGGGAGACCAGTAGCCTACTTTAGTGAGAAACTCAATGGGCCTACCCTAAACTATCCCACTTACGACAAAGAATTGTACGCGTTGGTCCGATCGCTAGAAACGTGGCAACATTATCTTTTAGCGAAGGAATTTGTTATTCACACCGATCATGAGGCTCTCAAGCATCTCCGAGGCCAGACTACGTTGAAGAAGAGACACGCAAGGTGGTTATAATTTGTGGAAACCTTCCCATACGTCATCAAGTACAAGAAAGGCAAAGACAATGTGGTCGCGGATACCCTATCAAGACGTCATGCGCTTATATCGACTATGGAGGCTAAAGTGTTCGGTTTTGAGCACATTAAGAATCAGTATGCTGAGGATCCAGACCTTGGAGAGACTTATGCTCAATGTCTAAAAGGAGGAACCAGGTCCTATTATCTACAAAACGGGTTCCTATTCCGGGATAAGCGGCTTTGCATTCCACAAGGCTCGATGAGAGAACTTTTGGTCCGAGAGGCTCACGGTGGGGGACTCATGGGACATTTTGGAGTAGACAAGACTCTCATCACACTCAAGGAGCATTTTTACTGGCCACATATCAAGAGAGACGTTGAGCGTCATTGTGCTAAATGCATTGTTTGCCTCAAGGCTAAGTCTCGCTTACACCCTCATGGTCTTTATATGCCTTTACCTATACCTAACGCTCCTTGGGAGGATATTTCTATGGATTTTGTGCTAGGTTTGCCGAACATACAACACAAGGATTTCATCTTCGTTGTTGTGGACCGGTTCTCCAAAATGGCCCATTTCATTCCGTGTAACAAGACCAACGATGCCTCACAAACCGCAAGTTTGTTCTTTAAAGAGGTGGTGCGTTTACATGGGCTGCCGAGAACCATTGTGTCGGACCGAGACACAAAATTCCTGAGCCACTTCTGGAGAACTTTGTGGAAAAAGCTAGGCACCAAGCTTCTCTTCTCCACGACGTGTCATCCCCAAACCGATGGTCAAACGGAAGTGGTAAACCGGACCTTATATAGCTTACTTAGAGCTAGCATTGGTAAAAACTTAAAGAATTGGGTTGAGTGTTTGCCTTTAGTTGAATTTGCTTATAATCGTGCTACTCACTCTTCTTCTAAGTTTTCTCCTTTCGAGGTTGTGTATGGTTTTAACCCTAGGACCCCATTGGAGTTTACTCCGTTACCGTTACCAAAGCCGGATCAAGTTAGTCTCGATGGAATCGCCAAAGCCGAGCAAGTCAAGAAGATCCACGAGAAGGTTAAGGAGAACCTCAACAAGAGGAACGAGCAAATCAAACACCAACGAGACAAGGGACGCAAGAAAGTAGAGTTTGCCCGGGAGAATGGGTTTGGCTACACATGCGGCCCGAACGGTTCCCGAATAAGCGTAGCTCCAAACTAGCACCGAGAGGAGATGGCCCATTCAAGATCGTTGAGAAGATCAACGACAATGCTTACCGCCTCGAGTTACCAGGTGAGTTCCATGTTTCACCAACGTTCAACGTTTCGACTTGTCTCCTTTTGATGTAGGTGAATCGGACATGACGGAAAAGCTTTTTCAAGAAGGGGAGAATGATGTGGACATCCAGAAGGAGCCACCCCAATCATTAGAGATCCCACCACTTCGAGGAGCGCCCATGACCCGATCAAGAACCAAGAGTCTCAAAGGACTCACCAAAGCCGTAGACCTTTTCCTCGACACGGACCATGCGGACGCGGACAAGGACCGAGCGGAACCGGACAAGACAAATGCCAAACCAATGGCATTTCTATTCACCACCGATACTCGAGAAGCACTCCTAAGTGATTTTGGAGCCGAGATAAGCCACGCTAACTCTCAGAATGCTTCGTACTCGCGCACAACCGAGTGGCCTCTCATGCAGACAAAGAAGGAGACTTCACTCTTTGTCCTCTCGCTAGCATGACTGAGGCATAAAGACATCACTAGGGATTGTACTCTTTCCTACCCTTAGGTTTCCCACGTGGTTTTACTAAGGAAGGTTTTAACGAGGCAACAACCTAGTGGTGCGAAATGGCCTCAAAAAACATCCTTTGAGGGCCGAATTGTCTAGGAGTCCATACTATGCCTTCTAGATCGATTCCAGCATTCTAAGGGAGTATTTGAAGTCCATCTAGGCCCATGAAGACGTCGCACAAGTCACCAAGACACGTCACTTATGTTTAGGCGTTTTTGCCTTGTCATTTTAATGAACTTTCCTTTTTCGAACTTTTTCCTTTTCGATTTTGGGAAACCTTTTGGCCATGTGTTAGGCCACGTTTAGGGTTGTTTTTAACACATTTTGTAGCCTAAATTCGAGCCCTATATAAGGAGAAACTCGCAGCCCTAAGAGGGTAGACTTTGAATAAACGAAAACCCTATTTTTGCTTAAACCGTCGCCGCTTAGCTCCTTTGTTCTTTCTTCTTGTTTGTGTGAATCCCAGCAAGAGTAGAACGTCCAAGCTGTATCACGAGACTCTCCACAACTCGTGTGGTCGCTTATCAATCCATTGGCCCACGCCAAACCTCACGTTTCCATCGTTGCCTATCGAATCGCGCCGCACGGTCCATTCGGAGACAACACCCGTCCGATGCTTGTATCACCTAGGTGGTTTAAGAGTTGATTGTTTAATTTCCCTTCTAAATCAGTGTTCTTAATGCTAATTTCTCTCTGATCAATTGAGATTAGAACTTAGGTGTTTTTCCACCCAGAAGGTGTTTGATAAAATGCTTGACTAAACTGATGTTAGAGATTTGCATGCCTAGCCTAAGGGATTAGTTGTCTAGGGTGTTTATTGACAATATTGAACTGAATCTTAATGCCTGCTAGAGTAGATTTCGCCAAGGGATTGGGTCTGGAACTGGTCTAGCTTGAGGTTACTTATCACGGGAGTGGACTTAACTGGTTGTGATGTTTGATATCTAGGGAATAGCTTGAATGAGTTTTGTTAGACCACCTGGGTAGGCTAAGAGGACACACTGAGTCGATTACCCCATCCTTAGGAACTTCTCTTGCATTGATTAAATTCTCTGTTAGTCCTTTGCGCCGTTTCTGATATTGCTATGCTTCTGTTAGTTTCCGCTAGTCTTAGATAATATCTATTTTAACTTCTATTTTCAGTTTCTGTCTAGGTTGCTAGAGTCCTATACACTATTTGCTTGGCTTGACTTGAATTGCTTGATCGCATCCTTTTTGGTTAATATCTTCATCCTTATGGATTGACCCCTTACTATACTACAACGAAACTTTGGTCTAGTAAGAAATTGACTTATTTCAGTACTTATACACGTCATCAGACAGACTCTATTCTGTGCCTGTTCGACTCGACCAACTAACTCGAGTGCCCTGTTCGAGTCAGTCAATCGAGTCTACCTTCACCTGTATGCAAACGAGATCAAAAGGAAACCAGAATCTCCTGCGCTACCTCGACAATATTAATCAGTTACCAAGACAGTTGCGAGCAGAGAGAACACATCAGAATAGATCAACAGGACCAAGTAGAAATGGACGAAAACCCACGAGGACAGAATGAACAAGGACCTCCTCCGAGGAGGCCAAGATTGATCGGAGCAGGAGATGCTCCTAATACTCACACTCAGAGGCAAAGGATTGTACCTCCTACAATCTAAAACAACAACTTTGAGATCAAGAGTGGTTTGATAGCTATGGTGCAAAGCAACAAATTCCACGGGTTGCCTCTGGAGGATCCTCTTGATCACTTTTACGAGTTTGATAGACTCTGCAGCCTCACTAAGATCAATGGAGTCAGTGAAGATGGCTTTAAACTTTGACTTTTCCCCTTCTCTCTTGGTGACAAAGCCCATCTGTGGGAAAAGAATTTACCTCATGGATTGATTACATCCTGGGATGACTGCAAAAAGGCTTTCCTTGCCAAGTTCTTCTCAAACTCAAGGACAGCAAGACTCCACAACGAGATCTCCGGATTTGCACAGACGAATGGTGAAACTTTCTGTGAAGCTTGGGAAAGATACAAGAGCTACCAATCTCAGTGTCCTCATCATGGATTCAGCAATGAGTCCATTCTTAGCATTCTTTACAGAGGAGTTCTCCCAAACATAAGCCTGCTACTAGATACAACCAGCAATGGAAACTTTCTAAACAAAGATGTTGATGAAGGCTGGGAGTTAGTGGAGAACCTTGCTCAATCTGATGGGAACTACAATGATACAAGCATCGGACGGGTGTTGTCTCCGAATGGACCGTGCGGCGCGATTCGATGGGCAACGATGGAAACGTGAGGTTTGGCGTGGGCCAATGGATTGATAAGCGACCACACGAGTTGTGGAGAGTCTCGTGATACAGCTTGGATGTTCTACTCTTGCTGGGATTCACACAAACAAGAAGAAAGAACAAAAGGAGCTAAGCGGCGACGGCTTAAGCAAAAATAGGGTTTTTTGTTTATTCAAAGTCTACCCTCTTAGGGCTGCGAGTTTCTCCTTATATAGGGCTCGAATTTAGGCTACAAAATGTGTTAAAAACAACCCTAAACGTGGCCTAACACATGGCCAAAAGGTTTCCCAAAATCGAAAAGGAAAAAGTTCGAAAAAGGAAAGTTCATTAAAATGACAAGGCAAAAACGCCTAAACATAAGTGACGTGTCTTGGTGACTTGTGCGACGTCTTCATGGGCCTAGATGGACTTCAAATACTCCCTTAGAATGCTGGAATCGATCTAGAAGGCATAGTATGGACTTCTAGACAATTCGGCCCTCAAAGGATGTTTTTTGAGGCCATTTCGCACCACTAGGTTGTTGCCTCGTTAAAACCTTCCTTAGTAAAACAACGTGGGAAACCTAAGGGTAGGAAAGAGTACAATCCCTAGTGATGTCTTTATGCCTCAATCATGCTAGCGAGAGGACAAAGAGTGAAGTCTCCTTCTTTGTCCGCATGAGAGGCCACTCGGTTGTGCGCGAGTACGAAGCATTCTGAGAGTTAGCGTGGCTTATCTCGGCTCCAAAATCACTTAGGAGTGCTTCTCGAGTATCGGTGGTGAATAAAAATACCATTGGTTCGGCATTTGTCTTGTCCGGTTCCGCTCGGTCCTTGTCCGCGTCCGCATGGTCCGTGTCGAGGAAAAGGTCTACGGCTTTGGTGGGCGATACAAGCATCGGACGGGTGTTGTCTCCGAATGGACCGTGCGGCGCGATTCGATGGGCAACGATGGAAACGTGAGGTTTGGCGTGGGCCAATGGATTGATAAGCGACCACACGAGTTGTGGAGAGTCTCGTGATACAGCTTGGACGTTCTACTCTTGCTGGGATTCACACAAACAAGAAGAAAGAACAAAGGAGCTAAGCGGCGACGGCTTAAGCAAAAATAGGGTTTTCGTTTATTCAAAGTCTACCCTCTTAGGGCTGCGAGTTTCTCCTTATATAGGGCTCGAATTTAGGCTACAAAATGTGTTAAAAACAACCCTAAACGTGGCCTAATACATGGCCAAAAGGTTTCCCAAAATCAAAAAGGAAAAAGTTCGAAAAAGGAAAGTTCATTAAAATGACAAGGCAAAAACGCCTAAACATAAGTGACGTGTCTTGGTGACTTGTGCGACGTCTTCATGGGCCTAGATGGACTTCAAATACTCCCTTAGAATGCTGGAATCGATCTAGAAGGCATAGTATGGACTTCTAGACAATTCGGCCCTCAAAGGATGTTTTTTGAGGCCATTTCGCACCACTAGGTTGTTGCCTCGTTAAAACCTTCCTTAGTAAAACAACGTGGGAAACCTAAGGGTAGGAAAGAGTACAATCCCTAGTGATGTCTTTATGCCTCAATCATGCTAGCGAGAAGACAAAGAGTGAAGTCTCCTTCTTTGTCCGCATGAGAGGCCACTCGGTTGTGCGCGAGTACGAAGCATTCTGAGAGTTAGCGTGGCTTATCTCGGCTCCAAAATCACTTAGGAGTGCTTCTCGAGTATCGGTGGTGAATAAAAATGCCATTGGTTCGGTATTTGTCTTGTCCGGTTCCGCTCGGTCCTTGTCCGCATCCGCATGGTCCGTGTCGAGGAAAAGGTCTACGGTTTTGGTGGGCGATACAAGCATCGGACGGGTGTTGTCTCCGAATGGACCGTGCGGCGCGATTCGATGGGCAACGATGGAAACGTGAGGTTTGGCGTGGGCCAATGGATTGATATGCGACCACACGAGTTGTGGAGAGTCTCGTGATACAGCTTGGACGTTCTACTCTTGCTGGGATTCACACAAACAAGAAGAAAGAACAAAAGGAGCTAAGCGGCGACGGCTTAAGCAAAAATAGGGTTTTTATTTATTCAAAGTCTACCCTCTTAGGGCTGCGAGTCTCTCCTTATATAGGGCTCGACTGTAGGCTACAAATGTCTTAAAAAGCAACCCTAAACGTGGCCTAAACACATGGCCAAAAGGTTTCCCAAAACAAAAAGGAAAAAGTTCGAAAAAGGAAAGTTCATTAAAATGACATGGCCAAAAACGCCTAATCATAAGTGATGTGTCTTGGTGACTTGTGCGACGTCTTCATGGGCCTAAATGGACTTCAAATACTCCCTTAGAATGCTGGAATTGAACTAGAAGGAATGGTATGGGCTTCTAGACAACTCGGCCCTCAAAGAATGTCTTTGAGGCCATTTCGCACCACTAAGTTGTTGCCTCGTTAAAACCTTCCTTAGTAAAACCACGTGGGAAACCTAAGGGTAGGAAAGAGTACAATCCCTAGTGATGTCTTTATGCCCCGATCATGCTAACGTGAGGACAAAGAGGGAAGTCACCTTCTTTGTCCGCATGAGGGGCCACTCGGTTGTGTACGAGTAAGAAGCATTCTGAGGAGTCTCGTGGCTTATCTCGGCTCTTAGATCAACCGTCGGTGCTCTTGGATCATCAGTGATGAATTTGGAGACGCCTTCCTGGGTTGTAAGGGAATCCTCTAAAGCTCCAAGAAGGTTTCCAAGGTGCAGCTCCAGCTTGTACAAGTCGTGACACAAAGTATTTCCATATACGGATGCGGCCTAGTGTGAATGCTCTTGGTGTCGGATATAGGAAGTCTTGGTGTATGTGTGGGCAAGATCGAGTCCACTTGATCCAATGGTTGTGAATGAATCTCCATGTGCTGTTATTATCCTCTAGTTGTGGTAGAGACTCTCCTGGACGCCAAACATGTGATTGAAGATTCCCGAATCCGTTAGCTTCTAAAACAGGCCCGTGTAGAATCCCTTGATTTGTAAAAATCATAACTTTCGATCCAGAACAGTTCTTTGCCTGATTCCAACTCTCAGCGATTCCTTCTTGAGTCAAGTTTCCAGAAAAGGTCAACTCGTAGCTTAATTCCTCCTGGTCTGTCAGGAATCCTCCACCGAGTGCTCGCAGGTCCAAATCCGGATGCTTCAGGTCCGTCCGGATTGTGTTGGCCATAACTTCTTCATGGGATCTGATAATGGGCTGATTCCACTTCGAGGAGATCTTTAGCTGAGCTAAGAATTTGTTCCAAGTGGTCGTTGGGCATGGACATAAGAACTCACACTCCGTTTGGGATATACAAGATGCATAGGTCTTCTCAGGTGAGGTAGTAGAGCTCTCTCGGTAAACATTGGATCCAAATGGATTTGCTTGATGAGTTGTTGAGGTTGCTGGTTTGATGTCCGCATCATATCCTCCCCCTTCAAGAAGTTTCGACCTCGAAACTGTACAATCTGCACCAAGAGAAAGCAAGTTAGCTTTCATTCGATTTTGGGAGTCTAGGGCCTTACCTCGGTACGGTGATGCTTGAGTGCCGTGTTGAGGATGTTCTTGTGAGTCCGGCTCACTCTTTTTGTGGTTCACTTCTGTTTCTTTATGCTCCAAGACGTGATCATGACCTTGCATTTGTGAGACTTGTGGCTCCCGTAATGGTGCATGCATTGGTGCGTTTGTTCGGGGTGGAGCTTGGGGACTTGGAATGTGTTGTTGATGGTGTTCTGGTGTAATTCTCTCTATTACGTGCCCCTTTAGATGGTGTGTTAACACGTTCTTTGATATGGGACAACAAGCTTTTGGCATCGTCTTTGGATTCGACCATAGCAACAACCTCCTTGGTGCGGGATCTAATGCGTAGTATTGGCTGTTAGTTGTATCACCATCCACAAACTCATCATACATGAGTCCTTTCATTTCTTCCCAAGTAAAGTCTGGATCCTCGTTGACGTAGTCGAGTTGATCCCAATATCCAATCGCTTCTTTGATTAAAGTATCTTCGGCAATAGCGGTTTTCTGCTTCAGGAACCTGGTTGGATTGGAACCAATCTTCCATGGCCTCTTCCCATCTTAAGTACGCTTCTGGTCCTTCACTATGTCCTGAGAAGGAGATGTATTCTGGTTTGTAACCTTCATCTTCACACATTGAAGCATCACATGGCTCGGTTTCTACTAAACTGGTTTGGGAATCGATTTCTCCATAGAGTTCTTTGTCATGGTTATCTTCGGATTTTTCACACCATGATATTTGCTCGGTATATGATTCCTCCTTGTGATTGAATCCTCCAGGTTCTTGCTCATCTCCGTGGTAGTCATCTTCTTGGCTGGTGTGAAAATTAGTCTTTTCATACCATGATTCATCTTCATGGTTCTCCTCTTCGTAATCTTCATGGTTGTGCTGTTGTGTGTAGCCTCTAGACTCATCTCCATAGCCTCCAGCATCTATACTATATTGAGATTCTTCTAGTTCAGGTTCATATCCATAGCATTCTCCTTCTTGACTGAATTGTGATTCACCCTCATCACACCAGGATTTGATTTCATTGTTTTCTTCTTCACGTTTTTGTTCACCATCATAACTGATTTCAGAATCAGTTTCTTCATTGCATGTTTCAACGTCATGGTCGTCTCTTCTTCCCCAAGAGTGATGGCTTTCTCCTTCTCCCCAATCAACCTCTGATGTATTTGTCTCATCTTCTGAACCCAAATTCTGATATCTCGGCGGTGAGTCATTTCTTGGTGGATCGTTTCTTGGTGGTGCTCTTCTCGGAGGTTGCTCGATATGTCCGAGCCTTTCTTCGATCGTTCCAAATCTCTGAGCAATGTCAGCTCTCATCTCAGCTATGGCTTGTGCCAACACATCTTGTCCGTTGCCAGCCATCAATCTCACAGCAAAACACAAAAATAAACGGTCTTAGTGCTCGAATTAGCTCAAAAAGACAATCTTTGGCGTAATTATTAAAATAAATATATTATATTTTTTTGTTTTTACGGAACCAATTTTAGTATGTCCTATAATGAGTCTAGGTTTAGAAACAAGAGACCAAATATTTTTATCAATTGTTATGAATTTATGAAAACTAAAACAAGCGAAACAGGCAATTACGATAATTTTTTTTTTTTGATTTGATGAGAAAAGAAAGCAAGCAAGAGTTATCAACGAGTACTGAAACTAAAACAAGAGTAAAGAAAGACACAACCTGGTGGTCGTGAGAGTCTTGAGCTCCAATCTTAGTGTCCTTGAATCAACCCTAAACACAAACGAAAACACACAACTTAACAAGTATCGACATAACCCTTTTTTTTTTTTTGATTTTAGTTGGTTCTATGAACAAACTAACGAAAGGTATGAGTATTGAAAATTAAAAGATAACAAGGATAGATACAACCTGGTGGTTGTGGATGGATCTTCAGCTCTGATACCAAAATGATACAAGCATCGGACGGGTGTTGTCTCCGAATGGACCGTGCGGCGCGATTCGATGGGCAACGACGGAAACGTGAGGTTTGGCGTGGGCCAATGGATTGATATGCGACCACACGAGTTGTGGAGAGTCTCGTGATACAGCTTGGACGTTCTACTCTTGCTGGGATTCACACAAACAAGAAGAAAGAACAAAAGGAGCTAAGCGGCGACGGCTTAAGCAAAAATAGGGTTTTTGTTTATTCAAAGTCTACCCTCTTAGGGCTGCGAGTCTCTCCTTATATAGGGCTCGACTGTAGGCTACAAATGTCTTAAAAAGCAACCCTAAACGTGGCCTAAACACATGGCCAAAAGGTTTCCCAAAACAAAAAGGAAAAAGTTCGAAAAAGGAAAGTTCATTAAAATGACATGGCCAAAAACGCCTAATCATAAGTGATGTGTCTTGGTGACTTGTGCGACGTCTTCATGGGCCTAAATGGACTTCAAATACTCCCTTAGAATGCTGGAATTGAACTAGAAGGAATGGTATGGGCTTCTAGACAACTCGGCCCTCAAAGAATGTCTTTGAGGCCATTTCGCACCACTAAGTTGTTGCCTCGTTAAAACCTTCCTTAGTAAAACCACGTGGGAAACCTAAGGGTAGGAAAGAGTACAATCCCTAGTGATGTCTTTATGCCCCGATCATGCTAACGTGAGGACAAAGAGGGAAGTCACCTTCTTTGTCCGCATGAGGGGCCACTCGGTTGTGTACGAGTAAGAAGCATTACGAGGAGTCTCGTGGCTTATCTCGGCTCTTAGATCAACCGTCGGTGCTCTTGGATCATCAGTGATGAATTTGGAGACGCCTTCCTGGGTTGTAAGGGAATCCTCTAAAGCTCCAAGAAGGTTTCCAAGGTGCAGCTCCAGCTTGTACAAGTCGTGACACAAAGTATTTCCATATACGGATGCGGCCTAGTGTGAATGCTCTTGGTGTCGGATATAGGAAGTCTTGGTGTATGTGTGGGCAAGATCGAGTCCACTTGATCCAATGGTTGTGAATGAATATCCATGTGTTGTTATTATCCTCTAGTTGTGGTAGAGACTCTCCTGGACGCCAAACATGTGATTGAAGATTCCCGAATCCGTTAGCTTCTAAAACAGGCCCGTGTAGAATCCCTTGATTTGTAAAAATCATAACTTTCGATCCAGAACAGTTCTTTGCCTGATTCCAACTCTCAGCGATTCCTTCTTGAGTCAAGTTTCCAGAAAAGGTCAACTCGTAGCTTAATTCCTCCTGGTCTGTCAGGAATCCTCCACCGAGTGCTCGCAGGTCCAAATCCGGATGCTTCAGATCCGTCCGGATTGTGTTGGCCATAACTTCTTCATGGGATCTGATAATGGGCTGATTCCACTTCGAGGAGATCTCTAGCTGAGCTAAGAATTTGTTCCAAGTGGTCGTTGGGCATGGACATAAGAACTCACACTCCGTTTGGGATATACAAGATGCATAGGTCTTCTCGGGTGAGGTAGTAGAGCTCTCTCGGTAAACATTGGATCCAAATGGATTTGCTTGATGAGTTGTTGAGGTTGCTGGTTTGATGTCCGCATCATATCCTCCCCTTCAAGAAGTTTCGACCTCGAAACTGTACAATCTGCACCAAGAGAAAGCAAGTTAGCTTTCATTCGATTTTGGGAGTCTAGGGCCTTACCTCGGTACGGTGATGCTTGAGTTCCGTGTTGAGGATGTTCTTGTGAGTCCGGCTCACTCTTTTTGTGGTTCACTTCTGTTTCTTTATGCTCCAAGACGTGATCATGACCTTGCATTTGTGAGACTTGTGGCTCCCGTAATGGTGCATGCATTGGTGCGTTTGTTCGGGGTGGAGCTTGGGGACTTGGAATGTGTTGTTGATGGTGTTCTGGTGTAATTCTCTCTATTACGTGCCCCTTTAGATGGTGTGTTAACACGTTCTTTGATATGGGACAACAAGCTTTTGGCATCGTCTTTGGATTCGGCCATAGCAACAACCTCCTTGGTGCGGGATCTAATGCGTAGTATTGGCTGTTAGTTGTATCACCATCCACAAACTCATCATACATGAGTCCTTTCATTTCTTCCCAAGTAAAGTCTGGATCCTCGTTGACGTAGTCGAGTTGATCCCAATATCCAATCGCTTCTTTGATTAAAGTATCTTCGGCAATAGCGGTTTTTACGCTTCGGGAACCTGGTTGGATTGGAACCAATCTTCCATGGCCTCTTCCCATCTTAAGTACGCTTCTGGTCCTTCACTATGTCCTGAGAAGGAGATGTATTCTGGTTTGTAACCTTCATCTTCACACATTGAAGCATCACATGGCTCGGTTTCTACTAAACTGGTTTGGGAATCGATTTCTCCATAGAGTTCTTTGTCATGGTTATCTTCGGATTTTTCACACCATGATATTTGCTCGGTATATGATTCCTCCTTGTGATTGAATCCTCCAGGTTCTTGCTCATCTCCGTGGTAGTCATCTTCTTGGCTGGTGTGAAAATTAGTCTTTTCATACCATGATTCATCTTCATGGTTCTCCTCTTCGTAATCTTCATGGTTGTGCTGTTGTGTGTAGCCTCTAGACTCATCTCCATAGCCTCCAGCATCTATACTATATTGAGATTCTTCTAGTTCAGGTTCATATCCATAGCATTCTCCTTCTTGACTGAATTGTGATTCACCCTCATCACACCAGGATTTGATTTCATTGTTTTCTTCTTCACGTTTTTGTTCACCATCATAACTGATTTCAGAATCAGTTTCTTCATTGCATGTTTCAACGTCATGGTCGTCTCTTCTTCCCCAAGAGTGATGGCTTTCTCCTTCTCCCCAATCAACCTCTGATGTATTTGTCTCATCTTCTGAACCCAAATTCTGATATCTCGGCGGTGAGTCATTTCTTGGTGGATCGTTTCTTGGTGGTGCTCTTCTCGGAGGTTGCTCGATATGTCCGAGCCTTTCTTCGATCGTTCCAAATCTCTGAGCAATGTCAGCTCTCATCTCAGCTATGGCTTGTGCCAACACATCTTGTCCGTTGCCAGCCATCAACCTCACAGCAAAACACAAAAATAAACGGTCTTAGTGCTCGAATTAGCTCAAAAAGACAATCTTTGGCGTAATTATTAAAATAAATATATTATATTTTTCTGTTTTTACGAAACCAATTTTAGTATGTCCTATAATGAGTCTAGGTTTAGAAACAAGAGACCAAATATTTTTATCAATTGTTATGAATTTATGAAAACTAAAACAAGCGAAACAGGCAATTACGATAATTTTTTTTTTTTTTGATTTTATGAGAAAAACAAGCAAGCAAGAGTTATCAACGAGTACTGAAACTAAAACAAGAGTAAAGAAAGACACAACCTGGTGGTCGTGAGAGTCTTGAGCTCCAATCTTAGTGTCCTTGAATCAACCCTAAACACAAACGAAAACACACAACTTAACAAGTATCGACATAACCCTTTTTTTTTTTTTTGATTTTAGTTGGTTCTATGAACAAACTAACGAAAGGTATGAGTATTGAAAATTAAAAGATAACAAGGATAGATACAACCTGGTGGTTGTGGATGGATCTTCAGCTCTGATACCAAAATGATACAAGCATCGGACGGGTGTTGTCTCCGAATGGACCGTGCGGCGCGATTCGATGGGCAACGATGGAAACGTGAGGTTTGGCGTGGGCCAATGGATTGATATGCGACCACACGAGTTGTGGAGAGTCTTGTGATACAGCTTGGACGTTCTACTCTTGCTGGGATTCACACAAACAAGAAGAAAGAACAAAAGGAGCTAAGCGGCGACGGCTTAAGCAAAAATAGGGTTTTTGTTTATTCAAAGTCTACCCTCTTAGGGCTGCGAGTCTCTCCTTATATAGGGCTCGACTGTAGGCTACAAATGTCTTAAAAAGCAACCCTAAACGTGGCTTAAACACATGGCCAAAAGGTTTCCCAAAACAAAAAGGAAAAAGTTCGAAAAAGGAAAGTTCATTAAAATGACATGGCCAAAAACGCCTAATCATAAGTGATGTGTCTTGGTGACTTGTGCGACGTCTTCATGGGCCTAAATGGACTTCAAATACTCCCTTAGAATGCTGGAATTGAACTAGAAGGAATGGTATGGGCTTCTAGACAACTCGGCCCTCAAAGAATGTCTTTGAGGCCATTTTGCACCACTCAGTTGTTGCCTCGTTAAAACCTTCCTTAGTAAAACCACGTGGGAAACCTAAGGGTAGGAAAGAGTACAATCCCTAGTGATGTCTTTATGCCCCGATCATGCTAACGTGAGGACAAAGAGGGAAGTCACCTTCTTTGTCCGCATGAGGGGCCACTCGGTTGTGTACGAGTAAGAAGCATTACGAGGAGTCTCGTGGCTTATCTCGGCTCTTAGATCAACCGTCGGTGCTCTTGGATCATCAGTGATGAATTTGGAGACGCCTTCCTGGGTTGTAAGGGAATCCTCTAAAGCTCCAAGAAGGTTTCCAAGGTGCAGCTCCAGCTTGTACAAGTCGTGACACAAAGTATTTCCATATACGGATGCGGCCTAGTGTGAATGCTCTTGGTGTCGGATATAGGAAGTCTTGGTGTATGTGTGGGCAAGATCGAGTCCACTTGATCAAATGGTTGTGAATGAATCTCCATGTGCTGTTATTATCCTCTAGTTGTGGTAGAGACTCTCCTGGACGCCAAACATGTGATTGAAGATTCCCGAATCCGTTAGCTTCTAAAACAGGCCCGTGTAGAATCCCTTGATTTGTAAAAATCATAACTTTCGATCCAGAACAGTTCTTTGCCTGATTCCAACTCTCAGCGATTCCTTCTTGAGTCAAGTTTCCAGAAAAGGTCAACTCGTAGCTTAATTCCTCCTGGTCTGTCAGGAATCCTCCACCGAGTGCTCGGAGGTCCAAATCCGGATGCTTCAGGTCTGTCCGGATTGTGTTGGCCATAACTTCTTCATGGGATCTGATAATGGGCTGATTCCACTTCGAGGAGATCTCTAGCTGAGCTAAGAATTTGTTCCAAGTGGTCGTTGGGCATGGACATAAGAACTCACACTCCGTTTGGGATATACAAGATGCATAGGTCTTCTCAGGTGAGGTAGTAGAGCTCTCTCGGTAAACATTGGATCCAAATGGATTTGCTTGATGAGTTGTTGAGGTTGCTGGTTTGATGTCCGCATCATATCCTCCCCCTTCAAGAAGTTTCGACCTCGAAACTGTACAATCTGCACCAAGAGAAAGCAAGTTAGCTTTCATTCGATTTTGGGAGTCTAGGGCCTTACCTCGGTACGGTGATGCTTGAGTGCCGTGTTGAGGATGTTCTTGTGAGTCCGGCTCACTCTTTTTGTGGTTCACTTCTGTTTCTTTATGCTCCAAGACGTGATCATGACCTTGCATTTGTGAGACTTGTGGCTCCCGTAATGGTGCATGCATTGGTGCGTTTGTTCGGGGTGGAGCTTGGGGACTTGGAATGTGTTGTTGATGGTGTTCTGGTGTAATTCTCTCTATTACGTGCCCCTTTAGATGGTGTGTTAACACGTTCTTTGATATGGGACAACAAGCTTTTGGCATCGTCTTTGGATTCGGCCATAGCAACAACCTCCTTGGTGCGGGATCTAATGCGTAGTATTGGCTGTTAGTTGTATCACCATCCACAAACTCATCATACATGAGTCCTTTCATTTCTTCCCAAGTAAAGTCTGGATCCTCGTTGACGTAGTCGAGTTGATCCCAATATCCAATCGCTTCTTTGATTAAAGTATCTTCGGCAATAGCGGTTTTTTCTGCTTCAGGAACCTGGTTGGATTGGAACCAATCTTCCATGGCCTCTTCCCATCTTAAGTACGCTTCTGGTCCTTCACTATGTCCTGAGAAGGAGATGTATTCTGGTTTGTAACCTTCATCTTCACACATTGAAGCATCACATGGCTCGGTTTCTACTAAACTGGTTTGGGAATCGATTTCTCCATAGAGTTCTTTGTCATGGTTATCTTCGGATTTTTCACACCATGATATTTGCTCGGTATATGATTCCTCCTTGTGATTGAATCCTCCAGGTTCTTGCTCATCTCCGTGGTAGTCATCTTCTTGGCTGGTGTGAAAATTAGTCTTTTCATACCATGATTCATCTTCATGGTTCTCCTCTTCGTAATCTTCATGGTTGTGCTGTTGTGTGTAGCCTCTAGACTCATCTCCATAGCCTCCAGCATCTATACTATATTGAGATTCTTCTAGTTCAGGTTCATATCCATAGCATTCTCCTTCTTGACTGAATTGTGATTCACCCTCATCACACCAGGATTTGATTTCATTGTTTTCTTCTTCACGTTTTTGTTCACCATCATAACCGATTTCAGAATCAGTTTCTTCATTGCATGTTTCAACGTCATGGTCGTCTCTTCTTCCCCAAGAGTGATGGCTTTCTCCTTCTCCCCAATCAACCTCTGATGTATTTGTCTCATCTTCTGAACCCAAATTCTGATATCTCGGCGGTGAGTCATTTCTTGGTGGATCGTTTCTTGGTGGTGCTCTTCTCGGAGGTTGCTCGATATGTCCGAGCCTTTCTTCGATCGTTCCAAATCTCTGAGCAATGTCAGCTCTCATCTCAGCTATGGCTTGTGCCAACACATCTTGTCCGTTGCCAGCCATCAACCTCACAGCAAAACACAAAAATAAACGGTCTTAGTGCTCGAATTAGCTCAAAAGACAATCTTTGGCGTAATTATTAAAATAAATATATTATATTTTTCTGTTTTTACGGAACCAATTTTAGTATGTCCTATAATGAGTCTAGGTTTAGAAACAAGAGACCAAATATTTTTATCAATTGTTATGAATTTATGAAAACTAAAACAAGCGAAACAGGCAATTACGATAATTTTTTTTTTGATTTTATGAGAAAAACAAGCAAGCAAGAGTTATCAACGAGTACTGAAACTAAAACAAGAGTAAAGAAAGACACAACCTGGTGGTCGTGAGAGTCTTGAGCTCCAATCTTAGTGTCCTTGAATCAACCCTAAACACAAACGAAAACACACAACTTAACAAGTATCGACATAACCCTTTTTTTTTTGATTTTAGTTGGTTCTATGAACAAACTAACGAAAGGTATGAGTATTGAAAATTAAAAGATAACAAGGATAGATACAACCTGGTGGTTGTGGATGGATCTTCAGCTCTGATACCAAAATGATACAAGCATCGGACGGGTGTTGTCTCCGAATGGACCGTGCGGCGCGATTCGATGGGCAACGATGGAAACGTGAGGTTTGGCGTGGGCCAATGGATTGATATGCGACCACACGAGTTGTGGAGAGTCTTGTGATACAGCTTGGACGTTCTACTCTTGCTGGTATTCACACAAACAAGAAGAAAGAACAAAAGGAGCTAAGCGGCGACGGCTTAAGCAAAAATAGGTTTTTTGTTTATTCAAAGTCTACCCTCTTAGGGCTGTGAGTCTCTCCTTATATAGGGCTCGACTGTAGGCTACAAATGTCTTAAAAAGCAACCCTAAACGTGGCCTAAACACATGGCCAAAAGGTTTCCCAAAACAAAAAGGAAAAAGTTCGAAAAAGGAAAGTTCATTAAAATGACATGGCCAAAAACGCCTAATCATAAGTGATGTGTCTTGGTGACTTGTGCGACGTCTTCATGGGCCTAAATGGACTTCAAATACTCCCTTAGAATGCTGGAATTGAACTAGAAGGAATGGTATGGGCTTCTAGACAACTCGGCCCTCAAAGAATGTCTTTGAGGCCATTTTGCACCACTCAGTTGTTGCCTCGTTAAAACCTTCCTTAGTAAAACCACGTGGGAAACCTAAGGGTAGGAAAGAGTACAATCCCTAGTGATGTCTTTATGCCCCGATCATGCTAACGTGAGGACAAAGAGGGAAGTCACCTTCTTTGTCCGCATGAGGGGCCACTCGGTTGTGTACGAGTAAGAAGCATTCTGAGGAGTCTCGTGGCTTATCTCGGCTCTTAGATCAACCGTCGGTGCTCTTGGATCATCAGTGATGAATTTGGAGACGCCTTCCTGGGTTGTAAGGGAATCCTCTAAAGCTCCAAGAAGGTTTCCAAGGTGCAGCTCCAGCTTGTACAAGTCGTGACACAAAGTATTTCCATATACGGATGCGGCCTAGTGTGAATGCTCTTGGTGTCGGATATAGGAAGTCTTGGTGTATGTGTGGGCAAGATCGAGTCCACTTGATCAAATGGTTGTGAATGAATCTCCATGTGCTGTTATTATCCTCTAGTTGTGGTAGAGACTCTCCTGGACGCCAAACATGTGATTGAAGATTCCCGAATCCGTTAGCTTCTAAAACAGGCCCGTGTAGAATCCCTTGATTTGTAAAAATCATAACTTTCGATCCAGAACAGCTCTTTGCCTGATTCCAACTCTCAGCGATTCCTTCTTGAGTCAAGTTTCCAGAAAAGGTCAACTCGTAGCTTAATTCCTCCTGGTCTGTCAGGAATCCTCCACCGAGTGCTCGCAGGTCCAAATCCGGATGCTTCAGGTCCGTCCGGATTGTGTTGGCCATAACTTCTTCATGGGATCTGATAATGGGCTGATTCCACTTCGAGGAGATCTCTAGCTGAGCTAAGAATTTGTTCCAAGTGGTCGTTGGGCATGGACATAAGAACTCACACTCCGTTTGGGATATACAAGATGCATAGGTCTTCTCAGGTGAGGTAGTAGAGCTCTCTCGGTAAACATTGGATCCAAATGGATTTGCTTGATGAGTTGTTGAGGTTGCTGGTTTGATGTCCGCATCATATCCTCCCCTTCAAGAAGTTTCGACCTCGAAACTGTACAATCTGCACCAAGAGAAAGCAAGTTAGCTTTCATTCGATTTTGGGAGTCTAGGGCCTTACCTCGGTACGGTGATGCTTGAGTGCCGTGTTGAGGATGTTCTTGTGAGTCCGGCTCACTCTTTTTGTGGTTCACTTCTGTTTCTTTATGCTCCAAGACGTGATCATGACCTTGCATTTGTGAGACTTGTGGCTCCCGTAATGGTGCATGCATTGGTGCGTTTGTTCGGGGTGGAGCTTGGGGACTTGGAATGTGTTGTTGATGGTGTTCTGGTGTAATTCTCTCTATTACGTGCCCCTTTAGATGGTGTGTTAACACGTTCTTTGATATGGGACAACAAGCTTTTGGCATCGTCTTTGGATTCGGCCATAGCAACAACCTCCTTGGTGCGGGATCTAATGCGTAGTATTGGCTGTTAGTTGTATCACCATCCACAAACTCATCATACATGAGTCCTTTCATTTCTTCCCAAGTAAAGTCTGGATCCTCGTTGACGTAGTCGAGTTGATCCCAATATCCAATCGCTTCTTTGATTAAAGTATCTTCGGCAATAGCGGTTTTTTCTGCTTCAGGAACCTGGTTGGATTGGAACCAATCTTCCATGGCCTCTTCCCATCTTAAGTACGCTTCTGGTCCTTCACTATGTCCTGAGAAGGAGATGTATTCTGGTTTGTAACCTTCATCTTCACACATTGAAGCATCACATGGCTCGGTTTCTACTAAACTGGTTTGGGAATCGATTTCTCCATAGAGTTCTTTGTCATGGTTATCTTCGGATTTTTCACACCATGATATTTGCTCGGTATATGATTCCTCCTTGTGATTGAATCCTCCAGGTTCTTGCTCATCTCCGTGGTAGTCATCTTCTTGGCTGGTGTGAAAATTAGTCTTTTCATACCATGATTCATCTTCATGGTTCTCCTCTTCGTAATCTTCATGGTTGTGCTGTTGTGTGTAGCCTCTAGACTCATCTCCATAGCCTCCAGCATCTATACTATATTGAGATTCTTCTAGTTCAGGTTCATATCCATAGCATTCTCCTTCTTGACTGAATTGTGATTCACCCTCATCACACCAGGATTTGATTTCATTGTTTTCTTCTTCACGTTTTTGTTCACCATCATAACTGATTTCAGAATCAGTTTCTTCATTGCATGTTTCAACGTCATGGTCGTCTCTTCTTCCCCAAGAGTGATGGCTTTCTCCTTCTCCCCAATCAACCTCTGATGTATTTGTCTCATCTTCTGAACCCAAATTCTGATATCTCGGCGGTGAGTCATTTCTTGGTGGATCGTTTCTTGGTGGTGCTCTTCTCGGAGGTTGCTCGATATGTCCGAGCCTTTCTTCGATCGTTCCAAATCTCTGAGCAATGTCAGCTCTCATCTCAGCTATGGCTTGTGCCAACACATCTTGTCCGTTGCCAGCCATCAACCTCACAGCAAAACACAAAAATAAACGGTCTTAGTGCTCGAATTAGCTCAAAAAGACAATCTTTGGCGTAATTATTAAAATAAATATATTATATTTTTCTGTTTTTACGGAACCAATTTTAGTATGTCCTATAATGAGTCTAGGTTTAGAAACAAGAGACCAAATATTTTTATCAATTGTTATGAATTTATGAAAACTAAAACAAGCGAAACAGGCAATTACGATAATTTTTTTTTTTTTGATTTTATGAGAAAAGCAAGCAAGCAAGAGTTATCAACGAGTACTGAAACTAAAACAAGAGTAAAGAAAGACACAACCTGGTGGTCGTGAGAGTCTTGAGCTCCAATCTTAGTGTCCTTGAATCAACCCTAAACACAAACGAAAACACACAACTTAACAAGTATCGACATAACCCTTTTTTTTTTTTTTGATTTTAGTTGGTTCTATGAACAAACTAACGAAAGGTATGAGTATTGAAAATTAAAAGATAACAAGGATAGATACAACCTGGTGGTTGTGGATGGATCTTCAGCTCTGATACCAAAATGATACAAGCATCGGACGGGTGTTGTCTCCGAATGGACCGTGCGGCGCGATTCGATGGGCAACGATGGAAACGTGAGGTTTGGCGTGGGCCAATGGATTGATATGCGACCACACGAGTTGTGGAGAGTCTCGTGATACAGCTTGGACGTTCTACTCTTGCTGGGATTCACACAAACAAGAAGAAAGAACAAAAGGAGCTAAGCGGCGACGGCTTAAGCAAAAATAGGGTTTTTGTTTATTCAAAGTCTATCCTCTTAGGGCTGCGAGTCTCTCCTTATATAGGGCTCGACTGTAGGCTACAAATGTCTTAAAAAGCAACCCTAAACGTGGCCTAAACACATGGCCAAAAGGTTTCCCAAAACAAAAAGGAAAAAGTTCGAAAAAGGAAAGTTCATTAAAATGACATGGCCAAAAACGCCTAATCATAAGTGATGTGTCTTGGTGACTTGTGCGACGTCTTCATGGGCCTAAATGGACTTCAAATACTCCCTTAGAATGCTGGAATTGAACTAGAAGGAATGGTATGGGCTTCTAGACAACTCGGCCCTCAAAGAATGTCTTTGAGGCCATTTCGCACCACTAAGTTGTTGCCTCGTTAAAACCTTCCTTAGTAAAACCATGTGGGAAACCTAAGGGTAGGAAAGAGTACAATCCCTAGTGATGTCTTTATGCCCCGATCATGCTAACGTGAGGACAAAGAGGGAAGTCACCTTCTTTGTCCGCATGAGGGGCCACTCGGTTGTGTACGAGTAAGAAGCATTCTGAGGAGTCTCGTGGCTTATCTCGGCTCTTAGATCAACCGTCGGTGCTCTTGGATCATCAGTGATGAATTTGGAGACGCCTTCCTGGGTTGTAAGGGAATCTTCTAAAGCTCCAAGAAGGTTTCCAAGGTGCAGCTCCAGCTTGTACAAGTCGTGACACAAAGTATTTCCATATACGGATGCGGCCTAGTGTGAATGCTCTTGGTGTCGGATATAGGAAGTCTTGGTGTATGTGTGGGCAAGATCGACTCCACTTGATCCAATGGTTGTGAATGAATCTCCATGTGCTGTTATTATCCTCTAGTTGTGGTAGAGACTCTCCTGGACGCCAAACATGTGATTGAAGATTCCCGAATCCGTTAGCTTCTAAAACAGGCCCGTGTAGAATCCCTTGATTTGTAAAAATCATAACTTTCGATCCAGAGCAGTTCTTTGCCTGATTCCAACTCTCAGCGATTCCTTCTTGAGTCAAGTTTCCAGAAAAGGTCAACTCGTAGCTTAATTCCTCCTGGTCTGTCAGGAATCCTCCACCGAGTGCTCGCAGGTCCAAATCCGGATGCTTCAGGTCCGTCCGGATTGTGTTGGCCATAACTTCTTCATGGGATCTGATAATGGGCTGATTCCAGTTCGAGGAGATCTCTAGCTGAGCTAAGAATTTGTTCCAAGTGGTCGTTGGGCTGGGACATAAGAACTCACACTCCGTTTGGGATATACAAGATGCATAGGTCTTCTCAGGTGAGGTAGTAGATCTCTCTCGGTAAACATTGGATCCAAATGGATTTGCTTGATGAGTTGTTGAGGTTGCTGGTTTGATGTCCGCATCAATATCTAACTTTATTATGACATTGTGTTTCGAGATTTCGTGACATTCCTTTGAAAAAAACTATAACTCGTAAGAATCGAGAAGGTGGAAAATGAGTTCATGAAATGTGAAAACCACCAAAGTGAATTAAAGGGATAAACATGCTCATAAGTGGTGTAAATTTCAATATATCAAACTTTGTTATGACATTGTGTTTCGACATTTCGTGACCTTGCATTGAAAAAAGCGATTACTTTTAAGAATCGAAAAAGAGGGAAATGAGTTTGTGAAATGTTAAAAACCACAAAAGTGAATTAAAGGGATAAGCATGCTCATAAGTGGTGTAAGTTTCAATATATCAAACTTTATTATGACATTGCGTTTCAAGATTTTGTGACCTTCCATTGAAAAAAGCGATAACTCGTAAGAATCGAGAAGGAGGGAAATGAGTTTGTGAAATGTAAAAAACCACCAAAGTGAATTAAAGGGATAAACATGCTCATAAGTGGTGTAAGTTTCAATATATCAAACTTTATTATTACATTGTGTTTCGATATTTCGTGACCTTCCATTGAAAAGAGCGATTACTCGTAAGAATCGAGAAGGAGGGAAACGAGTTTGTGAAATGTTAAAAACAATCAAAGTGAATTAAAGGGGTAAACAGTTTCATAAGTGTTGTAAATTTCAATATATCAAACTTTATTATGACATTGTGTTTCGAGATTTCGTGACATTCCATTGAAAAAAATCATAACTCGTAAGAATCGAGAAGGTGGAAAATGAGTTCATGAAATGTGAAAAACCACCAAAGTGAATTAAATGGATAAACATGCTCATAAGTGGTGTAAATTTTAATATATTAAACTTTATTATGACATTGTGTTTCAAGATTTCGTGACCTTCCATTGAAAAAAGCGATAACTGATAAGAATCGAGAAGGAGGGAAATGAGTTCATGAAATGTTCAAAACCACCAAAGTTATTTAAATGGATAAACATGCTCATAAGTGGTGTAAGTTTCAATATATCTAACATTATTATGACATTGTGTTTCGAGATTTCGTGAGATTCCATTGAAAAAAACCATAACTCGTAAGAATCGAGAAGGTGGAAAATGAGGTCATGAAATGTGAAAAACCACCAAAGTGAATTAAAGGGATAACATGCTCATAAGTGGTGTAAATTACAATATATCAAACTTTGTTATGACATTGAGTTTCGACATTTCGTGACCTTCCATTGAAAAAAGTGATTACTTTGAAGAATCGAAAAGGAGGGAAATGAGTTTGTGAAATGTTAAAAACCACATAAGTGAATTAAAGGGATAAGCATGCTCATAAGTGGTGTAAGTTTCAATATATCAAACTTTATTATGACATTGCGTTTCAAGATTTCGTGACCTTCCATTGAAAAAAGCGATAACTCGTAAGAATCGAGAAGGAGGGAAATGAGTTTGTGAAATGTAAAAAACCACCAAAGTGAATTAAAGGGATAAACATGCTCATAAGTGGTGTAAGTTTCAATATATCAAACTTTATTATTACATTGTGTTTCGAAATTTCGTGACCTTCCATTGAAAAGAGCGATTACTCGTAAGAAACGAGAAGGAGGGAAATGAGTTTGTGAAATGTTAAAAGCAATCAAAGTGAATTAAAGGGATAAACAATTTCATAAGTGTTGTAAATTTCAATATATCAAACTTTATTATGACATTGTGTTTCGAGATTTCGTGACATTCCATTGATAAAAATCATAACTCGTAAGAATCGAGAAGGTGGAAAATGAGTTCATGAAATGTGAAAAACCACCAAAGTGAATTAAATGGATAAACATGCTCATAAGTGGTGTAAATTTTAATATATCAAACTTTATTATGACATTGTGTTTCAAGATTTCGTGACCTTCCATTGAAAAAAGCGATTACTTTTAAAAATCGAAAAGGAGGGAAATGATTTTGTGAAATGTTAAAAACCACAAAAGTGAATTAAAGGGATAAACATGCTCATAAGTGGTGTAAGTTTCAATATATCAAACTTTATTATGACATTGTGTTCCGAGATTTCGTGACCTTCCATTGAAAAAAGCGATAACTCGTAAGAATCGAGAAGGAGGGAAATGAGTTTGTGAAATGTAAAAAACCACCAAAGTGAATTAAAGGGATAAACATGCTCATAAGTGGTGTAAGTTTCAATATATCAAACTTTATTATGACATTGCGTTTCGAGATTTCGTGACCTTCCATTGAAAAAAGCGATAACTTATAAGAATCGAGAAGGAGGGAAATGAGTTCATGAAATTTTCAAAACCACCAAAGTGAATTAAGGGGATAAACACGCTCATAAGTGGTGTAAGTTTCAATATATCAAACTTTATTATGACATTGCGTTTCGAGATTTCGTAACCTTCCATTGAAAAAAGCGATAACTTATAAGAATCGAGAAGGAGGAAAATGAGTTCATGAAATTTTCAAAACCACCAAAATGAATTAAGGGGATAAACACACTCATAAGTGGTGTAAGTTTCAATATATCAAACTTTATTATGACATTGCGTTTCGAGATTTCGTTATCTTCTATTGAAAAAAGCGATGACTGATAAGAATCGAGAAGGAGGGAAATGAGTTCATGAAATGTTCAAAACCACCAAAGTTATTTAAGGAGATAAACATGCTCATAAGTGGTGTAAGTTTCAATATATCTAACTTTATTATGACATTGTGTTTCGAGATTTCGTGACATTCCATTGAAAAAAGCGATAACTGGTAAGAATCGAGAAGGAGGGAAATGAGTTAATGAAATGTTCAAAACCACCAAAGTTATTTAAATGGATAAACATGCTCATAAGTGGTGTAAGTTTCAATATATCTAACTTTATTATGACATTGTGTTTCGAGATTTCGTGAGATTCCATTGAAAAAAACCATAACTCGTAAGAATCGAGAAGGTGGAAAATGAGTTCATGAAATGTGAAAAACCACCAAAGTGAATTAAAGGGATAACATGCTCATAAGTGGTGTAAATTACAATATATCAAACTTTGTTATGACATTGAGTTTCGACATTTCGTGACCTTCCATTGAAAAAAGTGATTACTTTGAAGAATCGAAAAGGAGGGAAATGAGTTTGTGAAATGTTAAAACCACATAAGTGAATTAAAGGGATAAGCATGCTCATAAGTGGTGTAAGTTTCAATATATCAAACTTTATTATGACATTGCGTTTCAAGATTTCGTGACCTTCCATTGAAAAAAGCGATAACTCGTAAGAATCGAGAACGAGGAAAATGAGTTTGTGAAATGTAAAAAACCACCAAAGTGAATTAAAGGGATAAACATGCTCATAAGTGGTGTAAGTTTCAATATATCAAACTTTATTATTACATTGTGTTTCGAGATTTCGTGACCTTCCATTGAAAAGAGCGATTACTCGTAAGAAACGAGAAGGAGGGAAATGAGTTTGTGAAATGTTAAAAGCAATCAAAGTGAATTAAAGGGATAAACAATTTCATAAGTGTTGTAAATTTCAATATATCAAAATTTATTATGACATTGTGTTTCGAGATTTCGTGACATTCCATTGAAAAAATCATAACTCGTAAGAATCGAGAAGGTGGAAAATGAGTTCATGAAATGTGAAAAACCACCAAAGTGAATTAAATGGATAAACATGCTCATAAGTGGTGTAAATTTTAATATATCAAACTTTATTATGACATTGTGTTTCAAGATTTCGTGACCTTCCATTGAAAAAAGCGATTACTTTTAAGAATCGAAAAGGAGAGAAATGAGTTTGTGAAATGTTAAAAACCAAAAAAGTGAATTAAAGGGATAAACATGCTCATAAGTGGTGTAAGTTTCAATATATCAAACTTTATTATGACATTGTATTTCGAGATTTCGTGACCTTACATTGAAAAAAGCGATAACTCGTAAGAATCGAGAAGGAGGAAAATGAGTTTGTGAAATGTAAAAAACCACCAAAGTGAATTGAAGGGATAAACATGCTCATAAGTGGTGTAAGTTTAAATTTATCAAACTTTATTATGACATTGCGTTTCGAGATTTCGTGACCTTCCATTGAAAAAAGCGATAACTTATAAGAATCGAGAAGGAGGGAAATGAGTTCATGAAGTTTTCAAAACCACCAAAGTGAATTAAGGGGATAAACACGCTCATAAGTGGTGTAAGTTTCAATATATCAAACTTTATTATGACATTGCGTTTCGAGATTTCGTTATCTTCCATTGAAAAAAGCGATAATTGATAAGAATCGAGAAGGAGGAAAATAAGTTCGTGAAATGTTCAAAACCACCAAAATTATTTAAGGAGATAAACATGCTCATAAGTGGTGTAAGTTTCAATATATCTAACTTTATTATGACATTGTGTTTCGAGATTTCGTGACATTCCATTGAAAAAAACCATAACTCGTAAGAATCGAGAAGGTGGAAAATGAGTTCATGAAATGTGAAAAACCACCAAAGTGAATTAAAGGGATAAACATGCTCATAAGTGGTGTAAATTTCAATATATCAAACTTTGTTATGACATTGTGTTTCGACATTTCGTGACCTATTCATCTTTGATAATATTAGATGAGATGAGCCATATGACATCAACATTTTCAAAACCAACTGAAACTTTTGTTGAACCGTTGAAGCTACACATTATTTATATCAACCAAATTGAATATGTCCACAAAACAATAATACAAGACATGTATTATATTGTTGTTTGTTGAGATTTCAACATCAATACTTGTTGCTAATTAACACACAACTCTCTTATTCGTCATTCTTTGTTAACTTAATAACTTGATTGTTCATATAAATCGAATACTAACACCAACATCAATTGTTTTATTGTAATAAAGGGAAATAAATATATTAAGCAGTCACTATAAAATTGTTGGAGTCACTTTCGGAGTTCGTCAATTTTCACAGCCAACACATTTATGATATTTATAAACGAACAAGTTTCTTTGACTTGGTCATTATAAGAGTTGCACACTCTTGGATAAATCAATTAATTCCTACCAATAATTGAAAATAAAATCCATATATATATAGAAATGTCAGTATCTATAATCTACTATTTCAAATCTCCGGTGAAGTTTTCCTGGGCTCTCAGTATGAAGATGAAGCTCATGATAACAATCTTCACTTGCTTACTACTTTGGTCGGTGATGTTACTATCATTCTCCAACATCTTCAAACGCCAGCTTCTTGGTGATACAATCAACGGTAAAATCATTCATCCTTTGGGTTTCTTATTCGGAAATGCTCCTTTTGACTTGATATTTCATTTTCTTGCAGTAGCTTCAAAGGATTCTGTAAAACCGAGGGATAAACTGTTAGGAGGGCTTCTAACGGCTGATTTTGATGATGATTCTTGCTTGAGTAGGTATCAGTCTTCCTTATATCGCAAACCTTCGCCTTACAACACTTCTCAATATCTTGTCTCTAAGCTTAGAAACTATGAGATGCTTCACAAGCGTTGCGGTCCAGGCACATATGCTTACAAGATAGCAACGGAGAAGCTTGGTCATGATCATAAGAATGTTGGAGATAGCTCTGTTGGTGAATGTAAATACATTGTGTGGGTGGCTCTTCATGGGCTTGGAAATAGAATACTCCCTCTTGCTTCTGTGTTCCTTTATGCTCTCTTGACAGACAGAATCATTCTTGTGGACCAACGCAAGGATATTAGTGATCTCTTCTGTGAGCCTTTTCCGGGTACTTCATGGTTACTTCCTCTTGATTTTCCATTGATGGGTCAGATAGATGGCTTCAACCGGGAATACTCGCGTTGTCACGGAACAATGTTGAAGGATCATACCATTAACTCGACTTCAATCCCATCGCATCTTTATCTTCATCTTCTCCATGATTACAGGGATCAAGACAAGATGTTCTTCTGCCAAAAGGATCAATCTTTAGTCGACAAAGTCCCTTGGCTGGTTGTCAAATCCAATCTTTACTTTATTCCATCTCTATGGTTGAACCCTAGTTTCCAACCCGAACTAATCAAGCTATTCCCGCAGAAAGACACCGTCTTCTACCACCTGGCTCGCTATCTTTTTCACCCAACAAATCAAGTTTGGGGTATGGTCACTAGATCCTACAATGCTTACTTATCAAGAGCAGACGAGATACTTGGGATTCAAGTACGGGTTTTCAGCAGACAATCTAAATACTTCCAGCACGTAATGGACCAAATCGTAGCCTGTACACAAAAAGAGAAACTGTTACCTGAAGCAGCTGCACAAGAAGAATCACAAGTAACTAACATATCAAAACCCCCCAAACTTAAAGCTGTTCTGGTCACATCTCTGTCTCCAGAATACTCTAATAACCTAAAGAACATGTATTGGGAACGCCCGACTTCAACAGGAGAGATAGTAAAAGTTTATCAGCCAAGTGGAGAAAGGTTTCAGCAAACAGACAAGAAGCTTCACGACCAAAAGGCTCTAGCAGAGATGTACCTCCTAAGCCTAACTGATAAGCTTGTCACAAGCTCTAGGTCTACATTTGGATATGTTGCTCAAGGTCTTGGAGGATTAAAGCCATGGATACTCTACACACCAAAGAAGTTCAAAACTCCTGATCCACCATGTAGTCGTGGTGTGTCCATGGAGCCTTGTTTCATTAGCCCTCCGACTCATGGATGTGAAGCCAAAAAGGGAACTAACACAGCAAGAATCGTTCCTTTTGTAAGACATTGTGAGGATCTTAGACACTATGGGCTTAAGCTAGTTGATGATACCAAAGATAACTTCTAGATTTTTTTTCAAATTGACAGAGGATCGTTGGTGAATTCTGATTTTATGTAAGTGTAAAGGTAAAATGTACAGATGTCTTAAAAATAAAATTTTTTGAAACAATCGCGTTCTGGTCCGAACATGGTAACTGCAATTTCAACCAAACAGGACTTTCGCTGTCGGATTGGTGAGCTCATGGCGATGTACTTGAAAACTCAACCACTCTCCTAAATCTTAATCGCGAGTGATAAGGAGAAACTCGGGTCTGTTGAATTATTTTATTTTTTTGTCAGCTAACCTAACCTATTGGGAAAAGAGGAGAAAACAGAGCAATTACAGTGAATTGGAGAAACATGGGTTAAAAAGATAAAACATTCCCTAATTTTACAATTGACTGATTTAGTGTATTTTGATTGATCTGAAATATATGTTATTGGAAATTTGATTTTAACTTTCTTTTTGTAAATACCATGCCTGATTCGCTTAATATCTTTTACATATTAATAGTTCAAAGTTAACTAGGAAAATAATCTTTTAACATTTAATTTTGTGATATGCATTAACATTTTAATAGGTAAGGTAACAATAACATTGACTATAATAGGTAAGGTAACAATGAATAGGTAAGGTAACAATAACAATAATAGGTAAGGTAACAATAACATTGACTATCTAATAGGAAAAATGATAATATTCTAATTTCCAGATTTTTAAGCATATATATATATATAATCTAAACTTAAATTTTAAATTTCATTTTCTGACAGATGTTACAACACAACTTTATAATTATTTATCGTTCTTATTTTTGTAAGTTTTTTCAAATAACTTAATTGTTAAATATTATAATATTTACTTATGACTATTGACCTAAATATATTGTGTGTATATATATACTACACAAATATGGAAATAATCATAAAGAAATAATCTTATCACCTTTTTACATATGAACGTTTCATATTAAGCTCTTTTCTTTTTGAAAAAAAAAACACAAAATCCTCTGTTCTTCTTTTGTATTTTCTTTTCACCTTCTTGTTCTTCTTTGTTTCAATTTTTGTTGGGTTTTTTTAATGCTTTTGTTTCGTCTTTATCAATTTTGATTTCTTTGACTCAAAAATAGTTTTCCTTTTTTCATGAATATTTCTTAAGTTACATGTGTTTTTCATTTAAAAAGAATTTGTTTATAGTTTGATGAACATTATGGACACCAAAAAACCATCCGATTCATATGTTAAAGAACAAACATATTGTCAAAGATCAACTCAACCACCAACAAACCAATGCAAGGTACGTTATAAATTTATAATTTTTTTTTCCTTTCTTTCTCTCTGTTCCCCTTAAATTTATTTATGTTTTATGTTCATATTTAAGTACACATTCAATATATACTTTTAATTTATGTATATCCAAAATATGAATAAAAATTCACTGGATAAAAATACTAATCTTATAGTTCAATAATAATCTTATAGTTCAGTGGTCTTAATATGATCATGTCATTAGAGATCTTAACATAGTTTTCCAGTTATATGTGGAACATTCATCCTCTAAAAATCCCTATGTGGCTATCACTGATGTGGATTTGGTTCCTTGGTTTAATCATTGATTTTGGTTGGTTTAGTGAAAGGTCGGGCTAGGCTTTTATCTCTTAATTTTGTAGAGTAACCATGAAGTATCCCCTTGGTGATTGCAATATGTTTTTATAATAATTATTAGAAAAAAATAGTCGTATAGTAGCTTTTTTTACTGGATGGTGGTTGCAATCAGTTTTCTATAAGAAACCCGACTTGGTTAGCCAAATTAACATCTTTAAAAACGGATTTTAAGAACCAATAAAAATAAACCATTTTTAAACCAAAACATAAGAAGTTGAATTATCAATAAGTTGTTATAGGAGTAAAAGTACGAAATTAGGCCGTTTTAGGTAGCTAGGATTGGCTTATCAATCAATAAGATAAAATCAAATCGAATTTGTTTACTTTCTTTATTCTTCGTAGTCAACTATGCGAACTTCCGGATCTGATTAAGATTATTTCCATAAAATAAAGAAATGAATATGATTAGTCAGTTCAAAAAATAATACATGACATGTGTGTATTGTTTATATTCCAAGTTTCAACATAATGAGGCTTGTTGCTAATGCAAAACAACTCCCTTGTTAGCCAATTTCTTCGTTAATAAAAGTTATAATACAACACAGCTTGATGATTCACATAAATCGAAGATCAAGACTTTTTTTACATTAAACAAATGTGGAGTCACGTTACGGAGTTCGTTGATTGTCACAACTTAACAATGACCCATTAGAATATTCAAAACACTTGGTATTATACAAATGACATGTTTCTTCACCTTTAAATAAGAATTAAGAGTTGTAATCACGCTAGATATATAACTCTTTTGAATCATCTCCTTGTTATAACTGATCAAACTGAAGTCAACATGTATCACATATTTCAGATCTCCGGCGAAGTTTTCAGGGCTTTGGGCATGAAGATGAAGATTCTGCTAACAGTCATCATTACTGGCTTACTAATTTTGTCTGTAATTTTACTATCATTCTCAACCAACTTCAACGACCAACTTCTTGCTGCTGCATCCAACGGTAAATAAAACCATCCATCTTTTGTTTAACTAGAGAATTACTCTTTTTGACTTTGTAGTTCTTGTAAACAGATTCAAAGGAATCCGAAACACCGAGGGATAAACTGATCGGAGGGCTTTTAACTGCGGATTTCGATGAAGGTTCTTGCTTGAGTAGGTATCATCAATCTTGTTGTATCGCAAGCCGTCACCGTACAAGCCTTCTGAATACCTCGTCTCTAAGCTTAGAAGTTATGAGAAGCTTCACAAGCGTTGCGGTCCAGGCACAGATGCTTACAAGAAAGCAACAGAGATTCTTGGTCATGATGATGAGAATTATGCAAGCAAATCTGTTGGTGAATGCAGATACATTGTGTGGGTTGCGGTTTACGGGCTTGGAAACAGAATACTTACTCTTGCCTCTGTCTTCCTCTACGCTCTCTTGACAGAGAGAGTCGTTCTCGTTGATCAAAGCAAAGATATAAGTGATCTCTTCTGCGAGCCGTTTCCAGGTACTTCATGGTTACTTCCTCTTGAATTCCCATTGATGAAACAGATTGATGGCTACAACAAGGGATACTCTCGTTGTTACGGAACAATGTTGAACAATCATGCCATCAACTCGACTTTAATCCCGCCTCATCTGTATCTTCATATTCTTCATGATTCAAGGGATAATGATAAGATGTTCTTCTGCCAAAAGGACCAATCTTTAGTCGACAAAGTCCCTTGGTTGATTGTCAAAGCCAATGTCTACTTTGTTCCTTCTCTATGGTTGAATCCAACTTTCCAAACCGAACTAATGAAGCTGTTCCCGCAGAAAGAAGCCGTCTTTCACCATCTGGCTCGCTATCTTTTTCACCCGACGAATCAAGTTTGGGGCTTGATCACAAGATCCTACAATGCTTACTTATCAAGAGCAGACGAGACGCTCGGGATTCAAATACGGATTTTCAGTAATCATGCTGGATACTTTCAGCATGTCATGGATCAGGTTGTCTCTTGTGCACAAAGAGAGAAACTTTTACCTGAGGCAGCTGCAGATGAAGAACCAAAAGTCAATATATCGAAAAGCCAGAAACTTAAGGCTGTTCTTGTCACATCTTTGTATCCAGAGTACTCTGACAACTTAAAGAACATGTATTGGGAACGACCAACTTCAACAGGAGAGACAATTGAAGTTTATCAGCCAAGTGGAGAAAGGGTTCAACAAACAGACAAGAAGCTTCACGACCAAAAGGCGCTCGCCGAGATGTATCTTCTAAGTCTAACTGATAACATTGTCACAAGCGCAAGGTCTACATTTGGATATGTTGCTCATAGTCTTGGAGGGTTAAAGCCATGGTTACTTTATCAGCCAACAGGTCCTACAGCTCCTGATCCACCGTGTGTTCGATCCACGTCGATGGACCCTTGTCACCTTACTCCTCCGTCTCATGGATGTGAACCCGAATGGGGAACTGACTCGGGGAAGGTAGTTCCTTTTGTAAGGCATTGTGAGGATCTTGGGAACGATGGGCTTAAGCTATTTGATGAGTTATAGATCTTGTTTACTATAGCTGATTCTATTGGATTGTGAGTTACTAAACAGAGAATCTTTGATGAATTCTTCTGATTGTATGTAACAATCAAAGTTTTTATCTTTCTTTTTAGAATCGTCTATAATAATCATTTAGTGTCCAGGTTCGGTTTTTAACTATATACACAAATGAGAAGAATCATGTTTGAATGCTTAATGGAATATCTTAACACTTCACAGTTTACAATTTCATCCTCTGTATTAATATGTTAATCCACAGAAACAGTTTTAAAAAACATTTACAAGGCTTGTTTGGTTTTTTTAATAACACTTTACATTTACTTACGAATCAAAATCAGTAAGGCTCTGTTGTTTACATCATCGTGAGGTTTTCTGGAGATTTCCTGTGTCAGCGACCTTTGAAAATCCTCTGTTTCCGAGCTTCTGAATCCTCGTCCTTCTTGGTGAGGTTATCGTGCTTACCTAAATTCCTGCATCGGTAGTGTTGTGGATTAGGAATCAGCGGATTTTATTGCAAATCTTCTCACATTTAAAAGTATACGAATCAAGAAAACATCATTTACTAAATGTTAAAACATAAAACTGGTTGATTCTCTAGGAATGAGATGCTCTGTGATAAGCAAAGTTTCTATCTTTATGGTTCCTCTGTTCTCAAGCTCCGTAAGAAACGGTCCCATCTTTGTCTTTTTCTTTCCCGAAGAAGAAGTGCATTGACATGAACAAGTGAGCTCACATCCTCATTTACGGTGATGCAGATCTAAATTTCTTGTCAACTGACAAAGAACTCTGTTCTCAATACCTGTAACCGTGTTTCTTGACCTTTTAGATATAAGCTCTCTTCATAAATTCTTGGATCATCTTCTAAATCGAAATCTTTTGGCCTTTAATATAGCATAGCGTACTGTAGACAGGGAAGCTTCAGTTGGCTCAATCCCCTTTTCCGAACATCTCTTGCATAAGTGTGACCGCCTTACGTACAGATCCATTCCTACAACAACCAGCTATTAGTGCTGTGTAAGGCATAGCATCAGGCTCCAATCCACTATCAATCATTTCACCAAAGATCCTTTCCGTCTCATGAAGATCCTGAATCTTGCACTGCTGATCAATCAAAACCGTGTAGTAGACAACGTCCGGTTTAACATCAGAGGCCTTCATTTCCATCTCTAAATCTGGAATATTACTGAGCAAAACTGTCTATGTTACCACATCAGGATTGATTCTCATCGTCTTCATCTTTTTAAAAAGAGCACGGGCTTCCTTCAGCTCATTTACCTGGCAATATGTGTTCATCATGATTGTAAAAGTGAACAGATCAGGGACTATCCCTCTAGCAACTAAAACATTAAAATTCTGCCGGGCTCTTCTCACATTACCAAGCGCCAATCAATTTTCCAAACATGCACTTCCAGGTTCAACTCCATGTTTTAACATTCTATCCAGTACGTCTTGAGCTTTGCCGATATAATCATTCTTGACGCAAAGACTAGTGAATAGTGTGAAATATACATTCTTGGGCAGAGGGAATTCCAGTGTAATGACTTGTTCAAGGCCTGATCAAAACAGCCAGCTTCAATATAACCTTATACCATACTTACATCATTTTCCCAAGATCTATGTTTCAAACTCTTATAGAAAGCTTCAGCCTTGTCTATTCTACCAGCAGCAAACAAGCCTTCAATGACCATGCTGTGTGTAACGGAAGTGGGCTTTACACCACGATCTTCCATTCGTTTTAGAGTTTCGCGTGCCTTTTCTGCAAGGTCATTCCTAGCTAATCCACCGGCAAGAACACTATATGCAACACTATCAGGTGTTTTACCTGTTCTTTCCATTTCAGTCATCAAATGAGAGTACTCAGAACTTCTACCTTGTTGACAGCATCCAACTATCAAAGTCGTGTAGTTGATGACGTCAGGAGCTATTCCTTTACCCGTCATTTCTCGAAACAACTTAATAGCTTATTCTACTTTGCCAAGCTTTTCCAAAGCATCAAATGCGACATTGTAGCACCTATCAAGAGAGACGTTCATCTCTCTAAAGTTTTTAAACCAATCATAAGCTTCCAAGAACTTTCCCATCTGACAAATGCACTGAAGGATTGAGCTTACAATCACACAATTTATTCTTAAATTTTTCTCCACCATTTTACAAAAAACATCCAAAGCTTTAGGTATATTCATATCCTTGCGATGTCCCTCAGTTATCGCTGAGTGAACATAGACATGCAGATCAATCCCAAGTTCCTCCATGTCAAGAATAGCTTTTTCAGCATCTTCTATATTCATCTCATTACATAAACCAGGGACCACTTTGTGATATGAAATTCCAAGATCACTCTTATCCACCAGAATATTTGCTTCCCTCAGTGGTTGGAGTAGAAGATAAGCTATACATACCTGTCATCTTATTTAAACAGAGTCCTTCGACGAAAGTCATATAAAACACGCAAGGTTTCCTCGTCTCAGAGTCAAACAGTCTTCCAAGAAACTTCTCAGTCCTTTGACATCCTCGTTTCTATGCAATGCTTGAACCACAAGCACATAAGTATGCGCATCCGCATCCACTCCCAGCCGCTATATTTGCAAAAAACTAGCCACCGCCATATTGTTTTTTCCAGAAGCAATCATACGGTTCATCAAAAAATTCAATGCCTTTATATCTGGAGCATATCCCAGGGGAATAGTCTGGAAGCAAATATCGATAGCTTCGTCAAACATATCAAGATTAGCATAGGCTGTAACCAATGCACTAGAGAGCCTTCTCAACAACAACAATGACCCTTTTCCCTCCTCTTCAGCTTCTCCAATGGCCTTTAACAAATCCATGACAGTGAAACCGCGTCCTTCATCTCCTTTCCTAATAAGTTCCACAAACAAAGGATCCAATTTCTTGATCCAAACCCCAACCACAAACAATTATGATAATAGTTGCATAAGCTAGGAAACTAGGCAAAGCCTCATTTCCTTCAATTCGTTTCAGAAACGAAAAAGCAAGATAAGGATCATCCTTCATACTAGTTAAAACTCGAAGAACCCCAATTTCATTCAACTCCAATGCGTAACAATCAAAGTTACCTTCTTTCACTTGCTCCGAGTGTGAGATTGAAGGGTTCGTCCGGGCAAGTGCAGGAACCACGTACAAACGCGAAGAAGGTTCTCTTCGAATCGGAAAAACCCACATTAATGTTTCCCGATCCTGTGGCAGCCGGAAAACAAAAACTAGCAGAGGGTTAAACATGATGGGGCATATATAAACAAAAACCGAACCGACTCCAAACCAAATAATTTTTAAAATAAAATCGAACCGCAACCTGCTAACCCGGTCGTACCACTAATTGTGTACCTATATAACTAGTTTTTTTTTTTGTGTTCGAGAACCGCCGGCCCAACTCTTTAATTCATCTATTTTATCTTGTGTTTTTTTTTTGTACCTTTTCCTTTGAAATTCCCCGAAAATAAAATAATTAAATAGATTCCTCTATTTGTTTTATTAAATAGTTTGATAAGGATTCTTGCCCTAATATTGTTTTGGTCAAAAGAAAATTTTACAATGCTTATTAATGGGAGATAAGAGACTCGTGGTCGTGGAAGGCAGGTACGTTCCATCAAGTGAAAATATCACATTGTACTAACAAAGAGAAAAGAAGCTTTACCATCAATGTTGGTCTCCATTACCTACTGGTGACAACCTAACACATTTATCATGTTTATAAAGTACAAAGACTCTTTAACCAAAATGAGAATCAGAGTTCTACTCACACTTGAACTCTAATAACAATTTCAGTATGTATAGAGCAACTATTTCAGATCTCCTGTGAAGTTTTCTCAGCTTTGGGTTTGAAGATGAAGCTCATGATAACGGTCATCACTTGCTTATTACTTTTGTCAGTGATGTTACTCTCATTCTTCAATATTTTCAACCACCAGCTTCTTGCTGCTACAACCAAGGGTAAGATCTTTACTCTTTAGGTCTTGTTACTCAAGAATGCTCCTTTGACTCAATATTTCATTTTCTTGTAATAGGTTCAAAGGATTCCGGGAAATCCAAGAATAAACTGTTAGGAGGGCTTTTAACAGATGATTTTGATGACGATTCTTGCTTGAGTAGGTATCAGTCTTCCTTGTATCGAAAGCTTTCACCATACAAACCTTCTGGATATCTCATCTCTAAGCTAAGAAGCTATGAGATGCTTCACAAGCGTTGCGGTCCAGGCACAAAAGCTTACAAGAAAGCAACAGAGAATCTTGGTCATGATGATGAGAATTATGCAAGAAAATTTGTTGGTGAATGCAGATACATTGTGTGGATTGCTGCTTACGGGCTTGGAAACAGAATACTTACTCTTACTTCTGTCTTCCTCTACGCTCTCTTGACTGACAGAATCATGCTTGTTGACCAACGCAAGGACATAAGTGATCTCTTCTGTGAGCCCTTCCCGGGTACTTCCTGGTCACTCCCTCTCGATTTTCCAATGACAGATCAGTTAGATAGCTTCAACAGGAATTATTCGCGTTGTTACGGAACAATGTTGAAGAATCATGCCCTTAAATCGACTACAATCATCCCCTCGTACCTCTGTCTTTATCTTATTCACGATTACGACGATTATGATAAGATGTTCTTCTGTGAAAGAGATCAAATTCTCATCAGGCAAGTCCCTTGGTTGCTCTGCAACTCAAACCTCTACTTTATTCCATCTCTATGGTTGAATCCAACTTTCCAAACTGAACTGATCAAGTTATTCCCACAGAAAGAAACAGTCTTTCACCATCTGGCTCGCAAGATCCTACAATGCTTACTTATCAAGAGCAGACGAGAGACTCGGGATTCAAGTACGAGTTTTTAGCAAGCCGGCTGGATATTTCCAGCATGTCATGGACCAGATCCTGGCCTGTACACAAAGAGAGAAACTATTATCTGAAGTGTCTGTGTAATTCAGTTTAGCAACGATAGCGAAATGCAGTCAAACTATTGTAGGTTTTTGTCTGTGTAATTCAGTTTAGCAACGATAGCGAAATGCAGGGACAGTTCATATATATATATTAGTTTCCTTTCTTCCATTAACTAAATTGTAAAACCTTACTCTAACCTTTTGAAATTTCTGTTAACTGGTCTCATTCACAGTATATGTTTCTCTGTATCTAAAGTAAATAATCAATATATTATAATTTATGGTAGCTAGTTTAAATAATTTTAACCTTTACTATATTAATTAATTCTCATCTACTTATATTTAATTTAAAATTTTTATTCAACACAAATTGGCATATTTTATTCCATAAATATATATAATTTAACTTTTCATTTATAAGTTAATAATTAAGAGTATTTTGAAAACAGCTACTTACAAAAAGTAACATGGAAACATATTATTGAATCATAAATTGTGAGATTCTCTTTCTAAACATTTTTTTAGTATTATTTAAAATTGTTTATTTTTTCTTAAATTAAAAATTGTTTAAGAAAAAATAAGAAGAACTAAACATAATAAATTATATATATGGCATGTAATAACCTTATACGTGAAGAGGTTTTCAAATTCTCTCTAAGAAATTTTTTTTTTAGTACTTAAGATATATTAAGATAATGATCGAAGCAAATCTATTAGATATCATTTCCTTCACCTCTCACACATGACATTCCATTTCCATCTCTTTCATCCTGAAACTAAAATCAATATTAGCATATCATATATACATGCAACAAAGTAGAAAACAGGAAGAAAACATCTCATTTAGGATCTCCAGTATGATGAAGTTCAAGATAACAATCACCTTGCTTAGTACTTAGCTTGGTGCTACTACTACCATCCTCCAACATCTTCAACCGCCACAAGTCTGATCTTACATTCACAGGTAACATGACCATTCATCTTTATGGGTTAATTTATTTCAGAAGAAATAGAAATGCTCACTCATCTTCTCTTTCTTTCATCTTCTTAAAAAAGTTTCTAAACAACCGAGGGAGAAACTGCTAGGAGGGCTTCTTGCTACAGAGTTTGATTCATCTGCCATCTTTGTGCAAACCTTCACCATACAAACCATTTAGATATCTTGTTGCTAAGCTTAGAAGTTATGAGATACTTCACAAGCATTGCGGTCCTGGCACAAAAGCTTACAAGAGAGCTACAGAGCAGCTTGGTCACAACGATGTAAGAAGCTCTGGTGAATGTCGGTATGTAGTGTGGATTCCTATGTTTGGGCTGGGAAACAGAATGCTTTCTATGGTCTCTGTCTTCCTCTATGCTCTCTTAACAGATAGGGTCATGCTTGTTGACCAACGGAATGATATTCCTGACCTCTTCTGCGAGCCTTTTCCGGAAACTTCCTGGTTACTCCCTCTGGATTTTCCATTGACGGATCAGTTAGATAGCTTCAACCGGAAACACTTGCGTTGTTACGGAACAATGTTGAAGAATCATGCCATTAACTCAACTACAATACCGTCACATCTTTATCTTGATATTTTCCATGATTCCAGGGATCATGATAAGATGTTCTTCTGTGAAGGAGACCAAGCTTTCCTTGGGAAAGTCCCTTGGCTTGTCGTCAAATCCAACCTTTACTTTGTTCCATCTCTATGGTTGATCTCCAGTTTCCAAACCAAACTCATTAAGCTATTCCCACAGAAAGATACCGTCTTTCACCATTTGGCTCGGTATCTTTTTCAACCGACAAACCAAGTTTGGGGTATGATCACTAGGTCCTACAATGCTTACTTATCCAGAGCAGACGAGAAACTAGGGATTCAAGTACGAGTGTTTAGCAAACCCGCTGGATATTTCCAGCATGTGATGGATCAAATCCTATCCTGTACACAAAGAGAGAAACTGTTGCCTGAATTGACCACACCAGAATCACACGTCACTAACACATCAACAAGCCCGAAACTTAAAGCTGTCCTGGTCACATCTCTGCATCCAGAGTACTCTGATAACCTAAAGAACATGTATTGAGAACGACCAAGTTGGACAGGAGAAATCATTGAAGCGTCATGACCAAAAGGCGCTCGTCGAAATCTACCTCCTAAGCCTAACTGATAAACTTGTCACAAGCACAAGGTCTACCTTTGGATATGTAGCTCAAGGTCTTGGAGGATTAAAGCCATGGATACTCTACGAACCAAGGAACCAAATAGCTCCTGATCCGCAATGTGTTAGGGCCATGTCGATGGAGCCTTGCTTTCTTAGAGCTCCGCTCCATGGTTGTCAAGCCAAGATAATCAAAATCACCCCTTTTGTTAGGTATTGTGAGGATTGGACCACAGGCCTTAAGCTAGTTGATGTCTCAGATGAATTTTGATAGTAACGCTTCATCTTCTTTTATGTTCATCATTGTTGCCTCAACAAATTCCTAAAAACTCGAAATAATCACCAAAATCGGGAGATTGGCTTTGGATTGTGTGTTCTGAAAAAGACAAGTTATGTATGTAATTAAGTTCTTCTAGGTTGAGATTTCACAACCAAAAGGCCCTCGCAGAGATGTACCTCCTAAGCTTAACTGATAACATTATCACAAGCGCTTGGTCTACATTTGGATATGTAGCTCAAGGTCTTGGAGGATTAAAGCCATGGATACTCTACAAGCAAGAGAACAAGACAAACACAGCTCCTCCGGATCCACCTTGTGTTCGTGCCATGTCGATGGAGCCTTGTTTCCATGCTCCTCCTCCGTCAAATCATTGTAAAGCCAATACGGGAAAAATCGTGCCTTTCGTAAGGCCTTGCGAAGATCGGAGTCTTGGGATTAAGGTATTTGATTACCCAGAAGATTTCTAGGTTTACTCTGGAGACTCTTGGGACAATTTCTTAATTGTTCTTCCCCATCTTCGTTGCCTTAAAGATGAGCGCGTGACTAGCACACGTTAATTCAATATCCTACTGAATTTATTTTTAAGAATCTCAAATAAGCCCCTGAACTACTACTTACTGATTATCTTTTATATTTTCCACAAAGGGTATATTAATTTAAAATTGTACCAAATTCTCGATGTGAATGATTATCTTCATGTACGTAATGGAATTAAAATGTCACATTCTAGAGTTTAATTACTTATCTAATATGAAAATATATTACAAGACAAGTGATGATATTAAATATGTTTCAGTCTGACATTATAAGAATCTCTTATCCTTCACCCCCTGATGGTCACAACGTGACAGTTTTTTTCCATCGGAATATATATAGAACATACGCATTCGGCTTTGTTAAACTCGCTAGGCTCTGTCGTCATCCTCGAATGGCTTATAAAACTGCACAAGACTTTTTTTTGTTGGTATGATACCAATGGCAGATCCAGAACCTTTTTTGACGGGGTTCAGATCATAACTAAATATTAAAATATTAAAAATATAATAAAAGTTTAAAATATTTTACAAAACCATCCTACGATTTTTCGTGTCCTGAAAGTTTTTCACCACAATCTCATTTGTAATAGTTTTAAATACATCTTTTTCAAAGAAACAAACTAAACAATCATTCAGAAATTGATCATCAATCCGATTACGACGATCTGTTTTCTCCTTTTTTTTCTAATTAGACGAGAGAGAGATAGAGAGGAAGGATATGGGAAAAGATATCAGTTTCTATTTTCTAGGTCTAATAACTTCAACTTTTATTATTATTATAGGTATAATAATTTTTATTATTAAATAAGTATTTAATGGGATAGATTTGTTTTCTAAAACAGATAGGAGTTCATACCCATAAAAAAAATAAGGTTCATATCCAATAGATAATACCACAAAAAATTAATACTAAAAAAATATTATATTTAATGGTCATAAAAAAAAAAGATGGGGGTTCATGTGAACCCCTATTATTATTACTAGATCCGCCGATGTATGATACATTACGCAAGACTTGCTATTTTCGGTTTTTGTCCATGACTTAGGAGATGAGCACGTAAACAAGTTGAAACTTCTTTTATAATCCCTTCGATTATGCATGTATTTCAAGCCGGATGATTCGAATTTTACATAGTTATTATATAAAGTTGAACGTGAGTATGACAAGTGTCAAAAGAGATAAAATATGCGATAAAAAGATGATTGGGATTTTATATAACTATTATATTAACACGTGTCATTGTTAATTCGTTTGTGGCACGTGTCAATACTAATTTAAAAGTTTAAAGAACAATAAAAAGATATATAGATAAAATATATTTTTATATACATACAAATAAAATATAATATAACATTATCTTGGATATAATAGTAGTACTATAAATATAATATAATACAGTATTATCTTGGATATAATAGTAGTACTATATAAACCATGAAATTTATAACATTAACCAGTCTAACAAAATAAAAAAAATTTATATACCTATGATTTGATCTGGAAATCATATCCGATCTTAAATGGTGAAACATTGTATGAATGTAGTTTGTCATTGTGAATGCATGGCCTAACTTGTGACAACGAAGTTTACGAGTTTTTTTTTTTTTTTTTTGATAATTAAGTTTACGAGTTTTTGACCTCGAAGTTTGCGAGTTTTTTGAGATTTAACAGCCTCAGATATCTTTGCCATAATTATTAGTATACAATAATATTTAAACTAAAAATCATAATTATTAAACAGTAAACTTATGAATTATGATGAAGATGCATCTTTATTTGTCTTACTAGGGAAAGCTAAACAATATTTCAGGACAGTTCATGTTGGTTCGTATTACAGCCGCTTTACTCTATCGCTGGGTCGTTTAAGTCTTTCATGGTTATAAACTTGAGAGATTCGCCAGCATGCAGATCCTTGCTCAGTCTAATCTTTCTTAGTCCTCCGTCGCTGATAGGCTTGTATAGTCGTGGATGATCAGCATCCACAAATTCATCTGGAGCTTCCAGATCTCTATCCACTGGTCCTAATAGGAACGAAGCGATAGTAATCCTCACTTTTGCCTCTATGCATTTCACTCTATGCTTCACATTGCACAACCTCCCATTACTCCAAATCTGTCACAAAGTTCGAAAAACCAACAAGACTTGTGTTTAATTTGGCAACGAGTATAATTTCATGGTTCAAATTCAACGTAACACATTTTTGAACTCACCGTAGCCATGTCACCAAGGTTGACAAGAAGCGTGTTAGGCAACGTGTTTATGGGGACAAAAGATCCTGAAGAGTTGTCCATGACTTCAAGCCCACCAACATCCTCATCACCTTGAAGAATGGTCAAGAAACCAGGATCTGTGTGTAATTTCACACCAAGTCTTCCAACTGTTTCCGGTTTAAAATGATATTTGTTCATCCTAAATTGGCTCGGCCATCCTCTTAAAAAATGTGGCTCCTTTACTCCGTAACTCTCCGCTAATCTCCTTGCTAGATCCCTTGCAAGACCATCAATAGCTTTTGCATACTTTAGCATAATCTCCCTGCAACAACCAAAAAAAACATAAAATCAAAGTTCCAACACAACAACTTTGGGTGCCCTTGTGTTTTGATCTATCGGAACCGGACCAAATGTGCAATCAATAACAACGACATAAAAGAAAAAGTTAAAAGAAGAAACCTTTGATCCGTAGAGACATCAAGTTGGTCACAAAAGTTATTGACAGCTTGAGGAGATGCCATGTCAAAAAGACCAAATGATTCATACAAAGGATTCAACTCACTTAGAGGCTTGTAACCGCTTCCTAGAATCACATCGATGTTTCGCCTTTTCACCTCACATGGACGTTCATGGAGATCTCTAACACTCTTCTTCATCTCAGCCATCAAAGACAAAGAAACTCCATGGTTTATCACCATAAGACATCCCCATTTTTCACTTGCTTCACGAATTTTTCTATTCAAGCACTTATCAGAAACCTCTTTCAAGTCTATAATTGGAATGACTCCACTGGAATCCGCCATTATGATCTTTTCTCAGAGATCTTCTTGGTACGAGAGAAGTTAAAAAGTAGGTTCTTGGCTACTTTCAACACAACCTTGTCCAATGTTATAAAGAAGATCATCCTACGAGAGAATGACGTAACTAATGACGTAAGACCAAAGACGTTCTCTTTCTCTCATCATTGATCAAATCATCAGTACCATATGTAGTAGTTGAATTCGACAAAGACGTTTGACAAACAGGAAGAGACAAATATATGAAAACTTAATACCTAAAAACGGGTTAATGAAGCTAAAGCGTGAGTCACGTTGGATTGCAAAAAAAACATAAAAACGCGAATCACGTTTATATCCAGATAGCTAAAACATCCAACACGGAAATTGTATCTAAAGAATTGTATCTACTAAGCTTAACTGATATACAACATGTTCATAAGCGCATGGTCTACACTAACTGATATGTTTCGGTTGAAATTTCGACATTTACAGACAGATTCTATTGCCATTTAGCGGTGAAGCTGAAGGTAATTGATTCAAACATACCTTTTTAAATCTCTTTTCCTTCACCTCTTGATGGTCACAACATGAAAACTAGTAACACAATCTGTTTATAACTAACTATAAGTCTACAAATGATGTCGACATTTGAGCTAAAACATAATTAATGGCATCAGTTGAGAAGCTTGGTCATGATGATGAGAATCGAAACAGTTGTGTTGAATGCAGATACATCATGTGGGTTTCTGTGTATGGGCTTGGAAACAGAGTTCTTACTCTTTCTTTCTTTTTTTGGTCAAAAGAGTTCTTACTCTTTTTCTTATTATTGAAAAAAGGTGATAAGACGCTTGCTGAGATGTATATCTCTTGAGTATGATAGATAAAATTCTGACCAGACATTGGGATACTTAGCTCAAGATCTAGGCAGATTAAAGTATTGGATTCTCAACAACCGCACAGATCTTGACACACCATGCGTTAGGGCCATGTCAATGGAACCTTGTTTCCATTCTCCTCTGACTTATCTTAAAGGCCCTTCAATTATTGATTACATTTCATTATATTCATATGTATAATACATTGTCTTACCGTTGTATCTCTGGCTGACTAATTAGATTATTTAACTATTATGCATGTACGCAAGCTGAATGATTGGAATAGAAAGCGGGATACAATATAAGCACACTGAAATTTATAACATGATCCAGCGTAACAAATAATGAAATTATGAGAAATAAGATGCATCCTTCATATATTAATTGAGAATCATTTTAACAAAATAACTTTATGTTTACGTGAAATATTACAACACTGCCATGTATGGAATATTATGTCATCAGAGTGATTCTCAAAAAATATATTTTATAGAACATTAATTATTAGACTAATTACATAATATGTCATTAGATCAATCATATATAAACTGTCTTTTAAGAATTATAATATTACCTTAATTAGCTCTATTTATTTATGAAAAATCGAATAAGTATATATTTCATAAAATTATAACAAACATAAATGATCATATACTTATATTCTCTTTTTTTACGATACAACAATTAAAGTGGGGTCGTTTTTACCGGTGCAGCAAAGAGTTACTAATCAAATATTATCTGTCTAAAACCAAAAAAAAAATATATATATATATATATATATATATATATATTATTTGTCCTTATACTGGAAAGCTAAACAAATTTGAAGACATATGTCGGTTCGTTTAACAGTCCCCTAATCTATCTTTGGGACATCATTTAATTCTTTCATGGTTATAAACTTGAGAGATTCGCCAGCATGAAGATGCTTGCTCAGTCTTAATCTTTCTTAGTCCTCCGTCACTGATAGGCTTGTATGGTCGCGGATGTTCAGCATCCACAAATTCATCTGGAGCTTCAAGATCTCTATCCACTGGTCCTAATAGGAACGAAGCGATAGTAATCCTCACTTTTGCCTCTATGCATAATGCATTGCACCCTATGCTTCACATTGCATAACCTTCCATTGCTCCATATCTATCATAAAGTTTCGAAAACCAAAAATAAAGTGTATTTTTTCATGTTCGACACAATTTTGAACTATATACTAGCTAGCTAGTGGTGATATCATCTCACCGTAGCCATGTCACCAAGGTTGACAAGAAGCATGTTCGGCGATGTGTTTATGGGGAAAAAGAATACTGAAGAATTGTCCATGGCTTCAAGTCCACCAACATCCTCATCACCTTGAAGAATTGTCAAGAAACCAGGATCCGTGTGTAATTTCCACCGAGTTTTCCAACTGTTTCGGGTTTTAAATGATATTTGTTCATCCGAAATTGGCTCGGCCATCCTCTTAAAAAATGGGGCTCCACCACTCCATAGCTCTCCGCTAATCTCCTTGCTAGATTCCTTGCAAGATCATCAGTAGCTTTAGCATACTTTAGCATAATCTCCCTGCAACAAGCCAACAACAACAAAAAAAAAAAAAAAAAGACATAACATTAATGTTTGACACGGTTTGATGGATCCAAAACTGTTACGATTTTTTTTTTTTTAAAATCAATCCAAAAAGTAAATTAGGAGAAAAGTAAACCGACTAACTTTTATTTTCAATCATTAGTATATAAAATTAACATCATTTAGATGAACCATCTAAATGAATTATAAAAATTTAGACAAAATTTAAAACTCATTTGGCTGATCCAAATTGGATCATTTGAATGGAGATGAATCAGTTAAAATATCAAATACCAAATATATCCTTCACTAAATAAAATAATTACAAAAATACCTAATGTATATTTGAGAACACTCACTCATCGTCTGTCGTCTCATCATCATCGTCCCCGACTCGTTTTTTCTTCGCTATAGAAAAGAAAAAAATTGAATTGCTCCGAGATCTGATTCTCCGAGATCTGAAATCTCCCCGTCGACCCAGGTTTCGCTCTTTTTCTTCTTCTTCTTCTTCTTCTCCCTCTCTGTTTCTGTATCGATTTTGTGAGATGGGAGGACCAGCAGAACATTAACACCTTCAGCCGTTTGAACAGCAGATTCTACGACCTCGATGACGAAATCAAATTTAGTTGTTAATATATTTTAAATCAATTTATAAATGTCAAAAATAATAATTTGAAAAGTATTTAGTTGTGAATATATTTTAAATCAAGAATTAAAATTAATATGATTAAAGTTAAGGTTAAAAATATGATTAGATTACAATATGGGTATTTTAGTCATTTTCTTATTAAAAACACTTAGATGGAGATGAATATTTACAAAAACTAAACAAACAAACAAATGTTCATTAGGATGGATTATCCAGATGAAAACTCAAATGGACAAACAGACAACATTTAAATGGACTATTCAAATGAAGTATTTGGATGAACTATTTGGATGAAAATGTTAGATGGAGAAACAAACAGGGTCTAACAATCATTTGTTCTTTACACATAACTAAAACTGTATTCATTAAAAAAACAAAGAAACCGACCCAAAAACAAAATTTAATTGGTAAAAGTTAAAACCCAACATTTTTTTTTTTTGACAATCTTCACAATATTTTTCTAAAACTGAAATCATGTCAAACCGGAACCGAATACTATTTGGTTGCCATATTTATAAACCCAAAAAAAAAAAAAAATGTGAGCCGAAACTGAACAAAAAGAGACAGATTAACAGTAACTCGTTGGGACCAATTGTACAAATAATAATAACGACGTAATTAAAGAAAAAATGAAAAGATAGAAACTATTGAAGCGTCGAGTTGTCGAGTTGATCCAAAAACTATTGATAGAAACCTCTTCCAAGTCTATGTAGGAATTACTCCATTTAGTTCCGCCATTATCTTCGATGGAAAGGTTGACAATAAAAAAAAAAAAAAAAAAAAAAAAAAAAAAAAAAAAAAAAAAAAAAAAACAGAGTTCTTTCCCTAGTCAACGCAAAACCCTAATTAGTCCAATGGTTGTAAAGAAATTAAAAACTAAATGGAGTAATTTTTAGAGAGTGACATAATTAGTGAGTTCCACGTGAATTTATAATTATATACTACCGGCATAATTTTGCTGAAAACATACATGCAAATTATAATTTGGATAGTGATGCAACTACATAGTACAAACCACTAAAGTCTTTATAATTAATCATTTCTATCTTTGGTTTAATTTTTCCAAATTACCCAAAATATAAATTAAATCGACATAACTGATGTAGTCTAGATACATAGACATATAATTTAGTGGTTTATGATAGTGTTGTAGATGTGGCATCACCAGATTCAAACTCACATGTTTGACATATTATTGACAGAAACAAAACAAAATTCGATTCATCTATTCGTCTTAGGAAACAAAAACAAAAAAAAAAAAAGTTCAAAGTTTGATGAGGATTCTTAGGTAACAAGTTTAAGGTTTGGTCATAATAAATTCTTCAAATGGCTAATGAAAAAGTACCGGTTTTTAGAGGACGAGGCAGGTCCCTTCCAGCATGTGAAGAATCAGACTGCACCAACAAATTCAGAGACAAAAAGCTTCACCAATAGAGTATTAAGAAATATCTTGGAAATTTTTTACTCATTTAGTAAATTGTGAAAGCTATTTACTTCCGACTCCATCGTTAATCATCACTCTATATACATTTGTATTTGAATGATTTCATTTTTGCCTTTCAAAAGCAAAAATTTAATAATAACAGAAGATCAACGCCACCTCTTAGTGGTTTGAGATACATGTGGCGTCATGGGCGGATCTACAGCCACCAAGGAGGGTGCATCTGCCCCCTATGCATTTTAGATATCGAACTACTCTTAAAGTTGCACGCCAATAGTTCTTGCATAATTTGTGCCAACACATGAACGCAATAAGCGAAATTGGTTCTTGTTACTGCCAAGTAGATCAATCTACCAATGGTTTTGCGATAAGGCTCAGGATCAAGTAAAAGTGGCGATTTAGACAAAACCAGGCTATTTACTTCCGACTCCATCTTTAATCAACTCTAAAGTTACTGAACATGATTTTGATGATTTCTTTCTTCTCTTCAGGTACCAACAAACAGAGGATCAAGAGTAGTATTGCTTCCACAAAGATCTCAAGGTAAAAAATTTCATATATTGCAACAATCCAATAAGTATACATCTTTATTTTTGAACCACAAAAAAAAAAAAAAAGAAATACATATTTATTTCTCATTCCTAGGGAACTTTGACAATAAACTGCAGTTTTCTTGTTCCATAACGCAACTATCTTAAAATGCCCTTTAGGTCATTTATCTAGCTCTTCATGGGTTATAAGCTTGAGAGCTTCTCCATCATGCAATTTTTTAGTCATTCTAATATTTCGTATCCCTTCGTGACTAATAGGCTTGTACAGTCGCGGATGTTCTGCATCCACAAACTCACTTGGAGGTTCCAAATCTGTATCCATTGGTCCCAATAAGAAGGAGGCGATAGAATACCTCATTGTTGCTTCTTTGCATTGCACTCTATGCTTCACATTGCACAATCTTCCATTGCTCCATATTGCAGCCATGTCCCCGAGGTTGATAGCAAGCGTGTTTGGCAACGGGTCTATGGGGAAAAAGTTTCCTGAAGAACTGTCCATAGCTTCAAGTCCACCAACATTTTCATCATCTTGAAGAATCGTCAAGAACCCGGAATCCGTGTGTAATTGCACACCGAGCTTCCCAACTGTTTCGGGTTTAAAATGATATTTGTTAATCCGAAACTGGCTTGGCCATCCTTTGAAAAACTCAGTCTCAACCAGCCCGTAACTTTCTGCTAATCTCCTCGCTAAATCCGTTGCAAGTCCACTAATAGCTTTTGCATACTTTACCATAACCTCCCTACAAACTCCAAATTCCATCAAGACATAATTAATCAATGTTGCATCACAAGAACCCTTTTGAAAGCAAAGAAAAAGAAATTAACCTTTGATCTGAAGAAGCTTCAAGTTGGTCACAAAAGGTATTGACAGCTTGAGGAGAAGCCATGTCATAGAGGCCTAATGCTTCATAGTAAGGATTGATTTCATTAGGAGCCCTGTAACCACTCCCTAGTAGCACATCGGTGTTACGCAATTTAACCTCGTATGGACGTTCAAAGAGATCAATAACGGTCTTCTTCATCTCAGACATCAAAGACAATGAAACTCCATGGTTAATCACCCTAAAACATCCCCATCTCTCACTCGCTTCACGGATTTTCTGATTCAGAATCTTATCAGAAACCTCTCCCAAGTCTATTGTCGGAATGGCTCCATTTAGTTCCGTCATATCTTCAATGGAGAGGTTGAAAAAAGGAGGTCTTTCGTTACTCAACACAACAACCTAGGTCCAAAGTTATAAAGAAATTATTAGTTTCACCAAAGACAATCCTCTCTAAAACACTAAAGTAGTCTGAATTCGACAAAGACTTTCAACGAATCAGAGGAAAAAGTTTTAAACTTTATATCTTAAAATTGGCTAATAATCTATAACGTGACGATTCAGATAGTTAACCCGGTAATGAATTGAGCTAAACATCAATTACGTCTTAATCGAAGAAACCCAATACTCATTTATGCGTAAAACAAGATGCATTCATCCCTTTTACTACTTGTTCTAATTACGAATCAATTACGTCTAATTTGAAGGAAAAAAACAGTAGTGAATTAGGCTAAATAAACAAAAGTGATTTCATTACGTTTGCTAATTCTGGGTAAACATCAATTACGTCTAAATTTGAATCTCTTCTTTATTGACTAAAAGAGTTTTCAGGAATAACAAGTACCTTAATTTCTTCGGGATTTTATCTGTAGATTTTCTCGAGAAAACGAAAGAGTAGATGAACTGGAGAGTGCCGAGGAAGTAGAACCAAGTCGGAGAACGAAATCGAACTTAAAGGAGTTTGGATCTACAGAGACTATTCTACTTGCGACACAGCTATGAGTCTTATGACGTTATGTTTTGTCCCTCAGAACTCACAAGTCTGTTTTAGTATATAGACAATGAATATGACGTCAATATATTTACGCAAAGATTCCACGCGCTAAATTACTAGATTTTCTTACATCAAAAACTAAGTTTCTAGATTTCTTAATAAAGGAAAATAATCCATGATTTCATCCATCCAAAATCTAGATACAATAGATGAATGCAATCTTTTTTTTTTCTATTTAATACATGATCAAAACTCTAAAATACACTAACTTCTCTAATCACAAAATATTTACAGATACATAAATTCTAGAATATTCCATTTTAATATAAGACTAGGTGATGTACCAACACCTGCGTGGAGTTTAAAATATGTTATTAAATATACATCTATTTTCTAAAATTAAATATAATATAAAATTTAAAGATTATATATATATATGTATATGTTACCTATAAAAAGTGTAATAAATTTTCTAAAAAATTGAATAAGTTATAATGTTTTCAGTGTTATAATATTTCACATTAAATATAATGTTGGCAAATTTTCTAAAGACACATTAAATAATTTTGATAAAATAATTTTCAATTGATATATAGAAAATTTCAAGTATATACGCATTTTTAAATTATTTTTCAATTTATATCGAATTCATAAATTTTATGAAACATTTTAATAAATTCTTACTTTATAATAATTGATGACAAACAAAAATCAATCAAACATTATGCTAAATATTTGGGCCTACTACTTAGGGCCCAATTTTATCTTATTCGTCTTACCGCTCAATCAGAAACTGATAGATGCTACTTCTCAAGTTTCTTACAAGATGTGTAAGAACGAAGAACCTCAAATCTCAAATTTGCTTTCCAGTTTCTCAGCTCTAGAAGGAAGAGATCCCTGCGAGTTGTCTGAACTTCTCATAAGAGACCCAAAACACGAACTGCCACGGTCCAAGCCTTGCCCATGTTGGGAAGAAACCTTTCCACAAAGCTCTTATTCCTTCAAACCTAACCGTCTTTACCAAACACTCGTAAGAATTTCTATACACAGATTTCTCACCTTGATTCATCATTCTTGTCTTCACCACATCAGCCGGACAACTCAGAGTTGTAGAAGCAAGACCCGACATTATAGAAGCAAGAGTGTGCGCGTAAATGTTATCCTCAGAGATCTTTTTATCGATGACAAAGTGTTTGGCGTGATCATAACAAGCTAGTTCTCCCATATTCACTAGAAATGCTCTCTGAATGTTTGGAAGAACACCTTTCCATAACCCTTTTACCCCTTCTGATTGTAGGATTTTAGAGAAAGCTTTGATGGGTCCTGAGTATCTCGGTTTCAGGCCTTGGCTCACCAGTCTACCATCTGCTTGCATTCTCACTTTAACCAAATCAGCTGGGCTAGCCACTACCTGCATTTCTAGTATGAACACAATAAGAAGCATTTTAGTTTGGTGTACAATAGACAACACTCAAATGTCAATTCTAAAGATACAAACAAACTATAAGATAGCTACTTTCTCAAAGCCGCAATAGAACTTCAGCAGCGTAAAAAAAATCGGAAAAACCTTAAATTCTCCGGGGATCCACGAGTTTCCATCAGCAATCTGTGATCTGAGTGACATAATTGTAACAAGTAGCAGATAACAAGCAAGCATATAATTTGGATTAAGAATCTGTGAAACACATTGAGCAATCCAAGATTAGGATTCTGCATAGTTATTATCTCTAAACCAACCTAAAGTAGCAGCTAAATTTGGAGAAACACGAACACAGAAACCTTTAAATTCAAGAAACTTTGGAATCTCCTTCTTAATATCTTCTTCTACATAGCATTTTCAATGGAAACTAAACCTAGAGATCGATTGTGCAATTCGAAACGCTAATTCTACTCTTAAGTAATTGTGCAATTGTTTACCCAAACGAGCGTAAATCTAGATCCAGTTTACAGTCAATACAAGATTCTAAAGATTTACAGATGAAGAAGCACCGTTACCTGAGCTATAACACCAGAAAATCCTCCGACGAGAGCCTTTGTGGCAAGAGGAAGAGACTCGCCGTTGTTAGCTTCAGATCTGACGATGAATCCTTTCAAATTCTCGTATCCAATGATTCTGATAGGCGTGTAGAACAGGTGTCTCATAATCGCCGGAGATAGACCTTTATAGAGACCAATCACTCCTTCCTTTCTCGTAATCTCCGACACGACTCCGATAGCCCCAATCCGGTGCGCACCATGGAGCTGCATTCTGGTCTTTGTGAGATCAATCGGAAACGTAACTGACTCGGCGACCATCGCAGAGAGTGACGCAAGCAGGATCCTCGTTCCGGTCGGTGATTCTCCGGTCACTCGGCTCCGCTCCATTTTCACCGGATTTGATTACCAACTCAATGTGGATCACAGAGTTAATTACCCAAAACTGATTCTACTATACGACATTTTTGGTAACAAAACTTGACGACGTCGTTTCATAATCTTAGGCTTCTGAATTTTACTACTCAAATGGTTGATTAACACTTTTGTTTAATGGTTGATTTCCACTTTATTTGACTGTACTCCTTATTAGCATCTTAATATATTTGCTTTTTTTTTTTTTTCTGACATCGCTTCTTAATATATATGTTTTGTTTGTTTTTACTGTTTATGTATATAACTGTGTTTTTACATTCTTTTGAGTTATTTTCAATGTCTTAATACATGTCAAAAGCTTGTTAAATTTAGACATATATTATTATCAAAACTATAGAAAGAAGATGCATCCAACTTTTTTTGCATAACTTTTTATCTTTTCAATTGGCTCATTCATCTCACATGCAACATATTGGGGGCTTGGCTTAAAATGTTGGCCTTTCATTCTTATGGACCTATGTTCACTAATTCTAAAATACAAAACTGTAGAGATAAGATCCGACGTGGCAAAACATGAAAGACCGAGTATCGTCCCAAACCCAAGCATTATGATTTTTCCAGTAGACAATAATAGTTTTGAGCTTCTCCCATTTCCTATCCTTCAAATAAAACATTAAAAAAATATAATAACAATAAAAATGAGCTCTTTCACCACCAAAACTCCGCCACCGTATCTCCTCCGGCCAAATTACCGTCGGCGTGTAAACCCACCATTCTCCGTCGTATGCTGCACCGGAGAATCCCAACAAGATATCTTCACTCGCCGGAGAACCCTGACTTCACTTATAATATTCACCACCATGGGCGGCGCTGCCGTCACGTCATCAGCGTTAGCACAGGAGAAATGGGGGACGAGGTCATTCATAAAAGAGAAATATTTTATGCCGGGGCTATCGCCTGAGGATGCGGCGGCGCGTATAAAACAGACGGCTGAAGGATTGAGAGACATGAGGGAGATGTTGGACCACATGTCGTGGAGGTACGTTATATTCTACATAAGATTGAAACAGGCTTATCTGTCTCAGGATCTCACCAACGCCATGAACATCTTGCCGGAGAGTCGCCGCAATGATTACGTTCAGGCGGCAAACCAGCTAGTCGAAAACATGAGTGAGGTATAATTAACTTAATTAATGATTCTTTCCTTTTTTTTTACAGAATTAGTAACTTTTATGTTGGTTAATTTAGGATTTGATTGTTACTAACGCAAATAATCGTTTGAGTTTACTAATTGCCAAAATAATACAAAGTTAAAATATTTGGTTTAATAAAATATAATTAAGGAAAATTAAATAAATGTTGGATCGCTTTTATAAGTTTTACATTAATGCGGATATAAAACCTGAAAAATATATTTTGAATTCACATGTGAAGTTTTTTTTTTTTAATATAATATTAACTTGCAAATTGTAAGTAAAACGATAAACGCATATTTTCACACAAGGCAAGGAAGTCAAACTTCTAATCACATGATATTACATATGTTGATCAATATTTAATAATATTTTGTTAACTGTCTTTTTATACAATAGTTGGATTTTTACGTACGGACGCCAAAGGTGTACGAGTCGTATCTCTACTACGAGAAGACATTGAAATCGATAGACAACGTGGTGGAGCTTCTTGCTTAATTCAATTGTATTGTATATATCTATCTCTTCACATGAAATTTCTGAACACCTTATATTACATCACATTGGATATAAATATAAAGACCTTAAGTTAATGTAGATGTAAGACACATTTAGTCGCGATTTCTATGCAAAATCAGATCGATACATGTGCATAGATATTTTAGTGGCGTGAGAGGGAGATAGCAGAATTGATAACAATAAGCATGAGAAAGATCAATGCGCAGAAAGAACCGATGAGAGAGCCCGAGATGCGTTTGCAGAATCCGTCAAATTGCTGGCAGATTGGTGGCCAATTAGCGGTTGTGTTACCCTCGTGAGCTAAATACACGGTGGCTGTTGCTGCAGATGCGCCAGAGCTCACCAGAGCCAACATCACCTTATTATATATAGAGACAAGAAATCCCAACTTTGAGCGATTGCCTCATTAGACATAAAATTATTTCATTAAAATGGAAGTTTTCTTGGGTCACAATTTAGTTGGATTTCTTTGTTCCTCTGTTTTGTTATACCATCGTTATACTATGATCTTAGATTCAACTTAGTGTTATAAAAATCGGTCCAAATAGCAATAAATATCTTAGATTATCTCTAAACGTTTAGACTTATTAGGCGTTCTTAATTAGTGTTCTAAAAATCGGTTATATATAATGTTTTTTTCCGGCCACGATCATCTCTAGACGGTAGAATCATTTATGCGGCTGATTATGCGTTCTTTTGCTGTCTAGAACGGCTTATAGACGGCCGATTAGGCAATCTTCGCAGTCTAGACGGTTCTAAGTTCACTAGATGTTCTATATTAATCTAAAGTTTATCCACACATATTATAACTTTTAACCACGTACATACAGTACTTAGATCATGAAAAGTAGGAGCAAATTTAGAGAAGAGGAACTACAAAAAAGAGAGGGAGACATTTACCGTGTCGATGACAAGCAAGATGATTCTTGAGGTTTTAGCTTTAGTACTGATGATATGAAAGATATTCACAGGTAGAGAAAGAACCAAATATCCACCAGCAATCGCGTTTGCAACCACGAAAAACCTACGAGACAGAGCAAATATTGTTAAATATACACGATCAATTCATGATTAGCCGATATTGATCACTGAATTTTTTTACATGAGCGTTGGTAAGTCACTGTATTTAGCTTTGAGAAGTATAAGCTGAGTCAAAGAAACAACTGATTCTTGTGTTGTTCCCATGGCGAGTGCGCTTCCTATAGTTCCAAAAACAGCAAATAACCGCAGAACAAATCCAAGAACCAATATTCCTTTGTTTATAACCAACTTTGGTTCCAAAGTTATAAATTTTCTGGATGATCTTGAAGTTTCCCCAGCTTCAGTCCCCCGTGCTTCCGCAGCTTCAATATGCTTTGCTTCCTCAGCTTCAATCCGTTGTGCTTCTCCAGCTTCGATCCGCTGTGCTTCCCCAGCTTCAATATGCTTTGCTTCTTCCATTTTTGTTCTGTGACTGTTTACTACACAAAAAAGGTCTGTAAATTATATAAATCTCCACAGTGAGGACAATTCAAGAAGTGGTTAAGACTTTGAAATAGCTGATTATAACGAAGAATAAAAGAAAAATTGTAAAACCATAATTAAGTGTAGTATTCACATAAAGACAGAGAATTTAGGTTTTTTGCTGAGGACATATAGTGAGCAAAGATTTATTTGTTATCTTGTGTTTATCCTCTCTTTACCTGCTCTAATTTGTTACATCCAACAACAACCAATAGGAATTCTCGTTTTGGCATTATATTCATGTCCTTAGCAAATAATCCAAAGCTATAAACTTTGAAGTGTTTACTAATTTGACTCTGATTTTTCTGAGATTGATTGAAATATTCGATTCGTAGAGATAGAGAAAGCTTGAACTGGTGAAATGAGAGCAAAGTTCCAAAGATAAGAAAAAACCAGAGGATTCAGACACAAAAATCGAGCACATAACTAAAGAAAATTCCAAAGATTTTAGTGATTGGACGAGGTAAATCTCTCGTTTATTCTGACGTTTAGGTGCAATATTTCTTAAAACTACGAGGACAACTAATGCTGCTTTGTCTTTATAGGCGCTTCTGTTTAAAGATGAGTCAAGTGTTTCTTTTTTATTGTCCCACATCGACAAGTTAGAGAAGCGATAGTCATACTTATGTAGTATATAAAGGACCCTGAGGCTTTCTTACAACTCATACCTTTCTCGGCCTTTTGGCTAAGATCAAGTGTAGTATCTGTTCTTATCAGTTTAATATCTGATATGTGGGCCATCGGCCCACACGATATTTACTCTATTTTTTTAGGGAGAAAGCCCGTTAAGATAGCTTGCTATCAGGGTTTTTGCGAGTCGCCCATGTGGTTGCACTACTGCACGGGCCTGGCTCATCCCACTAAATATTTAGTAAAATTTTATGAAATCTTGTCTCTTTGCGTATGCGGATAGCTAGATAAAAATCCATTCGCTCAATACATGTCAGTGGACGAAGTGATTGGGCTTTGGGGCTTGTTTAAGCTCGAGCCCAGTCTTCTCTCCGGCGAATGGTAATATATGGCCGTACGCTACAAAACAGTTATTCACTTGGGGCTTACGTTCCAGAGACAACAACTTTCTTTATGAGGTTTGATGGATAAAAATCAATGGACAACAACTTTCTTTTTGAACACAAATAACGAATCAAAGCTTTAACCATTGAAGATTTAGAAGCTCAAGCTCCAATTTTTTTTTCTGCTTCAAAACAGAGCAAAAACTTGTAACAAAGAGTCCCTGTGACTTCATATGAATCTCCAACATTGAGACTCGAGACTCTTTAGTAGCCAATACTATAACATTGTAAACAGTAAGTGTGAGTGTCATATGAAAGACAGATAATTTAGGTTTTTTTTTTTTTTTTTTTGCTGACCAAAAACTTTTGCAATCTTGTGTTTATCTTCGTCTGACCTACTCTATTGTGTACCTTCAACAAAATGAACAAAATGTAGAATTCTCTTGGCAATATATATTTATGTCGTAAGCTATAAACTTTGAAGTGTATCCTAATATGACTGTAACTAATTTTCTGAAAATGATAAAATATTTGATTCACAAAGACTGTAAAAGCTGGAACCACTAGTGAAATGGAAGCAAACGGCAAAACAAGTAGTGTGTCACACTGTCAGAAACAGTAAAGTGGAATATGCTCACACAATGCAATTCCTGCGTGACAAAGAAAAACATATCCTGGAATATAAACAAATCTCAAACACAATAAAAGCGATAGAAATATTGGTATTTTAATGTAATACAATAGATAGTGAAATGTTGGATACTAAACGTAGAAATGAAAAACACTTCTGCAATTCAAACAGTATTACCAAAGTAGAAACTAAAAAGAAAAAGAAAAAGCTGAAAACACACCTTCTTGTTTACATTTTTTTATGTGAATGGCATAGACAACTTTTTTCTTTCTACAAGTAAAACATCATTTTGTATAAAAATTGCATCAACATAGAAGAAGTTCCTGAAACTGTTGAACACTCTCAATCTTCCTTTCTAAGATGGGTTTTCTCGATTTAAGAGACATGGTTTCTTCTCTTGGAATTCGAATTCTGCAATAAGAAATCATATACTTAAGTGGAATATCTTGATTGAATGATGCATACAACATTGGATATCTTCAAATCTTGTGGACCAGTACATACCAGTTTACTGTAGTCATCGCGTTTTGCGTATTTGGATTTGTTCGAACTTTCGGTATATGGAAAAGATGTTGGTAACAAGACAAGTCCATGATCCATGTCGAAAGAGTTGGCTCTTAATCGCAAGATTACTTGCGTTAGGGCTTTCATAGCGGCATCAGGATTTCCTGTAATCTGATGACAGCAAAAAGAAACATTGACTTAGTTTTACAACAAAAAAAAAAAGGTTAGAACACAACCCGGATATGTGTTTTAATCACCTGAACCATCTCTTCATCTTCGCGTGCTATTTTTGGTACATCTTCTTTTTGAAGAATGCGGATATTTGCTCTTGTTACACTCCTCATCTCGGATATAACAGCTCCACCTTTTCCAATGAGACACCCGATTTGGGAACTCGACACAAGTAAACGAGTGGAGATTGCTAAATCATTCGCATCTTTACCCACTTTCTCACTGCACCGCTGTTGTAAGCGTATTGCTGCATTCACCGCTGGAGACTGATCTTCGTAGAACTATATACACAGAAAAACTCGGTCAAAGATTCCCATGTTTATATATATGAAATACAGATAGATAAGAGCTTTGCATTACCTCTTTTGATGATATGAAAATTATGCAATCAGCATCATCAGTTTCTGAGGTATTGACTCTAATCGTTGCACCAGTTTCTTGCCTGATCTGATTAATGAAACCACCGCCTTTTCCAATTACACCTCCAACGTTTTCAGCTGGACAGATGAAGCAAACACAAAACTCCCTTGCATCTGTTATATCTCTAAGCACAGCATAGTTTCTGTGAGAGCTCGTTAGTGCTGCAGACATTAACATTGCACCAGGTTGATGCATGGAACTTGAAGAAGACAGGAGCAAGTGTTGAAACCGTGACGGGTTATCATGAAGCAGTGAAGCAACTTGATAAAGAGCGTCTCTAACAACCAAAGGTTCTCCAATTATCTGAAAATTAACCAACACAATGACGAGCTAATTTAGTATAATTTTTTTTCTCTTTTGTTATTCCAAACCTAATAGAATAAAGACTTGTGAGTGTATCACCTGAAGAAGCTCATCATGACTCAAAGTCAAAGCACAAGAGGGTAGATGATCTTTGATGACACGAATCTGAGCATTGGTTTCGTTACGCAGATTCTGGATTACTTGCCCTCCTTTCCCGATAACACAACCAATTTGGTCTGATGGCACAAGCATCCTCACAGTAACCGTTTGTTTTTTGCTAAGATCATTATCATCATCATCAACATCATCATCATCATTATCATCAATGTCCGCCACAACCATGTCATGAACCTTGAAAAGAGCATCCAAAGCAGGACAAACAAGCTCTCCATCATCTCCAAAATGATTCAACTCCTCATTAGTGGAATATATGGTAACAACACGCTCCTCACAACCGGGCAAAGCCTCGTTTATCCTCATGTTTGATTTTGTCTCAGACCTTATCTGCTTTGCGATCTCACCACCTTTGCCGATAATGCTCCCGGTCTTTTTCACAGGGCACAAGTAGCGATACACAGTGTCTTCTGACCCAATAACATTTTGATCTGTATCATCATGAAGATTTCTTCTCTTACTTCCTCCATTTCCAGTAAACTCAGATTGGAAATTAGATCTCTTACCATGGATGTTCCTCAGAGTACTAGCCATTTTATCAATGACGACAACGCGAAACAATCACAATGCCGCAGGAAGCTGGAGAAAATATGATTACTGATGACAAGTTAGAGCTTATATTGTTCATATGATCCTCTCTTTTTTTTTTTTTTTTTTTTTTTTTTTTATCTTTTTTTTTTTTTTTTTTTTTTTTTGTCAACCATTCATATGATCCTCTCTATATCAACAAATACTAAAGAAGTACACAAAACAGAGTCGTTGAGAGTATTATTATAAATACATTTCTACAGGGAGATGATAAAATTCAACTATAAAGATCAGATCTTGGCAACACAATAGACAGCTCTAGTTAAAATCAAAGAGCCAAATTTTTAGATATAAAACAATCTTGACTTCGTCGGTCAACTATGCTAAAATTACTCAAGAAACAGAGATTAGGTCAAATCTCTCCCCAAATTCTAGCTCTTTATGAAAATTTGAGCTACGAAAAAATCATACGAACCCAACCGATCAAGATCCATGACACATCACCGTCCAAAAAAAAAAAACATTTTACATGAATTCAATTGTTCAACATTTCATTGAATTCAGAGCTTTGGAACATGCAATGCTTACCGGAGTAGAAACCGTCGATGATCGGAGCTTTCACCGGTCGATCTGTCCGTTTACCCGGAAAATGTGACCGCTTCTTCGCTTCTCTCTTGGCCTTCTTGCTTCAATGGTTTTTTGGCTTTTTGGGTTTGAAAGCAGAGAAATACTAGTTTTGGAGCTAGCGACTATATTAAATATAATAAATGATGATTACAGGTGGCTTCTTAAAATTATTCTCTTTTAACTCTTTTTCGGGACGTGACGGCACGTAAACTAGCCCTGGGATTTTTAACCGAAACCGAAAAACCGAACCGAACCAAACCGAAATAAGTGATTCGGTTCGGTTTCGGTTATTACAAAATAACCTATTGGTTCCAATTTTCAAAACCGAACGGTTTTCGGTTCGGTTCGGTTAATAACCGAAAACCGAATAATAACCGAAACAAACCGAAACATATATTACCTAATGCTATTGGGCTTAAGTAGGCCCAAAAAATTATGCATTATGGTTTAGCAAGCCCGTTTGTTTATTCTGTAGTTAGTGTTGAGTATTGAACTTAAGTATGAATGTTAATCTAAATTATGTAATAGAACACAATAACCTCGAATTCTCATAATTCGAAATGCAATCGAGTTTTCAGTTTTCAGATTTGACTCTCTCTCTCATCCTCTTCTCTCTCCGGTCTCGACTTCTCCCATTATTTAATCTAAAATCGCAAAGCTGGAACATGAAACCCTACCTTTGTGTTCGTCGCCTCCTTGCGGCTTCGAGAAACCAGTTTCGATCTCGTGTATTGATTCGATTTGATTTATGGTGTGTTTCGTGTCTGTCCCTTTGGTTGATTGTTCCATTTCGTGTCTGCATTTCCTTTGGTTGATTGTTCCATTTCGTGTCAGTTCATTTGCTTGAGTTTTAGCTCATTGGTACCCAAGACCGACCCATGTCAAATACCAACAGATCTACTTTTTTATATTGAAAGAACGCGGGTTTAAAACGAAACTAGATCAATCCGAGTTGGATTCAAATGGTTCTTACACAATCTGAGTTTCCATTTTGTGAAATTAGTTTTGGTTTCTTACTTTGTATCTCGGAGGCTTCGTGGGTGGATTTTCAAAACCTGATTTTTCAGGTTTGTTAGAGTAATTTTATAATTTCCACATTGAGTTTCCAGATCGGGTTCATGAGTCAAATTTAAGTATACTTCCTATAAGAGAAGTGAATTTGTTATGATCACATCGTGGGTTTGATCTTCGAATGAGTTAGATCATATGATTGTTTGAGTTATAAATCCATACGAAGAGAGAGAGATCTCGTTTATCTTAATATTTTTATCTCTTGGTTAATATAATATATATGTATGTATGGGAGTAATGGGACTTGTTGGATTTTTGTGGAATCACATCTCTTTGACGCTTTGTTTGGTTTGCATAGAAAGAAACTCATATATTATGATAAGATGTTTCAATGTATGCACAAAAAACCAGATAAATTATAGAAGTAGAATGTTATCTAATTTAATTTATGAAGATTAATAAACTGAATCCCATTACATTTTCCAATGTTGTATACAAAGAGTTTAATATAATGGTATATGCCTATATGGTGTTAGTGGCTTCGTTTGTAGTTCTTGTTAGTTCAAATCCCCTCTCTTCCTCACCCAAAGCTGTTTATTTTTGTGATGATTTTTTCTTGTAAATTTTGCAGATTTAGTTAATGGATCAACTTAAAATTGACAATAACACCTGCAATTTGCAGTCTTGCTTAATTGTTCTTCCATTTCATTAATTGCCGAGATAATAAAAAATTGAAAGGTTAAAATAAAAAGATGCTTCTTGTCTACCGTTGTCTATCTTTTATTATGAATTGAGTTCTTGTTACATCTTTGTTTGTTGTTCTCCTTACTTTATGTTATGTTGTCTTTTACTTTATGTTTGTGTTGGCTCTCTCACTTTGATTGGATGATGTTTCTTGGGTAATCATTATTCATCTAATGTCAAGTTTTTTTTTTTTTGAATCTTGCAGATGGATTCTTCCAAATATCCTAAAGATGATGATATTGATAACATGACTGAAAGTGAACAAAGTATACCAGAAGAAGGCTACAGCAATGAACCTGAGATTGATACTACAAATCAAAACAAAAGGAAAAAATCTCTAGCAGGAGGTGAAGGAGAATCTAAACCTAAGAAGAAAGTCCAAGAAAGGTCAGATGTTTGGGCGCATTACAAAAGGTTGAAGGATGACCCAGATAAATGCAAATGTCACTCTTGTGGGAAAGTTATGTCATGTCGTACAACTTCTGGTACTTCCAACCTAAAGCATCATCTGACTATATGCAAGAAGCACCAGGCATATATGTCTCGAGGTGGTAATCAATTAAATCGTGAACGTGATGGTGGTGTTAAATTTGGAAGAGTATCTGAAGTTTTATTCAAGGAAGCGACTACTGAGCTACTTGTATTGGGTGAGCTTCCACTGTCTTTCATTGAGAGCTTGGCGTGGAGAAATTTTTGTAGTAAAGTGAATCTTTACAGGCCACAATGTCGAAAAACTGCAACTAGAGATATTGTGCAAATATATGTAAAAAAGAAAGAAGAGTTGAGGAATCTGATTGGTAAGCAAAGGGTTTCACTTACGACGGATATATGGACAGCTCCACCAACTGGTGCAAGCTACATGGTAAATACAGCACACTGGATTGATGCTGATTGGCGACTAAGGAAGCTCATAATTGGGTTTAAGAATGTCTCAGATCATAAAGGGGAAACCATAGCCTCAATTCTTATTGAGTGTCTAGCTGATTGGAGAATAAAGAAGGTCTTCACTATCACAGTCGACAACGCTACAACGAACACTTTAGCAATTAGGAGGTTTAAGGAAGAATTCACAGATGTAGGTGATGATGCTTTGGTTTTAGGTGGTGAGTTTTTGCACATGAGGTGTGCTGCTCACATCATCAACTTAGTCGTTAAGGATGGGTTAAAAGAGGTTGATTCAAGTGTTTCAGCCATTCGGAATGGAATCACTTATGTAAGATCATCCACAGAAAGGCTGAAGTCTTTTGAATTACGGGTTGACAATGGTAAGATGAGCAGAGGTAGTTTACCTTTAGATGTTAAAACGCGTTGGAATTCTACTTATTTAATGCTAACCAGAGCTCTGAACTTCAAGTTAGCTTTTGATAAGATGAAAGCAGAAGACAGGGTCTATAATGATTGGTTTGATGATAGAGTGGATGGGGCGAAAAGATTAGGACCACCAACAAAGGATAACTGGGAATCAATTGATAAATTGGTAAAATTTTTAAGGATCTTTTATCGGTCAACGTTGGTGGTTTCAGCTTCTGAATCCGTTAATTACGACAATTGTTATGCTGAGATTGTCACTATAGAGAGAAATCTCATAGCACTTTCTCAAGATCCTGATAAAGCCATGCAAGATAAGGCTTTAGCTATGAGAGAAGTTTGACAAATACTGGGCAGGATTGAAAGAGATCAACAAGCTTTTGATAGTTGCTAGTGTTTTAAACCCAACAAATAAGATGTGCTTTGCTACTACGTGCTTTGAGGATCTTTATGGAAAGGGTAGTCGAGAGTGCAATGAGCTTGATCATTCAGTTAATCAAGTTATGACGCGTCTTTTTAAAGAATACAGTTCTGTTTTTAGCAAATCAAGGACAGGGAGTAGTGGTTTGTCTCAAAGTCGGAGTGCTGAACAAGAACAAGATCACGTTGGGGTAGATAGTGTTGATTTGGATGCTGATAATGCTGGTGGGTATGAAAGAATACAGTTTGTCTACAAGAAGTTGGTTAAGGAGAAAGGACTTCCAGAATCAAGCAATGAGATGGAGCTTTACTTGACAGAAAGCGTAGAAAACCCAAATGTGATTCATGGAACATCATATGATGTCTTGTCATGGTGGAGGCTCAATGCTCCGAAGTATCCTATTCTCTCTGAGATAGCTAAAGATATATTTGCTATGCAAGTATCTTCTGTTGCATCGGAATCAGCCTTTAGTACAAGTGGCCGTGTACTAGATCCTTCCAGAAATTGTCTTACTCATTATACTCTTGAAGTCCTGATGTGTACTCAGCAGTGGATGAAAAGCTCTATTCATTTAAGAGAAAAAGGAGCAGAAACCACTACTCAAGAAATCCTTTCACAAATTGTGCTACAAGATCAACTTGAAAAAGGTAATCCTACCTTCTAAGTTTCACTTTCTGTTTTATGTTTTAAATTGTCAGTTTTAAGCTTTAAGTTTCTGTTTTTTTGGTCTTTTGTAGAGTTTAACTGTTCTTTTCAAAACAACTAAGCAACTTCCTACTCTTGGATTTGGAAGCTCAGCTCAGGTATTGGATGCTTAATTTTAAAATCCATGTGCTTTGTTCGTATAGTTTGTTCGTATTATAGAAATGTGAAACCTAACTGAACTTAGTTTCTGAATCCTGTTTTACATTAGTTTATCCGACATGTTTGGCATTCAGTTCCAATTTGTTTAAACTGAATTTAGAGCTCTTGGCTGTCGTTCTTTTGTTGGTATTTTGTGTCCATCAGGTAGAGTATATACACTTTTGAATTGTTATTACAATTTTCTTACATGTGTCACACTTCAGGTTCAAAATACTTTTGTTACTCAGCTTTTTGGTGATGTCGACACTTCACAACATGGTTTGGAATTCGGATCTTATTATGCTTTGTCTGCTGGTTATGAAAATATGAAGTATGAACAATGGTGTATGCCTGTATGGATTATGTTATGGTCTTATGGACAAGTGTGTATTAACAACATTTACTTGTTTGAAGTGTTTTTGAGTTTTGATCATGTTTTAGGTTTTCTTCATATTTTCGGTTTATTGGTTATCATAGATTTTTCGGTTAAATCGGATAATTTGGTTATTTTTGGTTACAAAGTAACCATTTGGAACCGAATCCGAAAGAACCCGAACTTTATCGGTTAATTTCGGTTTCAATTTGAAGAACCGAAACCGAACCGAACCGAACCGAAACCAAACCGAACCGAACGGAAAACATCGAAAAAACCGAATGGTTACTAGTTTTAAAAACCGAAAAAACCGAAAACCGAAAAAACCGAACCGAACCGAACCGAACCGAACCGAATAACCAAAGTCCCAGGGCTAGTCATATGCATGATGAAGAGAAATTACAGCAAAAGCAAATGAATTATTGGAGTTGGTAGAAACAATAACTTTTCATAACTAGTGGTTCATCAAACCGGTTCGGTATACTACCAAATTGACCCTTAAACAGTACACCAATGAGATTGCTTAATTTTGAGGGGATTTTCTACTATCTTATCCCAGTTTTGTATCCGGAGAGTATCCATATATCGCCTTATTCCACCTTCATCAGAAAATATCTTCCTTTTGCTTTCTATTCGTCTTTTCCTGAAACATTTGATCTGATTTTAATAATTTGAATAAGTATAGTTGGACCCACGATTACTTTGCCGCAGCCTTTTGATTTCCTCAAAGTGTTATCATCTACATATTTGGTCACGGTTTCATTCTTTGATGTAATGATGCTCATTCTTGATAGGTCCTTACATAATTCTTAATAACCATTGCACTGCTTTTCCCTGGAACAGTAGGTAAGTGTCTGATTTTCTCTTTTGTGATATTGATTTGTTTGGTAAAAGGTCAATAGTTAGGCTGGTCAGGACTCCAAATTGGCTATGCATATTAAGTTTGATACGTACTCTCATACCCTTTATCTAGATTCTTTTAGAATTGAAAACACATGATTTGTTTTGTCTCCAACTCCTGCAGAACAAATTCCTACGTACCTGTAAAATGTTGTGCACTCCGATAAATAACACCAAGGCGTACTCTCTTGCCCGGTCCTGAGCACATACAAAAGAAGTGAAGACTTTGGAGTTCAGATCTATAGGAGCAAATTTTATCATTTTCTTTGGGAATCTTTCTCTACATTAAAAGAAATGAAATTAGCACATTTTTAAATTTTGTATAGGTCTCCATAAAGGCATAAACAGTGGACCAACTCTGAATACTCTGCATTTAGATATTTGTATAGACGATTCTGCAAGAATTGTAATCATGGATTGGTGGATAAGAGAACATATAAAAAGCCTGTAAAGGGAGGATTATTCTCTTTATGTCCCTCTCCTTCTTCTTCTTCTTCTTCTTCTTCTCACCTGCCATTACAATCAAACTTGTAATATTTCTTCAATTGTCTCTACTGCTATGATTACAGCCATGTGTGTGCTGCCTCTAAAAACCTGAAGTTTCTCTTGAATTTTTCAACATGTTATGATTTCCCTTTTTTGAGTTATAACTCATACTTGGTATATTTGGACAGGAGGCTCTCAACTTGTGCTCCAATGTGTCATGTCCTCAAATTCAAATGTATGTTACGAATTCTCCTTGCAATCTTTTCATGTGTTGAATCTATTGTTTACTTAACATCTCATTGACAATTTAGTTTCACCGTTCACATATTCTCTTAACTGTTTCCTCAATTTAGTTTATGTTATACCAGGGGAAAAGTACTAGAAGGTGGACTTTACACAGAAAAGAAAAGAAAATCATATAGCAAACTTACTTCCAATGTTTTAAGGAAACTAAAGTCAAGGGTTGTTTGGTTCTTATGCCCACTAATTAATTATGTACACTCACAACCCAAAATCTTTTTCACATGACCATATCTATACATATTGACTAATAACCTAATCTTTGGCATAAAATTTTAAATTAAATCGTCTTAAGAACAGTTAGTATTAAATAAGTTATTTTGGTGGCCATCTATTCTCAAATCACACTTTTAAACGAACCTTCTCTAGGTGTTTTTCTCTCTTGGTTGATTACACCTTTTATCAATACTTTATAATTTATATTGTTCGTGCATGTGCTATGATTGAAATCAATTTAAGTGTAAAAAGGAGATAATAACACTTAAATAAAATAATACATATGATGGTCAAATCTAATAAAATGGTTCGTTGAGAAATTTCTGAACCAAAATAGAATTTAGCCGTTATGATAATCCAAAAACTCTTTTTTCAACAATCCTATATTGTCAAGTTGTATCTATACACAAACTCATTGAATGAATGTTTGATTGTAGTAAAAGCCATGAATCATGGACCTGCAGTCAATTTCACAATAAATTTCTTTTGGATCTATTTGACGATTCATTGAATGTTTAATTTTTAATTTTTTTGTTTATATATAATTATTTCAGGAAACAAACCGCGGCATGTAGCCACCGTATCAATTTCTCCGTACCAAGTTTGTGTATATGATAAATTGCTTTAGGTACGTTCACTCGGTATAGGCATATATTAAATAATCAGAATCAGAATCAAATTTTATTTCGAACTAAAAGGGGTTTGATATTATCTCACAAAAACTCAATACTGTTATACCTATATTTATTGATTAACTCTTTAAATCAACATTGTTTGGGTAAGATTTGTCCTATCCCAAGAGGAGTCTACATTTTTGAATTGAAAAACTTGTATGTGTGGTTAAGACTAAAGCATCCGTGTATCGACTTTTATTTGATGTGGAAGCCTTGTTGGGTTCTCTATCAAAAGACCCCAAGATGGTGTCAATAAAAGCCAATTCCTCGGGGATATGCTTCGTCATGGGTTCGGGATGAATCTACAACACAAACAAAGTAGTTAAAGCAACTTGAAAACGATTGTGTGTCGCCCTGCAGATTTTCCAACTCGAAACCAGATTTGGACCATGCGACTCACCGAAGAATAAAAGCATCGGAGCTTTCCGTTTGCTTACACCAATATCATGCTTACCTCCAAGGCTTCAACAAACTATATATATTTTAGAAATTCAGAAGAATAATACTAAAAAGAAAATGGTTTTGGATGTAATATCTCTTCTCTTTTACCTTTTGCTGGCACAAGGTGAACACCTATCTTTGTCATTAGATAGTAGGTAATTCGTGTTTTTTTGTAAAGCCCGATAGTTATACATAATGGTTAGGATACCATCAAATGAACATTTAATTTCACACCATTTGCTTAGATTTTCTAAATCATTAAAGTGGTTTTCGGCATATATGCAGAATATATTGGCATATGTATTGCGAATGTGTGTATACGACACTTTGGCTATAGCTTTTAGGTGCAAAGTGAATAAAATCAAAATGTGTGTTATGTATTGTAAGTCTTTATCTTCAAAGTCAATAAGATCACCTTGAGTCCTTGACATATTCTAACAACATTAGGCTCCGTGATTCATATGGGGTAAAAAGGTCCACTTTGTACGTATCACGTAAGCTCCAACTGATTGTAGTATTACGGCTTGGTTTGATTTCTTAGAGTGTTATGTATGCAACTTTCTCCTTTTGGTCGGTTTTATTGGAATTCTTGCATATGTACTTTTGTTGAATATGTAGCATCGAAATGGAACACAGCTGGAAATAAGGTATGAATAAATGGTCAGTACATTTTTATTTATGGTGTGAAATAAATGAGACATACCAGTTAGTACGGTTACCGCAAAATATACCAGTTTTGTTTACTTAGAAATGATATTCCACTCCAAATAATTGTAGTACTTGCTCTTGCTCCGCACCAATAAACAATTTGCAAATTTTTAATAAGGTTATTGTGCTATTTACGGTATACATATTTGATATTTCTGAAAGGTAATTAATATGAGTGAAATAGTTAGTGTGTTATTTCTACCGAAACGACAGTAATCATTTTTGAAAATCATATAGTTTTGACTATTTGCTTAATTTTGCTTTTCTACAAAAACATAGTAGATGCATGAAACCTAGACAGAAAAAAAAGAAGAATATATATTTAATGTAAAAAAAAAAAATCAAGATATCGAGTTCTGGTCAAGAAGATGACTATGCGTAATACTTACATTCCCTTTTGCCCATTTCGTCATCGACGAAATTTGCGTCCCACCCTCCTGCTTTAAGCAACTTCCTACGTTTTTTGCTTCATCTTTTTATTTATGTTTGTGAAAAAAATTTACCGTCCTCTTGTTCTTCTTTTATTTTGAATTTAAATTGTCCATAACACTCTAGGATCCGAATAATACTGGGAGGAAAGACTAGGGTAAGTGATCCCATCATTTTTTTTTACTCATGGCTAAGATCATATTTTTATGGTCTTCGTATGAGGTCCGACAATTTTGTATAGAAATATGGCGTGAAAAATATCGTGGAAGCATTTTTAGTCGGATAGTTAGCTAAATCATTAAAAAAAACTGGATCTAAGATATAAACTCAGAAAATGCAGATTATTGCATTTGTGAGTTCAATGTTTTTAAAAGGTTTACATCATGGTTTTATGTATCACGAATTGGATTATCCATATGTGGATAACTTGATTCTTTGTGATAGTAATTAACATATGGTTATTTTAATATAATCATCTGAATTTTGTTGAGATTCATTTTAAAAGATCAAGAATCCCGAACCAGTGCTTTTAATGGGCTACCACATAGGGAAATGATTTGATTTGTTTTCAATAGCAGCAAGAAATCAGAAAGAAAGTAAGAGGACAAACTGGAAATAAGCAGAAGCATAGGGGCATGTGTAATGCATATCATTACATTTAAAAAAAAAAAAAATATTGCGTGTAAGTATTAAAGAAAAGGAATGAATTGGCAATAGACGAAAAATGTAAAATGGAACTTAGGGGAATGAAGTCAAAAGGTTGGTTCAAATACGTACGAAGGACCATAAATATGACTTTCTAATTATCAGAAAATAAATTATTAATAACACGAAACCCCAAAAAGAAAAGGAAAAAATAGGAAACTTGAAAAAAAGAAAGAAAGAATGGAATGATGATCCTAAGGTCAAAGCTTAGCAGTTGGGCTATCTTCATTTTTGCTATCTTTTTTTATTTTAATTTAGTCTAAAAGACTTATGATGAAAAAAGGGTAACGCCTAGAGGAAACTTCTTCATTTGGGTAAATCCCAAATCCCAATAAGGTAATTCTTATAAGCAATTAGGATCAGACAAAACAAAAGCAAATATTCTTCTAACAGGTATGATAATGGTGCTATACTTTAGTGGCTGTTGAGATTAAAAAAAAGAAGACAATATTAAAAAAATGATAATGTTTTACACAAGATAACAGGTATGAAATATTTTTTCTTAGAAATCAAAACTTTTGAAAATCGATTTTAATCACCTATTGACCTATTTTAATGCGTTTGGTGCTATATTTCTCACAATAGGAATGTATCTCTCTTTTTTTTTTAAGTCATTCAGCATAAAGTTTCACATATTTTAATGTAGACTAATTTTTAAAGCATACAACTTTCATATGATTTTTTTCAAAATAAACGGTGATTAATGGAAAAATGCTTCCAATAATTTAGTAACCTCTTTACTATTTCTCTTGTTAATAACATTTCTCCGATGGGAGTGGTCCATGGATTATGGATACCAACCAAAACTCAAAAAGATTCTTGTAAAGCTATTTTCTACTAATGCATGCAAAGTCAAATGGATGATAAATTTGTGTTGAATGTATTCTATTCTGTTAGGTCAAAAACACATGTCACCTCAAACTATATAAAAATAAAAGTATAACAACATTCCAGCTGGTTACGTACTAATTATAAAATAAATATATCATCTGTCTTCTTTTTCTTCCTTTAATTACTTATCATATCACAATTTCTTGAGTTATGATTTTTCTTTAGCTTCTTATAAGCACGAGTTCTTCCAAAAAGAGACAAAGGGAAATAAATAGATTGGAAAAAGAAACATTTATCTTCTATAAAAACAGAAATTTTGTCCTTTTTAATCTTTAACCTTCTTCACTCACAAAATAACAAGTCTCTCTTAGGGTTCTTCTTCTTCAACTTCTCTCTTCTGCTGGCTTCTTCTTCTCTATAGAAGGCAAAAACAAGAAACTCTTGTTTTCTTTAACGCAATCAAGATCAAAAGGATTAGGGTTTTCGAATGGGTAGGTGTGGAAGGAGCAGCGACGGAGGGATTGGTGGAGTTAGACCGTACGTACGATCTCCGGTGCCTCGTCTGAGATGGACGCCGGAGCTTCACCGGAGCTTCGTTAACGCAGTTGATTTGCTCGGCGGACAATATAGTCAGTCTTTTTAACCAACTTTTGCTTTTTTTTTTTGTTTTTTTTTTCCAGATATCTTAAAGATTGGTTTGTGTAGCTTTTATTTAGGCATTTTTGAATTTTTAAGTGGCAATATTCATCTTCGTCATATTCAAGATTTTAAAATGATTTGTATTTTTGGTTTGAATGAAACAGAAGCAACTCCTAAACTTGTTCTTAAGATAATGGATGTGAAGGGACTAACCATATCACACGTCAAGAGCCATCTCCAGGTCAAAGAAAATGCAAAAAAACATTCTTTAAAAAAAAATAGTATTTGTTGTCTTGTACTGTTTATTCGTATATAACACCACACTGCTTTTTTCACCTTTATTTACTAGTAATTTGAAGTTTTAAAACGTTTTTTCATTGTTTTGAATCTTTTGATCATACTGCAGATGTATAGGGGATCCAGACTCACTCTTCTTGGGAAACCAGGTAATGAATTTTGCAAAAAAATTGGTTTGAATCAGAAGACATCAAATTACACTTTCGAACGTCATAGTTTCAAGATTACGACAGTTCTTTCCAAATTCCCACCAATCACATAAAAACTGTAATAATGCATAAATTTAAATCTCACTCCCACCATTGTCAGAAATATTCATATAATGTTTAAAATATTTATTAAAAACAAGGATAAAGAATTTGGCTATAACCTTGTAGATAAGTTGGTGCTTCTTTAATTTAATTGGGAAAAAGATACCAAAGAGTAAAGAGAATATTCATCATTGTCATTAATTAATTGATGTTTTTATTATATATTTCTTGGGGGACAGAAGAGAGTTCTTCACCATCTTCAAGAAGAAGAAGAAGAAGACAAGACAATGAAGAAGATCATCTTCATGACAACTTATCTGTACACGCAAGGAATGATTGTCTTTTGGGTTTTCACTCTTTTAACTTTAGGTAAATTTTCCTTTTTATTTTTATGGGAAAAAATGGAAAGAGAATATTAATTTGTTTCTGACAAGTGTTTTAATTTTATTCCAGAAAATAGGTATGCTATCATACAGTTTTGTTTGAATATGAATTGTCGAATTTATAGATTTTTATTTTCTCTTTTCTTTTTTTTTGGGGAGAAGAGAGCAGACTTCAGCGACTGATAATGATGACGATGACTTTCTTAACATCATGAACATGGAGAGAACGAAGACATTTGCAGGCAATGGCGAGTCCATCAAATTTCAGTCTCATCACTTTCTCGAGGTATTAAATATATTCAACTTTTATTATATGGTTTCATAAATAGCCGTTAGGAAAAGTTAACATCAATAATAAAAATATTTAAGACTCAGATAAACACTCACTAAACCACTGAACATTGTTATGGTATGGGTCAACACTAGGGTAGGCATGGGGCTCGGTACTAAAATTTTTCAGATAGAGATTTTATTTGTCATTTAATTCGTAAGTAGGAGCACTAATGGTTCATTGGATATGCAAATCAAAGAATGCCTGTTAATTAAATACTCTACAAATAAATAAATAGTCTTATTTTCTGATTTTTTCATAGACATACATATTATGTTCCATCAATATTCAATACTCGATATTCCTGCGTGACTCAATCTATAGATTTATAACATAATCGTAATATTTTTGGATTTGATAACCTAGACTCTCTATTAAGAAGGCCATGTTATTTGAGGATTTGAGGAACTTGATTTGATTTGCATTATAATAGCGTGTAGATTATTCTAAGTTTCGAACTTATGAAAAACTCTCACCAAGCAAGATTTTTAAAACTAATGTAAACTAAGGCATATTCTAAACTTTAAGAGCTTTATTATGTCTTTGGAAAATAGGCCGAGAACAATTGGAAAAACACATGGCGAGAAAACGAACGCGAAGAAGAAGAAGAAGAAAAAGAAGAGTTATCGTTGTCTCTATCGCTGAATCATCCTCATAATCATCAACAACGTTGGAGAAGCTATGCAACATCATCTCTTAGTGAAACCAGTGAAGCAGTCTCATCATCTTCTACTGCTCCATTCATCTTCAGAGATTGTTTTGCTTCTTCGAAGATTGATCTTAATCTCAATCTCTCCTTTTCTCTACTCCGTAGCTGAACCTTTGTTCGCTTGTTATATATTTTAGTGTAATGAACATTCAGATTGTTTAAAACCTCCTAAAATTCTAGATTTATATTTTTTGCGATGGTGACGGTTTTTGTTTGGTTCTACTATGTTAACGATTGAATCGGATTGTAAGAACATTGGAACGTTCTTATGAAATCAGATTGTAAGAACATAGGCTTCTAGATATGAACTTATTAGGTTGGTCTTCTTATGAAATCAGATGTCATGAAATGTTGGAGAGAGATTAGATTTAAATATTGTCCTTGTTTGGATGAAAATTGAATGTTTTATGCGGGGAGATAAGCCTGTGCTTGTTCATGTTTTGAAGATATCTTTAAGCGATTCATATTTTGCGTAAAAATAAACGCCGCATTAAAAAAAAAAAAAACAAAAGCGATTCAAGGCACCCACAGAAGAACCAATTAAACGCTGCGTTTTGTATGAAGTGGAAGGAAAGGGATTGCATCAATCGCGGCGTTTCATGTCGTATTTCTGTAAAAGAATTAAGAATTCCCGAAAAACGCATCGTTTTGATCCTCGTTAAAACGCATCGTTTACTAGTGGGTGGATATTTTTATTTATGTACACATTAAATTTGTAACCGTTTATTTTGCAGAAATTGATAATTGATAATAATAGAAATTGAACCAAAATAACATTGATCGTAGTGACGATGGTCGGTGGGGATGAATCTATCGCACCGTCTCGGTTCGAGAAACCACACGGCGAGGCTCGACGCTTCGTCTTCCGTTAATAATTCCTCCGGCGAAATGTCTCCGGGATCATCAATCCCGGTGCGCCGAGCTGCTCTTTTCCTAGCTGCCATCTCCATCTCTTGCTTCTTTCTTTACAGAGCCGCTGATTCCTTGTCTTTCTCCCCTCGCCTTTTCGATTTCTCTGCTTATCTGGTTAGTCTTCTCTTCTTTCTTCATCACGAATCTGATGTTCGTCGAGAAATTAAAGTACGATTTATAGAGATTTTGGGATCGATTGATGTCGAAGATCATCGAAATTGCTGGGAAATTAGAAATGACCTAGCTATTTCTGGTGCTTGGAGTTTGCATGTGGGTTGTTGTTATAAACTAGTTACATCTTACTTAGTTTTTGTGTTATCTGTGAGTTTTCTCTGTTTAGATTATGATGAAGTTGGAACCAATGGATCATATATAATATTTGCTGGTATCTCTGTGAAGCTACAAGTTCTGACAAACTATCTGCTCGTTTCTGGTATTCTTGATTTACTTGGTGAATGCATTCAAATGCAGCATGATGATGAGGAACCAAAGCTGGAAGATGTTCTGCGTAAAGCTGCAACGAGAGACAGGACTGTGGTTTTGACAACTTTGAATGCGGCATGGGCTGCTCCAGGATCTGTTATTGATCTCTTCTTCGAGAGTTTTAGAATAGGGGAAGAAACAAGCCAAATCTTGGATCATTTGGTGATTGTTGCGTTGGATGCTAAGGCGTATTCCCGTTGCTTAGAACTCCATAAGCATTGTTTCAGTCTTGTAACTGAAGGGGTTGATTTTTCTCGAGAAGCTTACTTTATGACTCGGTCTTACTTGAAGATGATGTGGAGAAGGATTGATCTCCTGCGGTCTGTTCTTGAAATGGGTTATAATTTTGTTTTCACGGTAAATTTCTCGTATCTTCTCTTTCATTTAGGTACTAGCATTGACATTAGGGAACTGATGAAAGACTTGTGTGAAACCCAGTTTTCTGGTTCTATTAAGTGACCCATTACATGCGTTTTTCCTTTTCTCCAGGATGCTGATGTGATGTGGTTCAGGAACCCGTTTCCACGGTTTTACATGTATGCGGATTTCCAAATTGCATGCGATCATTACCTCGGAAGATCGAACGACCTACAAAATAGGCCAAACGGAGGATTTAACTTTGTACGGTCTAACAATAGAACTATACTGTTCTACAAATACTGGTACGCTTCAAGACTCAGATTCCCGGGATATCACGATCAGGATGTTCTTAACTTTCTCAAGACAGAACCTTTTGTTTTCCGCATTGGGTTAAAGATGAGATTCTTGAACACTGTTTATTTTGGCGGTCTATGTGAGCCTAGCAAAGATATGAACTTAGTTCGTACAATGCACGCCAATTGCTGCTACGGTATGGAAAGCAAGCTTCATGATCTCAGAATCATGCTTCAAGATTGGAAAGATTTTATGTCTTTACCACATCATCTAAAACAATCCTCTGGTTTCTCCTGGAAAGTCCCTCAAAATTGCAGGTACTCCTCACTTCGTTTGAAATGATCTTCCTTTTAAACATTTCCAATCTCTGTGTGATTTTGCAATGAATGTTAAACGGTCACTATCATCGATTCGTGATCATGAAATGTTTTTCTTTTCAGTCTTGATTCTCTTCGACGCTATGATGAATCTGTGGATGATGAAGAGAGCGATCCACCAGGAGAATCTCAAGACTATAAAGTATGAGACTTTTTGTACATGGTTATTGAGAATTTTTCCAGAAAGAAAGAAGAAAATAGAAATTTTGAAGAGAAAACAGAAACTCACGGCACAATGCCACAATTTGCACTTTTGGTGATAATTTTTAAAACTTAATGGAAATTAATTTATATAACTAATGAGAGGCCAAATTAGATTAGCTCCTGTAAATTTTTCCTCTTCATTTCATTACATTATTGCATCACAAGCTCGTCTAGACATATATATCATGTGTGAATATATATACAATAAAGCCCAAGAAGATATCACAGAGGTAGATTTCTTACATCATACATGTATTATTTTATGCAGTGTATATTAATTTAAATTTATAAGTAATTTTCTGCATCCAAATTATTATTAAAAAACAACCGAAACTTGTATCTACGTAAATGAACTCTTAATTTAAAACTTTTGATTGTATATTGACTTCAAAAACTACTTTCCCCCAAATAATGATAGATCTGACTTCTGAGGGCGTGAAAGGGAAGGGTATCGACTATTGTTAAGATGTCGTTGTTATATAGAATGACAAATATATCATTCCTTTTTGAAAATTCTCCGGCTAAACAAAAATATAATAAAAATAGGTAAGTTCAAAAAATGACAAAGGAAAATAATAAGTAAATATACGAATAATAGTATGTATATCCAAATGTGACCGACATCCAAATGTTAAAAAATATTTCGAATACATGTGGGTCTGTTCGTTTAGCAGTCGATTGTGACCATCGACTAAACGTAATAGTTGCGATCAGCAATTTCAGTCGTGGTCGCCTGTGGGTACCAAGAAAACAGCTCCATACTCATGCGAATACATTTCTGCCTTTTTTTTTTTTATGGGTTAATAAATAACAACTTACAAGTTGAAGAAACTAGTGACAACTTACAAAACCAAACTAATTGATGGAAGAAAGAGTGGGTCAAACCATTTATATTTGAGTTCGCCTACTAATTTTCTTTGTGTTAAACAATTCAACCGATTAAGCTACCCTAGTAATTAAAATAACGAAACTTTAGTGGTTGAATCGATTATTTGCATTCATTTTAATTTATAGTTATGTTTATTATTGTATCAATATGGTGGGCTAATCAAAGCTCTATTGGGCTTGGCCTCTTGTAGGGTTTAATTACATTTTGCAATTCAATAGCACATCCGGTAACAACAACAATGGCCGAACTTTATCTTTCCAAAAAAAAAAAAAGAAGCTAAAATCACTTAAAAGAAAAGAAATAATTAAGCAATGTTTATTTTGTGAGACTGGGCTAAACAAATCATTCATAATTTATTGTATGTTAGTGAACTTTAAAAAAATTTAGCTAATCATTTGACGGATCCAGCCAAATAAATGAATAATCGTCAATAGTTAGAAGTAGAATTAATATTTGAATATATCTGCGTATACTTTTTATTTTCCTTAATAATTTGCGTATACTTATAGTAAAATCCATTCATTTGACAGTATTGTATGCTATTTAGCCTCTGATTTTATATATGATATATTGATATATATCTATACACAAAGGCATATTAGTATGTATACCCTCTATTTATATGTATATTGGAGTTCTATATTTCTTCATCTACCTTCGTATTTTTATTTTATTTTTATGTATACATACTAATATACACAAAGGCATATTAGTATGTATACCCTCTATTGATTTTATATTTTTTTTCCTAATTGCTCACATAAACTTTTCTCTCTTTTTATCAATCATCTATCATATATACTATAAATTTTGGTTCTTTCACGTATTATCAAAATATATCATTAGTTAACAGATTTTTGTAACTTTTTTTTTTCTTGCACAAAACCACATATTATGATGAGGAAGTGATAGTTTCCAAAGACGATATTCATATGTGAAAAATGCAACAAAATGTTTTAAAGAGAACAGAATCTATGGCATAATAGAGGAGGCAATAACCTTCCATGGAAGCTGAAACAAAAGTCTAACAAAGAAGTGAAGAGAAAACTTTATTTTTGTCCAGAGCCCACGTTCGTCCACCATGACCCCTCACGTGCATTCCGAGACCTCACTGGGATCATCACTCTTTTAATTTTCAGATGTTACACAATTGTGAGAATAAGATAAATTTATACACACATTCATATTAGATACTTTAACCAAAGACGGCCAAATTTAATTATTTTTCCTTGGATACACCGCCTTAATTTTCTGTCGTAAGATAATATCCTTACTGCAAATTTATTATATATATATATCTATATATCTAATAAATTATTTTCTGGGGTCAATATCACATATTACTGCTAATTAAACCATATGTGTGTATATGTGTATTAACTCATGCTAAAATTGTTAGGATTAATTTGTCATGATTAAAACCGTAAAATGTTTTCCTTAAAATAATTATTGGGCGGAATATTTGTGTGTGTGCGTGTGTGTCGCGTTCATAAATGAACTTGCATTCAATACGTTGACCAGCAAAAAATGTTCATTCATTACATCCTCGAGTTACATTTAATGAAAGCCATGGATATTTGAAGTAGATAGACACCAAAATATTCGTTGGACAATTGTTCTCTGTCTTATTGTCTACCATTTTTTTATATATATATATAGGCACTCGTTAATTTGATAAATATATAAACCTTATACTACTCAGATTGTATGATAATTCATCGTTCTTTAATATCAACGATGGGTTTGATTGGTTACGATTGTAGATTTAGAATTTTTATTGTAGCATTTGATCTGTTGATTTTTTTGCTGTACCTTTATAATTTAGGATATAGAATCAATTTTTTATAATAAATAGTTTGCAAAACCAACCTTTCATAATTTTTCAAAGATAAAAATATAAGACTTTAAGTTTTTAACTTTCTACAGCCAAAAAAACTAAAAAAAAAAGAAACAAATTAAAATTGCTTTAACTTTGAAAAAAATATGTAAACGTGATTGTTTTAAATTTAGAGTTTTACATCCAAATATAGCTGTAGGAAGATTTAAAAGCAACAACCAATCATCTCCGATATCGAAGTCTAAATTTAAGAAGATATATACAGTTACATATGGATGTGCATGTGCCATGTGTGATATATATACAGTTACATATGGTGTGCATGTGTCATGCGTGATATATGTACATATATATAACATAAGCATGAAATATTTTTTGAATTCGCCTGCATGTATGTATTTTTTATACAATTGGGGTGACTTTGCACTCTTTTGAATTAATCCTCTTATAGAGAGAGGAACTTGAACATTAGTCTATATGTATGAGCAAAACCATATGCATGTGAGTGCATAAGACATGTTAACGAAAAAGTATACATATACGAGAATGATAAATTTTATATAGAACTAAAAATCTACTTTTTAGTCATTTCAAGACAATGGAATCTAATTGTAGCTACGAGAAATGATGAGCCTCTCTATTACATGCTTTGTCTTCACGTTTTTTGTTTTTCCGTGTATATATAGGTTCTAGATGGTAACGTATGGAACAACTGCAGAAAAAGTTCGATGTAATTATAACAGTAACAAAAACATATAAATAGATATATATATATATATTTGTAATTATTGGAACGCTGCGGGATGGTCACCATTAGAAGTCAATTTAGTAGATCCCAATATAGATTAAATTTAATAGTAATTGTGACATCACAGACACACAGAGCGTCCTGTGACGCGTTGGCTCAAGAAAGTGCGACTCATCACTTATCCTAAAGACAACAACTACAACACAATTGCAACATGGTTATTATTTGGTCTATCCCACATAGGGGCCCCACAGAACCTCGAAGACGTTAAACGTGTCGTCTGGATCCTCATATGACCTCGTCGCGGCTGTTGTGAACGCAGACGTCAACTCCTCCGGATTCTTCATGATGCAGGAGCAAAGCCCTAGTTTTATCATCAACAGTATATCATGACACGTGTTCTCATGCTCAACAAGATCATGACTCTCGATCTTTGTCTTCGGCAGAGAGAATCAATTCCGGCGGCGAAGGTGGCTTAGTGCCTTCTCTCTTCAGCTCATCAATGCAAATACCAAATTTACCCCTCACATTTCAGCACGCTGTCAGATAGGTTCAACGACTTCGATCCTAATTTACCCCTCACAATTCAGAAAGCTGTAAGAAGCTTTGGATGCGGCATATGTAGCGACAATGAGAGCAATCTCTACGCTTTGATGAAGTCTTTCACGCGAGGTCCTAGGTCGAAGATCATCGCAAGGTGTATGCATCTTCAGGTTTTTCGTTAACCAATATTTATATTTAAAAAGTTGGGCTAACATTGTAGTTAGTTAATTGATCAAAATTTGTGTTTGTTCACATAAAATATGAAATCCTTCACGAAAAAATAGTAATAAAATTCAGTAGTTGTTCTTAGCTTATACTATAGTTCCCGAGTCAACAGGATTTTTTACCAAATTTGTTTCTGTTAATTCTTAACTGTTTTTTGGTAAAAATGCTATTTTTAAGAAAAAATTATCTCAGAGTTCTCAACTTCTTTCAATTTTTTTTTTTTTTTGTCAAACTTTTAATGTACTATATTTTTTATGTTTTCATTATCACTTTTTAATTAGAAACCTGTACCACGTAAAAATAATAATATCCTTGTATTATTAAGTTACAATTCGTCGTTGGTATACTATTTACTCAGGAAAACGATTGATTAGGGAAATGCCAATGTCATTGATCTTTTTGGGATATCTAACTATTTTATTTGAAGAAAAAACATTTTTGGCCTGTCACATTTATCGTCCTATCATTGCCTAAGGCATTGAATGAGTTGAGAGAGAGAGTAAGGCAGCTTTTTTAGTGTGTGTGCGTGTGTGTGTGAATTTAATTTATTTTATTTACCTTTTCTTATTCGCTAAATTTTATTTTCATTTGTCATATTTACGGACGCTAGCTGGATCTGTCACGAGTGTTTGTCTTTGTCTTGTGATGCCTCTCTAATATCTATTCACATTTTATATTTATTACATAAATTGCCATATTGTTATATGTATCGATGTCTTTGTAATACTGTTCTAGCATATCCACGAGGGTTGTCTTGTCCCAATCAAATTTAAATTTAACGGTCTAGAAATAATATTCATCTCTCCACGTACCAAAACGTATATAATTGTGGCTTTCCTTACATGGAATTTTATACATTAGGAAATTTGCTTCTATGTGTGGAATAGGAAAAACCACTATAACAGAAAAAATGATAACAAAAGTATGTTACTATTTTGCAATGATTATTGTTTTCTTATTAAAGATAATTATCAAATTTTTATTAGATACATTTTCTTATCACTATAAATTTCACATGGTTATATATGTCTCAACTATTCGTCTATACTTCAGGAAAATCCACTAAATATATATTAGTTCTGTTCCATTAATTAATAGATTGTTAAGCTAAAAGTATAAACATTAAGAAAGTATAAAATTTTTTTTTTTGAAAATCTTTTCTATACATAAATAACATTATTTAATACTCAATAAAATCAACTCAAAAATAAAACACTATATAATAAAATAAAAACATATGAAATGGATTAATTTTTACATAAAAACTTGAAGTATCAAATAAAACAAACAAGAAAAAAACCTCTAAGAGATCTTAGAAACAGAGAGGGGTTATATGTTATTATCTAGCTATAACTAAATCTTAATAATCTAAATAAAAAGGAGAGATGCAGAAGAATAAACAGCTTAAAAATAGAGAACTCGCATAAATTTTAGTGGATTTACTTTTTTTTTTCATTGTATGGCTACTAGTTTTACAAAATTGAATATTTAAACTGTAAAATAAAATAAAAATAGTAATTAAAAACGGAAGAAAAATAAAGTTTTTTATTCCATTTCTTTGAAATTTTTAACCCAATATAATATTATATGATTTATAAACATGGCCTTTTTCTGTTTCTGTTGGGGTATCATCTATCCCATGACCAGTCTTGTCCCGACACTTAATCTGGTTCAATCACACCCAAAAAAATATGTTGTTACCATTTAAATAGATATTACCAAAAGACGTTTTATTTGAAAGAATAAAATGTGGCTAAACCGGCAACTGTTTATAGGTTTTTATTTGGAAACCGAGATAAACCCTATACTGAAATCCAAAATTTTAAAGTCTTTCTATATTTCGACGTAAATAAGCACGTACATACTATACACATTGTATGTGTGTATGCAGATTACGTATAGGGCCCAATTGGAGATTGCCCATAAAGAAGTGGACCAACGAGAAAGGAGAAGAAGATATCCCAAAGCATTTGCAGTTTCACCGATTTTTCTCGATAATATTTTCTTCACGGGCACATTTAATCCTTCATGTCAACGAAAAGTCTACCATGCAAATGCTTTTAGACCATGATTAATGCAGTATTTTAGGTGGGTTTTTTAAGGGTTTTTAAAATATATATATATATATATATTTTTTTTTTAAGAACTAACTCTTAAAATTCTTATTTAAGAACGGTTTTTTAGGTGAATTTTTTTTTTCTACTCTTTTTTTTAATTAAAATTTATAATTAAATATTATTAAGAAACCCAAAATGGGTTTCTCCCCAATAATGATGTTCTTATCTTCTTCTTCTTTTTCTCTCTCTTTTTTTATTTTTTTTTATTGTGTAGAATATGATTAAATTATATTATATTTGATTTCTTATGCATTATATTTTTGCAAGACATGTTTGATGAATAATTAAAATGTTTTGATAGTTTACATAATATTGGGAGCAATAAATATATTTTTAGCGTCGTTAGGGTTATATTATATATTTATATATAAAAATCTTCAATATTACTAAGTATCACTTGATTGATTACTAAAGTTTGATATGATTATGATATTAAATATTTAACATTATACTATATCGTTTGATTTATTATCTTTCATAACCCTTATAACAAGAATTACATTTATCTATATATATATATACATGGTGCGGAAAAGTTGGATAGAAACATAGAAAAATTCATAGGTGGAGTCAACGTCGGAAAGTAACAATAAAGACCAAAAGAAGCAGAGTTAACTTATGTCTTCGGTGTTTGTATCAATAGTTCTATAATGAAATTAAATAACTACCTTGACGACAAAAAGAAAAGGGATGTCTTCGGAATGTCAACACCATTTTGCTTTATAAGTTCAAAAATGTTTGACGGTTCATAGTACGTACGTAAAAACTCATATTTAGAAAATCAAGTTATTAATTTGCTCAAATAATTAGCTACTATTAATATGTAATATTTGCCTACTCGGTTATTTTGTATTAGGTGGCCGAACATCTTTCTATCGTATATTGTAATACATATTACAACAGAAATCTATATAATAACAAGACCTATTATATATTATAAATATTGGATTACGACACGAATTTGAATAATTTGGGAATGTTGGATGCTTCTGTTTGTATTATGCTTTTGTTGGAATATTATCCGATCCGTTGACGTATTATTGTAGACAGATATCTCTTGAAATCTGCTCATAACTTGCATGTGCAACGTGGGATATATAATTTATATATGAATCAAATTTTGTCAAGAAATTTATTCATTTGTTATGCCAGAATTAATAAGTATCTCTACATATGGGATTTTTTAATTTTTTTTCCTCAAATATATTATATATAGCTAAAAGATATTTAAAAGTTTAATTCACACGATACATGCAAATGTACTTTGTAAGGTTCAATATCTATTGTAAATTTGTTTCTTAATCATATTAATATTTAACCCAAGTATACTAAATAAGGCCGTCGGCCCTGAGTCCAAATAAATAAAATTTGGATTCGGGATCTATAATATATATCATATCGAATAACTAATATAACATGTCGGTCCTGAGCCCAAATAAAATTTGGATTCGGGACCTATAATATATATCATATCAAGGAACTAAAATAATACGCAGATAAAACAGAAGAGTTGGTAGAAATGCATTGTTTCTACTAACAACGATCGGAGGTTCGATTCGCAGAATACTCAGAATCGACTTTAAAATGGATAATAAAGTATATAATGTTTGTAGATGGCATTGTTTAAATATATATATCTTATATAAAAAACTTAAATTATATTGTGAACTAATTAATTACTTTCATGAAGTTAAAAAACAATGGAATAGACTCAACTGGTTGAAGACTATAAAATTCATTAAGGAAAAACTCCTGTTCGAGCCTCCCACCATGACATTATAAAAAAAAAAAAAAAGAACTTAAAGAAAAATTTAACACAAAATTAAAAAAACCATGCTAAATCCTTACCCTTAATAGTCGAAAACAGCAAACGAAAGAAATTAAAGCTTAAAAATAAAATCTCCAAGGAACCCAACAACATATCTGGATGATTTGGATGATCTATACATACATATACGATCATCTCAAGCTTTCCCAAATGGATGATTTGGGTGTGCAAACTTCATCTCAGTGTCCAGGGGAGCTCCATTACGACCACCACGACCATTGACGGTGCTCACAATTCCTCCATTAACGCCAAGAAAGTCCAAAGTCAACCTATCCGAGCCTCCCATGCTAAGATTGTTCCCGAAATGAAGGTCGAAAATGCTACCGGACCGGCTTTGATGATCAGTCGTCGCAGCTAGAGAGTTCATTAGACCTTGAAGGTTTCCATTATCAGTATCTCCAAAGTCATTAACGACGACACTTGACGAAGATGAAGAAGTTAACCCTCTTAGCAAAGCAGAAGGATCGTTGTTATCAGCACCACTGGTGAAAAGAGAAGGAACACTTGTCTGATCAGGGTTCTTAGTGTCTTGAAAATATCCGAGGTTGAACAAGTTGTTGTTGTTGCTGTTGATATTATCACCGAGGTTGAGCATACCGTGTTGGTTCATGAGACTCTGATCGTTCTGCGCCAACAATCCTTGGTTCGAAGAGCATTGCATGAAGAAGTTGGCAGGAGTGCCGGGATTAGGGTTTGCGGACTGAGGAACGAACTCTTCAAACTTGTCGGAAGATGAACGGTTCAGATTGTACCCTGCAGCTAGAGGGGTAAAACCAGAAGTTGAACTGTTACCGAAATGGTTGTGAGAGAGAGCAGAAGCAGTGCTGCCGTAAAAGCCATGTCTGCCACCGCCACCATCAGCAGCTGCCATAGCCGTGAAGCTCACGGTAGGGTTTCTTGCTGACTCCTGTATTAATGCATCACAGAATGCCCTGTGCGTAATGTAACTGTCTCTCCTGCAATCACAACCCAATAAATAATTAGAAAAAGGTCAATGTATGTATAACCACGACAAGGAAGAAGAATATTTGACCAACATCATGAAAATAAAAAGAAATATAAAACCCTAGACATGTAAAGTGTTCATCAACTACTCCTACTATATCACGCGGACCACAATATTCATTAAGTAAACAATGAAACCAACCACTCTTATACACAAAACACATAAAATAAATTAAATCAATAGATATATTATGAAGAGAGAGAGAGAGAAATGGGATGGGTCCCACACGAAGAGGAGTTACATGGAAAGAGGAACCTGCAAAGGTGAAGAAGAAGAAAACAAAAGTGGGAATGCATGGAAACAAATCCAACTCACATGTGACCAAATTTAGCATCTTTTATTTTTCTCCTTTCTCCTTCACTGTCCTTCTCTCTTTCACTACTCATCAGCAACCAAACAAATAGATTGATAGATCCTATGTGTATATATGCATATATGTTCATGTCCCTATGTAGGAAATATGATGTTCCGTGGCCAATATAGATGATATCTCTATGCATAGATTTCAGTCACAAGTCAATATATATAAAGAGGGTACCACACTTACGTACTATAGCTTGCACATTCATTAGTTAAAAGTTTACTGTTCACTGACCGACATGTTTTTTTACTTGAATCTTAAGCAGAAGCCTAGAGTACTGACCTTAAAAATCTAGAGCCGACATGTTAAATTCGCAGTAAAAAAACGAATAAGTTTTGACCCAAAAAATGATAACCACTTGACTATGATATATGGATTAACCAACACATATAATATAATGTGTATAATATGTTTTTTCACACTATAATATAATCGATTTTATAGATATGATTTAAAATATGACCAATTTATCGGAATGGAATCAAGAAATATAGTTTACCTAGAGAAGATGGTACCACAGTCACATCGATACTCTTTGGTACCACAAGTCTTAGAGTGGGCTTTCCAATCAGATTGAACAGCATAACGCTTAGAGCATTTATCGCATTTCCACTTCTTCTCGCCGTGCTTCCGATAATAATGCTTCTTGATTCCGGTGAGGTCTCCGAGAGCACGTGCGGGGTCATGGTGGACGCACGAGGGCTCCGGACAAAGATACACCTTCCTCCTCACTTCTTTGTTAGACTTTTGTTTCAGCTTCCATGGAAGGTTGTGTCCTCTCCTATGAAGCTGCAGATTCTGTTCCCTTTGAAACCCTTTGTTGCATACTTCACATATGAATCTGTTCGTCGCCATTATCGTCTTTGGAGATAACGCTATCACTTCAGCATCTGGATCTGTTCAATTAAAAATATTAATTTATCAGTAGAACAAATTAAAACCTATCAGTCAAGAGACAATTGTATACAAGCACATCAAATACACTAATCTTCTCGTAAAAAGTGATGAATCGAGCACAAGAAAGTCTTAATAATATATGTGAATTGGATTAGGGTTCTTATATTTTTTTTTCCGCTAAAAAAGAAAATTCTTCACGCAGGCTTATCGATTTGTTTTTTTGGAATTTAGATCACACACACATGTATCCATAAAAAATATAAGTAGGAGGTACTTGCTTGGGTTTCCGGGTTGGTTTCTTCGCTTCTTAGGCGGTGGAGCAACGGAGTTGGATTGTTGAATCATCGTCATCGCCGTCTCTTGATCACGGTTAAAGTTGTTTGCTCGGACTCCGGCACCAGCGCCTGAGAGGAGGAAGGACTGAGTGGAGGATGAGGAAATTGAGTTGTTGTAGGATGAAGACATCTTCTCAGGGTCTGATTTTGCTTAAGCTACAAAGATCCATAAATAAAATAATTAAAAACAAAATGAGAGAGAAGATAGAAATCAAATATGATTCAGAAGAAAACGAAAGAAGGAATTAGAAGAACAGGAAGAATCCATAGAGATTGACGACATGAAAAGAAAAAAATTCACTAGAAGACATTTACGAGAACAAAGAGAACAAATATAAATCCAAAGAGTTAGATTTAATTTGTAAGTTTTAGAAAGAAGACATAGTATAAGTTGTTTTTTTATTGTACCCTTTTAGTCTTGAGATGCAGAGAAAGAAACCAAGAAGAAAAAGGTCAATAAAAAGCTAAAACTCAGAGACAAAGAAAGAAACCAAGTAGATGATGATGATAATGTTAGAGGATGAAGAACAAGAAGCCACACTTAAATATATATAAATATATACAAATACACACACCTCAAAAAAAACCCTATCTCTCTCTTGCTTTGTTGTTCTTCTCTTTTAATAATTGGGATTGAGTCTTCTGATGTCAAATATATATAGCTACAGTCCCTTTCTCTTTTTCCCCTAATAAAGAAAAAAAAATCTAACTTTTAAAAAGTTGGTACTTAAAAACCAACTCATGGTGGTATAATGGTTGAAAGATTCATCTTGATATATCAAGAACCCATGCATTTTTAATCTTTCCACTACAATTTAATTTAATCATTATTGACCACTTAAAATATATATTTAAAATCATATAAATTTTCAAATATTACTTTAGATTTTAGTTTTTAATCTTTTTTTAAAATACTTGTTTATATATTATTATTATTATTATTATTATTATTATTATTATTATTATTAATTATTATTATTATTATTATTATTATCTATGCGTCTTAAAACCAACTTGTAAACAGATTATCACATGGTTGAGTTTTGAATTTATAAATGAAATGCATTTTTACCGTTGCGGCATAAAATCAATTTAAAAAAAAAAAACTTGAAATAGTGTAGATTTTGATATATCAAAAAAATGAGGATGGGTTACGGTTTGAGTGTCATTGTAAAACGGTGAAATGTGGGCACATGCGGGTGTGGTCAGGGGGCCACCTCAGACTCTTTCTCGTGTCTTTCTGATGGCTTCAAGACAAAACCTCTCTCTTTCTTTTCATTTAACTCATGATTTTTGTCTTTAAACAACCAAAGCCTTCACTATTTTTCTTCTAGTTTTTATTTTTACCTCGAATGATAGTTTTACGTACTAACCATGAGAGAATACTAAATTATTACTATATATTTCATTTAATCAAATGATTTTTGGTCATATTTATTGCTTTATTTTTATTTTTGTTTGTAATTTGTAATGTATGATCTAATATATTTTGTAAAAGGTGATTATTTTCAATACTATAAAAATTATTAAGTACCATAAAATTTCTATTAATTTAATTTAACTAAATCCTCTATTTTTTTTAAATAATTTAATATTAGACATGACCGGATTTATACTTTTCCTATAATATCATCTATTATATATTTATAAATATATAGTTCTAATTTTATCAAATTTGATTTTGCATTTGCAATAATCGAAGCCTTAAACAATTTCAATTGTTGTTACAAAATATAGTAGGTATTTAATTTCAATTTTAACTTAAAATATTTTATTTCAATTCTATATAGTCATACATTGTTTAACTTGTTTTGAAATAGTAAAATATTGTGTATATACGAAAACCACAATATGAATTTCATCCATTTCATAATAAATATCATTTTAACACTTAATTTTTGTTTTAAAAAATAATGTTTTTTATTTTCAATGAAAATGTTTAAACAAAATTTAACTAGAGATAATGTGACGTAGTTTATTAATAAATAATATAATATAAATTCTTATAATTTTATTAATGTGTTAAATTTAATCAAAAATGACATTTATAATAAAACGGTAAAAATCATAATTAACATATGTTGACCATTTGTAAACAAAAAAAAACTATATTTTGGCGTTACCATTTAGAAATGATGTTTACTAAAAATAATAATTAAATACTATATTTTTTAAAATATAAAATAATTAATTAACATATATTAAAGGAAAATACAGCTAATTGCATTTAAAAAATTAAACTTAGTTGTACATGTGTCCTCCAGTTAAGATGTGTTTTAAAGAGTATTACCTCAATGGCTAACAGTTATGACTCTTTTCATTAATTAGTGAAAAAACTAATAATATCCTAATAAATATAATTGTTTATTTATAAATAACTATTGAAGTATTGTTATTTCAAAAAGTAATTATAATATTTAATAATATAAATACAAATACAAACATTTCACATTAATATTCAAAGCCTTAATGGTACACGTGTTGTCACATGTATGGTACATATTATTGTTATTGTTACTGTTATTGACTGAAAGCCAATGTATTTGTATCAATACTAAAAAAAGGTAAATTACAGCTCATATCTTAATAAATACAATAAATGTTTTAGATTTTTACCAACTGATTCACTGTACATGTAAATGTATTAGTTGTATTTTCTAAATTTGGTTTGCATAATTAATTTCTTATGATGCCACTTGTCGAGCATTGTCATATTGGATTTGGGTCTCCGTGGTGCAAAACGTGAAACGGACATTTGGGTTTCCGTGAATGTTTATCCACACGCGCGCCTTACCTCCACCGTGTGAATCGTGTATTTCACGCGCAACTAGTGCGCGTAGCGCTCTACCTTAATCAGCTTTACAACTCAGCTTCTTGTTGGTTATGGTCTAAAAATAAGCATAGTGACAGTTTTAGTCTTAAATCATTAATCTAATTAAATTAATAGAGATTTAAAAGACCATTTAGCTTATAGTGACCGTTTAGTGACTTTAGTCTGTAAACCATTACTTTATCCAAGTAAATCAATATAGATTAAAAGCTTATTGAGTTTAATAATGTCAAATTTCAACTAATATGCACATAATGAATCCTGTAAAATCCAACAATAGATGATTTTTCCATTCATTGCAAATTAAATATCATAATGTGTATTTTTTTTATAAGTCGAGTTTAAAATAATCTGATAAAACTTAAGAAACAGCATAATAGATGGTTTTATAAATATGATTTTTCATTCCCATGTAGCAGAGATCATGGAATTGGCAACACCAGACTGTTCCAAGGTTAAGTTAGATTCATACTCCAATGTCTTTGATTCACCTGGAATCACCAAGGTCTAAAAATAAGCATAGTGACAGTTTTAGTCTTAAATCATTAATCTAATTAAACTAATAGAGATTTAAAAGATCATTAAGCTCATAGTAACCGTTTAGTGACTTTAGTCTATAAACCATTACTTAACCCAAGTAAATCAAAATATAGATTAAAAGCTTATTGAGTTTAATAAGAGTTTAAAAACAACTAATCTGATAAAACTTAATAAACAGCATAATAGATGGTTTTATAGATATGCTTTTTCATTCCCATGTAGCAGAGATCATGGAATTGGCAACACCAGACTGCTCCAAGGTTAAGTTAGATTCATACTCCAATGTCTTTGATTCACCTGGAATCGCTTGTGTTAGCTTCAATGGCTTCTTCCTCTCTGATTCCTCAAGCTGAGAATAGCAGAAAGACCAGAGAAGCTACAATGGAGACAGTAATAAGATCAGACAATCTCAGAGAAAAATACAGAGCAAGAATCAGTGTTATTTCTTAGGATTTGCAGACCTGAATTGTGTCTGTTTTGAGGAAATTCCTCTGCAGTCTTTGTCCGTTGGGTAAACGGATCCCAACTCTGCACTGTACGCTGCGATCGCCTCCCTTTGGTTCTTCCGGCAGTGGTGGGAATGTTGGCAGCACCGCAGATGTAACTGCTTCAACCGCTACTTCTTCAGGCGGTATTGTCGATTGATCATCTGAAGAGTCTTTCATGTTGTTATCTTCCAAGGAAGCAGCTAATGCTCGTTGCAGTTCTTCTTCTTCTTCATTTTTTGCAACATCCTCTAAAAGTCAAGGTCAATCTTTTTTTCCCAACAGACTAGACATTGAAGTTGCGGAAAAGTTTTGAAACTAACCTTTGGGTTTGGAATGAGGAGTCAATGAGAAGCTGCCTCTTGGCCGCTTCTTTGAGAGAGAAGCAAAGTGTTCACGAGGACCACCATCCATGAACGGCACTAAATCCTCTAGCAAAGTCTCGGGTTCGACCATTCCACTCCACATTCTCATCTTTTGACCAGTGGTAGGATCAATTACAAGCACCACGGGAATAGATTCGAGCTTATAGTATGTGCAAACCTTCCTTCCTTCCGTGGTATCATCATAGACCTAGAACCAGAAAAGGCGGGATTTTAACCAATTCTGTAAAGAGAATTTAGGATTAAGCAACCGGAAGTTTAAGGGGGAATTCTATATTAAACCTGCCAGAAGATGAAGTTGGCTTTGATAGTCTGAGAAACAGCATCATTTGCCCAAGTATCTCGATTTAGCTATGAGAAAGAAACACAAAAAGTTGGGATGTTAGTGGGTGTACAATACCGTTTAACTGATCGGAACTGAAACAAAAAAAAAAAACAAACGAAAGAGAAGATAAACCAATCCAGTTTTATTATCCAAACAAACCAAAACCAAAACAAACAAGAAGGAAGCGATAAGACTGCTGTTTTTAAAACAGTCTTTCAAATTGAAGGTATATTCTCTAAGAAACCAAATCTCAACCGAAACTGAAATGAAAATGAACAAATCTGAAAAATAACCTAACCAAAAATCAGATTGGGCACCCCTAGATGTGACTGCCGTCAAAGATTGAGTCGAGAAAGAAATCCAGAAAAAGGAAATATTAGAGAGTAACCATATGAGAGCTGAATTCCGTGGTAGATTGGAGGTTGACAAGAAGCCATTTATCCTGAGAAGACGAAGTAGCTTTTGCCTGAACAAAAAACCATAGAGAGAGGTTTAGAGTAAGAAAGCAAACAAGCAATTAGCCAAACAAGAAACTGAGTAGAAAACCTGTTCAAAAGAGCCATGGAACATCAGATGAAAAGGAGGACGGTACAACGAGGCCAAGCTGTCCCGAGGAGCGGATGCTGACTCTGATGCAGAGGCTGAGGCTGAGGCTGAGGCTGAGGCTGAGGCTGAGGCTGAGGCAGAGGAAGCACCCTCATCTGTTTCCCAAATTCCCGGGCTTTTTGGCTCTTCACTGAAGTTACGGAAAGCAATCAAAGAAGTTGGTTCAGGCTGAGAGTTTCCCACCCTCATAGCCCTAATCACAAATGCAAGTGAATTATGAGAGCTACATCCCGCATGTACTGTTAGAAGAGTGTATAATCAGAATTAAAACAAAAAAAAAACCGATATCTACATAGAATGGGGCATGATTAAACATGTCAGAGATGCTGACTTTAATGGCTTATGAAAGATGAAAACAAAAATTTTAGCGGCAAGTGATTATACTTCTACCTGTGCTACATAGTTTGTGTACATATTAATAGCCTGGATAAGTTTTCTTTGCAAATGCTAATCTCAGACCCGTGGAACCTAGAACTTTACATGCATTTCTGTCTTGTCTATTGAATTAGTAGAGGCAACGGAAGAAACTGAACCAACATGAGGTTGACAGTCTGACACATAGCCAACTAGAGCAACCTTAACTATACGATCATAAGCGCCTTGAGGATAAAAGACTAAACTCTATGCTGGGCTTTCAGCTGGCTGCTTGAGTGAGTCTACAGCCAAAGATTGAAGTTTGGAGTGATCCAACTGCAGAAACCATTGTAATATGCTCCCCAACAGCTGAGATTCCAACAGAGCCAGAACCTGACTCTGCTAACAACTTACTAGAGCTCCAACTGGATATTCAACCAGGTCTGATTTGAGTTAACAGCATCAACTAAAACCTAAATGAGAACCCTAACTAGTGCTAACTGAAACAATAGTAAATCCAAAAACTACACTTGGAAGAAGACCAGCAGAGACATCAACCAACCCCTGAGAGTCAAGAAACTAAAGAGGGCAGCTCCAAAATTTCGAGGAACCCTACATTGTTAGTTGTTACTACCTCCGCTAAATCCTAAGTAATGAAAGCCAGTGAGGGAAAATCTTCAACCTACAATCTGCTGACCGCAGAGGCAGCTCTGAGGATAAATCTTCAACCTAGAGACAATTTACGGATTTAAGAAAAAATAAAGAAGCGAGCGAAAAAGAGACTAACCCATAATACATTGAGTCACCATAAAGAGTCTCCCTCACAACACGCAAAGGAGCACGGACTTCATCTACATCGTTCTGCTGTATCCTTTGATTTCCTGTGTCTGTAGCAGCCCTATAAAATATAACAACAAACCATCAGGTCGAACAAAAATGGATAATACTGTACAGTGACAAAATTATAACATTATCATTTATCATACCCCCAAGATTGTGTAGCCATGTGATCGTTGGATTCTGGAAGAGTGTGTGTACCAGACGGAAGCGTACCACCTTCGTTTCCAATGTAAAAAAGCTGAATAGCTTCGTCAAGTTTCCAGCTTGTCGCCTGTTGATAGCAAAATTCTACTATGTTAGCAATTTTACACAAGTGAAGAGAGCATAACAAAGTATCAACACGAGAGTGGTGAATCACAAACAGATTTCAACGCTAAACAGAAACTATAAAACAGCTAAATATGAGTTACTTACAAGTCATATGAAGAACAATGATCATACAAAGAATTTAAAAAACGCCAAGCTAAACTCATCACATAAACCCTCGATCACAATGCAGATCGTAACACCACAGGAACCAATCACACAGATCTCGTCTAATCTCAATCCAGATCAACCGATAGTTACCAAAAAAAGCTCTCTGCGTCTAATCTCAGTCTAGGGTTTAAACTCGAATACCCAAATAGTCAAGAGTGTTCATCAAATTTTCCCATAAGCTGAAAAATTAGAGACCCAATCTAGGGTTTCAACTCGACATCTCAAATTGTTCCTAAGCAGAAATAACTCCGAAGCATACACTTTAGAGCCCAAAAACCAGCAAAACAGAAACCCAATCAAGGTTAAGCTCACTCACACTAATCCATCAGTTGACCAAAGCACCCTAGAACAAACAAATCTACCAGTTACGAGCACAAACCTGTAAGAACTGCCGAGCAGTTTCAGTGGTCTGTCCGACGGCAATTTCAAGGAAAGAAGAGACTAATCTCTGTTGGTCACCGGAAGACAACATTTCCTCCATTGCTAAGACTACAAACCCTCAAAAAAAACCTCGAATTTCTGAGAGAAAAAAAAAACGAAAATTATTTTAATGATCTGGGAGAGCCCCGAAATTATAGCAACGAATCAGACCTTGCCCAGAAGATGAGGATTAAATAAGGAACTGCAGAGTCGAATCCTGAGGGAGGAGAAGAAGGAACGACATACTGATGAAAAAAATTGATCTTACTGCCAAAAATTTGATCTTGAGCTCGGATTTGTTCACCGGATCAAAAAGACTCTTATACCCCAAAAAGACTAGTATAACCTTAAGTCGTGTGAAGTAATTCGTGCTAGGAAGTGGGGCTGTTTATGACATTTCTAAAACACATACGCATGTGAAATTGGTCCTTCATTGAGTATTTGAGTTATTGAGTTCATATTAAGATATTGATTTGATTATTTATTAATCGGAGTATCTTTTAAGTTCGACTTATTATAACTAACATTTTCTTAATTGTCAATTGACATTTTTCAAATTCTTGCTGTACAACAGACGCATAAATCAACTTCTTTTTTTGTTTTGTTTTGGGTCAGATCACAAATTTATAAACTTTTTGATTAATTTCCCAAAGAATATTATCACTATTAAGGATTTTTATGGGTAAATTTGCCTGAGAAAGTTACAAAAATAAAGTAAAATCTGTCTAACAATTTTGTGTTCTTCTGTATTGTGTCCTCTTTCAGAGGGTGGATGAACAAAAACCCTCATGCTGGTTTTGATCTTTCTCGCGGTGGAATCCGCATCCATGACTTCATTGACTCATAGACCGTGAATCCAATCGCAACCGATGGAACAATCTAGCAAACAATGACAATCAATGAGTCATTAATTTGGGAGAAAATAATAATGAAATCCAGACTGAGATCTAGGATATACTGTTTTTATCTGATTTACCTTAATGTAGTTGATGCTTAAACCAGCAAACAACTGTCTCCAACCCTGAGTTCGAACAATCGTGTTAAGCCCATCAAATGTGTTCTTGTAACGCTTGTTGTTGCCTTCACTCGTCATAGGCTGCAGATTCTCTACCTGTTGTCACACAAAACACCATATAGGTTATGAGTTCTGAAATGTTGCAAAGTTTGAATCTTGTTTCTGGTTTGTTTGTTTTTTACCTGCATTTGTCTCCTAACAACATCCAATGGGTAAGTGATGGTCTGGCCAAATAAACCAGCTAAAGCTCCACAAGGTAGATGCATTCGAACGGAGTTTTGATGCTCTTCAGGAACATGTCTTTTCAATTCCTCATATATGTAGAACTTAAGGCCCGCGTAAGGAAGGATACCAATCAGTGTTGGCCCTGCAAAAACACAGGAAAGCCCCAACCTTTGTTAATCATCTTCAAATCCAAATTAGGAAAAGTGCATACACAAAAATGGGGTTTAAGAGTCAGTTTGTTACTAAACTAAATTAACCAAGATTAGACTAAGACTTCTTTATAGAGTTGGTATTACGATGTCAACCGTTTTTAGCTGAAACGATTTCCTCCGTCAATTTGATATACACTTTAATCATTAATGCAAGCAAATTTTATGTGCTTTACCTATGCCTCGATAAAGCCCACGTGGTCCCCCTTCTTTATAAGCCATTGCAAGCACCTCTTTTATGCCTGAATATGTAGGTTGACGGTAAAATCCATTCGCACCACCTTGGAGGCTCTGTCTTGTGTCAGACACCTAAAATGGAATAACAACGGCATAAGAGAAGAAGAAAAAAAGATATTCTTCATTTTCCGTTAAACAACAGCAAAAGCAAGGTATTCAAAATCACAAACCTGGTAAGCTAGCTTAGTGCGAGCTAAATCTAGGGGATATGTGCACAAAACTGCTGTTCCGCCTGCAGCTGAACCAGCCACAAGATCAACAATTGGACCAGAACCTAAAGGAAGATTTTTTTCCAAAATCCAGTCACGATAAACTTCATACGTCATGTAATGAAGGGCGGCATAAGGAATAATTCGAATAACACTCGCCCCGTTTCCTCTGCAAGAGTTATGCACATCTCAAGGATTTAGTAAAGTGATTGAGCTAAGCTACAAAATAAGAGTCAAACTACTAGGTACTTACTTATAAAATCCGAGAGGACCGTCAAATTGTAACACCTTCTTTAGCGACTGGGACACACCAAGGGTCCTAAAATCGTTTGTTCTAGTCTAGTGTTGAAAGCACAGGTATACAATCAATAGATGGTAAAAAAAACTGTACTGAAGATCGATGAACAGCAAAGCAAATATCTTAGGATACGATCAAAGTACTACCAAACATCAAACCAAACCCCAGTTTTCAGCAAAACAGATGAAATCTGAATACAATTTAGATATAATCAGAGCCACTGAAACATAATAAGATCAAGACCAGGGAGACTCACCTGCAATAGAATTTTGATCCTTTCCAAAGGTGCAACGGCAGTCTTAGCAATTGCCCCAGCAGCTCCTCCAGCGATAAGGGTTTTTGCAAGCACAGGCAATGTATCCACAAGACTCATCACATCAGCCGAGAGTGTGGAGCCTTGTGAAGAACCCATCTCAATTCAACTAAGTCAAATTCGGAATGTTCTCTCCTTTAATATGAAAAAACGCCTTATCCCATCTAAATCTAGGGTTTACGACCGACGCAGATTTCTTATTGAAACTTAAACTTGAGAGACTGAGAAATCCCAGAAAAGAGTACGAGAAGCTTAAAAGCAGATTCTCAGCAATATTCATTAACAGCCTCAATGAAACACTCTTAGATGATCAACCCCACCTGAAGATCAAATCATTTCCGATAGCTCAATCGCAAAAAAAAACTAGTCTTTAATCTGACAGATCCAGATACTATTCCACAGCCGAACCCACGAACAAACTCGATCGATTGAGCAAACGAATAAATACCCTTTTGAGATTGATCAAAATCGATACCTCTTCAGATCCAAACGAACCAATCAATGGGAAAATTCGTCGAGGAGAGACAAATGAAACCCTACCGCTAATTCACGAACGGAAAACATAATTCTCTGGGCGAGATATATAAGAAGAAGTTATCGTAGAAAATTCAGGAAATTTATGGGGCTGATGAAGAGCGACTAGAGGCTCGCCGTAAAATTCTGAGAGAAGAAATAAGGAAGACGGAAGTTTTCGATTCAAAATTCGGTCTTTTGCTCTGTTTACTCATTGGTCGCGCATTTTCACAGGCTTGAAGAAACAGAGATACCTTTTTAGGTATATATTCCATGTGGCATGGTGCACCCAAAATATGGTGGACCTACAGATTCAGTCGGTTAGTTAGCCCAAACTACATTGAACCAGCAATTGTAACTTGGATCGAATATTTTATTTATCAAAACAAAATGATTTTATAATCATAAAAATCTGACATTTTTTGTTCAGTTTTTTATTCAGTTTCCTAAAAAAAAACATAACAATTACAACAAAGAATCAACAAATAAATTTTAAAAACAATAAAATGCATCGCATGCATGTTACCCAAAATAACAAGCATTGTGTTAATTAACAAAGCTGCATATCCTTCTGATTTCTCCGGTAGAGCCAGTGAGAGGTTCAATATCACCCATCTTGATCATGGCTGTGGCGAAATCTGCCGCGAATTTGGATCTGTTCCTGCTATATTCCGACACAATGCCGTCAGTTGATGCACCAGATCCGAACAAAACTTGATCGGTTACTAAAAGTCCTTTCTTTTGCATTAAGTTCTTGTAGTAATTGTTGTCGAAAGAATTAGGTGTCACAAGATCCAAGGCTGCAAGATTCCCATCACTTCCCACGGTTGGGCATCGACGTTTACGCGTGCTGGCAAATCCTGCGTCGATGTCGCTTGAGTTTTCGTAAAGCCTGTCCCGGAACAAGAAGCATTGAGATTGCCCTATGGTGTGAGCTCCTGAATAGCATACACGACATATAAATATCATTTAGAAAATATGCATGGTATACTGTAACAAGAGCCAATGCAATTAGCATAGCAAATCACATTTAATTTTAAAAATATTAAGATATAATGGACTAGATTTTTTTGTTATAAAAATAATTATATATATATATATACAAGTATAATCTTTGCACGGACCTGAGAGAGCGACAAGGTCTCTTGTGTTAAAGCCTTTCTTGCTGAAGAGACCAGAGAGTTGGTCAAGGTTATCTTTAAAGCCAGGAAGTTCACCACTATTTGCCAGAGCTTTGAACGCGGCTGTCGAATCCCTTCTTCCGACTTTCACCGCCCATTTTGGACCTCCCACCTAAATATTGGAGTTGGACAATTGTTATATATGGTTTATTATAAAAATGATATTGGGTATATACATATATATATATCACTAACATACATATTCGGAAGCGTCTCTTGCCGCAACCGCTATGATGTCAGCGCAAGAAACAATGCCGGGACAAACTTTCTCGACTTCGGATTTGGCTTTATCTATGACTTCAAAACCTCTTACGGATTTGAAGTTTGGCAATGCATCTCGCTCGCTTTCTATCGTTGGTGTTCCTTCGAGCAATATCGACGCGTCGCAACCCTAAACATACACAAAAGTATTATAAAATGATTGTGTGAGGTTTTTTGAAAAATGTGGAATTAGGATGTGGAAGAATAATATATAACTTACATGAACAAAACAGTCGTGGAAATGCATGCGGATCAGAGACGCCGCCATTCGTCGCTCACGAGCTATGGCGGTTCTAATGGAGGATCGGATTTTGGAGAGAGCATTCGGACAAGATTGATCGTAGAATGTTGGAGAAAGTTGTGCTTGACAGATCGAGAACGTAAGGATGATGCTCACCGTTATCAGCATAAACCTTAGTGAAAATCTCTTCATATTTTTAATATCCCTAAGTGTATATTTCGTACGTCAAACAAAATAGTAATCAATTTAACAAAAACAAAATAGTACTCTATCTTCTTCTTTTTTTATAGTAAAGAAATAATTTTTTTCTTGTTGGGGAATTATTGTCGATCAAGAATGATATTTGATGAGATTGATGTTAAATGTTACAAACCCTAAGGGGTTTATATATATATATATATATATATATATATATATATATATATACGTGCATGAGAGTTTTCACGCGGTGTCGCTATTCAATTTCTTAAAAAGGCTGTGTCGCTGTTCAAGGTTGGAGACTGTAAATTAATATATGTTAGATCTATCATATTTTAGCCAGAAAATATTAATTTGGATTAAAATAAATAAATTGTTGGGCTCTGACTTTGTATTTTGGTCAATTGTCAAATTGTTAACGTATATATAAAAGGACATAACTACAAGATTGAGAAGACAAACAAGAACATCATTAGTAAGCGCTTAGTTTATTCTTATAATAATATAGGTTGAAATTCGGATCTGAAGACTATAACCAACAATTATTGTGTGCGATATGATTAGTTTGAAAGGAACAATTGACGACCAGAAAAAAAAAAAAAAAAGTCAAAATTTCAACACAGTATAAAATAATGCTCGGAAGTTTGGAATTAGCGATAATTTAATTTCATAGCCAAGCCAACAAATTAGTTTCAAAACCGATGAATGATCCGTTTGAAACACCTTATGGATTTGGTTGCTGGCCAAAATTTTATCGATTTGATTTTTTAAAGCAAATAAAAAATGGAATTGAACTACATATTGCGAAAAAAAAAAGAGTGATTAATTAGACGACTTGCAATGTCCCTACGATGTCAATTCTTAGAGCTGTGAAAGAAAATTATGCATGGTCAATGGCGATATAAATTATATGAAGCTATGTATTGTCGCTATTTTTTTTTTCCCTTTTTTCTTAAAAATCGCATAATCCAGTCTTTGTTGGGATACCTACAAACTATTATACACCGATAGCGTTAAAACACCATTTCTTAATCCACTAACTATATCTATGATATTATCCTCAAATTTGATACATCACTAGGTTAGTTTTTTACTATGATAAATTTTGTTAGGAATTTTGATGCTTCCCTATCGACGGTCATGACCGTACGTAGTCGTGTTTCACCGTTTTCGTATATAGAGTTTTGCATCTCATCTACGTGGTAGTTTTTCTTCCTAAGAATCGAGTCATTCATTCCTTAATTTGGTTGCTAGAGAACGTAATTTTAGTAGTAATGATTTACAGAAAAAAAAAAAAAAACACCCACAAATTCATTTTGTGTTTCTTAGTTGATTTTATTACGTGGTGACTCATCTCTACTCGGCGTCCAAACTTAAATCTCGATATCGCTAAATGCGGAAGGAATCAAAACAAGATATCATGTCAGATTGAAAACCGAGGACAATTTATTAATCCACCCATCTATGCATCAGCATCACAAATCTAGATGCATGTATACGTATTGTGTGATATAATATGGATGTGCTTGTGTGTTTCGTACGTTTCATTTTCTTTTGATGAAAAGGTCAATTCAACTATGTTCGACTGTTACTAGACGAGTGCATGGATCCAAACTGTTTTACATGATCCGATTAGACAAAAGCTGTCCTTTATTAGAAATTCAAACCAAATGACGTGTATTAATACACTTAATTATTAATATTACAGGTCAAATTGAAATATTTGTGTACAATCACTGAACATATATATATATATATATATTTTTTTTTTTTTTTTAATGAAAAAAACTTACTACGAGGCATTGAGAAAAACAATATCATCAACATTTGAGCAGTACAAAAAGAGTGTGTAACAAAGTAAGTGATGTTAATTTAAATTACATATTACTAATTGATATAAAATATATAATTTAACATCGATTACAACAATTGATGTTATTATTGATTTGTTTGATATCGATTCACTAAAATTGATGCAAATTTATATCAATTTGCATCACTTTTGATATATTTATATAAAATTATGAATTTACATCACTTAGATAACCGATGTACATTATTTAGAAAATTATACAAAATTAAATTAATAACAAACCAATGCTAATTAAAAATAAAGAGTGGGTTAAAAAAAGTGATGTAACTATTTACTCAATTTGTGTACGTCCCACATAAGTGACACAAAACACCCTTTCTTTTGTAGTAATTTGAGGCTAATTAGTTTTTATCTATGTTTTTGTTACATTTGAGGTTAATTAGTTGGCAAGAATTATTTGTATCACTTGATATTCGTGATCGACTTCTTTTTTACTCGTCGGGAGTGCCCTTTTCTTGAAACTTATTTTGGTTATATTGCTTTTCCATTCCAAGTCTTCTATTTTTTTGTAATTACTACCCAAATGTAGTTTTAAACTCTGTTCCACTTTGATGATAAACTGATAATATAGATTAACATTTTACCCCAAAAAACTTAACAAATTGTATTTGTCTTTAAGCATATTGATCACTTCATTAAATATTTAAACGTATACATGATTTGATTGGAGATGGGTAATACGAAAGTCAAACAGAAATCTACAAAAAGGTAGCATAATGATAACTTCAAGAATTAGGATATTTGTCCTATATCGTTTTCATCTGAAATTCGGGATGAAAGTTTAAGAAAATTAGATCGAAATTAACCAAATTTATCTAAGAATTTGATTGTTTAGAGTAAATGATTAAATGGGACTCAAATTTATCTTTTTTTTTACTATCACTGATAATCTAAACTTTAATAACATGTTACAAAAGAAATAAAGCTAAGTAACGCGGAACACCGAACAAACTTACTTAAAAAGGAAAGCAAAGCCGAACAAGTGAAGAAGCTACCTAGCTCGTCACCCACTTGTGGTTACGGTATGGACAATGCGACATCATATTATCCTAAAGATTCTTTCACTACTTTTCCAAAGTCAAAGGTCAATTTTCAAAATTTTCGTATTGGTTTAATTATTAAGTCATTGTTCTAAAACTAATTCGGATTATTTCAGTTTTCTTTCAAAACAAATGTTAAGTAATGCAAGAGTGGAAAGGGAAGGGGAAGTAGTCATATACCCCGAATCACACTCTTTTGTTTAAAACGAATATCCCAAGAAAAGAAAAAAATTGTTGAAATATAATATTTAATTCTTTATCAAAGTAAAATTTATTACAGTTTAATATTCATCACAAAAAAATAAATTATAAATTCAGATTGCTAAATTCAATATGAGAATGTAATCATCTTTTTTAAGACTTCACTCTTAAATTAAATCGTAAGTAAAAATAGCAATGATTATATATATAAATTTTAGGATGTTCTGTTAAAGCCTTAAAGGAGAAAAGGCAACTATTGGAAAAGGTCGTCGGATGGTTTCCACGCGCTCCCGCAGAAAAAAAGTGACCACGATTGATTATTTCGCTCCTATATATAATACTTATTTCGTCTCATTTCTAAAAGTCATACCAATCATATTCAATTCATCAATCTCTTCTTTAGCTTTTACGAAATTTGTTTTATTACTTAGAAATTAAAAAAAAAAAAAAAGAGTCTCTTGTTATAACACTAAATGGCGATCTTCAAGATTCTTGTATTGTTATTGAGTTTGTCTTGTTTCTGTCAAGCAAAACTTTCTCCTACTTTCTACGACCAAACTTGTCCAAACGCTCTCTCAACCATCCGATCTTCAATCCGAACCGCGATCAGTCGTGAACGTAGAATGGCTGCTTCTCTCATCCGTCTCCATTTCCACGACTGCTTCGTTAATGTATGTAATTAATATTTGAGCCAACATGTTTATATGTATAAATAATACATTTATGTGTTTCATGGACCGCTCTAAAATTTATGTTTGGTTTTGAATTTTTTTGTAGGGTTGTGATGCATCGATCATGCTCGTGGCAACTCCTACCATGGAGAGTGAGAGAGATTCATTGGCAAATTTTCAATCGGCAAGAGGATTCGAAGTTATCGATCAAGCCAAATCAGCTGTGGAGAGTGTCTGTCCCGGCGTAGTTTCTTGCGCTGATATCATTGCTGTTGCTGCCAGAGACGCTTCTGAATATGTTAGTCTCTATTCATCTTTATATACATATATCTCGATTATTTCAAACATATTAACATATTAAACTACTAATTTAAATATGTTTAAGAAATTATATGAAAAAAGCATATGTTAAGTAATATATTATTTTCCATGTTACAAGTTTGCAATCGTAAATTCGTTTTATCATAGTGCTAATTAATTCATAATTATGTAATTTTTGGTATCATCAATAGGTCGGAGGTCCAAGATATGCAGTGAAAGTTGGTCGGAGAGATTCCACCGCCGCGTTTAGAGCTATTGCAGACAGCGGAGATCTCCCCAGCTTCAGGGCAAGCCTCGACACACTCTCTGATCTCTTTCTTCGAAAAGGACTCAACACTAGAGACCTCGTCGCTCTCTCAGGTCAGTCACCCCAGAAAACACACTTTTAGTCACTAGTTTCTTAACATTTAAGACCTTTCTTGTGACACACGTAAACCCTATTTACAGGAGCTCACACCTTAGGGCAGGCTCAATGCCTCACGTTCAAGGATAGGCTTTATGACAACTCGAGTGACATTGACGCAGGATTCTCCAGCACACGTAAGCGTCGCTGTCCGGTAAACGGTGGAGATACGACTCTAGCACCTCTAGATCAAGTGACACCAAATTCGTTCGACAATAACTATTACAGAAACTTGATACAAAAGAAAGGACTTTTGGCGAGCGATCAGGTTTTGTTCGGAAACGGAGCTTCTACAGAAAGTATTGTGACGGAGTACAGCAGAAACCCATCTAGATTCGCGTCTGATTTCGCAGCTGCAATGATCAAGATGGGAGATATTCAGACACTCACTGGTTCAGATGGACAAATCCGGAGGATCTGCTCTGCTGTTAATTAAAAGAGTTATTACTAGTCGTCTCCAAGAAAGTTTCGAGACTTGAAATTCAAATTATTATATGTTTACATGTATATCCATTTGATTCATTGTTGTAATTGTGTGTAACTAATTTCCTGCGATAATTCGTTTGTTATTGGAATATATTGGAATGATAATTTGGTATAAGCTACCAACTTAATTATGTTACATAAACCTTTTTCTTTTTCTTGATTCTATATACTGTCACGGAAAAAAAAAAAAGGAAACCTGAAAAATGTACCAATGCATATATATTACTTCTTTTTGTTTATTCTATTGTTTGTTACATTTGACCAAAAAAACAATTGACGATCAAGAAAATCAGTATCAAAGCTAAAGAATAGTCAAGTAGAGGAGGACGTTACTTGTTCTCTCTCTCACACATTAATCCTCCATATGGGTTCTAAACATAAACTACAAAAGAAATAAAGCAAAGGTATCAAAGCTTTACGAAAGCATCATACTAATCTCAAAACTTTTAAGATATAATATTCATAAATTTAATTTAAATCCTAAGGTTATAATGTAAAATATCAGTAAATTCTAAAGACTTGCAGATCCTTGCCTTATCCGTTTTTAAAAAAAAATTAATAGGCAACATGTAACAGCGCAAGTTATGATTGATACATGTATTATAAGTATTTTGATATTACAAATATATAAGATTTGTCAGGAAATAAAATCCTTTTGATTTTTTTTTTAATAATAGAATACAGTAACAAATTCTCCTAATGAAATTTCAGTTTTATAGGCTTTTTGTACTTTTAGAGCAATTTCATTAAAGAAATATGATGCACTTGAGGAGTAAGGAATGATTTAAACTGAATAGTTTTTTAGTTTTGTCATGGTTAACGTCATTAGTCACAATCTCTAAAAGTACATTTAAATTCCAGCTAGCATTAACTTATCCATGTATGCATACACGTGGAACTATGATAACAACGTCACGTGTCGGTCACCACAACTTCTTGTTTCCAGTTACTTTTCAATCTCCTCTTCTATTTCTTCCACGTCATTCCTCTGTATTCCCTGTCACAGCCATTCTCAAATATTATTTCGGGAATACTATAAATACCTTTAAACAAAACAAAAAGAATTAGAAAAGAAAAAAAAAAAAACCTAAAACAGAAGAAGAAGGAGAAGTGATTCGATCGATTCTCTTTTCGTGATCGAAGGAGCTAAATCTATAAGGAATCTGAATATTGTATGTTTTTTCCGGAGATGAGAAGCGGCGGCTTGGAAATGATGTCATCTTCGTTGGGGCTTTTGTCGTCTTCTTCTTCTTCGGCGGCAGCAATCGTAGCGCTTAATCTGAAGGAGGCTACGAATTGGTGGTCGGATGTGAACGAATCTCCGGTGTGGCAAGATCGTATCTTCCATATCCTCGCTGTTCTATATGGAATTGTTTCCGTCATTGCTGTGGTACCGTTACTTCTCGTTCTGGTTTTGAAATGTTTGGTTGGTTTGAGATTGGAATTGGGAAATGGGTTAATCTGAAATCGAAAGATTCCAGGATGTTGAAATGAGGAATAGATGCTAGAGAGTTTCTCACGTCTCTCTTATTGATTGTAAAAGGAAATCGTAGCGAGTTGAAGGATGCGGCTGATTAATAAAATCCCAAGAATTGATTAAAGTTTTCATTTTTGTAGATTCAATTGGTAAGAATACAATTGAGGGTTCCAGAATATGGCTGGACGACACAGAAGGTCTTTCATTTTCTCAATTTCCTGGTGAACGGAGGTGGGTTTGTTGTCTCTTGTTAGTTTTTGAGTTTATCTCTGTATCTTTTCTTTAAAAAATTTCCCCGTGTTTTTTCCTTATAGTTCGAGCTCTAGTTTTTATCTTCCGGCGACATGCACAGAATATGCAACCAGAGGTTTGGTGTCTCTATTGTCATTGTGATTTAACCTCATTGATTGATGGTCTATGTGAAATTTCTTAACTTGCAAGTCTCGCTTGGTTCTTCTTGTAGATTCTGCAACATATCTTGCTTGACATACCAAGTCTTGCTTTCTTCACTACGTATGCGCTTCTCGTCCTCTTTTGGGCAGAAATTTACTACCAGGTAAATTGTAAAACATGGTTCTGTATATTTTAAATTTTTTTGTTTCTGGTGCATTGTTGTTAATATTAACTCCATTCCGATAGGCACGTGCTGTATCAACTGATAGACTGAGGCCAAGTTTCTTCACAATTAATGCAGTTGTATACATAATTCAGGTGAAACTAACTTTCTATTTGGCCTTTGTAATATCTGAGAGATTTGCGAAGTCTAGAATTAACCTTGAACTTAGTGGACCCGTGGGCCTGAGCTTGTTTTTAAATTTCCTTACTGTCCACTTGTGTCTGATTGATGTGGCTTCCTCAGCTTTAATCTTTCATGTGAATTTATTAATTCCAGATTGCTCTTTGGTTGGTATTGTGGTGGAAGCCTGTTCAACTTATGGTAATCATTTCTAAGATGTTCTTTGCAGGTATAGCTTGAAGCATAATTCATCTTGTACAGATATTGATTATATTCGTTTTATACTCTGTGTCTCATCTCTTGCGAATGTGCATTGCAGGAGTCTCATTGTTCGCGGCACTTGGCTTTTTACTATATGGAGGAAGGTAAGTGTGTTGCCACTTGCACATGCTACACCATGATGGTAGCTTAGTTTATATGCTTGTTACCTGCTGCCACATGTTTTCCTGCCACGAATGAGTTGTTGATATTATTATGAAAACTAGGATTCTTGCCCTCCTCGGATGGCTGGCTAGACTAGATCCTTTTAGTGCCATCAGGCTTTTTCTATATACCACTACTGTTATGAAGGAAATTGCTCACGAAGTTGCCTTGGTTTATCGTATTTGATGACTATTTCTTTGCAGGCTTTTCCTGATGCTTCAACGATTTCCAGTAGAATCTAAAGGGCGGCGCAAGAAGCTACAAGAGGTGAACATTGGATTTTAAACCAAAGTGACCCCGATCTTCTATTTCCGTTCTTGGATCTTTACCCCCTTTATGTGTTATGCGAATTGCAGGTTGGTTACGTGACAACCATATGCTTTACATGTTTCCTCGTCAGATGCATCATGGTAAAGATATACCCATGATATCAATAGACCGTGTCTTATTGGTTGAATTCTCTTTGTTAGTGGTCAACCTCCGAAACTAAAGCTAACCAGATCTTTCATTTCATCATCTTTTAATGGTCTAGATGTGCTTTGATGCGTTCGACGATGCAGCAGATCTTGATGTCTTAGATCACCCAATCCTAAACTTCATATATTATCTGGTAAGCTCTCTCTATTCACCTTTTGAGCTTATGAGCAACCATAGATGTGCATATATACACACACTATGTGGATCTTAGAATCTAAATATGAAATTCATCTGAAAATCTCTAAACAAAAAGTGTGTCCTGTTTACTTACAGTTGGTGGAGATATTACCTTCGTCTCTGGTCCTCTTTATCCTAAGAAAGCTTCCACCAAAACGCGGTATCACACAGTACCATCAAATCCAATGAACATGTTCAGAGAATCGAAACACTGAGGTTACTACGGTACCTCCTGGATGATACAGTAACAGAGAAAAACATAAGAAACAGCTGAAAAAAGGGTCGAAAGATGATCTGTCTTTTTTTTTTTTTTTTTGGGTTTAAACCGGAAGTTAATATCGTGTAGGTACCGGTAAACCGACGGGTTCTTGTTCCTTCATAAAAAATGTACATTGTAAGAGGTTACAGAAGAATGTGGTTGTGATTTCTTTCTAACTAATTCAATGTGGTTCATTAGTACAGTCTCTCTTGTTTATACAAATGCAAAGTAGTTTGGTATGGGAAATGATAGATTCATACCTTTGGATGGGTTTATGAGTTTTCCAACTTTTGGTTATAAGACTTGAGGAACAATTGGTATTTTGATGATATATGGACCTTGGCTTGTCATTCCAATCGAAATAGTTTTAAAAGAAAAATCGATGCAACAAGTCATTTCTGACTGGTTGGTTTTATTCTACCGGTCTTACCACTTTGTTTATTGAAAGTTAGGTGAAATTTTTCACGTACTAATGGCTTTCTTGTGTTTTGTCTCTGTTAAAAATCTATTTAAACAAAATGTTGATCAATTGTAAATGAATTCTGCTTTATCATTAAACTGACGACGCTCTGTAAAAGAGAGTTGCAGAATGTGATTAATGTGTATATAGATCAGTTTGTTGTAAAATGAATTAGATTAGAGACAGAGACGCAATCAGCAAAAACCGTGAATTGTGGGATTGTTTTGGTCACGGAATTCTAAAATCAGCAGATGTAGGATCGGAGACGTCTTCCTCTTTTATTTTTATTTTTGTCGTCTAAGGCACCGTTGGATCAATTAAAAAACAAAAACCACCGATCCAACGACTCATATAATTCGTTTATCGAAAAATAAACAAACGGTGAGGATAAGAGAAGGACAAAACTGTCATTTAAGAAGCCACGTCACGTGGAGCCCACTTCATTAGTTGCCTGCGGATCTACTTGCTTAAGTGACGTGATTCTTCTTCTTCTGTGATTTTATGACGGCTCATGTTCTTCACACGTGTAATGTACTAATTAATTTATTAAATAAATCATATCATAAGATAAGATATTAAAATCGTAATGTAATCCTTCAATTTTCTCGTGAATCTTTTATCTTTTAAGCCATCATAAAATAAGTTTTATTAAACTTTTTTTTTTTTTTTTTTCATTTAACCGATACGAGATTTTAATTGTTTCTACTATATTAAAGTGATTTAAGTTTAGTTATAGATTTTGGATCAATTACGTTTTGTTTATACTCAAATGTAAAAGTGGTCTGAAAAGAAAAACAAATTCACTTTTGTGTGTGTTATTAATTAGTGGATTAAAAAGCTTGACACGTGCACAAAGATATTTTTATTTTTAAAAACATAATGACGCGCCAAGTCGTTATCTAACTCATTTGAACTGTTACAGCTGTTTCTTTGTTTATTCTGTCTTCTCTGCATGAACCTTAATCGGTTAATCCGATAAAAAAGGCGAAATTTTTGAACATTTTGCCAATGAAGGACACTTCGAGAGTCCTGCTTCTGAAAATAATGGCTTCTTCCATTATTCTCACTTCAGGACTCGCTTTTCACCTATATAAACCAACCATCATCTTCCTTTCTCCTCCAATTGCCGTCATCACCAACAACAAACCCTAGCTTTGGTTTCTGGATCTGAGACTCTCCATGACGATTATCTTCGATCGCCACTCAGGTCATAACGGTTGGTGATTCATTTATCTTCTTCTGATTTTAGTTTCGAGTTTTCTTTTAAGTTAAATTGTGTCCATGTTCTGTTTTGAAATGATCTGGCCATAGATTTACAGATTTGATCTCCTCATGAATTTTGGATTCAGTTTCAGTTTTTAGTTTGTGGGTTTTTTCGGATTGAATTTGGGAACTTTGATCGATTTTAATGATTGAATATGAGTTACTGGTAGATGCAGGAGATGAGACTGGAGAGAAGAAACAGGGGATTATCAAAGATGAAGAAACAGAGTTGGTGTTAGATGCAGGTTTTGAGGCTCCTCCCACCAACTCCTTTGGTCACACCTTCAGGTAAATATCTTTCGAATCAATTCACACCAGAGATTGCAAGATCGAAACTTTATTCGATATTTGCTTCTGTTGTTGTCATAAAAGGGATTATGATGCTGAGAGTGAGAGGAGAAGAGGTGTGGAGGAATTTTACAGGGCTAATCACATTGGCCAAACCGTTGATTTCGTGAGGCAGATGAGGGAGGAATACGGGAAGCTAAACCGAACTGAGATGAGCATTTGGGAATGCTGTGATCTTCTGAATGAGTTTATCGACGAGAGTGATCCTGATTTGGACGAACCTCAGATTGAGCATTTGCTTCAGACAGCTGAAGCCATCAGAAAAGATTACCCTGCTGAAGACTGGCTCCATCTAACCGGTCTTATCCACGGTAAATTCGATTTGATGATTCGCTTTGATCGTGTTAACAAATGATTTACAGGTTTAATCATTTTGTGTTGTGTATATGTAAATCAGATCTCGGAAAAGTTCTTCTTCACCCTTCATTTGGTGAGCTCCCTCAATGGGCTGTTGTTGGTGAGTATTGTGTGTTTGGTGAATATCGTTTTTTTTCTTTCTCTTCATTCTCGAATGACTTATCTCTGTTACAGGCGATACATATCCGGTGGGATGTGCGTTTGATGAATCTATTGTTCACCACAAGGTATATATAAGATCCTAAACACACAATTTGAAAACTTTGTTTGAGTTTAAAAAAATCTGAAAGTCGATATCATCGCGGGTTTCTTGATGCAGTACTTCAAGGAGAATCAAGACTATGATAACCCGAGTTACAACTCTAAGTACGGGATATACACCGAAGGCTGTGGGCTCGACAATGTGTTAATGTCTTGGGGACATGATGATTATATGTACCTGGTAAGTACATGACAATCTCAACATTTGTTTTCGACTTACCGACATGTAAGAATCTCTATTTGACTACAAAACTGAATTTCACAGGTTGCAAAGGAGAATCAAACTACATTACCATCAGCCGGTCTTTTCATCATCAGATACCATTCGTTCTACGGTATTTGAAACACGGACCGATTTGCTCACATCTACCGGTATATAGATGAGTCAAAAGATTAAATAAGTCACGTACGGGTTCCTGTTATTGTTTTTGGTTTGCAGCTCTTCACAAATCTGAAGCATACAAGCATTTGATGAATGATGAAGACAGAGAGAACATGAAGTGGCTGAAAGTCTTCAACAAGTATGATCTCTACAGCAAAAGCAAAGTTCGTATAAACGTGGAGGAAGTGAAACCATATTATCTCTCCCTTATCAACAAGGTATATATACAATAAATGTATCTTCACATACAATAAATGTATATTCACTTTGGCTTTCTATCCTAACCGGCTAAATCTATCGCCTTTTCTTGTTTGCAGTATTTTCCGGCGAAGTTGCGATGGTGAAACTCACAAGTAGAAAGCTCTCTAATAAAATTGATGTGATGAATGTGACTAAAATATGTGTAAACCTAAAGGCAATAATGGACATGCCTTGATGAATAAAACAGAGTGTTGTTTCGTTTGTGCTTGGTTTTGATTTCCAACGGGTATTTTATAGATGTGCATTGGTTGAAACGAAAACGTCTATAATCAATTCGACTAAGTATACATTGGTTGTTTTATCCATGAGACAAAAAACTGACTTTAAAAATGGATAAGTTTTGTGATCAAAGATCCAAGGATCTATACAAATTCTCAATGATTCACCCCAAGCAACTAACTGTTTTAGGCTTTTAGCCTTTTCTTGAGTAATTCTCGGCCATGTAAAATGCTTCGTCAAGCAAACGAATGTCGACTTCCGACTCCAGCAAGCAAGATGTCATCTTTTCAAAATATCGACTCGTCATAATACAAGCGAATAATCACTAAGGGGACTGCTTAGGTTTTCAAAATATCAGCCATGTAAAATACTAGCTCAGGTTTTCCACTTTTATTCTCCTTAGAGATGACAGTGGTACACTGAATTTTTGTAAACAAAAGTCTTTGCCATTCGTTATACCATTTTCTAACTGTGGTTAGATGACAAATGGGTTTTTCATTGCTTTTAAGTTGCTAGAAGTTGAAAGGTATAGTATGGTTTTTGTCCAAAGGGTTTGAGTTTGTTTTTGATTTATCATTTGAACATGACTTTTAGAAAGCAACGAATTAATCTTCATTTTATTTTTTCTGGTTTTATATATATATGTCAGAAAAACTGCATAACCAACGATATTGAAGAAAATTGGTGAAGTTGATCCACCTGATGAAGAACGGTGAGTTTAAGAAGATGGAGGAGTTCATAGTAGAGGCTACTGCTGAAACTTTGGGAACTTTGGGGAAGATGGCCAAAGATTTTGTAGTGGGTTTTAGTACGGAAGTGATGCAGAGAGTGATGAAGAAGAAGAAGACTAAGAGCCCAGAAATCAAAGACCCAAATGGTAATCGTTCGTATTTGTTGGGGTTCTCTTTGTTTTGTGTTGTTCTAGAGTGAAGACTAAAATAACAAATTAACTTCAATTTTCTTTTTCTGGTTATATATATAAGTCAGAAAAATTGCATAACCATATCTTATTATATACACCTTACTTTATCAAATTTAGTTATTAACATGACACGTTTTAATTAGTCGATTAGATTACCATATGTGTCAAAACTTTTGACTAACCCTGGCACGGGGCGGATACCCGCTTTTTTTGGCCGACTTGCTACTTGATCCGCCCCGTATGGGTAATGAAAATATTGGCCCGTATTTGGACCTGTAAAAATGGGTACCCGCTGATTCAAGGTACCCGCCTAAATTTTTATACTTGCGGGTACCTTGACCCGTACCCGTACTTGCAAGTACGGGTATCCGTTCAACAAGTAATTACATTACTTTTCTTACTTTTTCCATTACCTGTCTTGTTTTCAAAATTTCAAAACAGCCAAAAATGTCCAAGTCTTAAACCTGAATAAATATTACAATCTTAAATCTGGCTTACATATTATTACACAAATCTGCCACCAATGACAAACAAATCTGCCACCCATGACAAACAAATCTGCCACCAATGACAAACAAATCTGCCACCAATGACAAACAAATCTGCGTAACGGTAATTAAACATTTTAAATAAATCTGCAGCAACTATCATATTCGTCGGCACCTAGCTATAAAAAGAAATCTGTCAACAATGAAAAACAAACCTGCTCTAACTTATCTAAGAAGTCACATTCGTTAAACTAGTCTGTCACATAAGTTCATAACGGGTACAAGTAGCAAACCGGGTAACGGGGAACAAGCCGGGTAACGGGCCAAGTAGTCAAAAAAAAATTTCGGTTTGGACTTGTCCCGTTACTTGCAAGTAGTTGGTTAACTCACCTTGATACTTGGCTTGGACGAGTCGGGTACCCGATTTTACGGGCCGAGTACGGGACGGGTCGAACGGATCGGACGGGTAACGAGTATTGATGCCCAGGGCTACTTTTGACATTTATTTTAATCGAAATAGAAAAACCTGATTTTTTCTTAAAAAAGAAATAGGAAAACTAACAATTTTATTTTACAGATACTAATTAGCGACTTTGCGTGTGTATTTCTTAAAAACTTTGAACTTTGTTTTCCTAATCCAAAAGGAAAACAAACAATATTAAATCAATATATCTAAAACTTTTTATTCTTAACTAAAAAGAAAAACTAACCAAAAATAAATATAAAATCATTATAATATTAATGGTTGTCGTCTTACCGAAGAAATAATATGGTAGATATACAAATAAAAATAAAACCACCCGTTATAATTTAAAGTGTAAATTTTGTCAGTTGTTACTTATATCTAAAGTTTTCTATCAAAATTATATTAGGATTTCTAATAGAAATATTTTATTTTGAGATAATTGGATTAGATTAACTCAGATAGAGATAATAACATTAAACTAAGTAAATATGATGTTTGTATTATAATACGTTCAATTTTCTCTTATATTAATTAAACTAGGATATATCCCGTGCTATAGCACAGCCAAATTGCAATTATAGAAAATTATCCAAAATTTATAAAATCAGAATATTAGAAAATTGTAATTCTTCCAAACTTTACGAAAATTATAATATCAGTTTTCATAATATCGAGTCTTTGTAATATTCGCGTAAATATTTTGTAATCAGAAATATAAAACCAATCTTTCATACTCGACGATATTAGAAATTTTCTGTTAAAAAAATTATATATAAAATTAGGATATTTTCTTTGATTTAACCGAAGAAAGAACTAAAGTTTTGGAAGATTGCGATATCCTAAGATATTAATTAAGATTTTTTGGAAAATATTAACCAAGGATATTCTAAGATTGATTTCGTAGAATATATTTTTCTGTTGAAAGATATTATATATATTAGCGATATTGGATATTGCGATATATTGTTCCAACAGAAGATTTTCAGATATTTATTATTTGAATTTTAACTTGTTTTGTTTTAATTACCAAATTTTACAATATAAATAGATTTAAAAATTAAATTACAATGTTACATTGTTACGTTAAATTGTACACCATGTTAAACTAAATTAGATATGAACTAACATTTTTAAATCTACTAAAAATATATTAGTAGATTCAATATTATAAAGAAAAACTAAAATTAACATTAACATTCCAAAAAAATCGCTATCTACATCAAATCTTTTATTTTCGGAAAATTAAATCAACACTTAATTTAATTTAATTCGTGGGTTAATTAAATCAACAAAATATAATATATTTTAAACTAATTTTTTTAACTAATTTTCAAAATATTTTAAAATAAATAAATTAATTAAAACGAAAAATATTATTATACTGTTGAGGTATTTTGAAAAAAGAATAGAATTACATAAAAAGTAGATAATATTTTTTTATGTTTTGTTTAAGAAACAATAATTATCAATCCAAATCGAAGTGTGAAAGCTATAAACTCAATTCCATTCGGGATAATATATTTCTGATTTTTTGGAATAATAAGAAATATATGTTGGAATAATAAAAATAATAATGAATAATTATCAGAATAATAACAAATATGAAATAAAATACCAATTAACACATCCAAAAATTTTAAAATATTAACAAATTCTTCAACTTTATGGTTACCAAAATTTTTGGATATAGGAATAATTATCAAAATATTTGGATATGTTAAATATTAGGATATTATCAGCATTCGGTAACCTCCCGAAACTAATTCTAAAAGAATTATTTTATGTATTTTTATTGGATAATTTATGGTATCCCTAAAATTATGGTATATTAACAACTTCTTCAACATTATGGTTACCAAATTTTGTGCATATATGATTAATATTAAAAAAAAGGAATTCATATTTTTTTTAGTAATAGAAATAGTTTTTGGAATAATAACAAATAATAACGAATAGATTATGGAATAATAACAAATATGAAATCATATACCGATTAACACATCCAAAAATTATAGAATATTAACAAATTCTGTAGCTTTATGGTTACCAATTTTTTGCATTTATGATTTAATTAAAATAAGGGAATTATTATTTTTGGCATATATTGGAAAATATTTGTTTTCTGTTTTTGTTTAAAGAAACAATAATTATCAAGTAAATTATCTCGTAAATAATTTCCATATTTGAAATAAATATTATTATCAAGTAAATTATCTCGTAAATATTATTATTATTTGTTATTAAGTTAACATAATAATTACTGATTTTTTTTTAGTTCCGATTTTTTTTAAAGTTAGATAAATATATTTTAAAGTTAATACTTTTAAACTTAGTTCCACATAAATATTTTTTTAAAGTTAGTTCTGATTTTTTAATATACTAATTACCTATTTTTTATATAATAATTAAATGATCACATAATAACTAATGACTAAATACCCTTAATGAGAAATTAAAATTTGTTCTTTGATGTAATGGCAAAGTGATGTAAATATATACACTTTATAATGTTTATTTTATAAATGTACTTCCCAAATAATATATAGGAGATTATAATTATAATTTTTAATTTGTATTATTCTAAGATTTATATTTAAAAGAATTGTAAAACCAATTCCAGTAAGTTGGTAACCATTTTAGCAAATTGTAACTAAATTTTATAGATATTTTATGTTAAAGTAAGTTGTATGTGATATTACTAGCAATATTTTTGTTATTAAATTATACTCCAACATGTATTTTAATTTTTCTTTAATTAAGTTATAAAACTAAATAAAACAAAAAATGAATTTTTGGTTCTCAAACCTTCTAATACAAGCTCATATAATTTTAACTCTCACACTAATACAGCTTATTATAAGTGAATCTTAAAAAGTATATCTTTAGATTTAAAAATCCAAACATATCAATGTTTATACATTTTAATGTGTAACAGTTTTATAGGTCTATTACTAATAGTATGTGATTATACTGGGTTACATATGAAATAGGTTGGAAAAATAATTAAGTTATTAGGCTTAACAGTGATGACTGATCAATCACACAAACACCTTTAACAATAATTACGGATCAACCACTTAAACAACTAGCTAGGATAAAATTTCATATTAAAGAAGGGTAATTAGAACATGCCTGGTGACTATTCTTGTATGCCGCTAGGTGCAAGGTCTTGTTGCCTTCACGATCGAGTCTGTTCAGGACGTGAATCTCGGTGAACAAAGCATCATTGTTGCGTAATCTTTGCATCCACCCTCTGAGAACTTTGAGTTCTTCATATCTACTGTGATGTGTAAAGCCGTTTCTCCATTTACATTCGCATTTCTGATGCTCTTGGGACATATCAGGAGAAACTCTATAAGAAGATCATCGTCAGTTTTTTTGCCACAAGATGCAATGGCGTCATACCTGTCCTCATGAGAAAGACCAAAAAACAAGTTCAAAAGCTCATCAAGTAACTTTATGTTATATGTTTTTAATTGAATCAAATACCACCTAAGAATCAAGAATTTAAAGCTAATACCTCCTCTTCCACGAATACGAACAAGACTAGGATCAAACTTGACTAGCTCTAGCACGAACTCCACTTGCTAGTTCTCGACAGCAAGATGTAAGAGATTAAACCCATCTGTATTTAGTCTTTTTCGCAAAATATGGCTTAAGAACAGGGCCGGCTTAACTACAAGGGCGAGCAGTGCGACTGCCCCGGACACATAAATGAAAGTGTCCAAACGTAGATATCTAAAAAAAATAATGTTTTGTTTGAGTTTTTCTTATGTTTTGTTTATATTTTGCTTATGTTTCGCTTGTTTTTGTTTTTGATAAAAATATTATTTTTGTCGAAAAAACATAATTTTTTTATTTTTAATATGTAAGAGGCCTATTTTTTAAATTTGTCCAGAATCTATAAATTGTTAGAGCGACCCTACTTAAGAATCATAAGTTCCATTGCCAAATCTATTTTCCCTCGTAGATGAAGCTTCATGGAGAGGTGTGTGGAGAAGGTGAGATTCATTATCTCTTCTTTTTTCTTGGTAACTTCGCTTATATCTTATTTCCACGTCTGTTCAACCATTTTTGTTTTACTTTTCTATTTTATCACCGGATAATCCAGCTGCTAATTGTAGACTTCTTACATGTTTTCCGGGCCGACTAATCCTAAGAATATACATGGTTTTGATTTATAATTATTGGGTGGCCTAAAGCTAATGTTTCATTTACTTTATAGAAGGGCCTGCCCTAATCTCTATCGACCCCTTGTCCGAACATTAATTTTTAACAAATTTTGTGTAATTAAATTGCAAACCGGTTCTTTAATTAAATTGAACCGTAACCAAGTTTAACCAGATAAAAAAACAAAACCAAAATCACAATAGAGAGCTCATCGGACAAAGGCGGATCTATATGGAGCAATAGGGATTCACATGAACCCATTTCTTTTCTAAAAAAAAATTATGCTATGTCCATATGATATAATCCTTTTTTTAGTATTAAATTTTTATGGTATTGGATGTGAACCCTTTTTTTTTTAAGAAAAAAGTTCAACCCATTAAATACTTATTTAATAATAAAAATTATTATACCTATCAAAAAGTTAAAGCTAAAGTTATTAGACCTAAATTTTATAATGTTTACGGATAAAAGATTTACTCATCTAAAAAGTCTTGAAGAACTTGCTTGTATGCGGGTAGAAACACGAAAAAATATATGAAATAATAAGATTTATAGTAGGTTTAACTTAAATTCAACATATATAGTATATGCATAAAATTGCAAGAATATTTATTAAACTTTCATTAAAAAATACTAAATTAAAAAAAAAACATTTATCGATTAAACCGTGTATGACACTGAGTCCTAATCTAGTAAGCACATATAAAGTCAGTGACTAATTTGAAGCCCTAATCACACGTAGACAACGTGTCGAAGGGTTTTTCTTTCTTTCAAATAGCTTATTTTTCGGTAAAGTCGGATCACTGATGAGTCAAACAAGGACTCTGGACATTTTCATTTTTCAAAATGGATTTAAATTTCAAAATGATTTTTCTTTCTTTCTGTTCGCTTAATTAGTCAACGAGAAAAGGACTTGAGAATCAACAGTCAACTTTTTTTGTCCCTTTATTTCGTTTGAAAAATATTCAGTTAAAAGTTGCGATTTTGGAGATTAGATTCACTTTCTCTGTTCCTGTTCCGACATGGGTCTTTACCATTATCGGTGGGTGATGCTGCTCGTTGCTGTTGTCCTAGAGCTATGCTGTCTCTACTCATCACATTCTCAGCACCTCACGTGCCATCCACGTGACCTGGAGGCCTTGCGTGACTTCATCAACGAGCTCGAGCCGAAGCCAGATGGTTGGGCCATCAATTCTTCTGCAGATTGTTGTGAATGGGTGGGGATCACATGTGACAATCAGATGAACAACTCTGCGAGAATCACTAAGCTGGAGCTTGTGAACAGAAGATTCTCCGGTCTGTTGTCTGAATCTCTAGGGTTGCTGGATCAGATTAGAGTTCTTAATCTCTCCAACAATGCCATCTCAAGTTCGATACCTCCCTCTGTTTTCAATCTGGTACACCTAGAAACACTAAATTTTAGTTTTAACTCTTTGTTTGGAGAAATCCCAAAGAGCATAAATCTTCCCTCGCTGAAAAGTCTCGATCTTTCCTTAAACGAGTTAACTGGTTCGATCCCCAAGTCATTGGCAAATTCACAGACTTTGATCTTGCTTAACCTGGGGTACAATTCGTTCAGTGGTCCTTTGCGTCTGAATTGTGCTATGATGACTAGCTTGACCTCGCTTGATCTGAGTTCCAATCAGTTCAGTGGTTCTTTGCCTGAAAATCTACCATCTTGCAAAAACCTGAGGAACGTTAATCTAGCCCGAAACGCCTTCCATGGACAGGTGCCGGAGAGCTTCAAGGACTTCCATAGCCTGTTTTATATCTCTCTTACGAATTGCAGGCTTGTTAACATCTCATCGGCGCTTCACATCCTTCAGCACTGTAAGAACTTGACCACTCTGGTTCTCCAATACAATTTCCGTGGAGAGATGTTCCCTGATCACCCGAGTCTTCATTTCGAGACGCTGAAGGTACTCAATGTTGCATGTTGCGAGCTTACTGGTCCAATGCCAAGCTGGTTGAGCAAGAGCACCAATCTACAGGTATTGGATCTCTCATGGAACCGTTTAGTTGAAGCTATCCCAAATTGGATCGGTGGTTTCACCAATCTTTTCTACTTGGATTTGTCAAGAAACTGCTTCATAGGAGAGATCCCAAAAAGCTTGACCAGGCTGCAGAGTCTCTCAAGCCGAGATATCTCATTCGACGAGCCATCTCTGGTTTTCCCATTCTTCTTTAGACGGAATGAGTTTGCAAAACATCTGCTGGACAACCAGCTTGCTGAGTTCCTACCAACCCTTGAACTCAGCCAAAACAATCTCTCTGGACCCATTTGGGAGGAGTTTGGAAATTTGAAAAAACTCCATGTATTTGATCTGAGTGCCAACAGATTATCGGGATCAATCCCTACCACACTTTCGAGAATGAAAAGCTTGGAGGTTCTTGATTTGTCCAATAACCGCATTTCCGGTTCATTCCCGGAATCTCTGAACAATCTAACATCACTGTCTAAGTTCAGTGTTGCTAACAATAACCTCTCAGGGGAAACTCCTTCTGGTGAAATATATCAAACCTTCGGACGCTTGAGCTTTGAGGGAAACGACTTCTGCTATTATTACTCGTCTCAATGTCAACTAGAGACGCAAGACAACGAACGATCACGAACCAGTGACAGTGACTTTTTCTTGGATTTTTCATATGGAGTGGCTCTTGGGTTTGGTTTATCATCGGTTATTGTTTTTTTACTCACCTGTTCAGCTTTTGAGCTTCACGGTAAATGATATTTTGCCATGTTAAGTCTAATTTGGATACCTCTGTTATCATTAAAATGGCTGTTATGAATTCGACCAAAATATGAATAAACCTAAAGGCAACAACGGTTGTGCCTTGATAAATAAAAGGAGTCTTGTTTCGTTCCAGCGGTTATTTTAGACGTATCCATTCTGATTGAACCAAACCAAAACTGTATCACGAGAAGCCGATCCAGATGTTGAACATGAAAATAAACAACTGACTTGGTTTCGTCTATAAATGATAGTGAACATGTTATCAAAGTGACATTCAGATATTTTGGAAAAACAGTTGGAAAGTCCACTCAAGTTCAGAATTCTCTTCCAATAAGTTTTTAACCACACACCATAACACTTCTTGATCCATCGAGACGGTTAAGTCGCTCTACAGTTTAAAGTCTTTGAAACTCATTTCAACATTTCTAAATATGCTAATAAAACCAGAGGTCATCAAACCTTAACACCGAAAGCAAAACTCAAACTTAAAGCAGTAATATAAGGTTAGTCATCGCAATCTTTTACTAACCTAGTAACCTGATATTACTGCTTTAAGGTTAGTACAAGATTCAAGCAGTACTGCTCTAAGGTTAGTCATCACAATCTTTTACTTGTTGATATCTAGACGCTCTAGAAGTTTGGCCACGGAAAGTAAAACCACACCCATAGCTGTTGAGTGTAAGGAGAAATTACCATACAACCTGCAAAATGAAACGAAGATAAATTCTCTAAGATTATAAATATAGGACTCCTCACTTCCCAAGTAAAAGAACATCATATGTTTCTTACTCCGAATCCTCCAGATTATGAACCATTAGGTCAACGTTTACATATCCATCCAAGAATTTATGGGGTCGTCCGATGGTGGGAGCCCCATCTTTGTCTCTGAAAGCCTTTTAGTACAGAAGAACACAATCAAAATGTATATTGCTCATTCCTAATTCATTAATGAAAGTGAATCATGAACAAATGTGAATAAGAATCAAAAACAAAGAGCATGGGTTTGATTGGACTTATAACCTCAGCAACAACATTCAAGGGCGTACCAATCTCAAGAACATCCTCAGAGCAAGTGTGTCTAACAATCTAAAGAGGAAGGAAAAAAAAAAACACAATGCCGTTGTTTCAGTCAAAGAAAGAGAGATGTGTTCTTGAGATCATTAAAGAATGAAAACATTGCTTATATACCGTTGTTTGAGACGAAGCACCCTTTCAAAAAGTTCATTCACAGGTTCATCAAACACATACCTTTTTAAGTTACCATTGAATCCAACTACATTAACCCGACCAGTATCGTCTTCTCAATGATTCCAACGAGACCAAGAAGATGGAAACAAGCTATTAGACAGAGTAAAAGTTTTCCAACAAAGCAACATTAGATGAATAGTGTATTTTATTACCAGAAACCAAGGGACAGTCTTATGGCTTAGTAGAATCTCTTCGGACTCCACTTCCCATTTATTACCAGCTTCATTCTATGTCGAAAAAGCATGGCTTTGTAGAATCTCTTTTGACTCCTCTTTCAACTTAACTGCAGCAGATTCATTCTTTGTCTGAAAAACAAGTTTGGCCTAAAGAAACGTACAACACATCTAATGATATGATTCCACCAGAGAGATTAAAGAACGCTACAAGATTTCCAGAATTGAAACAAAAGGCCAAACCTTTTCAATGGGATAAACACCCAAAACGTAATTATCAAAGAAAGCTTGCTTGTCAATTTTCATGTTTGGTTCCGTAAAAGCTCCATGGATTCATATGCATATTTATATGGAAGATTTGCCCAAAACTCAGCCAATGTCTCTAGCACCCAAGAGCTTTTCCATAGAGGTAGTGAGGTACAAAGAATGTTGCAATTGATACCAAAAAAATAATCAAATGGTAAGGTTTAAACCACAACATGAATAAAACCATAAATCTTATCACCCTCTACCCTCGTAGTAAAAGTTTGAATAGAGATCTTGTATGATAACAACAGTTTCAAAAATCATAAAAGTAAAGAAAAGTCAAAATACTAATGAGAAATGTGAGGAGCTTTGTGTGCTCGTCTAGCAAACTTATATATAATATTAAAAAAATATTTTATATATGATGTATATATGTTCGGTTTAGGCAACTTGTTATCATAAACAATTTCGAGGAATTCGAGACGGTGAAGTAAATTGAGATGAGAAGTTGGGGTTTTGGAATATTGTGAGCTTAATTATGATTTCTAAGGTGGTGATTGGTTGCTTCTTTAGATTTTTCTAAAGCAATATTTTGGTGTAAAGTTCTAAATTGAAAGCAATCATGCTTTAGAAATATTTTTCAAAGCCAAAGACATTTTTAAAAACCTAAAGCTATTTTTATGATTTTTTTTCTTTTTTGGAATAAAAGTATAAAGCCATATATTGTGGGCTTTGGAAAATTTTCTGTAGTTTCTCAATATATATGTCGTGTATTTGATTTTAAAAAAGGAAAATTTTTAATGTTTTTTTAATTGGAATTTTACTTAGAAAATTTTGATAAATCATATATATATATAATTATCGTGAATATCCTTAAAAATAGGAAAGTTTTTATTATTTTTAATTGAAAGTTTTTATTATTTTTAATTAAAATTTTACTTAAAACAAATTTTGAAATCCTATATATACATCGTGTGGATCCTAGGAAAAACAGGAAAATTTTCATTTTTTTTTTGAAATTTTACTTAAAATAAATTAATAAATCATATATATATGATTGTGTAGCCAATAGAAAATATATCACAACAACATCGATTGTAGACTAAAAAGACAAAAAAAGAGAGGTATTTTTCATATTTTCTTATTTGTTTGCTAAATTTTTTTATTGTACGCTTAGTATTTTTTTGTATGTATAATTTTTTGCAAAAGATGTATGTTAATTTGTCATTCTTTGTAGATATGGCAGAAAACTATGGCTTTTTTTCTCGGAAAGAGGTAAGAAAAAAAATTTCATTGATTTTCTCTAAATATTAGTTTTTCAAAAAAAAAAATATATATAATTCACATGTTATACTATATTATATTTTTTAAAAATATATTAGTTTAAAAATATAATATATATAATTCACATGTTAAAAAAACATATATTAGTTAAAAAATTTTTTTTTAATGTATAGACAAAATATTAATATAGACACTAATATTTACCAAATATTTTAATATTTTAAAAGTCACAGCAATGTTTACCAATCATTTTTTATTTAATTCTACAGATTTAGCAGATAAACCTACAGCTCCCGTAGATAAATCTAAAACTATAACAGAAAAATCTACGGCCAAAATTCTGCAGCCATAATCCTAAAACTACAGCAGAAAAATCTATAGCCATAATCCTACAACCAAAATTCTAAATCTACAGTTACAACCAATCATACCCTAAATCAATTTGTGGAGGAGAGTGATATCGGTTTGGTTTGTGCTCATAATTCATAAACAATGTCGTTTCGTTTGCGCTTACTCTCATTTCCGCATAATGGGGTGAGGTGAACCAAACCGAAATGTATCGAGACCGGTCCAGAATTTAAACCGGAAAAAGAAATATTTGATTTGATTCGGTCGAAACAAAAAGGGTAAAAGGTCATAGTGAGTTACTTTTTGCAACGAGAAAAGGACTTGAGAATCAACGGTCAACGTTTTTGACACTTTCTCTGTGTATTGATTGCTTGCGCTTTGCATTCATTTGTCTGGCATCTCCTCCTCCGAGATTTGTAGAGTGTTCATTTTTGGAAATTAGATTCACTTTCTGAGATGGGTCTTCACCAATGGTGGGCAGTGATCGTTCTTTTAGTACAAATACGTTTTTTCTACTAATCAAACTCTCAGCACCTCACCTGCCATCCACGCGACCTAGAGGCCTTGCGTGACTTTATCGCCGAGTTCGAGCGGCATATACAAGATGTTTGGGACACAATTTATTCTCAGGCTCGTTCCCTCGATCCCTCGGTTTTGAATTTGGTACACCTAGAAACCCTGGATTTAAGTTTTAACCGTTTTGTATGGAGAAATCCCAAAGAGCATAATTCTTCCCTCCCTGAAACATCTCGATCTTTTCTTAAACAAGCTCTCGATGGTTCACTTCCTGCGCATGTTTGCCACAACTCTACCGAGCTTATGTTTGCAGACTCGAAAGCAACTACTTTTTCGGAGATTTTCCATCTGGGTTCGAGAAATGTGTTCTACTCGAACAGCGGTAATATACCTGAGGATCTGTTTCAGCTTCAAAGATTGAATCTTTTGGGGATTCAAGCGAATGGTCTCTCTGTGACTCTTGGGGATTCAAGCAATAATCGTATTCGTATAAATCCTTTTTCCAAGTGACTTCTTATGATTCTACATGTTAATATGGTCAGAAACGTGAATGAGCTACTGCTTTGATTCGACGTTATATCATTCTTTTTGGTCATTAAATATCTGACAACTTAGTTTAAAAAAATTTCTAAGAAATCCGATAACTTGTGGTAGACGTCAAGTATCTCATAGACTCCCAAGTGTGATAACTTCTTTTCTTTTAACGATAGAAGCATCAATTCCTCATTTTATATACCTAGCCGCAAATTATAATCTACAAATTAAGGAATACGAAAAGTATTTGCCCAATCCATCACATGGGCTTCTCTTTTGCATAATGTTGTTCAATCAGTGCTTAACGAAGTTTGATTTGAATATAATTTAGTATAAAAACCAACAATAACAAAAAGATAATACCATAAAAATGTAACTTTAATCAAATAATGGTTTATAAGGAATAATCTTTTAAAAATTCATTTTATTATATTGATTGCAATCGCATATATAGACATTAGGATTGAGCTTTGATATTCGTTACTCGTCTTCGACCTATTATCCGACTCGCATCTATCTTGAAAAAGGGTATCCGTGACCTCAGGGTTGGGTAAAATATAATATAATTCTATTATTCGTGGATAAAGGTCGGATATCGCATATTTGCCGATTGGATTAAAGTAAATAAGGATCGGGTTTAGTAAAAGGTATCTCAAAATTTAAAGATCCGTCCGGACATTATCTACAAATTTTAAAAGTTAATCACAGTAAAAGTGGCAGAAAATTACTGCATTTAGTACTTCAGGAGTGTTATAGAACCTGCCTCAAACAGAAACACATAAATATTGACCCAAAACAAAGGGTAAAATAACTCAAAACAAAGGGTAAACACATAAATATTGGGAAACGACTTTATATTTTTGGAGTCTCCAAAATATTGTAATTTAAGAAAAATGAAAAACAAAGAGTAAAATAACTAATTTAATATATCTCATAGATAAATACATATTGTGCCCAAAAAAATAAAATAAAAGAAATTATAAATAAATAAATACAAGTAGAGATGTTGTCGCTTTTATCTGTTCCAATGCTTTCAATCCCCCAAATTGTCTTTTGTCTCCTTTCCTTTTCGTTTTTAGGGGTTTTTTTTTTCTTAGCTCTGCTCTCCTCTCTCTCTCCTCTTCTCAATTTTCCCAAATAAATTCCTCTGAAACGTTATAGATTTCACTCTTCCCGAATACGAATTCTAAAGTATACAAATTTCCCTCAAAAGGATTAATAAAGAACCGATCTTGGCTTCTTTTTTTTTTTCTTTGTTTCTTCTGCATCTCGATACTTGGACGCATTTTTTGTAAGGCTGATTCTTTCTCATCTGTGAAGTCTTGGCTTGAAGCAATATGGAAGGAATTCAGCATCCTATACCTCGCACTGTCGAAGAGGTGTTTAGCGACTTTCGTGGTCGTAGAGCTGGTCTCATCAAGGCTCTCTCAACTGGTGAGCTCGATCTCTTTCTCTATACTCTGTTTCTTTTTGTTCGAATCTTAGATAATTTGTGTAGATTTGCGAGTTGTATGTTTTATGCTCGTTTGTTTCATTTGGTTTTTTTTTTTTTTCTTGAGAAAAGCCCAAAGATTTCGGCTTTGTTCTCCCTGTTCTTGGTTTATTCATTTGCTGGGATTTGACGAATTCTGGGTTTATTCATGTTTTTTTTTTGCAGATGTACAGAAGTTTTACCATCAATGTGACCCTGGTGAGTTATTTCGTTACCATTGTTAAGTCTTGTATAGCTTCGTGACGCATTGATTCCTAGCTTGTTTAGTTGGTTTTCAAGAGAAGTTTTTTTTTCACTAAAGTTAAGATTTTTTTCAGTACAGGAGTTCCTTTCGGGTCTGAATTAGGGAAGAATTTGTGATGGAAAATGCATTTTTTTTGCTTCATGAGCTTTTGTTTTTCTAATTTTTGTTAGATTACTTTAGATATCTTCTTCCTGATTATATCCCATCTGCAGTAGATTTGTTGTCTTGATTCTTTGTCTAGTTGTCTCCTCTGATAGTAGTTTTATCTTTGATTATCTTCCTGTCAGAGTTGTCTGTCTAAAAAGTTTTTTGGTTTCATTATTTTTCTTCAGATTGGAGACTTTAAGTGTTTGTGTGTTTCAACATATTTGTAACTATGATGAAATTAGTTTTCTGTGTGGTTTCTCATCTTAGGGTAATTATTTTTACTTATGCAGAGAAGGAAAACTTGTGTCTTTATGGACTTCCAAATGAGACATGGGAGGTTAATCTTCCCGTCGAGGAGGTTCCGCCCGAGCTTCCTGAACCAGCTTTAGGCATCAATTTCGCAAGGGACGGAATGGTAGAAAAAGATTGGATATCTTTGGTTGCAGTTCACAGTGATTCGTGGCTTATCTCTGTTGCATTCTACTTTGGTGCACGTTTTGGATTTGGTAAGAATGAGAGGTAAGATTCCTTCTTTGCTCAGTGTTCTATGTTAATTTCGCTTGTACACATGTTTGGTAAAGTTACAATGACTGTTATGGTAGCTGCAACGTTCTAGCATTGTATCACCGCATAATTGTTGTTACAATCTCTGGTACACCTTTAAACTCAAGATATCTTGTTCTGTGAAAAAAACTCTAGAGAAGTGATTATCATTTTATATCATTTACTTCAGTAGAGAGAAGTGAACCCACAAGTGTTGTGAATCACACCAAGCTGAATCAGTTTTACTGAGTTATATTAAATTCAAAGTTCATGTGAGCCTCTAGTTCCTCTCTTGAATTCAAATTTGTTGAACAGTGTTTGTATTCTCTGACAATGTAGAGTCAGATTGTTTAGTTATCTTTCCTCTGAATTCATTACTTCTCAGGAAGAGGCTCTTCCAGATGATAAATGATCTCCCAACCATTTTTGAGGTTGTGACTGGCAATGCAAAGCAATCCAAGGATCAATCTGCTAACCACAACAGTAACAAAAGCAAATCTAACGGTGGCAAGGTAGAAGCTTCTGTTTACTCCATTCTTTTTTTCTCTCACAGTCTAGCTATCTCTGTTGGGTTGTTATCTTTATTTACTCCTTTGTTTTCTCATGCAGCCTCGTCATTCTGAATCTCACACTAAGGCTTCAAAGATGTCCCCACCACCAAGAGAAGAAGATGAGAGTGGAGATGAGGAGGAAGATGACGAACAAGGTGCGGTTTGTGGAGCGTGTGGAGATAACTATGGAGGAGATGAGTTCTGGATATGTTGTGATGCTTGTGAGAAATGGTTCCATGGAAAATGCGTGAAGATCACACCAGCAAAGGCTGAGCACATCAAACATTACAAATGCCCGAGTTGCAGTACCAGCAAGAAAATCAAAGCTTGAAGGTGATAATAACGTTAGATACTGTGAAAGAGGAGAAAGTTTTCACAGTTGAAGAAAACGACAGAACAAGAGTTTAGCTGTGGGAAGATGAAGAAGAACAAACAAAAGGCTTCTGATTGCGTAGTTTTAATGGGATTGAGACAGCTTACAGTTAGTAATGTCTCTTTCTCTTTTCTTTTTTTGCTGTTAATGTTAAAATGTTATGACTAATTTGTCTTATGTTTCTGAGAAAATTCTGTCTTTTAAGCACTCTCTAGTCTATGCCAACGAGTTTCTTCTTCCTGGTTACTTGCTTTACAACTTTGGCTCCTAAAGCCTGATGAAACTCATTGAGCCGATTACCTCATAGAACATTACATTCAATCACAATATGTTGAAAAGTTAATATCTTTGGATTCTCAAAGACCTCTCTGTTTCACTATTGTCATAAACATTCGATTTACTGCATCCTTAAGATGGCTCAGCCTCAGGGCTATGAAAATTTCCATCAAGAGATACATAGGAAAGAGCAGGTACAAGGTGAAGGCGGCACAGAGAAACAATAGAGGATTTGGTGAGATTACAGCCATAGCAAGCGCATAAGAAACTCCCAGAGACGCTCCAATCCAAAAGAACCATGTTGTAAACAAGCTACCGATTGGCAGGAGACAAAACGTGTAGAGTAGAGCGCAACAGAAGCCTATAGTGTTGGAAACCCATAGGACGATGAAGAATGTCTGCTTCATCACTGCGGTACCTCCACCCTCGGATTGGTGTACACCTCCCGGAGGCTGGAGTGCGGTTTGATAAGTGGATGTGATTATCAAAGTACATATAATCAAGAAGACTGCACGGCCTTCTTCTGAAGTGTCGGACCTTAGGCGTCTGATGCCAATGGAGAAATGAGCCCAGAAAGTGACTGGTGACTTAAAGTGATCGGACGGTTTCTCGAGTTTTGGAAGAGAAGCCGTCTCCTTGCACCCGGTTTTTACAACAACTTGTTCCAAATCCAAGTCTCTGCTCTGTTCTTGGTTTCTTAAGATATCAAGGAATGTTAAACCATCACCATTTACTTCGTTCGGTTTCACCAGCTGACGTTCTAGTAACAGTTTTACCGCCTGCATACATATATTCTACAGTCAGTCCAATTATGAAACAAAATGGATAATTGAGAAAATCATACAAGAGTAAAGAAAAATTGAAGCTTTAAGAACCATGCCTGATGATCTTCCTTATATGCTGCAAGATGCAAAGGCGTGTTGCGAGATAAATCTTTTTTATTCAAGATATCAGATTCAGTGACAGCAGAGTCTCTTTGACTCATTCTTTGGATCCAACCTGTGAGAATTTGGAGAACTTCAAATCTATCATTCAGCACAGCAAGGTGAAGAGCGTTATGGCCATTCACACTCACATCTTGGATACATTCAGGGCAAGACATGAGACAGTCTACCACAAGATTTACATCTCCTTTTACCACAATGAGATGAAAAGGTGTGATTCCTTCTCTCCCTTTAACTTGAGCAAGTCGGGAATCAAGCCAGAGCAGCCATGTTATGAACTCTCTATGATCTTTTTCCACAGCAAGATGCAATGGACTATACCCACATGTGTTTAGCTTTCTGGCAAACGATGGCTTAAGATTCAGCATTTCCATGGCGAATGGTATGTTCCCAGAAGCTGCAGCTACGTGGAGCGGAGTGTTGACAAATGGCACGACATTGATGTTATCAAGAATGTAAGGATTCTCATCAATAAGATCATAAAAGTCGTTGATGCTTCCAGTTTCAGCAACATGTAGTAGTCTCGGATCCATGGAGAGAGAGAGAGAGAGAGAGAGAGAGAGAGCCTTTTGATAGAAAACTTTGTATTCAAGAAAAATGTTTGTGATCTAAATTCAGCAAGATCGGGTACAGTTGAACAAGAGGACAATAATGGCAGAAATTGCCTTTACCAAGAACCAAGGACCAACGAACCAATGTAAGAAACAATAAAGAAAGAGTTGAAGACCCAAGAAACCACATGTACATGTGGAAGAAGAAGCAATTTAAAAACAAGTGGGACTCTGGCGCATCTGGATTTTCCTCCTGGTATGAAATTCATTTTATTGGACATTTCACAATTTTGCCTCCGAAAGTCATTCATGAGATTATTCTACTTTCAAAGGCTCACAAGGGACATGGCATATGTTCAAGTTTTGCATCTTTGCATCCTCAAAGTCCTCTCAAGTGTTGTATCAAACCTACCAAAACCAGCTCAATCGGGGATCAGGTGCCGCCACTGTCTGATGGCTCCGCGCATTGCCTTACGAAAATTTGCATCAAGACATAGAGAGGAAATTCTCTTTGTCTCTAAGCAGATACAAGGGCAGAGAGATACAGTAATTCAGTAAAGCATACCCGGTAGAGAAGGCATCTCCTTGGCCCATTCTCTGGATCCAACCGGTAAGGACATGGAGAAGTTAAAATCTATCATTCATCACAGCCAAAATACAGAGCATTCTGGCCATTAATACTCACATTTTGGAAACATTCAAGGCAAGTTATGAGGCACCCGCACCACAGGGAGATGGAGCGGTATCCAGTATGCACGGATTCTCATCAATCAAAATATATAAAGTCACCGATGCTACCGGATTCAGCAGCCTGTTGAAGCCTTGGATCCATAGAGAGTGATAGAAAACGTAAAATTGTTTATAATAACACTCAGTAAAGATCAAACAGAACTAGAGGGAAAGAACACTTTACTACACATTCTAAAGTAATGGATAGACACGAGGTGGCTCCAAAAGTGTTTGTTGCTTTCAAAGCTCATCTTCCTTCTTCCCTATCCTCTCATTCTCCTTCACTACTCCTCTTTCTATATATTAATAGAAACAATACATTTTGGCCATACCATTCCCAAAAAGATTAGACTAGTCGTCTTTATACATCCATACCAACCTCTCTGCATCTTTTTTATTTTATCATTTAACACAAAACTCCAAAAAGATAAAAAAAAATGTTGTCGAAGCTTCATCAAAAAACAACACTTGCACCTCTCCCCCTCCTCCATGGAAATGGTCCGGCGTCCACGTGGCAGACCTCCAGGTTCCAAATACAAACCAAAAGCACCAAAAGACTCAAGATATCACAAATACTCTCTATATGGCAGCTAGCTTTTTTCTTCCGGGAACATTATTATATTACTAACATTTATATACAGAGCCAATTAATTATTACATGGAACATTATCACAATGGACATGGTAAATGTTTACAGATTGCATATTTGCATTCTCAAAGCCCTCGCTTCTACTGCATTAAGGTGACAAAATGTTGTATCAAACCTTCCAAAACCAGCTCAACCAGGGATCAGGTGCTACCTTCTGATGACTCCGCCATTGTCTTACAAAAACTTCCATCAAGACATAGAGAGGAAAAAGCAGGTACAAGGCAAAGCAAGCGGAGAGAAACAGTAAAGGGTGTGGTGAGATTACAGCCATTGCAAGGGCGTATGAGACGCATAGAGACGCTCCTATATAAAAGAACCATAGTGTGAACAAACCTCTAGCTGGTAAGAGACAAAAGGTGTAGAATATAGCGCAGCAGAAGCCTATAGTGTTAGAAACCCACAGGACGATGAAGAATGTCTGTTTCATCACCGCATGACCCTCGGATTGGTCTACACCTCCTGGAGGCTGGAGAGCGGTTTGGTAAGTGGCTGTGATTAGCAAAGTGCATATAATCAAGAAGACTCCTCGAGCTTCGTCTGAAGTTTCAGAACTTATGCGTCTTGTATGTGTGCAGCAGTAGGCCCAAAATGTGATTGGTGATTTGAAGAAATCATACGTTTTCTTAAATTTTGGCAGAGAAGATGCTTCCTTGCACCCGGTTTTTAGAGCAACTTGTTCTAAGTCTCCGCCCTCATCAATATGTACCTGTGTTCTAAAGATATCAAGAAATGTTAAACCATCACCATTCAATTCGTTCCGTTGCACCATCCGACATTCTAGTAACAGTCTCACCGCCTGCATGACAAATGTCAAACCTTTGGCTTTTTTTCTCTGATGAAATAGAAAATGCTAATATAAAAGATGAAATTGAAGAAAATAAAGCATGCCTGATGATCATTCTTATATGCTGCAAGGTGCAAAGCCGTGTTGTGGGTTAAATCCAATTTATTCAGAAAAGAATACTCGATAGAGAGAGCGTTTCTTTGGCTCATTCTCTGGATCCACCCGGTGAGGACTTGGAGAACTTCAAACCTACCATTCATCACAGCAAGATGCAGAGCATTTTGGCCATTCACGCTCACATCTTGGATACATTCAGGGTAAGTTATGAGGCACTCTTCCACAAGATCGATGTTCCCTCTTAACACTAGGAGATGGAACAGCGTGATACCTTCTCTCCCTTTAACGCGAGCAAGGCCGGGATCAAGCCTGAGTAGCCAGGTGATGAACTCTTGTTGATCCTTTTCCACAGCAATATGCAGTGGACTGTATCCATATGTGTTCAGCTTTCTTGCATAGGACGGCTTAAGATTCAGCATCTCTGTGGCAAATGCTATTTTCCCAGAAGCTGCAGCTATGTGAAGGGGAGTGTTCACAAATGGCATGGAATCGATGCTCTCCAGAAGGTACGGGTTCTCATCAATCAAAGCATAAAAGTCATTGATGCTACCGGATTCAGCAGCCTGTTGAAGTCTTGGATCCATAGAGAGGGAGCTTTTGGCAGAAAAATAATCAAGAAAAATGTTTAGAACATCATTCAATAAGATCAATACAGTAAAGTAAGACTGTAAAAGTGCAACAGAACTAGGCAGGAACACTTTTTTATGTGTAAATGTTAGTTTCCTATTGTGGTTACTAACCATTTAGATTAGATATACTCAACAAAAGAAAGTGACTAACTTGGGCGTTTTAGCAGGAAGTAGAGCTGTCAAATGGTCTGTCCAAGACCAAATGGGCTTGTCCGCACGGACGCTTTTTTTCTTTGGGCTGGAATTGGTTAGTCCACACGGACAATGGACCAAAGCTGACCATGTCCAATAAAGACCAAGTCCAGATGGGCTTGCCCGCGGACAGCCCATTCAATCAAGCAAAAACAAAAATCTCAATGTCGTTATCATGAAAGCAAGTATGAGACATTGTTCCTCCACAAACAGCAAAAGAGCAAGATATGTAACGAATATAATAAACTCCATGAGCTTCAAAAAAGCAAAACTGAATCTCTCACTTTAGTACCATTAAGAAACTCCATTACTTCTTCTTCTTCTATTGTAATAATAGCTACTCTTAGTCTTCTCCCAACTCTCCAAATCAAGCTAAATTTAAAGAATATCAAAGCGGAGGAGGCGGCAAGAAGAGTAATGATAGCCTAGTTATAATAATATTGTTCATCTTTTCTAAATTCTCTTCTTCGTATACTGCAAAACGATGGACAATTTAAACACCATGATAATAAAAAGTTTTGCAAGAATAGGAGGACAGATTTGGCATAGTTTATAGGTATAAATAACCTTGATGGCTTTGATGTGATTCGGTGACCAGATTCAATCTAAGATTCTTTGTTTTGAGAATTGCTCTTAAGTGTTTCTGTAACAAGGGTAAAAACAATTCACAATATCAACAGATTCTGTGACAAAACATGAATACAACAAGTAGCAAAACATTTCTTACCCAATACGTGTATAAGAGGAACCCATTAAAAGTCAAAAGATAAAATTCTCAAAAGACAAGTGATAAAATTACTGACAAACCTCAACATAGCAAACGGAGAGAAGAACTGAAGAACTGAGACAAGTTATATGTACCAGAGTTGGATCTCTTCCACAAGACACCCAAAATTCTCCAAATCAATACAACCCAAATCAACACAAGCCAAATCAACACAACCCAAATAAATACAACCCAATCAACACAGGCCAAGTAAGAAGAACTGAAGAAACGTACTCGTTTTGTTTCTCCACCACCGTTTTGTTTCTCGTATAGCCGATTCGTTTCTCGTTTCCTACGCTTGGAGAGCTCGATTTCGTGGGTTGAGCTGCGAAATTTAGGAAATTTGGGAAATTAGGAAATTTGGATTGCGAAATTAGGGTTTCAATTTGGGAAATTTGGATTGCCTAAGGAAGACTGTATTGTGAGTTTTTGCCCATTATGGTCGCGGGTGGGCTTGGTCTTGTCCACTCTGGACAGCGGGTTAAATTGGTCTTAGTCCAGTTGGACAAATTTTAACTTGGACAAAAAATTTGTATGTCCAAATAATAAAAACATGGACCAGGCCCGCGGACAGGCCGCCCAATTGACAACCCTAACAGGAAGCTTGGAAGCAAGAACCGTTGAACCTTCTCATGGATGGCTTCTTTCCATATATGCATGAGGTGGGTCCTAAAGAGTTTCCTACCACTTGCCATTTTACTAATAAATGATATTTGACCATCTATGTCAACAAGAGCTCTCTAATTGAAAAGTCATAGCATTCCACTTGACAAGATTCCTCTGCGTACCGAACTTGTTGAAAATTCTCCTAGCAGATAGAGTATCTCTCTACTTAGCATTCATGAGCGAGGGAAGGATCTCCACTTTATCTCCTCGTAATTTGTCATGCCTGTGGAGGTAACTATGAAGGAGATGAGTTCTGGATTTGTTATTTTGTTGCGATGCTTGCAAGAAATGGTTTCAAGGAAAATGCGTGAAAATAACAAAAAGATCAAAGTTTGAGAGGCGATCTTAATACTGAGGACTGTGAAAGAGGGGAAAAGTACAACTGAACAAAAAGACTAAACAAAGATTTAAATGTGAAAAGAAGAAGAAACAAAGGCTTTTTTCGTGCTTAGTCATTAAGGGATTAAGACAGTTTACAGTTGGTACGGTACCATTATTATACAACCAATGTATACTTAGCCAAATTGATTATAGACGTTTTCGTTTCAACCAATGCACATCTATAAAATACCCCGTTTGGAAATGAAACCAAGCACTCTGTTTTATTCATCAAGGCATGTCCATTATTGCCTTTAGGTTTACACATATTTTAGTCACATTCATCACATCGATTTTATTAGAGAGCTTTCTACTTGTGAGTTTCACCATTTCTACTTAGCCGGAAAATACTGCAAACAAGAAAAGGCGATAGATTTAGCCGGTTAGGATAGAAAGCCAAAGTGAATATACATTTATTGTATGTGAAGATACATTTATTGTATATATACCTTGTTGATAAGGGAGAGATAATATGGTTTCACTTCCTCCACGTTTATACGAACTTTGCTTTTGCTGTAGAGATCATACTTGTTGGTACCAATGGTACCGTCTCCTTTTTCTTGATTTATGATTTTGGAGACTGACTAATTCGTCTTTTGTGTCTTAAACTATTCTCTTTAATCACTCTCTCTGTGCAAACTAGTTTTTTCTTCTTGGTATCAAACTTATTTTACTAACCATTTAACTCCTAAAGCCTGATGAAACTCATCAAAAACATACCAAGATTTTATATATAAGCCAATTACTAACATTACATTCCAAGTCACAACTCGTAAGAGCGATGCCATATGTTGAAGGGTTACATCATTTGCATTCTCAAAGCTCTCTATTCTGCCTATAGTAATGTTGTATCAAACCTTCCAAAACCAACTCAATCGGGGCTCAGGTGCGATGCTTCCGCCAATGGTTTAGGAAAACATCCAACAAGAGATTGAGAGCAAAAAGCATGAAGAAGGTGAAGGTCGCGGAGAGAAACACTAGAGGGTGTGGTGAGATTACCGCCATTGCTAGTGCATAAGAAATGCACAGACATGTCCCTATCCAAAAGAACCATGTTGCAAACATATTACCAAGTGGTATGAGACAAAAGGTGTAGAATACAGTACAGCAGAAGCCTACGGTGTTGGAAACCCAAAGAAAGATGAAGAATGTCTGTTTCATCACCACGGAACCCACATTTGCATCAGATTGGTGTACACCTCCGGGAGGCTGGAGGGCAGTCTGATAAGTGGCTGTTATTATCAAAGTGCATACAATCAGGAAGACTCCACGAGCTTCATCTGAAATGTTAGACCTTAAGTGTCTCATGATATCAGAGCAGTATCTCCAGAAACTGATTGGCGATATCGAAAAATCAGACATTGCCTCATTACACCCTGTTTTTAGAACAACTTGTTCCAAATCCAAGTTCCAACCACCTTCGTTCTGTCCCTGGTTTCTTAAGATATCAAGGAATATCAAACCATCTCCATTTACTTCGTTCCGCTCCAGAAACAGACAATCTAGTAACAGTCTAACCGCCTGCACAAAATAGATCGTCATATCAGGAAACTCATATTGGAAAAAATCTTAATGTAAAGATTCTTTTAAGAATCTTATCCTACTAGGAATCTCACATAGTTCACTCGGTTCATTGTAACTTAATTTTGAGGAGGAAGCCCATCCACTTCACATGGTAGAGCTTTTATTAATAGTATAAAAAAAAGAATTGAAGAAAATAAAACATGCCAGATGATCATTCTTATATGCTGCAAGGTGCAAAGCCGTGTTGTAGCTGAAGTTCTTTTTATTCAGAACTTTAATCTCCACAGGGACAGTAAGACTTTGGCTCATTCTCTGGGTCCATTCGGTAAGGACTTGGAGAACTTCATATCTATCATTCATCACAGCAAGATGCAGAGCATTCTGGCCATCCATGCTCACATCTTGGATACATTCAGGACAGGTAAGGAGGCACTCTGCCACAAGATCTGCATTTCCTCTTAGCACTAGGAAAAGGAACGGCGTGATGCCATTTCTCCCTTTAACGCGGGCAAGGCTGTGATCAAGCCAGAGTATCTTGGAGACAAAGTCTATTTGATCCTTGTCCACAGCGAGATGCAACGGACTGTCCCCCCTTGTGTTCAGCTTTCTGACAAAAGAGGGCTTTTTTTTTTTGGCAAAAGAGGGCTTAAGATTCAGCATTTCCATGGAAAACTGTGTGTTTCCGGAAGCTGCAGCTACGTGGAGAGGAGTATTCACAAATGGCACAACGTCAATGTTCTCGAGTATGTATGGATTCTCATCAATAAGAGCATACAACTCATCGATGCTCCCAGATTCAGCAGCTTGGTGAAGTCTTGGATCCATAGAAATAGAGTTTTAGGCAGAAACTCAGTGATCAAGACAAAGGTTTAATCGATTAAGTTGAGCAAGAGGACAATATAAATAGGTGAAAACTAGTTTTCTATCGTGGCCGCGTTACCCGCAATTCAGATTATGTATATTTTTAAAACAAACAAAACTGTTGAGCTTGGGCGTTTCAGGAGGGAGCTTCGAAGCAAAAGCCAGTGACTAAGTGAACCCCACACGGAATGAGTAGACAAAACAAAAGGTGATATTTCAAATGGAATGCACTCACATCTAAGAAATAATAAAGAAAAGACCCAAGAAATCTCATAGAAACCGATTGGTATTACTTTCACCAACCACTTTTAAGGATAATCTATTCCCACAGGATGTTCATATGGGAGAAGAAACAACTAAAGCAAAAAGAAAAAAGCAAAAAGTGGGGCCTAACCAGACAACCAACCATATTATTACATTGCAAGTGTTGGATTTCAGTAAGCTAATTAGTTTGAATTTCGGGTTCTAATTTTTGCCTGGGTTGAAGATTCTGGTAGACGTTTTAAGGAAAAAGGTATGAAGTTGGACGGAGTGTTGATGCCACCGGACGGACCAGAGGAATGGCCAGAGAAAGACAGTAAAAACCAGTGGTTGGTTTTTTATCGCCTCGACGGTATCACGTTTTCCGGCAAAGGCACCGTCGAAGGCAATGGTCAAAAATGGTGGGATCTACCTTGCAAGCCCCACAGGGTAATTTTTTTTTACTATTTCTGTTATAACTGTACATTAGAGATGTGCTGATTATTAATTAATTCATAAGTCGTGGTCGTGACAAAATAGAACAAACGACAACCGTACTATTATACGTATTTCCATAATTTTACTTAAGAAAATTGCTGTCAAATAATATAATTTGGATTCTGTGTTTTATTATCTTTTTCAGGGTCCAAACGGATCATCGTCGTCTGGACCATGTGAGAGCCCGACTGTGAGTCTAATTAAACCGAACCAAATCATTAAATCCAAGACCGGTTTACTTTGGTTTAGCACTAATTTTTTTTGGTTTGTTTTTGGTTTCGTAGATGATTCAGTTTTTCATGAGTAATAATATAGAGGTTAAAGGATTAAGAATCCAAAACAGTCCACAATTTCACATGAAATTCGACGGATGTCAAGGAGTTCTAATCAATGAAATCCAAATCTCGTCTCCAAAACTAAATCCGAACACCGATGGTATCCATCTCGGAAACACACGATCTGTTGGCATTTACAACTCTGTCGTTAGCAACGGTACTGTTTTGTTTGTTTGTTTTTACTAAATTTTGTTTTTTGTATCAATAATGTGTGTCGGTATGTGTTGTTGTAACTGTGGTTAAGAATATTATTATTAATTGGGAATGAAATAAAAAATGAAACAGGGACGATTGCATTTCGATTGGAACTGGCTGCTCAGATGTTAACATTCAAGGTGTCACTTGTGGGCCTAGTCACGGGATCAGGTTTCTCTCTTTTATTTACTCATCTGTCTTTTTTTAAATATTTCATTAAAACAGAATATTAACGTTAATTTTTGTTTTTTAAATAATTCTTCAAATCGTTGACCAAAAAAATAAAAAATAATAATTCTTCAAATTGATTCCATTACGATGTCTGTGTTTTTACATGGATCACGGCTGTTAGCTGAATGATCCATCCATCCACCGGAAATGGAACTTTGTAATCAGTTGACAAAAAAATATCGAACTTGGCGCTAGATTTTTAAAAAGTTATTCATATTCATAAATATCATTTTCGAACTTGAATAAATATTTCTATACAAAATTCTAATAAGATATCATTTTTTTCCTTCTAGTTTTGTTGGTATTTTAGAATAATGTAATGTTCTCGGTTATTAAATTATGAATATGATGATTAGATCTAAAACTCAAAATTGAAGTTAGCCTTTAAGCTGATTCCCCCCCCCCCTTTTTTAAGCTGATTTTCTTATTGTTCGAAAACATCAATTTTTTTTTTCAATTTTCAGATAAAAAAAAAATTATTTATTTTGGGTGTTTAGTTGTTCACCGCTTTCAAAACGCGATTTGATTTTAACCGCTTAAAATCGTTAAAAACGCAGCATCAAACATAACAGTCCGAAACACTGCGATTCGCGATTCCGATAACGGTCTACAAGTGAAAACATGGCAAGGGGGCACCGGATCCGTCTCAAATCTCCTCTTCGAAAACATCCAAATGGAGAACGTCCTCAATTGCATAATCGTCGACCAATACTACTGCAAATCCAAAGAGTGTCGCAACGAAACATCTGCGGTTCGAGTCTTCGACGTCGAGTACCGTAACATCAAAGGCACTTACGACGTTAGAAGTCCGCGGATTCATTTCGCATGCACGAATATAACGATGTCGGAGGTCGAGCTATTGCCGGAAGAAGGTGAGCTTGTTGATGATCCGTTTTGTTGGAATGCTTATGGGAAACAAGAGACGTTGACGATTCCGCCGATTGATTGTTTGCTTGATGGATCTCCGGTGGTGGAAGAAGCGTATGATTCAAATTCTGGTTGTTGAATCTTCTCCGGTGATCGTTATGCCACGTGGATGGATAAGGTTTGCCTTTTTAAGTTGTATATTGGGCCATCCCTTGTAGGGCCTTTTAGTGGAAGCCTTATTTGTGCGATGAGATTTTTAAGCATTTAGATGATGTCTCTATGGGCTTTATTATTTTTCGTCCATTATATATTTTATCTGTTAATCAGTTAGATCTTTTATTAATACTTTTTTTATTATTTTTATTATTGCATTCGTTTCATATGATCTTTTACTTCTCAGTGAAGACTGAAGGCAGTGAAAAAAATTGCACTAATACTTTATTAAAAGCTTTCCCAATCAAGGCCTAACAATAATAAGTGAACTTAATATAAGATTACATAATCAGCAGTTAATAAGCTAATAGGAGAAACGAGTTAAACTAGAATTAGACCAAAAAATGTCATCAGGAAGGGAAAAAAAAAATATACTTAATATTCAATTGAAACTCTTTGAGTTGGGAGGAACAAAGTACAAACAACCAAACAGAAGGCAGGCATAAAAGTCAAATTGAGGATTTTACAGTAAGAAAGGGAAAAAAAAAATATACTTAATATTCAATTGAAACTCTTTGAGTTGGGAGGAACAAAGTACAAACAACCAAACAGAAGGCAGGCATAAAAGTCAAATTGAGGATTTTACAGTAAGAAAGGGAAAAAAAAAATATACTTAATATTCAATTGAAACTCTTTGAGTTGGGAGGAACAAAGTACAAACAACCAAACAGAAGGCAGGCATAAAAGTCAAATTGAGGATTTTACAGTAAGAAAGGGAAAAAAAAAATATACTTAATATTCAATTGAAACTCTTTGAGTTGGGAGGAACAAAGTACAAACAACCAAACAGAAAGCAGGCATAAAAGTCAAATTGAGGATTTTACAGCAAGAAAGGGAAAAAAAAAAAATATACTTAATATTCAATTGAAACTCTTTGAGTTGGGAGGAACAAAGTACAAACAACCAAACAGATGGCAGACATAAAAGTCAAATTGAGGATTTTAAAACACTCCGTAATTGGACACCATATGAATTTCCGATCAAAATACTCATAAGTAACAAATTCTCAGGCCACATCCAAAATAACCAAAACGCAAGTACTAACCGCAGACCTCAACAATTCTCTTTTTTGTCGTTTGATCAAACCACGGATTATAAGTCACCAGTCAAGACTCATTTATACAAACAGAACCCTCTCTTCATACCACATTGGCTTGTATGATGAAGCATGATTAACTTTTGACTATAGAGAGATGATTAAATATAAGGAACCAGATAATAAACCAGACCCAGGGTGGCTTACTTCTGAAGTGACTTGGGGTCCAGAGGAATAGTACCGACTGTTAAGATTGCAGGAGACCCAACAACTTTTATGGGTACTGATCCTATTTTGACAGTGTCATTGTCATCAGAAAGAGAAGCATCAACCACTTCAGAGGGGTCTGTCTTCTTGTGAGAGCCAGAGGATGTCGGTTTAGACTTGGCTTGACTCTTCTGGTTTAGGTAAGAATCAGTGGTCGGGTTAGAGTCTGTACCACTCAGGTCAATGGTGAGAGAGCTCATTTTCTTCTGAGTGATTACCTTCCTTTACAGCGGTCTCCTCATTCCTATCTGACTTTGAACGAACCTCCTCGCTTTCCGCAGAGATTACTGAAGGTATCTTGAAGGCTTCCAAGGAGATTTTCTTGTTTCTGTCAGAGAGATCTGGTCTGTGTAATGGTAAAGGGCTAAGAAAGGTCCTGTACGGCAGCCTGGTTCTCTCATCCTGCATGACTTTCTGTCGGCTTTCGTAATACAGAAATTCATCTAGTAATGAAGTCCTTTCCATATGATCTTTAAATATTTTTAACACTTCCAGACCTTGTTTCAGCATTATCTGTCGAAGAAAACGATATATTAGCAAATTCTCTGAATGTGAGAATCTTCAAAGCGTGTGCTAGTAGGAAAACTGACCTCTTGTGTGTCTCGACTGTTGGTGACCGGCTTATTCTCATTGTTCTGTAGTATAATGTGCCTGAAATAGCTATTGGGAACATCTTTTATGATGTGCCATTTGACAGGAAAGCTTCCACTCCATTTGTCTTGCTGCCAAAAATCCATGTCTTTATCGAAAGAAACTGGACCAGTCATCTCGGCCATGCCACAGAACAAACCACTGGCATTGTCCTAAAAAGAAAAGCACTGCATCAGAATAAGCTTAACACAAACAAGCTAGCATGTAAGACGAGAGAAGGAAAAACTCACAGAAAAGAACAAGAATATCGGGCATTCACAAGACTTCTCGGTGGCTATTTTCTGAGCATCTTCATATGCACTCTGCAATTTCTTGTTCCCATGCAAAGTTGATGACCAGACATTATATTTGATGCTCTTGTGAACATCATCTTCACTATACGACTTAATCACAAAAAACTTAGCATTGCTGTAATCGATTCGGAGATCTTCTTAATTATACTGAGAAGGATTGATCACAATATTTCCTTCGGCATCAGCATTTCCAGCTTTTGTTGTATAAGCTTTAACAATTAGTTGATTTCCCAATCCTCTCGATCTTCGACCTCGATTTTGTTCACTAACTCTATCAGGAATTATATTTGTGCGGCCACCATACAGCTTGGGCCGAAGATTGTTATTGTTTGTTGCAATTTTTGAAAAACCATTAAGTTCAGGTGGAGCACTGTCTAATTGTCCAAAAGAAGATACTCTACTATTGGAAACAACGTCAACAGGTTGAGCACTAACGGAAGTAGCTCTTCCCTGCAAAGATGATTACACAAGTCCAGAGTCAAAATCAGAATGATATCTGTGGCTGTAGTGATCAACAAACTACTTCTAGAACTACACAAGTAAGCATATCAATGTCTGAAATTAGAATCACAATCATTTCGCTAACTTCTTTCTAATTCAACAACCGCCTATTATCAATACCCAAAATAAAGTAAAACCAGAATTATTTATATGGAAATTATACCTGGAGAGCTTGTCCTGATAGTGGAGTAGAGTCACTCTTGTCCATTTCTGGCTGTCTACTTTGTCTAGAGTTAGGCCTTGGCTTCTCTGAGTTCTTTCCCAAAGAATTTACTGCAGAGAGTTTTGGAGCACTCCTATGAAGTCCACCAGTAGTGGTGCCATTTCTGTGCCTGGACCCTCTCCCATCGGATCGACCTCTATTAGCTGAACAGTCTCTACCAAAGAGTTTGTTGAGCTATTCGAGATGATTTCAGGTTGAATTGCATACGGAACAAAGGTAGGTGACGTTGCAACACTCTGGTAAGGAGGAAAAGAGTAAAAGTGTTGGGACCAGGAGAATCAACGCCTATTGAAGCGCCCGGAATATAAGGATTGAATGGATTGTAAGGAGACTGTGCATATCCATAACTAGGCTAATAGCATATATAGGGAAAATTTTCATTCTGCCCACCCTGAAGAAACAAAAAAGAAGATAGAATGTTAACACAGAAAAAATGTATAAGAACAAATCAACTCTAATGAGAAGTTATGTCCGAGATTAGTACCGTGTATTGGACTTCTGAGCCATCTACAGCAAAAAACATCTGATGGTTCTCCCAGTCACCGGGTGACTCATAACCTGAAAATTCAGAAAATTAGGGAACTCCCCACCTTGAGACCAAGAGGATATAGAATTGATACAATGATACCTGTACAGTAATAGCCATAACTGGCATCAACGGGGTAATACATGACCTCATCAACAACAAAATCAGGGGATCTGTAGCACCCCAGGTTGGGAATATGGTGGTGCATGAGAAGAGCTTTAAAAAATATAAGGCATGCCAAAGAAACATAAGGCTGGAAAATTATATCACAAAAATAAAAATTCAGAGATTCTTTTGCAATACAAAAGTCCCCGAACTATTCTAAAATATCCTAATCGAACCAACACTCAAATTCCAAAACGATAAAAGAGCCCTAAATCCAACGTAAGCGGTACAAACAATGAAAGTTATATTGACAGAGACTTAATCCCAAAAAAACTTTAACGAAGAAGCAAATTCACAAGAAAAACACGTTCCTTATGATGATGCCATATCAAATCCTAAAACATGTAAATTTACATAAACATGAAGCTAATTGCATAATATATTCGAACGCACAGACGAATACACAAAAAGAAGAAAGAGTAGCAGTAGCAGAAATTAAATTTATCAAGATACCAGAAATTTGGGAGAATCACGACATGCTCAGCCTACGAAATTCTTCGAATTAAGAAGAAGAAATGATACAGGAAATGAGAAGTGAAGTGAGGTGAGAGACTTTGACTGAAGCGGAAGGTTTGCAGTTACTGAAATTGGAATGCAAGACATAGAATGAAGCAGAAGGTTTGCTTAATATAAAGCTCTACAGAACCAGTGGTGTTCATCATCGAAAATCATTTTACCAAAATTGAAGATTTAGTTTGTTAGCATCTCTCTCTCTCTCTCTCTCTCTCTCTTTGTATTTTCATGGAAGCTTGAGAAGCTCCATTTGATTCCTCTATGTTGCCTTCGATCCATTCTTCTCTTTCGGATTGTTTCGCACATTGAGAAGTGAACTCTAGCTTTCTGAGCTTTGGTTCAAGTTGTGATGCGGTCATCAAACCAGCCACATCAACAACTCACCATGGAGTGGATCTGAAGGTTGTTGAGTCCATGGCTAAATACACCAAGGATAAAGGGGAGACGAATTTCCTTGGGGAACACATCAAAGATAAAGGGGAGACGATCTTCTTTGATGTGTTCCAGCTTCCTAAACATCAAGCCAATGGAGAAGTTATGGCCGATACAAACCGGATGAACCTGAATCTGTCGGAATTGGACCTACATGCACTCAACAGAGGATTCCAGCCAGAGCAAGAAGAACCGAGTGACGAAGAAACATTTTCTAGAAACTTAACTCAACAACGAAGCTATGAGAGTTGGAATCAGGTCAAGAGCTGCTCAGAATCAGAAGATATGATTTTTACAAGTCAGGTGAATCTGAACTCACTCGGTTTGGACCTACGTGCACTGTTCGGGACATTACGATCGAACCAGAAAGAAATATGCTGCAACCCAAACTGTTATGGAATCTTGATCCATCAGAGAAGCTCCACGCATTAGAATCATACCCAACCGATATCAGATGAGAAAGTTATTACAGTTCTAAACCGGAGGATCCTTTCACACTTTGACTTTCCTAAAGTGGACGCGTTCACACTATGCAACATCAATGAGTTCACACACCAACTATTTCCTTTTCAGTTTGAGCTCGAGTTTGAGACTCTCCAGACCATCCAGAAGCTTCCAAGACACCACCTATATGCGCCCAAACTTTCAAGACTTAAGACCAACGGCTACTTGCCTTATTTGGCTCCAACGGCCAGTTTCTCTTTTTATCTCATTTCTCATTTATGTTGTATATTTGCTGCCTTTTCTTATCATTTTAGAACGTTAGGAGACTATATTTTTGAGCCTATATAAGCTCAGTCTCGTCATCATTTGTAAGCACCCTTGATCATTGAAAATAATAGAAACGTATTGTTCTTTCACAAAGTTGTCGATTTTTTTTGTGTTTTGTCCTTAGATTCTAAGTGTGTGATTCCTTTATTGTCTATTGTAGCTGCGGGTTAAGAGTATTGAGTGATTTAACTCTCTTGTTCGTCCATTGATTGAGCGAGTCAATCCCTATCCGTCACCTCCATCTCTACCATCGTTCCACCTTCCGCAAGATAATCTTGGAATCTCTAGATCATCAAGTGATCATAAGTTGGTGTGATTCCAATCTCATATCATTTGGTATCAGAGCTAAAAACTCCTATCTATCAGGTTATATCTATCGTTGTTACTTGTTTTAATTTGGTTTATTTCGATTTCAGTTTCCTATTAAGAAAAAAACATTATAGCACATCATTCTGTTTCTTGCATAATCTCATCTAATCTTTTATTTATTTGGTTGTTGCATATCCATTAAAAAAAAAAAAAACGGTTGACTAGGTTGATTAAATCTGTTGGATCGTTGATATTGCTTCAGATTATTGTGTTGATTTGTTTCTGTTCGTGCAAGCTTCATAATACCGTTGCTCTGCTTTGATTTGCGATTCTAGGAAGAAGAAAACGAGAATTAGGAAAATCACATCTAGTTTCCTTATTTGAATCCATCGCTAGTCGATTGCCATAATTTTGTCCTTCCTTATTTGCATTCTTTTAATTTCGAGCATATATCATATCTGTGTTTCCTTTTGCATTCTTAACATTTTATTACCATACATATAACATATTTGCATCTTAAAACCAAAATTAAAAAAAAAAAAAAATCGAGCATCACTACATATTGCATCATTATTATTTTATCACCATATCATATAATATATTCCATGTCACATAATCTCATTCATTGGTATCATATAATAACACTTGGTCCGACCACATCATTATTTAATTTGGTCTTGCATCATAAATTAAAAAAAAAACAAAAGAAAAATCCAGCACGTCTACATTCCTTTTGCATTATTTACATTTTATCATCTAGCATATCACATCTCTCATACTTTGGTCTGACCTATATTATCGAGTCCATTTTTCTTTATTTTGTCTTTAATTTTCCTTCGTTAACTTTTTTTTTTTTGTGATACGATTTATTCTCTACCTTCTTCGTTCTTATTTTGCAAGGAGTATCCATGGGAGACTATCCCGAGGAAGAAGAAGAGTTATACGCATCCAGCCACTATGAATCCGAGTGTGAAGAACCGAGCCAGAGTTGGTTCGATGAGGAGGCTGATTATGAAGCACCACCGTGGCCTGGAGATGAATACTCAACCCCTGATTCTGAAGGAGAATACGGTTGTGACTCATGGAGAGAACATGCCGAGTTTAAAAGAGAACCCTGGTATGAAGATGCCCACTCGGACTCCGATTACGAAGAAGAACAAATCCATTATGAGGAAGAAACCCATGGAGAAGGGTCATGGCGTGAGGAGATTGAAACTCAATTCAGCCAAGAAGAAGAGAATTACGATGGTGAACCTGAGTATGAAGACTTCAATCCGAAGGAAGAACCAAACCAAAACGAGGAGTCTTACCAAAAAGATAAGCCATGGCGTGATGAGACTGAATCACAATTCAGTCTAGAAGGAGAATACCACGGAGATGAGCCAGAACATGGATGATACAATCAAGAGGAGGAATCATACATCGAACAAAAATCATGGTGTGAAGAATCCGAAGATAACCATGACGAAGAACAATATGGAGAAACTGATTCCCAAATCAGTTTAGTAGAATCCGAGCCATGTGATTCTCCAACGTGTGAGGAAGAAAATCATGAACCAAGGTACGTTACGTTTTCAGGTCATAGCCAATGACCAGAGGCATACCTAAGCTGGGAAGAAGCCATGGAAAATTGGTTCCAATCCAACCAATGCAAGTTCCTGAAGTGGAGAAAACTGCTATTGCTGAAGATACCCTAACCGAAGATGCGTTTAGGCGTTGGGAACAAGAAGACACGTGGAGGCTCATGTATGATGAACCAGATTTTACTTGGGAAGACATGAAGAGGATAATGTACGATGAGTTCGTAAAAGATGCTGAAGTGAATCACCAATACTACGTGAAAATTGAATCCAATCCCGAACCAAGACGGTGGATTCCAGCCCCAAAACCTAGCCTAAAGGTTACATATAAGCATAAGAGAGTGACTCCACACACTTCTAAGGAGCGAACAGAGGCAAAACCAATAGTACCAGCAAAGAATGTTCAACAAAATGTCCAAGTCGAGGTACACAAGCCGAGTACAAAAGCGTTACTTGAACCACAAGGCAAGGATAACCAAGGTAAGTTCTCTAAAAACTCTAAATTGAAAGAAATAATCTGTTATAGATGTCATAAAAGAGGACATTTTGCTGCAACTTGCCCTGATAAACAAGTATTAAAATTAACCTCACTAGTGATGAAACCGTATTTAACTAAGTCAAGTGATAGTCAAGTTTATTCTAGTTTTGAAATTTCCAATTCTAGTGTCATACACTTGTCTTTGCCAAAGGTTATTGATGCAGGACACCACGTGGAGGTACACTCCAAGGAAGCAACGAGTCTATCTAATCCAAGCACCTTAGAAGAGCCCTTACAACCTCGACACCTATTCTCATATCAAGGAAAACAAGAAGTTAACTCTTCTCCTACACGAGACAAGAAGCAAAAACGTGTGTCCTTGGTGTGTAATACAGCCCCTAAGGAGAATGATGTTTCCCATAACCACATTCAGATCAAAGAGGAGCCACCGGACCAAACAACAAGTAACCATGACTTGTTAAACACGGGATACAAACTCAACGATAAACTTGACCAAGTAAGTAACCCCTTGCTTCAATTTATTTCTAGTGATTTGAATGCTATGGAATATGAACTTGTTATTCCATGAAAAGTTTGAAGATAGTTTTAGTGTTGAAATGAAACCTACGTATAAAATTGATAATCTTGAGCAACACGTAAACGATCACCAAAATATTGTTTCGTGCCACCCACATGAGATATTCCGTGCTGAGATTGTTTTATCTTTGAATTATCATTTCATGACTACCATAACACACTTGTTTCTTGTCAAAAGTGTCGATGTCATTGTAGGTATAAAAGGAGATCGCTATGGTGTTCCACCAGAAAATAAGATGTTCTCTGTCCAGAACCGAAGCCATGAGGAGCATGCACCAGTTCTTATCAAACCAGCTGCTGAGGGAGATGAGAATGTTAACAACACCATTCAGATCACGGAGAAGCCACCAAATGACTGCAAACAAGATCAAACCCGAGGTAAAATCCTAAACCCTCAAACACGTCAGTTTACTAACTTGATTTATCTATGTGCAGGTGATCAAGTTTTGAGGTCAAAACTTTTTAAAGAGGAAGGGTATGATGCGGTCATCAAACCAGCCACATCAACAACTCACCATGGAGTGGATCTCAAGGTTGTTGAGTCCATGGCTAAATACACCAAAGATAAAAGGGAGACGAATTTCCTTAGGGAACACATGAAAGATAAAGGGGAGACGATCTTCTTTGATGTGTTCCAGCTGCCTAAACTCAGTAACCATGCCAACATCAAGTTACATCAAGCCAATGGAGAAGTTATGGCCGGTACAAACCGGATGAACCTAAATCTCCCGGAATTGGACCTACATGCACTCAACAGAGGATTCCAGCCAGACCAAGAAGAACCGAGCGACGAGGAAACCTGTTCTAGAAACTTAACTCAACAAAAAAGCTATGAGAGTTGGAATCAGGTCAAGAGCTGCTCAGAATCAGAAGATATGATTTTTACAAGTCAGGTGAATCTGAACTAACCCGGTTTGGACATACGTGCACTGTTCGGGACATTACGATCGAACCAGAAAGAAATAGGCTGCAAACCAAACTGTTATGGAATCTTGATCCATCAGAGAAGCTCCAAGAATTGGAATCATACCCAACCGAGATCAGATGAGAAAGTTATTACAGTTCTAAACCAGAGAATCCTTTCACACTTTGACTTTCCTAAAATGGACGCGTTCACACTATGCACCATCAATGAGTTCACACACCAACTCTTTCCTTTTCAGTTTGAGACTCTACAGACCATCCAGAAGCTTCAAATACACCACCTATATGCGCCCAAACTTTCAAGACTTAAGACCAACGGCTACTTGCCTTATTTGGCTCCAACGGCCAGTTTCTTGTTTTATCTCATTTCTCATTTATGTTGTATATTTGCTGCCTTTTCTTATCATTTTAGAACGTTAAGAGACTATATTTTTGAGCCTATATAAGCTCAGTCTCGTCATCATTTGTAAGCACCCTTGATCATTGAAAATAATAGAAACGTATTGTTCTTTCACAATGTTGTCGATTTCTTTGTGTTTTGTCCTTGGATTTTAAGTGTGTGATTCACTTATTGTCTATTGTAGCTGCGGGTTAAGAGTATTGAGTGATTCAACTCTCTTGTTCGTCCATTGATTGAGCGAGTAAATCCCTATCCGTCACCTCCATCTCTACCATCGTTCCACCTTCCGCGAGATAAGCTCGGAATCTCTAGATCATCAAGTGATCATAAGTTGGTGTGATTCCAATCTCATATCAAGTTGTAACGAGTTATAGCAAATTCGTTAACAGTGGTATCAGAGCTACCGACCTCGGAACCAGAGTAACAATGGTGGAACGGAATGAAGATCGTTTGGATCGGCTTGAAGCAAATCTCAGCAAGATGAATACAGATGCGAAGTATATCTTAGATTTGTTGGAGAACAGAAATGCTCGCTTGGAAGAAATGAACAACAGGTTCGATTATGGAAATTGATTTGTAGCTGACACTTCAATTCATCAAGGGAATTGGTACAGAGGACCAGATCCAGGTGGTGGTGTGAATCTAGTTCGTCAATGGAGTTCGGAATATGGAACCAGATCCATACGGAGGCACACGTACAGGTAATCATCTTGATTACTCAGCTGTGACACGTATGGTAGAATTGGATTGTCCCAGATTTGATGGAACATAAGTTAGTGATTGGTTGTTTAAGGTGGATCGATTCTTTGAGATGGATGTAACTCCTGAATTTCACAAAATCAGGGTTGTTTCGAACCATTTGGATGGTGAAGCCTCTACTTGGCATTAATCTTTTATGCAAAGTGAAGTAGGTAGACGAATCAATATAGATTGGGATCATTACAAGGTTAAAGTAAGGGAACGGTTTGCAGATCCAATGGCTGAGTTGAAATGTTTGCAGGAAACTGATGGAATAGAGGCTTATCATGCTAAGTTTGAGAGAATTATATTCAGATGGGATTTATCGGAAGAATTTCTGGTTAATGCTTACATTGCTGGTTTGAAACGGGATACCCAAAGGCATGTTATGATGTTCAAACCTGATTCTATCAAGCACTATTATAGGCTGGGAAGATTTTATGAACAATATCAGCCAGAGAAAAATGTGAGCCGGGTGAATACCAAGGCCAATAGTAATAATGGTGGCCAGTGGTGTAACGAGAAAGGGATATTACCTTTCAAGAAAGAAGCTGAGCCGATCAAATCGATTCAAGTGATTAACAAAGAGACATCGATTCAAGTAGAAGAAGAAGAAATTCTTGAAGAAGAGTTGATCAAAAACAGTCAAGAAGTTGATGGAAACGAATCGCTCCAAGTAAGGCAAGAAGATGTCTTTGAAGAAAAACTTCCACATGAAGATGATGAAATTGTTTACAGTGAAGTGGTCTTCGAAGGAGTCCTTGAAGAGGATGTTTCCAGTGATAAAATGGTGTCACATGAAGATAAAAGGGAACAAGGAGATGACAGTGGTATTGAGAATGGGAGTGTTGCGTATAGACTTTTTGAGATGATACCTCGTTCCTCTTTTGTGGCTAATCAAGGAGCTGTGCTGGCTTCTGTTCAAGGAAATATTGAGTTCGAGAATGTGTATTTTAGAAATGTTGACTATATTGCAGTGATGGAGGAGGGTCAGCCCGTTGAAATGGGTACACACGAAGAATTGATAAATCTTGGTGGGTTGTATGCTGAGCTTCTGAAGTGTGAAGAAGAAACAAAGCTTCCAAGAAGGTGTGGGGCATTGATGCCATTGTTGGTTCAGCAAGATTTGGAGCCATCTTTCATAGCCGTATTAGCAGATGGAATAAAACAGAGGATGCAACAGCCTAAAAGGAAGAGAAAGAGTTTGTTTCCTAAAAACTGGAAGTTCAAATTCAAGAGCAGGGATTTAGAAAGAGAGAAACAAGGCTGGAAACAAAGTGAGGGTGATAATTGTGAGCTGAATTTTCAGCTGGATTGGTTGTTCTTCTATGGTTCTCTTCCTAGACCACCAGACCATTGTAAGAAAGAAGGTGAACACGTGACTGTTTTGGGAAATATTTCATGTTCCATTCAGTTGCTACATGTGTTACAAGATGTTTTGCTTCAAGAGCCATAGCAAATTTTAGAACGGAAGAGGGTGAATAGGAGTGGTCAATATTTCAAAAAGTCTAAAGAGTTGGTAAACTACAATAAACCTAAAAAGTGCGATTGTTTTGGAGATTTGCGTGATTGGCGGATCTTGTTCTGCCGACTCCGGCGATGGTCATCCGATCATCTCCTTCGACAGAAGATATTCCGGCACAAGAGACAAGTGAAACAACAGCACCTCAACAAAGTTCTCCGGTAGTTTTTCAAGACGGTGGTGATGTTTTTCAAGTTGATGCAGCTGCAGAGACAGTAAAGGAATTGGCTCTGATATCCTTCTCTCCGATGTCTCACCAAGGCAATGACGATTCTCAGGATCAGCGATCGTCTCCGATCTCTTCCCCTAAGAATCCATCCACGGTCATGTCAAAAAAACAGAGTCAAACTTTGTTTTCGGAAGTCGTCCGTAACGGAACGACAGAAACTATGAAAATTTCGCAAGCTTCTGTGGAAACCTCAGCTACGTTGGAGGAGGGGAAATTTGTGGTGAATCAAGAACAGTCAGTACCGCTGGTGGTACAGGACACACCCGTAGATCCGGTGTCTCCGACTGAGATTCCTAAAACCATTCCATCTTCTCCGACAGCAAAAAACAAGAACAACGAGCTTCCACAAACGACTGAGACTTTGGACTTAGCCAGAGAAGCAAAGAAGAAAACGGAAACTCTTGCACCTGTTCGTTCTTATGCTGGAGTAGTGCAAAACAAACCGGCCAAACTCTCCACTCATGACATCGTTGTTGAAGTGGAGAATGGGGAAGAAATTGGCCAAATCCCGGACAAGCTAATCTCAGAATCAGTCCCGTTATGGGATGACATGATCCTGGGGCAATTTCCGGCTAAGGCAAAGGCCCCTCATATCGGAAGAATCCATGTTACTGTAAACAACATTTGGTCTTACGGTAACAAGAATTCAAAAGTGGATGCTTTCGTTGTGAATGAATCCTCGGTAAAATTCCGCATTCGCGACAAGAAAATTCGGGGAAAGGTTCTAAACCGAGGAATGTGGAACATTGATGGAAAGCCAATGATGGTCACCAAATATGGTCCGAAGATTGAAGAAACTATACCGGAGTTAAAGATAATTCCTCTGTGGATAAAGATAAAAAACATTCCTCACTCTCTATTCTCTTGGGAAGGTATCAGTTGCTTCGCAAGCAAGGTAGGACATATCCGGAAACTACATCCAGAAAATGAAATGTGCAATGTTTTCGATGAAGCAAAAGTCTATGTGGAAGCTGATCTCACAAAGGAACTGCCACAAAAATTTCGTTACAGATCAACCTCAGGTATGGATGTCATAATTGATTATGAGTATCCTTGGTTACCCCCAAGATGTAATAATTGTCAAGGATGGGGGCATTTTGTTGAGACTTGTCGACGAGCTCCAAAAATCTCTAAAGCAGTGACTCCAAGGGAGGATATCTCTAATGTGGTATCAAGTTCAGGAAAAATCATAGATAACACTCTCGCTCTAGCAAGTACTCTTCCGGCAAATGCAAACTCCAACCACGAAATTTCAGGACAACAACTATCTCCACCAACTAAAACAGATATGATTAACGAAAAGTCGATGTCACCAAAGAACAGCATTGTGGAATCATCAAATCCACGGGGAAATATATTACCAAACACGGAAATTGCTACACATAAAGACTCCGAACAGGAGGTTGGTGGAAAAACAAACCACTCTTCTGCAGTCTCAGAAGTTAAGGATGATAATGTTATTGAGACTCAAGAACAGAGACAAAACGGGAAATCTCAAGTTCAAGATGATCACTCTCCAGTTGATCTCAACAAGAAGGAATCTTCTATAGGAGTAACTGACGGTCCAAAAAAAGACGAATGGATTAATGTCTCTCCAGCAAAAGCAGGGCACGACATTCAATCTCCCATTATTGAGCAACCGTTCCAGCTCTCGCCTTCTCAGTTTGATATTCTACTCGGCCAGGCAGAGGAAGAAATGGAGATAGAACAACAAAAAGGCATCCCAAGAGAAAGCGAAACAAAACAAGCTGCTGGAGATATTAATGCTAAGTCGGAAATTGAAAAAAGGAATTTTCTACCTCGGTCAACTAGGTCGATATACAAAGAACAACAACCAAAAGCGGGTCCTCGAAACAACCTCACCCAAGGTGGCTCGCGGAAAAAGGGAAACAAGAAGAAAGCCTAATGTCAGGTTTCTTTTGGAATATAAGGGGGTTTAACAAACCCGAGAAACACATTGTAGTACGGCGCTGGTTAAATAAGTTTCCCTTTCAATTTGGATGTCTTCTAGAAACAAAAGTGAAAGAGAAACGAGCATCATCTTTAATAAACTCGGTTTTTGCTGGATGGTCTTCTATGACTAACTATGAGCACCACCGCCTGGGACGTGTTTGGGTAGTCAGGGGTCCAAGTGTTCGTGTCACTCCGGTCTTCAAGAGTAGTCAAATGATAACAGTGTCTATTCTTCTACAAGGACAGCTGGAGGAATTCTTTGTGACATTTGTTTACGCATTGAATCTCATAGAAGAAAGAAAGGAACTTTGGGAAGATTTGAAAAGTCATCATGATTCAACAATGTTCAAGAACAAAAGTTGGATGATATGTGGGGATTTTAACGAAACCTTGGAAGTAAAGGACCATTCCCAACCTAACCCCAACACGAGTGGTATGCAAGATTTTCAAAACATTACAAGACACTGCTCTCTGCGGGATCTTCATCGCCATGGTCCACATTTAACTTGGAGTAACCGAAGGGATGATGGAACCATTTGCAAAAAACTGGATCGCACTCTGGTAAACAACTCATGGAATTCTTTCTTTCCGAATTCTTATTGTGTTTTTGAGGCAGGAGGATGCTTAGATCACTTGAGATGCCAAATCCAATTAGACTCTCAAGTTCAAGGAGGTAGGCGGCCATTCAAATTTGCTAACGTCTTGACAAAGCAGCCATCGTTTCCCTTGATTGTGGAGAACCATTGGCAAGACACTTCTGAATTATTTATTTCCACATCATCCCTGCATCGTTTCTCAAAAAAGCTAAAGGAAATCAAACCAAGCCTAAAGGAGCTAGGCAAGGAAACTGTGGGTAATCTATCTAAACGAGTCAAAGAAGCTTATGAGAAGCTTTGCTTGAAACAAGAACGAACACTTACATCACCTTCAACGCTGACGGTACAAGAGGAAACAACAGCTTACAACAAATGGGTTTCTTTATCAGGAATTGAGGAGAAGTTCTTAAAGCAGAAATCTAAAATTCATTGGCTAAATGTGGGGGATAAAAACAACACCTTCTTTCATAAATCAGCTGAAGCAAGGAAGCAACAAAACACAATCAGGGAAATTCGTTCAGAGAATGGGGATATTAAGAAAACTACTGAAGAAATAAAAGATGAAGCCGTCCGCTACTTCAGCCAATTCTTGAACCACAGACCGACGGATCTTCAAGGCATAAGTGTTCTTGATCTCAAAAGCAAAACAAAATTCCGTTGTTCACAATCAGAAAGGGACGATTTGGAGGCTTTCGTCACAGATGAGGAGATAAAAAAAAAATCATGTTTTCAATGCCTTCCAACAAAGCCCCGGGGCCGGATGGTTTCACTGTGAGTTCTATAAAGCCGCTTGGGAAATAATTGGAAATGACTTGTTAATAGCGATTAGATCTTTCTTCATTACAGGTTTTCTCCCCAAAGGCATCAACTCCACAATTTTGGCTCTAATCCCAAAAAGAAAGATTCAACAGAAATGAAAGATTACCGGCCCATCTCCTGCTGCAATGTATTATACAAGATCATCTCCAAAATCCTTGCGAAAAGAATGAAGATTCTACTTCCTGCGCTGATAGCTCAGAATCATTCCGCTTTCGTAAAAGACAGACTTCTTATGGAGAACATCCTTCTCGCAGCGGAATTAGTCAAGGACTATCACAAGCCATCAATATCTCCATGTTGTGAAATGAAAATCGACATCAGCAAAGCATTTGATTCAGTTGAATGGCCGTTTTTGCTCAATACTTTGAAAGCTCTTGATTTTCCAGAGAAGTTTGTTCATTGGATAGACCTGTGCTCTACCACGGCTTCATTCTCTGTACAGGTGAATGGAGAGCTGGCCGGTTATTTTGGAAGCTCAAGGGGTCTTCGCCAAGGCTGCCCACTCTCACCATACCTCTTCGTGATTTGTCTAAATGTTCTCTCCACAATGTTAGATGACGCGGCGGAAAGGAACTTAATTGCATATCACCCAAAATGCAAAAACATCCGTCTAACTCATTTGTGTTTCGCGGATGATCTTTTGGTCTTTGCAGATGGTAGCAAGCGATCGATTGAGGGAACCATGAATGTTTTTAACCAATTCTCCAAGTTCTCAGGCCTTCATATCAGCGTTGAAAAATCTACATTATACCTTGCTGGTGCCTCTGATCAAGCAAGCCGAGATATTGTCTCAGCATTCCCATTCCCCCAAGGTGAGCTTCCGGTTAGATACCTGGGACTTCCACTACTAACCAAGCGATTAACAACATCAGATTACAACATTTTGCTGGGGAAAATTCGGGCGAAAATCAGCTCTTGGACAGCGAGATTTTTATCTTTTGCAGGACGATTAAAACTGATTTCATCGGTTATTTACAGCTTGATAAATTTCTGGATGTCTGCATTCAGACTTCCCAAAGGATGTATTGACGAGATAAACAAGCTATGCTCGGCCTTCCTTTGGTCAGGACCGGAAATGAATCCACACAAGGCTAAGATTTCATGGGAAAATGTTTGTAAACCAAAGAAAGAAGGAGGTCTGGGGATAATGAATCTCATTGATGCAAACAGAGTCAGCTGCTTGAAACTAGTATGGAGGATAGTATCAAAACAGCCAACTCTTTGGGTTTCTTAGATTTGGAAAAATATTATTCGCAATGGATGTTTCTGGTCAACAAAAGAGACTTCTAGTTTGGGCTCATGGATGTGGAAAAAAATAATGAAATACAAGGAAAAGGCAAAGTGGTTTCACAAAATAGAAGTTCACAATGGGAAGACGAGTTCCTTCTGGTTCGATGCTTGGAGCAATTTAGGCCGGCTCATTGAAAAAGCGGGGCCTCGCGGCGTCATCGACTTGGGCATTCCTCTACACCAATCCATAGCTCAGGCTCTCCAACATCATCGCACCCGAACTCACCGGTCTTTGGTACTAAACCAGATTGAAAACGTCATAGCGGATCTCTACCTAAGCAGGCCTTCCATCTGTGAAGACATTCACCTATGGAGACAATCTGAGACTTTATTCAAGACGCGATTCACTACGAAAAACACATGGACATTAATTCGTCAATCCGCTACACATGTAAGCTGGTATAATGGTCTCTGGTTCAAAAAAGCTACTCCGAAATATGCCTTTCTTACTTGGTTGGCTATCAACAATCGCCTAACAACGATGGATCGGATGAAAAAGTGGAACCCGAATATAAACACTCAATGTGTCTTATGCAAAGAGGAGGATGAAGATAGGAATCATTTGTTTTTCAAATGCAGGTTCAGCTCGACTATTTGGAGCAAAATGGCCACCTGGTTCTTGCAAAGTAATTACACAACCGAGTGGGATCAAATTCAAATATTGGTAAATGTCTCCACACTACCAAAGATGAACCTATTCTTGCTAAGGTATCTGCATCAGGTCCTAATTTACCACTTTTGGAGAGAGCGGAACTCACGCCGGCATGGGGAAAATCCTACCCCTCCGGAGATTTTGATAAGAATAATTGACAAGCAAGTAAGAGCTTTCATTGCTTCCCTCCGCGATGGAAGGGGAAAGTACGACATAACTCTACAATTATGGTTCTCATCTCAGGGATTTTAAAAGATTCTTGACGATGTTGGTTTTTCTTTCCTCTATTACATGTCCTTGCATATCTTGATCTGAAAAAATTATCAGCTTTTTCTTCGGAATTGTAAGCACTCACGGGCAACAAAGAACCTTTTTTTATTGAATATAGTTTAACATTTTATTCAAAAAAAAAAGAATAGGAGTGGTCGTGCTGCCACAATAGAAAAGGGAGATTTGTTGCAACGTCTGCATAAGGGAAGAGTGGAGATTATTTTAGAGTTGGCTCTCTCTCAGAATTTCACATGAACCTTGAGGACAAGGTTCTCTCAAGGAGGGAGATTTGATACAGGAAATGAGAAGTGAAGTGAGGTGAGAGACTGTGACTGAAGCAGAAGGTTTGCAGTTACTGAAATTGGAATGAAAGACATAGAATGAAGCAGAAGGTTTGCTTAATATAAAGCTCTACGGAACCAGTGGTGTTCATCATCGAAAATCATTTTACCAAAATTGAAGATTTAGTTTGTTAGCATCTCTCTCTCTCACTCTCTCTCTCTGTATTTTCATGGAAGCTTGAGAAGCTCCATTTGATTCCTCTATGTTGCCTTCGATCCGTTCTTCTCTTTCGGATTCTTTCGCACATTGAGAAGTGAACTCTAGCTTTCTGAGCTTCGGTTCAAGTTGTAACGAGTTATAGCAAATTCGTTAACAAGAAACGGCTGCTTCAAGAGGGAGGAGAGAACAAGGCTTATGAAGAGAGGCTTAGCAGCATGAGTTGGAAAAAAAACCCTCTGCAGAATCGAAACCCTAACCCTAGATTGAGAAGGGGGTTGGAGAGAGAGAGAGAACGAAGAGATTGGACGAAGTCAGAAAAAAATAAAAAGAACAAAATAAAGAAAACCTGTAGACGCGCAAAGGCAGATTCTTCTTTAGATTTGATGCAAATACGCTGCGTTTTCAACGGGTGAATCTAGATATTGACTTCTCGTTTTGAACCACGAACGTGCCCTTCTTTTAATTTGCCTCCCAAATTCGTATGGCCATATTTAGAGTTGAGTTCTATGTTTTGTAAACAATTTACCGTTTTTATTTTTCTAATTTCTATGATGAAACATGAAAGACAATTTATTTATTAAATACTCTAAAATAAATACAAAGGTCCCACTAAATAAACTACATAAACTTTGATTGAGAAGGGTAAATTCAAGAAAAAGAGAATAAGGCTTACACCATCATCCTATCGATCTGGTTAAGATGGTTAAGATGGATTTGACCAGCTAGGCTATTATGACCACTGTACATTGGCTTTGAGGACACATCCAAAACGATTTAGCTGTTCATCATCTGCAAATCAATCAAGAGACAACTCAGAAGTGTGAGATAAAGGAGTTTGGATTTGTGTATCAATCATTTGTAAGTCTTGCTCATGGTAAGAAGATGCATGTGTTGGAAATGAATTGTTGCAGAACCTGTAAACCGGAATTAACCACAGAACCCTCTTAAATCACATCAATAGAACCACAAAAGTATAAACGGAATGGTGTTTTGTAAAGGGTGTGACTAGTGAGGCTAAGGGTGTTTGTAAGCCTAGATAGGTTTAGAAGAGAGAATCTATTTACCTCAGTTGGAAAGAAGACCAGTGGAAAAAAGATTTCATGAGTCCATATCTCTTAGATATGTGACTTGTCAAGAGAACCCTTTGTCTTAGTATCAACAGCATTATTAAGCTTCTGTTGGGGATCTTCATTAGAATCAACCATGTGTTTTTTGTCAGATGACTTACGCTTAGAATAGGTAACCAGTTTGATTACTCTCTCTGGCTTATCTGCAGACTCTCCATAATCCTTATTATGAGAAGGTTTAGTAATATTTGCAAACTTGTCAAGAGCCACCATTGGCTTGCTTGTTAGACATTTGGATAAACTGGTACTGTCAGCGTTTACCCCACCATTTACAGTCCCCAGATCAGAATCAGCAGCACAGCTAGTCGTATGTCTCAACTTCATGGTAGAATCATCCATATCTCCACTGGGCTCTGAGTTATTGAGTTTGCTGGTTGAACGTTCAAACTTCTGAGCACCATCAGTGGCTATGCCTCTGTTTCTGTCTGTCGTACATTCAGCTGTACTGTTCCCTATGATCTCAGTTGCTGCACTATCCAGTTTCTCATCATATGTAATTTCTAATTCCACTCCAGCATCACCAGTGGTGCTACAGTCATCTATTCTTGGTTTGGCATCACGAGCCTTGTCTTTACTTATTACATTATTTGACGCCTCGAGTGAGTCGCTTTTTCTTCCTTCTTCTGCTAACTCTTCTGAAATCTTAGTAATGCTAGAGGCTTCTACGTCATTTTCTTCTCTAATTCTGGATTCAGACTCACCAGCAATTTCATCAACTGCCATTGGTTCAATGTCCGCAGCTTTTTCTGTCCGAGATTCTATGGATTTTCCAAAATCAGGTACATACAGATCACAAGCTGGCTGCGGTTCCAGATCAGTAGCTTTAGGAGTACTAGATTCTAGCTTTTCATCAGTTCCCGTAGCTTCAGATGTACCGCCTGTTCTGCTGCAAGATTCCGGTTTTCCATCTGTATCAGATAAATCTGTACTAATCTCTCCAGTTTTGGAATGGTCAGCTTCTTTGGAAACATTTTCAGTCTTCTCTGAAGAACCAACCATATCTTTATCACTAGAGGCTAGAGTTCCAAAAGCTGTAACTTCATCAGTTCTAGACTCTGAGCACTTGGAATCAACATCATCTTTTTCATCAACTTCCATCTGTTCAGAGAGATCCATGGACTTATATTTCCACATTTTCAGAAGATATTAAACTATCTTTGTCATCAGGCGCTGAGGATGGTGAATCAACAGAATTAGTAATATTGTGTACTAAATTACTGGGTGAATGAATCAGGTTTCTATAGTCGTAGTACGCCTCAGCCTGAGGATGTCAGAACATATCAAGAATAAACTAAGAGATATTAAAATTAGGATTCTCGTAATGAACTGTAGAACTACCTTAGGTCTCGTAGATACTGGTTCAAGCGGTTGAAGTTTAAGCTCCTTACATTCGGGGATTTGTAAAATTATGTAGGCTGCTTTGTTGTTGTGTCTCTCCTCTGTATCCTGCATACGAGACAACAGGTACTCAGGTTTGTGTTGAGGCTCAAACACTAGTTACAACATCTACAAGATATGAGAAATTCTGCCAGCGAGAATTTAAAATTAATATAAAGATAGGCAAGCGAAATTTTTTAACCATTTATGTTAAATCGCAAGAGCTTACTACAGGTTGAATATAGCCAATACGAATAACCGATAGAGCATACCTGAAACTGAGGATGATCAGGAGCACTGAACAACGTTATAAGCCCTTCATGGTCTTTTGCATATCCTCCATTCATTGGTGCAAGATCATCTCGTTTTGTCCTTTCTTGAGGAGCTCCCTTCCCTCTGATGATCAACTGCCATACAAAGAAATAACATCATGAAGCTGAAGGAGTAACAGACATACCTCAAAATATACAAAAAAGAACGAAATTGTTCTGATTATATCCTAAAGCATTTGGTTGCTTGCCCACTCAATTCTTCTATCAAATTCTCAATGCTTCTAGGTGCGAACTTTTTGACAATTTATTTTCACGAAACTGATCAATCTAACTTTTAGATCATTGTCTTGTAGGAACTTTGCGGTGCAATCTGGACCCCACAACAAACCGATACCCCTCTCTTTGTTTTTTTTTGAATGAAACTTTTTTTTTTAACCAGGTGTCCAGGCCCCACCTTAGGTGGTCCCGACTAGCACAGAATTACCTCTGTGTGTTCCTGGTGGGCCGGAAATGTCCCCAGGTAAATCTCCCGGTGGCCAAGAGGGTACTCGAACTGCGGGTACCGTATCGGAGTTTTATCTCCTCAAGTACCACTAGACCAAGGCCTCTTGGTTACCCCTCTCTTTGTTAAGAAAGAGGCCGGTGTATTTCGATGGATCTGACCATAGAATGTCACCAGGAATCAAATTTGGACCTTCAGTAGGAGGATCTATAACACGCATTTTCACTTTGGATAAATCCTTCAACGAGCCAAGAGACAAGGACTCGGATCTATTTTCAGTCTCAAGGACACTATTATCTGTTTGCTTTTTCTGAGTTCGCTTGCGTTTTCTGCTTCGTTCTTGCTTGTCCGAGAGAAATCTTGATACATCACGAAAAAAGACCTCCATGAGCTGTAAATACCTTCCCAGCAATCACAGAAGCCAAAGGGAGTAACTGAAAGCATTCCAGGCACTTCTTGTAGACAGCTGCTCCTTTATCACCATATTTGGTTAATACTTCATTTTTAAATCCATACAGTGATGTACAACTTTCGCTCTCGTGACTGCCACGTAGAAGATATACTCTTTCCAGCAGTAACACCTAGCGAAAAGATGAAGCGCCTACTATTAAAATGTGTTGTGGCATGACTAATCTAGCTGTATAATAGCAGATTATGTCTCCGGGTCCTATGCTTCACAGACACAAATAAAAGGATAATAAGATTACCTTCCATGATAATAGAAGCAAGAAGGTTTCTAAACCCCACGCTCCTTTGTTTACATAATTCCCATTGAACACATAGAACTGATCACCATTCGGGAGTCCTGCATCACCATTCGGGAATCCTGCATCCTGCATAAGGAACAACAAATCATGTAGCTGCCCATGTAGATCTCCAACCACAACGACCTTTGCTTTGTCACTCTCTATCCTAACGCAATTTGGCTCTTTTTTCGGGATTTTGGAAGCAGAGAGAACCAGCTCATCCAAGACATCAAAAGGCAGAACACTTGAAATTTCACAAGGTGGGAGATTCCTCGACGACCAATCAACATCAAATGCAGTTCCTACAATTAGGCCTTCGGTCAACCTACAATCGCCGGAGGAGGAAGTTTTTCCTGATGAATCATCCAACAGCGAAAAAAACTTTGAAGACGAAGATTTAGAGGAGATTTTCCAAGCAAAATCGTCACGAGGAAGAAATGTAAAACTTTCTCTGAAAGCTAAGGAAATGCAAAAAACACCGACTCGTGGGAGAAGGGGAAAGGGAAGAGTTCGAGGTCGCAATCACCGCTAGCTCAACATTCCCCGCAACCTTCAAATTTTATAACACCTTTCAATAGAGTAACATACTCTTTCACTATGTTCTTATATGGGTTTCCTATTCCCATTGTTTGTTTTAGTTTGCAATCACATGTATGACTTCATGTCATGGCAACATTGTTGGTGTTACGGCACCTTTTTTTGGATACGAATAAATTTAACATTCATTCAAAAAAAAAAAAAATATTTTACCATCTAAGGAGAAAGGAACATTTCATCTACTATTATCAATACCTTTCTTCTATTGGTTACAATCTAATACATCACCAAGTCACTGAAAGTTTAAGTAGTAAAATCACTACGAAAGGGAATTGTAGCCTAAAATTATTCTGATAATTTTTATGGAAATCCTACTATTAGATAATGAGCCTAAAGGCGCATTGAGTTGAAGGGCGCCTGCACACATATCAACGATATCTTGTAATGTTTGCCTCGCAGTGTCAACAGTAAGTTCCTCCTCAAGTGAAGCCTTAGATCGAGCATGAATGGCTGCAACCCTCTGAACCTGTAATTTTATATTGGGTAGTAAATTTAAGTAACTTGAAAAACCATAGAATTATGATGTTGACCATAAACTTACAAGCACTTGGAAAGCAAAACCAGTGGGTAAAAATTACCCATGGCGCCTCTCGTTCATAGGACTAATAATTCTTCTAGTAATTCTGCGGTACCACTCCATATAAGGATCATTTAGTCCATTGGGCTACACTCTGGCTCCCTGGAAACAACAGATGACTCACGCAGTCACGCGCCTCCCACAATTCAATATGTCGACTATGACGTGCTGACCAATCATATTCTGTTTGCCTCTTTTGTCAATAGCATGAAGAGATTTTTCATTATCACAAGGTGCTGGTACTGTTTGGTGAAGACCAAACTGTCTAAGTACCCGGTCAGGACGATGCCACTTAACAACATCAAAACAAATCAAGGGTGCAACAGTTCTCCATATGTTCTGACCACTAAGACATATAGGAGGAATCTTTGCTAGAAGATCTGGAGTGTAAGGCTGCCATATAACCTATATCCACATCATAAAAGAAAATCACAAGTCGTTTACCGTATCAGAGATCTTTTGATAAAATATTCAGGGGACTATGGAAAAGAAAAGAAATTTGCCTGATAATCTACCTAACTTATGGAAACTAGTATTACGATACCATTTTGGATATCCCATCACTACACACTATCATAGCTTTAACTGCTATAAGAGACCATTACTTACACTGTATGTGTTTCTTTTATAATTAAAGGATAGGTCACTGTGAGGATTTACAAAATAAATTTCCATTACTGAAAATATCAAGTCCTTGAATGACAAACAAAAGTTGTTCAAATTGTATCAACTCTCAACAAATGCTTAGTTCGTCAAGATAAGGAGTTGGTCTGTAATTTTTCCTCTGCTTTCCTAAACTCAACGATCAAAGCTCGATCATCTAAGCCAATATTTTATACCTGCTCATCTTTCTGCTGGTCAAACTGGTCCCTGTAAAAGTCCAGTCCTCCGCGAGGATTCTCTTTATGACTCAGAGAAGCCTTCCACCTAGCTTTCAAGCAGTTCCATAAGCAAACCAAAATTTAAAATTAAACTTGTAAGAACAAACTGAACAGAATGTGATAAATTTCATTTACCTACAGCCTAATGGATCTGGTAAAGGACCATCTATGCCATCCATATAAGAAGCACCAACATCTTTAAGTCTTCCTGGACGACCAACATGCAGTCGTTCCCATGCCCATAACTGCAACAGAACAAGAGGGCCACAAATGGTAGAAACAGTCCTTATACTTGCCCGACACAACTCTCTGTAGAGAAGTGCTAGGGTAGCACTACCCCAGCTAAGTTTAGCCACTTTATCAAAGTCCCTTAGCAGAGGGAGAAACGTCAAAGCCACATCATGTTTAGAATTATCTCCGTATAGGAATCCACTCATCAAAGCTAATACAAAAGCCCTAGTGTGACACTTCAACGTGGCTTCATCAGGGTCACCAGGTAAATTCCAAAAATTATCACGCAGCCATGCTAGGGACTCATGAGAACCATGTAGATCCTGGGGACCTGGCCTCTGACCTAGAAGGTCCTCACATAAATCAGCCCAGTTGTATTTTGTACTACCAGTTACTGCAGGTCCATCCACACGGAGACCCAACAATATATTCACATCTTATAAAGTCACTGTGATCTCTCCAGCAGGAAGATGAAAAGTATGCGTTTCAGGTCTCCATCTCTCCACCAAAGCTGTTATCAGAGCATAATCAAGTTGTATAAACGCAACCTTGTACACTCCATATAGCCCAAACTCGATCAACTTCTGACAAACGAGAGGATCCAGAGGCCAATCTCGCATCCCCAATAATTTGTGCCGACATGTCAGTTCACGGGGAGGAACCTGAATGTGAAGTAAGACTCAAAGATTTATTTATAACGGAAAAAGGAAACAATTTAACACCGGAAGCAAAACAAGAAACAAGATAAATGGCTAACTACTACACACCTCATCTTCCCATATAGCAGCTGACCTATGCTCATGTTGCCACACCAATATAGATTGATCAACTGGACCAGGATCTAAATCAAAGTTTAATAGACTTTGTACCTCCATCTACATAATATATCACAGGATAGCAATACAATGATCAAATGAATATACAACATAAAGAAAACTAAACAAGCATAGATTCAATTGAAAACTTCTCTGACTTCTCTAGCATTTTGACAAATTAAAGAGTCACTAGAAATGAAGTTCAGCTACTTGATATTTCGACCGATCAAATTTAGCAACTAAATCCTAAAAGTCCCAAGAGCTTCTTCCTATTAATATTTCAATGTTCTTAAGACCCGGTAAAAATCTTACCAAACTTGTGAAACAAAAAGAAAAACAAAAAACAAAAAAACCTCAGCTCGAATTATGAGTAGCAAAAATTCAACAATGAAAACTTCTAATTCTGTTCCTAATATGAACACAACAAACCCTAAACTGGTACGAAAGACAAATTATCCCACACAAAAATCAAGCTAATTACTCGTAGACACAGACACGAGAAGAACAGAAACGAGAAACAACAAACCACAAAAGAGATAACAACAATCCAAAAAAAAAGTTCCAAACTTCGACAAAGGCACGATTAACATCAACAAGTGTGATTAGAATCAGAGTACGTACCAAAGAAAAGCGTCCGTGATCAACAAAAACCAAAAAAGAGACGTTTGAAAATAGGGGTGGGCGTACGGTTTTTCGGTTTGGTTTCGGTTCGGTTTTTCTATTTTTTCGGTTTTACGGTTTTACAAAAATTGAAACCATATAGAAACCATATGTAGTACGGTTTGGTTACGATTTGGTTTTTTCGGTTTTACGGTTTATCGGTTTTATAAAAAATAAACCCATATAAAAACCATATGTTATTCGGTTCGGTTCGATTTCGGTTTAGTTTCGGTTTGGTTCCGGTTTTTAGGTTTTTACATGTGTTTACAAAAAAAAAATTATTACAAAAGTAAGCAAATATAGGAAACAAGATCGTCTCACTAGACTACATTGATTTAAATGTGGAGAAGGATCATCGGTTGCTTTCCTTTTTTAACTAGGATTAGGTTCTTGACTCGAATCTGCCATCTACGATTAATGCTTTTAATAAATGATCAATTGAGAATAAGAGATAGTAGAACAAAAAGAACAAAAAATAAATAAATAAATTGAAAACCTGGAAGTTTGTGTTGCAGGGGAGGAGAATCACGTAGGAGAAGAAAAGCACGAACACATACAGACTTTTAGGGTTAAATATAGATTTTCTTTGTAATTTGTAATTTTGTAATATAGATTTTCTTTTTATTCTTAAGTTTTTAGATTTTAAATTAATAAGAGTTTAATAATTACAACATATAAGCCCCAAAAAAAAATTTTCTATATATTATTTGAGAAGTACCTTTATAAAATAAACCTCATAAAGGGTAAACATTTACATCATATTGCCATTATTTCAAAAAACAAATTTTAATCTCTCATTATGGATAATTGAGTAATTTAGTAATAAGAGAATAAAAATATTTATTTAAATCATCAATGCATCATCAATGCATAAAAATCGGTTGCCATAAATTTTAAGGGGTTCGAGATTTTTTTTAAAATATAGAAGATTTCGATTTTTATATGTTTATGGAAACCAAATTAATTCATATTTATATCTAAATTTAATATTTGATTTTAAATAGGAAATATTTGTTAATATTCTAAAATTTGGTTACCATTCATATTATTGGCTTCGAGATTTAAAAAAAATATTAGAAGATTTTGATTTTTATATGTTTATGGAAACCAAATTAATTCATATTTATATCTATATTTAATATTCGGTTTTAAATAGGAAAGATTTGTTAATATTCTAAAATTGGTGATTTTGATTTTGATATGTTTATGGAAACCAAATTAATTCATATTAATATCTATATTTAATATTCTGTTTTAAATAGGAAAAAAATATTTATTTAAATCATTAATGCACCAAAATATTTATTTATTAACTTCCAAAGGAAGAATAATCGTAGATTTTTAGGATATTGAAATCGATATTGAAATAGTTAAAAATTTAGGTGTTTTTATGTTAACTACTTAAATCGGATATTATTAAGTATTTATATTTTTAAATTCTGTTCACTTTTTAATCTTAATATTTTTAAAGATTCCTGTTAATTAATAAGTAGTATTTTTTAAAAAAGAGTTTATATTGTTTAAAAAATTTGCAGATCTTATTTTAAATGATGAGGACAGACAAAAATTTACTCTTCAATAGATAGAGAAGCTACTAATCAGAAATGGTACTTCACTTTCAAGATTTAAATCTATGCTACAAGTATCTTTAGATGGTGTTGAACAGTGCAATCAATTGATATTGGATGAACGCAAGTACAACCGTGGAGATTTGAAAAAAAAGCATGATGAATGGTTAACTATGATGACTTTAGAGCAAAAAAAGATTTATGATGAGATCATGGATGCTGTGTTTCATGACAGAGGTGGAGTGTTTTTTGTTTATGGTTTTGGAGGAACTGGTAAAACTTTTCTGTGGAAAATATTATCAGCCGCTATCAGGTCAAAAGGAGATATTGTTTTGAATGTCACATCCAGCAGTATTGCTTCTCTGCTTTTAGAAGGTGGGAGAACTGCACACTCAAGATTTGAGATTCCTATAAATCCTAATGAGTGGTCTACATGTTCTATGACACGTGGATCAGATCTTGGAGAATTGGTTAAGGAGACAAAACTTATTATTTGGGATGAAGCTCCAATGATGAGCAAGCATTGTTTTGAGTCTTTGGATAGGAGTTTGATGGATATTATAAATAGTCGAGAGAACAAGCCTTTTGGTGGTAAAATTATCATTTTCGGAGGCGATTTCAGACAAGTTTTACCTGTTATAAACGGTGCTAGTAGGGAAGAGATTGTGTTTGCTGCACTGAACTCTTCTTATCTTTGGGAGCATTGCAAAGTTTTGAAGCTAACAAAGAACATGAGACTTCTTGCCAGCATTACTGAACACGAAAAGTTGGATATCGAAGAATTTTCAAAGTGGATATTAGATGTTGGAGATGGGAAGATTGCACAACCTAATGATGGAATTGCTCTAATTGATATCCCAGAAGAGTTGCTTATAACTGAGGGTAATGATCCGATCGAGTCAATAATACATGCAATATACGGTAAATCTTTTGTGGAGGAGAATGATCCTATATTCTTTCAAGGAAGAGCAATCCTGTGTCCCACAAATGATGATGTGAACTCCATAAATGATCATATGCTCGCAATGTTGAATGTTAGTTATCTTATTGCATATAATGTAGTTTTATCACTATGCAGCCAATATATATCTATACAGTTTTGAATAAAATCTGATATATAAGTTTTTTTTTAGGTGAAGAAAGAATATACTTGAGTTCTGACAGTGTAGACCTTTCTGACACAAGTTATCCATTCTCATATTTGCCAAACCATTTTTTGCGCCTAAAAATTGGTTGTCCGGTCATGTTGCTCAGAAATATCGATCCTAAATCAGGTTTATGCAATGGGACAAGGCTACAAATCACACAAATGGCTGATCATGTCGTTGAAGCTAGAGTTATTACAGGTAATAGAGTTGGGAAGATAGTTCTGATTCCTAAGATGTTGATCACACCATCACACATAAGATTGCCTTTCAAAATGCGGCGTAGGCAATTTCCTTTGTATGTAGCCTTTGCAATGACCATCAACAAGAGTCAAGGGCAGACACTAGAGTATGTTGGACTTTATTTGCCTAGACCAGTTTTCTCTCATGGACAACTATATGTTGCAATATCTAGAGTGAAGTCAAAAGCAGGATTGAAGATTCTTATAACAGATAAGAAAGGTCAACCACAAAAGCAAACCACAATGTTGTTTTCAAAGAGGTATTTCAAAATCTTTACTAGCAAAAAAAAGCTGAAGATTTTTTATTCATGAAGGTAATATCTTTCTAACATTCGTTATGTTTTGCTTTATAGCATGGCCACAAACTCATTTTTTTTTTTAAATTGAAAACTCATGGAGGTATTATTTATGTTTTACTGATCTGCAGGTTTTGTTTATGCTATAATTGAGTTAAAATGTTAAATTTTACTTTTTATTCATAGTAACCCACAATTAAAAATCTATTAAAATTATTATTTATAAAAAGATTCTTACCCTTTTTAGATTATAATTTATTTTTACCAATAAAAAATGGGTTAATATAAAAAATTTATCAGAATTAATTATTGCATACAAGTTTGTTTGTTTTTAAAAACAAAGACATAGATAAAACTAAACAATAATTAATTGGCCAAATGTGCAAAATTGGCGAAATATTAACTAAATGGGTTCAATGTTAAATAACTTACTTTTAAAAAATCAATTTAATATTTTCATATATAAAAACTTTAACCCGTGCATAAGCACGGATCAGAATCTAGTATTAAGTTAAAAGGACATTATTAAACACTGTATAAATTAAACAAATATAATTATTCTAAATTTTATTAAAAACCAAAATAACCATTCCATTTTACGGTTTTTAACCAAACCAAACCTAAACCGAAAATTTAATAAGAATAACAACCAAATGAGTTTTTAGACTAAACCATAACCATACCAAATCACTTATTTCGGTTTGGTTCGGTTCGGTTTTTTGGGTTATGGTTTTTTTGCTAGCCCCTATTTGAAAACACCAGAGGAAGAAGAATAATAAGCAAGTGAAGCGTTAAGCGGGAGAGACGGAGAGAGAGCTTCCAGATCCGACAGAAGTTTTGCCTTCTCCGTTCCCTTAATGAAACGTTTAAGAACTTCTGACCTTCTAGGGGGTTTTCGACTTATACAGGCCTGGACAATCACCAATGGGGATGATAGCTACACGAACAGAGTACCTGTGATTTAAAATACCCAGATAATCGATCCGTCAACTCCGTCATATCTAGACAAGCCCTCGGTCCGTGATTTCATACTTTGACCCAAAATCTGTTAGTTAAAGTATGACTTCGCATCGTTAACCTATACGACGACGTTTTATCTTTAGCCAAAACGACTTCATGCAAACTCAAAATTAGGGCTCCTCGTCGAAACCCTACCAATTTCACTTCCAATTTTCTCACCAAATCTCACTTATTTCTTCTCCGTTTCCTAAAAAAAATGATAGGCGACCCTAAACCTGTATTCAAAATCAACTTTGGCGGAACTTTTGAAACCCTAAACGATGGAAGCGTTATTTACAATGGTGGATTAACGCAAACCATTGTCACGGAGGCTCGTTCCTTGTTCATTGATATGTCTATATTTTACATGGTTTGAGCATGCATTTATCATCCATTTAGCCTTCTCTAATAGCATATTCTTGACATTTGTTTCTAGTTTTGCATACTTAGAGTGTTTTGCATTAGGATTGCATACATATTGTATTTTGGAGTTATTTCAGGTGCATTTAAGGATATTGGAGATGTTGAAGTCAAATGGAGAAAAGAAAGAGCTTAACTCGACCAGAAAACTCGAATGGAGACTGACTCTAGCAAGCAGCTCGAGCCAGCAGGTCGAGCTAGTGCATTCTGCACCAAAAACTGCACTTTGAGCCCAGCTCTAATAGGCAGCTCGAGCCCGTTGGTCAAGCTCATCCAGAAAAATGCCATCTTGAAGTAAGACGGCCAGCTCGATCACCCATGGTCGAGCTGGACGATTGAGCCAGGGATAAAAGAGGAGTCTTGAATTTTTTTGGAGCCAGCTCGACCAAATATGATCGAGCCAGGGGATCGAGCTGAAGAAATAAAAATGCAATCTTGATTTTGGCCTAGCTCGAGCACACGCTCGACCACCTTTGGTCGAACCCTCCTACGCATTTTCCTATTTTGTCTTTTTGTGTTTTAGGATTTTTTATGTTTTAGTATAAATACCCCGACTGAAAACAAGTTTTTTATGCTTTAAGAACTCGTTTTTAGCTCTCTTTTTCTGTTCTTGCTTTCTAGATCTTGTAACTTTGATTCTACTTGTTATTTCAGTTTGATTTCTTATATTCCATCATTTCTCTACCTTATCTTTCTGGTTATGCAAGTAATTTCGTTTTCTGGGTTTGTGTTCTTGATGTTCTTCATGGTTTCTGAGTTTTTTTTTTTTTTTTTTTTTTTTTTTTTTTTTTTTTTTTTTTCTTTTTTTTTTTTTTTTTTTTTCTATTTTTTTTTTTCATCTTTCTTCAAGTTTTCTTTCTTTCTTTTCACAGAGCCAAACCCTATACCCAATGATCAAGATCCCACCTAGTCCTATCTGATTCGAAAATTGCAAATCAGAACTACATGAGATTCTATTCTTGTCGGCTCAAACCTAACACTTTCTACCAAACTCATTCAGAAATAGGCCTCACACACTCAATAAAGTAATAACATGGCTTGAAAGAAAGCTAGGCTAAGGGCATGGTAAAACTGTTCTAATGAAGAGAACAGCTACTTGGATTAGCAATAGTGGTAAACAGGTGAAAGAAAATCCAAGTATGTATATGGTATCCATGAGTTCAAATGCAATGCATAGTGAAGATAATTAAAAATCAAGTTCAGGTTCAAATAGATAGGGAATGGTATCAAATCACAGCATGCTTCAATTAAGACATAATCTAGTTGTGTATTCAAAGTATGGTGCAGTCTTACTTCAAGTTCATTAACAATGCATTAGACAACTAGAAACGAGGGCATTGAGATTATTATATTAAATTAGCAAGCTTGCAAGGTTATAATTATCATAATCTCCTATGCATATGCGACAGCCCTATATGAAAACAATCTAGACTCAATCCTAAAATGTAAATGCAACTACATGAACACTCTGTTTTTGCTTTGTTTTTCCGAAATTTTTTCAAATTTGTTTGGTTTTTCTATGCCTTAGATGCATGCACACTCAAGTATGCACAAAATGGAAAAAAAAAGAATACAATAAACGAGTTAAACACATCTTAACCCTTCCCCCCAAACTTAAATTACACAGACCCTTGTGTAATAAAAATTTAGAAAGAAGGTTTAAGAAGCAACAAAAAGCAAGAAAAAAATGCAAATGATATATACAAGAATGGATAGAACAGGTACCTCAAGGGTTGGAGAAGAAGGAGGAGATTGAATCCTACATGCTTTCTCTGATGTATGCAGCATGGGAGCTTGGCTCGATGTGGTGACTCGACCAGGTGGGGTCGAGCTTGTCTCTTCCTTCTAGCGCCAAAATTCAAATTTGAATCCCCCCTATCTGACTCGATCACCTGACTCGACCAAGGTGGTCGAGCTGGTTGGTCGAGTCAGACCAATTCTGCTCGTTTCCTTTTTTTCTTCGTAATTCGATGCTCATACTCTCCTGAAACCACACAAACAAGCCAAAAACAAGAATTTAGCACACTTAAAAGACGGTTTAAAAAGAAAACTAAAGCAATATATACAAGGATAGACATGGGACTTCCTCCCAAGTGAGCTTGTTTAAAGTCTCTAAGCTTGACTTCCTTTTTCTTAGGTCTATGGTGGTTCATGGAGGGGAACTGAGGTCTCCTCTGCAGTGATCTGACCATGTATGAATGGCTTGACCCCGTGCTCATTCATTGTACTCTCAGTGCTATCCTTTCGTTCTAGAGACTTCTTTTTCTCGTCATAGACCTTCGGGGGTGGAGCTTCATCGACCTTCTCAACTGTGCCAATGTACTGTACTTTCTCATCACGGTAGCCATCATCTTTGATAGTCATTGTGCCACATAGCTCATTAGGAGAAGCTTTTAGTGGGTAATAGGCCTTGTCATCCACATTCATAAGAACTACCCTTTGGTTCTTGAAGTCTATATTTGCACCAGTAGTGTTGAGGAAGGGAGTTCCAAGGAGGAGTGGGAGCTTGTTGGCCTTCTTCATTTCCATAATAACGAAGTTCCTTGGGACTAGACAATCCCCAACTTTAAGTGGGTAATCTTCCAGAAGACCAAGTAGCTTTCGTGAATGAGCGTTTCCAAAAGTGATGGGTGATGGGTGATAAGTGAGGTGTCTTATCCCTAGATTTTCTAACATCTCACGGGACATGACATTCACACTTGAACCGGAGTCGCATAGAGGATCCTCAATTTCCAAATCACCAAGAAGGCAGGTTATGGAGAACATACCAGGATTGCCAAGCTTGGGGAGAGACTTAGTCTCAATCATTGTCGTGCTTGGTGAATCAATGCAATCAACACTACTCCTGCATTCAACCATGGTTACGTCCTTATCTTTCTTAAATCTTCCTGGGAATGGGAGTTTGGGCTTGTATAGAGGTAGAGCAAAGGGTGATTTTCTTTCCTTAGAAGAAACTGATTTTTCAGCAGGTGGTGTGCTAGCTCGACCTACTGACTCGACCTGCTTGGTAGAGTCAGTCTCCAGTTGAGTTTTTTGGTCTTTACAATTCAAATCCTCCCCATCTTCGACTTCACTGCATTCTTCTGTCAAGACCACCATGCTTTGAATATCCTTGGCTTTCGCAGCCACTGCATCCTTTAAGAATTTCTGATATGCGGGTAACATTGAGAAGGTATCGATGAGAGGTAACCTAATCTCTGCTTCCCTCATGTGTTTGTCAAAGATTGCTCTATACTTCTCCATTAAGTCCTTTTTGAACCTTCCTGGGAAAGGTAGTTTGGGTTTGTAAGGAGGAGGGACAAAGGGTACTTTCTTTTCCTCTGAAACAGCAGGTTTTGCAGTAGGTGGAGGGCTAGCTCGACCAGGGTGCTCGAGCTGGGTGCTAGAGTCAGTCTCTAGACGCATTTCTTGGTCCGTTTTGCAGCTCAAATCCTCCCCATCTTCAACTTCATTGTCCTCAGTGACTTTAACGGATCCTTCCCTCTCAGGTAACTCCTTTCCACTCCTTAAGGTGATTGCATTGGTGTTAGCGTCTGAACCATAAAGCAAAGTCTCAATTTCTCTAACTACAACTTCATTATCAGCAATGGGACTTGATTCCACTGAAAATATGGCATTGCAATACTCCTTTGGGGTCTGGATTGCTTTGCCTGGGAGCTGTGATGTGCTAGAGGTAGATGCAGTCTTGCCCTCCATGTACTTTATCTTGGAGTTCAATGTCTCAAACTTGCTATTTAGATCATTATAGGTGTAGTCCATCTGCGTTTTGATTTCACTAAACTTCTTAGCAGCTTCCATTGCACTGGCTGCTTGACCTTGAAGAATTTGTTGCAGCATGTTTGTCATTTGATGATCTGGAGCTGTAGAAGGCTGAGCTTGGTGAGATGTGAAACCAGGTGGTGGACCTGTGACTCCTTGCTGTTGATAACCTCTTTGGTATTGCTGCTTAGGAACAAAGCCTTGATTTTGGTTGTAAGCAACAAAAGGCTTGTTTTGTAGCTGTTGCTGCTGAGGTGGGTAGAGGTGATCCTGCTGGTGTGGGTTGCTTGTATAGTTGATGAAACCCTTGTTGTAGCCTCCTTGGTTCTGAATATAGCCTATTTAGGTTGATAGCTCTCCCCATCTTGAACTTGAAGTTGCCCTTCGTCACGAACAAAGTGAACTTGCTTTTGCTGGACTATGAGGAGCTTATCTAACTTCTCATTAAGATCCTTGATTTTTTGCTTATGCTTCTCACCGGAATCCGCATTCCTCCTGAAGCTCCTATCATAATCCCCATTGTACGTAGTTTCCATCAGATTGAGCAAGGTTCTCCAGTAGCTCCCAGCCTTCATCAACATCTTTGTTTATGAAGTTTCCATTACTGGCTGTATCTAGTAGCATGTTTATCTGTGGGAGAACTCCTCTGTAAAGAGTGCTAAGAATGGACTCATTGCTGAATCCATGATGAGGACACTGAGATTGGTAGCTCTTGTATCTTTCCCAAGCTTCACAGAAAGTTTCACCATTCTTCTGGGCAAATCCTGATATCTCATTCCGGAGACGAGCTGTTCGAGCATTGGAGAAGAACTTGGCAAGGAAAGCTTTCTTACAGTCATCCCATGAAGTGATTGACCTATGGGGAAGATTCTTCTCCCACAGATGGGCTTTGTCACCAAGAGAGAATGGAAAGAGTCTCAGCTTGAAACCATCTTCACTGACTCCATTGATCTTGGTAAGGCTGCAGAGCCTATCAAACTCGTCCAAGTGATCAAGAGGATTTTCCATAGGCAACCCATGGAATTTGTTGCTTTGCACCATAGCTATCAAGCCACTTTTGATCTCAAAGTTGTTGTTTTGGACTGTAGGAGGTACAATCCCTTGCCGTTGAGTGTGAGTATTAGGAGCATCGCCTGCCCCAATTAACCTTGGCCTCCTCAGAAGAGGTCCTTGTTCAGGCGGTGGTTGTGGGTTATCTTCCATTTCCACTGGATCCTGTTGCACTCGGAGGTGATATCTCTGCTCTCTCAACTGTGTTGGTAGCCGATGAATATTGTCGAGGTAGCGGATGAGGTTCTGACTTCCTTTTGATCTCGTTTGCATGCAGGTGGAGGATGACTCGATGGGCTGACTCGAGCTAGGGAGGTCGAGCTAGGCAGGTCGAGTCAAGAATGTACCTGAAATGCAAAGAAACAGAAAGGAAAGACTAAGTCAGTAATCAGAGTATAGTGAATAAGAACTTGATCTAAAACGATTTGAAATCCTAATTGTAACAAACAACACCCAAATGGCAACGGCGCCAAATTGAAATGATCAATTTCTTACTGAACTATCATGTCATTGTAGTACAATAAGGTATCAATCCAAATGGGTGCGATATTAACCAAGAAGGATGCAATCAAACAGTTTAAGTCAAGCCAAACAAGCAATAAGATGTGAAACTATCAACCTAAATAGAGACTAAAAACAGAGACTAGCAACAGAGACTTAGTTATTAACAGAAACTAGCAAAAGCAATGAAAATAGAAATCAATCAAGGAAAAGAAGCTCCTAAGAATGGGGTTATAGACTCAGTGTATCCTCTTAATCTACCTAGATGGTTTAACAAACTTAAACAAGCTATTCCCTAGACATTAAACTCATAAGCAGCCAAGTTCATTCCCATGATAAATAACCTCAAGCTAATCTAGTTCCAGACCTAAATCCCTTTAGCGAAATCTAGCTTAGCAAACATTAAGATTCAGTTTAATAAAGCCAATAAACACCCTAGATAACTAATCCCTTAGGCTAGGAATGTAAATCTCTAGAATTAGTTCAGTCAGGCATTTCATCAAACACCTTCTGGGTGTGGAAAAACCTATGTTCTAATTCCAATTGATCAGAGAGAAATTAGCATTAAGAACACTAATCCAGAAGGGAAATCAAACAATCTACACTTTAACCACGTAAGAGACTAAGATTCCACACTTAATCTATCCCATCCTTAAGAACCCTAATGACTACTCAGAAACCATGAAGAACATCAAGAACACAAACCCAGAAAACGAAATTACTTGCATAACCAGAAAGATAAGGTAGAGAAATGATGGAATAGAAGAAATCAAACTGAAATAACAAGTAGAATCAAAGTTACAATATCTAGAAAGCAAGAACAGAAAAAGAGAGCTAAAAACGAGTTCTTAAAGCATAAAAAACTTGTTTTCAGTCTTAAACCCTCAAGGGGTATTTATACTAAAACATAAAAAACCCTAAAACACAAAAAGACAAAATAGGAAAGTGCGTAGGAGGGTTCGACCAAAGGTGGTCGAGCTGTGTGCTCGAGCTAGGCCAAAATCAAGATTGCATTTTTATTTCTTCAGCTCGATCCCCTGGCTCGATCATATTTGGTCGAGCTGTCTCCAAAAAAATTCAAGACTCCTCTTTTATCCCTGGCTCGATCGTCCAGCTCGACCATGGGTGATCGAGCTGGCCGTCTTACTTCAAGATGGCGTTTTTCTGGATGAGCTCGACCAATGGGCTCGAGCTGCCTGCTAGAGCTGGGCTCAAAGTGCAGTTTTTGGTGCAGAATGCACTGGCTCGACCTGCTGGCTCGAGCTGCTTGCTAGAGTCAGTCTCCATTCGAGTTTTCTGGTCGAGTTAAGCTCTCTCTTTTCTCCATTTGATTTCAACATCTCCAATATCCTTAAATGCACCTGAAGCAACTCCAAAATGCAATATGTATGCAATCCTAATGCAAAACATTCTAAGTATGCAAAACTAGAAACAAATGTCAAGAATATGCTATTAGAGAAGGTTAAATGGATGATAAATGCATGCTCAAACCATGTAAAATATAGACATATCAACTCCCCCAAACTTAGTCTTTGATTGCCCTCAAGTAAACATATAAGAATAAGAATGGAGAAGAGGTTTGGAAATGGGGATTCAGAACCAAATCTTGCAGATATAATACATGATCTCAATGTCCAAGTTGCTAGTTCTAGAATGCAAAGTGTATGAACTCTACTTAAAAACTTTAGCCACACTATTCACAGCACAATTTCAATTAAGTCTTAATCTAGACATGCATTCAAATCTACCATTCTCTTTAACATTCAATTAAGCAGAAACCATGAATCAAGCTATGCACATTCAATGAACTCATTTGGCTAAGGGTAAGGTTAAGAGACAAAGATGGTCCCTTTCACATGGTTTGATCAGTTCAGAACAGGGATCTCTCAAGAAAAGGAATGAGCTTCAGTAGAATGCTAAAGGTAAGAACCAACCTATGCATACAAGAATAGACTCTCATCTACCCAACCATACATAAGAGTTCTTAACCCCTAGTTCTAAACCCAGAAAGTCACCCTAATTCTACCCTTAACCCTCAGGCGTTTTCTTTGAGCTTTTCTTGGATCAGATTCATTTCCTTTCTTTTTATTCTTGTTCTAGGAGAGGCTCTATACACTTCTAGCGGACTGGGGTCTTTCTTTTGGTTTTTTTTTACTACCAGCTTAGGCGTTTTCTATATTTTTTCAGCCTTTAAGCTTTGCCTTTCTTTTCTTATTCTTAGCGCACCCCCAAATCCTTTACTAGATTAACACATTCTCAGATCATTCCCCTCCTAAGAACTCTTAACCTTTTTCTTTCATCTTTCTCCAAGTTTTCTTTCTTTCTTTTCACAGAGCCAAACCCTATACCCAATGATCAAGATCCCACCTAGTCCTATCTGATTCGAAAATTGCAAACCAGAACTACATGAGATTCTATTCTTGTCGGCTCAAACCTAACACTTTCTACCAAGCTCATTCAGAAATAGGCCTCACACACTCAATAAAGTAATAACATGGCTTGAAAGAAGGCTAGGCTAAGGGCATGGTAAAACTGTTCTAATGAAGAGAACAACTACTTGGATTAGCAAGAGTGGTAAACAGGTGAAAGAAAATCCAAGTATGTATATGGTATCCATGAGTTCAAATGCAATGCATAGTCAAGATAATTAAAAATCAAGTTCAGGTTCAAATAGATAGGAAATGATATCAAATCACAACATGCTTCAATTGAGACATAATCTAGTTGTGCATTCAAAGTATGGTGCAGTCTTACTTCAAGTTCATTAACAATGCATTAGACAACTATAAACGAGGACAGTGAGATTATTATATTAAATTAGCAAGCTTGCAAGGTTATAATTATCATAATTTCCTATGCATATGCGACAGCCCTATATGAAAATAATCTAGACTCAATCCTAAAATGTAAATGCAACTACATGAACACTCTGTTTTTGCTTTGTTTTTCCGAAAATTTTTCAAATTTGTTTGGTTTTTCTATGCCTTAGATGCATGCAGACTCAAGTATGCACAAAATGGAAAAAAAGAACACAATAAACGAGTTAAACACATCTTAACCCTTCTAAAAAAAAGAAGAAAAAAAAAAGATAAAAAATAAAATAAAAAGTCTCCATTCGAGTTTTCTGGTCGAGTTAAGCTCTCTCTTTTCTCCATTTGACTTCAACATCTCCAATATCCTTAAATGCACCTGAAACAACTCCAAAATGCAATATGTATGCAATCATAATGCAAAACACTCTAAGTATGCAAAACTAGAAACAAATATCAAGAATATGCTATTAGAGAAGGCTAAATGGATGATAAATGCATGCTCAAACCATGTAAAATATAGACATATCATTCATGGTGATGATTCATGAACTTCATGTGTCCTTGTATCGACAGAGGGTTTGGTATAAATTACCTTACGAAGATATCAAAGACTTGAAAATCATATACAACGGTAGTGACAATTTCGATAGGATGTGTGAGGTTACTACATGGGTTAAAGTGATAGATATCTACATGGAAAAAGAAGAGAATGTTCAGAGTCGTCCAGAGTTTGAAGAACCCAGAGTCAATGAGGCGACAAATTGTGAAGAACTCAGAGTCAATCAAGTTACAAATCGTAAACGCCCAACTGAGTTTGAAGAGGAAGCGAGGGTTGAAGCAGTTATTGTTGAAATCCAAGATGATAGCAAGCTTGAAGGTTTACCTACGAGTCCGAATTGTTCAGATATTGAAGAAGATGTGAATGCGTACGAAACATGGGAAAGAGGAAGCGGTGAGTTGAAGATACGACAAGTCTTCACATCTGTAGAAGAGTTCAAAGAACCGTTCTAGACTACGCATTGAAAGGGGGATGGAACATAAAATACGCGAGATGGGGACCTAAAAAATCTGAAGCGATTTGTGGAGTTGAAGGTGAACTCCGTTGTCCTTGGCGGATATATTGCTCATACGATGAATCAATCGATTGTTGGCTGGTGAAGACATTTTATGAAAACCACACTTGCATCAAAGATGGACGTTGTAAGTTGTTAAAGGAGAATATCATTGCTAAGTTGTTCCTAAATGAGTTACGAGGTGCCCATGGAATGCCACCAAAATTGATGCAGCAGAAAATAGAAGAGAGCTACAATATGTCCGCTTCGCATGACCAATGTAGGAAGGCAAAGAAAAAGGCTTTGGACATCATACAAGCAGAGTATGATGAGCAATATTCCAAGATTAAGGACTATGAACTAGAAATCCGCAAGTAAGTATTTCTGCTATGTTTTGTAGGAATCCAGAAATGGTTTGTTGGCTTTAACTAACTCTTTGGGTTTGTGGTGTATAGTTCTAATCCAGGTTCCACAGTTGGCCTTCGTACAATGATGATAGATGGTCCATTAGAGGTCTTTGAAAGGTTCTATGTCTACTTTGCTGCACTTTGCACATCTTGACTTGAGTGTTGTCGTCCTGTAATTGGGATTGACGGATGTTTTCTAAAGAATGGGACTAAAGGCCAGTTACTTGCAGCTGTTGGTAGAGATTCCAACAACCAGATATATCCCGAGCATGGGCTATAGTTCAGGTGGAGGACACAGATTCTTGGATGTGGTTTATATCAAAACTGAAAGAAGACTTGTTACTAGGTAATGGTGATGGATTTACGTTGATTTCAGACAGACAAAAGGGTCTCCTTATTGCTGTGGAGCAGTTGTTGCCTTCTGTGGAGCACCGAATGTGTGCTAGACACATTTATGGTAACATCAAAAGATATCATCCGAAAAAGGGAGGATGAAGAGGTTGTTTTGGGATATTGTAGAAAGCTACACTCAGGTTGATTACGAAGCTAGTCTACAAAGAATGAAAGAGTACGATCTTGGTGTTTACGAAACACTTATGCAGAGGAATCCAAGATGTTGTAGTAAGGCATTTTTTAAAACAAAAAGTTGTTGCGAAGATGCTCTGAACAATTATTCAGAGAGGTACAACAACACTTTGGAGAAAGCTAGGTCCATGCCTTTGGTTGAACTTTTGGAGACTATGCGAAGGCAAGCAATGGTGCGCATAGAGATGAGACGAGAGAAGTCATTGAGGCATAAAAGCAAATTCACTCCTACAGTGGAGAAACTTATCAAGAAAGAGGAAGGTTTTAGGAGAGATTGTCGGACAGTTCCAGGACCTACTGGCTTTTTTGAAGTTGTTGATCAAGGTACTTCATACAAAATCAACATGTCATTGACAACATGTACATGTAGAAGATGGGATTTAACAGGGATCCCTTGTCGTCATGCCTTGCGGGTTATTCTCGACAAGAAATTGAATCCAGAAAATTATGTGGCCAAATAATTTTTGACAACAGTATGGCAGAAGCAATACAACTACAACATTACACCTCTCGTTGGAGTGAAGTATTGGATATCTTCAGGTGAACCAACTCTACAAGCACCTCCAAGGGAAGTTTCTAAAGGGCGTAAGAAGAAGTCACAGAAGAGAATCAGAGGTATAAATGAGTCTCCAACAAAAGGGAAGAAGGTAACCACACATGGACGGACAATGCATTGTCACCGATGTGGTTTTACTGGGCATTACCAGTCCAAGTGTGATAATCCAGGTGTACCTACAAAGCCTCCTAAAGCTAAGAAGAGGAAGAACTCGGCGGATGTTTTGGAGTGTCGCACACTCGATGTTGGAGAGGGTCCGAGCCAACCAACTCAAGAGGATGTTTGATTCTGATGTTTTTATGGTTTAATGCAGTTTAGTATCGACTATTTTGTGTGATTTTCTTGGTTTGATGTTCTTGTTGGGATTTAAAATGGAGCATAAGAAATTGCTCGTGCTTCTTAATTATATAGATTGTGGTCAAATGACAATAAATGAAAAATAAATTAATAAAAACCATCAAATGTAAAAACTATTATTATATTTTTAAAATGCTCAAATAAATATTATATATATAAGTTTCTGTGTGGGAAGAACGAGACAAGAACAGCTGGAGCTTCCAGTTCTGCCGCTAGTATTGTGGCATAGACAGAAGAAGTGGTTTTTAAGGATTGTTGATGATAAAGAAAATAAATGTAATCTTAAGAAAGAAAGTATTTAAAAAAAAAAAGATACGCGGTGAGATAGTAACTCGTAAATGCTCTTTGTGTGGAGGAAGAAGAAGATTTAATTCAACAGTTAAAAGTTAAACGAAGAAGATTTATTGGATTCATTGCTAGGATTTTAAAGAAAAGAGAGGTATACAGCCACGTCATATTTTTATCATACGATTGTCATTTTTATTTAAGCCAATATGTTGTCGTACAAGTTAACGATGCAAGGTATACAGCAACGTTAGATTCTGTCGGTCGTTGACTAACAGATTTTCTGTCAAAGTATGAAATCACGGACGGAGGGCTTGTCTAGATATGACGGAGTTGACAGATCGATTATCTGGGTATTTTAAATCACAGGTACTCTGTTCGTGTAGCTACTATCCCCATTGGTGATTGTCCAGGCCTGTATAAGCCGAAAACCCCCTTCTAGGTCTGTCCGAGGATCTAATATTTTTCAGCAACGACATAGTTTATTAGTTTTAGTCGAACTTATCCATGGGCCCGTTAACCATAGATTAGTCCCGGCCCAAACGAAACTAAATACGACGGCGTTTTTAATATAAACTCAAAATTTTGTCGATTTTAAAGGTAAAAAGGATACAAACACTCGAGTCTCTAGAAATCGTGCGTCGCCGTAGTTTCGAAGTTTTCTCGAAACAAAAAGAGTTGTTTTATTTGAACTTTGAAGATTGTACAAGCACGTGGCGTGAACCCAATTCCTAAAGACGCCACGCGATACTCTTTTGCATGCACCTCATTTGAACATCATCAAGTTTCTCTCTCTCTTCTTCTGACTTTGATCTCCCAATCTAACCAGCTTGTGATCTCTATTTAACGGATCATCAACTCAATTTCCCCTTACTACTACGTCCATTAAAATCACTACAAATATTCATTTATATATCAAGATAAAATGCCAGGGATCACACTAGGAGACACGGTGCCGAACCTAGAAGTGGAGACGACACATGACAAGTTCAAGCTTCATGACTACTTCGCCGATTCTTGGACCGTCCTCTTCTCTCATCCCGGTATATGTAGATTTTAGGAGATTTTGTGTTTAGTATGTGAGTGTTTAATGAAGAACACTCAAGAACACAACGTTGTCGAACTACAATGAGAGAATTTGAAGAAATGTTTTCTCTGTTTTTCTTATCTTTATTTATGTCGCATATACGTTCTATTTATAAGTTACAACTTACAAGGTTACACATTAGGTTTAGTAAACTCAGAATATTAAAAGGAGAGATGGCGTCTTTGCCCATGCTAGATCTGAATCTGAATCTCTAACATTCCATTATCCCTTGTCGTTCACAGCTGGGCGCATAAGTGTCTCCGCATGCTCCTTAATTCATCCATGAATATTAAATGATGTTGACACCACCACATGATTATCTTTTCACCACATTATTATATTTTCTTCCACTTGTAACCGAACATGATCCATACTCCACATGATCGTTTAGTCCACATATTAGCCCATGTGTTCCACTACCGTGTGTTGCATTCTTTGGTTCGTGAATTATATTGAACCGTGTGTTACATTCCTTATCGTTCTCCTCAACACTCCCCCGCAAGATTGGCCGGTATGGATCCATTAGGCATATCTTGCCTTGAATATACTCACATACCATTGAAGTAGTTACCTTGGTGAAGATATCTGCCACTTGGTCTTCGCTCTTCACAAACCTAGTGTCGATTATTCCTTCTTGAATCTTCCCACGTACGAAGTGACAATCTACTTCGATGTGTTTAGTTCTTTCATGGAATACTGGATTTGAGGCAATATGGATTGCTGCTTGATTATCACAGTAAAGACTCATCGGTTCTGCTCCAGTGATCCCTAGGTCTTTGAGAAGTGCTTTTAACCATACCAATTCTTTTGTTACCTCTTTCATTGCACGGTATTCTGCTTCTACACTAGATAGTGCAATGACTTTTTGTTTCTTGCTCTTCCAGGTCACAAGATTGCCTCCCACGAATGTGCAATAACCTGTAGTGGATTTCCTATCTTTCTTATCACCTGCCCAATCCGCATCATAGTAACCAACCACATCCGTGTTCTTGTTACATTGTAACCATATGCCTTTTCCGAGGCTTCCTTTAAGGTATCGTAGTATCCTTTCCACCATGTTCCAATGATGTGTAGTGGGAGCTTGCATGTGTTGGCTCACCCTATTTACTGCAAAACATATATCAGGTCGTGTAATGGTTAGATAGATCAATTTCCCTACCATTCATTGATATTACTTCTCATCGTGCCATGGCTCCCTCTTAATCACATCTTGGTAACCATCTTCAATAGGCGTTTTTGTTGGCCTCGTCCCAAACTTCCCAGTTTCTTTAAGAAGATCCATCACATATTTTCGTTGAGATATGAACATGCTATTTTCTGACCTGGTCATCTCTATCCCAAGAAAATATTTCAGCCTTCCCAAGTCTTTGATATCAAAAGCCTTCTTAAGCATATCTTTGGTCAGTTGTACTTCCCCCTTATCACTCCCGGTGATGATGATATACTTATCAAGACCACCACTGATCCCTCTACTCCATGTTTTGTGAATAAGGAGTGATCTGCCTCGGATCTTACAAACCTCTTCTCTTCAAGACATCCACTTAGTCGTTGGTACCAAGCTCTAGGCGATTGTTTCAGCCCATATATCGCCTTTCTTAACTTGCATACCTGACTTGCATTTCTGTTATCTCCTTGAGGTGCCATCATGTAAACCTCTTCTTCTAGCTCCCCTTGCAAGAATGCGTTCTTGACATCCATTTGCCATAATTCCCATGATGAGTTAATAGCCACTGATAGAAGAACATGTACCGAATGCAACTTTGCCACTAGTGCAAATGTTTCTTTATAATTTTCCCCATATACTTGTGTATATCCTTTGGCTACTAATCTTGCTTTGTACCTTTCTACCTCACCATTGCTCTTGTACTTAATGGTATACACCCATCTACACCCAACCATTTTTTTTACCATTTGGTAGTTCGGTCAAGAGCCATGTGTTGTTCCTTTCCATAGAATTGATTTCCTCCTTCATAGCTTATACCCATTTTTCACTTTTACATGCCTCCTCATATGTCTTTGGAGCTTGTTCTTCATCAATCATGCTTAAGTATGCTTGATCCTCAACTGATATATTAGCCATAGAGTAATAAGATTGAATTGGATACCTTATGGTTTTAGAATCATCATCGTGTGTAGTAGAGTTTCGAGTTGGTAAGTAGGAGTTGTTGTTGCCTATAGACAAAGCTTTTAAGCTAGTCGTACACCCAATGCAACTCTTACTCACCTCTGAAAGTTCCATAGTTCCTGGTTGATGATCATTTGCTAAACCATTGTAATAAACCTTTGTTCTCTTAGAATCCTCTGGTAGAAGTTTTTGTGGTATAAATTTTTGTCTTTGGCTCCTTTTCAGTTGCAGTCCTGTAAATGCTGGCTCATGCTCGGTCTGGTCTGGTTGAGAGTTTTCTTCTTCAGATTCTGATTTCTCCTCTTCAGATTCTGATTTCTCCTCCTCGGATTCTGATCTTATTTCTTCGGTTATGTCTTCTAACCCTTGTGCACTCGCATCACTTTCTGACTCATATGATGTGTTTTTCGTACTTCCTTTGTTCTGACTATTCTTATCTTGTGTGTTTTCCTCATTAGCGTGATCTATTCCTGATGGAATGCACACTCCGGAGCTACCCTTTTCATCATTTTTCTCTGTATTTTGCAAATTGATCTCTACAAGATTTTCCCACTTCTTCTCTTTGTAGAATCTTGTATGCTCATCAAACCTTACATCCCTAGAAACATATATTCGATTTATTTCTGGATGGAATGCCTTGTACCCCTTTTGTGTTGTCGTGTACCCAACAAACATGCATCTTAAGCTTTTTGGCTCAAGTTTGTCTCTTCGATCCTCCGGTACAAACACGTAACATTTGTAGCCAAAAACCTTCAGATTATCAATGCTTGGTTTCTTCTTGTTGAATACCTCATAGGGAGACTTATCCCCCAAACCTCTTGTTGGTAGTCTATTGATGACATAACAAGCTGTCATCGATCACTCCATCTCCCCAAAAACTCTTTGGAACTCCCTTATCAAACATCATCGTTCGAGCCACTTCTAAGAGATGTCTATTCTTCCTCTCGGACATCCCATTTTGTTGTGGCGTGTATGGACATGTCGTTTGATATACTATGCCTTGTTTGCTCACAAACTCTTTGAACTGCTTGTTGACATATTCACCCCCATTATCGCTTCTCAATACCTTGATTCTTGCCTTGTATTGAGTTAACACATAGTTGTGGAAGTTAGTAAATGCTTCAAATACTAAACTCTTTGAATTAGCAGGGTGATCCATGTGTACTTAGACTTTTCATTAATGAAGGAAACAAAATACTTGTATTGATCTCGTGAAGTACACGGTGAGGTCCATACGTCCGTATGCACTAAATCAAAACATTCAGCATATTGAGTAGATGAATCAAGAAAAAATGTTCTACAATGCTTTCCCATAATGCATGCTTCACATTCTTTTCCATCTTGTCCATGATTAGGTAAGACCAGTTTGATAATCTTTGAACTTGGGTGTCCTAGACGCTCATGCCATGGTAAGTTCACTCCAACCACGTTTAGACCGAAACACTTCTCTTTTGCATCATCAACCGATTCCACCAACTCGTTACAACTCTTTTCTTCCTTCTTATTTAAAAGATAGAGACCTCCCTTAACCTCCCCCTCACTGATTACTTCCTTGGTTTTAATGTCCTGAAACTTCATGAAATCAGACCCAAATACAGCCAAGCAATCCATGTCCCTAGTTATCTTATGAACGGATAAAAGGTTTGAGTTAAAATCCGGAACATATAACGCTTTTGTATCCTTTCTAAATAACTCAAGGTTTCCAATTCCTCTTATTTGTATATCTTTCCCATCAGCAATGGTAACTCTACCCCCATATGGTTCTACATCTTTTAACAAGCTTATGTCTCTAACCATATTATGAGAAGCTCTCGAGTCTATGATGATTCTATCACACGATTTTAGGGTGGAAAATTTATTACCGGACTCGGCCAACTTGGCAATGCTTTTGATGAGAGCATCCAAGTCTGACCTTCTTACCACATCGCCTTCACCGCTCACGAATGCCGAGCCAGCAAAGTTCCTCGGTCCTTGGTTGCTCCCTTGACCGGTCCCCCTTAGTCTCATTGGCTTCAAGTGTGGATATAAAGTCCAACACTTCTTTTTAGTATGCCCCTTCATCTCACAATGCTCGCATTCTAGTGTCTTCTTATCATTTTGTGGATAAGGCTTATGGACAAAGTGAGCCATCTCACTTGACTTGTTAAACAAGCCTCGTGAACCTTCCTCCTTTTGAATCATTCCATACACTTCGTTCAATGTAGGAAGCTTTTCCAACCTAAGCACATGACGAATCATGTCTTTGTACAAGCTGTTGAGAGTCAAGAGGAGGCTGAACACTTGGTCTTGCTCCCTTCTCTCATTAAGCTCCTTAGCTTCCACGGTAGGAGGCTAAGCATTTCTAGTTCAGCCCATAAACCTCTGAACTCTCCAAACATATCTGAGAACGACTTTCCCTCCTGTTGTAAGTCATTCAAAGCCTTCTTCACCTCATATTTCCTTGATATATTTGAGAGGTTTCCAAACACTCCCTTGAGAGTGGACCATAAATCCTTCGCGGTTTCAGAATATGAATATGCCGCAAGAATAGATGGTTTCAACGATCCTTGTAAGGCAGCTAGCACGAACTGATCCTCTTGGTCCTCCTTTGACTCTCGTACGTCGTCTTCAGTAGGTTTCGTTGCTGGTCCTTCCTCCACAGTGCCGTTTCCTCCGAGCTCCACTTTTGGCTCAACATACTTCCACAGCCCACGGCTTCTTCGAGCAGCTTTGGCGGTTCTTGCCCATAAGAGATAATTGTTTCCCTTCAGGATAACTGGCAGTACAATGCTCTTTTGTGACTCCATTTTCGTAACAAACAGAACTGAATTTATCAAAAATATATATATTTTTTTTTTTTTTTTTTTTTTTTTTTTTGTAATGAATGATGAATGAAAGAAGAATAAGAAAAATATAGAACCGATGAGATTATGAAAGAGTTAAAAGGATTTGATTATGCTCTGATACCATGTAGATTTTAGGAGATTTTTTGTTTAGTATGTGAGTGTTTAATGAAGAACACTCAAGAACACAACGTTGTCGAACTACAATGAGAGAATTTGAAGAAATGTTTTCTCTGTTTTTCTTATCTTTATTTATGTCGCATATACGTTCTATTTATAAGTTACAACTTACAAGGTTACACATTAGGTTTAGTAAACTCAGAATATTAAAAGGAGAGATGGCGTCTTTGCCCATGCTAGATCTGAATCTGAATCTCTAACATTCCATTATCCCTTGTCGTTCACAGCTGGGCGCATAAGTGTCTCCGCATGCTCCTTAATTCATCCATGAATATTAAATGATGTTGACACCACCACATGATTATCTTTTCACCACATTATTATATTTTCTTCCACTTGTAACCGAACATGATCCATACTCCACATGATCGTTTAGTCCACATATTAGCCCATGTGTTCCACTACCGTGTGTTGCATTCTTTGGTTCGTGAATTATATTGAACCGTGTGTTACATTCCTTATCGTTCTCTTCAACAGTATATACGTTTAATGTATAGATCTTGATTCAACCGGTTTAGTCCGGTTTTCATAATATATGATTTTTGTTACAATTAATTCTAATTTATTTCCTTGATTTTTGTCGACGGACACACAGGGGATTTCACGCCGGTATGCACCACGGAGCTCGGTGCGATGGCCAAGTACGCTCATGAGTTCGAGAAGAGAGGCGTGAAGCTCCTTGGTTTGTCTTGTGACGACGTACAGTCCCACAAAGACTGGATCAAAGATATCGAAGCCTTTACGGTATAGTTAACTTAAATCTCATGCATGCAAACCAAACTAATTAATCTTGATCTAGCTAGCTAGAGATTATATTTTGGTTTGTGATTAATTTGTGAGTCTGTGACATGTATATAATATAGCACGGAAGCAAGGTGAAGTACCCTATAATCGCTGACCCGAACAAAGAGATCATTCCTCAGCTTAACATGGTTGATCCAATCGAGAATGGACCGTCTCGTGCTATAATTTCACATATTATTGCATGTAGGTATGATTTTGTTGGTTAATTTTGGATTTGCGATATAGATAAAGTTGAGCTTCTTGTATCCATCAACCACGGGATGTAACATGGACGAAGTATTAAGGGCTTTAGACTCGTTGTTGATGGCGTCTAAACATAAAAACAAGATAGCCACTCCGGTTAACTGGAAACCGGATGAACCGGTTGTGATTTCGCCTGCTGCATCTGACGAAGAGGCCAAGGAGATGTTTTCTCACGGTTTCAAGACCGCCGATCTCCCGTCCAAGAAAGGCTACCTGCGTTTCACCGATGTCTCTTGAAAGACGAAAAAAAAAAAAAACTTATTATGTAGTACGAGTATTGTATAATATCAGGTGTATTACGTGTTGATGAAAATAATTACGTTTGGTAACGTATGATGATGTGTTGTAGTAGGTTTAGGGCCTTGCATTAATAAAAACTAGTTTGTTTTATAAAGCTGTACTGGTCAGACTGGAATTGAACCGAATTTTCAATCTTTCCTTTCGATCAATAATATTGAAACCTTAAAGAGGTATAAAATCAACACTAATCATAGATCCCCGAGAAAACCCTAGTTCTCTCTAAACTATGAAGCTCTCCGTTTTAGCGCTGCCGGCTTTGGGCGGTCGCGGTAACCGGCGCCTCCGCCCCGGGCCTCTCCTCCTCCGTTCTATCTTAGCTCTTCATCTCTCTAGCTTTGTTCTCCGTTGTAACCTTTCAAGGTCAAGAACCGAGGAACAACCGGTTCACTCCGAGCCACCACCCTTCCCGGTTATAAACCGAGGAACAACCGCCGGCGACTCCTCCGGGCAGCCGGATCCGTCGCCTCCTCCGGGCAGCCGGATCCGTCGCCTCCTCCCCAGATCTACGACTCGAACGGACAGCTTACCAGATCTCCGGTAAAGTCCGGGTATTTGGGAGCCGGCGTTCTAGGTCGAGCTACCAAGATCCTTACCATCACTCTTCGAACTCAGCGCGAGAAACCAAAACCGATTTTTTCGGCAACCATGACGATTGCATCTGGGGTTGGAATGTTTTCCTCGACCACTTCGAACCTTTTAACGGTATTGTCTCACAGATCCCTCTCCAAAGGAACTGATGAGGCTAGGCTTTCAAAGAATCTCGGCTTCTACAGCTGTTTTCCTCCGCCCATCAGGATCTATCTAGCAAGGGCTGTCAGCCCAAAACTCTAATTCTAAATTTCTTAAGTCTTTTATTGGTTGTAATATGCGATTATGACAAGTTGGTTGAGGACCCGATTCTGTTTCTTTCAACTATTGTAACCGTTTAATATTATGAAATGAAGTGTTCGCCGACCAAAAAAAAAAAGGTATAAAATCTTAACATTATTAATACCAAAAAGAGAAAAAAAAATCTGAACATGAAAAAAAAAAAAAAAAATTGAAACCGAATAGAATGTAATATTAAATTAGAGAAAAAGTGAATTGAGTTTATAAAAATGCTAATACTCTCATTTACATCCGAAAGTGAGTTTAAACCGAACTTAAAAGTTAAAAATCGAACATAATATATTTTTAAATAAAGATAATATAACTAAAATCGTTGAGCCATCTCCATCAACGATACTTGCCAACGTTGTTGCCAAGATGTGGAATCTATCAACAATATACTCTTTCAATGCCCTTACGCGTCAACAATATGGTGTCTCTCCAACATCCCTTTCAATGGTTTTCAGCATCCATCAAATTCCTTGGAACAAAACATTATCTCTCTACTACTCACCTATGATTCAACTCTGGATAAAAGAAAAACAACATGGGCCTTTTCGGATTGGTCGGCAACTATGGAAGTCCAAGCATTTTCTAATTAATAAAAAGACGTTAAAATATGGGGAAAACGGTCATTTAATTCCCCAAGTATTTGCAATTGACACATTTATTCCTCAACTATCACTTGGGCAGATGAATTCCCAATATTATCTTTGACTTTACAAATTAAAGCTCGATTAAAGTCCACGTTTAAGCTTTTAACAGAGACGTTAAGTGTGATTAATGAAGTGCGATATAAAACCCGACAAAACATAACAAAATCCCCAAATTGCGAAACTAAGAACCCTAAATCGAAGCAGCATAGATTTTCCGGCGACGAATCCGGCATGAAGAACCCGAAGAAGCGGAAATCTGCTCCAGAAGCATCTTCATCAGTAAGTAATGAATTTAGTTTATTGCTTAGTCAGATCTTATCTCCCAGAAGGAGTAAGCTTCCAATTCGAAGGGAGACTCAGAATGAATCCTAAGATAAAAGCGAAGGAGATGGTGGATGAAATCAAGAGGGAGTACAATATGATTGTTAGTGATCATCAGTGTACGAGAGCAAAGAAGCTGCTAAATAAAAAGAGAAAGGCTAGCCATGAATCTCATTTTGCTAGAATATGGGATTATCAAGAAGAGATTCGTACATCTAATCCCGGTTCTACTATGGAGATTGAGACGATTCCTGGGCCTAATCCTGGAAGCTTGCAACGATTCTACCGTCTTTATATATGTTTTGAAGCATTGAAATCGGCTTGGAAGAAGTCATGTAGGCCTATCATAGGCTTAGATGCGTGTTTTATGAAATGAGATATCAAAGGCCAAATGCTAGCTGCTGTTTGTAGGGATGGTGATAACAGAATATTTCCAATTGCTTGGGGAGTGGTTGAGGTGGAGGATATTAGTAATTGGTTGTGGTTTGTGCAACTTCTGAAAAAGGATGTGAGTCTTCAAGATGGAGCAGACATCACTATCATTTCAGATAAACATATTGTAAGTTACATTTATGAGTTACATTATGTTTATGATTTTGTTTATGAGTAACATTTAACATTTCTTATTTTTTGTTGTGGTGACAGGGATTGTTAAATGCGGTTCAGAATGAGCTTCCTAAAGCTGAACACAGAATGTGTTCTAGACACATTCTCGAAAACTGGAAGAAAACAAACAAAGACATTGAGCTTGAGCGTTTGTTTTGGAAGATAGCTCGGAGCTATACAAGTCAAACATTTGCTATAACCTAGAAGAACTGAAAAAATACAACCAAGGTGCGTATGATTCACTACAATTAACTGCGCCATCAACATGGACACGAGCTTTCTTTAAGACAGGATCTTGTTGCAATGATAATCTGAACAACCTCTCGGAGTCTTTCAATAAAAGCATTCGGGAGTCTAGGAGGAAACCTTTGCTTGATTTCTTAACGGAAGTAAGGAGAAGATGCATGGAAAGGAATGCAAAGAGGACCATTTTGACCAATAGGTGGAAGAAAAGGTTCACTCCAAGAGCAGACAAAGAGATTGAGCTGAATAGGCAAAAAGCTAAGGATTGCATGAGATACATGACAACATGGACTTTGCATGAGGTAGACTTTCATGGTGATGCTTACCGTGTGGATATGGATTTGAAAACATGTGGATGTGGCTATTGGCAATTGAATGGCATTCCATGTATGCATGCTATGTGTGTCATCACAACAACAAGGTTAAATCTCAATGATTATGTCTCCGATTACTATTTGACTTCAACATGGCGCCAATTGTATGTTCAAGGTATGAAGCCTATACAAGGCATGAAGTTGTGGAGACGCACAGGCCGTTTACCAGTTTTACCTCCACCATCACGATTCAACCGTGGAAGACCACATGGTCATGCTAGGAGAAAAGGTCCTCAAGAGTCATCCTCTAACCCGAGCAAGTTAACACGACATGGTCGTGTTGGAACATGCTCAAATTGCAAAAAAGAAGGACATAATAAAACAAGATGTTCTAATCCACCTGCAGCTCCTCAAGAAAAAAGGCCAAGAGGTCGCCCAAGGAAGGATCAAAGCCTATCATCACAATCATCCCAAGCTTCTCAATCACGGATGTAATTCTGTTTCTGTTTGGTTTTATGACTGTATTTTGCTTTAACACCATGTGGTTTTAAAACTTGTGTTTTGTGACTTGTGTTTTGTGTGAAAGACTTGTGTTTGATTTGGTTTATGCATTGTGTTTTGTTTAACACTTGTGTTTCATTTGGTTTGTGACTTGTGTGATTTTGGGTTTTGTTGTGATTTTGTCATGAACTTGGCTAAATTGTGAATTGCCGAATACATAGAAAGAGATACAAAGACATACAAAGTCTTACAAAGTCTTACATGACCAATTTGAAACCATGCCCAAGGCTTACATTCCTAACAACTTTATCTCTTTCTAATCCTCTTTCATTAAACCGATAGTAACATGAGTTAGAGTTCTCCTCCTACATTAAACGAAGACCTTAGTAAAAGAATCACTCAAATCTGTACAAGAACTCAAATCGCAAAAGAATCACTTACAGAGCTAGAAGTTTCTGGGCAAGGATTCTGAAGCTTCTTCATGTTCGTCATGCCCTTCGCAGTTTTCTTCTTCGTCTGGGGATGTCCGACTTCCGAGTTCAAGCTGGAATCGATTTGGGAATCGACCTCGCCGCTGCTTCGATTTAGGGTTCTTAGTTTCGCAATTTGGGGATTTTGTTATGTTTTGTCGGGTTTTATATCGCACTTCATTAATCACACTTAAAGTCTCTGTTAAAAGCTTAAACGTGGACTTTAATCGAGCTTTAATTTGCAAAGTCAACGATAGTATTGGGAATTAATCTGCCCAAGTAATAGTTGAGGAATAAATGTGTCAATTTCAAATACTTGGGGAATTAAATGACCGTTTTCCCTTAAAATATGTATATATAACTAAAAGAGTTTATTACGCGTAATGCCAAAAAATTTAAACTTCTTTCACAAAATGCCACATTCTCGATTTCTTTCACAAAATGCCACATTTGTTACTTGATAGAGTCATTATTCACATGTTTTTATGCGTTACAATAAATTAGTTTTACGCTTTATAACTAATATTTAGTATAGTTTTGGTGTGTGCATATGTTTATGTTGTTTTTAGGTACTTAGAGCTAAATCTTGGTTTTTAGAGTGTTTTTGGAGCTTACTGAAGCCTATGGAAAAACTGGTGCCATTGCTTGGGTCACATACATTCGAAGAGATATTTCGCAAAGTCTGAACAAGGGTGTATCGACCCGAGCATCGACCAAATGGGGTCGATGTGGATCCTAGGCCACTCATCTCACGAATGCATCGTGGACGTGGACGATGCTTGCAGACGAAGGCTGACCATCGACCAGGAGCATCGACCAGATGGGGTCGATGCTGTCCGAGAAAAATGATAATTTCGATGATGTGGCGAACAAGATAAGGGTAACTTGTTCTTTCGGTTTTGAGGCTTCTAGAAACGTGATAAACTCGAGATTATTAGTTCTTAAAACCCTAGGACTATATATACTTATATAATCTCATTCATAAACAAGTTTTGAAATGCCTAGACACTTTACATCCAATAAAACTTCTTCTTTCTAGGTTTACCTCTTCTCTTATGCTTTGATTTATGTTTATGCTATTACTTTGATTATTATTCTAGGTTAGTTTAGTTTATTACTTTATTGTTTTAAGATCCAAAACCCTATCTCTGCTGTAACCCACAAAGAGACTAGAGAGTGGATCCTTTAGACCACGAGGATGGTGATCGATGATGGGATCTAAGTTTTAGGATTTAATATGTTTGATTGTGCTTAATCAATCTAGCTACTCTAGTATACATCCTAATGCTAAGTATTCTCTTATGGGTGATGCTTAAGTGTATAACCGAATCCAGTAGGTGTGGTTATAAGTCAAGGGCACATTGAGGAAACAATGCGGTTCATGTGGAGAGGTCACAAGAGTTTATGCTCCCATAGGGTGTGCTATTGGTGCTGCCCGTTTCTCCTTAGGGTTTGTGACTTGTTCTTCCCATTTGTTCCAAGTTAAATGCAAACTAAAAGGTTGACTTTATTCTTCTCGTTTTACAGATTGGCAGAGATTAACCATGACCATTATAAGAAGGGGGTAACACTGAGTGGAAGTGACTTGGGAGGATGGAAGCTCCATGTTATGATGCCCAGAGCCAACTTTAGAGAGTATTACATTGGTTGCGGTTATAACTGTGAACGTTGTAATGATAGGCCAGGTTGTATCAGAAATTACTACATAAATTACAGGTACATAAATAAATTTGGCAGATATTGTTTATTGAGTCTTGATAACAAAGTCTGTAACTTCCCACTAATTCGGTGTTATTTTTGGCTCTTGATAATGTAGGCAGAAGCCGCAGACCTTTGGCAGTCCCTTTAGCAAGTTTGGTCGTTTTGCAGCTAGTATTGGTCGGCTTTACAGATAGTATTGCTCATTACTTGTTTCTCGACCAGCTACCTCAAACTATTTTATATGTAAGAAAACTTGTAAATTCTAAAATATTACGGACGTGATTGGTTGTGGCTTTGGAATCTTTGTACATCCATATTTAGATCTAGAACTCTAAATTCAAAGCAATCACGCTATACATATATTTTAAAAACCTAAAGCCATTTTTTTGTTTTTTTGGGCTTATTTTAGTTGTAGAAAGCTAAAAATCTAAAGTCATAAATTTTGATCTTTGGAAAATTATGGAAATTTGGCTCTGCAAATTATTTATTATGGAAAGTTGGTTCTACAGCCTAAATTCTAAAGGTACAGCAAAAAATTTCACAGCAAAAATCCTAAATCTATAGCAAAAACACCAATCAGGGCGTACATATAATGCTATTAGTCTTAAAAACTAACAAAAAAAAAGCATCAAGAGTAAACATGTCTAAACATTTAATTTATTTTTACTATTAAAAATACATATTAAAAATAAAATTCTTTACAAAATCTATTTTCAATTTTATTCAAATTACACTTAATTAATTTTTACTATTAAAAATACATATTTGAAAATAAAATCTTCACAAAATCTATTTTCAATTCTATTCAAAATTTTCTTAAATAGATCAATTAGTGAAACAAAAATTTAATTTAAAAAGTAGTAATTGTATAAATTAATAATAAATTAATTATAGATTTCGATATAAATAAAAAAATAAAATTATAAACAAATTTCTCAAATTTCCACTACAATATTACTAATTAAATTAATTTAAAAATCATAATACATATCTAATACTATTAATTGGGAATTGTACATTATAAATAAATATTTAAATTGTAAACAATTACATACGATATTATGATCTTAAAAGCAAACAATAAAAAATCACTAAGGAAAAATATGTTAGTATTTTATTCTTTATCTTTATAGCCACAGTAATCTAATAAATATATATATATATATATATATATATATATATTTTTTGTCAACAGCTTTATATAAAATTAAAAAGGTTTTGTGACATATTTATATTTATAAAATTAAAAAGGTTTTTGTTATCTAATAAATATTTATATACTATCCATATAATCAAACATAATTATGTAATAAATCTTATTAAAAATTAGACACAATTTACAATAGTAAATCAACAAAATATTTTTGTTTTACAAACATAAAAGATATTAATTTAAAATTTAAAACATTCATGTAAATTTTTTTTTTGAAAGATTAAAATGAATATTTTAAAATAAAATCAAACATTTACTAAAAATAGATTTTTTATACTCATAGTTGTTTTATTATTAAATAATAATATATCATGAAATAAGTATAGAAATGATATATATTTAATAGTACTACATTTTTTAAATGAAAAATCAAATAGTTGAAGTTAATATCCTGATACTAATATGATGTGAGCATGGATCCAAGATTAGGAAACCGAGCTCAAGATCTTCAAGGAACGGTGGAGGTGGGTCGAATGATGGAGATAGTCACGGCGATGTGGTTCAAACCGAGGGGGCTAGCGAGTGGATGGCGTGATGAGATGAGATCTTCCTTGATCTGAAGATTGAAGAACTGAGGTTGTAACGTGAAGGAATGGGCAAGGTTCTCAGTTCCAAAGCCTCCAAGAAACCGTGATAGAGATGGAGAATACAAAGTGTGAGAAACTCAAACTCTTTGAGGTTCTTCTTTCAGTTGTGAAGTGCTTGGAGCACTTCTTGCCTCTGTGGTGGTTGGAGCACTTCTCCACGGTCGTTGGCGGTTTGCTCCGATCAAATGTTGGCTCGATGTTTGATCCGGTGTCTCTTCCTTAAGCTGGAAAGAGTTGTTGACTCTCTCATGATCTCTAGAAACAACACCACTCAGCCGTGTTGTTATGACCCCATCGTTTTGATTCCGTCTTAGGCGGAAAAAAAGAAGCAAGAAAAACAAACTTGTAAGGAGAGGCATTGTTAGCTTCAAGTCTAAGCAAGAAAGAAAAAAATTGAGTTTACTTATGATGTTTCTTTTGTACTTGTAGTCCATTTCTTCATAACAAAAATAAGTGTTTCAGGCTCTTAAGACGAATGGGGAAATAATAAGTCGTGAAGTGAATGGGAAATCACTTTTTCGTCACATTTATGTTACACGGCGTAAGAACAACCGAGAAACCATTTTTGTTAGTGGTTTCAACAATGATATTGCTGAGGATGCTAAAAGAAAACAACTCAAGGAGATATTCAAAGGATATGCACGGATCATCCACATCCTTTTTCCTAAAGACGAAGGGTGTGACTTCTTCCTCTAATTAGTTATTTTTTCTTCGTTTCTAAAACGCTAATGCTTTTTTGTTTCTACAGGCTTGCTTACGTGCAGGGTCGGTTTAAACATTTTATATGTCCTGGGCGAATTTAAAAAATAGGTCCTTAACATATCAAAAACAAAAAAAACATTATGTTTTTTCGACAAAATATCATTTTTAGCAAAAATAAAAACAAGCAAAATACAAGCAAAACATAAACAAAACAAATCCTTCATTTGATTCTTCTTTTTTCCAAACTTTTTTTGCAATCTTTTGTTCACTGACCTTCACACCGTAATATCTATTTTTTGAATCTGAAAAAAAAGGAGAAGCCAAGTCATTCCAAGAAGAAACGATGTTTTCGAGTTTTAGTCGATGCAAAATCATGAATAACCATTTCAAAATCAACAGTATCTATTATATTCATTTCAATACATAAAATAACTAATCCATTCAATATTTCTTGAGACGTAGAAATTCTCAAATAATTCTTCAACAATTTTAATTTTGAAAAACTTATCTCCACTGAAGCCATAGTCACTAGTGTAGTCAAAAGAATTCGATACGCAATTGAAACATTCGGATAACAACACATATCCTCAACAAACTCAAGAATTTCACTAGGTTCCATAGTGCATAGGATAAAGTCATTTGCAATACTCTCAACTCAGAATAAAAATCATTAGAATCAAAATCCGAGGAGCTACTATGAGAAAATGTTTTGTGAAAATGAGTGCAATGCTCAATTCACTTTCATACAATGCCTTTAATTTTATCGAATCAAATAAGAATCCAAATACACTTTTAAAAAAAATTATTGGCCCTTCATTAAATTAAAAAAATTGGGTCCTTTCATTAAATTAAATTTTTTTGGACCCTTTAGTTACACTAAAATTTTTTTTGGACATCTACGTTTGGACCTTTTTATTTATGGGTCCGGGACGGTCGCACTGCTCGCCCTTGTTGTTAAGCCGGTCCGGCTTACTTTCTTATAAAAAAAGATACAAAGCTGTTAAGAAAGGCACTATCCAAAGGTCATATCAATTGGAATGGAGTTAAAATCCATGTTAGGTACGCTGTAGTGAAAGGAAAGCTTATGAAGGAAAATTGGGTATCAATTTAAGGTACATAAAGTTTTGTTTTTTTCCGCGTATAATTTAGGAGGGTTAATTTAATCATAGATTTTAATGGATTTGGAAATCTTTGTCAAATCATGTGTTATTCAATCATTGATTTTAAATTTTTTATCAAAATCATGTGTTATTCAATTATTGATTTTAAAATCTTTATCAAAATCATATATTATTGGTTCTATGATTTACAAATACTAGTTAAAATCACCTTTTATTCTATATTAAAGATTTGAATATGGATTTGAATGGATTTGAAAATCTATTTTACTTAAAAATAGAGAGCTTGAAATCTGTAGTCTCAACCATGTTATTTGGTGGATTTGCAAAAAAAAAAATATTATTATTTTAAAAAAACTAAGATCCAAACCACGCGATACTAGAAAACAAAAAAATAATAATCCAACCTAACAAATAATAATTTCTAGTACTTAACACAACTTAGTATTTAACGTTATGCTTAATCCAACCATAACACTCATCAGTAGATACTAACAAAGACTTCTTTCATCCCTAATTGGTGAATCACTTTAACCGCATCGTAAAAAATATTTTCTTCCAAGTTAGGTACTTCTTTAAGTCTGCACCTCCTTTTGTTTATGAAACACAAGCAGAGATTGTACTTACATGTGTTGGTTTACATAATTTTCTTCAAAAATTTTGTCGAACATATTATTTTCAAGAAGAAAACGAAAGTGTAGAAGAAGTTCTTGAAAAAATTAACAACAATAGTGAGAAAGTTCTTACAACACAAGACCAACAAAGAGAATATGCCAATCAGTGGAGAGATACAATAGCATCAAATATGTGGCATCAAATATGTGGAGAGATTCAACTGAGATATCATAAATGAGAACATAGAAGATTATTTATTATTTTTATATACTATATTTTTATTTTATCATAATGTTTATTTTTGAAATCCTTTTTCTATGATTTTGAAATCTGTTTTGTATGATTTTCAAATCCAAGTTATTTAACTTTCAAATCCACTTTGTTTGATTTTAAAATCAATGAAAATCCATGGATTTCCAAATCCTATAAAGATTTCTAAATCCATTAAAATTCATGATCGAATAAACTCCCTTAGAATCACGTGTTATTTATTGTTGGCATCGTTTAGTGTCTTTTGCCTATTTCATTGGCTGCAGGATATCACAGAGGCCAAAGACTTCTTCAAGCGCAAAGGGTTCGATGTTGGATCGGACTGACACAAAGGCTTATAGCGACCAACAATCAGAAATAGTTTTTGTTATTGACAAAGACCTTAAATGTACTGTTTGGATATTCACTGGGTTGAGATTGGAGAAGAGAGAAGTAAGGTCTTGGATCCAACGGTCTCTGTTTTGGTTTGTTGTTGCTTGATGATGCTTGTAACGAGTTTTGATGAAACGAAATGTGTTGAGTCATTGACAATTAACAAGTGATTCGATTCATTCAGTCAGAAAACAAATCTACTACTCTTGCAAAAGCTTTGATTGGTTGATTACCTCCATTGCCCTTGTTCGTTACAGTTTTTACTGAGACCTACCATGACTTTCTTCTTCAAATCAGAGACAAAGAAGCATTTAAACGACGAGTCATGATGACTCAGCAAATCGTTCAAAAGTTTGATAGATTCACGAGAGGAATGAGTAAAAGAGAGCTCGCCGGAATCTTCGCCGGCTAATTTAAGGCTAGGAATGTAATCCTGAAGCATATCGGCGACGTCTTTGAATCGACGGAGGTAAAGAAGCGATCTGGCTTTGAGTTCGAGAGCGAGTTCGTAATGAGAGGCGATTTAACGTCGTTTGGATCTTGTCTCGCTATCAAATTCCTCGCTTCTTTCATATACTTATCAATGATCTGGAGAAATAAACACCAAAAATTTGATCTGATCGATTTCGAATTCACAATAGATTTCAACCACGGAAGATATTGATTGTTGTTGGATTAATGATAAACACGTAATCTCAAAATTGAAATTCGCAGGATTACAAGATATTGATTGAAGCTAATTACAAGATCTCCAAACAAATTCAAAAACCTCTTAAAATTTCCCCCAAATTCACAGGATTCGGTTTCAATTTTGGAGAAGAAGATTAGAAATGAAGAAGAATCGCCACGCTGTCGTTTTTTGTCTAATTTTTTATTCTGACTTTTGTCCAAAACAACGTCGTTTTGAACACGTCGGTATCTACGTCATTTTTCGTTCACGGACCGTTAACGGTGTTCTGCGAAATGTATGAAATTGCACAAAATGTAAAGTCGGATGATGAAATTCAAATTTATGTTAGTTCGTGTATGTTTTAGCACCGTGGTATAGTCGGGACATAAATTCAACATAGTTGAATTGTCCAGGTATTTAAAAGCCCTTTTTCCTTCTAAATTACACTGTTTCTGAGGTATATAAGTAAAATGCAAAAGCTTATGCATCCAAACGCAATCGCAAAAGTATAACAATTTTAATATTTTCTGTTCTTTATTTAATCATTCTTTCTTGTCTAATGTTAATGGATGGTACCAAAAAAGCAAGCAGAGTGATTAAACCAAAATAGCTTAGGGGTGAAGAGACTATCTTCTATTTGAAACATTGTTACACCTGCAAAAACCTGTGTTCTTCTCAGTAAGTTGTAGAGATTAAAAGCCATAGAATCTGATGCGAGGAGAAAAATAAATGACAGAGAGATAGAGAGGGCTTGTTTATCTCTTCTTCTTGCCACCTTTTCCTGACTTTGAAGAAGTTCCAGAGGTTGAAGTTGTGGCCTGAGGTTCCTGCTTCTTCACTTTCTGAGATTCCTGCTTCTTCACTCTCTCTGGATGTCTCGGTACCAACTCTGCAATTTTCTTCATCAGTTGCTTCCCTGCAAATATACATCAACACAAGGAGCACATCACATGTCTGTAGGAAACAACTTGCAGTGTTCTAACAGGTGGGAGTCTTTTCGTGCAAAGCATGTAAAGCAGAAAGTCAAATGTATATTCATATATATGCTCATTCCTGGACATGATGAGGATAAGATCAAAGTAAACACAAACATCTAAAGAACCAACAATTTGGAAAAGGGTTTTACGTCACTCATTTCTGCAACAGTATCAATGTGTTAAAAAGTCTAGCTATTTTGATGCAACAGTATCAATGCAAAAGCAAACACAAACTCATCAGAAGTCTTGCAATTAGCCAAAAAGTGCTTAAAATAAACTTGTTCTATATAGCTTACTTCTGACTGAATCTGCCGTGATCATATGCAACGATACCAACCTAAGAATTCAAAATATAGCAAATTGAACTGATAGAGAATGAAGAAGACAATTAGATAAACTTAGCATAAGGTGATATTCCAGTAACAATATCATAACAAACATAAACGTCTAAAAAGTCAGACAATTGCTGCAATCTGAAATTCCATATGCATAAGATCCATATGTACATAATATATAACAGCTTGTTTACCCATATGAGATTCTAATAAGTGGTAATAATGATTCTGACCATAAATGAAAAATTTAGGGATCACTGAAACAGCTACTAAAGCTTCAGATCAAAGTTGAAATTCGTGATGAATATAAATGGCAAATTTGACGAACGACGAAGAAGTTTGAATAAGGGTGACATGATGAGATAAAACAAAGCAGACAAAAATAGCAAACCACAAAACAATGTTCGAAGTTCATTTAAGAGACCAGAGTTGAATACCAACTCCTGTTTAGATAACAAGCAGGCTGGTATCAGGCAACATTCGCAGCAAGATTAGACACATCCACACATGGGTCACAAGGAGAGATCTTAACAACAAAACAAGAGCAAGTAAAGAAAATAAAGCAGATTCCATGTTATTGTTTTCTAGGTCAATATAGAGTGGCTCCTGATTTCTAGTCAGGTAAACAAAACTGCAAGCTCAATTCAACACAAAAGACAAATGTTCTACAGCGAGTGAAGATAGAACCAAGAATGGAGATGAGAGGTCTTACTTGAAGTAATGGCTGGATTGAGTAAAGTCCCATCCTCCCTTTTCAACTGCACTCTCACTCTCCCTACTTGCATGAAATCGCGCGGGTACGCTTTGTCAATCTGAAATACCGTAAGAGCTCTAATCAAAGATCGTGCACACAAATTAAAGACATACACTACATTTTCACATTAATCCAATCGGATGAGGGATTACCTCGACAGCACTAAGGAGTTTCAAATGCTTGCAACAATCACTAATCTCAATGCAGTTCGGATTCTCACATGCTTGACTCAAACTGATTCTTCTTCCCTCAGCTACAGTTTTTTTTGAGTTAATATAGACTGGATATATCACTACCCATTTCTTGATGTTGAGCGTTCCACTATCCATCTACACAGATAAAGAAAAAACAGAACCAAACACATTAATTCAAACTTTTAAATCCATAAACTATTCATCAAGAAGAAACATAACCAAATAGATTAATGGCTTAATGCAACTCTTAAACCCAAAAATAGAAGCCAAATTTTATACAAAAAAGAATAAACCAAAATTAAACAAAAACCATATATTATGTTTTATGTTCATCATCGAGAGATTTGATACACAGAGTTTTAACCCAATTAAATTACTGCAAGTGCACAGACAATCGCAGTAGTATAAGAGGAATCGAATCCACAGAGACCATCGTTACACTATGATTTTGTGAGATTTTTAAATAAAGCTAAGACAGAATATGAGGTTGTTTTGGTGACAGAGTTGCAAGCAAGTAAAACGATGTAAATTCAATAATTAAAAGGCACTAGACTAGGGTATTTCTTCGGTATTCAGAGATGAAACTTGAGCAACTATTCAGGATTAAATTCAGCACAAGTCTAGAACTCGAATATAAAAATAAGAACGACCCACTCTCGTAGCACCGAACTCTTTATCTAACAGCCTAAATACCTAAACTCTCGCTTGGACCTAGGGATGAAGATAAGCATTAATGTATTGATTCGATATGTTCACAAGCAACCGCACCGACTCTCGTCGCCTACGAATGAATGCTCACCAATGTCTTTTCTAGCAACCTAAAACACTCTCATGAATAGGTTTAACCTAAGATCATAGACTAAGTGATCAGTTTAATCTAAGCATTAAGTCTAACTATTGGCGAAGACAACATATACATGGATCCTATCTGCTCAACTTATCAACTCATAAATACCATTGAAAACCCTAATCTAGCTAATGGAACTACTCAGCCATGGAAGAACAAATCACAACAATGGATAAAAAGGAATTCATGAATAATATTGAAATAGATTAAGGTTCAGAATTCTTCTCAAACAAAGTAGTGGTTGATCCTCTGAATCTTACAAGCATGAACCAAAAATAAATCTCCAAAGTCTCATGAGAAATCGAGAGCAATAGAGAAACGATGGTCACAGAGAAAATAGAAATCTATACAATCATCAGAGAATGACTCTAGGGCTCGTGCTTCTGCTCTTTTTCTACTGGCGGCCCCCTCTCTTTATTTTTCCACGTCAGCACACCCAAAATTAGGTAAAAAGTCGAAACCCTTATTAATTCTTCGGAGCACCCTGGCAAGCACGTGCTCCCGAAACCGGACTGGGTGCTCTGCGTCTGTTTTGTGCTTTATAGCTGCGATTTCGTCCCTTTTTGCTCCAAAAGCTCAATTAGCTCCAGTCCATCAAATCCATGCTCCAAGACTTCATTCTAACCTGATTAGACTCAAAATCGACTTGAAAGACATAAAAAGACTAGTTAATATAAGCTAAAATCCTAGCATATCAACTCCCCCCGGACTTAGACCTTTGTTTGTCCTCAAACAAACTAGGAAAAAGAACAGAGAAGAGGTTTGAAAATCACGGGAACTCGCTTAGCTATTGGGGATGCCTGGACTTCATACGGCTCGTCACTGGGTGTTGGAACACGATCCATTCAACCATGGGAATCATCAAACCTTAGTTACTCACAATCCAAAGGAAATTTCGGAATCCCCATTGCTATCTCTTTACATAGATTAATGAAATAGAAAGTGCAGGGGGAATAAATCCAAAGGGTGCCAACTTCTTCTAACCAAAGACCCTCTCCCATATAACTTTCCTCTCCCCTCTTTTCCTCTTCCAAAACCACCATCTTTTTGCTTATTTTTTTTTTTCAGCCATCGGTTTTCATTTGCCGATGCTTCACCCTTTCTACAGCCATCACTTTTCTGATGCTCTTTCTTTTTTTTTTTTTTTTTTGGTGGGACAAATCTCCATGAGATCACAAAGGACACACGGGTCTACACATCGTCCCTTGGTTCACTTCGACTTTTTAGTTTTCCTTACAACAAGCTTTCCATGAGATCACAAAAGATACACGGGTCTACGCATCATCCCTTGGTTCACTTCGATTTGTTGCTTTGGCCTCCTCCGTTTGATTTGATTTTTTTGTTTTTTTTTTTTTTGGTCAATAGAAGGGAGTGAGAGGAGAATAGCATACTTTGTGGAGAGTTGCGTGGTCTGTTTTGGCTCGAATAGGTTTTCCCCAATGAACGTCAATCCCCTGAGAAAGAAATTGAATATCCGATTAAAGTTCAATAAAGCTTAGAGATAACTTTGGTTCAACCTATTTCCCAATGGAAAGGAGCTTTGGGGAGTGTTTAATCCATCCATGATCTTCCGGAACAGAACCTCCACCAATCTGTGAGTCATAACAAGTAATCTCAAGTCCAAATAATCCAATAGATCAAGGTCATAATTCCCTAACAGTTTTGACTCAATAAAAACACAGCAACTAGACTCGAACAAACTGACTCAATCAAAGGAAAATAAAAGAAATAATAAAAATGAAAAACTAGACCTGATTCGGACCTAAACAAAGACAAAGAAAATAAATTAGTAGCAGACCGCTCCCCCGGACTTAAATCACACCGTCCCGGTGTGAAAAAGATCAAAGGGATTAGTCGAATAAAAAGAAAAGAGCAATGGATAATACAATGGTGAAAATAAATAGTGGGTAGAATTCACCGCGAGGTACCGGTGTCCAGATCGTCTTGGCCGGCTCTGCGCTTCTTCCGTTGTAGGCGTTGGCTCTCTTCCGAACTGCTGGAGGAGGCGTGTGGCTGTGGAGCAGCTGCATCTGTATTGCGGTGACAACATCCTTTGGCCAATGTCTGCATGATCCTCTGCATGAGGCTGTTGTTCTTCCGCTGAGAAGCTATCATCCATCGCCTATACTCACCAGTACTAGGGTCATCGGATGTAGGCGGAAGATCAAACTCGCTTTGCGTGGCTGTGTAGTGGTATGGCAGAGCAAGGCGTTGGACAGTCTGATCCTCTTCATCGCTCTGGTGCTGTGGAGCACTCTGGCGAGCACGTGCTCCTGATGACGAACCGGGTGCTCCATGAGCTGGTGTGCTGATGAGGGGTTGCTGAGGAGGCTCGAACGCGAGATCGTCGGCCGTGACAAGCTGTGTGAGCACCTTGTTAGGAAGCATACAGTATTGGGTCTCACCGCTGGCATTGATAAACCGGTATGTGGTCGGGTCACGCAAGATTTTGGAGGATATTAAGTGGCTCATATCCTTGATGGCGCATATGATCTCCGCAAATCGGATGCCAAGATTGGCTTTGTATGCATTCACTATCTCCTCACCGTTACTTAACAAAGAACTGCAACCCAAGTACAACATCAAGAGCTCGTCGATGTGTACCTTATTCCCGACGTCCCGATTGAACAACATGTTACTGAAAATCCGAGCACAAACGCGAACTGCGGGGTGACGGATGCGAGTTTGGCTTGCCGAGTTGGAGCGGTATGGACCGGAGGCTATGGTCTCCCAAAAACTTACGGATTGCTCAAACTTCTTCGGGAATGCAAGCTCCTTCACCTCGTGGTGGATTGCAAAAATGCTGCTTCGTCGAACGACGGCTGCTCTGGATTAGCGTAATTGAGGCGGGCTGTAGCCAAGCATTGGCGTGTGATGTCTGGAAAGAGATAGTCTTCCTCAAAAGCAAAACTCATACATTGGGTGTGATATAGGATTTGTTGTACTTCGTCAAATATGCCCAATTCCTTGAGTGTTTCACTACACATGAGGCGTGTAGGTTCGATTCTCACCCGGAGCAATTGGTTGTAGTAGAATGAAGCTTTTTGATCCCATTGAGTGGAGGATTGTGCCGGCAAGCTGTCGTCGGGTAGGGAGAAGGCTTCGTTCTCCTTTCGCGGCCATGGGTAAGTGGGTAGGCGATTAGCGGAGGAGGAGGAGTGCGCCTTCCCCTTAGAACCGGAGAATCTCTGTTTCGGAGGCATGGCAACAGCGGAGCGGCGGAGAAATCGAGGGCAATGGTGAGCGACGGGGTGAAAGAGTAACGGTGGTGCCGGATTTGTTGAATGGCGGAGCGGCGGTTGAGAGAAAGAGAGATTTGGTGCAAGCGGTGGGGCAGCGATGGAAAAAAGGAGAGGAGAAATCAAATTAGGGTTGACTCCTTTAGTTGTCTCATGGGCCCAGTTTTGTTCGCATAAGTTTGGGCTTTCTTTGGCTCGTGTGGAGCACCCTGGCGAGCATGTGCTTGCGATTTCTGGGCGGGTGCTCGAGAGATTTTTTTTTTTTTTTTTTTTCATGAATAGCAAGACCTGAAACTTTAGAAAATAAAAACATCAGAAAACAAAGAAATGTAATAGAAATATGCACACATACCTGTGGGTTGCCTCCCACCAAGCGCTTAGTTTAAGTCTTTAGCTCGACTTGGTTAGCCACTAGGCTTGAGGAGGATCGCTCAAGGTGGCAGATCCACCTTCTCCAGTACATGGCTCAGCTAAGTAGGGCTTGAGTCTCTGACCATTCACCACAAACTCTTCTCCTCTAGAGTTTAGCAACACTACGGCTCCATGCGGCCTAAACCCCTTGATTGTGAAAGGAGCGGACCACCTCGACTTCAGTTTTCCTGGAAACAACTTAAGGCGAGAGTTAAACAATAATACTTGATCATTAGGGGAGAAACTCCTGGGGATGATCCGTTCGTCATGATATGCCTTGGTCCTCTCCTTGTAAATCCGCGAGTTATCATAGGCCATGTGCCTAATTTCCTCTAACTCGTGTAGCTGCATGGTCCGCCTTTCAAGTGCTGGTTTGAGGTCGAAGTTGAGCGTCTTCACTGCCCAGGCAGCCTTGTACTCTAACTCGACTGGGAGGTGACACGCCTTACCATACACCAAGTGAAACGGTGTAGTTCCCAAATGAGTCTTGTATGCGGTTCTATATGCCCAAAGCGCGTCGTCTAACTTCTTGGACCAGTCTTTCCTCGTTATGCTCACGGTCTTTTGCAATATGTTCTTGATTTCCCTGTTGGAGATTTCGACCTGACCGTTTGTTTGAGGGTGGTAGGGAGTGGATACCTTGTGTTTCACGCCATTCTTCCTTAGGAGGTTTTCAAAAATCTTGTTGATGAAGTGGGAACCTCCATCGCTAATCACTACTCTTGGCACGCCAAACCTTGGAAAAATGACTGATTTAAACATCTTAACCACCACTCGAGCATCATTCGTAGGGCTTGCCAAAGCCTCTACCCATTTGGACACGTAATCCACTGCAACCAAAATGTATTCATTCCCATAAGAGGATGGGAATGGTCCCATGAAATCAATACCCCACACATCAAAAACTTCAACTTCCAAAATGAAGTTCTGAGGCATTTCACTTCGCTTGCTGATGTTCCCTTACCTCTGACAGGCATCACATCTAGATATAAACCGCTGAGCATCTCGGAACATTGTAGGCCACCAAAAACCCGATTGTAGGACCTTTGAAACCGTCTTGAAAGTGGCAAAGTGGCCAGGATATGGTGAACTATGGCAATGATGAAGGATCCCTGGTATCTCCTCTTTGGTCACACATCTCCTGAATATCCCATCTGAGCAATGCTTATACAAAAAAAGTTCATCCCAGAAGTACTTCTTAATGTCTCTAAGGAATTTCCTTTTTTTGTTTCCCACGAAGTCTTCAGGCTCCTTCTCAGCAGCTAAGAAGTTGGCTATCTCTCCAAACCAGGGAAAACTGGGTTGGTGTCTCCTTTTAATCGAACTGACGAAACATTCCGGAGCACGTGCTCCGAGTGGGTGCTCCTCCGGGTGCTCGCCAACGCTACCAATACTGATTGCATAAACTTCTTCACCAGGCAGACTATCATCCATAGGTGTTTCTTCTTCAATATTCATCCTAGACAAATGATCTACCACGCCATTTTCAGCCCCTTTCTTGTCCTTAATCTCCAAATCGAACTCTTGCAACAATAGGATCCACCTCAAAAGTCTAGGCTTGGCATCCTTCTTTGTTAGCAAGTACTTCAAGGCAGTATGGTCTGTATGGACAATCACTTTCGATCCCACAAGATATGATCGAAACTTCTCAAAGGCGAAAACAATGGCTAGGAGCTCCTTCTCGGTTGTGGCGTACTTGCACTGCGCCTCATCCATAGTCCGACTAGCATAGTAGACAACATGTAGCTTCTTGTCTATCCTCTGGCCTAACACAGCCCCTACAGCAAAGTCACTCGCATCTGTCATGACTTCAAAAGGCAAGTCCCAATTGGGTGGCTGAACAATCGGAACGCTAACCAAAGACCCCTTAATAGTGTGAAAGGCCTCTAAGCATGCATCATCAAACTCAAACTTCACCTCCTTACACAGCAATCTCGTGAGAGGCCTAGCAATCTTAGAAAAATCCTTAATGAAACGGCGGTAGAAGCCAGCATGTCCCAGAAAGCTGCGGATCCCTTTTACCGAATTCGGCGGTTGCAAGCTCATCATCACCTTAATCTTTGCCTTGTCCACTTCAATGCCCTTTTCAGATATTTTGTGTCCCAGCACTATCCCATCTCGCACCATGAAGTGACACTTCTCCCAATTGAGAACAAGGTGCTTCTCCTCACACCTTTGCAAAACCCTGCACAAATTCGACAAACAAACAGAAAAAGAACTCCCAAACACAGAGAAATCATCCATGAAAACTTCCATAATATCCTCAATGAGGTCAGTAAAAATGGACATCATGCAACGTTGGAAAGTTGCTGGGGCGTTACACAAACCGAACGGCATACGGCGGTATGCGAAAGTGCCGTAAGGACATGTGAACGTCGTCTTTTCTTGGTCGTCAGGATGGATGGGGATCTGGAAAAAACCTGAATAACCATCTAAGAAACAGTAGTAAGGATGATTAGCCAAGCGTTCAAGCATTTGATCAATAAAAGGCAGCGGAAAATGATCCTTGCGAGTAGCAGCATTCAATTTCCGATAATCTATGCACATCCTATGTCCGGTTACTGTCCTAGTTGGTATCAATTCATTCCTATCATTCCTTATTACAGTGATCCCTCCTTTCTTAGGTACTACATGCACAGGGCTGACCCATTTGCTGTCAGAAATAGCATAGATCACACCAGCCTCTAGAAGTTTCATTATCTCTTTCTTGACGACATCTTTTAGATTCGGATTTAACCGTCTTTGATGCTCGATAGAAGTCATTGATTCATCTTCTAGATGTATCCTATGCATGCATAAGTCAGGAGAAATCCTAGTGATATCATCAAGTGAGTATCCTAAAGCTTTCCTATACTTTCTCAATTCACACAAAAGCAAGGTAACCTCAACATTATTCAAATTCGCATTCACTATCACAGGGTATGTAGAGTTAGGACCGAGAAATGCGTACCTTAGCCCAGCTGGAAGGGTCTTTAGCTCGAGTTTTGGAGCTTTCAGCTCGCTCCAAGTATAGCTAGCATCCCGTGTTGGAGCATGTGCTCCCGTCAAATTTTTTTCTATCGCCTTTTCATCCTCTTCCAGGCTCATATATGCAACCATCTTCTCTATTATGTGGCTTGAATCTAGCATTTTTGCAAAACCCTCGGAATCTGCACTCAGAAAACCGTGCTCACCTTTAACCTTAGTTAAGGCTACTTCCAATGGGTCATCCGCCAATAATTCTTCAGCTACTTCCCCAGCCGTCTCTGAACCATCGTTAACAACAAATGTCTGTCCATCCATCATTGGCTGCTTGAGAAGCTTGTTCATTTCGAACCTTACTAGCATGTCTCCCAAACGGAGGTTGACAATCCCTTCTTCAACATCTATAATTGCGCGTGCTGTGCATAAGAATGCACGCCCCAAAATCAGAGGATCTCTTGGTTCCTCATCTAACTCCAGAACTACGAAATCTGCTGGGATGAGTGTATCTCCTATTCGAACATGCAGATCTTCAATTATCTCAACCGGTAACTTGGTTGACCTATCCGCGAACACCAACGATATCTTGGTAGGCTTGAATTTCGTGAACCCCAAGCGCTTTGCCATAGAGTATGGCATCAGGTTTACGCTTGAACCTAAGTCACAAAGAGAGCAGGCAAAGGTCATTGATCCGATCTTTACCGAGATCACGAACCTCCCTGGATCGCCCTTCTTTGTCAGCACTTTGTTCTGGAGTATTGCACTGCATTCCTTTGTTATCATCATCATACTCTCTTCTTCAACAACCTTTCCAGCCACCAGCTCTTTCATGTACCTCTTTAGGGTTGGTACCATCTGCACTGCATTCACCAAAGGAAGCTTTACCGTTAAGTCTTTCAACATCTCCCTACACTTAGCATCTTCCAAATCTTTCCGAGTTTTCTTTGGAGAAACTGGATAGGGAACCCTTGGCACGTAGACTCTCTCAGGAGGAGTTTCTGCGGATTTGGCGGGAGCATCCTGTTGGAGCATGTGCTCCCGAGGAGGGTTTGGGTGCTCGCTCGGTTTTGCCTGAGATTCGGCTGGCGGAGTTTCAACCTGTATTCCTGAGTGTGAACCATGTTCCAGCATGTCTTCATCGGTGGTGATATCTTTCCCTTGGGTGTTGTGCTCCATAACACTCTCACTCCCTTTTCTAGTGACTTTGGGACTAGTTGGAGGTGCCAACACTTTCCCACTTCTCAGCTCTACTGCATTGACATATTCATTCCTGGGATTCATCTCTCTTTTCCCAGGAAGAGTCCCACTAGGTCGCTTAATTGCTTCAGCAGTTTGCGCAACTTGAGTGTCTAGCTTCTTCACGTGAGCCGTAACGGCTTCATACTTCGCGTTGAGATCATTATACATGTGATCTACCTTGGCATTGATCTCTGTTGCTGCCTTTTGCTGATTCATCAAGAGCTGCTGCATGAGATTTTTCAGTTCGTCTTGAGAGTTTGGCGCAGCGTTTGATTCTTGAGCGTTTGCGAAGTTGGGCTTTTGTTGAGTCCCTCCTTGGAATCGGTTCTGGTTTTGAGTATGGACGAACTGCTTCCCTTGCTGGTTGCTGGAGTAGAACTTCTGGAATCCTTGGTTCTGTGGCAACTGATTCATACCTCCTCCTTGCTGCGGATAGAACTGGTCTTGTGGGTTTTCCACATTGGTGCTTCGGTAAGAAAGGTTCGGGTGGCTCCTATAGTTTGCATTGAAACCGCGGTTCTGAACATACCCTTGCCCACTCACGTAATTAATCTCTTGCATACCAGCATCATCATCCTCTTCAAAATCTTGGGAGATAGGCGCGTTACACTCTCATCCACAAAATGCATCGATTTGCTTCCCCTAAGTAGTTGATTTACTTTTGCTGTCAGCTCATCAATCTTTTGCGTCTCCATGCTGTTTACTTTCTTGGATCTATCATACTCAGGAGACTTGTTGCTGGAGCTCGAAGCTAAGTTCTCAATCAGCTCAAAAGCGCCTTCCTTAGTCTTGGTCATAAAGTCGCCATTGCTGGCCGCATTCAACGCATTCCTATAATCCCACTCAACACCATCATAGAAAATACCTAGGATCTGCTCATCCTTGAACCCGTGGTGAGGACACTCTCTTCTATACTCCTTCAGCCTTTCCCAAGCTTCACAGAAAGCTTCTCCAGAATGCTGTTGGAACGAAGATATCTTGTTCCTCAAAGCGGCAGTTTTCGATTTGGTTTAAAAGTGATCCAAAAATGCTGCTCTAACCTCAGCCCATGTCGTCAATAAAGCTGATGGCAGTGATTTCAACCAACGTGAAGCCTTGTCCACAAGTGAAAAAGGAAACAACTTGCACTTGAGAAACTCGCTAGGCACTCCATTAGATACCGTGGTGCTGCAGATTTCTTCAAAGTTCTCAATATGGTCCATCGGAATCTCAGCTGGAAGTCCATGGAAGAGGTGCTGCTTCACCAATGAAATCAACTGAGGCTTGATTTCAAAGTCTTGCCTCTGAATGGTAGGAGGCACGATGGCAGCTCGGTTTCGGTAGTATGCATGCGGATTGTCCGCGTCTCCGATACCGGGCTGTGGTTGCGGAGCTTCTTGTCTTTCTCTCCGCATCTGCTCTATCTCATCACGGAGCATCTGTACCTGAGCAGCCATTCCGTTTTCTTGCTCGGCCATGTCAGCTGTGAGTTTTCGCTGTCGGTTCTCTCGTTCTAGTCTAGCTAGATCGGCGTTTGAGATATTTACTAAGGTCTCGGTGCAATTTCTTCTTGTTCTTTTACTGGTCATGCACCTGAAACATAAGGAAAAAGAAAAGAGAAAAGAAAATCAGTAGTTTCTTAGACTATATCTAAAATCAAAAATCAAAGGTAACGCAATTGGTCCCCGACAACGGCGCCAAAAACTTGATACACAGAGTTTTAACCCAATTAAATTACTGCAAGTGCACAGACAATCGCAGTAGTATAAGAGGAATCGAATCCACAGAGACCAAGGTTACACTATGATTTTGTGAGATTTTTAAATAAAGCTAAGACAGAATATAAGGTTGTTTTGGTGACAGAGTTGAAAGCAAGTAAAACGATGTAAATTCAATAATTAAAAGGCACTAGACTAGGGTATTTCTTCAGTATTCAGAGATGAAACTTGAGCAACTATTCAGGATTAAATTCAGCACAAGTCTAGAACTCGAATATAAAAATAAGAACGACCCACTCTCGTGGCACCGAACTCTTTATCTAACAGCCTAAATACCTAAACTCTCGCTTGGACCTAGGGATGAAGATAAGCATTAATGTATTGATTCGATATGTTCACAAGCAACCGCACCGACTCTCGTCGCCTACGAATGAATGCTCACCAATGTCTTTTCTAGCAACCTAAAACACTCTCATGAATAGGTTTAACCTAAGATCATAGACTAAGTGATCAGTTTAATCTAAGCATTAAGTCTAACTATTGGCGAAGACAACATATACATGGATCCTATCTGTGCTCAACTTATCAACTCATAAATACCATTGAAAACCCTAATCTAGCTAATGGAACTACTCAGCCATGGAAGAACAAATCACAACAATGGATAAAAAGGAATTCATGAATAATATTGAAATAGATTAAGGTTCAGAATTCTTCTCAAACAAAGTAGTGGTTGATCCTCTGAATCTTACAAGCATGAACCAAAAATAAATCTCCAAAGTCTGATGAGAAATCGAGAGCAACAAAGAAACGATGGTCACAGAGAAAATAGAAATATATCCAATCATCAGAGAATGACTCTAGGGCTCGTGCTTCTGCTCTTTTTCTACTGGCGGCCCCCTCTCTTTATTTTCCACGTCAGCACACCCAAAATTAGGTAAAAAGTTGAAACCCTTATTAATTCTTCGGAGCACCATGGCGAGCACGTGCTCCCGAAACCGGACTGGGTGCTCTGCGTCTGTTTTGTGCTTTATAGCTGCGATTTCGTCCCTTTTTTCTCCAGAAGCTCAATTAGCTCCAGTCCATCAAATCCATGCTCCAAGACTTCATTCTAACCTGATAAGACTCAAAATCGACTCGAAAGACATAAAAAGACTAGTTAATATAAGCTAAAATCCTAGCATATCAAGATTCGAGACCCAAACCTCCTCCTTACACAGACTCTGCTCATTCTTCATCTTTGCATGTACTTATCTCGAATCTCCGACAGGAACGGCAAAACTCCGACGTCCCTTTATTAAAACTTTTGATTTTTGTAAACGACGCCTTTTTAGAGGGATTGCTTTCTTATTGTCAGAGACGATTGCGAGGAAGCTTGTTGCTTGTTGCAGTGTTTGTCTGAGTTTTCTGGTTAGATCATTTCTTTGTATCTTCTTTCCTTCGATTCTTTGCTTCCTCCAGATTAATCACAGTTCCAGTTCTATTACTTACAGTCTGCTTTGTCAAAACCATACCTTTCTTTTTGGTCTCTGTGACTCTTATGTTCATTGCTCATAGGCTTTCTATTTAAAGCATAAATATTGTTTTCTTTTCGATCAGATTAATCTCGGAGAGCATAATGTGATTAGTTTTAGTCCTAACAGTCCTCTGTTACATGTGTTTTATTGTCTAGTTTCATTTTTGGTAGACATATATAAATTAAGAACATTGGGATTAAAACAAATGAGTTTGCTGTGAGAAATTCTCTCTTTAAATTGGATTCTTTAAAGGTATCATCCTCTATTTACCGATAATTAAGGCTTTTTGATTCTTCACTATCAGGCTTTGTTATTTGATTTCTCCGTTGAAGCCAAGTATAAAGTTATGGCACTAGTGAAAGAGGACCATTGTGAGGATTCTGATAATTATATGGGTTTTGCTCTGCACCAGGTAACACTAGTATTTGTTCTATAATACTGCAAAAGCTTGTTTCTTTTAGAGTTACAGAGGTTGATTTCCTTGGTTTGCACTTTGCAGGCTAAACTTGCTCTGGAGGCTCTCGAAGTTCCTGTGGGGTCTCTAATTTTTGCCTTTGCTTCATCCCAATTTGTGTTTCTTACCATTATCGATTGATGTCATATAAGAGAACTTATTTATTTTATTTTTTTTCTTCTGGTTTGTCTTGATCAGATGTGTTATTCTTGAGGATGGTAAAATCATTGCTTCAGGGCGAAACCAAACAAATGAAACACGCAATGTAATCATTCAAACTTTCAGAAGTAACTAAGCTTGAAAAGTTCCATCTGTTCTAGCTATAAGCTAGTTTCTTCAATTATATATTAGATAGTCTATCTTTCACTATCTCTCTCTGGCTTAATTTACTGAGTAATACAGAAACATATGATTGTTACCGTTACAATTTTGTTTGAACAGGCCACAAGACATGCAGAGATGGAAGCAATTGATCAACTTGTCGGTCACTATAGAAATCGGCTAACGTCCATATAATTTTAAGTGTATAATTTGAATTTTGTATTGGTTCAGTGCATGGTACCATTTTTTTGGTATGAAAAAGTATTTTGGCCAACCTAAAAAGCGTACGTATTCTCCATAAAGTTATCATTAAATTTATTTTCTGTCATATTGCCTACGGGCAAAATATGATCACCAAGGTTGTTGTTCTTGGATCTACAACGCACACCGAGGACTTTTTTTTGCAGCTCGTTCTTGACCAAGAGTGTATTTCTTCCGATTGTATTTCTGATGCATACACTAATAAGAAGAATCAGAAAGATGAAGAGATTCTTCATAATTTTTTTTTTTGGAACTAATCTAATCTCTTCTGTCCTATAATTTCTTTCTTCGTGTTGGGTACGTAAACACATCTTCTGTTCTGTTTATAGATACTGATATTTTACAACAAAATAGGAGAAAACGATTAGCAAACTTGTTCTTACCTTATTTTTAGTTAAAACATTTTTTTTTGTAGTCTTCTTCAAAATTGCGTTTCAAGCTGATCTTTATATAGAAAACAAAAAAATAAGAAAATAAATTAATGTGTGGAAGTGTTTTTAGGCAAGTGGTTAAAGTCCACCTCTGCGACTTTTCCCACCGGAGTTCGACTCCATATAACTGCATATTTGCATTTGTTGACCTAAAAAAAAAAAATTAATGTACATTTCTGAATAGATTATTTTATTCTTCTCCAATATTTTAATGTTTTCATGATTTTCTTATATTATCTTTTATTTTTTTCTAGATTAGGACTTGTATGGGGAAAACAGCCGAAATCCACCCAAACTATTTGGAATACGCTTTTTCATACCTAAATTATGACACCCTGCATTTTTCAACCTAAACCATTCAAATTTTCAAATTTCATACCTGAACTATATGCAATTTAGCCGATTCATACATTTACCTTAACGACGTTATTTGTCCGTTTAATGACGCTGACTCATCTGCCGACGTGTCAAAAACGACGTCGTTTTGGGCGTATTGGATGTGTTGTGGGTTAGTAAAACGACATCGGTTTACAATTGGGGGAAAAATTGAAATTAGGGTTGGCTTGGTTAAAATTGGGGATTTTTATTCTTCTGCTTCTTCTTCTTTCACTTGTCGTTCTCTGAGACCAAAACCAGCGAGAGAGAGAGTGAGTGAGAGAAATCAAAAAATCGAGTAGCATTTCTCTCTGTTCCGAGATCTTCGCTGTCTTCTTCTTCTTCTTCTTCGTTCGATTTAGTGTGGATGTGAGATCGAGTAAGAGGTTTTCCAACGGTATGTAGGTGTGGTGAAGCTGTAAGGATGGGTAGGTCTAGAACTACTAAAAACCCAGGAAGATTGTTCCACTCTTGTCCAAATGGATCGGAAGAGGTATTGTTAATTTCTAGAATTTCAATGAACTTTGTTTATGTTTGGAATATTGGTTTGAATTTCGTGTTTTGTTACAGAGTCGATGGTATCACACGTTTAAATGGACTGATGAGTGTATGTTTGAGGAGATTGAGGATTTGAAAAACAAAATGGATAATGTTGAAGAAGTTTCAATGACATTACAAAAGAGTTTCAATGCTTCTGAATCAGAGATTGAAACACTGCAAATGGAGACTTGTGTATGTGAAGCTGTAGTTGCAAAGGAGATACAAGAGTGCAAAATGGAGATTCATAGCTTGAAGAATATGGTCGGGTGTTTTGTGGTGATTGTTTTGGTTTATATGCTTATGTTTTGAGTTTTTTAGTATGGAAGGTTTAAGTAAGTCAATAGTGTTATGGTGTTTGTTATAGTGTTTGTACCAAATTTTAATGCTTATGTGACCAGATGTTGTGACTATTAGTTGGTGGTTTGACGATGACTTGTTGATTTAGTAAGAAAATCATATTATAACATAATAGTGGAGAGAAAAACAAACAAATCATGACTGGTTTTGTTGAAACAACATAATCTCCTAGTTAAAAACAACATAACTGTTAACAAACTCGCATCCTCCATTTCCTAAAAACAAACTCGCATCCTCCATTTCCAACTAACCACCAACTCGCATCCTCCATGTTCCAAAAAAACCCACCAAAACAGCAACTCCTTCATGTAACAGAAGAAAGCTGAAATAATTAAAAGCGAAATATATAAAACAATTTAGAAAATTGAAAATGAGATTGAAAATAAGAGTCAAACCTGATAATAGATTAGTCATCTAGTCTTGTGTTAGTTGACTTGGACATTGAGAGTCATTACCATCCTCTTTGGATTTTTTCTTTGACCTATCTACACCGTTAGCATTACACTTTGTTATATTGTGCCCAGTTTGTCCACAATGTCGACAATGCATAATCCTCTTCTTTCTTGAAACCTTCTTTGTTGGAGATTCATGTCTCGCCTTCTTCCTCTTTGGCTTAGGTTTTCTTCCTTTAGTATTATGGATTTCGTTAACCATGCTGGGAGCTGACTTGATCACAGTTCCAGAGTTCTTCCAAAAACGAAGACCATTCACAGGTTCTATCGAAATAGCATAAATATGTTGTTGTTTTGCATTGGAGTACCATTCGGATGTGTAATCCTCGTGGTTAAGATTCTTCTTAGCAATGACCCTTAATGCATGGCGGCAAAGAAGTCCACTCATCTCCCATCTCCGACATGCACAAGTCCGCATGATCATGTTCAAGCTCACAGATTTGCCACAATCAAGAACCTCACATCTACCTTCTGATGATCCTGAAACATACTTTATGAATTTTAGTTTTTCTTGCTCGTCAGCTATGAAGGCTGCTGCTCGCTTCGTGAATCTACCTTTGTGCTTCTTTGCTTTCATACTCCTCAACTCAATACGCTGCATTGCCCTTCTCCTGATTATCTCCAACATCTCAACCATTGGCAAATACCTTGAAGGATCAATTACATTGTTGAATGACTCTGAAATGTTGTTATGCACATCTATACAACAAGCTGTGGGTGTGCAAAAGACAAGACTGCAACTCTCTGGATTCCTATGCATCATTTCTTCATACAGCCGGATATCATAAGCTTTAACTCTTTCTAGATTTGCTTCATACTCAGACATTACGTAACTCTCAGCAACTCTCCAAAATAGCCCTTTCATGTCACTATGAAATGGAAAAATCTTCTTCAAGTTCCCATATATATGTCTAGCACACATCCTATGTTCAATCTTGGGCAATTCTCTGTCTACAGCATTCAACAAACCCTGAGAAAGTTAAACAAAAGAAACTATCAAATCTGACCATTTTAAAAAAACCTTGAAGAAATTAGGAAATTTTGTTAATAATTAGCAAATACTGACCTTCTGTCTATCAGATATAACTGTATAACCTTGTCCATCTTGAAGATTTTCACAATCAACCTTGAGCTTCTGTATGAACCAGGTCCAATTATCTTCATTCTCCACATCAACAACAGCCCAAGCAAATGGATACATTCCATTATTTGCATCTCTCCCTACAACTGCCAATAACTGTCCTTTAAGAGTGCTTTTAAGAAAACACCCATCAAGGCCAAAAATAGGTCGACACCATGTAGACCATTGTTTCCTCAGATTTGCAAAGCACACATAGAATCTATGAAATATTTTTGATCCTTCGTCATCAAGAACTGTGTCTACCTCCACAGTTGATCCAGGGTTAGAACTAGCAAACAAAAATGAAAATATTTAGACAAAAAGGCTCAATATACATTGAATGCTTAAATGTAAACAAGAGATACTTACCGTATCAGCTCTGTGCGGTAGTCTCTGAGCCTAAAATTGCTCTTCATGCTCTTGTTGAATGATTTTCAATGCTTTCTTCTTTCCTTTTCGACACTTGTCTACTATGGTAATAAGATTGAAGTTCTGCTCACATAATTCTTGCATTCTCCTGGGTTTAAACTCAGGATCAGACCGTATATCATCCAGAAACAATTTCGCAATCACTCCTGATTTCAATATCTTGCTATATCCATCCTTTATGCAAACATGTTCATCTTCATATGTCTTCACCATGTACTTTCCAATTGGCTCTTCAAACGAGCAATAGATCCTCCAATCACAATGAAAACCATTTTCCTCCTCTACTCCACACTCGGCGGAGCACTTGTCTTTCCCCCCATCTAGTTAGCTTAATATTCCATCCACCCTTTAAGGAATAATCCACCAAAGCTTCTTTGAACTCATCTAAACTGTCAACACTTGCCGCAACTTCAGTTCACCACTTCCTCGTCTCCATCTCACATAATTCTCTTCTCTACCTTCACCTTCATCATCAGAGTTAGGAGGAGTATCATGATAATCAAAGGCTTCATCTTCATCTTCATTAACAAAAGGAGCCACATTTCTTTCAATTCTCATTTCTTCCTCACAAGGCTCATCTTCCTCCGTTGATTCAACAAAAAACACATTAACAACCCTTACCCATCGAGCCCCCTCACACATCTTCATAAAACTATTATCCATTTCACAAAGTATTTTCCTATCCTTGCTGTCTTCAAAAGGGTAAGTATACCACACCCTCTTCCCATAAGATACTAAACCCAATTCGTTCCTCAATGTATAAAAAAGATCTTCGGGCTTACACTCAAGTGTCTTCAACTCACCACCTATATAAGCATATGCACCATTATTTGTCTCCCACTTCCCACCGTAGTACACAGTGAATGCTACCGTATCCATAATGCTCATTAATTCGAATGTACTGCATTTTCAAATCATAGATCAAACAATTAAGCTAAGAAGCGCAGCAATGAACAATCAATGAGAAAGATTTACGATTTTGAGATATCATTTTAAACAATCAATGAGAAAAAACCGAGAAACTGTAGAAATCTTCAAGAAACTAATCCGAGAAACCGTAGAAATCTGAGAAAGAAGAGCTAAAAAATCGTAGAAATTAGATAAAGCTAACAATTTTCTAATCAAACACATAATCAAAAATCGAATTCGAAAACACCAAAGATTGAGAGAGGGAAACGATGTTACCCAAAGGAATCTGATTTTGAAATCAGAGTTACTGAGAGAGAGACGATGTCACCGAAGAAGAAGATCTCGGAACAGAGAGAATGCTACTCGATTTTTTGATTTCTCTCGCTCACTCTCTCTCTCGCTGGTTTTGGTCTCAGAGAACGACAAGTGAAAGAAGAAGAAGAAGAAGAATAAAAATCCTCAATTTTAACCAAGCCAACCCTAATTTCAATTTTTCCCCCAATTGTAAACCGATGTCATTTTACTAACCCACAACACATCCAATTCGCCCAAAACGACGTCGTTTTTGACACGTCGGCAGATGAGTCAGCGTCATTAAACGGATAAATAACGTCGTTAAGGTAAATGTATGAATCGGCTAAATTGCATATAGTTCAGGTATGAAATTTAAAAATTTGAATGGTTTAGGTTGAAAAATGCAGGGTGTCATAATTTAGGTATGAAAAAGCGTATTTTAAATAGTTTGGGTGGATTTCGGCCGTTTTCCCGACTTGTATGATACACGGGTTACTCAAGATATTTTTACAGTTAATAAATTTTATTGTAATCGTATATAAATACCATGTTTAATTTTGATTGAGCTAACCATGAATTTAAGATTAAAAAGTTTGGATTTGGAATCTCAAAATATGTTTTTAAACACTCACTTATAATAATAATAAAAATTTAGTCTGATGGTCAAAATATGAGTTGGTTATATAGAAAGTTTTTATAATCTAAAATTTAGTTTTAATTTTAAATTTTAGTCTAATGGTCAAAATATGAGTTGGTTATACATTTTGAAAAATAATTTAGTGACAGAAACATATTATTACTAATATCACATATGACTTAAGTTAACATAAAACATCCATAATACTTACTATTTTGTTAAAATGATTATCAACCTACTAGAATTTGTTTCACAATTCTTTTAGCTATAGCGCTGAGAATAGAGAAAACCATAATATTATATTTTAATAAAAATATATGAAACATACATATTATAATACATATACTATATATGATTAATTTGATGTTTTAACCCTCATCTCAAATTTATCTACTTTATCTAAATATCCCTCGTCACTTTATTTTTCTTTTTAATTAAACTACTACTATTACTATGTGAGCTAAATTATATATATCAAATAGTAGAGATCACAAACGTAGATTGCTCGCGGCTACAAAAAAAAAAAAACTTGTTGTAAACGTCTTATTCAACATGACAATACTTAATCCGCATTCATCTTTTCTAATAATTGAATTTTTCCATCACAATCATATCTCTACACCTTAACATCTTTTGTATTTTATTGACATCTATATATTTTGAACTTATCTAATAAATTTTAAAATAGCAAAGAAGAGAAGAAAAAATTCAACAAATGTACAAAAATAACAAATTTTAAAAGGTCTCTATTTTAAGTACAGTTACATTATGAATTATCTGTAACTTTAGTTATCATTATGTTATGCTAATAATGTTTATAGACATGTATTAATATTATGTAGACATATATAAAAAGGGATGCAACACGAGGACTTCCCGGGAGGTCACCCATCCTAGTACTACTCTTGCCCAAACAAGCTTAACTGCGGAGTTCTGATGGGATCTGGTGCATTAGTGCTGGTATGATCGCATCCGTTAGTATGTTCCATGCATTCGCATATATCGTTTTTTCCGGACTCGAAAGATGATTTACGTGGGTCCCACTCTGTACGTGGGCTGGTCTGGCCAGTTTGAACGTGCATCGTGACTTGAAAAATATCCAAAAACCATTTCCGAACACAGATTTTTGATCCGGTATTTTCGTCCAGATAATAAAAAAACCCCCGAAAAGCCTCCAAACGTCAAAATTTGGAGTCGAAAAGTGGCCAATGGGTCTTTGTACTATTGCCATGACATTACACTACTTTTGCGGGAGCTTTTCTTGTATAGTTACAAAGATGATCAATGAATCTGTTTAATAGAGGAAAAAATATATATGTCAAGAGACACTAAACCTTCAAAATCGGCCTGTATCCCATTCGTGCCTTTTATTCATATGATCTGTGCCTTCGAATTGAGCAATATTTCACAAGAAAAATAAAAAAAAATCAAGAATCAAACCAGACCAAACAATTTTCTGATAACGGAGGATCGATCGGCGATACAGAACAGGTACGCTTCCGCTTATGTTATTCATCAGAAGCTAACATGGATTTATAGGTTTATGGAATAAATAAACATCTTTCAATTGGTAGCAGAGCACCATGTTTAGGTTTTACCTTTCAAGAAAAGAAAAGGATATACATATTTTAAGTTACAAAACTGAAAATATCAAAATTATGTTAAAATGTAATCAATTAATTGAAATATATTGCGATCTTGTTAATTATAGTTTTACCACATGTGGAGCTCCGGTGAGAAGGTTCAAGTTTTATATAATAAGATAACATGATTTATTAGTTTATTTAGTTAAAAATAATAAATGTTAAAGATGATATATTACTTCAAAACATGTCGCTTTAGTATTCAATGTTAGATCTCTTCTTCTAACATACAATACCAATTAGAGATCTGTTAGATCTCTTCTTCTAATTGGTACCAATTATATATATATATATATAGGTAGAAGATATACAAGTATATGCATACAATACTAATTAGAGAAGAGAAAATATGTCTGACGAAAAATTCCCAGAACGTCCAGGCCAACCAGAGTGCAGCTATTATCTTAAAACTGGAAACTGTTATCTGAAACAAAATTGCAAATACCATCACCCCAAAAATATAACACCGAGAGAGCCTCCATGCGTTCTCAATGACAAGGGCTTACCGCTAAGACCTGATCAAACCATTTGCCCACATTACGGGTCTGATTGGTTGTGGCTGTAGATTTAGGATTTTGGTTGTACCTTTAGGATTATGGCTGTAGATTTTTACGGTAGCTTTAAGTTTATCTGCTGGAGCTGTAAGTTTATCTGAGAGAGCTATAAAATTAAATAAAAAATAATTGGTAAACATGACTGTGACTTTTAAAATATCAAAACATCTGGTGAATATTAGTGTCTGTTATATGTTAATATTTTGTCTATACATTAATAAATAAAAAATAAATTTATTAAAATTTCATTTAACTAAAATAAATAATAAATTAAAATACTAAAAATGCAAACACACCATCTAAAACTTAAATAAAATAAATATAGATGACAAAAAATCTATATATTTTTATGATTACTCGTCATATTTACGACCAATAATATATATATATGATTTATCAAATTATTTTAAGTAAAATTTCAATAAAAAATAATGAAATTTTTTCTATTTTGTAGTGACTACACGAATTTCAGGAAGATTAATAAATCAATCGAATATTTGCAAATCATTAATTTATTAATTTGTTTTAAGTAAAATTTCAATAAAAATAAATGAAAAATTTCCTTTTTTTTTATCAAGTACACGTGAAAAGCTAAAAGAAATTTTTTCAAAGCTCAAAAATTTATGGCTTTAGATTTTTATTCCAAAAAAAAGAAAAAAAACCATTAAAATTGTTGTAGATTGTTAAAAGTGGCTTTAGCTTTGAAAAATATTTATAAAGCATGATTGCTTTCAATTCAAATATTTATAAAGCATAATTGCTTTTAATTTAGGTTTTTAGAATAAAATATAGCTTTAAAGAAGTCTAAATATCCAACCAATCACCCCCTACAGCCGCCTCGGCATTTGCAAATTCGGTCCAACTTGTAAATTCGACCAGTCTACCCAAACAACATACTCAGTTCGCAAATGATGAATATGAAACTGATATTCTCTATCTTCTGTTTATTTTAAATAATATTATAATATTTATCTATATATGCAAAATCATGTATTTTATTCCCCCTTTGTAATAATATATGAAACGTTACTGTAAGGATCAAGTTGATCACCATGGTATCGAATTTCTATTTCATGTAACAAGATAGGATTTTTCTTTTATATTTACTCCAACCAACAAGGCCTAATCAAGTTAATCGGCTCCAATTTTGGGACCAATGGGTCCATAATGAATGCCTTAACAATAGACCCAGAAGAGGGTCTTACCTTATTTTAGTAGCTTTCGTTTACTGTTTACTGAAGAGAATAAACAAGGATCACAACAACAGACACTCGATGCCAAACTAGTTTTACAAATGCAATTTATGCAAATGATGAGACTAAATGCTAATCTTTACTTTAGCTGAGTGCAAAACTTTTAGTGAAATGAACCTATATAAAATTTAACAACCTCTCATATCATGATCTTGGGGGTAGACACTTTAGACTCTTCCTTGGCTGTGTCACCTGAAAGAAAGAACATAACACCATTTAGTGAACACACAGCTAATCTCCAAAGGCGACTTCTAATCATGATCATATCCATTTCCCTTCCCGTTACGCTCTAATACATATCGATTCTAACCCCATTTAGTCTTTGTAATTGATAAGCGTAGACATGTTTCTTTATCAAACCCACAAAGCTAGCCTAGTTTGTATTTGCATCCAATCAAAAGCACAGATTTATCAATCAGTGATCCCAAATTAGACATTCTCAACACCAGTAGGGCATAATATGTTTCTGTTCAACAGGTGACATATAGAAAAACCTCACTCTGGTTTGTATAGATATGTACTAAACATTCATCTAAGAAAAAAAATCAATATAGATAATTGGTAATGAAAGCAAAAGAGAGGTTTTGAGAGTAATTACTTGATTGTGGTGACTTCACCATAGATGGCCTTAAGCGTGGAAAGAGGAACGACCACGGAATTACCAGCAGAAGCGGCTTCAGCAAAGAGCTGCTGTTTCCACTCCCACATTATGACTTTCATTGCCTTATTAGACTTGACGAGTGAATCCTTCTGCTCTGCTAAGGCCTCAACATACTTTTGCTGTTTATCAGATCTCAATCCCAAAACCGCAAATGATACTCCCAGACACATGTTTATGACAGCATTGTTGTTCATTGCTTCCCAGAGAAGCATTGCAATCTTGTTCACCATTTTTCTGTGTAGTCAAATCCATCAGTCTTTTTTTACTTAAGGAATACATAGTACATAATAGCAACCAAAAACCTGGCTCATCTAGTCAGACAGCCATCTCATTATCACATGGAACATGTAAAAAAGAACTTATCTTTTTTGTGATAACAGTAAATTTTCACCACTAAGCAACATTTTATTCAGTAAAAAAAAAGAGATAGAAGACATAGATTAAAATAACTTTAACTTCACGCGCGAAAGCTAGGCGGGTGCGATATTTCGCGCGAAGTTGTCCCATTTAGATTAAAATGGAAATTAACAAAGTTATGTTAATTAGCAAAATGAAATGGAAATTGTCCATTTAGCAAAATGGAATTTGGAGCTCTACGAAAATAAAAACAAGGGTTTTTTGATTTTCTATAAATATAGAGATTCTCAGGGATTATATCTTATTAGACATTAATTATTAGACTAAAATATTATAATACCTTATCCACGTATAATGCAGGAATCTACCTACTTATAAATATTAATTAATAAAAAAATCCCTGTACCACACGGGTCTAATATCTAGTCTCTACTAACCTAGTATTTAATGTCTTAGAATATATATTTTCCAAAAATCACTCTAGCTATAATTTTATGAAATATATATATTTTCTGAGAATCACGCCGACGAAAAACGATAAATCTAAAGGCTAACATATGCATTATTGCTAGTGCAAGAAGCTAAGCAGAGGAATAAATTTGTGCTTCCCTTTAGTAGAACCAGTTTTAATCTAATCAATTGAAAAACAATAATGTTTAAAGTAGAAACTTAATAAGAAAGTTGGAAAAAATATGCAATGGTGTGATCAATTAACAAGGATTATTCTAGTAACGGTGTGGACAAAATACAGCGATGAAATTTGAGTGTTGAATTTGATCATATGATCATAATCTTAATCCATAGGAATTTCGACGTCCATCTCTGGTCTACAACTCCCAAAGATCTGTGACAAAATTGGAAATACAATAAAAGTATTCAGATTCTAGGAATGTGATAAGTTAGAACATTACTGGAATTCTGATGATAAGAATCACAAGAATCAAAAATTGTACCTTTATGAAATCCTCCAGTGTTAAGTACTTACTACACCACAAAAGTAAAAACACACAAGACACATGGTTTAAACACTTGTTTACTGACTTTAAACACTGTTCATGATCATAACCATAACGATTAAAGCAGAGACTGGATCCCAAGATGATAAAGAGTAAAGAGCATACGAAGAACAAAAAGAAAAACTATAGCATTCATTTCAAAGTTTGATTGATATGTCAAATGAGTAATGGAACAACAAAACAGTTAAAATGAGGAAATATTTTAGCAGAATAGAGTTTCCGCAGAACAAACATGACATGCTAGTAAAATCTTTTAGTAGATTAATGATATTTTATTTTTAAGTTATATTTTAACATATAGTGTAGTCACTTTCCATAAACTTAAAAGTTACCAACTTTCTATACATCATACCTCTCTTTGTTGATCAGACATGAATGATCCTGATAAGTCCCGCAACACTTCCATGATATCTTTAAAAGAGACATTCCCGTTGCAGTCTGAATCATAGACTTTACATATCACTGGAAACAAAGAAGTCTAATGATCTTTCCATACTGTAAAGTGAAAGTGAAGATTTGCCCCCAAAATCGATTCAAAGGAAACCTATTTACTTACGTTGAACTTTTTGTCTTAGACTTGCCTTGGCACTAAATGCGGACAAGAAAGCCACAAAATCCTTAAAATTCAAACAATCAACCATCTTAAGCAGCCTCTGCTATTTATATCCAGTAAACAATTAAAAAAAAACTAATTCAATCCAACAAGATTTTACAGATTTTGGAGTAAAGAAATGTCAAAACCTGAGATAGAGGATTCATGGCGAACTGAAGCACAGAGAGAAACTCATCAGCAGATATAAATCCCTTAGCATTCCGATCTAACTGGCAAAACCTTTGATACAGAGATAGAATCTCCTGCTGCTCATCTGAAGCAAACACACACAAAAGCGTTATAAATTTAAACATATAAAAAAAGACAGGACAAGTGTCGGAAAATCTCACATAGATCATGACAATGACTCTGGACTTCTTTGATGTCGTATTGAGTCATCATCGACGAAGTGTTTTCCATTTTATGCATTCAAAATCTGATTCAAATATGGTTATTCATCACAACCCAATTAATTATATCGATCACATAAATTTTCCTGTATAATTCATGAAATCCCAAAATTAATGATTATTGTGGATAAAAGGCTGATTAATGATTATTCTGCCCGCTTTTAGTTTTATTTTCGTGGTCGCAAGCGTTGATCTGATTCTTCCAATATCTCAGTCTTAAATTTCGCCGGAGATTTGCCTTAGAAAAATTAAAAGGTCAAAGACCCAATTTTGTAAAATCCCATATTATAAAACCAAATCCAAATAACTTTAACTTCACACGTGAAAACTAGGCACGTACGATATGAGCAAGTGAGCAACCGATGTAGCTCACGCCATAACTTACCAACACAAGTGGGAATAAAAGAGAGAGAGACAAAGCAAACTCAATTTGGGAACAACAGCCTTTGTTTTTCCTTTGCAAAAACGATATATTTCAATTGATTAAAAAATGGTTCTACTAAAGGGAAGCACAAATTGATTCCTCTGCTTATTCTTGCATTATCAATAATGCATATGTTAGCCTTTAGATCTATTATTTTTTGTTGCGCGATTCTTAAAAAATATATATTCCATAAAATTATAACCAAAATTATTCTCAGGAAGATATTAATTACTAGATTATTACAGACTAGATATTAGATCCGTGCGATACACGTAAGTTTTTAATAATTAATATTTATAAGTAGGTAGACTCCTGCGTTATACGTGGGATAAGATATTATAATATTTTAGTCTAATAATTAATGTCTAATAAGATATAATCCTAGAGAATCTCTATATTTATAGAAAATCTAAAGACCCTTGTTTTCATTTTTGTAGAGCTCCAAATTCCATTTTGCTAAATGGACAATTTCTATTTTCTTTTAGAATAAAATAAAAAATTAACATAACCTTGTTAATTTCTATTTTAATCTAAACTGGACAACTTCGTGCGAAATATCGCATGCGCCTAGCTTTCGCGCGTGAAGTTAAAGATATTTGGATTAGGTTTTATAATATAGGCTTTTACAAAATTGGGTCTTTGGCCTTTTAGCTTTTGTAAGGCAGATCTCCGGCGAAACTTTAGACTGAGATACGGGAAGAATTTGATAAACGCCTGCGACCACAAAAATCAAATCAAAATCAGACAGAAGAAGAGATAAGCTTCACATATGTAGGTTGAGAAATTCATGTTTTGATTTCAAAATCAGAATCTTTTTTTTCTTCAATCAACCATTTATCCACAATAATCATTAATTTTCTTGAGTTAGGTATTTCATGAATCATACAAGAAAATTTCTGTGATCGATATAATTAATTAGGTTGTGATGAATAACCATATTTGAATCAGATTTTGAAGGCATAAAATGGGAAACACTTCGTCGATGCTGACTCAATACGACTTCAAGGAAGTCAGAGCCATTATCATGATCTATGTGAGATTTTCTGATACTTGTCTCTGTCTTTTTTTTATATGTTTAAATTTTTAACGCTTTTGTGTGTGTTTGCTTCAGATGAGCAGATTTTATCTTTGTATCAAAGGTTTTGCCAGTTATATCGGAATGCTAAGAGATTTATATCTGCTTATGAGTTTCTCTCTGTGCCTGAGTTCACCATGAATCCTCTATCTCAGGATTTGACATTTCTTTACTCCAAAATCTGTAAAATCCATGAATCTTGTTGGATTGAATTAGTTTTTTTTTTTAATTGTTCGCTGGATATAAATAACAGAGGCTGTTTAAGATGGTTGATTGTTTGAATTTTAAGGATTTTGTGGCTTTCTTGTCCGCATTTAGTGCCAAGGCAAGTCTAAAACAAAAAGTTCAACGTAAGTAAATAAGTTTCCTTGGACTCGATTTTGGGGGCAAATCTTCACTTTCACTTTATAATATGGAAAGATCATTAGACTTTTTTGTTTCCAGTTATATTTAAAGTCTATGATTCGGACTGCAACGGGAAAGTCTCTTTTAAATACATCATGGAAGTGTTGCGGAACTTATCAGGATCATTCATGTTTGATCAACAAAAAGAGTTATGATGTATAGAAAGTTGGTAACTTTTAAGTTTATGGAAAGTGACTACACTATATGTTAAAATATAACTTAAAAATAAAATATCATTAATCTACTAAAAGCTTCTTACTAGCATGTCATGTTTGTTCTGCGGAAACTCTATTCTGCTAAAATGTTTCCTCAGTTTAATTGTTTTGTTGTTCCATTACTCATTTGACATATCAATCAAACTTTGAAATGAATGCTAGAGTTTTTCTTTTTGTTCTTCTTATGCTCTTTACTCTTATCATCTTGGGATCCAGTCTCCGCTTTAGTCGTTATGATTATGATCATGAACAGTGTTTAAAGTCTGCAAACAAGTGTTTAAACCATGTCTTGTGTGTTTTTACTTTTGTGGTGTAGCAAGTACTAAGCCAAGTGTTGAAGGAATCGGGATACACCACAAAAGTAAAAACACACAAGACACATGGTTTAAACACTTGTTTGTTGACTTTAAACAATACTCATGTTCATAACCATAACGATTAAAGCAGAGACCGGATCCTAAGATGATAAAAGTAAAGAACATAAGAAGAACAAAAGAAAAAACTCTAACATTCATCTCAAAGTTTGATTGATATGTCAAATGAGTAATAGAACAACAAAACAATTAAAATGAGGAAACATTTTATCTAAATAGAGTTTCCGCAGAACAATCATGACACATTAATAAGAAGCTCTAAGTAGATTAATGATATTTCACTTTTAAGTTATATTTTAACATATACTATACTCACTTTCCATAAACTTAAAAATTACCAACTCTCTTTGCTGATTAGACATGAATGATCCCGATAAGTCCCGCAACACTTCCATGATATCTTTAAAGGAGACCTTCACGTTGCAGTCCGAATCATAAACTTTAAATATCACTGGAAACAAAGAAATCTAATGATCTTTCCATACAGTAAAGTGAAAGTGAAGATTTGCCCCCAAAATCGATTCAAAGAAAACTTATTTACTTACGTTGAACTTTTTGTCTTAGACTTGCCTTGGCACAAAATGCAGACAAAAAAGCCACAAAATCCTTAAAATTCAAACCATCAACCATCTTAATCAACCTCTGTTATTTATATCCAGCAAACAATTAAAAAAAAAACTAATTCAATCCAACAAGATTTTACAGATTTTAGAGTAAACAAATGTCAAAATCTGAGATAGAGGATTCATGGCGAACTCGGGCATTTAGAAAAACTCATCAACAGATATAAATCCCATGGCATTCCGATCTAACTGGCAAAACCTTTGATACAGAGATAGAATCTCCTTCTGCTCAACTGAAGCAAACACACACAAAAGCGTTAAAAATTTAAATATATAAGAAAAAGACAGAGACAAGTGTCGAAAAATCTCACATAGATCATAACAATGGCTCTAAACTTCTTCGATGTCATATTGAGTCAGTATCGACGAAGTGTTTCCAATTTTATGCTTTCAAAATCTGATTCTAAATAAGATTATTCATCACATCACAATTAATTATATCGATCAAAGAAAATGTATGATTCATGATATCCCTAACTTAAGAAAAGTAATGATTACTGTGGATAAAAGGGTTGATTGAGACAAAAAAAAGATACTGATTTCATAAACAAAACATGTATTTTTCAACCTACTGATGTGAAGCTTATCTCTTCTTCTGCCCACTTTTGATTTGATTTTCGTGGTCGCAGGCGTTGATCTGATTCTTTCAATATCCCAGTCTAAAGTTTCACCAGACATTTGACTTAGAAAAATTAAAAGGCCAATGATCCAAATTTGTAAAAGACCATATTATAAAACCAAATCCAAATAACATTAACATCACGCGCGAAAACTAGCAAGTGAGTAACCGGTGTAGCTCATGCCATAACCTACTTACACAAGTGTGAATAAAAGAGAGAGACAAAGCAAACTGAGTTTGGGAACAACGGCTACACTTTTTCTTTGAGAAAACGATTTATTTCCCAACGAAAATTTGCATATGACAACAGATACCCACCAAACTATGATCTCGATTATTACAGACTAAATATTAGACCCGTGCGATGCACGTTTTTTTATTAATTAATATTCATATCTATGTAGATCCCCGCGTTATACATGGAATAAAATATTATAATATTTTTAGTTTAATAATGTCTAATAAGATATAATCCCTGAATATCTCTATCTTTATAGGAAATCTAATGACCCTTGTTTTCATTTTAGTAGAGCTTCACTTTCTATTTTGCTAAATAGACAATTTCCATTTCTTTTTAGATTAAAACAAAAAATTAACATAATCTTAATTTCCATTTTAATCTAAACTGGACAATTTCGCGCAAGATATCGCACGCACCTAGCTTTCGCGGGTAAAGGTAAAGTTATTTAGCTTTGGTTTTATAATATGGACTCTTACAAAATTAGGTCTTTGGCCTTTTAGTTTTCTAAAGCAGATCTCCGGTGAAATTTTAGACTGAGATACGGGAAGAATCAGATCAACGCATACAACCACGACAATCAAATCAAAAGCGGACAGAAGAAGAGATAAGCTTCACTTCAGTAGGTTGAGAAATTCATGTTTTGTTTTTGAAATCAGTATCTTTTTTTGTTTCAATCAACCCTTTTATCCACAGTAATCATTACTTTTCTTAAGAAATTTATGTTTTGAAATCAGTATCTTTTTTCTTCAATCAACCCTTTATCCACAATAATCATTAATTTTCTTGAATCATACAAGAAAATTTCTATGATCTATATAATTAATTGGTTTGTGATGAATAACCATATTTGAATCAAATTTTGAAGGCATAAAATGCGAAACACTTTGTCAATGCTAACTCAATACAACATCGAAAAAATCCAAAGCCATTGTCCTTACCTATGTGAGAATTTATGACACTTGTCTATGTCTTTGTGTTTCGTGTACCTATGTGTTAGCATATGTCAATGAAATGTAGATTAACCAATACCAAAATACTGAACTAAACTAAAAAACGGATCTAGTATCAGTTTGGTTATAGCTAAAACATCTAATGTTCTTTTTCTCTTGAACCATGGATATCGGTTCCTAACCTAAATCATACCGATACCATTGGGGTACAACGAAACCGAAAGCCTATAACACATTTGACGAAATTTGAGTTTTGTGTTTATCTCTAAGGTTCTATCATATGATCATAAACTTAATCCACAGGGATTTCGAGGTCCATCTCTGGTCTACAACTCCCAAAGATCTGTTACAAAATTGGAAATACAATAAAAAAGATTCATATTCTAGGAATGTGATAAGTTAGAACATTACTGAAATTTTGATGATAAGAATCACAAGCAAAAATTGTACCTTTATGAAATCCTCTAGTGTTAAGAAAGAGTCACTTGTGTATCCCGATTCCTTCAACACCTGGCTCAGTACTTGCTACACCACAAAAGTAAAAACACACAAGACACATGATTAAAACACTTGTTTACTGACTTTAAACACTGCTCATATTCATAACCATAACGATTAAAGCAGAGACCAGATCCTAAGATGATAAAGAGTAAAGAGCATAAGAAGAACAAAAGAAAAAACTCTAATAAAAAGTTTTTAGTAGATTAATGATATTTCATTTTTAAGTTATATTTTAACATATAGTGTAGTCACTTTCCATAAACTTAAAAGTTACCAACTTTCTATACATCATACCTCTCTTTGCTGATCAGACATGAATGATCCTGATAAGTCCCGCAACACTTCCATGATATCTTTAAAGGAGACCTTCCCGTTGCAGTCCGAATCATAAACTTTAAATATCACTGGAAACAAAGAAATCTAATGATCTTTCCATACAGTAAAGTGAAAGTGAAGATTTGCCCCCAAATCGATTCCAAGGAAACTTATTTACTTACGTTGAAATTTTTGTTTTAGACTTGCCTTGGCACTAAATGAAGACAAGAAAGCCACAAAATCCTTAAAATTCAAACCATCAACCATCTTAAGCAGTCTCTGTTATTTATATCCAGCAAACAATTAAAAAAAACTAATGCAATCCAACAAAATTTTACAGATTTTGGGAGTAAAGAAATGTCAAAACCTGAGATAGTAGATTCATGGCGAATTCGGGCACAGAGAGAAACTCATCAGCAGATATAAATCCCGTAGCATTCCGATCCAACTGGCAAAACCTTTGATACAGAGATAGAATCTCCTGCTGCTCAACTGAAGCAAACACACACAAAACGTTAAAAATTTAAACATATAAGAAAAAGACAGAGACAAGTGTCGGAAAATCTCACATAGATCATGACAATGGCTCTGGACTTCTTCAATGTCGTATTGAGTCAGCATCGACGAAGTATTTCCCATTTTATGCCTTCAAAATCTGATTCAAAATATGGTTATTCATCACATCACAATTAATTATATCAATCAAAGAAAATGTATGATTATTTAAATCCCTAACTCAAGAAAATTAATGATTAATGTGGATAAAAGGGTTGATTGACACAAAAAAAAAGATACTGATTTCAGAAACAAAACATGTATTTCAGAAACCGAACTAAACCAAAAAAAGGGATCTGGTATTGGTTTGGTTATACCTAAAACATCTAATGTTCTTTTTCTCTTGAACCATGGGTATCGGTTCCTAACCTAAATCGTACCGATAGCATTGAGGTACACCGAAACCGAAAGCCTATAACACATTTGACGAAATTTGAGTTTTGTGTTTATCTCTAAGGTTCTAACTTTTGTTTTGATTTGATAGAGTTTGATGAATTTTGAATTTTTCTTCTGCTATTTAGGTTTAGATTTCTAGGATTACATTGAACTTGATATAGTTTATATAGTTCGCTCTTTATTCTACAATTATAAAAATCTCTTTGTTAATAGACTATTTGAACTTTGATTTTCTCTTATTGATTATATTGTGAAAGATTCTTTCTAAACCTCTAAGACTTGTTTTCATTTTTCTGGGTTTCAATTGCTCTGTTTCTTTTGGATCAAAAGAACTTTTTTCTTTTGCTTTTTTATTTTGAAACGTCGGCATCAACAAATATAAGTCAACTCTCTCTACAAAGGTCACAACATATTCACCAACAAACACCAAAAACTCAAATCAGTATAAACCAAAAAACCATACAGATCCATTGAAACGAGAATCAATCGCATCATCTAAACTATTGTATCCAACCACGACACAACAAATAAAGCAAATCTAACGAACATCATCCACCAAACATCAGATTAAACTATAACAATAGCCAAAGTAGAGTCACGACGACGAAATGAACAGTGAATAGACAGATCGCCATGATTATAAGCTATAACAACATGCGAAGTAGTAAAATCTATCAGCAAACCAGAGGACTCTCCATCAGACTCAAAGGAGGTAATACAGATCGATGAATAAACGGATCTTGTACTCGAGAATCAAAAGCAGTATAACAGCAAAGAATAAGCGATAATCAGTCAACATACAGCTAAAGATATGAATCTTAACCTAAACAGCATAACGAAGATGAAGATCGAGAGAATTTTCTCACCTGCAAGTAAGAATCTGAGAGAGGAGTCTTGCGGCTACGAAAGTGAGAGAGAGATAAGAGCGCACCCGTAAACTGGACGACTCAGGGGTACTTATAGCTACGAGGTCTAGGGTTTTCGCATTCTCTTTGTGGTTCTAGTTTGACCAATTTGCCCTTACGCGTTTTGGGCCTTTCTATTTGTTTTTTTTCTTATTGTGATAAACAAGTAAAATGTAAAATTCTCTTTTCTACCGTACGTTTTCTCCGACTTTCGATTTTTACCAATTTGAAATTGCAGAGGTCTTATGTTTATGTGATTGGTTAAAAATGTAAAATTGTAGATTTTATTTTTTGGTCAAACTGAAAATCAAAAGAGATTTTAAATAAATTATAAACGCGGTTTTTGTCTTTTTTTACAACGTTTTTTTGTTGTCAACACTTTTTAAAATTTTATTGATCAAAAATGTGAACGGAAAACCCTAGCCATCATGAGTTTGCTTTGATAAAATTATGGAATTGATAAAACGTATATTTAAATGTTTTCACATAATGGAGTTGTTGATTAAATTCTGGTAGTTAGATCTACATAGTCAAAAATGGTTACCAAAAAAATTCGTTGAATCATAATATCCATTATAAATTAAAACAATTCTAAAATAAGTTGGTTTGTCACTAAAGGAGAAAATTAATTTTATTCAACCATTAATGGAGAATAAATGAGAAATGACTATAGATAAATTTTCTCCAAAACGTTGTATCAAATGTGTGTGTGTATGATGTCATCATAATTATGTAGCTATGTGTTGGACATATAGCTACACAATCTACTAATTATGTTTCAAATTTTGCATTAAAAGTTTAGTTTGCTTGATCAAATCTTCTCTAGTAGGTAAGGCGACATGCATACAACCTTTAACAAGTTGAGAAAAGTTTAGTCGACAAAATAACATATTGAATCAACAATTTACTACGAACCATTAACTCTCATGACGAACTTTATTTAAGACACTAGTTTCATATCCCCGGTGATATAGCACCGGAAAATAATATTATATTATATTTTATTTATATTTATATGAAATTATATTTTATCAAAAAAAATATTTTATAAATACATTTATCGCCTAATATTTTAAGAAGAGAATGATGCTCAAATCCTTGATTTGCATTTTTTGTGAATAATCATATAAATTTAAAGTTAAATAAATATTTTAAAATAATATTTTCGACAAAAATCAAGTAAATTAAACACTTAATACTAATATAAAGACTTTTAACAAACCATATTAAAATAATATTTTAATAAAATACATTAAACACTAATATAAAACATCTTTTAAAAATATAATAAGATTTGTTAAAACAAATTATTACATTTTCATCAACCAAAAATAACTCTATTTTCATGAGTATATTATTTGCTTTCTTTCATGAAGCAAGCATATTATAATACGACGATAAACGCGAATTTTGTCTAATTAATCTAGGGTAAGAAGAACTCCTGAATTCATTTTTCTGATTTAATCTGATGAATAACAAAAACTAAAAGATGAATGACAAAATGATTTGTTAAGAATCTATAGTTTAGTGTTTATAACCAAACTACTACAATATTATTTTGAAAAATTAACATAATTGTGATGTAAAATATTAAATATTAAATATTTTGCTAAAACTGACAATTGTCTTTTCTGATGATATAATAACAATAAGTTATGTTTTCTATTATTTTTATTTTTCTGCTATTTATATTTTTACTTAAATTGACAAAAATCTTTATTGATTATCTATTCTATGTTTTATATAAAAAATTACCATTATCATAATGTTAAAAATTACGAAAATTTTTGCTATTGACATTTTTGCTTAAACTGACAAAAATCTTAATTAATTATTTATTCTATATTTTTATATAGAAAATTACCATTACTAGAAAGAGACACGAGTCACAATCTAAATTAACGATGACATGTGTCAAAATCTAATGACTTATCACTTTGACACATGTCACGCTCACGTTAAACACATTAAGCTTTATATAATAAAATTTTATATAGAAAATTACCATTACCAGAAGGTTAAAAATTACTAAAATTTCTGCTATTGAGATTTTTGCTTAAACTGACAAAAATCTTAATTAATTATTTATTCTATATTTTTATATAGAAAATTTCCATTATCCAAAAGTTAAAAATTACTAAAATTTATGCTATTGACTTTTTTGCTTAAACTAACAAAAATCTTAATCCCTTAATTATTTATTATATATTTTTATATAGATAATTACCATTGCTAGAAATAGACATTTGTCACAATCTAAATTAACGATGGCACGTGTCAAAATCTAATGAGTTATCACTTTGACACGTGTCACGCTCACGTTAAACACGTTCAACTTTATATAATAAGATATTTGTGGAATTATCTTATGAATTGTTTTCAAACTGTTTCAATTATCTTTTGTCTTAAATCATAATTTGTTTCCAACAAAATAACCATTAAACTTTTTTCATAAATATAAAATATTTCGTAGAATATTTCCTATAAATATGAGTTTTTTATATTCATAAATATATGATTTTAATTAGTTACCATAAGTATATGATTTAATTAGTTACCATAAATATTTGATTTTAATTAGTTACCATAAATATTTGATTTTAATTAAATGATCACATAATAACTAATGACTAAAATATCTTTAATGAGAGATTAAAATTTGTTTTTTGATATAATGACAATGTGATGTAAATATTTATATCTTTTAATGTTTATTTGTAAATGTACTTTCCAAATAATAAATATATAGGGGATTGATGCAGTATAGCAAGACGTGACCTTTTAATTTCGTATTTTCTTATTTTATCGACTGTATATAGGAAATATTGGCCTGGACAATCGGTATGAAATTTCGCTAATTCGGTTGGTAAAAGAATTTTGAATTGATTTATTCTGGTTGGTTCGGTTTGGTAATCGGTTTGTTTGGTTTGGGTAAAAGAATTTCGAATTAAAACCGAAATTTTGGTATATTTCATCAATCTTGGTTCGATTGTCAGTAATTTCGGTTTATTCGGTTTGTTATAATTTATTTTAGTTGGGTTTTCTAAATACAATTGTAATATAGGCTGAACAAAAACACAAGTCCAAACCAAAACCTTTTTTACAAACCCAAAACGACTAGGGCTTCGACATAGTGAGCTAAGGTGGCATCAACAAAGCAACAAAGACACGGTGGCTATATAGAATATAGAACAAACTTAAATCTCTGGAAACGAGATTAGTTTGAGGGATGTTGATGACGACAATGATTAGACGAAAGGGTGAGATGTGAGAATAGAACCGGAGAAGAGAAAACCCAAGTTGGGTGAGGAGAGAAACAGATGTGGAAGAAAAACGAGTGAAGGAGAGAAAAGGACTCCCGAGAAGAAGTATAGAAAAGAGGAGGCGGATAGGTTTCTACGAAATCTTAGGGAGAAAAATTAAGTGAAACTAGAGAGCGCCTAGGGTTTTTTTGTTTATGTTGGGGTGTTCGGTTTAATTCGGTTTCAGTAAGATTTCGGTTTTAACCCGAACTGAGCCGATTTCCGAACTAATTTTAAGTCATAGCCGATCGGTTTATCACTGAAAACCGAATCAAACCGAATATTAAAAAAATTCGGTTGGAGCGGTTCGATTTACTTTGATTTGGAATTAATGCTCGGGCCTTAATTGATCTCAACCGTCCATCTTCTTTTATCAAACTTTGAGAGAAGAAGATGGACGGTTGAGATCAATTAAGGCCTTTGACATGCTTTGTATTTTTGTAATAAAAATTCATTGCAGCACACTTTTACTTTGTGTTACTGTACAGTCAACCTATTGTATGACTATTGGTATAGAATAGAATAATTGCAAAAACTAATAACGCCTATTATTTATTTTGTTTTCTATTGTTTCTCACGTTGTGACCAATTATTTATCTTACGCTCGAGTCTCAACCAATATTCACTTTCAAACACCAGAGACAAATCAAATGGTAGTTTTCAGAATGATATGCAAACGTATTTGATGGCCTTACCATAAATAAGATTTCGAAATTATTAGTTTTGGTTTTGTTCGACAACAAAAACATTAAGAGTTGATGCACGATGAAATCTTGTAAAAAGAGAAGAATGATTTGGTAAACATATATAGTTGTTTGTGATTGAGCCAAAAAATAAAAAATGTAATTGTTCGTGACGTGTTATCCGTTGCTGATAAAGCACCCAATTCAACATATATTTTCAATATGTAACATAAATTTGGTCCATTTACATATATGCAACATTATAAGAAATAAAAAAAACAAATATACTAGCAAAAAAAAAAAAAAAAAAAAAAAAAAAAAAAAAAAAAAAAAAAATAAAAAAAAAAAAAAAAAAAAAAAAAAAAAAAAACAAGACGTCAAGACACTATCTTGCAACCTTGCGATTTAAATATATATTTTAAAATGTTAAATCTATATTATCACCATAAAAAATGGTAGACAAGATTTTTTCTTCTATTAGAGGTTACAATGAAAATAAAAAACTTGAAAAGAAAAAGACACACATCCGAAATAAATTTCAAGAAGAGAAGAAATGGAGGAGTCATCGGATGGATACGAAATGAGTCGGTGTCTAATGGACCTATCGATGGATCTCCGTAGGTTAGCTACACTTGTAGTAGCGCCGGTGAATGATCGTTTGTTCCTTTCACACCAAATTGTGTAGACAGTGGCTTGTAAAACAATTTTGAAGATAGATTTGAGGGTTGAGAGATGTCCCCGAGTTCTCATCCGCTGGAACTGAGAAGGAGTTTGATGTGGTGCATTCCGCTGCTGCTGAAGCCATATAGGGACGGCCAGGCATGATCCGTTGGCTAAAGAATCGCCAAATATCTCCAGCAAAGCCAAATTCAAAGAAGAGATGAGAATGAGTTTCATCACAAGAAGAGCAAAACACACATTGATTTGCATTCCCATCATGAGAGCATATCCTTAGTATGTACACTACAAGAAAAGTGGCTATTTGCGATGGAAATTTGCGATGGAAAATGTCCGTCGCATATTGCGATGAATCCGCGATGACTTAGCGATGACATTGCGACGGACACAATGTTCGTCGCAATTTTGCGATGAAATAATCCGTCGCAGATTTGCGACGACATAGCGACAAACTTTGCGAGAAATCTGCGATGGATCGCCGTATCCCTCGCACATCCATAGCAAATTTGCGATGAATTTGCGATGAAAAATTTATGTAGCTAATTTGTGATGAATTTGCGATGACAAAGAGTCTCCCTCGCAAATTCATCGCAAATTCATAGCAAATTTGCGATGAATTTGCGATGGACAAAATTTTGCGACATAATGCGAGGTTGCCGACATGGTAGAAGTAGGTAGAGCACGTTTTAAATGATATGTACGTTTTAAATTTGAACCGTTCATCCTAGCATGTCAAGCAGAACAAGTGTGTTTCATTCCATATCTTCGGATAAGGGAAAGACGCGAGACGTGGTTATCTGTGATCAAAGTGAATCCAAGAGGTCGAATAGTCGGAGAAGTTGGTGATGTGGCTTTACAACAAGAAAGATCAGCAGAAGTTTATGTAGTAATCGAATCAACAAAAGATATCTTTCATATTGATCCACAAAACAGAGAAGTAGAAGAGATGATCATGGATGAGACAGGGAACGATCCGGAATCTGACGAGTTCGAGGAGACAGATGACGGAGAAGAAACTGGTGGCGATAGTGAAAACTCATATGTATCGGAAAATGAATCCGATTAAATGTTTGTATATTTGTAGGTGTTTGATGTGTTATTTGTAGATTACAATTTTTTTTTTGTTATTTTTTCTCTTATTTTGCGATGGACCTGCGATGGATCCATCGCAGATCTATCGCAAATTTGAATTTTTTGTGTTATTTCAAAATTCGAGTTTGCGATGAATTTGCGATGGATCCATCGCAGATCCCTCGCAAATATGATTACTAAATATATATAGATTTTATTTTAATAAATAAATGGATCTATGTAAAATAAAAAAATTAATATATAGAAAATATTGCGAGGGATCTGCGATGGATCCATCGCAAATCCATCGCAAAATTTAATTTTTTTGATTCGCGGTTACAAGATTTTTTAATTATTTTGGATAAAAGATTGCGATGGACTTGCGATGGATCCATCGCAGTTCCCTCGCAAAATCTAATTTTTTTGATTCGCGGTTACAAAATTTTTAATTATTTTGGCTAAAAGATTGCGATGGACTTGCGATGGTTCCGTCGCAGATCCATCGCAATGTGAGAAAAGTAAACCTAATTGTGCGACGGTGTTGCGATGGACTTGCGACGGAGGTATATTTTTAATACCTTCGTCGCCGCGAAGCTCAAATCGCAAAATCAAAAAAAAAAAAAAAAAACTTACCTCTCTATCCGGTGATTCTCGTTCCTCCGGCGATTCTCCGGCGTCTCGTTCCTCCGGCATCTCTCCTCTTCTCTCCGGCGATTCCTCTTTCCTCTGGCGTCATCTATTTCCGCCGAGAATATCTTTTCCTTTTCCCGCGGCCGCCGAATCTCTTCTCCTCCGCCTCCGCCTCGTCACATCTCCGCCGCCGCCTCGTCACATCTCCGCCGCCGCCGCTGCACTCCATTTTTTCCGGCGAGATTCTACCAACAAAGGTAATATTTTGTCATTTTGTTAGAATTTTGTTAGTTAGGAAATGGATTTAGATTTAGGTTAGTTAGGAAATGGATTTTGTTTTTAGTTAGGATTTTGATATTGGATTTAGGATTTAGATTGTTGATGTTAGAATTAAGATTAAGAATTTAGGATTTCAATTTAAAAAATTTGTGATTTAGGTTTTTTTATTTAGGTAATTTTATGTTTGGTAAAACCTTTTTTTTAATAAATTAAATATTTTGAATAAAATTTTTGTTTTAAAATATTTTTTCGCAATTTCGAAAATTATAATTGATTTTTTTTCTGAATTTATTACTAAATAAAATTATATAAACGATTTCGATTAAGGATTTAATAAAGATTTAGGATTTAGGATTTCAATTTAGATTTTGTATATATAATTATATAAATTTCGATTAACATTAAGGATTTCAATTTAGAAATATTAAAAATTTTGTTATTTCTAAATTTAAATGATTTATTTAATTTCATGTTAGTTAAAACCTTTTTCGTAAATATTATTAAAACTATAGATATATATATATATATAATGTTTATATAATTTTGTAAGAATGAAAAAACGTTTTTTAATTTTTTTTTAAAATTTTACAATTTGATAAATATATAGTTTTTTCAATGAATTTGAAAATTATCATAATTTATTCATGAGTTTAATATGATTTGAATATGATTTTTTTGATTTTAATTTGAGAATTATCACAATTTGATTTTATGATTTTAATATGATTTTTTTAATTAAAAATGATTAATTAATAACAAGTTTTATTAATGCAAAAGTTTAGATTCATTTTTTTTAATAAATATTATTTGTGAAATTAAGTTTTATATTTTATAATGCTTTGGTTTGTTATATTATGAAATTTTTAATTAGAATTTTAATTTGTTATAAACTATGTGATATTGATTAGGATTTAATTTGGAAATTTTAGGATTTTAGTATTTAGGATGTCATAAATGATTATTTTCATGATTTTGAGAATTATTATATAGTTTATGATTTTAGTTTTTAGGTTTTGAATATGATTTTCCCATGAATTTTATTATTTGAAATATTTAGATTTATTATTTTATTTTTTTTACTTGTTTTCCATTTTTTTTCTTTTTTTGCAGATGTCTCGTTCGTCTAATGATTATACGCGATATCTTTCGCGAGGTGGCGGATAGACGCCGCCTACTCCTGGGGCGAGTTTTACTTCTCAGATGGGCGGGTCACATATTCCCGACACTCATCATCAATCACCGCCTCCAACCACATACCCTCTAGACCCACTGCCAGCACAACCGTCAGCACCTCCACCTACACCGCCCACTGCCAGATTTGGCACAGCTTCTTCAGAACGAGTTCGGAGATGATCCCGGTTCTGGTAGCGGAACCGGAACCGGGACAGGAACCGGGACGGGAACCGGGACCGGGCCATCAGAATCGTTTTAGTTTTTTTTTTGTATTAAAAACAAATATTATATTTTAATTTTTTTATAATATTATGAATTTTAATTTTATTTGGATTTTAATATTAAATTTAATTTAATTAGATTTTATTATTTAATTTAACTAAATTAGATTTTATTATTTAATTTAACTAAATTAAATTATAATCTTAATTTTAATTAAAATCGAAATTATATTAAATTTTAAATAAGAATTCCATCGCAAGTCCCTCGCAATATTGCGATGGATTTGCGATGAACATTGAAATTACATCGCAAATCCATCGCAAAATGTTGCGATGGATTTGCGATGGATATCGCCTAGGCGTCGCAAAGCCATCGCTAAGTTGCGACTTATTTGCGATGTATATTTGCGATGACAATTGTAACTCGCTTCTCCGTCGCTGTAGTGCGACGGATTTGCGAGGTTTTTTTTTGCGACGGATTAGCTACTGTGTCTTTTCCTCGCAAATGTTGCGACGAATCTGCGATGATTTTCGATTTGCGACGCGCGTATAGCGACGATTTTATGTGCGTCGCAGATCTATCGCAGATAGCCATTTGCGACGGATCTGCGATGGATCTTTCCATCGCAAAGACTTCATTTTCTTGTAGTGGTAATCTCTCTAAATAAGAGAGCCAAGTAATAAAAGCAAATTTAATTGCTTTAATTGCTTACTCCTTAGGTCTCAATGGTCGTTGCTTTGTGTGAATTGTGAAAATGTGATGTGTGATAGTTCGATGCTTTGTGTGCTTTTCTATTTTTCACGGATACTCATTGAGTCTTCCCATCATTTTTTAATGTTATGGTGGATTGATATGTAGCCTATGAACCTGTTTGTTTTATCATATGTTTCATCAAAATGAGAATTGATGTTTGTTTAGAGTATAAAATGAACATCATCCAGATGAACCATCTCAATAAATTATAAAAATTTAGGCAAAAATTTTAAATTCATCTGTCTGATCCAAATTGAATAATTTGAATAGAGATGAATCAGTCAAAATAACAAATACCAAATATATCTCTTACCGAATAAAAAATTACAAAATACGAAAGCTTCAAATCTTCAATCTCGAAATAGAAGAAAAGAGAGAGAGAGATCGGAGAACGACGGTTCTGAATCTGAGCACCGTGAGAAGGCAGATTCATTCCGCTGAAAAAGACAACGAAAAGATACATATATAGTTCCTAGAATATCCGAAGATGTTCTAGCTGTTCCTGTCTCATTTAACTGCCAGGAATTAGACTATTAAGGCTTGGACTATTTTAACTGGTGTAGAGGTTGTGAAGGGAACTGTAGCTTTGCCGGCTCAGCAACAGACCTTACATTGTTTAGTTGAGAGCTGAAGGTTTAAATGGAACTTGTTACTAATGCACTTATGGTCTGAGCATTGAGCATTGAGCATTTTTCATTAATTGAAGTCTTTCCATGGTATAGCAAACCAAAACCGTTTAGAGTTGATTGGCCCTTGAGAACAAATAAGTCTCATCTGAATGGATTTTTAGGATCACCACTGCATTTGGTTAAGTAATTGAACATTCTGAAATTATAGCATTCATGTCTTTAGCACATTGGTCTCTTATCTTTGGGAATTCTCGGTATCTAACAATGAATCCTGAGTTCCTTTTTTTTGGCACTGGGGCTGTATGTTGTGCAGGGAATAGTGCTGGAGATATTAGTGAAATTGGGAGTAATAAAGTCGCATCATTTCTGGCTGGAGGTGGATCAGCTTGAAGAAGCTCTGCAGAATGTGCTTGTGTGTCTTGAGATGATCGTCTTCTCCATTATTCAACAATACGCTTTTCACGTTGCGCCATACAGTGGGGAAACTGAAGCTAAGATGAGAATGAACAAGAGGGATTAATGCTGAGAGAGAAGACCGTTTTCCAAATTTTAGACCAGAGAAGGATTTTGCTTTTTATGTTTTCGGTTAATGTGAATGTTATTGATGATCTGTTACAGACCCCATGTGATCAATAATGTATCTTTTTGTTTCTTTGGTTACACATATTAGGAAAGAAAGAGAACTATAATTGAGAAAAATAGTTGTTTTTTTCCATATTTTAAGTCCTTACTAATACTTGCCTTGCCGAGAATGACAAAACACAACAAAACAGAATCCCAACGATAAGAGGAAAATATTCTACTCTCAGTTACCAATCGTACGTACGTATTATATATGTGTTATAAACGACATAGCAATGTAAGTTTATATATGAAATAAGTTTTTATTGATATGCAAATATCTTATATTTTGTCATTGTTGTAAAGTTGTACAAGTTTTCATTATGAATTTTACATTGTTTTATTTGACAAACATTCGCCTATGTATTCTTTGAAATTAATCATTTTCTGAAATTATTATTTGCGTTTCTTTATCCTAACTACATGCTATTTTTGAATGATATAAATTTTAGGTTTCTCTATAAAAACATATTTTAAAACTAATTATGTAACATATTGTGTGACCTAGTTACACATAAAATACGTACTTTTCAAACTCTACTAGGAGATATTTATGTACTTGGAATATTAGTAGTGCATACCATAGTACATCTATTAATTAATTACATTTTCAACACCCGAACTGTTTTTAGATTAACAATCACATAGATCAATATTATACTACTATGTTAAACTTTTTGGATTTCAAAACTTAAAATCAATTGGTAATTAATGAAAAACTTAACTCATGTTTCTTATATATTATATTCGGTCTCATCATATTATGACAGTTAGCGATATTTAAACAGATTAACTATAGGAATTTTTGGCTTTACGTTGGAAAAAATATATATATATATTTCATGACTTTACATTGTCAACTTAGATGAAATATCACAAGGTGAACGACCCTTATCGAATCAAAATACCAATAGGATATTTTGTTTATCCGTGACTTTCTACTTTTGTTCACTTGTTATTGTCGTATTGAAAAGACAACCAAAAATTAGAACGAAAATGAAAAAAAAGTAATAATAATTTAATACGAAAGAACATGAGCTACTTCTTGGTCCAGTCTCATCGACGCGAACCTCTCGTCGTTACATTTTTTAATAAACGCTTCTACTCTTCGGTTCAGCTCATCCCGACTCCGAGACACTTTCACCTTCTTCATCTTCACCGGCGGAGGCGGCGGCGGCAGCATCGCCGGAAGAGTCTGGTTACAATAATTAGTCCTGTCACTAAACGTCTCCGATTTCATCAAAACACCAGATTGTTTTGTCTCTTCGCCAAGTCCGAACGTGTCGGGTCTCTTGTAGTAACTAGTCAACGGCAGCGCTGACTTCCCTTCCATTATCATCTTCCACGTAATCTCTAACGTCTCGTTCCGCTTCGGCTTCGCCACTCTTAATTCTCTCACAGAGTTCCTCTCTGAAAATTACGAAATTACCCCTTTAACAAATAGTGTTTTTAGATATTTTTATAAATATCTAAATTCGTATGACGTCACCTTATGACGTCACCTTCTTTCTCAATTTTTTTTTTTTTTTTAATAATTTAAATTAATTACCTGCTGGGGTGGTCTTAAGCACCGGTTTCCGTTCGCCGATCCTAGCCGTAACCAGAGGCTTCTCCACCGGAGGTTGATTTTCCGATTTGGCCACCACCACTAAACACCTCTTTTCTTCCTCTACTGTCGCCGCCGCTTCTACTAGTCTCTCCTTCTCCTCATACACAACCTCCGCCTCCTTAACGATGATCAACGACGGCGAAGTCGCGGCGACGAAACCGAAATCCGCATCTTTCGTCTCTGTCCGCCGTCGCAGAGGAGATCGGTGGACGTTCTGCTGATGATCAGTCTGAAACTTATTGTCGCCACTGTAAGAAACATCGTAGTCTTTGCCGTCGTGGCTTGAGACAGTACTCCGGAAAAACTTTGAAGAAACTAAGATAACGATGATGATGACGTTGGTGATGACGTAGAGATACGGTGGTTTCAACCACGTGAGAAAGGAACTCACAAGGATCGGAGACTGTGAGAAATCCATAGCCACAGGAACAATGACTTTAAGATGCATAGCCGTGGCTACGAAACCAGTAGAGATTAGCACATCCTTTATCCACGACGCCATGTTTTCCGACTATGTCACTTTCACTCTCTTTATCTCTTGATATTTATCGAGTGTGGTAACGTTCTCTTAGCTCTGACTCTTCGTTCTTTCCATTTATAAAGGTATTAACTTTTTAAGGTATTAACGTGGCCTAGCCAAGATCGCGTTGGAAGACACTGAGGATGAAATCCAGGTTTCTTGAATCTCAGATAACTTTGATAATAAAACTTGGATATTTTATTTAATTTTAAGAAATTACAAATCTTGATAAAACTCGCAAAATTACAACTTTTGAAAACTTAGAAAATTTTAGGGAGAGAAGGTTGATGAGAATGTCGCTCTGCCTTCACTAAGTTCTGATAAGGGTATTTATATAGGGGTGAAGAGTGATGTTGAATAATTGAAATCTTTTTCGTGTTGAATTTTGATTGGTTTTCGTGTTGAATTTTGATTGGTGCCGACAGGTTTGTGGCGCATCTTGTTGGTTTTTTTGTTGCGTATGTCTGTGTGGCTCCTGTCATAATGCTTATGGAAAGATGAACGGACAGGATTGTTACGGGTAGTAGGCGCGTCTAACAAAACATGAGTAGAGACTAAACTTTTTATTGTTTCTGTCTTATTGAATTTTCACACGTAAATTAAACAAAAACTTCACGTGTCCAGACACTCATATCTCTTAATTTTATCCCATTATTGTCTTTTTTGTTTTTCCTTCGAATTATAATTCTCTTATTAGTCAACCTAGTATGGCCATTCGTTATAATTCCTTATTTTTGTTTTCAATGGTTTCAATGGATCCCACGTTATGGCCACGTCTTTTAGCCTTTTATCGCCTATTTAGTTTTTAGGGTATCTTGCGTATATGTTCATTCGAAGACAAACAAAATACGAATATGTATAGCCGTACAGGTCGACAAACAAAAAAAGAATTACGAATATGTGTAGAGAATTCATAACTTACTCTATCAAGTATAAGTTATATGTTCTTTTGTTTATCATAAGTAATGTGGTATTGGACGCAAATAGTTGTAAAATATCTTTACCAAAAAAAGAGTTGTAAAATATCTAATATTACTTCTAATAAGTATAAAGTATTAAAATTATAATAATTTTTTTTGTTGTTTTATATAAGGACAATCAAGTAAAACAAATAATTTCTTGCCATTAAAAAGTAAAATATCATATCATTTGGAAAACGGCTTAAAAATCACTTGATCTATAAAAGTATAGTATATAATCTCTAGTTGATAAGATGAATACAAGAAATCTTTGACAAAAAAAAAAAAGAAGGATGATACAAGAAATGCCATTAATTTCTTATTAAAATCAAAAAGTAAAATATTTTAATCATTAGTGATTAATTCCTACCAGAAGACAAACTAATTCATAATATCACCAAAACGCATGTAACATTATTTTATTATTATGATAGATTATCTTTTGTCACTAAGATATCCCGGAGGGCGGAAACCCACTAAGATATTTTCTTAAGACTTAAGAAGTAAGAACAGGCCAAGGTAAAGGTCAATTTTCCAAGACCCCAACTCGTCTCAAGTGGCTATCCACTCTTTGCTATTAAGTTTCTTTTCTTTGTCGACCACTATTAATTTCATTGAGAGCAATGATTAAATTAAAACTACTGCTCCCTCAAACCACATTTATTATTCTTTACGTCTTTTCCATACAAATAGAGAAGCTCTTTACTTTTTGTTTATTTTTTCTATGGATGAATTAATTAAAAAAAATTGAAAAGTGTGAAAATAGATTTACTTTCTAGTTTCCACACTTTATAAGAAGGAAATATGATTTTTTTATGGAAAGTTATTTTTCAAGTGAACGCCTAATTTATCACATGACCCCATCATATAACTAAATTTTAGATCCGAATTTTGAAATCCTAAACAATAATCTTCATTTAATATATTAAACATCTACCAAAAGAAATGAACATGTTACGAAAAAATCATTCACTTTGTAACAACTAAATTAAAAGTAAATTTGTCCAAACTCGTCTTAAAAATAATCAAACAATCATACTATGTTTGCATTGATTTTCTTAATTGCCATGCAACTATTTGACTGTGTGTGCAAATACTCATATTCAATTTTTTAAAGAGATTTGTTTTCATAGCTGCTTGTCACGAAAGAACAAATATATATAGCTAGTTTAACAGTGTCAAATAAATTTAATTATGTTATAAAAACGGTGTTTATATAAATAGTTATATTACCAAAAGAAATTTATCGTATCTGCGAAACTTGGAATATATTATAAAAGAGAGAAAAGATGTTACGAGAAATGTGTTTTTCTTATTGAATGTTATGTTTTACATCTTCGCAAACATTCGTATATATAGGCAAATAAAAGAAGTTTACTGTGCATGCATAGTGACAGTGGACTCCACCATATTACGTAATGAATGACGAAAAGGGAGAAGAAAATGTCTTTGACGATGCCTAACTTTGACACTTATAACACTCTCCTTTGGAGACCGATGTCACATGTGTTGCGTTTTCTGTTTAGCGTCTTTGTTGCCTCGTTAAAACCTCTTATAGAAAAACCCAATATGATAAAACCTAATAAGGTAAAAAGAGTGCAACACGCAAGCTCCCCCTCGAATGATGATTACGTCATCTCATATGTCTCGTTAATGACGCATTCCAATGTTGTGGACATGTTTCTTGAACATCGAGGTGGGCAATGACTTTGTGAAGAGATCTGCAGCGTTGTCGCATGATCTGACATATCTTACTTCAATGTCCTTATTCTTCTCAAGCTCTTGAGTGTATGCGAAGAATTTCGAAGGGATATGTTTGGTTCTATCACTTTTGATATATCCTTCTTTCGTCTAAGCGACACATGCAACATTATCTTCATAAAGAATTGTTGGCTCCGTGTTTACTTGAATTCTGTTAATTGATTGAATGTGTTGCCTTATCGATCTCAACCAGACACATTCTCTACTTGCTTCATGTAGTGCAATGATCTCGGCATGATTTGAAGAAGTAGCCACAAGCGTCTGTTTCTGCGAACGCCATGATATGGCAGTGTCTCCGATCGTAAATACGTATCCTGCCTGCGATCGGGCTTTGTGTGGATCCAATAAATATCCTGCATCTACAAAACCAACCATTTGAATTGTTAGGATAAAATAACCCTAAATCAATCGACCCTTGAAGATGTTGAAAGACATGTTTAATCTCATTCCAATGTCTTCGAGTAGGGGATGAACTATATCTTGCTAAAATATTAATGGCAAATGATATATCTGGTCTAGTACAATTAGCCAAATACATAAGGCCTCCAATCGCACTTAGATATGGCACTTTTGGGCCAAGTATATCTTCATTTTCTTCAAATGGTCGGAATGGATCATTATCAACATTCAATGTTCTCCCGACCATAGGAGTGCTGAGAGGAGTAGCCTTATCCATGTTAAATTGTTTTAACACTCTTTTGGTATATGTGGATTGATGCACAAATATACCCTTTTGAGATCTCTCAATTTGTAGGTCAAGACAATACTTTGTCTGCCCGAGATCTTTCATCTCAAATTCTCCTTTCAAGTAATTTGATGCTTCCTGTATTTCCTTTTGAGTTCCAATCATATTCAGATCATCAACATATACCGCGATTAATACAAATCCGGATGTTGTTTTTTTGATGAAAACACATGGGAATATAGGATTGTTCACATATCTTTCTTTCATCAAATGTTCACTAAGGCGATTATACCACATACGCCCAGATTGTTTTAGCCCATATAATGATCTTTGCAATTTTATTGCACATAACTCTTTAGGTTTAGAACTTAATGCTTCTGGCATTTTGAACCCATCAGAAATTTTCATATAGATATTAGAATCTAATGATCCATATAGATAAGCTGTGACAACATCCATGAGACGCATTTCTAAATTCTCTTTAGCTGCTAGATTCATCAGGAATCTAAACGTTATTGCATACATAACAGGAGAATATGTTTCCTCGTAATCAATTCCGGGTCTTTGAGAAAAACCTTGAGCCACGAGGCGAGCTTTATATCTCATAATCTCGTTTTTCTCATTTCGTTTTCGAACGAATACCCATTTATATCCGACCAGTTTCACATCTTCAGGTGTGAGTACACTAGCTCTGAATACTTTTCGCTTATTGAGCGAATCAAGTTTGACTTGTATAGCATCCTTCCATTTTGGCCAGTCATGTCTTTTCTGACATTCATATACAGACTTTGGCTCTAATTCATCGTTTTCATCACATATTTCCTTTGCAATAAGGTTTATGAAAACGTCATCGATGCTATCAACTTCATGTCGATTCCATGTTTTCCCATTAGTGGTATAGTTAATGGAAATCTCATTATTATCTTCAGGATTAGGAGTTTCCATGTTGTCATTAGTCTCATGATTTGTTTCTTCCAAAATACATTCTGTTATTTTGGGATCACTATGTTTTTCAGCTTCTTTTCTTTTTCTAGGATTTTTATCCTTAGAACCAACGGGTCTACCACGCTTCAGACGTACTTTAGACTTACGTGTATCATCTGCTCTTCCACATTCTTGGGGTATTTCAATTCGAGCAGGGGCATTTGCAGCTGGTATGTGTGATTTAGTTACCGTTTTGGTATCTGCAAATGCATCAGGTAGCTGATTTGCAATGTTCTGCAAATTTATAATTCGTCGAACTTCCAGTTCTGACTGTTTGGTAGGTGGATCAAGGTGTGACAACGATGGTACACACCATTTTATATACTTCTCTACTTGTTTATTTGTTCCCCCTAGAGTCGGGAATGTTTTCTCGTCAAAATGACAATCGGGAAAACGTGCCGTAAAAACATCTCCTGTCTGTGGTTCTAGGTATCATATAATTGATGGAGAATCACAACCAATATATATTCCCAACCTTCTTTGTGGTCCCATCTTTGTACGTTGTGATGGTGCTAGAGGCACATATACAGCACAACCAAAAATTCTTAGATGAGAAATATTTGGTTCTCGACCAAATGTTAACTATAATGGGAAATATTTATGGTATGCACTTGGTCTTATCCAAATTAGTGCCTCTGCATGCAAAATAGCGTGTCCCCACATAGATGTTGGGAGTTTTGATCTCATTATCAGTGGTCTTGCAATTAATTGCAGTCGTTTAATCAATGATTCAGCCAACCCATTTTGCGTATGAACATGAGATACAGGATGTTCAACTTCAATTCTCATCACCATACAGTAATCATTAAATGCTTGGGAAGTGAATTCACCAGCATTGTCTAGTCTAACTCTTTTAATGGGATAATATGGAAACTGTGCTCTCAGTTTGATTATCTGAGTTAGAAATCTCGCAAATGCTATATTGCGAGATGATAATAGACAAACATGTGACCATCTGCTGGATGCGTCAATCAGGACCATAAAATAATAGAATGGTCTACATGGTGGGTGTATGGGTCTACAAATGTCGCCTTGAATTCGTTCAAGGAACTTTGGTGATTTTTTATCAACCTTGAGTGGCGATGGCCTTATGATTACTTTTCCAAGAGAACATGCAACACATGTCGTTTTATTTCCCATATCAATCTTCTGGATTTTTAGGGAATGACCATGTGAGTTCTCTATTATTCTTCGCATCATTGTGGTGCCTGGATGGCCTAGACGGTCATGCCATAATATGAAATCTTCTGGATTTTTTTTAACCACAAGATGTGATTCTATTGCATCTATATATGTTTGATGCAAACCAGAAGGAAGCTTTGGTAATTTTTCCAAGATAACCTTTTTGCCATTTTTTTCAGAAGTTATATACATAACCTTCTTTTCATCCTCAGTCACAGACTGGGTATCATACCCTTGAAGGTAGATATCTTTAAAACTCAACAAATTCCTTTTTGAATTTGGAGCATACATAGCATTGTCAATGGAAAATTTTGTTCCATTTGGCAATAAAAATCTGGCTTTACCAGTTCCTTCTATCACATCTGCAGGACCTGATATTGTGTTAATAATTATATTCTTGGATTTTAAATCCAAAAATTATCTTTTGTTTTTCAGAATAGTGTGCGTTGTTCCACTATCTGGTATACAAATTTCTCTTACCATTTCTTTGGATATTGTTTCTTCTGTATTGTGATTCATTTCTGTAATAAACATTATTATAAAACCATACAACAATTATTATTAATAAAAACATACAATAATTATGCATTATTTATTTTTGCAAATAACATCATTGTTCAAATAACTAAAATATATAATTATTTATGGCATAACTGGAAACTGTTCAGCAGTTTCACTACAATTGTTTTACATATTTATAGGACTCGTCTAGTCGAGCTCATTGGCAAAGTCAGAAGCATTGAGGTACGTTGTTCCCTCAAAATTTTCAGTGAGGTTCACTTCCTTTTCTTTGCCCTTGAATGACTCTTTGTATAATTTACAAAGATGTGGAGGTGTTCGACACACTCGTGACCAGTGTCCTTTGGATTCGTATATGTAACAGATGCCTTCACGCTTCTGGGTGATATTTTCTTGAATTTCTTTCTCTTTGGAAGATTGTTCAGATCAAATCCATTTAAAGTACTTCCTTTCTTGTGGAGGAGTGAATCTACCACGTCCACGGTAAAATCGATTTGTTTGATTTTTCCGTTCTGGATGTTTTATTTCCATTGTATTCACTTCAGGGAATACTATGGTTCCAGCATGCCATTTAACTTTAATCGTTCAATATGAACCGAATATAATTTTACTAGAATGATTATTAAATTGATTATATGTTAATACATAAAGCGATTACAAAGACAAATATCCTGTAAAAAATTAAACAAAAACTATAGACAAATTCTTCGGGGGTTAATTTCCCAACGAACATGCTATAAATACATGCAATAATAAAAACTAAACAAAATACTAGAAATATGCGAATTATTTTACAAATGAAATCTAAGCAAATTTCTTATATGAATGAGATGAGATGTGAATAAATGAGTGAATGTGTGGGTGTATTTATAGATTGAATCTACTATTCCTAGCCATTGGAAAAGTATATGACCGTTGGAGATTTTGAAAAAAATCGATCAGAAAATAGTCTAACATGCGATCAATTATTTTATCAAATTCAGATAAGCGATTTACGATTAACATAGTAATATTAACAATAAAACAGTATAATTAAATTAACTATACATATTATAAGGAGGCTTCAGCCATCCAACTATATTAATTAGCAATGCAGAAAAATAAAATTCAGAAATATAAGGTGTCTTAGACATCCTTCGAAATAAATAATGGTGCATTTAGCAACCACTTTATCAGATTCATTTAAACGGACGCCAATTCGCCTACTGTATAATTGTTCAATAATATTAAATAGATCGTAAGGCGTCTTAGACGTCCTTCGGAATAAATAGTGGTGCGTTAAACAACCACTTGTCAGTATTATTTAAAGAGACGTCAGTTCGCCTATAGTATATTTTATTTTATTGAATAAGGTAACTTACCTCCGGTATTAACCGGATGTCTTACCGTTTGTTTTAAGAGAATCGACGGTGAACAGTAATTCCGGCGGTGAATAGCATTTTTTGGCAATAAATAGTATTTTCCAGTAATGAATAGTTTTTTCCGGATGCCTAACTTTGACGGTGCCTAACTTTGACACTTATAACAAATTAATATATGTTTGATTTGATTTTTTCTTTTGGATTCTATTTGGATTGAATAAATAAATTAGAATTATTCAAAAGTGAAACTTTTGGTGAAATATCACGATTATCATTTGAAAATTCTAGTTATTAAAATTATCCTATATTACCTAAGGATTTCTATTCATATCTTTGGATTTATTCAATTTTATTATAAATTTAGATATATAAGTTTTTTTTTAAAAAAAATTGCATATATGATATTCTGGCTATAACATACAATGATCTTGTTAGAATTATTATTTTATCTTTTGTGATGTTAGACAGTAAGAATTTTGAAAGCTATTTTTGACTTTCTCACAATAATATTTGTTTGGTTAAAGATCACAATAATATTTCCCCATACTTCATTTGATTCACATCTCATCTACCACAAGAAATAATAAGAAAATATGTGTTCATTACTGACATAAAAAAGAAGTGGCTAACGAAACTTCGTGGAAATACAGAACACGACAACGTATCCAACTGCCCTGTGATGTAACTGTGGTGGTGACTGGTGAGAGTGAGTCGCCAGTTTCTCTGACGTTCGGCCGTTAGATTTCACGGCGTAAGAGTCAAAGCTCTTTTGGAGGAGTCTGAGGAGAATCCAAGAAGATCCGTTAAACGACCAATCATACGATTGCCCGTGTTGATGGCGTCATTATCGATGAAGAATCGTTGCTAAGCAAGCAGTAAGCACCATTCACTGTCCTGTCCAGAGTTTAACAAGATATGTCACGTGTCACATCTAACACGTGATTATTGGCTCCAGATTTTCTCGTCATACATTTGGTTCTTTTGACAGTGATCATTTGAATTAACCTAAGGAATGGAAAAATCGGAATGATTTATACGTACTAAATTTTGGGTGCTTGTGCAACGTTCCCTTTTGGCATGCATAGTAATCTCTAACAATTTCTCTATAAATAGAACCTCACTCGATCTACTATCTATATGGGCGTAACATGTCATTAGACATATATATACACGTCTCTAGTTTTCAGATGGTGTTTTAAGTTTTAACAAATCGTATTGTGACTTGTGAGAGAAGCGATTATTACCACCAGTAGAGAGATTTCTCTAACTAACAAGACTTAAAAGCCTTGACTGTTTATGTGAGTGTTTGATGTTTATTTTTTCCCAATTTAACTTACAACTTTAGTCATATAAACAAATATTTATTTTGTTAATTGTAAACGTAAACACCAAATAGCTAGAAACGGAAGGAAATCTACTGTCTGAATTAACACTTTTGTAAACATATATTTTATTAAAAACAAAGATGTTTTATACTTGACAAATGTTTTTTTTTCTCGTATAAATCTAAACGCTTTTTTTTTGGTTTAAATGTTTAAACGAATATTCATAAGTTGTGTTTGAAACAATCGAAGCTTTAAAAACATAACAAACTTTTTTTTCACAAATGTGGTTACCACTATATATTTTTGTGACAAGATTCTCCGATTGTTAATTTCCCATAAAATTTGAGAAACCAGAAGCTCCAAATGATTGCATTCGAAACTCTATTGCTACCACCAGCCTACCACAAGGTCTATCCCTCTTAAACTACAAGAAAAAAAAAAAGCATTTTCCGACGAGAAATTCCGACGAAAACGATTTCGTCGGAATTTAATTTATAATTCCGACAAAAATCTGACCAAACAATGCTTTCGTCGGAAAATCGATGTTTTTTGGGAGGTCGTCGGAATTTGATCGGTAATATTAAAATCCAAATCCGACGAAACAATACATTCGTTGGAAAGTCGATGGTTTTTGTTAGTTTGTCGTAATTATGTCGGAAAAATTAAGTCAAAAATCCGACCAAAATATACCTTTCATGGAAAGTCGATGGTTTTTGGTAAATGGTCGGATTTTGGATGAAACAAATTACAACCAAAATCCGACTAAATACTGTTTTCGTCGGAAAGTTGTTGGTTTTTTTGAGCAATCTTGATAAATAATCTCTAGCAAATAAACATTGTATAAATGTGCATCTAACCTATAAAGATGTCGAGATCCAATACGTTTAAGGGGGGAAGATTTATATATAGTTTACGTACATATATTTGTATACACCTTTTTGACTCCGGTTTAAATCTAGAATTAGCCATTCTTTTATGATAAATAGTCATATAAAATTTTCTCTTTCTCTTGTATACTCCATGATTATAAAATGATACGAGATTTGCGTACGGAGCCACTCATTTAAAACAGATTAAGAAAATCCAACAATTAAGAAAACTCATACGCAGCTAGCATAAGCATATGCATATTTATTGACAAATTAAAACCAAAATCCCACGAAAATCACTACAAGAAAACAGCCCAAATTTCGACCAAGACTGTGGTCGGAAAATTTTGGATCGAATTCCGACCAATCAGCGACAAATTTCCGATGAATACAAATGTGGTCGGAATTTGTTCGGAATTTATTTAAAATTTCCGACCCATTTTATTTCGTCGGAATGTTGTCGGAAAATTCAGTAGGAAATTCTTAACAATTTCTGACGAAGTCAATATCATAGAGAAATGGTCGGAAATATGGTTGGCAAATAGTCGGAAATATATAACTTATTTTCCGACTAAATTCCGACCACAATAAATATAATTTCCGACTAATTTCTCACCAAAGTCGTCGGTTATTGGTCGTAAAAACGACCGGAAATTTGATAAATATTATTTTTAAAAAGCTCATGAAAATTATCACATATTAACAGTTCTGTACAAAAATCTCATGATAAATATTAACGGTTTAAAAACCTGAAAAAATATTTAATTGAACTATATTTAGATATAAGAATCCAGCATATCAATATGACCTGTAAACTCTTCAATATTGCAGAATAATTAGATCGAAGAGTTTACAGGGTCATATTGATATGCTTGATTCCTATAGCGAAGTATATATTTTCAGATGTTCCTAAACAAAGGGAACGTGCGAAATTTTGCTATTAGGTTTTTCAAAAAACTTATCAGTTGTGAATTATTGTGAGCTAATGTCCATTGGATTTATAGGGAAAATTCAGACTTTTCCGAGGATATTCCGACCACAATGGTTGGATTTTCGTCGGGATTACAATTCCCGACGAAAATTCGAGTAATGTGGTCGGAATTTTCTCGCAAAATTCTGATTTATTCAAGTTTCAGAATGACATTTATTGCAAAATTCTGATTTATTGAATCTGTCATATAAGTCGATAATTTCAAATTCCGACGAAATTCCGACCAATATAGTCGAGAAATAGTCGGAAAAGTTTTCGTTATTGTTTCGCGGTGTTATAATAAATATCATAATTAATGCGTTTACCATATTTTTTTACTATTTTCCGACTAAATCCCGACCAGATTAGTCGGAATATAGTTGGAAATAAGGAGTCCAAAATTTGTCGGAAAAATTTCAAAATACAAAAGTTTTTGACTAAATTCTGACAATTGTAAATTCTATATATAGATGCACTCTCCTATTGATTGTAAATTAAAATATAGAAAAACATATTACAGAAACTGAAAACCTATTGTATCATGTATCAATGTCCAATGGGTGATGAATCAAAAAATGATAAAGGTGAAGGTTCTGAGAGTAGTGGTTCGCTAGTGTCGGGACCAGCAAGACCAATTCATGTTGCCATAAAACGAAAGAAGACGTCACATGCTTCTGCAATGGACGAGAGAGGAAATTTACTTTCTACCCAAGAGGTCATACGCAGAGTCCTTGGAGAGGAAGGTCGTGGCGATGATGATTTTCTAGAAGAACCATGGTTGACAGCAATGACTAATGTCTGCAACGAAGGTAAAATAAATCATTTATACTTGTTTAGTGAAAATGATTTGATTTGATACTCAGTCAAGTAAACAATAAAATTCTAGGTCGACTTATGCAAATTCCTGCAAATTGTGCAAACATGACGACTCTTAACCAAATTCCTACTGAACATCAAATTGGGGTAAAGTAGAGCAGGTAAATATTGATTGTTTTTATATTTGATTATAAGTGTTTTTACAATTATATTCGAAAATAACCAAATATATTAGGTTGTCGCGATGATTAAACTGTTTGAACCTAACAGATTGGGGGACGTCATGGTGACTTTAAAAGACCCTACTGGAACAATTGAAGCTAGTATTCACAGAATTTTTTTTACGGAGTAAGTATTTGCATCAGATATACGTATTGGTTCTGTGTTGGTTTTTAAAAAGGTAATAACATATATTTGGTAAATTAAAAAAATTAATATGTTAAATGTTTTATAGGTTACGGTTGTGAGGATAGGAAGATCAAAATGTGTTTTAAACATAACGGTGAAAAATGTTGAGAAAGTGTACACGAAAGATAATTATCTCCCGGAGATGGTTGAACCAATTGATCATGACAAAGGCTACGTGTCAGATTATGATGATAACTAATAAGATGATGGCTTAATATGTTTTCAGTATAATTTAAATTTGTATTTCGTAGAAAAACCTTATTATTATGTAAAAAAAAAAAAATTCCGACTATATTTCGAGAAAATGATAACTTTGGTCGGAAATTAGTCGGCAATAGTTGCCGACAAATTAAAAAATCATTCCGAACAACTTTCGACCACTTCATCGTCGGAATAATATAGCCGTTGGAAATTCCGACCAAATTCCGACCAATATAGTCGGAAATTGGTCAGAATTTCCAACAGCTATGTCTTCTGAGCAATTTCTGACGAAGGGGTGGTCGGAATAATCTAGCCGTTGGAAATTCCGACCAATTTTCGACTACAGTGGTTGGAATTTGGTTGGGATTTCGACGGCTATATTATTCTGACTAATTTCTGACACGATACGGTGGTCAGAATTATTTCCTATATATAAGCGCCTCACCTCATTCATGAGAATTTGTTCATTTGTTTAAAAAAAAAATGTCTTCTCATAATATTTACAAAGTGAGAGAGTGGATGTACTAGCGTTTAGATGATGTTACTGGCGAAATGCGAGCAGAATACAAAGAGGGGTTATCACAATTTATGCAATTCGCTTCAAATCAGGAAATGACACGTACAGAACGTATTATGGCTTGTCCTTGTCTTAAATGTTGTAATGATCGAGTTATAGCTAAGGATATTGTTTGGAATCACTTATATTGGGTAGGTTTTACACCGGGTTATTATATTTGGTTTTCGCATAGGGAAGATTTTAGTTCTGGACCGAGTATTCATGGTAGAAGAGGTGAACATAGAATAGAGGAAAATGAGTTAATTGGAGATAGTGATAGCCCAAATCGTAGGGAAGAACCGAATGTTGTGCTTATGGTTAGAGATGAGTTCCGGGAGGTAGGAGTAAGTAACAATGTTGCAGAGGAACCAAACCAAGAAGCGAGACGATTTTTTGAAATGTTAGATGCTGCAAAAACACCAATTTTCCAAGGTTGCAAAGAAGGTCATTCAGCTTTATCAGCTGAAACACGAATGATAAACTTAAAAACAGATTACAATCTAAGTGAAGATTGCGTCGATGGTTGGGCAGAATTTTTCAAAGATTATCTACCGGAAGATAAATCGCACCGGCGTCCTACAATGCAGTTCAAAAATTTGTATCCGGTCTAGGGTTACCTTTTCAGATGATCGATGTTTGTCGTGAGAATTGTATGATTTTTTGGAGGGAAACATCAAATTTGTTACAATATCGTTTCTGTGGTGCTGAATGATTTCAGCAGACGAGTGGGAGAAACAGAATACCATTTCAACGTATGTGGTATCTACCTTTAGCTGACAGGTTGAAAAGGTTATACTAGTCAGAAAGAATAGCTGCAGCTATGAGATGGCACGCCGAACATGAGTATACAGGCGAAATTGCACATCCTTCTGATGCAGGGGCCTGGAAGCATTTTACTTCAATATATCCTGAATTTGCATCAGAGTCAAGGAATGTATATCTTGGATTATGCACAGACGGGTTTAATCTGTTCGGAAAATCCGGTTGGAAGTATTCTTTGTGGCCTGTTATCATCACGCCTTACAACCTCCCACCTGCACTGTGCATGAAGAGAGAATTCCTTTTCTTAACCATTCTCGTTCCAGGTCCGAAACATCCACGCCGATCTCTTGATGTTTTTCTACAGCCGCTGATTCCAGAGCTTAAAATGTTATGGCACGAAGGAGTTACTGTTTATGACGTCTCCACTAAAAACAATTTCAAGATGCGTGCTGTTTTGTTGTGGACTATTAGTGACTTTCTGGCATATGGAATGTTGTCAGGTTGGACAACGCATGGGAGATTGTCATGTCCTTACTGTGCAGACAATACAGATGCTTTCCAGTTGAAGCATGGCTGGAAATCTTGTTGGTTTGACTGCCATCGCCGATTCTTAAGACAAAATCATCCATATCGACGGAGTAAAACAATGTTCCGAAAGAACAAGGTCGTACGAGATCATCCACCTCCTACGATTGAGACGGACGATATTCTTCATCAGTTCCGAGATTTCGATATCGATCGTACTGTAGATGTTGGGGGTAATGGTCATTGTAGAATTGATGGATATGGAGAGCATCATAATTGGCATAAAAAGAGTATTGGCCAGTCTCTAACTACTTTAACATTTCTGGGTTTGTAATTTAACGGAGTTTTTAAGACATTTTCCCAAAATGATAATCTTTTTTCGAGATTTGAGTCTTGCTTTTATTTTTTTATTTTTTTTTGGTATGTGAATTATGAAGATAGGGCATGACCTTTTATAGGAAAACAAGTCCTCGGTTTTTTGTCAGAATTTGGTCTTTAAATTTTCTGAAAGTAGTCAGAAATATGATAGATACCGACTGTTTTCCGACCACAGTGGTCGGAATATCATTTAGCTTGTTTTATTTTTTGGTTCAGTTTTTCCTTTGGTTTAGTTACGGTTCACCATAACTAATTGGTTAAATAACACATATATATTTTAAAACCATAAACATTCTCTATTTTTCATTTCTTCTTCTCTTCGCCTCCATTCTTAAAACCATTTTTTTCATCACTCTCATATTACAATTGCGTGAATCTCCGTCAATTCGTGTTAATTCCTTTACGATAACTACTTACTCATCTAGATCTATTTCAATTTTTGTTCCGATTTGTTTGGTAAATGCATTTAGCAAATCAAGCAAAGTATAGATTCCGACTAAATTCCGACCACCGTTGTCGAAATTTAGTCAGAAATGTATATGATTTTTCCGACTACATTCCGACCACAGCGGTCGGAACGAGGTCGGGAGTACTTTAATCGATTAGTTTGTAAATGCATTTAGCAAATCAACAATATATATTCCGACAAAATTCCGACTATAATAGTCGGAATATAGTCGGAATTCTATGTTTTTCCGACTTGATTCCGACTATGTTGGTCGAAAAATGGTCGGAAACATTTTTTCCCTATTACCGACTCGATTCCGACCACAGTGGTCGGAATCGAGTCGGAAATAAGGAGAATAGTCGGAATTCAATCGGAGAAACAATGCGATTTGACAAACCATTTCCCTAGGACGTTTCCGATCGATTTCCGACCACGGTGGTCGGAAGTTGGTCGGAATTACTTTTCCTATTTCCGACCAATGTCCGACCACCGTGGTCGGAATGTAGTCGGACATTTTCAATATATACCCTTCCTCCCCTTCACAATTCTCATTTTGCCAAAACTTAAAAAAATAAAAAAGTTAACCACCTACCTATCCGCTGGAAAAAAAGGTAATTTTCTAAAAATTTTTTTCAGAAAATCGATTTTATATGTAGTTGGACCATCATATTAAATGTTATTGATTGGGAATATTTTGTAGTATATAGTACAGGGAATGGTTTGTAGTATATTTTGTAATATTTTGCCTGCAAAATTAGTTAGAAATAAGATAATAAAAAATTATAGTCACTTGTTAACGTATGGTTGCTAATATAGATATATAAATATACATAAACCGATAGTCAATCTTTAATTCACTTATTTCATTTCTACTTATTTTAAATTAGTTAATATGAATGTCAATATTTCAATGTTAATTTAGGTTATGGATGGATCATGGACTGGCTATGCGAACCGTTCAGGGAATGTCCAATTTGGACAAAGTTTGGGGTCAGAAACACAGCCACCGAGCCAATATCCTTCCAGGACTGAAATTTCAGATACATTTATGCCACCCCACCACCACCACCTCCTGAAAACCCGACTCACCGCCCCCTCCCCTTTCGAGAATTTCGCTTGATGACTTGCTACACGCTCCAGGTCGGCAACATCTGAAGAAACCAGACCCTTCTCAAATGGAAGAAGGATCCATCTGGTAAGAAAATTTAAAATTATTAAATTAATAATACATATCTACATTTGTTTATTAATTGGTACATGTACAAAGTCACACTTGGCATCACAAAGGCCGTAAAGACTATAATGCAGTCAAATTTTCGTGAACCTGCTCCTAATTAGTCCTCGCTCTCATCAGACATAAAGGAACGCTGTTTCAAAGTTTTTGCGGTAATTTCTACAATTATAAATTTATATATATATATTTCAACAATTTTTGATAAATTAATTAAACTAATAATTTTAATTTTAATTGTAGCAAAAATATAAATGGGACCTAGGCCTTACCCAAGAAGTCAGAGATAGATTTGACGAGATTTGTCAAACAGGATTAGAGTATGATGCATACGAGTGGAAGAAGAGCTGGGCTAAGGGCAAGGATAAAGCAAAGTGGATGCGGAGAAATGTTTGGAATGACCTTATAGCTTAATGGGAAGACGAGGCCCACAAAAACCGTAGCCAAACCAACTCCGAAAATCGAAAGAGTGAACGGGGAGGATATGGAATGGCGAAGCATACATGTGGGGCTACGCCATATGTTCGTAAACACGAGCAAATGGTAATAATTTTTTATATATGGTTATTTACAGTACAAATTATATTATTAATGATATATTAATTATTTATTGTTATTAGCGTAATCCCGATACGGGAGAGTACTCCGATATGCTGACTATAGTGGAGGAAACTCATCGGCGGAAAGACGGAACATTCGTCGACAAAAAAGCGGAGGAGATTGTTCGTAAATGCCGGGAAATGGAGCAAGAGCGGTTGACTAAAATGAGTCAAAGGAAAGACATTCCTGCTGACTACGAGCTTACACAAGCGGATAAAGATGAGATATTCAACTCGGTAAATAATGACTAAAACTAATTATTATGATATGAAATTCAGGTCGTACATTTAATTTGACTAATTAACACAATTATTTATTTTTCAAATGTTCAACAAGTAGAAGTCAAAAAGGGACACAGGTTTAGATATGGATCAATTCCGTATGTCCAAGGCATGATGGGCCAAAGCTCTACATCTTCCAACTTTCACGAGAGGCAGCAAACTTTGCGGGAAACGATAGATAAATTAAAGAAAACGGAAGAGAAGCTTCTGTCGGCAACTCAAGAGCTTCAGACTTGGAAAGAGCAATGTAGCGATGCTGCCTTCTGGAGCCAAATAATGCAAAATCAATTTCCCCATCTCACCCCACTGTCGCAGCAAACTAGCGCCGGCACTGGTCCCAGCACTTCTGTTCAACCTACTGATATTTCTCCCGCAGATTACGATATTGATCTATAATTTTATTTTTATAAAACTAAGAACATTTATATTTATAGTTTTTTAAAAAATTTATGTTTTATGAAATTTAATATTAAAATTTGTTTTATTATGTTTTTAAATTAGATTTTGGTAAATTATTTTAAATTGAAATTATTAGAAACTTTTTCCGACTAATTTTCGACCATGTTGACCAGTTTGGTCGGAAATTAGACGGAATAGTTCCGACTAATGTCCGACCAAACCAGCCAACATGGTCAGAAATTAGTCAGAAATTCCCGACACCTTTCTGACTAATCACTATTTTCCGATTTCCGGCAAAAGCCGAGATTGTTCGCCTGGATCTGGCCGGAATAAGTTCCGACTAAACTCCGACTACGGGTTACGGCCAAGTTTCGACCAATTTTCACGTCGGGATATATCGTCGGACTACGGTCGAAATATTTCTGAAAAAATTCCGACTACGTTTTCCGACCATGTTTTCCGACCAACATGCCCGACCATTTTTCCGACTATGATTTTCGTCGGAAAAATTCCGACCAATTTCCGACCAATCACGATTTCCGACCAGGCTTTTTCGACCAACTCTCGTTGGTCGGGATCTAGTCAGAGTATCAGTTTTCCGACCATAATCCGTCTAATATGTCGGTCGGAATCTGTGAGGTTTTCTTGTAGTGAATATACAGTCGTTGGAAAGTCGATGGTTTTTGGTAGTTGGTCGGATTTAGGTCGGAAAAATTAAGATCAAAATCGACCAAACTATACCTTTCTTGGAAAGTCGATGGTTTTTGGTAGATGGTCGGATTTTGGATGAAAAAATTACAACCATAATCCGACGTAAAACTGCTTTTGTCGAAAAGTGGTTGGTTTTTTTGCGCATCTCGGTTTACCATCGAAAAAATATTATAAATTTTGGAAAAACTTCATTCAGTTTTTATATGTGAGTTTCAGACTTAATTAATAACAACTTTTATATACATTAATGAAAAATATGAAACATTTAAAAATACTAAAATTTATTATATTACACTTATTATTAAATGTTGGATAGAAAAATATTACAGAAATCATAAATAAGAAAAATAGAAAAAACTTTGTTATAAAAGATGTGTGAAATATTTAAACATTTAGCAACCATCATTTAAGAGCATAATCTTCTGTTTCACTGTCCGAGTTTCTTTTTTGCTCATAGTGGGAAAAAACTTAAATTATTGATATAGAAAGAGGTTATAGGTTTTAATTTAGCTTTATAATTTGGGTTTACGAAAGTAGTTTTCGTTAATTGTCTTTCAATTTGGGGTGGATATTCTGTCTCAAAATTCCGAACATAGAAATTCTTAGGCCTTTTTGTAACGAAATTCCGACCACACATTTTGTAATGAAATTCCGACCACTATTTTTGTAACAAAATTCCGACCATACCTTTTGTAACTAAATTCCGAGGATTTTTTGTAACGAAATTCCGAAAAAATGTACTGTTTTTAAAAGCGTTTACCATTTTCTCTAATATAATTAATATATTTCGACGAGAAAGATGTGGTCGGTTTTTGTTTTACTAATTAAAACAACTCATCTTATCCTCTTCTTCCCCCTTATCGCGACGCGGATCAACTTCTCAAATACTCAGCAAGTTCAAAACCATTTCTATTTTACTCTACCCATTTCTAAAATACTCTCATGTGGAGCCCACATCAATTTTTCCAAACAAATCCCTCACACTACCCCTCCCTTCTTTACACATATCCCATGTGCACATCGCAGAATTAAAAAATATAATTAAATAAAATACACATGTAGTGGGACCCACATTCAACAATATCATGCTCGTACTACTGATAGAACTGATATTACTAATAAAACATGTATTACTAATATAACTGATATTACTAAGAAATTTTATAATATTGAATTTTATTATTTCTGGGTACAATAAATAAAAGTCAGTTGATTAACAACCTCTTACGGACGAGGCTTCATTTCCACGAGCTGGAAACAAAAAAATTCGAGCTTTTTCTCTCTGCCATTGAGCTTCTGTTCGCTGGCCGCCATTGGAGTTACAGATTGAGCTGAGTTTGCGCCATTGCAGCTGCGTTTGAAGGTGGATCTGAGTTTGAAGAGGCAATCGAAACTGATTTGAGCTCGGGGTTGGATTCGGAGCTTGATTGAAGCTCGTTTCATTTGATTGAAGTTCGTTTCAGTTAATATGGGTTAGTGACGGATTCAGTGATTCGTAGCTCGATATTGTGTAGTACCCATTTTCTGGGTACTACTAATATAACTGATATTACTAAGTAAATATGTACTACTGGTATAACTGGTATTACTAAGAAAACATGTATTATTGATATAAATATTACTAAGAAATTTTATAATGTTGATTTTATTATTTTCAGGGTACAATGAATAAAAATCAGCGGACTTTCTTATATGTTGATTACGATGGATAATATTTAAGGAAGGAAGATGAAGTAGTATGGATTAGGAGTGGTCATTCGGTAAAATGGTATGGTTCGGTTCAAAAAATTTGGGATTCGGAAAATTTGGTAATATGAATATTAGCTCCAAATAAAATCAAACTTAATTTAGTTCGGTTCGGTTTGGTTCAGGATTTTCTAACAAATACCAAATAAAATTAATGTAATTTCGGGTTATTTCCAGTTATTCAGTTGTTTCGGGTTATTCGGTTATTTTAGTTATGAAGATTTTTTGTATTTCAGTTATTTGATTATTTTTGGTTATTCAGATTATGAGATAAATATTCGATTATTTTCTTAATATTAAAGATATTCGAGTATTTTCTAAATATTCGGCTATATATTGAAATACAATTGGGTATTACTAATACAATTATTACAAAGGTATCTTACACTAATATGGTTATTTTAAAGGTATATTACATTCATATTGATATATAGGATTGTTAATAAAACTATTATTATCGATGTAATTATTATATCTAATTTATTACAAAATAATTGAAAATGTTTTGTTGTGATCTTAAAATATCTTAGACATGTATGGGTATTTCCTAAATACTTAGGCCATTATGATGTGAATCATAAAAAATTTGTAATTTGACAAAATATTGTTCTATAAAAGTTTACTAAACTTAATTTATTTACCTATTGTAAATTGTACAACTAAAAAAGTGCATAAAATTACCGATCAACTAGTTAAACCTTTAAACAATAATTTTACAACTATGTATAAGTGGATACTACTGTAAAGCTGAGTATAACTAAAGTGTGAACGCATATATTTAATAATATTTTATTATGTGTAAACAAGTGTGAACACATGTGTTTAATAATATTTTATTATTTTAATAATATTTTACTATTTTTTAATTATTGTTTTTTTTAAATTAGTTTAATAATATTTTAATATTTTTTTTATTATATTATATTGGTAAATTTTTTAATTTAACATAATAATCAGATGAGCATAGTTGTAACTAGGAATACCCAGTAGTACATCATTAAAAAGATAGAAATTAGATGACAAACTAAACATTACACATTACATACTAAAACACATAATATTTATACTTAAGATTAAGGTTTCATAATTAAAAAGAATACACATTACAAAACTAGATGACAAACAAAAGAGCATTGTGTTTAACTTAACAAAGCAATTCCAATTCCACTCCTCTGCAACCCTTCTTTTGCTTGCAACTTAACAAGCTGTTTGCTACGAGCTAATCGGATTGGTCTTCCCATGAAATCCTGCATTTCTCAATATCACACACATTCAAAATGAGACAAACAGAACATGAAATTTGTCAAGCCCTCTGATTTTGTTTTCTTGCTACACATTTTAGGTACAAATCAGAGGGCTTGACAATTAATTAATGTAGAGCAAACCACCAAGAATAATAAACTTGATACATTACAACATTTATCGTAGGTGAGTATTCTCAACTCATTCTTATTTCTTAACAACAAGAAAGGTCAAATCCATTGTAAAATACCTTTCCAGGTCTTATAAGTCCCTTTTCTTCAGATCGGTAATCATACTATACCCAATCCTGAAATCAACATAGCAACAGAAGCTCAACATAAATATGTGAAGATAGCAACCCAAACTAAAATCAAATCGGTTACACAATACCTATCCTTGACACTGCAACATGGTTCCATCAAAATATTTTGATAAAAACAATGCAAAACGTCATTGTTACATGTTCTATCTCAAATATAAATATTTTGAATGTAAAAACAACGTATGAAACATATATTTTAAAGTATATCTATCATATATGAGACTAATATGTCACTACACAGTGATTACAAGACAAGTAGTCGCAAAATAGTAGCATTTTTGCGACTGATTTGCGACTACATTTTTAAAAATATATGTGTAGTCGCTCATTAGTCTCAAATTTAAAGACTATTTTGCGACTACTTTTAAAAAAAAAGCAAATGTAGTTGCGAATCAGTCTCAAATTTTGCGATTGTTTTGTGACTACATTTAGTTTGGGACTACTTTGGGACTAATTTGCGACGTCATTATCAATAGATATATATTTGTTATGCAGAGAAATTACCAAATGTTAAAGCGGTCTAGTGGTTATTAGATTGTGTTTATACCTTAAGATCTTGAGTTCGAATCCTAGTTGATACAGTTTTTTCTGAATTAATTATGAACGCTCTCTACCGCCGCCACCGGATGTCGCCGTATGTCCCACCACCGGAGGTTGCCGAGGTTCGTCGGAGGTTGCCGGAATTCACCGTCCCGTCGCCGGTTAGTGGTAGTTTAGTCGCAAATTATTTGCCACTATTTTGCGACTAACACTCAATTGTAGTAGCATTTTAGACGCAAATAATTTGTCACTGTTTTGAGACTAACACTCCATAGTAGTAGCATTTTAGTCGCAAATATTTTGCTACTGTTTTGCGACTAACTCTCTATAATAGTAACAAATTAGTCGCAAATAATTTGCCACTATTTTGTGACTAATTTGCGACTTTTGCTTATTTGCGACTCTCGATTTACGACTAATATTCGTAATCGCAAATTAGTCTCAAAAATCAATTTTGCTACTAATTTGCTACTAATACGTTAGTAACAAATTACGATTTTTCTTGTAGTGTAGCATCAATAATATGCTGATAAATTTGGATCTCATAACATAGGAAACATGAGATCTCTTGGACTGCACGATAAATATTTACACCTACCGTGGTAATGTCTCTTTCTCTTCCCCCATTTTTAAATGTATCTCATTCTCACATATTACTCAAAAAAAAAAATCCCGTTCAAGCACAAACAAGAAAACATTAAGTAAATTTAATATATATCATTTAAATTCTGATTAATTTGATGATAAAATATTAATTAAAATACTCAAACATGTATATAGTATGTTGTTGATAAAAACAAAAACTCAAACACGATTAATTAACTAAATTGGTTAAAAAGTTTGAAGGATCAAATACAACGTTCAGTTGTAAAATATAATAAGGTAAAGTCATAGTTCACTATATACTCTAGTACTATAGACTGTTAAAAAAAAATCAAGAATTTTCTAGATACACAAACCGGAACCGAAAAACTGAACCGAACCGAAATAAGGGATTCGGTTCTATTCGATTCTTGCCAAGTAACCGATCGGTTCCAATTTTGATAAACGATCGGTTTTTGGTTCGGTTCGGTTAATACTTGAAAACAAAAAAAAAACCGAATGGAATCAAAAAATCTGGGTATTTTCGATATTTTTGGGTATTTTTAGATAGTTTTTTGTATTTTCGGTTCCAATTTGAAGTAACCATATAGAACCGAACCAAATTTTAATCGGTTTCAAATGGTTACTAGTTTTCAAGAACCGAAAACAAAAAAAACTGATTCGAACCGAACCGAAAAACCGAAATCCTAGGGCTACACGAGAAGGTAATTAGGATAAACATCTACAAATCCTTAAAAATATTTATTTTATTTTGTTTTTGACACTGATTTCCAAAACGCATTCACTTGACCATTCAGAAGTCATATAAGTATATCAATCCAAACATTAGTCAAAATTTCGATATAGTTGAAACTTTACAATTTTTCTAAATAGAAAGAAAAAATCGAAAGGAGAAAAAGACAAGTCATAAAAACAGTCGAAAATTTGCTAACTAAAACCAAGTCTCTTAGATAGAACTCAAGAACCAACCAAATATAAACACGTGTCATCTCCACGGACTCCAAACTCCATTGTCTCTGTGTGTTCTGCTTTGCTATATAACAGACTTAAGACTCCTCTAACTCTCTTATCTCTTGCTCCATTGTTCTCTTCTCAGCTCTCAAAGCTTAGCAATGCGAAGTCTCGGTGGCATACTCGTCATTTACATAATCTTCACTGTCCTCTTTGGACATTTCACTTACATGGCACGAGGAAGATATCATTACCACAAGAGTCGTCGTGGCGTCTCGCATCCTCTTCCTCCTCCTCCTCCTCCGCCTCTTGAATCCGCCAATCCACCTGATCAAGTTCCTTCTGACCCGTACCCGAATCCAAACCCGGCTCCAGGAGATTCGGACTCATGCATCTTTGACGTCACGTCGTTTGGAGCAGTGGGTGATGGGTCTTGCAATGATACGGCAGCGTTTCGAGATGCTTGGAAAGCCGCTTGTGCTGTTGAATCCGGTGTCGTCTTAGCACCTGAAGGCGGCGTTTTTAAAATCACTTCCACTATTTTCTCCGGTCCATGTCAACCGGGACTCGTATTTCAGGTTAGCCAAAAAAATAATAATAACAATTTCTTCTAACAAAAATAAAAATAAAATTTTAAAAATTCACTATGATAATAATAATAATAAAAAATGTACCATGTTTATTTTCTAATTATATTTGTCATTTGATAGAAATAGTATTATGTAATTTTTTTTTTTTTTTAAAAAACTCACCGAGTTAAGACTGAAATTGAGGAGCGTGCATCCATTGGCATTTTCTCAATCAATCTCTTTGCTCACCAACTCAGCCCAAGAAATCATCCATACAAGCATAATGATCCCTCGATGGATTTCTTATTGATTTGAATATTCTCTGGCCTTCTTCAAGTAATCCTGCACGGTTGCAAGCCGTCAAGACACTAGTGCAAGTCACACGGTCTGGCTCAATGCCTTCGTCTTTCATCTTTGAGAGTAAATGCAGTGTTTCAACCCCGTCTCCGTTAGCTGCAAAAGCTGAGAATAACGTGTTATAAGAGACAACATCTCTTTCCTTCATTTCATCAAACACCCGTTTTGCTTCCCACAGGTTTCCACACCTTGCATACATGAAGATCAAAGACCTGTATCCTGAAACGTTAAGCTTGATTTGGTTCTTACCAATGTAATCTACAATGCAATCACCCAATTCTAGATCACCCATGTGTCCACAAGCCGAGAGAACACTAATCATGGTTACTTCATCCGGTTTGGAATCTCCATAATCAATCATCTCTTGAAAAACTCAATGGCTAGTGCAGGTTGTCCATTGTGGGCAAACCCAGCTATCATCGAGTTCCAAGAAACAACATTTCGTTCAGGCATTGTATCAAAAAGCTGCCAAGCCGAACTCAAATCACTGATTCTAGTATATCCAGAAATCATAGCATTCCAAGTGACAAAATTCTTCTGCGTACCTAACTCGTTAAAAATTCTCCTAGCAGATAGAATATCTCTACACTTAGCATGCATATCAAGCAATGCCGTTTTCACAAAGCAATTCAAATGGACTCTCTGCTCATCAATCAGTTTTATTAGTGAACGAGCGAGGGAAGGATCAGCACGGAAAGAACAAGCGGAAATAACAATGACCCATGTGGTCTCATTTGGCCTAACTCCAAGTCTCAACATATCATTAAACAACCTCATAGTTTCCTCTGTAAACCCATTTTGGGCATAACCTGAAAGCATAGCATTCCAAGAAACAACGCTCTTCTCCGGCATCAGATCAAAATACCTCCTTGCATTTTCCAAATCCTTAAGCTTTGCAAAACCAGTAATCATCACCGTCCAAGAAACCACATCAATTTTATTCTCTGGCATTATTGTAAACAACATACAAGCTTCTTCCTTGTTTCCCCATTTCCAATACCCAGAAATCATCACATTCCAATCAGAACTCATTCTGTGAGTAATTTGATCGAACACTTTGCGTGCACTCTGCACTGACTCATGCTTTGCATACATATCCATTATCACGTTCCGTACATAAGGATCCTTAAAAAATCCCGATTTCTCTACAAGAGCCTGAAACAAAACCCCGAATTTCCCAGCCGATTTGATCACAACAGGAAAAGAAAAAGCGTCAGGCATAATCCCGCAACGCGATCTTTGTTCGTAGAGACGAAGAGCATCAGTCGCCATATCCATCTGCGAGAAGTATCTAAACATCGAATTGACAACGAAGACATTGGGAAATGTCACTGAATCGAATACGAGCCGCGCGTAATACGGCGGCGCACGGAGGCGCGTGCAGCAGCTAATGAGACGCGAAGCCCAGTAGCTTTGCCGATGGAGGGAGTTGAAGATGATGAGCTGAGCATGGATTTGGTTTAACTGAGGAAATGTTAGAGCTTGTGAAGCTATGGCGGCAAGAGATACAGTGAGCTCTCGAGACATATATATAGCTTCACGTTCTCTCTCTCGTATCTGTTTCGTATTTAGGTAAAGATTTTTAAAAATAGATTTAAGTTGAATTATTGTCAAGTAAATTGTGTTGGATTTTAAACTTGATAAGCTCTCATCTAATCCTGCAACGGGCAACAGTGGACAACTTCACAAGTGGCGGCCACCTCTACCCAACACTCTTAAGTGCAACATTGATGCTTCATGGCATAAAGATAAAGAAGTCTGTGGGATGAGCTGGGTTCTGAGAAACCATCATGGGCAAGTAATCCTGTTTGGGGCCAAATGTTACCCCCAATTGATGTCTTCACTTGAGGCGGAAGCTACAGCTTTGACATTGGCTACTTCTTCTGTTTCAAATCTTGGTTATTCGCAGGTGACCTTTGAAACTGATTGCCAGCTACTCATCACTGCCTTATCCCACCCTCACGACTGGCCAAGGCTTCAACATTTCACTTCCGAGATTCTATTGAGAGGTCATGAAAAGACCTTCTGTTTTCGTTTTATTAACCGTTCGTGTAACCTTGTTGTGGATGTCATATCCAGAGAGATTGTGGCTAACCCGGTGTATTTTGCTTATTTGAACCCTTATGTTCTGTCTTGATTACTCCACGTTGTAGAAACCGATAAGGCGTAATGACAAATTAACGAAAGTCGATGGATTTGAAGTAAAAAAAAAAAACTTGATAAGCTCGTTTGGGCCCTTAGACATTAGGGCCACTAATATGCAACACGATGGAACATTCGAGATTTTCCACAAAATTAATACTCTCAAAATATGATTTTCTGGATTTTTTCTTCAATTGATTTTCTAATAAATGCATTTTATTTTTTAGAGAGTGAATCAATTAACTAATGCAAATTTCTTTTACAAGACTAACTAATTGCAAGGTTTTAGAGAGAGAAGGTGAAAACTAATATTGAAACTAAACATAACATTAATCTAATTAAAGAAATAAGATTAAAATCTATACTAATAAAAAGAAGGTTTAGGGCTTCTAAGAATGATACATCAACAACTAATTAAAATAAATAAATTAAATAATCACAAATCAAAATAATAAAATTCACCATAAATCAAATTTAAAAAATAATTAATCATATATATATATTCATCTTATTATTAGACTTTACTTTTAATCAAGGCTCTCTTCACCTTTCTACGGAAGAAATAAAACAATGTTTGCCAAGAAAATAATGTATGTTTCCATAATTATAGGTTCAAATAAATTGTAAAATTAAATATAGAGTTTTGCATACAAAAAATGACTTATTTAAGTTTTGATGAAACTATATATAGATATATATAACACATTTTTTAGTTTCATAAAGAATGACAAATATAATGATGACGACTATAATTTTCTCTATTACATAATTAAATAGTACTGATTATTGATATTCTGTTGTACACCAAAAAAAAAGTGTTATATATCTATATATAGTTTCATCAAAACTTAAATAAGTCACTTTTGATATGCATAACTCTATATTTAATTTTCGCGTTAAAATCCTAAACTAATTTTAAGAAAACCATTTTCAAGAAAACGATTCTTGATTTGGGCCTGAAAGTGAAACACAAGAATTGTGTTTTAGTTTTTCACATATTTAAGATTTTTTTGTTTAAGTAGATAAAATTAATTTTTGGTAAAATAAAAACAAAACAAAATGGTTAAGTTTCATCATGATTTATGTGAACTTTAAATATGTCTATCTTGCTTACCTAAATAAAAGTTATTTTAGTAAAAACAGTTACAGATTTACATTTTCTGAGAACGTTGACCATATTCTCCTCCATTGCTAGCTTCTTTTAAATAAATCATTATTTAAATATTCTATTATTCAGTCAAATAAATTTTAAGACGTACCAAAAGAAAACACTATCATGAATAGGCCATTTACTCACCATCATTACCATAAATCATTAGTTGTTGGACTTAAATACGAACCTTCATCAATACAAATTCTAACGTTTTATTTGCAATCTCCACCAAAATATTTAATATGAAAGAATAAACTTGACCTTCTATATTGCCATATATAACAAACATTCTCATTTCCTACAAAACAAGCATTCATATCTCATTATTAGGCTTTACTTATAATCAAGGCTCTCTTCACCTTCTTACGGAGAAATTAAACAATGTTTGCCAAGAAAATAATATATGCTTCAATAATTATATGTACAAATAAATTAATATATTATCTTTGAAAAAATGTCAGAAAAAATCCCAATAATCTATTTTCTTTTGGTCTGATACAGAATCCAATAATCAGTATGTAATGCAAGAAAATATGGTCCAAATCATTTTATTTGTCATTTTTTATGAAACTAATTTCTACCGATGGAGAAAAAATGAAACTAAAATTCTACTAAGACATATATAGAACTTTTTAGATGTTTTATTATATTGAAATTGTAAAATTAAATATAGAGTTTTACATACCAAAAAAATGACTTACTAAGTTTTGACGAAACTATATATAGATATATACACACATTTATTGTTCGCTATATATAGAAAAAAAAATCAATTGGGCCTAAAAAACAAAAAAATTATGTGGTTACCAGCGGGTCTTGCGGGGCCCAACCCGCTAACCCGCTAACCCGCTAACCCGCCAAATTTTTGAACCCGCCAAAAAGTGGTTTTTTTTTTTTACAAAGCCCGAACCCGCCCCACAACGTGTCAAAATCCGCAGGGCCTGTCTGTGGGGGTCAAAATTGACAGGGCTAGTGTTGTGTGTGAATATTAAACATTATTAATTATTCGACTCTGAGGAACACGTTATGCTAACAGCCTGCACACTTAGAGGGTTTATTGGAGAACATAATGAATTGGTAGATGTTGAGTCAATTATTTCACATTATACACACATTTATAATTCTTGAGTCACACTTGTCATTCGACAATCCTGGTTAAGTCCATCCCGGTGTATTAATGACAAGCGGTAATTCAGTTTTGTTCTCGCTAGACTTGCAGAAGTGTAGCTGGTAGTAATCGAATAAGGTATATACATATCTTAAATATGCCTTTGGATCCCTCTTTGAAGAAACATCACCATAGAAGAAGCATCTGCATCATCAAATAATAAAAGAGAAATGAGAATAAATGGCTTTAATTTTAAATCAAAGACTCGGTGCTACTGATTCCAAGAAAATTTGCTCGAATCAAACAACCTCTCCGGTGTCTTTACGCATGGAACTGTCCAATCTGATTCTAGAAAGTAATAAAAATAAACCAAAAACATAAGTGACAGAAACAGCATTATGAAAACAAGTTTTCGGAATGCAAACAGCAAGAATCGTCAAAGCAATATGTATGAGGGTACCTAGAATTGATTTATCAACAACTGTGAGGGAAAGAAAACCAGGTGCAGTAAATTCAGGCTGGCCAACATCGGTGTCCAAATATGCAACCCTTTTGTATCTGCAAACCACAAAGGTTAATTTTCAGCAAAACTTATCCAAACAAAGCAACCATCATAAGCCAATAAAGAAAATATTGGATACATTCAAACTAGCAGAGAAACAAACTGAATCTGTTTCCGAACTCAGGTGTCAAATTCTAGTTCAATTGGCATATTGTAAGGAGGTAAAAGAGACCAGATAATCGAATCGCATCCATATCCCATACGGTTTTCTTAATATTTGCATTCGTTGTGATCTTGATAATTTGTAGTTTGTACTCTTTTATGGCTATAGTGCCATATGTTGAGATAGATAAACCAAATTTTTGTATCGCGTTATGCAATATAATCAAATACGTTTTGAGTTGAAAAGACGGTGAGATATATTTTACATTTAGGTGGCTAAGATGGGACAAGATATTTTTATGTAATTCAAATTTTTAATTTTCAAAAAAAAACAATTATCAAAATTTGTTTGAAGTTTTCCTAACTTATAATAAAATTACATGATTTCTAATTCGACCATAACCAAATAAAATTCGGTTTATCAGACCTTGGTCTAGGTTTGACTATACCGGTTTTTATTTGGAACCAGTTCTATTAATTTTGGTTTTAACTTCCGGTTCGGTTTCGAAAGCACTTAGAAATTAAAAGCCCTAATATTTATCGTTCCCTCTTCTTCTCCGACGGCTTGATACCTTCTCCTCTGGTCGAGAACTCCAAACCGCCGGTTGACGTTTTCCAGTTTCGTCACTATCCGTGATATTAAACAAGTATGTTTATGTTGTGCTTGATTCTCTATTAAGATGTCTTAGCTCAATAGAGACTTTACCTAGATTAATCTGGGCATATCGTAAAATTTTAGATTGTAAATCGAGCTTGTTGTGATGTTTTTAGGTAGTGGAATCTAATTTAGATGCATCAAATTCGAGTTGAGTCTATAGCCGTGTTTTAAGTAGAAAAAGATGAATTTTGTTCTTTGTTATACCATAGCTTAAACCCTTTTTTATTAAATCTTTTTTGGTATCTTCTTTAACCTTTGTACATGATTTCTATTAGAGGAAGAAAGCACGAGTGGCTGCAATGTCGGAAGCAGAAAAGAAGTTGCCTTTCATACCAGAGGAATGGTCGGATGCAGCAAGCTCTGTTTCCAGCAGTTCGTTGCAACCAGTTATAGCTTTGGTCTGTGGCCCTAAAAACAGTGGCAAAAGCACATTTTCACGCAATCTTGTTGAAGTTCTTCTCCAAAGGTTATTATTGCTTTCTTCAGTCCCTCTCTTAGCGAGTGTTTGAAAATCGAGTATCATCGGCGGAATATTAGCTGCCGATCTTTTACCTCCTTACAATATGCCAATTGAACTAGAATTTGACACCTAAGTTTGGAAACAGATTCAGTTTGTTTCTCTGCTAGTTTGATTGTATCCAATATTTTCTTTATTGGCTTATGATGGTTGCTTTGTTTGGATAAGTTTTGCTGAAAATTAACCTTTGTGGTTTGCAGATACAAAAGGGTTGCATATTTGGACACCGATGTTGGCCAGCCTGAATTTACTGCACCTGGTTTTCTTTCCCTCACAGTTGTTGATAAATCAATTCTAGGTACCCTCATACATATTGCTTTGACGATTCTTGCTGTTTGCATTCCGAAAACTTGTTTTCATAATGCTGTTTCTGTCACTTATGTTTTTGGTTTATTTTTATTACTTTCTAGAATCAGATTGGACAGTTCCATGCGTAAAGACACCGGAGAGGTTGTTTGATTCGAGCAAATTTTCTTGGAATCAGTAGCACCGAGTCTTTGATTTAAAATTAAAGCCATTTATTCTCATTTCTCTTTTATTATTTGATGATGCAGATGCTTCTTCTATGGTGATGTTTCTTCAAAGAGGGATCCAAAGGCATATTTAAGATATGTATATACCTTATTCGATTACTACCAGCTACACTTCTGCAAGTCTAGCGAGAACAAAACTGAATTACCGCTTGTCATTAATACACCGGGATGGGTTAAAGGTGACTCACTCTCTCTATCCTTTTAAAACAAAAGGAATCTGTTTAATAGAAGAAACTATTAATTTGTCTTTTCACTAACATTATGATTACGATCTTTAGGAATTGGCTATGATTTATTGGTGGACGTATTGAGATACGTGTCTCCTTCCCACGTTGTGAAAATCAACATCTCTGCTTACTACAAGAACCTACCAGCTGGGTTGTTCTGGTTAGATGGTAATGATGATGAGACAGCTCATTTGATAGAGATTCAATCTGCTTACCAAGACAGATATAATCGATCGTAAGTCCTGTACAATGCGAGCATCGAACAATCTCATCAATATGCATAATTGTCCGTGTAGTTACATGTTTTTTTATCCTGTTTATACAGCGTTTTATTACATAAGGATGCTCGCTTGATGAGGGACATGCGTATAATCGCCTACTTCAGGCAATGCATTAAAGGAAAAGAAGTAAACACGATCAAAGAACTAACCCATGAACTCGCTTCACATACTCCTTATGAAGTTCCAATATCGAGTTTAACAATCAACCATCTCCATTGTCAGGTAAAAATGACAATATAAAGGTCATATCATTCTAATCTATATGATTGATGCCAATAATGGGTTTCTCTTTCTTTTTGTTCTCTCTAGATCCCAAGTTCTGAAGTGTTTTATAGTTTGAATGCATCCATTGTTGGTTTGGGCATTAGCAACGACGTGTTTGAAGATTTGCCATCATGTGTAGGTCTTGGTAAGTTGATGTTTATCCATTGCAATCAGTGAAAAGCCTATCGAACATGGGTTTATGATTATTTATTGAAATTGGTTTTGGATGTTAAATAGGAATCGTGAGGGGTATTGACACAGAGAGAGGAATCTTATATGTAATCACTCCAGTTCCAGAAAATGTAGTTGAGAAAGTTGATCTTCTATTGCAAGGCTATATTCAGTTACCTACTTGCCTCTTAGAGGTGAAGGATTACAGGTCGCCATATTTATCTGCCAACGTCTTAGCTTCCGCCTAAATTTCTTCTTTTAAGACTTTTTTGGTCAGTTTTTTTTTGTATTGTTCAATCTCATATTATGCTAACCTAAGAAAGCAAAACCGAAAAAGCCAGTTATAAGAATAATTAGTATTTATCAAAACTATTTAAAAAATAAAGAGAATCTTAAAAATTTGATAAATAATAATAGAGAATGAAATTGTTTTATTTTTGTGGTTGGAGTTGCTCTATAAAGCTTAACAACTCAAATATTTTCTATTCAAAATCGATTTTGTAATTATTATTGTCTAATAATTCACTGATTGAGTTAGTTTTACAATACTGTGGGATTGAATTAGCTTTTTCACATACCATTGGATAGACAATTACAGAAGAAAATTGAAAATAAATATGAAAATAATTATCATATTTTTGTCGAAAAAATAAACCGCTCTCATTTACAGGACAAAAGAGTTCAACAGTGGACGTGAGAATTTCAAAAGGATACAAACAAGGCATAAGATGAAAAGAACTCGATACTGTAATGTTCTGTTTAGAATTTCCAACCAAATAAACACATCAACATCTGATCAATAATTGTAATAATTCTTAATTGGTTTGAGTTGTGGATAAAATAATACTTAATTTGTAAATCATTTAACTTTCGTTATACAAGTTTTTATCTAATTTATATTTTAATTTGCCAGATTAATTAATTAGAGAAACACGAATGATTTACATTAAGAGTAAAATACAAGTTGGGCGTGTGGACATCACTAACGAAATGACAGGAATTCAGGTTCGGTTAGTTTTCATACTTATTAAAATCATGCGTTTTATCAATCAATCTGGCAAACTAAAAGAGTGCAAAGAAAGCCTTATCTGAGATTCAGTGGCGTGTGGTGGAAAATAATCCGTCTGTAAAACTCGTCGATGATCCTAAGCATTAAAACTTGTTGAGCTCCAGATTGATGAAAATTGCTATCTCTCTCGCCCCGAAACAGCAGATGGGATACAACAACAATGGATCGAGAATCTCGCTATCATACTTTAGGAAACCACTCTTCAATTAAGTCGGTCTAACAAATTATTATGGATCGAAAATATAAGCCAATTAATAAAGTTTCGTTGGAAAACCGGAACACGAGTTTCGTTGATAAATGCTAGCCTAGGGCTTAGTTTACTTATCTTGTAAGTTTTCTTGATTTCCAAGTTTTAGATCTCCAAGTTGTTCGTTCTCCGCTTCTTCTCGATGTCACCGAGCCGGCGGTTCCTTCCCGGCTGAGGTATGGTGTTTCTTATCTCTCTCCGTAGTCCAAAACCTTAAGTAGTCATTCCGATTGCCATTGCCTATCGATCTCTTTCTCTCAGTCTTTCTGCCCTTTTCCATGGTTTTTTTTCAAATTTATATCCGTGTTAATCAAGCTATTTCAGTATATTTTATAGTTTGATATAAATTTGATATTCATGTGTCTTCCAAATATATCTCTGAATCTGATTTTAACAATGTTCTTATGTATCTGTGGTTGTAGAAAAAAATATGTCCTTGCAATCAGGGCAAAACAATTCAAATCTGGGTGAAGCAGTCATTGAACCACCTCCAGATTGCATAAAGTGTGTCGAGAAAACGGCACTTTTTGTTGCCCAACATGATGATGGCCACTGATGTGAATAAGGCAACATTCAGATTTTTGAGTAGCTCAGACCCTTATCATGCATATTACCAGAAAAAGCTTACTGAATACCGTACTCGGTTTCAACCCTATCTTCAGCCTCCCGTGAGGGAACCGCTTGTTGATTATATTAAGCTCACAGCGGTGTTTGTTGCGCTGTATGGGATGTATTTTTTGGGAGGAGTTGATGAAGAGAGTGGTTAACGAACCTCAGTTTGAGTGTATGAAGTCAAATGATAGCAGCTTCGAATTTTTCTCTCAGCTTGTTTCTGCGTATTCTATTGTTTTATGAACGTCTATGAACTCAAGAACAAGAGATTAAAGAAACACTTTTCCTTTATTAAGTTTAGAAATATTGCTCAAAAACTAAACTCTTCTCTAGCTCTCATATCCTTTGATACATCTCATCAACTTGGTATTTATAGAATTAGATTGATTCCTAATTCTTCTAGGATTAGATACTTGATAACTCCAAATATCTAAAGGGATAAGTTTTCCTTTTCAATTTTCTCGTTTTTGGGCTGGATCGGTCGATCCTGAGTGCACTGATCGATCCACCGGTCGATCAGGGTGTGGATCGGTCGATCCTGGGTGCTGTGATCGATCTTAAACTTTCACGCAAAAGTAGATCGATCGATCTAGTGTCCCACTCTGCATCTGCTTCAGCTGCTGGCCAGATTGACCTGTCTTCAGTAAAACGGGCATAACTTTTGAACCACTGATGATAATGACATGAAAGCTAACTCAAAAAGTTATCTTGTGTCCAAAAATAATTGCAATCCGACATCGGGAAGACATTAAATGAATGGCAAACTTCTGACCCTTCTGCACTGTCCTGCATTTCCAAAACTGCATTTTCGCTCCAAAATTTCAAATCCTCTTCCAAATCAACCTAAAACCTGTAAAAGCTTTATAAAGGACTAAAAGACTCTAAATAAGTATAAAAACTCAAAAAGACACTAAAAAGAATGGTTAAAAACCGTGAAAACCGAGATATATCACCCACTCCGAGAAAATTAGTTGGAGATCATGATTATTAAAAAAAACTAACTAATTCTTATAAAAAAACTAACTACAAGACTTACAAGGTTAGCAATGGACGGCATTCTCCAAAGGCTTTGACTAAAGTAACCAAGTTCTTTTTAGGGTCTGGCCGAGCAAGAGCAAGTATCATAGGTTTTATATAGAAAATGTAAAACCTTTAATTGAAGGAAAAGAAAAGGCTATGATTTGAAGATATGATAACCTCAGACCAAATTGGTGGATCAGCAGATTGTGGATTTTCATCATCTCCATCTGTATCCACTTCATGTGGTACAATGTGATGAAATTCCATTCCTGGAGGAATCACAGGACAAAGCTACCCATGAGTCATGATAAAAACCCTTTCCACGTTTAACTCCGGAAGAGGAACATAGAGGATCAGAGAGGACAGAGATGATACTTACAACCATGCGAGGCATAAGAGGTAAATAACTTGTGAGTCAAGGAAATGGTAGCGCACAAAAAAAGTGAAGACAATCAAACCCCATTTGAGGAGAAATATTTTCGACTCCTTATAAATTCCGATTCCAAGCCCATTTGATTCTGGTCCTTCGATCAATTAAAATTTTAGTTAAAATCTACCATTGTTACAACTTTTTGGGGTCGTTGATTTTGCTTGGCCCGTGTATTTTAGAGTCGTAGTAGAATTAGTTTGCTTTGACGGTGTTGATAATGACATAATGTTTTGATCATTTCTTTCCACAAGTATTACAACTCTAGGGTGTTGGTTGATACTTGATAGGATCTCCTCATTTGAAAAAAGTAAAATTTATTGTATGATTAAGGACGAATCAATATGCATAATTAGAAAGGTTATAGCATACTAGTGGCCTTTCTGAGATTTTGGAAGGAAATATATTTTAATGTCTCGAGAAAAACCCATTGGTCACCTAACATGTGATTGTAGTTTCTTTAAAATTGAATTATTTACATAACAACTAACTATCTAATTAATAGAGTTTCATAACATGAAATATTTCTTGTCATGCATGTATATTTCAGATTGGACCACCCGACCTTATCCATATTCGATTATCTTACTTAAAATATAATCCATGCATGACAAGATATACATATGCATGACAAGAAATATTCGCTAATTGGATTGATAAAAGGGAAGTGAATTCGCCATGCTGAATATAATAAACTCATTGCTAATTTAATCGGAGTAAATGGAAAACGTATTCGTCATGTTGGATCTAAGTTTAAGTGTGATACTTCGTGTGAAATTGCAATAGAGAACAGTGGAAAATGTCTCACTGCGATGAAATACTATCTCGTTCTTAGTTTCTCTTACGCTCATTGCATTGTAAAGGCATGCGGTACATTGCATCATAACGGATTCATTTTCAATAATGGATGAGATAATCTTGTAGAAGTGGTTACAGAGATGGGACAAAAGTCTTTGAGGTTGACCGCGCATGTGACCTTAGGTATCAGGGATAAGGATGTGGCATTCAGCTGCTTAAGGAGCTTCCCATACCTGAAAAAATTCAAGAACAGCTGAAACAACATCATGCCCAATAATGGGCCAGCAAGCACGATAAAAATCAATAGGCAAACCGTCAAGACCAGGAGCTTTGTTGGTAGGAAGGTGGAGGACAGTGGCAATGATGCTCTCAGGAGAAGGAATGGTGGAAAGAAGATGATTGATGACGGTGAAGCTTCTGAAAGGATGGATAAGGCGAAGGTAATGAACCGAGGGAGGGGTGACTGCTGGATTCACTGAACCAAGAAGGAGGCGGTAGAAGCCACTAACCATCTCTTTTAGAAGAAAGTCCTTGGTGATCAGATTGCCTGCAGAGTCGCGGAGGCAATGAATATTGTTCCGCTGGGCGTGGGCAATGACGCATCTGTGAAGAAGGCCGAGTTGGCATCTCCTTCTTTCAACCATTGCAACCTGGACTTTTGCCTGTAGAAACTCTCAAGGACTGTGTCCAAGATTCTCCATTGAGCCCGAGCGCCAAGCTCAATTTCATGATTGGACAGGGATGGATCAGAGAGGAGAGATGCATGAGCCCTCTTAAGAGATGATAAAGCCTCTTCAGTGCACTGTTGGATCCTACCAAAACCTTTTCTGTTTAACCGCTTACAACAGTATTTCGCTGCTCTCAGTTTCTTGGCCAATCTAAACATACTCGAACCCGACAGATCACACTCTGACACAGCCCTAGCTTCTGAAGCTTCACCAACAATTGCCTGGACTATGCTCTCAGCTCATTTAAGGAGCACCTCGAAGTGGAATCAACCCAAACGCAGCTCAAACGAAGAAGTTATGGCTTATACAAGACAAATATACCAGAATCTGCCGGATTTGGACCACTGTGCACTCGTTGGAGGATTCCGGCCAGACCAAGAAGAACCGAGTTATGTGGAGACCTGTTCTGGAATCTTGACTCAAAGACGAAGCCGTGAGAGTTGGAATCAGGTCAATAGCATCTCTGGATCAAAAGTTATGATTTTTCCAACACGAAGGATTCAACACTTGCCTCAGTTGGAAGCTGCCGGATTCGGAATGCTACAAACATATGTTTGGAAACCGGGAGAGCCTCGACGATACTAGAGCCTCTTCACAACAGCAAGACACGTGCATCTAGTGTCTTCACTGTCCTCATATAGTGAAGACACACAAAGACGTGCTAAGGAATTGTACTCTTTTTCCTTATCTTCAGTTTTCCCACTGGGTTTTTCTGAGAAAGGTTTTAACGAGGCAACACGCTTAGTGCGCATTCCAGGGTTTGTTCTCAGTCTAATACATCCTCCACAACCTCAAGAATACTTCAGTATCAAGAGATATGCACGAAAATAAAGAGGAGCTCATGTTGCTCAAAACTTTCCATTTTTGAGTTATTTCCATTTTCTTGCAAGTCTTGTTGTTTCTCTTAAAACTACTTGCTGTTCTACTTTATTTGTGATGTTATTCACCTAGGGTTGTGTTATAAAACCCCCAGGTCGTCCCTTGTATCAAGAAAGAAAGTTTTAACCTAAAGAAAATTGAGTTTATTCTCTTAGAAAGGCAGCAGCCGCTTCCCTTCGTTCTTCTCTTGTTTTGATTGAGTAATTGCACTCTCAAGCCTGAGAATCCCACGTGTTTATCACAAGACTTCCGCATCTTGTGTGGCCTCACATCGATCCACTCGTTCTCCTTCAAGACGAGCATCTCTTTTGAAGAAGAACAACACCGTTGAAGAAGACTTGGTGTGACTCCAATCTCATCTTCAGCTGTCAAGCTCCAACCTTTGCTGCCTTGTGCTGCTGTCCTTTGGTGTGACTCCTGAGGCGTGTATCATTTTGGTATCAGAGCTAAAAGCTCCTATCCATCAGGTTGTATTCATCCAACCTTTATCCCTTTAATTTCTGTTTTGTTGTTTCTGTTTTTATTAATCAAAAACCAAAAAAAAAATAAAAAAAATCTGTTGTTTTCTTTTGTTTGAATCGTTTGATTTATGTTTTTGGGTTGTTAGTTGTTTGTTTCAGTAATCTAGAAAAGAAAAGAAAAAGAAGATAGAGCTGTAGAAGAAAACGAATTAGCTAGAGTGTTTCACCCTGTTAATCTGTTTTGCTTCTGTTTTGTGAACTTGTTTTGTTGCATCCTGTTTGATCATTTAGAACTGAATTGAATCATCATATTAGGCTGTTGTTTGCAACATTAGAGACTGAATTTTCGTGGCTGCTAGGTTGCTAAAGGAGAAGATAAAATTTGGAAATTAGGGCTTTAGGAGAATTAAGTGCAGTTTCCTTTTTCTGTTTCAGCTGCATTTCCTTTTTCTGTTTTATCTGAATTTCTATTTTTGATTAGAGCTGAAATTCGACCACCTTATAAAAAAAAAAATATATATATGAATCGTTAATTGCCTGAGCTGATGTGGTTATGAGTTACTTCTGTTGATTGTTATCGCAATTTTTGGATTACACTTATTGCTTGTGACAAAACTCTCACTCCCTCATAAACTAAGCGATTTTAATTCTGTTTTTGCGAGGTACAACTTCAAACAGAATTTATGGAGTATGAAGAAGGAGATAAGAGTGATTACAACACATCTGAAGTTGATTGGGGAGAAGAAGAATTCGAACCTGAAAGTGATTTTGATGCTGAAACATGGAGAGACGAAACTGATTCTAACATCAGTTATGGAGATGATCTTGGACGTGAAGAAGAGTTTGAACATGAACCATCATACCCGAACCGCACTACACCAAGATATCCAAAGCCATGGACTTCATGGAACCCCTCACCACGGGCTCTCTTTCATCCCACTTACAAATCCAAATCCAGAATATATTATAGCGATGGAACTAAGTTTTGGACTGTATTCTTTTTGTTTACAGGATTGGATTATCTACAATGGGAAACCAACATGCATAAGTACTTCTGGTACTACAGAATTCCCCATGAAGAGAAGCTGTCAATTGCCCTTGGACAACTCGGGGGAAGCATTAAAGTGGTGGGATTGTGACGAGTATAATCGATGGCATTACAAAGAGCCGAAAATCAGAACATGGGAAGAACTAAAATGGGTGATGCGTAAGAGGTATTCACCACAGGAGCTGCTGCAACAACACCAAACAAGTAGTAACAGCCCTACAATGCCCATTCGAACAACAAACGGTAATGAGAAAAGGGTAAAGCTAGAAGTGCACTTAACTTGGAAGGAAGAAATGGATGAGTTAAATAAGTCTGTTGAACATCTCATTTCTATGATTAAACGCTCGTCTTGCCCAAAGGTTGTTGAGACAGGTCTAGGTACGAAGGAAGAGTTGGACTCAACAAAGGATATGCCAAAAACTTTAGAAGGATTAAAACCGCTCCAAGATGTAGTCTCAAAACAAAGAAGCGATCATGAGGATAATGGTGGCACACCCGAAGGTACATGTTGTGTCTTAAAATCTTTAGAACTAACGTGTTACAGATGCAATCAACCAGGACACGTCGCCAAGTTCTGCCCCACAAGAGAAACGTCATCAACACTAACACTAGTGCAACGAAATCTGAGCCGTGACCAGCAAGTCATTTCCAAAACATTGATGGAACCTCTTCAGGTTAGTACAATAGATACTCTTCTCAATTTAGACAAGAAATCTGAGCCTTTATTGCAAATATACACGTCCAATAAAGCAAAAGAATCATTAGATACTGAACAGATTCAAGAAATTGTTTTCAGCTCAAATGAGAAAATAATTTCACATACTAATGATATGGTTCAAATTAAAATTTATCCACCTGATTTCTATGATTCAATGACTGTTTTAACACACTTGTCTAGTGCCCAAAAGGTTGAAAAAGTTTCAGGTGCTAAGGAGACCATTACGAGATCAAGAGGAGTTTCTCGACCGAAACAAAGTCCATGGAGAAGTGACACCAAGGCTGAACGGAATTGCTGCAAGAGATGATGAAAGTGATGATGACCCTCTTCAGATCAAAGAAGAACCACCTGATGCACATCTTAAGATCATAACAAAACTGATAGCAAACTACCATGCTAATTCCAGCCCCACATATACGCGAGGTAAGTACGTAAACTCATTAATCGTATGTGATTCTGACTTGTTCTATACTTATGCAGGTTATGATGAGCCCTTGATCAAAGCAATTCTGCGAATCAAAGAGGAACCTCCTGATCAACACCAACAATCCCAAATCCAAGGAGAACATAAAGGGGAATTAAAAGGCAATATAAGAGATGTTGGTGGAGACCCACCTTGGAATCAAATACATGGCGATCCCCACTCAATGCTGATGAAGGAGGAACCTCTAGACCTACTTAAACATTCCCCACAAATCCAGCCTCGAGGTAATCTTCTAAACCCTCATGTACCACAGTGGACTAACTTGGTTTATTTATGTGTAGGAAAGTTTGTTTTGAGGACAAAACCTCTTGAAGAGGGAGGGAATGACGCAGCCCTAGCTTCTGAAGCATCACCAACAATTGCCTGGACTATGCTCTCAGCTCATTTAAGGAGCACCTCGAAGTGGAATCAACCCAAACGCAGCTCAAACGAAGAAGTTATGGCTTATACAAGACAAATATACCAGAATCTGCCGGGTTTGGACCACTGTGCACTCGTTGGAGGATTCCGGCCAGACCAAGAAGAACCGAGTTATGTGGAGACCTGTTCTGGAATCTTGACTCAAAGACGAAGCCGTGAGAGTTGGAATCAGGTCAATAGCATCTCTGGATCAAAAGTTATGATTTTTCCAACACGAAGGATTCAACACTTGCCTCAGTTGGAAGCTGCCGGATTCGGAATGCTACAAACATATGTTTGGAAACCGGGAGAGCCTCGACGATACTAGAGCCTCTTCACAACAGCAAGACACGTGCATCTAGTGTCTTCACTGTCCTCATATAGTGAAGACACACAAAGACGTGCTAAGGAATTGTACTCTTTTTCCTTATCTTCAGTTTTCCCACTGGGTTTTTCTGAGAAAGGTTTTAACGAGGCAACACCCTTAGTGCGCAAACTTGGACTTGTTCTCAGCCTATACATCTTTCACAAGTCCAAGAACTCTTCAAAGACTGAGAAGAATCACGAGCCAAGAGAGAGGGAGAAGGAACAACAAGTTTTCTCATTTTATTACAAACTTTCCATTTTTTTGAGTTATTTCCATTTTCTTGCAAGTCTTGTTGTTTCTCTTAAAACTACTTGCTGTTCTACTTTATTTGTGATGTTATTCACCTAGGGTTGTGTTATAAAACCCCCAGGTCGTCCCTTGTATCAAGAAAGAAAGTTTTAACCTAAAGAAAATTGAGTTTATTCTCTTAGAAAGGCAGCAGCCGCTTCCCTTCGTTCTTCTCTTGTTTTGATTGAGTAATTGCACTCTCAAGCCTGAGAATCCCACGTGTTTATCACAAGACTTCCGCATCTTGTGTGGCCTCACATCGATCCACTCGTTCTCCTTCAAGACGAGCATCTCTTTTGAAGAAGAACAACACCGTTGAAGAAGACTTGGTGTGACTCCAATCTCATCTTCAGCTGTCAAGCTCCAACCTTTGCTGCCTTGTGCTGCTGTCCTTTGGTGTGACTCCTGAGGCGTGTAGCATCTCTTTTGAAGAAGAACAACACCGTTGAAGAAGACTTGGTGTGACTCCAATCTCATCTTCAGCTGTCAAGCTTCAACCTTTGCTGCCTTGTGCTGCTGTCCTTTGGTGTGACTCCTGAGGCGTGTATCACACTCAGAGCAAGCAGTGAAGATACTCTCCAAAATCGAAGGATTCACGGCATTCATTATTCAAAATTACTAGTATTGGTCTCAGATTATTAGACATTTAAATGTCAGTACATGTAACATGGAGTATAATCATTTTTTTTTTTTTTTTTGGGACAACACATGGAGTATAATCTAATACTACTAGTTTAGACAATATTCGTTGGTCAGTAAAGTAAAGGCCACGTTGCAAGAACAATAAAATTGGATAAAAACAAATAATAATATTGGCTTTAAGCCTTTAGGTACTTCTCGCCGATCTCGAAATAAAAATATGACTTGGAGATTAGTTTTTGAAATATTTTCGATTTTCTTAAACTATAATCCAAAGTGCTTTTCTTTTGTAATTTATCACTGTTAATAAAAATTTTGGGTCAAATTTTAAGATTTAAAACTTTTTTTTTTTTTTGGCATTGTGAAATTTGGGTGAAGAGTAAAACAAAACAAAACAAAAAGACAGTGAAGAGGCGTGAGAAGAGTGAGGACTGGTTTTAGATCTGACACAGAGAGACCAGAATAAAGGAGAATCCCGAGCGTCACCGCTCCTTCCGACCCATTTTTCACTTTTTCACATTTCTTTTCGTGTCTTTTTTTAATTTTATTCGTTTGTTTTTTAAATAATAATAATAATAATCATCACCTGTGATTTTTTTGAATTTCTCAACAATCTCTGTCTTCATCTCACTCTCATAGTTTCAGTTCTCTTAAGAGATTCTTTTGTCTTCTTTCAATATTTTGGTAACGCCCGTAAAGTTTCCGGCGTAGCTCTGCTAAATCGACGGTGAAGAGTTCAATTTCATCGTCGTTTTGGGGATTTTCGATTGAAATGTGTCTGAAAACTTGACAAGTTCAAGAGGAGGAAGTCGATAGAGCACTTCTTTGCTGTCGGAGAAAAATGTCGGGTCTAAGGATTTCGGATCCGAGCAAACTGCATCTGAAGAAGGAGCTTACTCAAATCAAGAAAGTTGCTAAGGGTTTACGCGATCCAGGCACCACTTCCTCGTGGAAATCCCCTCTTACTTCATCTAGATCCGTCGCTGAGACGGTGGAGCCACCGCCGGAGAGCAAGAACGTCGGGATTCTCAATGATAGTCTGTTGGATTCTCAGTTTCCGAGTAGTCGAGGCTTTGGGAACGGGAAGGAGAAGGAGAAGAAGGTGTTTTTGTACAATTGGAAGACTCAGAAGACTTCAAGCGAGAAGAGTGGTTTTTCTAAAAACAGTGAAGGTGAATATGGAACTTCGTGGATCCAAGGTAGTGTCAATGATGATGATGATGATGATGATGATGATGATGATGATGATGATGTGAGTGATGCGAGGAACGGTGGGGATTCGTATCTTGGGGAAACTCGATCTGCTTCGATGGTTTTCAGATGCAGAGACACGAATCTTGTGTCACCTGGTTTTGCAAAGATTAGAAAGAGTGGTGTTAGCAAGAAGAAGAGTAAGAGACTAGATTTGATATCTCGATATCATCATCAACCTAAAGAAGCAATCTTTGGCGGAAGAAACTTGGCCAAAGCTAGGAAATTTCCAAGTAATATTCACAGTTCATCAGGTTTAAGTGTAGTGAAAGATGAATCTGGTGAGCTGTCTGATGAAACAGAGGATTTTAGCAATTCGGAGAATCCTCGGAAGATCACTAAAGTATCATCTCCTTTACTTTTGAAACTAAAGAACAAGAATATGTCACACTATTCTTCTAAGTTCTTGAGAGCTACTAGTAAGAGAGAGGATTCTTCTCATACTTGTAACAGTACACCTGCGTTGTCGACTAGCTCGTACAACATGTATGCTGTCCGTAATCCTAGCACAGTTGGATCTTGGGAGGACGGTGATGATGAGTTGGATGATGATAACTTAGATTTTACAGGGAGACAAGGTTGTGGGATTCCTTTTTATTGGACCAAGAGGAATCTGAAACATAGAGGTGGATGTAGGAGTTGTTGCTCACCTTCGTTTTCGGATACTCTTAGAAAGACGGGGAGTAGTATTTTATGCGGGAGTCAGTCGGTGTATCGTAGACATAGACATTCCTCTGGGAGATATAATAAACAGAAACTTGCTTTAAGAAGTGCAAAGGGTGTTTTGCCTTTGCTCAAATATGGTGGTGGTAGTAGAGGAGGGTCATCTATTGGAATTGGGTGTAGTGATGATGATCTTTCAACTGATTTCGAAGAGCTTGATTTAGAGGCTCAAAGTAGATTAGATGGGAGGAGATGGTCTTCTAGTTATAGGAGTCAGGATGGAGGAGGAGAGGAAGAAGAAGTAGAAGGAAGTACACCGGAAAGTATCCAGAGCTTGAGTCAAAAGTACAAGCCTATGTTCTTTGATGAATTGATTGGACAGGGTTTAGTTGTTCAATCTTTAATGAACGCTGTGAAAAAGGGTAGGATTGCTCATGTTTATCTTTTCCAAGGTCCTAGAGGAACTGGGAAGACATCTACCGCGAGAATTCTTTCGGCTGCCCTGAATTGTGATCTGGCGACTCAAGACATGAAACCTTGTGGGTACTGCAAAGAATGCAGTGATTACATGTTGGGGAAAAGTAGGGATCTATTGGAACTTGATGCTGGTAAGAAGAATGGAGCTGAGAAAGTTAGGTATCTTTTGAAAAAACTGCTGACATTAGCTCCACAAAGTTCCCCAAGATACAAGGTTTTTGTGATAGATGAGTGTCATTTATTACCATCTAAGACGTGGCTATCTTTACTCAAATTTCTTGAGAACCCTCTGCAGAAAGTTGTGTTCATATGTATAACGACCGACCTTGACAATGTTCCTCGGACCATTCAGTCAAGGTGCCAGAATTACCCCTTCAACAAAGTCAGAGATGGTGACATTGTTGTGAGACTAAGGAATATTGCTTCAGATGAAAATCTAGATGTCGAATCGCAGGCGTTGGACCTGATTGCTGTGAATGCTGATGGCTCGCTGCGAGATGCTGAAACTATGTTGGACCAGTTGAGCTTGATGGGAAAACGAATCACCGTTGATCTTGTGAATGAGCTTGTAAGTTTTGGTGTTTATTCTATGTTTCCTTTCCTTTGCATTGGGTAAAATTAGACCAATGAGTAATGTAAATGTGACTGTTGGTGTTTGTGCAGGTGGGTGTTGTTTCAGATGACAAATTGCTGGAACTTTTGGAATTAGCATTGTCATCTGACACGGCAGAGACTGTTAAGAAAGCCAGAGAGTTACTGGACTTAGGAGCTGACCCAATACTTATGATGTCTCAACTAGCCAGTCTTATCATGGATATCATTGCTGGAGCATACAAGGCCTTGGACGAAAAATACAGCGAAGCCTTCCTTGATGGACGGAACTGTGAGTTTCTGAAACTTCAAAGTCGTTAGTTCTCATTTTCTTGAATGAAACTGCTAAGTATTGGAATCCACAGCGAGACATAATGATCATATATTTTCTCTTGCACTAGAATGGTTTTCTACAAAATTTGGCTTATTGATGCCTTAAGCTCTGCTAGTTTTTCTTGACCCGCTTTGTATTTGGCCAATCTTATTCCTTTTTTTGTAGTGGCTGAAGCTGATATGGAGAGACTAAAGCATGCTTTGAAACTTCTTTCTGAGGCTGAGAAGCAGCTGAGAGTATCTACTGATCGTTCAACATGGTTCATAGCTACCTTGCTACAGCTTGGTTCGATGCCTTCTCCTGGAACCACACATACCGGTAGCAGTAGAAGGCAAAGCTCTAAAGCAACTGAAGAAAACCCATCAAGCATTTCAAGAGAAGTTATTGCTTACAAACAGAGATCAGGTCTTCAATGTAGTAATTCAGCATCATCAGTTTCCATGAGAAAAAGTGGAAATCTCGTTCATGAAGTGAAATTGTCTTCCTCATCTAGCGAAGTTTTAGGGAGTGACACTGCCTCGCATGACGATACAACGGCAAGCACCATGACGGTTACTTGCAGAAATTCAGAGAAACTAAATGATATCTGGATAAAGTGTGTAGACAGATGTCATTCGAAGACATTGAAGCAGCTTTTATATGCTCATGGGAAGCTTTTATCTATTAGTGAAGTTGAAGGTAAGCCTAATACTTCTCATTTTTTTTTTTCCTTTTGTCAACAGCCTAATACTTCTCTTAATCACGTTACATCTGAAGGAAAACTCAAGCAATTGCATACTAACAAAATCTTGTTTGCAGGTATTCTAGTTGCTTATATTGCATTTGGAGAAAGGGAGATCAAAGCGAGAGCTGAAAGGTTCTTAAGTAGTGTCACAAACTCGATTGAAATGATACTACGGCGAAACGTAGAGGTCAGGATAATCCTCTTGTCTGAAACTGAGTTACTCAATTCCAAGCAGACCAGACAAATAGCAGTTACAACTAGTTCAGATACTGAAAGTGGGAATGAGGTTCCAATGAAAAGGATTGAAGCAATCATCCAAGAACAGAGATTAGAAACCGAGTGGTTACAGAAGACTCCTGGTTCACAAGGCCGTTTAAAACCCGAAAGAAATCAAGTTCTACCTCAAGAAGACACCAATGGAGTTAAAGTTTTAAAGATTTGTGAAATGGGTGAGTTTCAGGAGATTCAGACTGGTAAAAGAATGGAGCATTGTCCTGTTTCTCCGAGCTTACTACACAACAGCAACTTCACAAACAACAAAGACAATCTGTAAGTAATCTTGATTCAGTAAAGAGAAAACCGAATATGTAAGATCGTCATAACAAAACAATGTCTTGTTTGGTTTGTGTAGAGGATATGAATCAGAATCAGGGAGAGGAGTTTGCAGTCTGCTTTTCTGTTGGAACACACAAAAGTCTCCAAGAAGAAGCAAAGTGAGTTAATTGAAGAAATGTTCTTTAATGGTGAAATGAAACAAAACCAATTTATTTGACGTTTTTGGTTACTTGATTATAGATCAAAGGGACTTCTGTGCGATCACGAAGAAATCGAGAGAGACGTTTCTCGTTGTTCAGTGGATGTGCTAGGCCAAGGAAGTAAGAAAGGTTACTGTATTATATTTACTGTTTAATGAAGAAAATAGGAAAGTTAAAAGTAATTAAAATGCCAAAATTGAATTTGATCGCAAATAAGTAAATGATAAGATATTTATTTTTCTAGAGTACTCAAATTTGATAGGAAAGTTGCTGTTTTATTGCTTTTAGTGGATGTATTGTAATTGGTTCGAAACATTTATGGAAAATATCTTAAAATGATACTTTTGTAAAAGATTATTGCAATTATGACTAAAATTTATTTATCAGTATTACGGATAGTGCCTATACATACATATATGAGCAGAAATATGTAAAAAGCTATCTTAATAGATGCGAAGTACGAATTAGGAAAGCTCTATGTTCATAATTAAATATAGTTATTATGAACATTAATAAAGCGAGTTTTTCCTACTCGTTTCGATAAATAATTTGTCTATACTATTATTTATTGTTTTTGGTCGACTTTAGTTAATTTACACCATTTGTAAGTAAAAACATCACAGAAACGATATTTAGGTAATAACATTATTACTATTTTTTTAAGAAAGAGATTTGATAAAAGAAATTAATTAACTAATTGCCTAATTACTGTGTATGTGTAATTAATATGTCGACCTATTTATACTCACATGAATTCACCAAAGCAAAAAAATCACTGGCTACATACAAATACAAATCAATATACAAATACAAGTCCAGCTAAGCTCATCATCAATTTAATTAAGACACAAACAACAACGAAAAACCATGAAGATCTCTGCAACAACAATGAAGATTGCTATGTTTTTTCTTCTTTTAATATCCGTCCAAACAATTGCAAGACCGTTCAGTGACAAAACCGGTGAAATCCCACCAGTTCCATCTTCTCCTTCAAAAGATCCTCCTCCACCAAGCCCATCTGCTAACGACAAGGACGCCATGTTTATGCATGAAAACATTTTTTTTCTGATGAGATCACTATGCTATCTTCCCATGAACCAGAGACATAAAGCTGGAAAGATCAAAAGATGATTTTTATCCTTGTACTTTATCTTCTATTTAACAAGAAATAGACAATAACAACTATAAAATGATAGAATTCTTATATGATATGCAATATTATAAAACTTAAAATAAATATGAACATTTTTGAAATAATATATCTTGTCAATTATTATTATTACGATCATCACTTCGAACATACTATTTATCAAAACTAACATGATGTGTAACATCTAATCACACATACATCCAATAAGATGTACATGTTCAATCTAATATTTTGATATTAAAGACAAACATAAGAAAAATATAAGTAAAGGTGACAAAAAGTAGAACATTTAAAAGGAGAAAAAATGGTGTTTTTTTTAGTTACTCTCACATATAATTAATATGTTAGGGTAGGAGTGGAATATAATGGATTCTGAGGAATTGAGAAGGTCATCTTAAATGGCTAGGTGCTAAATGTTATCCAGATTTAAGATCAGCCTTGAAAGCAGAAGCAATTTCAATGGTTTGGGCTATAAAGTGTCTTGTAAATCTGGGCATAATTAAGGTTATCTTAGAATCAGTCTGCTCAACTTTGGTCTCAACATTCCATGATCAAGATCAATAGCCATCTCCCCGTCCTTTCTTCAATGATATTGCTGGAAAGAGTTCGAGATTTGAAGAAATTTAAGATCACTTTTAAATCAAGGAGATCTAACATGTGTGCTGATGGTTTAGCGAAAAATGTTTGTAGAACATCTCTTTATTTTAGTTTTTTAGACAATACGGTTCCGAATTGGCTAAGGCTAGGATTTATATCCAAACGTTCGGTAATTAATCAAGCAGTTTATTGTGTTCAAAAAACATATAATTAAATTTGATCTTTTTTGTTTTATGAAACTAATTACTATTTTCTGACATTATTATTTTCTAAAGTTTCAATAAAAGAGCCCAAGTGTTAAAAATAAAGCCCATACATCAAAGAAGCCCATGATTTGTCATTTGAGAAAGTTAAGAGAACGTACGGTCGCAGGAGATCAATCGAATACTTGAGAAAATGGCGAAGCCTTTGGGTACTACCGGCGAATTTTTCCGGCGAAGAGATGAATGGAGGAAGCATCCGATGCTTTCGAACCAAATGAGACACGCTCTTCCCGGACTTGGCATCGGCGTCGCTGCCTTCTGCGTCTACCTCGTCGGTGAGCAGATCTACAGCAAAGCTTCGATTCCTTCCAAATCAGCTCACCACCACCAGGAGCAGCCTGCTACGTCTCACTGAAGAGCATCGCCTCTTCTAAGATGAGGTAAATCGTTGATGATTGATTCATTTTGTGTGCTAATTTTGTAATTTTCTTCGTTTGATTGGAACGCAGAGAGGTAGTTTATCTTGATTAGTTTGAATCATACGTTCTCTTCTATGTTAAATTGATCTTTGCGTTTACTCTGATATTCTCTGGTAAAACCTGATTTTTCTGCTAATCTTGTTGGATACTGAAGGGTAGCCAAAACAAAATTGATTTCTTTTGTTTTTGCTTAACTCGTTTGTACCTGGGAATGTTGTGAAATGTTTTTGCTATTGATCCTAGTTTTTTTTTCCATTTGTTATCTCTACGTTTTGGCATAGTTAACACCAGCGTAAGTTAGTGAATTTGTCGTGAATCTTGATCAAAGTGTTGTCTTACTTAGCTTTTGCATGACTAAAATGGAGATTAAATAAAAAACACTTGAAAGAGAGAATAGATTTGGAATGATACTGAATGTTGCGAAAGATTATATTTTTCGGGGGCTATATCTTAGAAAATGTTGGTTTCAATTAGGTTATAACATTGGCAATTTGTTTCAATCATACTTAAACTCCTTTGCATCAGTTGGTTTTAGCTTTTGAAATGCCTGAAGGAATCAATGGCCTTAGATCAAAGTTCATAGTTCTTACCCCAAGTTCAGTGCTCTCTTCATATGATTCTCTAATTCTGTAATGTAGCATATAAACACTTCAGGATGTAGCTCCTACATGCGCCTAAAATTCAAAATAACTAAAATTTTACAAGTTTTAATTTTGCTGGTAAGAGCATTGTCACTTGCTGTCTAAAAATAACTTAAATGCTGTCCGTCGTCTCTGCCTCTGTTCTAAAGTGTAGTTTGTATCAGATCTCTTACACGAAAAATTTGTTGTCTGGTTGCAGATGCTTGAAACAATGGCACAAGGCTGAACTCCAGGCTTCTTCTCGGTTACTAGCTTTCATTGGATTGTCTTAATAATCATGTTTGAATTGAACACAAAGAATTTGATTTCTATTTTGAATTGTGAAGCTTGTTGGCTCAAAGGTTATCTTTGTATCCCACAAGTTAAGATTGCATATTGGTACTTGATTTGTCTTTCTAATTTGATACTTGACTAAAACTGCTTGGTTAGAGATAGTAGCTCAGGTTTTATTCTTTACCAGTAGAGACTAGAGAGAATCGAAATCATCTGTGGTTTTCAAAATGGGCCTGCAGGTTAGATAATAGGCCCAATATATTAAGCATTGTTGTTGTTGTTTTTTACTTTTTTTTCGCCGAGTCGAATTAGAAAATGGATATTTACAATTCTGAAATGGAGACACTATATCGTATGAATTTGCACTCTTATCAATTATCATGTTGGAAAAAAACAGATTACAAGTAAGTTGAGTGATAGATATGTCGTCGCAGTATAGTCAGAAAATAATATATAACTATTTAGACGATTATTATAATGTTTTAACTTTATCATTTTTGTTTACTAAATTATGAGGTACGGGTTTGTATTTTCTTACACGCTACGTCCATTTCATCTGCCATATAACTGTACCTTGCGAATATTTGATTTACAAATAGGAAAAGTGAATCAAAGATATAATAATAGATGTATGAGATGAGGAATCAGATGTCAGTAAACTGATTGCACGTAAAACCCATAATAGTGTTAAAATAATCAGAACTCGTGCGGTTGCTTTGTAAGAAAGTTTTTCGATAGTAGGGATTATTATTTTCTTAAAGTAACCAGAAAAATTCTCAGAATGTAAAATCTCAAATATGTTTTTTTTTTTCCACATGAAAACTACTTCCATACATTTAAATTATTACGAGTGGCAACAACATGTTTATCGTCTTCCTATCGTCTTCCACAATTAACGATAACCAAATAGGGGATACAACATGAATTAAATCAAAATAGGGGAGATAAATCGAGGCTTGATGCGCAATTGCATATGTCGTTTTATTTCCTTCCCAATGTGTAAACCGATAAGTGGCTTTTTGCCACATATGTCATGGATAGGGCCAGCTAGAATGTTGCTAGTGAAACTGCCAAGCCTTGGCCATAGTTCTGGCGCATTAATCGCCTGCAAAAAAGTCTCGCAATCTGTTTCAAAACTAACATTAGAATATCCCAATTGTTTAACATAGGAAACTACCCATGCCATGGTCGTGGCTTCCGTTTTCAGAGCCGAGCTTATTCTTGGATAGCACTTTGCTCCAAAATGTTTTATCACTCCATAGTGATCCCTTAAATCCAACCAATTCCACATTTCTCCAAGGTCTTCAACCATGATCCATCAACATTACATTTGAATTGTCCAGGAGAGGGTGGCTTCCACTTGACATTCCTTCTGTTGATAGTTGTAGCTAGTGGTGATCTTGGCTGTTTGACATTGGCCTGCGGCCTTTCCTCAGCATTTGAGGATGTATTCTCAATCAGTTTATTAGCTTGGTTATCAAGACCCGAGTATAAGGGATCATTTATGCTTTCCATAAGCACCACAGTATCCATGGCCGGGAGATTAATCTACCCCTGACTTCCTCTGAGCCCACTTCCTGAGGAATGAGTAACCTAGCCAGATTCTCATACAGCGAGGAGTCAGGTTGTGGATAGTGTTGGTGTTTTGATGTTTATGGTTATGAAGGAAGAAACTTGGACGAGAGAGAAAGAAACAGAGTATGAAATAAACTGAAAAACTTCTTATTGACTTTCTTGTGTTACACTCATCAACATTAACCGTAAAGACTAGACACGATCACTACTTATACAAAATGAACCATTGTTTTGAAACAACATGACTGTGTAATTAAAGAAACACAACTATACAAATGACAATTCGTGACTCTTCATAAGTAACTAACTTATACGAATGTGATTTTCTATTATATGAGATTTGATTAACTTCAACATTTCCTCTTAATCATATATCTGCTTCACTCCAAGCTTTCTTCTAAGATCTTCAAACCTTGAAACGCTCATTGTCTTTGTGAAGATATCTGCAAGTTGATCTTCGCCTTTGCAATACTCCAATTGAATGAGTCCTTTGTTTTCGGCTTCACGTACATAGTGATACTTGATCTCTATGTGTTTTGTTCTTCTATGCTGCACCAGATTCTTTCCAATTGCTATTGTCGACTTATTGTCACATAAGATGGGGATGCCTTCTTCAAACTTCAGTCCAAACTCCTCTAAAAGTCTTTGTAACCATACGGCTTGGTTTGCGGCTGCACACACAGCGATGTACTCTGCCTCCGCCGTTGATTGAGCCACCGTTTGCTGCTTACTTGACTGCCAATAAAACAAAGCTGATCCAAGACTAAAAACATAACCCGATGTGCTTTTTTGTCTTCAGTAGAACCACCCCAATCGTTATCCGAGTAGCCTATCAATCGTGGTGTTTCCACTCTTGTAAAAAATACTCCATAATTTGATGTTCCTTTGATGTACCGTAAGACCCGTTTGGCTTCTTGATAGTGCTTCATACGTGGTGATGACATGTCTCTTGAGAGATAGGAGCTTGCGTACATCACATCAGGTCTTGATGCACACAAATACAAAAGCCCTCCAACAATGCTCTTATACTTCGTCGAATCTCCATATTCTTTGTCATCTTCTACTCCTTTTCTTTGTGGTGTAAATGGAGTGCTTACACTCTTGCTTTTTTTCATTCCAAACTTATCAATAAGTTTGTTTGCATATTTTTCTTGTGAAAGAAATATATCGCGATTGTCTTGGATTACTTCCATCCCAAGAAAGTAATTCAACAATCCGAGATCCGTCATCTCGAATTCATTCTTCATATTTTTCTTGAATGTGTTGATAAGATGAGCGTTGCTCCCTGTGATGATAATATCATCAACGTATAAGCTTACGATCAATACATCTCTTCCCTGCTTCATAACGTACAACACTGCATCATTCATGCTTCTTTCAAAACCGTTTTGAATAAAGTATGAGTCTATTCTTCTATATCATGTCTATGGGGCTTGCTTTAAACCATATAAGGCTATGTATAGCCTTAACACCTTCCCTTCATTTCCTTCAATCACAAAACCAGGCGGTTGTGTGACATAAACCTCTTCTTTTAGTTCACCATTGAGAAAAGTTGATTTTACGTCCATTTGATATAATTTCCACTCCATTTGAGCCGCATATGCAAGTATGGCTCGTATTATATCATGTCTTGAGACTTGGGCAAATGTCTCAAGATAGTCAACTCCATATTCTTGAGAAAAACCTCTTGCAACAAGCCTTGCCTTGTTTTTGATCGTATTGCCGCTTGCATTCGTTTTGATCTTATAGATCCACTTCAAGTTTATCATATTTTTTTTTTCGGGCTTATCTACTAGTTTCCATGTCTTGTTCTTCTCAATCATCTCTATTTCTTCACTCATTGCCTTTCTCCATTCTTTAATGCCGCAAGCTTTATTGTAAGTTTGCGGTTCCTCATGTGCAAGAAGGCAAGCTTCTATTATTTGAGCCGCTTCTTCAACCTCTACTCTTGGTGCTATTTGCATGATTTCACTCATGGATTTGTATCTCCTTGGTGACTCAGAACTCTCTCATTCTTCATTGTTAACTTGGTCACCACGTTGAGTAGAAATAGGGCTGGAAACGTTCTCGATTTGATCTCTTCGTGCTTGTTGATCATTTGTGGATAAGACAAAAGTCTTCTTGACTTCTTATTTTCTTTCCCAATCCCACTTCTTGTTTTTTAAAAATTCAACGTCTCTTGATACTTTAATCTTCTCATTCTCCAAGATGAAAACTCTATAGCCTTTGGATTGATTGTTATAGCCAATGAGGATTCCTCGCTTTGCCTTAGCATCTAACTTCCTCCTTTTTTGATCTGCAACATGTACGTAACATATGCTCCCAAAATTTTTCAGGTGTGACACGTTTGGCTTATGTCCACACCACTTCTCTATAGGCGTCATATCATCTTCTATTGCCTTTGATGGTAGACGATTCTGAAGGTAAGTTGACGTATATACCGCTTTAGCCCATAACTTGAGCGGTAAGCCTTGCTCAACAAGTAATGTTCTCGCCATCTCCACCAAAGATCTATTTTTACGTTCCGTTGCACCGTTTTGTTGTGGTGAATAAGGCAAGGTAACTTGCCTATTGATTTCTTCTTCTTCACAAAAATGGTTAAATTCTTATGAAGTGAACTCGCCACCTCTGTCGGACCTTAACGTCTTGATCGTACAATCTGATTGTTTCTCCGCCATTGCTTTGAACTTCTTAAACCTAAAAAAAGGTCTCATATTTTTGCTTTAGGAAATATACCCAACACATGTGAGTATAGTCATCCAAAAAAATCAAAAAATAACGGCTTCCATCAAGCGATTGGCGTTGCATCGGTCCGCATACATCCGTATGCACAATCTGAAGCTTTTCTCTTGTCTTAGTTTGAGATTCTTTTGGAAAACATTTTCGTGATTGTTTTCCAAGATTACACGCCTCACATGCTTCCTTGTTGACTTTAAACTTTGGTAATCCATTTATCAAGTCTTTGTCTTGCATTTGTTGCAATCGTGTGTTGCCTACATGGCCAAGCCTCTTGTGCCATGTTTTCATTTCCTCTTGCTCACTTGTATTCATGGCTTCTTCTTGAACCGAACTCATCTTGATTCTGAAGCTCTTGTGAGTCATGGAAATATCCATAATCTTCTTGCCATTTGCATTTAGTATGATGTATTTCTTGTCTTCAAAACACACTCGATAGTCGCTTGAGATAATTTGAGGAACACTCAATAAATTTTTCTCCAAACCCGACACCAAGAAGACATTTTTGATGACTTTCTTTCCATAACATGTCATGACGGTAATATCTCCTTTATCGCCTATCATGACGATCTCTCCATTTCTGATTTTAATCGGAACCTTGATACTTTTATCGATCTTCGAGAAGTATCTTTCTTTTTTTGTCATATGGTTAGTGTATCCACTATCTACTAACCAAATGTCCTCTCTCAATGTGGTTAGTGCTTCTTCAGTTGCACTAAACAACATATGGTCTTCTTCCAAGTCTTCATCCTCGAGACTTACGTGTGCTCTTTCTTTTTGCTTTGAATGACACACGTTTGCGTAGTGGCCGATCTTACCACATTTGTAACTCTCCTTGTTACTTCTTTGATTCTTGCCATGATCGCCTTTTTTTTGTTTCTTCCAACACTCATTTTGTGTGGGGTTGCTACGCTTGCAAAACTCACACCACTTCTTACCTTGATTAACACGGCTCTTGGTGTTGCCTTGTTTAAAACCGGAACTCTTTTTTTTTACTTGAACGTTGAACGCTCCTTCATTATTGTTTCTCCTCTTGCAGCCACTCTTGCTTCATGTGCTTTTAAAATACCGATTAGCTCTATCATCGTTAGAGAAGTCAAATCGCGAGTTTGCTCCATAATGCTTACAATGCTATCGAACTTGGCTGGGAGAGAGATGAGTATCTTCTGTATGAGTTGATAATCGGTCTTCTTTTCACCATGATAAGTTAATTGATTCTCCAAAACAATTAACTTATCGGTGAATGTCTTAACATCTTCGTTATCAAACATCTTCAGATTTTCGTACTCTCTACGTAACGATTGAAGTTTAACCAATCGGACTTGAGGAGAACCTTGATACTCAGCCTTCAATGCATCCCATGCCTCCTTTGATGTTGATGCTGCTGCAATGCATGAGAATATTCGATCCGTTACGGTAGTTTACAAAATTTGCAAAGCCATCGTATCATTTGTAGATGCTTCTTCTCACCGGTTTTTTGATTGAACGGCTTCAGGACTATGATCTCCTTGTGCGGGCTAGTTTGGAAGTCCTTCTTCCACAACTGTCCACAGTTTTCTAGTCCTAAAAATGGTTGTCATCTTAATGCTCCAGAAGTCGTACTTCTCCCCATCAAAGATAGGAATCACTTGTTGTGAAAAGCCTTGCATCGTCTCGTACTTCTTTTTCGATTAACGTATGCGATATCTTCTGGCTCTTGATGAGTTGTAAAACTTGTGCTTTCTCCTTGGTCCTCTCAATCGTAAAGCTCTGATATCATATTGGAAATCGTAATACTCTAAACGCTCCACACTTATCTGAAGAATCACCCAATCGCTCTGATCCCATGTTGGATTATTTGTACAAACCGTCGTTACGTAACCGACGAGCGCTCTGATACCATATTGGTGTTTTGATGTTTATGGTTATGAAGGAAGAAAATTGGACGAGAGAGAAAGAAACAGAGTATGAAATAAACTAAAAAACTTCTTATTGACTTTCTTGTGTTACACTCATCAACATTAACCGTAAAGACTAGACACGATCACTACTTATACAAAACAAACCATTGTTTTGAAACAACATGACTGTGTAATTAAAGAAACACAACTATACGAATGACAATTCGTGACTCTTCATAAGTAACTAACTTATACGAATGTGACTTTCTATTATATGAGATTTGATTAACTTCAACAGATAGAACAATAAACTTACAGGAGAAAAAGCCCAACAGACCTTGGCGTATGAGCAAGTGAAGAGTAAGTGGTTTATTGTTTCATCTATGTCCCGGCAACGAGGGCATTCTCCCACTAAGGTCATGCATTTCTTCTTTAAATTATCTCCCACTGCCAAACAGCTACTTATGCATCTCCATAGGAAGTGTTTTACTTTTGGAGTGGTCTTTACCTTCTATAATGCTTCAAACAAAGGTTTCAAGCTCGGATTGGTTACTTCTCCAGCTTTCTCCTTTAGCTTACTCCTACTCATCCACAACCAGTAGCATCTTACAAATCTTAAATAGTTATGTACTGATTCCTAGTTGTGCCTTTTAATGTTAATAAAAAAAAATGAACAATAAAACAAATAAGTAATTGTTACAAACAATGATTTCTTTAGTTAAACACAATCAATTTACCCTCACAATAGTATGCATGATTAATTATGAATCTTAATCCCATATTCCAAGAATGCATCTAATTGATTTTGAAAGACGACTCTAACTATATACCAAAAATATTGCAAATATTTGAATCTTTAATCTGCAGTCATCATTTAAAAATTCAAATCCAGGTTTTCTGATATAAATGTTTTTGTAAAAATTTTACCAACCACAAGAAAAACGTTTTAATATTTATTATTCTTTTTTTATTAGTTTAAATTTATAATTTCAATTAGAATTTTAATTTTAATTTACGAGACAAGCTACTTGTGGTGTTTAAAATCTTTTTTTTTTCCCTATCTAAATTTTTGTATAATGCAAGCTAGTTGGGTGGTATTGGAGATAAAATACATCATTGCAGTAATTTTAGAATTTAACCTTAGTGTGAAAGAACAATAACTACGCATTAAAAAAGACAAATAGAGGAATTACTCTCAAAATCAATATAGTGTTTACATGAAATTTCACAATACGCAAAGAAACAAATTATAAGAAAAACAGATTTATGATGATCTCGACTGGTCAACGGCGGCATACCACTAGAATACTACGTAAATCCACCGTAATCAAAACAATGGCTTATCTTTTTCGTCAATGAGACAATAATTAAGAGTATTAATAATATAACGACTATAGATCTTAGAATACGTCGTCGTCAGTTATGTTCATTTTAAAGATAATGCTTTTTCAAACTAAAGTTTTGTCTAGAAAAAGATGAAGATTCTTAGTAATTTCGATTTGAATTGGTGTTATTTTCTTTGGTGGGTAATTTAGGATTTAGGAATAAAGAAGATAAATTGAAAATTCTTTGGGGGTTTTAAGATAACCAATATTACTACGTCAAAAAAAAAAAAAAAAAAAAAAAAAAAAAAAAAAAAAAAAAAAAACAAAAAAAAACAAAAATAACACACAAAAAAAAAAAAAAAAAAAAAAAAAAAAAAAAAAAAAGAAAAGATAACCAATATTCCTCCACTATATACATCGATCATGAACCATTTTCAAACATTTATTTTATTCATGTCTGAATTAGATCATTTAAAGCAAATGGGCTATGAGCTGATCCATGGATTGGTCCCCAGTTCGTCTGTTGCATCGTTTTTAGTATACATAATTAAATATGTGTGCGCTTATAAATTTGTATATGTATATAGTTGATAAAATATACGAATATACATATACACACATGGACCACGTCAAAAAAAAAAAAGGACGTCAAATAATTAAATATATATACACATACATTTCAAGTAATTAAGTCATTTTAGATATTCTTTTTTTTATTACTCCTATGTATTTTACTTTAGGTTTTGAGTTTTGATATTCATTATCCAATAGATAATAATTCAATTTAATTATTAAGTTGATTACTTATTTAGATAAAATGTCGGATCAAATAAGTGATTAATTAAAATATCTTTAATAATATATACTAGGATATATCTCGTGCTATAGCACAGACAAATTGTAATTATAAAAAAATATTTAAAAATTATAAAATCAGAATATTAAAAAATTGTAATTTCTCTAAAACTTTACGAAAATTATAATATCAGTTTTTATAATATCGAATCTTTGTAATATCCGCGTAAATATTTTGTAATCAAAAATTTAAAATCAATCTTTCATACTCGACGATATTGGAAATTTTATGTTGAAAAAGTTATATATAAAATCAGGATATTTTCTTTGATTTAACCGAATAAAGAAATAGAGTTTTGGAAGATTGCGATATTCTAAGATATTAATTAAGATATTTTAGAAAATATTAACCCAGTATATTCTAAAATTGATTTCGTATAATATATTTTCTATTGAAAGATAGTATGTCTATTAGTGATATTGGATATTACGATATATTATTCTCAACAGAAAATTTTCGGATATTTTTTTATTTTTATTTTAATTATATATTATTCTGTTTTAATTATTAAATTTTACAATTTAAATAGATTTGAAAATTAAAATTACAATGTTACATTGTTATGTTAAATTGTATATCATGTTAAACTAAGTCAGATATGAACTAACATTTTTAAATCTACTAAAAATATATTATTAGTTTCGATATTATAAAGAGAAACTAACATTAACATTAACATTCCAAATAAAATCGCAATCTACATCAAAACTCTTATTTTAAAAAAAATAAATCAATATTTAATTTAATTTACTTAATGTGTGTAATTAAATCAACAAAATATTCACAAAATCTATTTTTAACTGCTTTTCAAAAAAAAATTAATTAATTAGTTAAAACAAAAATTATTATCTATAAAAAAAATCGACAATCTACATAAATTCTTACTTAAAATTTTCTAAAAAAATCGCAATCTACATAAAATCTCTTATTTTTGGAAAATTAAATCAACATTTAATTTAATTTAATTAGTGTGTTTAATTAAATCAACAAAATCTTCATAAAATCTATTTTTAACTACTTTTCAAAAAAAATAAAATAAATTAATTAATTAAAACGAAAATTATAATTAATTAAATGATCACATAATAACTAATGGCTAGAATACCTTTAATGAGAAATTAAAATTTGTTTTTTTGAAGTAATGGCAATGTGATGTAAATATTAACACTTTTTAATGTTTATTTATAAATGTACTCTCCAAATAATATATAGGGGATGTCACATTATTATATATTTTTAAAAGAACAAAAATATTAGGAGGTATTTCGAAATGAAGGAGAATATATATAAATGATAAAAATCAGAATAATTTAACTTTAGTTAAAATTGCAAGGAAAAAGCAGGGAATGTCAAGATTCAAAGCGATATTACTTTTAAAATAATTCCAATTTATGTCTTTTTCAACTTATCAAGATAAAATCATGATATAGAAGGTGCTAGTAGCTGGACATGAACACAATATCTGTAGACATACACATATATATTATCTATTTATCTTACGGGAATTCTTTCTTGTTACTTTTTATATAACTTGACTTTATAAAATAGAAATCTTATAGAAATGCTCTTTTGATTATTGGTCTTGATTGTATCACTGCAGCACATGTTAAGCTTAACAAAAGATCTTGGTCTAAGCTATTAGAATGATACATTATAGGTGTCAAAGTTCATGTCTTTCCGTGTATAAAATATATAATTAACCATATGATTAGATGTCGGAAATCCCGAGAAATCGAATCAAACTTAATTAAACATGTTTTTACTTTACTTTGGATTGAGGTGATGTGGGGCTTTTGAATCTCATGCCAAAAGGAATTAATAAAAGAAAAATAGAGTGAGAATGTTCCCAACGGCTGAATTTTTATCCTTTCCTCTTAGTTTGTCTTATATAGGCTCCTAGTGTCGGTTAATTTTACTCTTTGGTTACATATGTTATTGGAGAAGTTTTGTAATTGAGTATGTCGACAGAGGAATATTTTATTTAAAGTGTTATGATTAAATGAAATATAGTGGCATACATAACAAAATGCATCAATATTGTTATTTTCCAAAACTTTGAGATTAATCAAAATGGTGTGTGAGAAAAGCAAGGACAGCACACATGCATAAGAATGGGGAAGAGAATGACTTTAATGTGAAATTTAAGATTCATTTTTGTTGGTGTTGCTTATAAAATAAATGCTTGTAGAGGTATATATAATGATGGAACTTACAAAAATACGTTTTTATTCGCAGAACCATGTTGATGAACTATGATTAAGGCGTATAAGGTTTAGTCATTTCGATTCATTTGTCAAAAACAAAACTATCCTCATTTAATATGCACAACGCAAAGTACAATATGATAACTCATATAGTCATGAATTATTCATGCATGAGATTATAAAATCTAACAGTCGTAAATTAAGAGATATAATCAATACCTTTTCAATCTAATAAAAATATAGCAAATGATGTTGTTATCATAAATTTATTCTAACCAACCCTAAAATTAATTCATCATTATTTGTCAAGGTGGATGTAGTTTGAATCTTTATTTTGATTAGCTAACATAAAATGATTGAAACCTGAATTATATATAAAGATCAATAATGAGTTTATTTGAATTTCCCTGATAAAGATTGTTAAAAGAGAGTTGGCATTTTAAAAGAAGTGTGTATTATTTTTGAAGGATACAAGCTTTGGTTGACCAAAAATTGATGGTTCCATCTGAAAAGAGAAATAAATCGTCTGCCTTTGCACGCTTGTCACTTTAAAAATTAGTATTATGATTGAGTTCTAATTTCTATACTATAACTATCTTTTAACTAATACGACGGGTTTGAATTCTAACTTTAATAGAGTATTTGCTTATATATTGACAAAAAAAAAAAAAAGAGTATTTGCTTATACACAGTATAAAATAGCTAGCTGTTATTAATTTAGAGAACTTTCATGTACGAATTTCAAGTACATCATATATATATATATATATATATTGTATGTAATTAATGAGACTTAAAAAAGAATCTTACGATTATTGATCTCTAAGTATTTTAATACAAAATTTCACTCGTTTTGTAAAGGAATAAATCTTTATAGCCCTAAAAATACATATAGAATCTTGTTTTTATTTTGATATAGGAAAATAAATAAATAAGCAGGCGATAAATATAGAACGTAGAGATATATATACAACTCTTTTATCAAAGAAAAAAAGAGATATACACAAATTAAAGTGTCATAATATAAAAGGGGAACGAGTAAATACGAACATCTTGAAAATTGTGAACAATTTTGGACCATCGACCTAACGTTATTTATTCTTGTGGACCCTTTTTATTTGTTACTTGAACAATACATAAAAATAAGGGGAAAAAGACTCAAATACATTGAAAATTATGGTATAATACTGTAGTTTATCCAAAGTTTTGGGCTCAACGCCTCAGCCAATATATATGCAGGACCGAGTGATTCTCAAAATCCTACATAATAAATATAGAGTTTCGACTTAGTCATCCATAATTTACAAACAAAAATAATATTGAAAAATATATACGGTTGGAAAAGGGGAATTTCAAGAATTTACCAGAAGAAGATACAACAAAACAGAAACAAGAAAAAAAAATAAAAGATAAAGTATCCCAAATAAAGACCATAGGGATAAGTAAAGAACAAAGTGATTCATGCCATTGTTAAATTATTAGAAAAAGTTGGTTCACTAAATGAATGTAATTTCAAATTGACATGATTACTACTGCTAAGAGCAGTTAGTCTGAAATACTAAGCAAAATTCTCCATTTTACCACGACTTCCTATTTTTAGTCAAACGAACACTTAACTTTCAATCCTTTTGCCCATGCTTCCTGATGTACAATACCAAAATTATGAGGGTACATCATTATAATTAGTTGTAAATACACTGGCTTTTTACATGGCTACTGCTATTTTCTATATGGTGAAAATTTAGCTGGTTCAATGGTTGGATATATGATTGTAAACCCCAGAGTATATAAAAGATAACAGAAACATTTTACAAATTAGGAGAAACACTAATATATATGTATATATATATATATGTATAGTTTGTGATGTGAATTGAATAGTTCTTGACGTCTAATGACGTATAATGCATCTTATATCGTCTATTTAGAGAAAATGCACCTATTTATATATTTTAAGAAAAATTATCAACTGTAATATACCATCCAATAATGTTACTTTATTACTGATATATATAAATCATTTCTAGTTATTATATATCTAAGAAAAGTTAAATACATGCAAGAAAAAAACAGTTATCATAAAATAAGACAATGTTAGAATTTCATTTATTAAAAACATATTGAGTATTAACTCCGGGCTTATATTATTATATATAGAGAACAAAATTTATAATAAATACACGAGATATTGTAGGACCGTAACTTCCGGTTAATAATATAATTCACATGCATGACATGACAACCTCGAGAGTCCAAAGTCTTACATGTTATAGACGACGTATGAATAATCTATATTCCTTTGCAAATAAAATTAGAAAAAAAAAAATGTTCTATGTAATTCCCTAGTATTAACTATAAAATTGTATCAAATAAACTATATAATCATTTTGATAAAATTATATTAGAAAAATTTGGTCTTCAAAATTGTTGTTTAAAATATTATTTTTCAGATAGCGTGGACATATATATATATATATATAATCATCCCAAATTTACAATTAATACCATAGTTTGGGTACTAAACTAATACTGTAATTTATTCTCGGATTTATACACAATAAGATGATTGTTTTCACTTCCTACTATATATACACAATCACATTTAATTTTTTTTTGTTACTATTTTAAAACAATATATTTTATTTTTGTAATTTGCTTTGTTTACTCATGAAAGTTAACTTATTTTATTATTCTTACTTTTATGCTTGTTTCACTGCTTAGTCTCCCCCACCACTCTCTGACACATTTCTCTCTCAATATTTTGTGTAAATTTGATGTCTGATAGTGCAAGCAAAGCAATCACCCATGACCTTTAATTTTCTTTTTTTCTCTGATCTTCTTTTCTTTTGTTTGTTTTGGGGTTTTATTTAAATCTTTATCATACATAAAACTATAGTTCTAGCTAGGTCAAATTTGTTATGATATAGTCATTTACCAGTAAAACATACTTTTAGACAACCTCTATCTATTTGAAATAATTTGATTGATTATATTTATTTGTGTAATCAATATTAATATACTAACAAAACTGATCTAGGGTCCGCATGGATTTGAACTCCGGAATTCAAAAAAAAAAAAAATATATATATATATAATAACAAAACTGACATAATTAAATGCTGTTGTTTTCTATTTGTCTGTAAAAAAAATGGGATGGAAGGAGAGAGAGTGAAATGTTGAAAATATCTAGTTAGGTTTTCTCTCTCTTGCTTTTAGGCTTTAGATTTCACTACTAATACTCTAAGCTCTCTTAGTTTAAGACATTGCCTTCACATCCAAAACACAAATGCAAATCTTTGTCTCCTCTTTTCCTTCAAAGTCTTTCATTACAAAACCCTAATATCTCTAATCTTCTCTGCTTCTCTTAAGGGTTTCTATTTGGTTGATGCTGACTATATCTTCAACAGAGTTCTGAACTTTTGAAGCATATTAAGATCAAGGTTTGCTGCTTTTAGTTGTGAAGGTACGTGTTCCTAATTCAGTTCAATCATCAACAGCCTGATTCGATTTTCTTTCATAACCAGTCTTGACTTCTCTCTCTCCCTCTTTTGTTAATTTATGATCAAATAATTTGGAGAGAAGAGGAGATTGATAATCAAAGAACAGTTGTTTTCATGACCCATTTCGTTTCTTTTAAATTTACTGGTCATCATAAATTTCTCACTTAAATTGAAGTAGAAGACTTCTTTTGAAGTGCGTTTGTCAGCTTTTGTTTGAGCAGGCTTGCAATAAGAGTTTTATTTCCCTTCGTTTCCCTTTTTTCTTTTTTGTATTCTTCCGTTTTGTCCTATAATTTTGGGTTTTCCAAACTTTGGTTTTTTTTTTTTAGTAAAATAATTTAAAATGCTTTCCGTGAGTTTTTTCTAGAAAAATGGAAACTCCTTAAGATTTTAATCAAGAAAGTATCCACCTTTAATAGTTTAATCATTTTTGTCTTAGTTACTAATTATTTTTCTCCAATTGTCTTGTTTTCTACTTACTTAGTCTCTCTGTCCCCAAACCAAGGAACAATTTGCAAAAAACAAAAGCAAAAGGTTTTTGAAGAAGACCCAATTAAAAGATGGAAATTGCTAGTCAAGAAGATCATGATATGCCCATCCCATTAAACACTACATTTGTTGGTGGTGGTGGTGGTAGTCATGGTCATATGATCCATCATCATCATGATCATCATGCTGCTAATTCTGCTCCTCCAACTCACAACAACAACAACATTACTACTCAACCACCACAAATGCCGTTACATGGTAATGGTCATGGCAACAACTATGATCATCCTCATCATGTGAGTTACAACGCCATCATCAAGAAGCCTATGATCAAGTACAACGAGTGTCTCAAGAACCATGCAGCAGCTATGGGAGGCAATGCTACTGATGGTTGTGGAGAGTTTATGCCAAGTGGTGAAGATGGCTCCATTGAAGCTCTCACTTGCTCAGCTTGCAATTGCCACAGAAACTTCCATAGAAAAGAAGTGGAAGGCGAACCTGCAGCCACCGCCATGTCCCCTTACCACCAACCACCTCCACCGCGAAAACTCATGCTCAACCACCACAAGATCAGATCAGCAATGCCACACCAAATGATCATGCCAATTGGAGTTTCTAACTACCGGTACATGCATAATAACTCCGAGTCCGAAGACTTTATGGAGGAAGATGGCGTAACCACCACATCTAGATCGATACCGCACCCGCCTTACAACCAGAAGAAGAGGTTTAGGACGAAGTTCACGCCGGAACAGAAGGAGAAGATGCTGAATTTTGCAGAGAAAGTTGGGTGGAAAATACAAAGGCAAGAAGATTGTGTTGTTCAAAGGTTTTGTGAAGAGATTGGAGTGAAGAGAAGAGTCCTTAAGGTTTGGATGCACAACAACAAGCTCCATTTCTCCAAGAAGAACAATAATAACAACATTAACCTCGAAGACAACGACAACGAAAAGAGCAACAATCTCAACAATGTTGATCTGTCCGCTAATAACGACATCAGTAAGATCGTTCCATGATTTAATGAATAACGTGATTTTTATATGATCTTTAATAATTATTTAGTTATCATTATGTTAGCTATTAGGGTTTAATTTTATTTTCTAGCTGGTTTGGTTTTATTTATATACATAAACTCATTTCGCTATCTGATTAAAGCCATGGATTTTATATATTTCTGCTCTTTGTTGTGTTTTATTTATTTGGAAGTGTTGTAATAAATGTATGGCCAGTAGTATTTTTTCTTCTTCTTGTTTTGGGTATGTAAGAAAAGCTACTTTGGTTATATATATATATTTTTGAACCATTAGACTTTTCGCAGTTCGTTATCATTGTGCTCACAAAATATGCATGCAACATAAGCTATATATGTATCTCCCTAATCTACATGACTTCTGAAGTGGATACTGTATTTATGGAGAACCACAACTTCATGCCCTAGCAAATACATTGTATTATCTAGTTAGAACTATAACTTGATTAAGTCAGTGTAGACTATAACAAATGAAACTTCGATTAAATACCGGAGTAGAGGCTTTTGGCGTTTATAAAGAAGATTTGGAAAAAAACAAAAAGCAAAAAAGTTTGGAGAAATATTTAGAGAAAGAAAATAAAACATTAATTTCTGCTAATGGAGATCTGAAGAGTGTACTAACGAGTTGTAAGTCATGTCCTCTCGTGTGTGACGTATAAGGTTGAGTAAATATGTGGTTGGTGTCACAAGCGATCACATTTATTAACCCTCTTTGATTATTACGTATGCTCAATAATTAAATAACATTTCCACCTTCCACTTCTTAGGTAAATTATAATTCGTGTAAATTAAAGGATTTGTGTGGTTAAGATGTTATGTTCTTTATTCACATAATCACATGTTTCAATTTCCTTTGGTTTCGTATAGAATAATTATCATGCGTCGCATGTGTTATTGTTTAGTGCGTTCATCAAACTCATTCATTTTTCATTTTTCAACCGATTTTTGTGAGAATGCAAATTCGGAAATTTATTCCGTTTAAGTTTTGGTTTAACAATTTAATTATCAAATACTGTAGAAATAAAATTAAATCAAACCTCGTTCGGTTCAGTTTGATGTAATTTTACACTCGAATTACAAACAAAAAATAATAATCTTTGTTTTTTTTTCTTTTTTAAAATGGGACTTAAATCGGTTTATATAATATATATATTTCTTAAATCGGTTAATCTTTTCCGGTCAATTCTCCAAAAAGAAAACACGAGTATTATGCTGAATTCATGTTATCGATATATGATAGACAAGATACATATAAGTACTAACAACAATAATAACTTTTATACAATCTTGTATGAGAACTATATAGACTACAGTGCACTCGTTTTTGTACGCCAAATAATTTTAATTTAATCACTAAGTTATCGAGCTAAAAGAAAGGACTAAATGTAGAGTCGCCACTATTACATTTATTTGGGGTCAAGAGATAAGAAATATGATATTCTGAGCCCTATTTATTATGTTTTGCGAAGGAAACTCCATTAATGTTGCTGAAAATAAGGTCCCCTCTTGTTCCTACTCTAAAGCTTTTTGATCACACATTATCGGTTTAAAACAAAACTACTGCTTCAATAAACACTGATCGATCAAGCCCGAATTAGTAATGAGATCTGCAACTGTTATGTAGACCCTCTGAGATCAAGCGTATGAGTCCTTTCCTAATTGAATTTTCAATTTTTGACTGGTAAAAAAATTATGGATCGTAATTCCTTTAACTCCTCGGTTATAAGAGTATCTTCGAAATTTAGATACCTAAGATAATATGTTGTAATCTTTTGTTTACAAAGTAGTTGTATCGAATAGGCTGTTTCACTAATTTAATTGAAATGCACTTAAAAGCAACAACACTAAGTAAATTTCAAAACCTGTAATGGAACTAGAGGTGCCACGCGAGTTTGGAGAAGCAGTCTTGGCCGACAATGTTTTGAAACTCAATTGAAACAGAACATTTTTTTTTACCAATAATTCAATTGAGTATTAGTTTTGTCGATACACAAAAAAAGAATTCTACTGACTACAATATATTCTCTGAATTTATTTACAATGTTGATTAATATAACAACAAAAAAACAATCTATTTATAAGATAGAGACTAGACCCTCGACATAGCAAACATTATATCTATTAGATTTAGCCGTGAAAACTGAATCATAAGATTTGGTTTCGGAATCATATACCAATCCACCATTCGCTACTTATATAATCCAGTAGAACTAGAAAACAACAACTTATTATTTTTCTTCGTCTTTTCCAAAACTGGTAATGGTGAGACTGCCAAAGAGTACCCAATCTTAGGAGAAATTATTTTCAGATCGATTGAATACATTTGGTCCCATGTCTTGTTTCCTGAATCAAACGACCATATCACTTGGACGGGCCACTTTTTCTCGGATACGCACAAGCGGTTATCAAGGTCGCACATAACCATGCTGTCACAATTTGCAATTTTAAGGAACTTTAGAGATTACTTGAAAAGTGTCGGTGTTAAGATCTAGAGATAGAACTTTCTCGGTGTCTACAACAAGCTCAAGGAACTCTCTCGGTGTCTAGACGACTATAAGAAACTCAAGGAAGGTTTTGCAATTTTCTCGGTGTCTTTTATACCACGTCGTTTTAATGTTCAAGCAGATAACTTAGCTGTAAGTACTTGAATATTATCGCATGAGGTGAGCTATGTAAACTCTGATCCCCGGTTTGGATTTCCAAACCGTATTTTAAATTTAAATCAAATTGTTGACAAAAAAAAAAAAAATTCGAGATAGAACTTTGGTTTCTTTACCTTCGGTGAACCTATGAAGCGACCCATCTACATACACAGGATCATTCATCCCCTATATATTATTTGAGGACTATATTTATAAATAAACATTAAAAAGTGTAAATATTTACATCACATTACCATTACATCAAAGAACAAATTTTAATCTCTCATTAAGGGTATTTTAGTCATTAGTTATTATGTGATCATTTAATTAAAATCAATATTGTTTAAGGAAATTAAATCAAATATATCGAGATTTAACTAATATCTTTAAATATCTATATTTCCTTAAATATCTCGTTACTTATTTACCTAAACCACTTACCGAATTTTCTATAATTATTATCAAGATTTTAGAAAAAAAATCACTTCAAATAAATAAAAATTTTCAAAATAACATGTAGTGCATAATTTTTTTTAATATCTTTATGTTTTTGTTTTCAAAATTAATCAAAATCTTTCTACAAAAAAAAATTATTATAATCGATAATGTCAATAAACATATAAATATTGTCAAAGATTTTATTTTGCAAAACCTAAAACCTACATATTTATTTTTTTTTGTTTTTAAATAAAATAAAACCTAAAACACACGATTTTAAATTCTAACCACTAAAAAGAAAAACTAGATTACGATTTTGTTCATTTATTGATTTACGACTATAAACCATATGTCATCAATATTTTTTATACTCTAGATTACGATTACTTAATGTTAACAAAAGAATATATTCTCTCATTATAATAAAATCTTAACGAAAACTCATCTTAGTGTGTATAAGATTTCAGAATAAATATAAATATAAATATAAATTTATAATTTTGAATTTTAAAAAATATATTAATTCGTGTTGTAGCACGCGACTAATTCTAGTATCAGTGATTCGGTAAGGAGAAGGAGGGGTGATATACTTCCAAACGTTGGTGCTAAAATCGAGAACTTCACATGTAGCGTTTTCTAGACCTAACTCCAATGAGTTATATAACCAAACTGGTTTGTATGTACCACTGAATTTGTCTTTGCCGAATCCAAGCGAAGGCAATGTGATACCACGATTAACTTCAATAGAAAATAAGTCGAGAAGTTTATACCTAGGTGGAGGAAAACTTCGATGCCATCTACTGGTAGGATTGACTACAATACCCTAATTATAATAATTGTAGAAGCATATCAAACCGTCACAACTACTAGGGCAAACAACATAAAATCTTTGCTCCGTAAGGATCTTAACCGAAACTGATGACTTGAAAACTGACGTGCTTAGTGCTTCTATGTTTTGACCATTATTATCTTCACCGGCGTTCATCAAAAGGATATTTGGATCTCTCGAATGCTGACTATATAGCTCAATTGGCTTTATTGGAAGTATTCGGATTCGATTGTGGATTTCCATTGCTTCGATACGGATTTGAACCTAAGAAAATATTTCACGGCTAGTTTCTCGACAATAAGCGCAAGGGCGTCGTTAGGGGAACGATTCCATACTCAAAGAATGCTTTTTCGATATTGTCTTGTCTCAAATTTGCTATTCTCACCATTGATGAAGCGGCAATCAATAAATACTAAAGTAATAACTAATAAGCCACCATCTGAGTTGAACTAGGAATCTGAAATTTCGACAAGGAAATTTCAATACTTTCACTAAACAAAATGTTTTACAACATACTTCAAAAACTCAAAAACTAATGAATCTATCTACGTAAAATTAAAATCATGAAAAAAACAAAGTCAAAAGCAGCAGAGTCCACGGTATCAGAGGCTTACGTTAAATCTTAACCCAAACAGCCACACTCGGAATTCCACGGTGAACCACGAACATCATATAATACCCAGGCGGTGCCACGTAGGAGTTAATTGGCCCCTCCACGTCAGCTTTATACGCGAAAACAGATAACTGACTTACGCGCCTCACGCGCAGGACCAACAACCTCTGGTTCATCGCCGTCGAGTGAGTGCTGAACGACGGCGCCACTAGCCGGACCGACACTCCTCCGTCGAACATTCCGAACGCCGGAATAGCGAACGTGACGGCAAAATCTTTACCGTACAACATATTCCCGGCGAGCTCCACCGTGATAATCGTCGGCCTCACGCGCGCGTACTGCGGATTGAGATAACGCGGGAGATAGGCCTCGAGGCTGAGCTCCGTCGGGTACGGCCTCGCCGTGAAATTGTAATTCCGATGAGGGTTGCTTCCTCCGACTAAGACTCTACCGTCGGAAAGAAGGAGAGACGCCGAATGGTACATTCTAGGGATTCGAGTCGGGGCGAGAATTTCGAATCTCAGGGTCGGGTCAGGCTCGTCGGGTAAGTATAAAATCGGGTTTAGAACAGCGTTTGTTGCGTCCTCCCAACCAGCGGTTCCGTTAGCAGCACCGTTAATGATCAAAACGTCACCGTTTGGTAATAGTAACATATCACCCATGACACGTGGCGATGGCATCTGCTCCATGACCCATTTCGGATTCGATTCGGTCACTTTCAATCTCCCGCACGTACGAGATCCTCCGACGAAGATTTTAGGAATCGTCCTCGCCGCTTTCAAGAACGCTCCCGGCGGAGCACCGCCACATACCATAACCTCAGCAGTTATCTTCGATCGGTTATTTTCTCCGGTGAGTAAGAGAGGGAGGAGAACGGAGGAGCCAGTGCTGGGGTAATTCCGTTTATCGCCGCCGGGAATCACCGGAAACTCCTTGATGATCCGGTGATTGACGAAATCGAACAGAATCGATCTCCGATTAGCGAAGATGAAGAGGTTGCCGTCGGGAAGAAGATGAAGAAACGGATAAAGATTGTTCTCTTCATTCGGATCTCTCGTCTCCGCTAAGAATCTGAGATTGAAAACGGATTTTCCCGGATTCTTGGGATAAAACTCGTAGGTGAAGGCTCTTCTTCCGCCGACGATGATAATCCGACCATCGGGAAGAATCTGATTGGTTGAATACCACCGGCGAGAGGAAAGATACGCTTTGTTCTCAACCCAATCACACGAAACACTTCCAACTCCGTCGCAAGGTGTGAAAATCCGTACAGTTCTTTCGCCGGCGCCGTAACCACCGGTTTGGATTAAAGAACCGGAAGCGTTTAAAGAACCGGAGGAGCACCACGTGTCGTATTGTAGTGTAAGTGGGCGAAAGGTGTTTGAAGCGACGTCGTATAGGAGAGAATGAGCAGAGCAGTCGAAAACGGTGGCGTTTTGGCAGAGTTGAGAAGGGAGAGTGAGATTCGAAGGGCCATAGTCCGTACGGTCAAAGATGACGACTTTGTTGTTGTGTAGAAGTTGCATGTGCATTGCGGATATACCAACACTCGGCTGCAGGAGATCCCACCTTCCGCCGATGAGTATTGCTAACGGTGAACGTGGGAGGATCAAATCCGACGTGGAACAGAGGAAGAAGAAGAAGAAGAAACATAAAACGACGGCGTTAAGGTTCTTCTTGAACCTTTCTTGTTTCATTATTCGTTATTTTCAGCTCTGAATCTGCTTTCTCCGGTGAAAGAGATCTAACATTTAAAGCTTTTTTTGGGTAATTATTACTGTCTTTCTTGAAACGGTAGGCGAAGAAACATTTATGGTGTTGTTTTATTTTTTTCTGGTGAAATGTGTAATCAAGACTCACAGTGCTCTCAGTACATAATGATCTGGTTGATTTGTATCATATGGGTCAAGATTTTATTTATTGCTTTTTGCAATTTGCATATAAGTGGGTGAATTTTAGATCTGTAATATTGATCACGGACCACCTTCACAGAGATAACATTTTGGATTTTATATCGTTTCAGAGATCAGTAGTCCAAAATAAAATTTGTTCATTTACAAAAAAAAACAGAAGAAAGAAACAGAGAATCGAATTCTCTTTGTCTTCTTCAAATTCTTTTAAGGGGACAGAGAGTCCCGCCATTAATTAGCTTCTGACCGCAATGGGGCAACTGTAATTAAATCAGTGAAAGTATTGATATAATTGATTAAGTATTAAAATTGTAATAACTGATCCATACAATATTTAGTTTCAGCTTAGTCACAATTATTCTGAGAAAAAAAAAATTCTGAACTGAAACCCAAATTGAGGACTCCTTAAAAAAGAAACTCACAGTGATCTTTTGATTTTCAACAGTTTTGAACTCTGTATTGATAGACTATGCAAACTTATCCTATGTATGGATAGCAAAAACAGAAATAGTTACCTCAAATTGGGTAATTTATATATCACTAAAAATAATATCAGGTAAAGGCAAAAATAACTGAAAATATCCCAGAAAAGAAGGATTAAACAAAGATATCCAAAATCTATAATTGGGGTTTAGGAGAAATGACCATAGAGATTTAAATCAATGGTTGTCTAATCTCTGTTAATTCTTAATCCTCCATTGACTCCTCTCATCTCCTTCTCTCTCTCCAGTTCCTTGTTATTAAAGCAACCCGTGATTCAAATCTCCAATCTTTTAATCCCGGCAGGCCTATCTGAAACCACAACCTCCGCGTGAGGTTTTGCCGGGAAAAAAATAAATCTCACCGGCTTTGATCGCAGCATTTGCAAAATATTCGAAATGGCAGCAGCGTTTTTGAATCTTGGCGGCTACGTTTTCGTCTTCTTCTTATCTTTATTAGCTATAGTGGCTCCACAGGTTCGAGCCAATGTTGCTGTCTTCGATACCTACTGGACGCAACGTCAAAGCGATGCATTGAAACAAACCATGGGCTCTTACGATCCTAATCCACTTAACGTCACCAACCACTTGAATTACCATGTCAACTTGTGAGTTCTTGTCTTTGTTAGGTCATATTTTAACCTGACTTCTTAAACAAGTAATCTAATAAAACAATCTTGTTCTTCTTAACAGAGCAGTGGATGCCGCGGAATCAATGAACGATACAAGGAGAGAGCTTACACAGGTGAGAAGTGGTCCAAAAACGCAAAAACGCGGAGGAAAATGCCTAGCTTATAACCCAATAGACAAATGCTGGCGATGTCACCATAACTGGGCAAAAAACCGGAAGAAACTAGCGGATTGTGTGCTCGGATTTGGCCGGAGAACCACAGGAGGAACAGACGGACCGATCTACGTCGTCAACGACGCGTCTGACAACGATCTTGTCAACCCTAAACCAGGAACGTTAAGGCATGCAGTGACTCGAGACGGACCGCTTTGGATCATATTTGCAAGAAGCATGATCATAAAACTGCAACAAGAACTGATGATAACAAGCGACAAAACAATCGATGGAAGAGGAGCTAGGGTTTATATCATGGAAGGTGCTGGATTAACGCTGCAATATGTGAATAATGTGATCATACACAATATTTATATCAAGCACATTGTTCCTGGGAACGGTGGGTTAATCAGAGACTCAGAACATCACATAGGGCTTAGGACAGTAAGTGATGGTGATGGAATCAGCTTGTTTGGAGCAACGAATATTTGGATCGATCATGTCTCAATGACAAGATGTGCAGATGGTATGATTGATGCAATTGACGGCTCCACTGCTGTAACTATCTCCAATAGTCATTTCACCGACCACCAAGAGGTACAAATAATACTCTGTGTTTGCTCATGCAAACACAAACACCATGTGAAGTTGCTTTTGAAACAATCAAGATCACTAGATTCTATAGAATATAAAAATGCCTCCTAATCTTGCGAATGAGCAATTTTGTTTTTTGAATTTTACGAGAGAACAGGTGATGCTGTTTGGGGCGAGGGACGAACACGTGATAGACAAGAAAATGCAGATAACGGTTGCGTTTAACCACTTTGGTAAGAGATTGGAACAGAGAATGCCTCGTTGCAGATTCGGAACGATCCATGTGGTGAACAATGACTACACACATTGGGAAATGTATGCAATTGGTGGAAACATGAACCCTACAATCATTAGTCAAGGCAATCGTTTCATTGCTCCTCCTAACGAACAAGCCAAACAGATTACAAAGAGAGAGTACACGCCATTCACTGAATGGAAATCTTGGAATTGGCAATCAGAAGGAGATTACTTCCTCAACGGAGCTTATTTTGTGCAATCCGGAAAAGCAAATGCGTGGAGTCCTAAACCGCAAAACTCGATTCCAAACAAGTTTGCAATTCGACCTAAACCGGGAACGATGGTCCGGAAACTTACCATGGATGCAGGAGCACTTGGCTGCAGACAGGGTAAAGCCTGCTGATTACAATACCATTTTGACCCCTTCTAACAAACAGACAAAGCTTTTGCTCTCTTTTTGCTTGTTGATCAAGAAAAACAATATCGAGAGAGAGGAGAGAAAACTACAGAGAGTGTTTTTCTATGAATGGTGTTTTGTAACTAAGATTGCATATATAATGCGCAGTTTTGGATTATTATTCTTAATAGGATCCAGGTTCCTTTTCTGCGGAAAAATGAAAAAAGCAAGATAACTTAGATATATATACTAAATATACAATCTCCTCGTAATACTTTGACTAGCTCTCTTGTCTTGTCTCATGTGTTGTTGTTTAAAAAAAAAAAGAAATCTTTCCGTTGAAAATAAAGATCGTTAGCTCACTATGACTTCTTGTTTTTCGAATGCATATGCAAAAAAAAATTCGGTGTGAAGATCGAGAGATAACACTTTGATTTATGCGCAGTTAGTGAACCAATAAAGCGATCCATTTAGATATACTGGTTCTTGGTAAGCAAGAATCCGATAAGGAGAAGCACGGAGTAACGTACCTCCAAGCGTTGGTGCGAAAGTCGAAAACTTCGCATGTAGTAGCATTTTTCTAGGCCTATTTCTGCAGAGTTGTATAACCAAACGGGCTTGTACGTGCCCGTGATTTTGTCTTTACCGAATCAAGCTTAGATTTGTATGTCCAAGCTTGTAGTAACTGTAGCCTAACTCGACCTCGAGGAGTTGCAAGTTGCAGAGAGGAGGAGTCCGATACCATCTAGTGGTGGGATTGAAAACAAAAGCGGAATTCCAGGGATCGTAGAGACAAACGAGACCGTCACAGACACTAGAGGAAACAGAGTAAGCTGCGTTATCCTTCTCCCATGGAGTAGGGACCTCGACCGATGATGATGGACCCAACACCAGTGTACTTAGATCAGGATCTACGCAGACCATGGCAACATCTGGATCTCCGGATTCCATCGTTGATTTCCATTGCTTCGATACAGCCTTGAATCTCAGCAGAGATTTCACCGCAAGTCTCTCGAAGATGCGCTCTACGACTTCATGGGGCAGCGATTCAATCCTCTGGCAACGTTTTTACGACACTCTTTGTGTTGATAAAGAGAAACAGAGAAATAGAAAGAGAGAGGGAGAGGGTTATTTAGTTATTTATTAAATGAAATCATAATAAGGAAACAGTTTTTGTATCTCTTAATTTTGTAAATACAATTTTTGTTCAAACGAAATCTAAAATTCACACATGTACAATGGTAACATTTGTAACTTGAAAGAAGTTTGGGACCCGTTTGTAATTTTTAAGAGCTGAAGCTGTAGAAGACGAATTAACGAAAAGTTATCACTTTCTTTGTCTCGTCTCTGAAAGTGTAAAGGAAGCACCTTTTGCTCCTCCGTCGTAATTCGAGAGAAGATACTACACTGAGAGAGAGGGAACAAACAAAAAAGCGATGTCGCAACTCTTAACTTCTCCTCTAATGGCAGTCAACTCCAATCATCGCTTTCTCTCTTCGTCTTCAGTACTCTTCGCCGGCAGTTTTGCAGGGAAACGGCATGGATTCGCCTTGAAACCGACAACGATGACGGTGAAGCTCTCAACATCGGTTAAGTCCCGTCAGACGGATTACTTCGAGAAGCAGAGGTTCGGTGACTCTTCTTCTTCTTCGCCTTCATACTCCTCGCAAAGTGGTAAGCCATCTCAATTGGTTACTTTAGGGTTTTAGCTTTGTTAAAATTGGAAATTGGAAGCTTGAAACCAAAAGGGTACTCTTAGTTACGAGAAATTTGTAAGCTTGGAAGCTTGAAATCCAAAAAGAGAACTCTTTATATCTAGAGATGGAGCTCGTGTGTGAAACTCCTCAGTAGTTGATGTTTACTTGTGTTCTTTTTGTTTCGATTTGATAGCTGAAGGATTGCCTGCTAGATTTTATGTGGGTCATTCGATATACAAAGGGAAAGCTGCGTTAACAGTAGAGCCAAGAGCACCAGAATTTGTGGCTTTAGACGTGAGTCTCTATCCCAAAGATCAAAGAGCCTCTAATTGTACAAGTTATGTTTTGCGTTTTTCATTTGATTTATGTTTTTTTTGCAGTCTGGAGCTTTCAAGTTGTCGAAAGACGGTTTTCTATTGCTCCAGTTTGCTCCTTCTGCTGGTGTGCGACAGTACGATTGGAGCAAGAAACAGGTTTGGTTTCAATAACTTCAAATGTTCCCTTGGGCTGTATTAGATTTTGCTAAGATCAAACTAATGTATTTGGTGTAAAATGTATTCTTATTTCTCTTTTACAAATTTGAATTTGGTAAAGAGGTTTCTTGCAGGTGTTCTCATTGTCGGTTACAGAAATCGGAACTCTTGTTAGCCTAGGCCCGAGGGAATCTTGTGAGTTCTTCCATGATCCATTCAAGGGTAAAAGGTAAAAACATTATTACACTATTAGTGTTGGATGTATTCTTATTATCTTGCTCATGATCGGTTTGTTTGTTGTATGTAGTGATGAGGGAAAAGTGAGGAAAGTGTTGAAAGTTGAGCCTCTCCCAGATGGTTCTGGTCACTTCTTCAACCTAAGTAAGTAAATATTTATATTCTTCGTGATTCTTGTCAAAAAGGTTAAAACATGGACTCTAATGGTTTTCGATCTCCGTCTATATATAAGGTGTTCAAAACAAGCTTTTGAATGTGGATGAGAGCATTTACATACCAATTACTCGAGCCGAGTTTGCTGTTCTTATCTCTGCCTTCAATGTAAGATCATAGATTCTCTCATTTTTACATTACCTGCATGAACTTGTAAAGAAACACTACGAAACTCTTTTTTTTTTTCTGTATTGCAAGTTTGTCTTGCCTTACCTTATAGGCTGGCATGCATTTGCAAACTCCATCAAACCAGAAGACGCAAACCGAATGAACAACGCTTCACCTAACTATGGAGGGGACTATGAATGGAATAGATGATGAATCTTAGGGATAAATCAAGAGATCATCCTGTCTTTTTGGTTAGCTGATAGGGTTCTTGAAAATTGATCTTTGTTTGTAGGTTAGCAGAAAAGACTAAAAGTAGTGTTATTTTATAGTCGTTTTGACCAAAAGTGGAAGTGAAAAGCCGGATCTTATGTGCTAAGCGGTTGTATCAAACATCAGTCGATTGTCTTGTCTTATTTTAGCTGTTTTTAATTTAAGAGCAAATGTCAAAATATGCGAGGTACGAGCTTATATGATATAAATGCTCAGGCTTTGAGAAGAGGCTTTTGAAGGTGAATTGGGTTGTCTATAGGAGGAGATTAGAGAAGCAAGACAGACCAAAGCACAAGCCTCTCTCTTTAGTAACATCACTCTACTCATTTGGTTTGGTTCTGGATTTTTGTCCGGTTAGCGGTACAATGGTTGATTTTGGTTTAGTGCCTCTCATCCTAAATATAATAACATTGAAATATCTATTTTGTTACTAGAATAAGAGAAATATGTACTAATAAATAATACTACATGTCATCCGAAGATTTACATTAAAAAAAAATTACATTTATCCAACATGTTAACTAACTCTAATCGTCGGGTTTAAGTGTCCGGTTAATGGGTACAGTTCGCCCTAACGGTTTAATCCGGTTAGGAGCAACTCACTCGCTCGGTCGTCCAAAGGGCAAAGCAAATCCAATATGTCAGAGGAGGCAAGTTTCTAGAAGACCATTCATCACTGCGTACCTTATACGTTCTTCCCAAATCATTCGAGTTTTCCCCCATTTCTCTCATCGCACGGTGAAATCGAGAATCGCCGATCTTTGATTCGATCGGAAACTTCTCTGATCACCGGCGGTCAACGCCGTGAACACAGATGTTTGCTTGACGACCTCTTCTCGCCGCGATCTTTGCCTCTCCTCGGCTTTTTACTCAACAACCAGATCTGTTTCCACGGTACTTTATTCATCTGATCTTCTTTCCTCGATGTTTCTTAGCTGGATCCGTGGAGTTTTCTTTCATTTGAGCTGTTTCTTATCAAATTTTTTTGGCGAATTGATACGATCTTGAGCTGTTTCTAGGCTCAATTCTTAGTTTTGAACAGAAGTTTCTTCTATATTTTGCAGTTGATGTATGCTTCTAATCTAGTTAACTATCATAGGTCGTAGACTTGTTAGGAAGATTCGAATCTAGTTCATATTTAGCAATTTTAGCATACGTAAACCTGTGAAAATTAGTTTATTTGACCATATTTAGTAGTAATTCCAAGATTCACAGAGGTTTTGAGACCTCAGAATAATGAATAATTGGGTTTTTTTTCTTATAGACTAAAGGAGGATGTCGACTCCAGCAAGGAAGAGGTTAATGAGGGATTTCAAGAGGTTGCAGCAAGACCCACCTGCGGGTATTAGTGGTGCTCCACAAGACAACAACATTATGCTCTGGAATGCTGTGATATTTGGGTAATGGAACAAGGATCTTAGATACTGAGTAAATATTCTGAAACATTGTCATTTCTGTACGTACTTAGACTCTTTTGTTTCTAAATTTGCAGGCCTGATGACACACCATGGGATGGAGGTAAGGTTATGTTATGTTATTGCAATTTGGCAAGAAGCATGTGTCTTGAAATTTTGGGCTCGTGAAAAAGTGGTGTTCTTATGTCTCTTTCTTGATACTGGCAGGTACTTTCAAACTCTCACTGCAGTTCTCTGAAGATTATCCAAATAAACCACCAACAGTTCGGTTTGTGTCACGGATGTTCCATCCAAATAGTAAGTCATAGAGATACAACATTTTTTCTCTTCATCTGGTTGATGTTTAACTTTTGGCTCCAATTAACCTTCTTGTTCTATATCTTTTGTGCAGTTTATGCAGATGGTAGTATTTGCTTGGACATTCTACAAAACCAGTGGAGTCCAATATATGATGTTGCTGCTATACTTACCTCCATCCAAGTAAATTCAAAATGCCATACCAATATCTCTCAATACCCTTTAATCTTGAAAATTGCTCACTTCTTCTCTAATCCGTTTTGCCCTTTGTTGTTGCAGTCGTTGCTCTGCGACCCTAATCCGAATTCTCCTGCAAACTCGGAAGCCGCTCGGATGTACAGCGAAAGCAAGCGCGAGTACAACAGAAGAGTGCGTGATGTTGTTGAGCAAAGCTGGACTGCTGACTAGTAGTAGTTAGTTGTAAGCTTTGTAGCTCTCTCTCCTTTCTCAGTTTCTCTCAATGTCACCATTCAGCAACACAGCTTCCTTCTCTTTTCATTCATGTCTTGTGTTTCCAAAACTCGTTAAGTGATTCGATGCTTTGATGGTTGGTTCTATGTAAACCAACATCCTTAAAAAAACAACTTTGTACCAAACCAACTAAATTATTCACTGTTGTGTATATTTATTACGATTTTCTTGCTAGGTACCAAAAACAACTTTGTACCCAAATTCCAAAATGTTTCGATACGAAATATTTACTCTTCTCCTTCTAGCTCATTCATTCCTTGTGATGATAATCCGATATTTACCCCAAAATCTGATGCTTGTCATGAGACTGGTATGTACCACAATTATTAGTAGTTCCAATATAATGTTTGCTTTTGTTTGAGTTGTTACAAAGTCTCGTCTCATTTCAGTATATTTGTTCTGAACATTCAATTGAATTATAGCTTTTGAAGCTCTGCCTCTCTTTCGATGAGAATTACATTCATCTTCTTATATGGATATTGAATTTGTCATTGAACCGTTTCTCTGCTTCCTTCAGTGATGATGATTTTATATTTCTCTTTTACATCTATGAACCACCAAGCCCGAGGTTCCCACTGCTTGTCCATCCTTGTTGCACTTGAATTGTGTATTGCAGATTCCATACAACATCCTCTATTGATGGCCGCTTGCTATGATCTTCACAAAGACATTTAATTGCAAACTCAACTGTGGTTCTCAATGACTCATATGCATATGTTCCTCTCACACACGGATCTGCCAAGCTACGCAACACCGATGGTTCGACTCTCAAACCATTCTCCAGCTGAAGCTTCAAACTTCCTAACTCTGAAGATGCAGCCGCCATTACTTTGCCTGTGATGATCTGAAGTAGTATCACTCCAAACTGGTACACATCTTCTTTCTCTCCATCTTCATTACTAGGGCTCTCCGCTCCAACCTGTAAATCCCCCAAATGATTACATTTTTCATGAGATTCAATCAATAATAAGTAAGCTCAGCCTTGGTTATCTCTGGTTTGCATAATTATACCTTGGATGGTAAAGGAATAGTATAACCACTGAGTTTTACAGTGAGTGTTTCATCAAGTAAAATATTCTCTATATCCAAATTGTTCCCAAATATTCCTGGTGCCACTCCTGTGTGCAAGAACTGTATTCCTCGAGCGACTCCAATCGCTGTAGACATTCTCTGAGGCCATTTAAACACCTCTTTCTTTCTCCAATCTGTCGAAAACATTTCCAAACTATAAGTTTCCCAACAAAAATCAAATCTCTTCAAATCGAATATCTTTTTTCAGGTATTACCGATGAGGTAATCCCTCAAAGACCCGTTAGAGATATATTCTTGGACAATGAAAATGGTGCTTCCGGCATATGGATGATGATCTTGATAAGTACCAATGTAGTGTCCAAGAACACTGACCAAATGCATATGTCTTAGCTTTGATAAAACTTCCATTTGTTGAGCCAAATTTTGTGTTGAACTTTTCTGTTTCAGCTTAATACACCTCACTGTCACTGCTATGCCTTCTCTAAGGCAACCTTTATACAGCTGTTTTGAAATTAGATATATCGATTAATTAGAGACTCAGATCAAGTTTAAATCATGTCTTATTTACATTTTCATTTACCTGTTCTCCACAGAGATTCGCTGCATCAAAATTGTTGGTTGCTTCTTCCAGTTCCTCCAAAGAGAAAACTCGGTACGGTGATAGCCCAATCACCGCGGATCTCATGGTTTGCGGTACTCGTCCTACATTTGTAACATTCAAGCTAGTTAGGTTAATGGGTGTGAAAACTTGATGCAAGATTTCAAAGTAATAACATTTCATTACTTGGATCTGGTACTGTCTTTGATGTGGTGGACCTGGTGTTGGTGCTGCAAACAGAGACCTTATCGACATTGTTTGGTTCAAAAGGCTCTTCCTTTGATCTTGTTTTTCTCATCCTAAACAGAACCAAGCCAGCCAAAACCGCTGAAACGAGGATCACACCAATGACAATGCCAATCACCAATCCAAGTTCGATTCCTGTATCTTCTTCTTTCTTTTCTTGATCCTTAGTGTCAGACTTCACAGCAGCTACTGCTTGCTTTGCTTCGTTTTCACAGAAGGTAACTGGACGCTGATATTTTGCAGAAGGAGAACCATTTACAGACAAGCAATTGAATGTGAAGAGCACTGTCTGGTTATGGAAACTCTTTGAAGATAAGCAAGATGGAAGCTTCCCAGTCAGAAGATTCCGAGAAACATCTAATATTCTAAGCTTGGAGCTGCATAACGATGAATTTGGAAGTGATCCACTCAACAAGTTTTGTGACAAACTTAGATTCTGAAGCAAAGGAAGCGAAAACAGGAATCTTGGGATTGAACCACCGAACTTGTTGGAGGAAAGATCCAAACTTTGAAGCTTATTCAGCTTCTTGATCTGTTCTGGAATCTTAGATCCAAAAGAGTTGTTCCTTAATGAAACAGTGATCAAATTACTTGCTAGTGAAGGAACAACGTCAGGACCGAGTTTATTACCGCCTAAATTCAGCTCTTGAAGATTCGACAATCCTCTGAGATCAGGAACACTTCCGTTGAACATATTGTAGGCTAGAACAAGACTTCTCAGATTCTTCAACGACGAGATCTCTTTAGGAATTTTCCCAGAGATGAAATTGGAACTAAGATTCAGAGATTGAAGAGATGAAGATAACCTGATGATCTTTGAAGGGAGAGGACCAGAGATGCCGAGAGAGACAAGAGTCAAGGTCTTTAAGTTTGAGAGTTTTGTAAGAACAGTGAAGAGTGAGTCACTGGAGAATCTTCCAGGGAGCTTAACGGTTCTGTTTCCTGTGACGGTTAATTCAGTTACGTGACCGTTGAAACAGAGGATTTTGAAAGAAGGAGAAGAAGGGAGGTAGCAGAAATTGGTGAAGTTGCTCCATGATCGAAGAATCGGTGGATATTGTAAATGCTTTTGGATTTCTAATAGAGTTCTTGATTCACTTGATGTTAGCTGTGATTCTGAGAGTGATGGCAGAAGAAGAAGAAGAAGAAGGAGGAGAAGGAAAGTGAGAGTAAAGGCTTGGCTTTTAGAGGAATTCTGCATTTTCTCAGGAAAATTACAGAGCAAGAAAGAAAGAAGTTATTGTGACTAAAGGAACAGAGATTAGTGTGATTTGATTAGTAGTATTAAAAAAAGAGGTGTTTTGTACATAAATTCTTGAGATATTTTAAGATCCGAAGCAGATTTTCTCGGGGAATTGGGAGAGAGATAAAAAAAAAAAGTAAAAATAAACAATGTTCTGGGACAGAGCAAGAAAGAAAACCAAGTTTTGTAGTAATGATGAGAAAGAAGACAATAAATACAAACTTTTGTTTAATTATTTATTTTTAGTGTTCATCTTTTGTTGATTGTTCACATTGACAGTCTGTTTTAATGCTTCGAAGAAAGTGTTGATTTTTTTTTTCTTTATAAGGAAAAATGAATCAGATCCTTAAAATACGTAAAATCCACATGAAATATCTGACTGTTTATTTACTTTTGATCCAAAATTTCCACTATTAGATTGATTTATCTACTTCAACTTGTTATTAACTAATTTCTCTGTAATGGTCAGACCTTATAACATGCATTCATTGGATAAATAATAGATGCATAGACATGCACCCACCCTTATAGACACATACATACACATGTCTGACGAATAAATGTTTGTTGTACTTCTCTCGATCTCTTCCCCAAGGTAAATTCTTCCATCTTTACAAGTTTCATAGAAAAAAAAAAAGATATAAATGATACTCCCTCTGTTTTTAAAAGAATGTTATTTTAGCACTAAAATTTTGTAACAAAAATAATATCATTTAGTATATCAATGCAATTTTTAACAAAAAAATACTATTTTTGACCTTTAACTATTGAGTCATTAATGATGAATGCACTAAATAAAAATAAAATAAATAATTGTAATTATATGAATAGTTAAGGGTAGAATAGAACTTTAATCTTATTTCTTAATTTGTGTGACTAATGTTAGAATGACATTCTTTAAAAAACAGAGCGAGTAGTTAGTAGACTATTTAAATTTTAGTTGTACAAAAACACCAAAACTATTGATGGAGAAACGTTTCTTTTAATATATTAGCGACCAGTATGTAGTAAAAGTCAAACAGAGAGCGAGCTTTTTTTTTTTACAGTTGACCACCTAAGTCCCACGCGCGGGTTGAAGCAGTCACGTGCTAACTATACCTCTCGTCAACGTAATGATCGAAGTTTGATCGGATCACGTCGGTAAGGATCATTACCAAAGTCACCGTCGCAAGGACAATCTAACGCCGTTTGCTGGAATAAGACTGTAAATAAAGAATTACATGTCCTAACCAAATCTTTTTCTCGACTTTCACATTTTTACCCTCTTATTTGTTTTATTGATATCAAAAGGACACCATATGATCATCCAATAGACCTAATATACAAACCACCAAATAATATATATATATATACATCGTACTTTTTTCATGGTCATCAATCAATCAAACTACTAATACTACCAATAATTTAACCAAAATATTTTGTAATCATCGCGCTATTATTGATTATAGATGTTTAGTTATTTGTCGGTGAGTTTTAAGAATTGAGTGTCGTTTTGTTTTCGTGTGCTTAGAAAGTGTTAGAGATTCTGACAAATGTTCCGCTGTGTTTCTTTTGGTATATGATGAACTGTCCATTACTTTCTCTGTTGCTCCTTTATTCTTGTATACATCTCTTTTTGTTCTGTTTTTTAAGTGGTCTGACTTGCGATCCTAATTGAAAGAAGTTTGGTTATATAAGAGGACTTTTAGAAACCATCACCTAATACCAAATAGTAGATTTTCATCCCAAAACAAGAAACCGTTCAAAGTTCGTTCAAAATTTGCTGTAAACAAAAGTTTAAAGTTCAAAATCCAAGGTTTTATGAGAAGCACTCAAAACCAATATTTTGTCACAGTTTCCAAGTAATCATGATTGAAAAATATACTATATTTTTAAAAACAAAAAGGAAAGGGTAGATAAAATGCGAGTTAGCAAGCACATCACATGCATCTGCCTTGTAATAAGCGACACTGCCAAAGTATCAATTATTAATATTTGTGTACAACATGCTTTTCTTTTTAAAATATCTTTTCAAATAACTTACTAAGTATTAGGTTTCTATCTTTGGGCTTATAGACTTGTTAAAGTTTTTAAAAAAAACCCATATTATCAAACTCACATTTTAGGCCCAAATACATGCATGCATCTTTAGGTCCATATACTGTATGTTAGAAGTGGTTCACCCAAATTTTAGAACAATATTTTATCAAACATTTACACTTGTTAAAGTCTGAATTCTTTGTCATCTGTTGACAAAAAAGCTCTTTTTTGTACTCAAAAATCTATAAAAATGGCATCACCACTTGTACTAAAGGATCTGAAACAATATAATCACATTTAAACTTTGTTTGTTGGTGATATATAAAATTTTCGTTTTTGCAACGGACATATGAAATTATCTAAAAGTTAGAATAGAATACAATATTATCAAGAGCTGGTTACGACTTAAATCATTGTTTTACATGACGTTTGGTTTTAGCGGACTAACCACTTGGATAATGACACCCTTAATTGTCGATATTTTTTTTCTTTCTTTCTTTCAAAGTTCTCACTTATCAACGTTATGATCCAAATTAAAGTGAGGGTATTTCTGTAAATCCACTCCATTTGACTCCTTTAATTGGGCCCAGAAAAGGCCTAGTTTTAAGACTTTGCCAACACATCATTCCAAACGACGTCAAACCGAAAATTTATTTGGGAAAAATGCTTATTAAATATCTAATTTTTTAATTGGAAGACTGAAATCTTCAATTTAGTCTGAAATATGAAATATATAGTGTATTTTTTTCTACTTTTCGATTTAATACTTCATTTTTATTGACATTGTAATTTTGATCACGTCGTAATCGATAATATCAAAAAAAAAACTTGCGTTTCGGAAATTCAAACGAAAACCGTATGAATTTAGAAAGTTCAAAAAATACTTATAAACTTTCGCCCCCACCCAAAAACATTTTTGCGAAGCAATAACTAACTTTGTTTGCGTTGTTAGAATCAAATATGACATGGTCTTGTACATATAATTGAATATAAAAACTAGACATGCATAAAAATTTCTAAAATATAAGTTTAAAAGGTTCAAAAAATACTCTAAAATGACTATTAAATGTACTTTCCATTGAATATTTGTTCAGATTTGGGTTTCGAAACGTAAGTCTCTTTTGTTGTGATATTAACGATTATAACGTGATTAAAATGACAAAATCGACGAAAATTGAGCATTAAATCGGTAAATCAATAAAAATACGTTATATATATTTCATTGGATACTATTAAAATCACACAAATTAAAGAGTTAGGTATTAAATAGGCATTTTTCCCAAATTTATTTTGTCCATTCCTTTATAGTTCTAATTAATTAATTAATTAATTAAACTCTCTGCCATCTTCTTCTTTCGCTGTCAGTGGAACCGTTGGGGAGTCTAATATTTTTTTCACTGTGAGAGCTACCATGCTTTTTAGCCTTTAAGGTCATTGATCTTGTTGTGGACTTTAAAGGACAACATTCGAAGAACAAGCTGAGTGGAGTAAACAAGTTTGGTACTGATCGTTTTAGCTACATTCAATTCTTCTGAGGTTGACGTTTTTAATTTTATATTCACACCATTTTGGAAAGAAAAAAAATTGTCTGCTTTTGATTTCTACCCAGATCTGATTTATTTCTCTCTTGCTCATTATCTTTGATCTCTGATTGTTAATTTATCTTTTGTTTCACATTTCATTAACTCTAAATTTGTTCGAAAGATTTGTTTTTTATTTTGGTTATTTCGTCAACTGGAAATTAACCACCAGCACCCTGCAACTAATTTTTTAGGTTTCTGTTTCTATTTTAATCTGGATCTTCATGATTTTTGGTCTGATGTCTTGAACATATCTTCTTTTTGTTCACTTTATCTAATGCGTCTGTTTTATATTTTCTGGCTTTTTTTGCATAATCTTTGTTGATTCATGCTACTTTTATGTTATATCACTAATTCACTGAACCAGTGGCTTTAGCTGATGGACTGTGCTCGGTTTATATTTGATCTTATACAGATTTTTTTGCTTTTGGGTTTGCGAATTAAAACTTGTTGAATGCTACAACCTCTTCATGTTCATTGTCTATGGTGCTGTAAATTTGCTGTGTTAAACTTGAAATTCACAGAATTTAGCTTGTGATGTGAATGAAATTCACAGATTAGCCTGTTCGTTTTGCTTGTGGAATTCACAGACTTGGCTTGTTCTTCTGCAGGTTTCTGCATTTTATCAACTTACTATTTTCAGACGCCATCTTGCTCTGTTAAGGATGGGAAAGACTCCTGGTAAATGGATCAAGACTTTGCTTCTCGGGAAGAAGTCACCCAAGTCGAATTTGGATAACCGAAGCGAGAAACTGGTAAAGAATATGTGAATTTCTTGTTTTTTGGAAACTGGTAAACTTGTGGATAATTCTAACCTTAATGTGTTGTTCATATGTACAAAGAGATCTGCTAAGAAAGAAGAGCTTGTGGTATCGGTGACAGAGGATTTTTCAAACTTAACGGTTGATCCACCAGTGGTTTCATCACAACCAGTTACGGCATCTACTGCTCAAAATGTGGTTTCTCCAAACAATGGCGATGAGTCCAAGGATAATCTTGAGTCAAGGAATGACTTGGGAGAACTCGAGCTTGAACAAGCTGCAATTAAGGTTCAAGCTGCTTTCAGAGCTCATCAGGTACTTATTCTTTGCCGTAATAAAGACAAATCTACGTGAATAGAGTTGAAACATATAAGATTCTGGTAATGATGTTTTGGTTCTTCTACTGAAGGGACGTAGAGCATTTCGAACCCTTAAAGGTATCATCAGGCTGCAGGCAGTTATCCGTGGTCACCTGGTCAGAAGGCAAGCCATTGCAACATATTCATGTATATGGGGCATTGTGAAGTTTCAGGCTCTTGTTCGTGGCCAGAAAGCTAGATCTTCAGATAATGGGATTCGATTTCAGAAAACACATATGGTAGAATCTCTTTATCACGCCTTGGTTACATAGTTGGCTGATTTTGTAGGCATGTCATGTTTTTAATTAAGCTGTAATCTTCTTTCTTCTTTTAGGAAGCCGGTGATTCGGAAGCTTTGCAATCGAGCACGTATAGTTGGATGGACAATCCCACAAAGTTCGTCCTTGTTAATAAGGTAATTTTAACTTACGTTTCATGGTGCTTGGTGGGATAATAACTTCCATAACTCCTGCTCGATAAACCAGGATTTACCAATCCTGCAACATAACGTTGGTTATTTGTTTCTCTGGGTTTTCAGCTTCTAGCCTCTTCACCAACTGCATTGCCTCTGAAGATCCAATATGGTCCTGAGGAACCTAACTCAGCCAAGGTTTGGCTTGTACGCTGGACACAATTGCAAGTTTGGTCTTCTGGCTCAAGAGTAGCTAGAGTTGAGATTCCAAAATCTCAGTCAAAGAAGCGAAATTATCAAGCAGTGGTTGAAGCAGAGAAGGCAAGGCCAAAGCGAGGTATCAAGAAACCATCCGGTCCAAATAGTGGAACTGGCTCCAGCCATTCTACAGCTGAAAGTGATAAACCTAAACGAAATGTGAGGAAGGCTTCCACGCTTAGTAAAGATGCCCTGAGAACTGAGAGTGACAAAGCTAAGCCCCATTCGAGAAAAAGTAGAAGCGCCTCAAAGGAGGGGTCTCCTTTGGAGATTAAAGATGAGAAGCCCAGTCCTAGTCTCAAAAAGTCTTCTCTTTCGAACGGGTCAAAGAAAGCCACCCTTAGATCTGCTGAGAAGAAGAAGAAAGATACTGCTGATTCTATGCAGATAGAGCATGAAGAGAAAGTTTCAGGGAAGGTTCTTGAACGAGGAGACAATATTGAGTTGGCTGAAACGGAGAAGAGTACTCTAGATTCTGTGCAGATAGAGCCTGAAGGGAAGGTTTTAGGGAAGGTTCTTGAAGGAGGAGACAATATTGAGTTTGCTGCAAAAGAGAAAGACACTGCAGATTCTGTGCAGATAGAGCCTGAAGGGAAGGTTTCAGGGAAGATTCTTGAAGGAGGAGGCAACACTGAGTTTGCTGAAAAGGAGAAAGATATCGCAGATTCTGTGCGGATAGAGCCTGAAGGGAAGGTTCTTGTAGGAGGAGATAATATTGAGTTTGCTGAAAAGGAGAAAGATAGTGCTGATGCAGTTCCGGCAGAGTTTGATGTTGTACAAGATGAGAACTCACCAGCTTTGGATAAACCAGAGGAAGATGAACCCAAACCTGCGGAGACCAATGATAAAGGTGAAGACCTCAAATGTTCAGATGCGAAGGTAAGCTCTGAGAACAGTAATGTTTGTTCTGATAACACAAAGCCTAGTGAAAGAAGAGCGTTTCTGCCTGCAAAAGTTGACAATCAAGATGACGGACTTACACATAGCGGACGGAAAATCCCCAGCTACATGGCCCCGACTGCATCTGCAAAAGCCAGAGTCAAAGGAGAAGGCTCTCCGAGGTTTTCCCTAGAGAAGACTGAGATAAATGGGACGCGACGCCATTCACTGCCGTCTCCAGCCAATGGTAAGCTGAGTACTACTACCATGTCTCCAAGGGCTCACAAACTTCTCCTAGCCTCAGCCAAAGGATCTATAAATGGTGACAAATCTTTTACTTCTTCCAAGGACATAAGTCGTAAGCAATACTTAAATTTACACGATTCTTTTAAAAGTTTTAAGCTTTACTCAGATAAGAAACTTTTTAACCCGTTTTTTCCTTGATTGTTTCAGACAAGTCAACAAGAACCGACTGGAAACGGTGAAGGCTCAGGCAAAAGAGAGTGTCATCTCATCATCTTACATGGTCGAATTCAATTATGTGTTTCCTCTGCTTTTTGGTTTGGTTTGGTGAGTTTAGAGTGTTTGGTCTGTGTTCATGTTTAATAACATCCTTTTCATATATGTTGCTTCAGTTTACTCTGATATGTTTGAAGACACAAAAAGGTTTGAGTAAATATTTCATCTCTGTATACATCGTTTCATGCACTCCTCTCTAATTACACAGACATACCTGAATCTCAAAACCTCCATTTTACATATATTACACATACAAACATAGAGCATGAGCTATTTTCTTAAATCAGTGTTTTCATCTAACATGAGGAGATTGATTGTAAGAAGGTAAAGGCGATGCACCAGGAGTTATGTTGTGCAGCGGCCGATCCTGACAATATCTTACCGGAGATTTCTGCACAACAGAAGAATGATGAGACCTTGGAGATTCCATTTGGGTGTGTTTGGTTCCCGGTTTAGCAACAGATTCTAGCTGTTCTAATGTGACTAAAACCTCTGACATTTTCGGCCTGAGCTTTGCATCAGGATTTAAGCATTGCAACGCGAGATTAGCAGCTGTGAAAGCTCCCTTTTGTGGATATTGACCCCCTAGTTTCGTGTCCATTATGCGAAAAAGCTTTCGCTTGTCGCCAAGGTACGGTGTTGCCCAGTCCACAAGACTATATTCGTTTCCCCCATTTGAATTGTCCATGGCACGTCGTCCTGATATTATTTCCAGTAGTACGACGCCGAAGCTGTAGACATCACTCTTTGCGGTCAATCTACCTGTAGAGGATGAAGACGTGCTTTCAGAAAGCGTCAAAGAAACAGAAACAATCTAAAAGTCAAAGATATTTAGTTAATGTCAAAGCTTCTGATGACCTTTTGGAGAAAGATGAAGCTTTTCAAGATCAATAAGTCAAAGCTTTAAAACAGTCTTGGAAAAAGCTTGTGAAGTGTTCTTACACAGAAACTGATAAAATCTGTTTAAAACTATAGATTGGCTCGTGGTTTTGTCTGGTTTAATGCCGCATAAAGCAATGGGTAATGTGAGTATATGGAACAAACCTGTGGCGACATATTCAGGAGCTGCATATCCATGAGTACCCATGACCTTTGTTGACACATGTGTATTATCACCAGTAGGACCTGCTTTTGCCAAACCGAAATCCGAAAGTTTAGCATTGAAATCCTGCATTAAGACACAATTCCTAACGTTTAAGAATCAAAAGCGAATCCCGAAAGTGGTTGAAGAGAGTTTCTGCTCGGGTTTATTACAGCGTCGAGTAGAATGTTAGCAGCTTTAAAGTCTCTGTATATCACTTGTGACTTTGCTTCATGAAGAAAAGTTAGCCCTTTAGCTGCACCTACTGCCACTTTCATCCTTATCGCCCATGTAAGTGGCTGCGCACCACCTGCAAGAACCATGACCCCCATGATTATAAAACACTAAAAAACGAAGAAACACCCAAGCTTCATCATGAATTCAAGAACATTGTTGAATTGCAGAAAACATACGTCTAAAAAGATGATTCTCCAAGCTTCCTTTTGGCATGAACTCATATACAAGAAGCCGGTTTTCGCCTTCAGCGCAATACCCAATTAGTAATACAAGATTAGGGTGACTAAGTTGACCAAGATAGTTTACTTCAGTCTGAAAAACCAAAACAACATCTCAATGTCAGCAAAACACACACATCAATCACGGTGAACCGAAAAGGGCAAAAAACCGGACTTACCAACCACTCTTTATGACCTTGAAAACCTTCAGGCTTAAGCTTCTTAACAGCAACAACGATTCCAGAACCAGTCCGTGACGCAGTGAGAGTTGTTTGATCAATCCATCCTTTGAATACACAACCGAAACCTCCTTCCCCTAGTACACTATCAGGACGAAAGTTCTTAGTTGCGTTCTTTAGTTCGTTGAAAGTAAAAGCTTTTAGGTTTGGCGATGAAAGTATCTCTCCTTCTGTCCTAATTGTTGGTAATGGTCCTAAGCTGCTATCTGTGCTGTAAGAAGTTGTGCTTAATCCTGAAGGAACCGGTGAACGGCTTGTCTTGCTCGAAACTTTCGAGGCCGAAGAAGCTATAAAAATGTTCATTTAAACATATGAATATCTCATTAGTTTGCTGTTTTTCAATCAAGTCATAACTCTAAGAACACCAATACAGATATAAACGTTGACAGACGCAAGTAATAAACAGAGCTATTTGAAAGGTTTGACTTTTGATGATCCAGAGTTGAACATATAACTTAAAGGTTACACGATTTGGTACTTCAAGTCAAAGATTTAACTCTAACCCGCAAAATTATTCTTAAGAAATCATTTGGAGAATAAGAAGAAATCTCCAAGAAACTTGGCATAGAGACCAAATTAAGCAATAAAGACTTGAGAGGAACTATTTACCAGAATTAGCATGGGAGCTATGGTTGCTATTATCCACTTTAGCTGATAAACCTAAGCAATTACCCATTTCAGATAAGACCCCAATATGGAGAGACAAAGCTAGTTGAAATTCCCAAAGAGACAAAGCTACTGTTCTCTTGGAACGACGAAACAGATGATTAAGACAAGAACAGAGCCTCGAAGAAACCAACACAACAAGCTTCGTCTTCTTCTTCTATCCTTTAAGACTTAACGGCGGTGCAATGTCTGCTTAGCTGAATATGTACGCTAATAGAATTAAAAAATATCACAACATGAAAGGAAAATCTTAAAAAAAGAAGGAGAGAAGAAGGAACAAGGAAGATGAAGAACAGAGGATCAGAAGCAAAGTACATATTAATACAAAGTCGTCGTGTCCTTTTGTTTTGTACTCATAATGGTTTCTTAAAGTGACAAAACATGCCCTTGAGTCGGATTCCTTTAGAGTTTAGACGGGTCTCATCGGAAAGGATAATTTTGGTAATTTTATGTTAGATAAGGTAACGTCATGCTCACGCCAGTGAATCAACGTCGGATTATTAATTATGCGACAACTTTTCAGAGATATTCATTCAGTAATCTCGAGTGATAATTACTATGCAAAAAGTCGTGTTCACATCTATAATCGTCAGATTTTATTTTGTGTCATTCAGATTTTATTAGACGAAATATTATAACTTGAGATTGAAATATATATATATATATATATTTATTCATAATTGACTCTCGTTACATTTAAATTCATATTAAAATAGTTTTTTTCTGTAGAACACGTTTTGATAACTTAAGGTATTTATTTGTTGTTTTTTTTCAACCAATTATGGTCTTCGTTGACGCCTGTTAAGGGACAAAAGAGTGGTGGGTCTGGATCGCCCATATCGTTGAAACTTTGATGGCTATTTTACAATAATACTTGCTATCGTTTCACAATTATTAGTAGATTACCCTTTTAATCAAGCCATCATTCAATATAGCATGATATTTAATAGAGGGATACTAATTTATAAATATATCTTGTTGTTGGTGAAGATTAAAAATTATATATATCATTTGACGCCGAGACTATAACCAAAACTACATCCATTGGGGTTGAGAAGAAGTATGTACAAATGTACCTGCGAAGATTCAAATATAGACTCACAATATCAAATGAGAAACATAGCAAAGAAATTAAGATATTGTGTTTTGAGCTGGAGTTTTTACACTAAGAAAATCGTCTTTAATGTGTTATCAATTCTCATGTGTCTCCATTTTAAAAACTTGCGCCTACCGCGTTTATTCATCTAGTATTTAACAAAAATTGATAACAAAATATTGTAGTATTTTTCGTCTTGTAGTTGACCAAATGAATGTTAGAAAATATCACATACATATAGAGAGATTCAACTTTCAAATTAATAAATTATTGTATTTTGGTAGGATCAAGTTTTCCCTTTTTTTTTTTTTTTAATTAAGTTGAACTATCATAACGATGTGTGTTATATACTGAATCATCAGATCATGGATAACTAAACAACTAAACTCACAGTAGAATCGATATTTATAATCGTAGATGTAAGTAAGCATCATTCAGATTTGAAATTTTAATGCAAAGTAGTGGTGGTTAACGTCTTAGAAACATTATCACTTTTTGTGTATTTCTAAATTCTTAAGTTATCAATTATATTCTATGCATTGACCCAAGAAATTACTCAAATCTATCCACATTGTTGTTGACCGGCAAATCGAAAGATTTTTTTTCTTTCTTTTTTCTGCATATTGCATATCATCAGGAACGTGTGGACAAAAACCCTCCTTTCGGATCTATTCAGAAGTCGTTCAAAAGGAGGAACCGTATAATATTACTCCGTCGTGAATATTATATTGTTATGTTATACATGTAATAATAATATGTTGTCTGACCAAGTCACTTGTATTCAGTAATATTATAAAAGAAAGCATGTGAATGAGTAGTATTCACTCTTTTGACTCTTCAAACCAGATCTTACAAATCCCTTTTTTTTTTCCCTTCTATATTCATTAAGAAATACAATACTATTAGTATTCACAATTCATAATATACAGAAATTTACTCATACCACATTGAACAATATGCATGAGTGCATATTATGGCTTTTTAATCATGTTTAATGTTTTCAACTCTGTCCGCAATGTCAACGTAACCTAACTTAGGTCATCGCAAATTTTAATTCAGTAAAAAAAAATTAGGCATTTTTCCTCAGAAGCAAATCAACATTTGTATACGCCTTTTCTTTCATATTTTCACCATTACGTGATCTTAGGTTTATAAGAGTTAATCAATCATCGACATATTTTCATACAACGTCGAATATATATTTCCAATTTTACTGTGTCTTTTTTTTTTTTCCTTTTCTCCATATTCTGGCTTATATTTCAAAAACGTGATTAATTTTAAGAAAAAAAAAATATATATATATATATACTTACAGAAATTTATATCATCAACGGCTGACAAAAAAAACATATATTTACTGGGTGCAGTTCGGTTAGTTAAAGGCCCAGAGACCAAACTGTAAAAAAGAACTAAACCCGTTGATACGTTTTAGGAAACTGCGTGACGTTTTCACAGAAATAAACGGCATGTAGTTTCAGTTTCTATCTAAGACCTGGATTGCACATAGCAGTGTATGTGACTTGGATTCCACAAATTAATCCACGTCTCACAGCCAATGCACATATGCCATGTCATATTATTAATCCAATGAAACAAGTCCACGTGGAACATCTACGTCTTTCTCGCGCCTCCGACATCGCGACACTCTAATTAAACTTTGGTTTCCACTTGAGATCGATCTCATAATTTGATCGCAAACTAAGCGAATAACGTAAAATTGAAATTCAAATTGTCGCCGGAGTACCATCGGGGAAAACAAAAAGCGGCGCGCGGCGATGGAAGCTCACGGCTCCGGTCTCCGTCGAGTTCTATTATTGTCGTTCTGTGTCGCCGGGATCTGGGCTGCTTACATTTACCAAGGCGTTCTTCAGGAGACCCTGTAAGTAAAAATCTTAGGTCGAATCGATCAATCTTCTTTAGCTATTTGATTATTTCTCTAGCCATTTCTCGATTCTGTTTGTTCGAGATTGTTGCTATTCTCGGAATCCTTGTTGGTGATGCGTTTGCAATACAAATCTGTCATTGGAAATTTATAGAAATGTAGCTGATGGAACTCAAAGTTTTCAATTCTCGAATTAGGTCCACGAAGAAATTTGGTGAAGATGGGAAGAGATTCGAGCATCTTGCATTTCTGAATTTGGCTCAGAATGTAATCTGTTTGGTTTGGTCTTATATAAGTAAGCATTCGAATTACTCTTTTCGTTGTTTATTCATTTGATGTATAACAGAAGAATAGATGAAGCTGATATATATTTTTTGTTTGGAATTTGATTATGGGCAGTGATTAAGCTCTGGTCCAATGGAGGTAGTGGTGGAGCACCATGGTGGACATACTGGAGTGCTGGCATTACTAATACAATTGGTCCTGCCATGGGCATTGAAGCTTTGAAGTATATTAGTTACCCAGCTCAGGTAATTTAGGCATCTTTAGCCATGGTACCATGGTAGGGTAATGAAAAATATCATTTGTCTTTATTGTGGTTGATATTTGAGGTTTTAACCTTTCTTAGGAAATAATATTGATGCAAATCTTGCTTCCTGCAGGTACTTGCAAAATCTTCCAAAATGATTCCAGGTGAGGTGTCAATTTAGAGCTTCAAATCATAATCACTCTCAACCGTTGCTCTGTGTATCTTATATATGCTTTTTCCTTCATGTAGTTATGCTGATGGGCTCCTTAGTTTATGGCATAAGATACACCTTGCCTGAGTATCTTTGCACCTTTCTTGTTGCGGGAGGAGTATCCATGTTTGCCCTTCTTAAGGTAGGCAGATCTTCATTTAGGAACTTTGATAATAACATTTGTTATACTTTGTATCTGGAAATGTAGTAAACCGTCATTGAATTGGTTTCAGACAAGCTCTAAGACCATCAGCAAGCTGGCACATCCCAATGCACCCCTTGGTTACGGGCTTTGCTTCTTAAACCTTGCCTTTGACGGATTCACAAACGCCACCCAGGATTCCATTACCGCAAGGTATGATTCTGAACGTTCTGTTAGAAACTTTACCCAATCAGAACATCAAGTTTGTCATTTGGACATAATTATCGCTATACATGGATACAGGTACCCCAAAACTAGTGCATGGGATATAATGCTTGGAATGAATTTATGGGGAACCATATACAACATGGTCTACATGTTTGGATTGCCACATGGTAGCGGATTTGAAGCCGTCCAGTTCTGCAAGCAACACCCTGAGGCAGCATGGGACATTCTAATGTACTGTCTATGCGGCGCAGTGGGCCAAAACTTCATCTTTTTGACAATAAGCAGATTCGGGTCTTTAGCTAACACAACCATAACCACAACCCGGAAGTTTGTTAGCATCGTGGTATCGTCAGTTCTGAGCGGGAATCCATTATCGTCCAAACAATGGGGATGTGTGTCGATGGTGTTTGGTGGATTATCTTACCAAATTTACCTGAAATGGAGGAAGCTGCAGAGAATGCAGAAGAAGAAAAAGACTTGAAGCTGAGAATGAAGTTCCAGATTTAAATTCTTCACAAAATTGTTTTTGATTGGGAACTTTTTACTTCAAAATATAAACCCAAGAGGTCTGAAAGTTAGAGAGAAGAAAGCTTAGTCACATTAGCAAAATGTAAAACTAATGCATTAGTAGAACCACATATATATCAAACCAAAATCAAATCATATTTCCACTCATATATATATATATATATATGTCTTTACAATCATATGTTGCATCCTAGGAGGAAAACAAGTTTTAAGTTCTATTGTCTTCTTCTTCTGCCATGAGAGAATAGCAACAGATAAACAGGTAAAACTTGACCCTCTTCTGAGGTTTTTTTTTGGTCCTAAAGTTACACTCTGAAAGACTTCTTTATATATGTGGTAGAGATTCTGTACAGAGATGATGAAAACAAATCAAGAAATCAGGGGAAAATGCTCAGATGATGTATCTGATTATGACCCTTAGAGACAAACCAAAGAATTTTTCTTAAAGACACTGGTGCCTTCCTTTATAGATGGCTTCCTTATGTTTAGTAAGAAAAGAAAGTGAAAGCTGAATCTGAGTATATGGCAGATTCTTGAGAGCTTTCTTTGATGGGGGCTAGAAATGTTACCGTTAACATTCTAGGACCAACGAAGAAACTTTAAAAAACCCTCAGGAAGGAATGCAGATCATGGCATGCCCGCTTCACAAAAACTTCCAGGCCGATATGGCTGCAAAACCTAAAATGAAATCTAAGCAAAAGTGGGGGAAAAAAAATCACGTCTCCATGGAGACAAAGCTGCGGTTTATGGTATGAGAGAGATGGATCAAAGATGGTTGGTTGGTTGGTTGGTTTACAAGCTATGAAGAAGGACTCTTTGGCAAGGGGTATAGAAGAAGAAAGATCAAATAGAAAAGATTAGAGCTAATAAGAAGTCCTTCTCTTATTGATTTAGAAAATTACTCAAAACTAAATCTCTCTTATCTCTCATACCTTGACACAAACTTATCAATGGTATTTATAGGGAAAGGTACAACTCACCAAATCCCTATTGCATTAGGAGATAAAATATCTAATCTTATCTAATATTGATTCTAAGCTTATCTTATCAAACCATCTAAACTTATCCTTTAGTATAGACTTCCTTGTTTGACAAGTTACTTCAAAGCTTAGATCCCAACATTCTCCCTCTTAAGCTTTGAAGATTACCTTTGAAAGATCTTGAACTCCAATCAAGTCTCTCATCTCTCCAAGCTTAATCCTCGCCAATGCCTTGGTTAAGATATCAGCTTTTTGCTCACTCCCGGGTATGTGTTCAACGTCTATCAGCTCATTCTCAATGCATTCGAGAATGAAATGGTAGCGTTTGTGAATGTGCTTACTCTTACCGTGAAAGACGGGATTCTTTGTCAATTCCAACGCCGACTTGTTGTCGATGTAGATAGTGACCTTCTCGGCTTTCTTTCCGGTAATCTCGCTCAGCAGGTCTTGAAGCCATATGGCTTGCTTTGCAGCCTCCGTTGCCGCCATGAACTCGGCTTCACAAGAGGAGAGAGCAACCGTGCTCTGTTTTTGCGAACACCAAGTAATTGGCGATGACCCGAAGTAGAAGATGTGACCCGTGGTGCTTCTACCATCGTCTTGGTCAATGTTATGGCTACTATCGCTGAAGCCAATGACTTTCTTGTTTCCTTGCCGCTTGAACTTCAAACCATATGAAGTGGTTCCTTGAAGATAACGCAATATATGCTTCATTACAACTCCATGAGATTTTCGAGGACTTTGCATATATCTACTAGCAACTCCAACAGCAAACGCCAAGTCCGGACGAGTGTGTAGTAGATATCTTAAGCACCCAATGCTTCTTCTATAAGCTGTAGCGTCTATCTCCGGTTCTTCTAGTGCCTTAGAAACTTTTAATCCAAACTCCATTGGAATTTGAGATGGATTACAGGTTCCTAAACCAGCTTCACTTAGAATTCTTCGAGCATAGCCTTCTTGTTTCATTGTTATTCCGTCTTCACCTTGATGCACTTCAATTCCGAGGTAATAGGTGAGCTTGCCGAGGTCCGTCATCTCGAATTTTGATGACATTCCAGCTTTGAATTCGCCAATAACATTGAGTGTATTACCTGTCACAAACAAGTCATCAACATAGACGGCTACGATGAGAAGTGTATCCCCTTCTTCCTTGCGGTACACAGAATTCTCTTTTGAACACTTCTTGAAGCCCATTTCTTTTAAGATCTGATCCAGTTTTGTGTTCCAAGCTCGAGGAGCTTGTCTTAAGCCGTACAGAGCCTTTGAGAGCTTGTAGACTTTATGCTCTTCTCCTTTCTTCTCAAATCCTTCAGGTTGAGAGACGAACACGTCTTCTTTTAGCTCTCCGTGCAAGAAAGCCGTCTTTACATCTAAATGATGAATTTCCCATCCATGAGAAGCCGCCAAAGCTGTTAGCAATCGTATGGTTTCTATACGAGCAACTGGTGCAAAGGCTTCATCAAAGTCTATGCCGGATTCTTGTACATATCCTTTAGCCACAAGTCGCGCCTTATGTTTGTTGATAGTACCATCCGCATTTTTCTTGAGCTTGAACACCCATTTGAGTCCAATAATCTTTGTCTCATTCGGTTTGTGGATTAGAGTCCACGTTTTGTTTTTGTTAATCGAATCAATCTCCTCTTTACAAGCTTTCTTCCATTCTAGTGACCCTTTTGCTTCATCAAAACAACTTGGTTCATCGTTGATTGCAAGTAGGAGATGTTCACATTCCAATGAGGCTAAGAGTACGTAATCACTGAGATATTGTGGCTGACGTACTTGTCGTGTGGACTTTCTCACGGGATGTTCTTGTTGTTGTCCAAGTTCAACGTTTTCAGCTTGAGTTGGTGAGCTTTGATCATCTTCGTCTTCGTCATCTAGATCGTCGTGTGTGTTGTTTTCTGTTTCGTAATGATCTTCTTCTTCTTGATCATTATTCACGATCACTGGTCCTTCTCCAACATCGATAATGTCTCCCCATCTCATGTGAAACATTCCCGGATTCCTTCTTGAATCATCTTGAGTTTCTCTCCAATTCCAACTCAATTTCTCATCAAACACCACATCTCGGCTAACAACTATTTTCCTTGTTGATGGATTGTATAACCTATATGCTTTTGACCCCGGCTCAATTCCAAGATGCACTAGTGGTTGTGATCTATCGTCAAGTTTCTTGAGATTAGTTGTTTCAATTTTAGCGTGTGCTACACACCCAAAAACTCTCAAGTGCTGCAAGCTCGGCTTCTTCTCTTTTAAGCACTCGTAAGGAGTCAAATTCTCTAAAGCTCTTGTAGGTACTCTATTTATTAAGTAGGTCGAATGACGAACAGCTTCTCCCCATAAATAGTTAGGTACCTTCATAGCTTTAAGAATGCTTCTTGTCATCTCCATCAAGGTTCTATTTCTTCTTTCGACTACTCCGTTTTGTTGTGGTGTGTAAGGAGCCGTGAGATGTCTCTTGATTCCGCTTTCATCACAAAAATCTTGAAATTCTTTAGAGGTGAATTCTCCTCCTCTATCAGTCCTAAAAGTCATGATTAGTCTTCCATACTCCTTCTCAATCATGCTTTTGAATTTCTTGAATTTTTCGAAAGCTTCACTCTTCTCTTTTGTCAAGATTGTCCACATATATCTTGAAAAATCGTCGATTATAACAAACACATATTTGTTTTGAGCAATCGTTGATGGTGATATAGGACCACATAAATCGCCATGTAGAAGCTCTAGTGGTTTAGAGGCCCGAAATGAGGATTTCTTTGAGAACATGTGACGAGCTTGCTTCCCGACTAAGCAAGATTCACATAGTCTTTTCTCTTCTCCAATTTCAGGTAAGCCTTGAACCATCTCTTGTTTAGACATGAGCTTAAGACGATTAAAGCTTACATGTCCTAATCTAGCATGCCATCTCCATGTGTCATCTTCAATCTTAGATAAGAAACATACTGGCTCACCTATTTGAAGATTTATCTTATAAAGTCTATTAGGAGATCTTATCACTTTCACCAAAAGTCTTCCACTCGGATCATGGACCGTTAAGTAATCTTGTTTCATCCTCACATCACAGCCAGCTTCTGTAGCTTGTCCTAAGCTCAATATGTTGCTTTTCAAACTCGGGATATAGTAAATATCAGTGATGAGTTTTTGTTCCTTCGTCTTGCTTTGGAAAAGAATCGACCCTTTTCCTCCGATTTCAACACAAGAACCATCACCAAACTTCACCTTTCCCTTTATGCTTTCGTTGAGCTCACAAAAATAAGTCTTTATGCCGGTCATGTGATTGCTAGCACCATTGTCAAGATACCACGTTCCTTCTTCTTCCTTCTTTGATTCATAGACTTTCGGAATAATTTTTTCTTCATTCAAGAATACGATTTCATGAAAGTAAAGAGGTAGATCGGCTTCTTCCGTCTCTACTTTGTTTGCTTCTTGATTCTTTTGGTTCTTTTCTGGGCAGTTAGAGGCAAAATGTCCTCGTTTTTCACACCTGAAACAAATAATCTTCGAGTAGTCCTTCTTCTCTTTCGAATGATTTTGCTCCGCTTGTGTGTTGTCTTGGTAGTTTGACCTACCTCTTCCTCTACCTCCCCTGTTTCCTCTGTTTCCTCTACCGCGACCTCTGCCTCTCCCTTTTACAAAGTCGGTGTTTGTGAAAAGAAGCTTGTCTTGTGTGTCCCCATGGTTCTCTTCATGGATTCGTTCCTCATACGCCTTGAGTCTCCCAATTATATCCTCGAAGCTTGTTGTTTTCAAATCAAGAACTTGTTCAAGAGAAGCAACGATCTGGATATACTTGTTCCTTGGTAGACAATTAAGGAATTTCTTCACAAGTTTGGCCTCTTCAATTGTTTCGCCAAGAGAAGCAGATTTCGTAGCGATTTCTGATAGCTTTCCCGCGAAGCTATCTATCGTATCCGTGTCTCGCATCTTCATTCTTTCAAACTCAGCTTGGAGAGTTTGAAGTCTTGCTTCCTTGACACGATCAGCTCCAAGATTTCGCGCCTTGATTGCATCCCAAATCAATTTCGGAGATTCTTGTTCACCAACTTGCAAGACAAGAGACTCCGAGATTGATTGAAACAACAATCCGATTGCAACATCATTCTTGTGAGAATCGGTTGATCCTGGATCTATTGTTTCCCACACCTTATGAATCCGCAACATCACCTTCATCTTCATGGACCACACCATATAGTTTGTTGAATTGAGCATGGGACATTGCATAGATGAAGGAATTACGTCTTTTTGAGTAACGCGCTGGATGTCTCCCATCTTAGAATCGTCACGTCTTCTTCCTCACCACCGTGTGATCAAGTCTCCAAGGATCAAACACCTTGACGCTCTGATACCAAATATAGAAGAAGAAAGATCAAATAGAAAAGATTAGAGCTAATAAGAAGTCCTTCTCTTATTGATTTAGAAAATTACTCAAAACTAAATCTCTCTTATCTCTCATACCTTGACACAAACTTATCAATGGTATTTATAGGGAAAGGTACAACTCACCAAATCCCTATTGCATTAGGAGATAAAATATCTAATCTTATCTAATATTGATTCTAAGCTTATCTTATCAAACCATCTAAACTTATCCTTTAGTATAGACTTCCTTGTTTGACAAGTTACTTCAAAGCTTAGATCCCAACAAGGGGGTGGTTTTGAAGGATTAGCACTTGGACATGGAGAAGAGGACTCAATCCCGAGTGTTTTTAGCAGGAAGCTCCTCTCCTGCAAAAGCAATCAGTCTTTAAGACTCAATCTTTGGTCAAAGTCTAAGTAGTGTATGATGAACATGAATGATATAAGCTTACACTTTCAGAGAATTGTGGACTTGGGATACCGTCTGCTAGAGATCTGAACAGTGGTGTGACCTGAATAGGCGAGCTGTACTTTTCTTCACCCGAGATGGGCATATTCTCTTCAGGATTTTTCGGGACATCGCAAGCTGAGAGCAACTCCTCTACAGCATGTTTTTGTTCTGTCTGAATATCAGACGATGATGGTTGTGTTCTATCACCAGACTGATCTAGAATGACAGTTGATCCTGAACTATACTCAGAGCTAGCTGGTGAGTCATGAAGATCAGGTTGCCTAAAGGACATCAAATGAAAAGATTAGACAGTCAAAACCTTAAGATGAACACAAAAGTTCTGTGGTGATTAAAAGCTAATTTCACCTCCAAGATGGCTGATTGTCTTCATAACCACTCCTCAAATCCTCTATAAGGTCCTTAAACTCCTCGATTTTAAAGTCGATGTCAGGTATTCCATATCTGAATAAATCATTCTCCTTGCCTTTATTCAAGAAATCCTGAAGAACCTGGACATATGCATACAACAAGAGCTATGTTATTAGGAAGCTTGAAATTTTTCGCTATTTCAATATATTGAGAGGTTGTAGTTTCTTGGTTTACCTTCCAAGCATTCTCCATGCTTTGTTCTGTGTTATCTGCATTAACTTTTTGCGCCAAGGAGCTTAGAAGTTCAGCCTGTTGCATCAAAGCTGTCACTTTTGGATCATCCTTCTTAAGAAACATCCCTTCACCATCACCCTCCTTCACATTGCTTGTTTGATTCTGTTCCTCCAAGCTATCAATACCTATGGCATTGCTCGCTAATACCAAAAATGGTGACCTTATGTTCTGATTCATACAAGACTCAGCCTTTCCATTGTTACTGATATCTGTGAGATCTAGAATGTGACTTCTCCTGTATAAGAACCAACAAAGCACACAAAATGTGTGAAAAATACTTGGGGAAATTTATGTTTATCAGATCAAAACAAAACAAAACATACCTCATTTTCTTAGCGATAGGAGCTTCATTCTCGGCTTTTTGCGGTGTACTAATACCGTCTAAGAACAACATTCTTTTGTTGTATGAGTTGTTGTTCTCTATAGCCATAGCTTCATGCTTGGCTCTCTTCTTACAGAGTGTTGTAAACCTGTTCTTCACAGCATTATCCGTTCTACAACACACACAAAAACAGAACACTAGTTTAATCACTCTGGTCTTATAACGATGACTTCACCCACCATTAGAGCTTGAGCTTTGATTCTACCTGCCTGAAACCACCTTGGCTATCTCAGTCCATCTATTCCCAAATACTTTTTGTGCCTAATAAATCACACACACAAGACCATAAAAGATCAGACAAAAAACCACAATCACCAAACTTAAAAATTCTTATCCATGTAATGAAGTCTGTGTAAGTGAAGTCACCTCACACAAAAGCATATCTTCTTCAGGGGACCAACCTCCTCTCTTGAAATCAGAGTTTAAATATGTATACCATCTGCAAACAAATATCCATCTCCGGATTCAAAAAAGAAAACCCAGAAAGAGTTTGGCACAAATAAGCAGATCAGTTCATCAAATATGATTGAATGAATCGATTCACCAACCTTCTTCTGCATTGTCTTGTGCTTTTATCTTTGAACTTGGATGCAATGATCGCCCAACTAATATCATCAAAAAAAACACAACAGAAACAAATATATCAACAACCTTTTGTTAGAATCCCTCTTTTCAATAAAAACGCAAAACTTTTCCGAGAAAATAAAGAGAAGAGTGAAATGAATAATGAAAGCTCACTTTTCAGTTCCATGTAGAGTAATTTGTTCTCTTAGTATAACATCCTCCTGCAACTCCATAAACCCATTTCAGTATCAGTCAAAAACAGAGCAATACAAAAAAAAAACAGAGATTCATCACACACACATATGTATATCAGTTTTATGTATTCATCATACATACCTCTTGTGACCAAGAAACAATATGACGTTCCTTTTTCTTGGAATCTTGGTTTTTAATATTCTTCTTCTTTTTCTTCTTCGTATCTTCCATTTTTTCTTCTTCTTTTACTTCTCTCTCTCTTTCTGTCTCTTTATATTATATCCTCTCTCTATTCTCTGTTTATTATCTAATTTATTTTCTTCGACGCTCCGTTACCTTTTTAAAAAAAATCCAACTCCTCCTATCACACACAATGACTTCTTCAACATTTTTCCATGAAAAAAAAAACAAAAAACCTAATTAAAGACAAACTCTGAAAAGGAACTCATTTTCGTCACTCAATACTCTCGAGTTACCTGCTTTATTTTATTCTCCACTTCATTCCTCTTATTCGGTTTTTTTTCTACAGAGATCGAGTTTCTCCAAAATATAAGAAAACTTTTTTTTTGGTTGAGTCATTTTACGATTCATAAACACAATATGGGTTTCGTTTCATCAAATTCAAAATACGAGAGAAAAATAAAATAAAAGAACCCACTTATTCTTGATTCAATCTTGAATAATTTATATCTCTCTCCACATGAAAACCTTTTTTTTTGTAGAACTAAAAATATTTAAGATATTTAAAGAAGAAAGATAAAAATAAAAATGGAAAGCCAACGGAAGGAAGAGGGGTATGAAGGCAAGTTTGAAAAAACAAAAAACGCTGAAACCCATGACCTTGTTCTCCATTACTGCCTCCCCTCTTCACCAATTATGTTTCTTTGTCTTTCTCTCTTTTTTCCCTTTTTTCGTTTTATTTTATTTTATAGACTCTTATCTTGATTTATTAATTTACATCTATTAGTAGCCCATTGCCATTGGGTTTTCTTAAAGTAATACTAGTAGAAGATGTTGTAAGAAAAACATTTGCCATTATGTTACGTTACTAGTGCCTAGAGTTTTGTGGAGAACATGATTATGGGTTTCCTACACCTATGCTTGTGATTTATGATATTGTATGGCTCAATATATTACCATGATATAAGGGTGCATGTATAATGTATATACATAAATATGTATATCAGTTGTTATGAGGAATAGCATATTTGTTTAAGGAATGTACGATAAAGTTTTAGTTTCAAGTATGATTTCATGTAAAAGTATTCTTTTAGTTTTTTTAAGGCCTTTACTTTAATGATTTCTCGTAAAATTCATCAAATAAATTATTAAATTTTAATATTTTATTATTGTGATCAAAATGTTTATATACTATAGAATGTGATATTTGAAAAGAACAACAAAAGGTGAGAGAGTAAACAAAAATTAGAAAATGGAAAAAGAAAGTATTTTGGATTTGGAAAAAAAAAAGAAAAAAAAAAAAGATCGGCGATTGAGATTGGCAACACTTCATTGGTGTTTTGTTAAAGAGGGTACATGACAAGTAACGTGATTCAACGGCCATTATTCGTTTGATTTCGATTATTCAGGTTTCAAATTTCAAACATTTCTCAAAAATTAATTTCTTTTAATCTCAAATGCATAGCGAAACTTAGAAAGTCATGGACTCATGTCCAATGAGCTGTTTCAATTAATTTAGATAGACGCAAACGGAAGCTCCCACCAGTCATGACGAATGCAATTAATTTTGGTAACTACTTGCTACCCTCTAGTCTTTAGTGTGTGTGTACAAATGAAATAAACAAACAAATAAATAATTAAAATGATTTTTCTTGAAGTCACTAATTTCTCTCCAATTTATCTACTCTTTCGAAAAAATGATTTACTTACTTTTGAAAACAATGAGCCGGATTAGTGGTTTTTATTTTATTAATCAGAACGATCATGTTTCTTTGTTTTTATTAATATTTAATTTATATAAATAAAAAATATTAAAGAGAGAAATTACCAAGTTTTGATATTAAAAAAATCAGTTTTGGCAACAAAAACAAAAATAGTGGATGATTAATGAACTGTCGAGTTTTAATTGGAACATGAGATACAAGCGAGCGTGATGCCTTGGATTTGAATTTAGTTAGACAGCGGAGCACTTCTGACATATCACATTTTATGAATAGTGGCTGTAAGAAAAAAATGTATCATATTACTGTCACTTAATTGTCTTTTGTCCACATCCTTTGTGAATTTATATTCGCTTTTAATTGATTCTCTCAACTCTATAGCTTTATGCCCAACGTTTAATTCTCTTCTCAGTTTCTATTTTGTATTTTTACTCTAATAAGTGTCAATTAGTGCATGCAATAACATATAATATTGACATACGAGATTAGAAATACAGATTTCTAAAACAAGGAACATTTTCCTAAAGCTTCTACTAAGAATTTAATGAAACTTCTCTTTTGTTATTAACTGGAAGTACTTTTTTTTTTATTAAGTTTATTCATTTTAAAACAAAAAATTTCGAACTGAGTCATAACTATACGAATTTTTATAACACGTGAAATTTTTGTTCTGTAGTAGAATTTGGATATGGATTCAAATTCATCTGATATCACCTGTAATGCCATTAATATTACATTTATGTTGACTTCATATGGAAAAATTTCGATAGCATATCAAGATTCTTTCTTTTCGTTCTATTTTGTGTTTTATTCTTAGATCTCACTCAAGTTTCTTTCGAAAAGACATTAAAACATTTTATCAAAGAAACAGATAAACAGTTCAGATCAATCTTGCCTCCTATTTCCAATCCCCAGCCCAATTAATTATTTTATTATTAAATATTTAATAAACAATATCAAGTGTCAAAAAAATATGTATATTGATTATTTAATTACAATAATACATATATTTTCGCATTAATATGTTTGTATCTACATATGTGTACGAACGTACGCACGTGTTCTATCATCATTCTTTGATCACCGGCCATGTATAGTGCCTATCAACGTATGTAGAATACATTAACAATATTTTGAATGAAAAGGATACGTGAATTAACGTAACTATCTCAATGGAATCTGAGTAAGTACTCTCAATAAATAGGTAGATGTATTAATTATAAAATATGATTTCGATTTGTAACTGAATGATGTATACATATGAATGAAGATAGTGAGACACATACAACTAATATTATATTTATATATAATATAATTATATGTCCATTGTCCAAGAAAAAAAGAAGAAGCACATGAGCGTTGTGTCAAGTGCATATCAAGGAAAAGTCAAAGATTCAATTTTAGTAAGACCAAACAAAAATCTAAATGCAATTAGATTATCAGGTTAGAAAAACGATGTTTTAAATTGTTAATACTATTACATCCGGATTCAACTTTAGTGCCATATAGTTTGGCGTATATGGTAATTTGGTAATGTAATCACCACTCCGGTCTATGAGCGAGCCTCTACATACGTTTTTAGTTTGTGGATTCTACCCTCATCCCACGATACGTTTGTTGTTTTAGGAAGTTCAAAAGATTTTTCAATTAATCATGCATATTATTTCGAGATTTATGTTTATATTTTGTTTTCACTGATATGGTACTAAAAATTGTAGAATTTTGCAAAGAAAGACAACCGAAAAACTAAATGCACTTAGGTGATATTAATACTTTATTATTATTATTCTTCATATGAGCCACCATTATTTATTCCAAAAAACCGGAGTATTACAAGAAATTTTAGTCATAGATTCCCTTAGTTTAAAACCCGAAGAGATGTGCGGGTTAACTACAAAATCCATGTTTACACACACAACAGAAAATGAAAAAGAAGAGGAAGATGTTTTGGCGGGGGGAGAATCAGTGACTCACTGTTTCATTCTGTTCTCTCCACTAATATGTTAATGACTTCCTGTACATGAATGACATCACCCACAATTTCTCAACACTTAATCATCATTCCTTCAAATAAAACACACGTAGAGGTGTATATAACTTAGATTGGATGCATAAAATCGTTAAATATTTTGAAACAAATAGATATAGATTCTCGAGCATAACATTTACGTTTAAATTTGCATGGGATATTGAGATACACTGTTATATCTTCAATAATCAATATGGAATCTATAATGTGGAAACATAATTTATTATAATCGTATACTCCTACATATTATCATTTAGGTTGCTTGCGTAGTTTGAGTAATTATATTTCCAATGTATACATATAGTTTGAACATCGTATAAAAATAGAAACGAATCATTCTCACAAATTTGTAAATAAACAAGTGTGTGTGTATATGTTATGGGCAAAAGGGTCGGTGGTATGAGAAGGCCCACAAGCAGACACCGATAGAGTTATAAGAAACCAAAAAAGGACTAATTAAAGTCTATGATAAATAATGGAACCCTATGTAAAAGCCTTCCTTTCTACTTCACATTTTACACTACAAACACATTCACTTTTTTTCTTTTTTCTTTTTATATTAATCCAACGAAGTCTTAGGTCTTTATAATATTCGCCTATTCGGTGCCTTTTTAATTTTCTTTTACTACTTAATCTTCTTCTTCTTTTAATCTTTTAAAAATGGATCACATACATTAGTTTAATTGGATGTTGATTTTGCTGCTGTTTGAGTGTGTCTCGATTCTAAGATGGAACGGGGTCATCTGTCTTCTCGTGGACATAATATTTTATTATAAAAAGAACGCAGCGTTTGACGTAATTGAATTCAACTTATGTTATTCTTTGGGTTAAAGTATTCAAAATAAGTTAACCAAGACATTCGAACAAGAAAAAAGAAAAAAGAAAAAAAAAGGTTAACAAAGACTTATCGTTAAGACAAATAAATAGAATATCAATCATTTAATCCGAATGAAACAAGCTGCATGAATTAAAATTTAAAACGTGGTTAGTTATGTTTTCCCCCTTTTAACTTTTCTTTTGGGAAAACAATAATGTTTAAGAAAGTCGAGATGAGCAAATCATGTAATTTGAGATAATACTCATGTAAATATAATGTATACATAAATATCTGTTAAGGTTTGGTTTTCGTTCGTAAATATTTACAAGAATTAGTTTTTCAAAAGGGTAGAAAGAAAAGTATTCCCTCCACCACATGGGTCGTTCTCAATTCTTTATGCCATTTTGTGTGGCTTTTTTTTGGATCTACTGTGATTGAGAGTGAACATACATCTTCTATCACATCTACAATCTTATTGGTTCAATACCTAGCTAATGCTTTTGTAGCACCTGTTATCTCTAATATATATAGCCCTCTGATACCCCCCAAACTAATTATACAGCTTTGCCAACTCATCGTGTAGCCCCAACTATGAACAAGTCTCTCTTCTTTTTCATCTTCAAAGTTTAATTCATGTAAGAAAAATAAAAGTTAGTTGTATTTTCACATCATATATTTAGCTTGTTCCAAGAATAGACATATATAGACGAGGTAAAGTTTTCAAAGTGCGGTAGTGAACCAACACATTCAGTTATGTTTAGGCTTGCCATTAGCCCTGGGACTTTGGTTATTCGGTTCGGTTCGGTTCGGTTTTTTCGGTTTTCGGTTTTTTCGGTTTTTAAAACTAGTAACCATTCGGTTTTTTCGATGTTTTCCGTTCGGTTCGGTTTGGTTTCGGTTCGGTTCGGTTCGGTTTCGGTTCTTCAAATTGAAACCGAAATTAACCGATAAAGTTCGGGTTCTTTCGGATTCGGTTCCAAATGGTTACTTTGTAACCAAAAATAACCAAATTATCCGATTTAACCGAAAAATCTATGATAACCAATAAACCGAAAATATGAAGAAAACCTAAAACATGATCAAAACTCAAAAACACTTCAAACAAGTAAATGTTGTTAATACACACTTGTCCATAAGACCATAACATAATCCATACGGCATACACCATTGTTCATACTTCATATTTTCATAACCAGCAGACAAAGCATAATAAGATCCGAATTCCAAACCATGTTGTGAAGTGTCGACATCACCAAAAGGCGAGTAACAAAAGTATTTTGAACTTTGAAGTGTGACACATGTAAGAAAATTGTAATAACAATTCAAAAGTGTATATACTCTACGCGATGGACACAAAATACCAACAAAAGAACGACCAAGAGCTCTAAATTCAGTTTAAACAAATTGGAACTGAATGCCAAACATGTCGGATAAACTAATGTAAAACAGGATTCAGAAACTAAGTTCAGTTAGGTTTCACATTTCTATAATACGAACAAACTATACGAACAAAGCACATGGATTTTAAAATTAAGCATCCAATACCTGAGCTGAGCTTCCAAATCCAAGAGTAGGAAGTTGCTTAGTTGTTTTGAAAAGAACAGTTAAACTCTACAAAAGACCAAAAAAACAGAAACTTAAAGCTTAAAACTGACAATTTAAAACATAAAACAGAAAGTGAAACTTAGAAGGTAGGATTACCTTTTTCAAGTTGATCTTGTAGCACAATTTGTGAAAGGATTTCTTGAGTAGTGGTTTCTGCTCCTTTTTCTCTTAAATGAATAGAGCTTTTCATCCACTGCTGAGTACACATCAGGACTTCAAGAGTATAATGAGTAAGACAATTTCTGGAAGGATCTAGTACACGGCCACTTGTACTAAAGGCTGATTCCGATGCAACAGAAGATACTTGCATAGCAAATATATCTTTAGCTATCTCAGAGAGAATAGGATACTTCGGAGCATTGAGCCTCCACCATGACAAGACATCATATGATGTTCCATGAATCACATTTGGGTTTTCTACGCTTTCTGTCAAGTAAAGCTCCAGCTCATTGCTTGATTCTGGAAGTCCTTTCTCCTTAACCAACTTCTTGTAGACAAACTGTATTCTTTCATACCCACCAGCATTATCAGCATCCAAATCAACACTATCTACCCCAACGTGATCTTGTTCTTGTTCAGCACTCCGACTTTGAGACAAACCACTACTCCCTGTCCTTGATTTGCTAAAAACAGAACTGTATTCTTTAAAAAGACGCGTCATAACTTGATTAACTGAATGATCAAGCTCATTGCACTCTCGACTACCCTTTCCATAAAGATCCTCAAAGCACGTAGTAGCAAAGCACATCTTATTTGTTGGGTTTAAAACACTAGCAACTATCAAAAGCTTGTTGATCTCTTTCAATCCTGCCCAGTATTTGTCAAACTTCTCTCTCATAGCTAAAGCCTTATCTTGCATGGCTTTATCAGGATCTTGAGAAAGTGCTATGAGATTTCTCTCTATAGTGACAATCTCAGCATAACAATTGTCAGAATTAACGGATTCAGAAGCTGAAACCACCAACGTTGACTGATAAAAGATCCTTAAAAATTTTACCAATTTATCAATTGATTCCCAGTTATCCTTTGTTGGTGGTCCTAATCTTTTCGCCCCATCCACTCTATCATCAAACCAATCATTATAGACCCTGTCTTCTGCTTTCATCTTATCAAAAGCTAACTTGAAGTTCAGAGCTCTGGTTAGCATTAAATAAGTAGAATTCCAACGCGTTTTAACATCTAAAGGTAAACTACCTCTGCTCATCTTACCATTGTCAACCCGTAATTCAAAAGACTTCAGCCTTTCTGTGGATGATCTTACATAAGTGATTCCATTCCGAATGGCTGAAACACTTGAATCAACCTCTTTTAACCCATCCTTAACGACTAAGTTGATGATGTGAGCAGCACACCTCATGTGCAAAAACTCACCACCTAAAACCAAAGCATCATCACCTACATCTGTGAATTCTTCCTTAAACTTCCTAATTGCTAAAGTGTTCGCTGTAGCGTTGTCGACTGTGATAGTGAAGACCTTCTTTATTCTCCAATCAGCTAGACACTCAATAAGAATTGAGGCTATGGTTTCCCCTTTATGATCTGAGACATTCTTAAACCCAATTATGAGCTTCCTTAGTCGCCAATCAGCATCAATCCAGTGTGCTGTAATTACCATGTAGCTTGCACCAGTTGGTGGAGCTGTCCATATATCCGTCGTAAGTGAAACCCTTTGCTTACCAATCAGATTCCTCAACTCTTCTTTCTTTTTTACATATATTTGCACAATATCTCTAGTTGCAGTTTTTCGACATTGTGGCCTGTAAAGATTCACTTTACTACAAAAATTTCTCCACGCCAAGCTCTCAATGAAAGACAGTGGAAGCTCACCCAATACAAGTAGCTCAGTAGTCGCTTCCTTGAATAAAACTTCAGATACTCTTCCAAATTTAACACCACCATCACGTTCACGATTTAATTGATTACCACCTCGAGACATATATGCCTGGTGCTTCTTGCATATAGTCAGATGATGCTTTAGGTTGGAAGTACCAGAAGTTGTACGACATGACATAACTTTCCCACAAGAGTGACATTTGCATTTATCTGGGTCATCCTTCAACCTTTTGTAATGCGCCCAAACATCTGACCTTTCTTGGACTTTCTTCTTAGGTTTAGATTCTCCTTCACCTCCTGCTAGAGATTTTTTCCTTTTGTTTTGATTTGTAGTATCAATCTCAGGTTCATTGCTGTAGCCTTCTTCTGGTATACTTTGTTCACTTTCAGTCATGTTATCAATATCATCATCTTTAGGATATTTGGAAGAATCCATCTGCAAGATTCAAAAAAAAAAAAACTTGACATTAGATGAATAATGATTACCCAAGAAACATCATCCAATCAAAGTGAGAGAGCCAACACAAACATAAAGTAAAAGACAACATAACATAAAGTAAGGAGAACAACAAACAAAGATGTAACAAGAACTCAATTCATAATAAAAGATAGACAACGGTAGACAAGAAGCATCTTTTTATTTTAACCTTTCAATTTTTTATTATCTCGGCAATTAATGAAATGGAAGAACAATTAAGCAAGACTGCAAATTGCGGGTGTTATTGTCAATTTTAAGTTGATCCATTAACTAAATCTGCAAAATTTACAAGAAAAAATCATCACAAAAATAAACAGCTTTGGGTGAGGAAGAGAGGGGATTTGAACTAACAAGAACTACAAACGAAGCCACTAACACCATATAGGCATATACCATTATATTAAACTCTTTGTATACAACATTGGAAAATGTAATGGGATTCAGTTTATTAATCTTCATAAATTAAATTAGATAACATTCTACTTCTATAATTTATCTGGTTTTTTGTGCATACATTGAAACATCTTATCATAATATATGAGTTTCTTTCTATGCAAACCAAACAAAGCGTCAAAGAGATGTGATTCCACAAAAATCCAACAAGTCCCATTACTCCCATACATACATATATATTATATTAACCAAGAGATAAAAATATTAAGATAAACGAGATCTCTCTCTCTTTCTGTATGGATTTATAACTCAAACAATCATATGATCTAACTCATTCGAAGATCAAACCCACGATGTGATCATAACAAATTCACTTCTCTTATAGGAAGTATACTTAAATTTGACTCATGAACCCAGTATCTGGAAACTCAATGTGGAAATTATAAAATTACTCTAACAAACCTGAAAAATCAGGTTTTGAAAATCCACCCACGAAGCCTCCGAGATACAAAGTAAGAAACCAAAACTAATTTCACAAAATGGAAACTCAGATTGTGTAAGAACCATTTGAATCCAACTCAGATTGATCTAGTTTCGTTTTAAACCCGCGTTCTTTCAATATAAAAAAGTAGATCTGTTGGTATTTGACATGGGTCGGTCTTGGGTACCCAGCGAGCTAAAACTCAAGCAAATGAACTGACACGAAATGGAACAATCAACCAAAGGAACAGACACGAAATGGAACAATCAACCAAAGGGACAGACACGAAACACACCATAAATCAAATCGAATCAATACCTGAGACTGAAACTGGTTTCTCGAAGCCGCTGAAGGAGGCGACGAACACAAAGGTAGGGTTTCATGTTCCAGTTTTGCGATTTTAGATTAAATAATGGGAGAAGTCGAGACCGGAGAGAGAAGAGGATGAGAGAGAGAGTCAAATCTGAAAACTGAAAACTCGATTGCATTTCGAATTATGAGAATTCGAGGTTATTGTGTTCTATTACATAATTTAGATTAACATTCATACTTAAGTTCAATACTCAACACTAACTACAGAATAAACAAACGGGCTTGCTAAACCATAATGCATAATTTTTTGGGCCTACTTAAGCCCAATAGCATTAGGTAATATATGTTTCGGTTTGTTTCGGTTATTATTCGGTTTTCGGTTATTAACCGAACCGAACCGAAAACCGTTCGGTTTTGAAAATTGGAACCAATAGGTTATTTTGTAATAACCGAAACCGAACCGAATCACTTATTTCGGTTTGGTTCGGTTCGGTTTTTCGGTTTCGGTTAAAAATCCCAGGGCTACTTGCCATGGTCCTATTTTCAAAGGTTTTAAAAAATTATGATCAATTTATAACCGGTCTAGAGGACCAGATCAGACTGGTGACCTCCGTTGCAATTTATAATATATTTTAGACACTAATTAAACCGTTCGATCAGACCATTCCATTACGACATGACATCACAAACCATTTGTAATCAACATATACATCTTCGTATCATGATTTTAAGCATCACTTAGCACAAACAGTTAAACTTTTAATTTCAAATTCTATACACTAGTTATATAAAAAAGGTGGAAGAGACATAAATCTATAATACAAATAAAACATTGTAATTACTTAAATACTCTATACACAATATTGATTTCCACATTATGTTGGGTTTATATCGACATCGACGTCAATTTAGGAGAAATAAGACTGGAAATATATTAATGAAAAATGCAAAGGGTCCAAATAGAAAGAGACTGATTGAAATATTTCTATTTTTTCCAAGGCTATGGCCAACCCTATGTGGACTTTGCAGCAAATATTTTTGACCAAGTCCGTGACAATATTGCCTTATTATTCGCCACATACACAGTAAATTAAATAAATTAATATGTATAATAAAGTCACATTTTTTTTTAAAATACTTTGTGTTGTAAAGAGTTCCATCCTTATCCTCATCATGAAAGCAAACACTACAATGTATGGTCATGCATCTAAAGAAAAAGAATTGAGTAGTGAATCCTCTTTCTTTTTTTTTTTTTGTCAACATTGGATAGTCGTTAGTTCCTAGTTAATATATATAACCATCAATGGCGAATTTTTATTGGGCATATATATTAAAATATATAATAAATTAATATTTAACACATGTTAAAAAAACATGTTTGAGTGTTTTCTTAATTATTATCTAGATTTAGATTTTGAAATACACTTAATTAATATAATAAATGGATTTAGTAATATTTTGACTTAGTTTTTAAAGTCCAGTTTAAAGGAAGAAAATGATATGGAAGCCTAACAAATTTATCTATGGGAGTATTAAAATATTGTTTTATAATTAGTATCATTTCACAAAAATTCAATGAGATCATATGCCCCTATTCTACGTTCGCCACTGATGACCATGTACATAGTTTGTATATGGACTCATTAGAATAAAAATGTACTACTTAATTAATCATTGGAATGAAATACCAAAACTATATATGTGTATATACATATATATTTTAATAATCTTTATTCTACAAAATTTTATGTTAGTTTTAATGATAAGTGGTATATAGTATGTGAAAATCCACAACAAAAGTGGTGACTAAAAATCTCGACAAACATAATCGAAAGATTAATCCATAGAATCATATTAATGGAGAAACAAAACAAAACTCAGTATTAACTATACTATAAAGTATGTGTTGATTGTGTTAGTTGATAAAGTATGTGTTGATGGTGTTAGTTGTTGGAAGGAATGGCCCAAGTTCCCAAAGAGATTGATTGTAGTTCTTATGAGATGAAAACGTTCGTGGCCTGGGGCTCTCTTTTTCTGATTACATCATGCCCAAGTAGGAGCGGTCTCCAAATCCTACCACTCACCTCCACGTGTCTTTCTCTTCTCTTTCCACATCGCTGCCCACTACATGTAAACCAAAACAAAAAATTATAGGGACTTAAAGAAAACAGAGATTTTCTGAAATAAAAGAGGAAGAGATTTTCTATGTAATGCATGCAAATTGAAATACAATTAAACCCCCAATAAAAGAGATATTTCTAAGTTAAAAAATTACGTACTCGTGATTATTCGATTATGTTTGATGATTGTTCAATACGAATATACAATGGTATATATATACACACGTTCTATAGATTGTACGTAGTAGTAAGTACGATTCAACTTTAATTTGGATATGCCTTAATGGTATCTCTTCCTGTTTCGTTAGTCTAATGGTCATGTACCATTTTCAACTCAACTTACAGTAATTCGAACTTACTCGTTTTATGGTAACTTTAGAGGATTAAACCATTGTCAGTTATTTTTGTCACGTAGAAAACTTACTTAGATATATACACTTTTACTTAAAATAATAGCAGAAAACAAAATTAGGTCGTATTTTATAATACAAGCAATGTATATCTTTTGACCAATTCCTAGTCTAACAAAAAAAATATTTAATTTAAATCTGTACACTTTAATATACTACAAGTAGGCCGTGCTCGTGGTTTTGGGTATCATTCGGCTCTCTAATCATCACTAAGTTGCCTTTTCTCGTTAATTCGCCTCAACGTATGGAACTCATTTTCTATAACAAAAGTAGATTCATTTGGTTTGAGAGGGTTCAGCTCCACCTCTTGGGATCTAGACTTCTAGTCAAGGCAGAGGAGGAGAGTAGAAGACAAAAAATTTCAAAATGAAGGCTCCTTAGATAAAACCTCTTACTTTTACTCTTTTTTTTTTTTTTTTTTTTTTTTTCTTACAAAGGTAAAAAACCTAAACTAGGTACTCTTCAACAAGTTCGAAAAAACTTCTAAAGAGTCTTTTCTTAGGTTCTTAAGTTATCGACGTAAAAAAATTTATTGCATCCATCGTTTAAGTATTATTAAATCTATTACTAATCATTGTTGACTTAGCGATAGAATTGATATTTTGAGTGAGAACGCTAAATATTAGTGAGTTTGTATCTTTTCATGGAATTGGATATTTTTTATCAATGACAAAGAATTTTTATGTAAATCTGCCACACGCGCAAAGAAAAAGCGATTGTGATTACTTTATAGAAATATTATTAACCATCGCTAAAATATTAACATATTTTGGCAATGCTAACAAAATAAAAAGGCATAATATACGTAGGATCCGGTTTGATTTGTTATTTGCTTTGATCCATTTTGAAGAATCAAGATATACGAAAAATTTAAGGAGCAAAGTATAAATGAAATTTAATATCTTGAGAAAATTAGAAATATTAAAACTGAAAATGTCAAATATACGATCGAATATCTGAATTTTAACGGATCTTTTATATCTTAAATATATTGCTAATTGTTTTGTTAAAATTAAATATATCGCTAGTTTTTTTTTGACATCAAATATACATATCTTAATAATCCAGAAAATACGCTTATGCGCCTAATGTCCTAAGCACTACTAAAATATAAACGTTTAGTAGAACTTGAATTGCTTGGGATTCCTACAATCGCGTGAGGCATATCGCTACATATTGGAGCCAGCTTTTTTTTTTTTTTTTTTTGGAGCCAGCTTTTCTAAACCCTTAAACCATTCTTCTTCTTCGTCTGAAATATTTTCTTCCTATACCTACGACTCTATGAGGCTACACCTAAAAGCTCTTACGAATCCGATGTCCATTTTAATTTTACTTAGCCCTCCGTAATCAAATTTATCTTTTGGTTAAGGACTTAAGGTGCCCTTGATCATCAGATTCCTTAAATATATATATATATATATATATATACACTAACCTTTTATTTTTATTTTGGCTTTAATACTAAGGTAAATTTTTTTAAAAAAAACTATTATACTAAGATTTCTTATCTTTTAGAGTCTACTAGAATATACTCATAAAAAGTACGGTTTTTGGTGAAGTTGTCGGTAAGGTAGAGATTGTCATCGTAGAAGATTCTTTTGGTAAATTGTTGGAGTTCTTTGAGGGTAATTGTTTTGGTGAATTGGGTAGTCATAAGGTGTTGTTCTTGTTGTTTTGTAATTATTACATAGATATTTGAATACAGAGATATACTCTGTAGATTATTTGCAAAAAATAAATAGTTTGAAAGTAATACAACAAATAATGTACAGAGTCTACTAGAATATATGATAAAAGCGCGAAATATATACATCTTTTTTTTTTTTGCAAATAATCTACAGAGTATATGTCTGTATTCAAATATCTATCTTTTTCATTTGACATTCTTTAGATGTATGGCCAGGTCTTTTACAGTTCCACCAAACTAATTTTTGTTTTGATTTATAATTTTTTTTTTTTGATTAATCAAGTGGATTTTTATTAAGGGGTCGTCTTCTTGCATAATATCTTCCTCGTCGGAAGATTCTATTTGTTGACGAAGGGCGTCGAGAATTTTGTTGAGTTTATCTTTTTTAGACGACCGTTTAGTGGTGGAAAAACCGGTAGAATGTGCGGGGCTAGACGTCGGAGGTGGTTTGGGAGGTGTTGATAGGTGGATCGGTGATTGAGTAAACTGGTCAGGTTTGACCAAAAGGATAGATTTGGAGACAACTTTGATGGCGGTGTGGAGTTGATGATGAATTTCGAAAAAGCGATGTTGGTTAAGGAACATCGGGTAAGGTTATACTTATCCCACCATTTGATGCAGAATTCACGGATAAGGGAGTAAGGCATATCTGGTAGATGAAGGGCAAGGTTAAAATGCCATGAACAACTCCAAGGAATGCCCATGTCAATGTGGAAAGAGATTTTGGATAATGGACCGATGGGTTGTGGAGGTAAGTGTTTGATATAGTGAGGGAAAGATGTTTTCAGTATGTCTGGTGGGTAAATAGGGTCGAGAGGTCCAAACCAATACCACCATTCGTTAAACCAACTTGGGATTGATTTAGAACAATTTGGATCAAAAGATATGAACCAGGAGTGGTCGTAAGGTCGAAGGTAGAAGGTTCGAAAGAAGGTGTTTTGGTAATCAATGTAGGTATACCCCGGGATATGGTAGCCGGAGGTGAAAAACGGTTTTTGGGTATGATGGTGAATAAAGCCGAGGTCTTGAATATAATTGATTTTAAGAATTTTGCAAGTAGAATAGGAAATGAGGTTATGGTTGATTTTGTCTGGATAATGGGTAATTTTGACTGATTTAGATAGTACGGTTTTTGGTGAGGTTGTCGGTAAGGTAGAGATTGTCATCATAGAAGACTCTTTTGGTAAATTATTGGAGTTCTTTGAAGGTAATTGTTTTGGTGAATTGGGTAGTCATAAGGTGTTGTTTTTGCTGTTTCGAGTAATAGGTTGACTTGGTTGGTGATGAGGTAGAAGCATGAGCAAATGTTGATGAAGGTTGACCTTTGTCTGATGTTGCCGCTAGCTCTGGGCATATAATCCGAATCCGATCCAAAAAAACCAAAAATGTCAGTATTCGGATTAGGGTTATTATCCGATCGGTTTTTGAGTTTTGTGTAAATCGGATTAGGATATTATTCGATCCGCATCCAAAATCCGACAGTATATCCGAAAATACATACAATTATTAATTATATAAGTCTTATAAGATATAGAGTATAGAGATATAATTAATATAGAGTACAAAGACATAATTACCTATCAAGCTAGTCATACCTGCTCCGCTTTTGGACTTCCCTCTTTTGCGATCTCATAAAACAGAAAACCTAAATTCCCAAATTAAAAAGCTGGAAACCCTACGATTCTCGACGCAGCTCGTTGTTCACTCTCGACGAGAATCTGCTTACGAATCGCCGCTGCCTTCTCTTGAATCTCCTCACTCAGCTTCGTCAAGAAATCACTCCCAGGTAAGACTTGTCTTTGTGTTTCCGATTTCGTTTTTTGATTTTCATTTAGTTTAGTTTTTTGTTTGGGTTTAGATTTCTGATTTTGATTTAGGTGCTTGATTTCGTTTTTGTTTTTATTCAAATTTCGTTTTTTTTTAAAAAAAAATTGATTTCGTTTAGGTTTTTTGTCTTGGTTTAGTTTTTTGATTTCAATTTAGGTTTTTGATTTCGTTTTTTTTGTTTTTGATTTTGATATAGTTTTTGATTTATGATTTCGTATTTTCGTTGATGATATTGTTTGGGTTTTTTCTTTTTTTTTTCGATTTAGCTGTCTTCTTCTATCTACTTTCCTTCGCGGTCCGATTTTATCAAATTTTCTTTTACCTATAGTGGATTTCACAACTGCATTGCCTAATAGTAAAATTGTAATGCTCTGCCTCTGTGTCCTGTTTTTGTTTTTTTTTTTTATAATACTTACTGGGATTTGAGCTTAAATCTTAATTATCATGGTGGGCAGTTTTTATTATTAGAAAATGTATCTATATATGTGTCTGAGAATAAAGCTTCTTCTTTACGGTAGCTAACTCGACTAGTCTGTTTCTTTAATGATTTATAGATTCGTATTTCATATATGTTTCTCAGGTTCCTGCGTTTGACTATTTTAATTTTTTCTATCTTCTATTGCGCAGATGGATTCTTCATCTCCTCAGATTGATGACGATATACTAAATGATGCTGATGTGTTTGATGAAGAGGATGAGTTTGTTACTCCTGATTCTAGATACAAAAGGAAAGGAAAGGAAAGAGATGATAGCCCAATTAAGGCAAAGAAGAAAAATACTGTCGCGAGGTCATGGGTTTGGGAACATTACACTAGGATGAAAGAGAATAGGAATAAGTGTAAGTGTCATTACTGTGCTAGAACTATGGGTTGTGCAACGGCTAATGGAACCACATGTCTGAAGAATCATCTAGCTGTTTGCAAAGAATTCAAGGCTTGGAAGGATAGTCGTGATCATACTCAACATATTTTGAATCCTGAAAGTGGTGGTGTTGGTGCTGAAGAATCAAATGTAAATTTAAAGCTGGCCAAAGTTTCTGAGGCTGTTTTTAGGGAAGCTCAAACGAAATGATTATTTTAGGTGAGGTGCCTTTGTCATTTGTTGATAGTTTAGCTTGGCGACATTTTTGTTCACGGGTTAATCTACACAAACCAAAATCTCGGAAAACAACAACAAGAGATGTTGTGGAAATGTATGTGAAGAAGAAAGCTGCTATGATGAAAATACTTGGGGAGAATAAGCAACGAGTTTCGCTGACAACGGATATATGGGTGGCTCCCACAACAGGAGCTAGCTACTTGGTGATCACAACACACTTTATTGATAGAAATTGGTGGCTGAAGAAGATGATTATTGGTTTCAAGCACGTGTCAGATCATAAAGGCTCAACCATATGTTCTGTTCTTCTTCAATGTTTAGAGGAATGGGGAATTAGGAGAGTATTCACAGTCACTGTTGAGAATGCCACAGCAAACACTAGTGCTCTGAAAAAGTTCAAAGATGCAATGTTAATGGGAATAGGAGATGATGCATTGGCCTTAGGAGGTGAGTACTTGCATTTGCGATGTTCAACTCATATTATTAATTTGGTTGTCAACGATGGTTTCCAGGACGTAAATAATGGAGTGGCTGCGATCAGGAATGCCGTGCAATATGTCAGATCATCGACTAAAAGATTGGAGTCTTTTGAACAGAAAGTTGAATTTGGGAGGATGACAAGGGGTAGCTTATCATTGGACTGCAAAACGAGATGGAATTCTACCTATCTCATGTTGATAAGAGCATTGAAGTTTAAGTTGGCCTTTGATAAAATGGAAGAAGAGGACAAGTTGTACAATGACTATTTCTCTGAAACTGTGGAAGGAAAAAAAAGGATTGGGCCGCCAAAAGAAGATGATTGGAATGATATAGAAAGGTTAGTAAGATTTCTGGTAATCTTCTACAACTCTACTTTAGTGGTTTCAGCATCTTCTACTGTTAGCTCGTATAGGTGTTACAATGAAATAGTGACGATAAAGAGAAATCTTTTAGCATTGAGTAGGAATTCTGATACAAAACTGAGAAAAAAGGCCATTGATATGATAGTAAAGTTTGATAAGTATTGGGGTGGTTCAAAGGAAATAAATCCTATATTGATTATAGCTAGTGTCTTTGACCCAAGAAACAAAATGAAGTTTGCAAGTCTCTGTTTTGATATGTTGTATGGTAAAGATAGTGAAGAGTCTAAACAGATGAATGAAGGTGTCAATAAATTGTTGGGAAGACTCTTTGGTGAGTATAACAGAGATATAAACAAACCCGGGAATGACACAACATCTACTTCGGCTGGGACATCCTCTCAAAGTGGTTAGGAATCACAAGGTCATGTTGCAACCGACGTGTTTCACAAGATGGATTTAACTAGTGATCTTGGATATGAGAGGATGGATTTAATGTACACAGATTTGGTAAATGAGAGTGGTTATGCAGATTCTTGTTCAGAATTGGAGTTATATCTAAAGGAGAAGGTTGAAGTTCACAAGCCAAGCCCACTTGGACTCCAGTTTAATGTATTAGGATGGTGGAAGATCAGTAGTATCAAGTATCCTGTCTTAGCCGAAATGGCTAAGGACATACTTGCAATGCAAGTGTCATCTGTTGCCTCAGAGTCTGCGTTTAGCACTAGTATGCGTATTCTGGAGCCTTCTAGGAGTTGTTTGACGCACTACATGATGGAAGCGCTAATGTGCAATGAACAATGGCTGAAAGCTGAACTAAACCTAAATGAAAAAGGAGTGGTTACCACTGATGAAATTCTTGCTGAAGTGGAATTGCAGGATAAACTTCAGAGAGGTAAATAACTATTCTTTTATCCAATTTGTACATTGTAGTTTCATAGGTAACGTTGTTAACTTTGTATTCACTTTATTTCATAGAGTTTGAGGCTAAATGCAATTTTCAAGATTGATTTATGAAGACTCGTAATTGGTTTAGAAGATAAAACAAGGTATGTTATAATTTACAAGTAACATGTTTGTCTTTCTTTTTCTATTTTAACTTCACTAACACATATATTTCGTTACTTTTACACAGGTTTTTAGGATGTTGTGAAGTTCATCAATCATCACTGACCACACAATCACTTTGCCCGTTTGCCCTCTCTTTTAGTTCTTTGTAATTTGAACTTTGCAATCTCTTAGTCTTTTGCTGTTCGCAGTTTGACTTTGAACTTTGGTTTGCTTTTTGGATGTGTTTTATGACTGAATCAGGTTTGGTTCAATGTTTTTTTTTACAATTTTTGATTGTTGAATTGTTTTTTTTTCTGAGATTTTCGGATTAAAATCTGTATTTTCGGATTAAAATTCGGATTCTCGGATTAATATTCAGATTTTCGGATTAAAATTCTAATTTCGGATTAAAATTTGGATTTTCGGATTAAAATCTGGATTTTCGGATTAAAATCCTTAACCGATCCGAAATATGGTTTAGTTTTGGTTTTATGTCAGTTTAAAAAAAAATGAAATCCGATCCGAATCCGCCCAAATCCGATCCGATCCGAAAGTGTATCAGATCCTATTCGGTTTTTATGTTACTCTATCCGAATAATCCGATCCGAATCCGATCCGAAATCCGAACGCCCAGGGCTAGCTGCCGCTTTGGAATAGGATAATGGTAGAAATTCGGCGATTGCTGAGAAAGGGTTTTGCGTAGTAAGTGGTTTACCCTGGAGATATGACTGATTTTTGATGTAATCTGATGCCGTCATCGGTTTTTTGTTCTTTGATTCACTCATCTTGAATACTTTGTTGAATATTACTTGTTTTGTCCTGTCAATATTCCCTAGTTAGAAAATCTGGTAAAGAATTATTTTCTCCTTTAATGTATTGAATATCAAAATCGAAAAAAGATAAAATAGCTTGCCATCTAGCAAAATTTTGTTTTGAAACTAAATTTTTAACATCTTTTTGAAGAATTTCTTTTGCTGACTTACAGTCAACTCGTAGTAAAAAAATTTGTTAATCAGATCATCCTGAAATTTTGAAATGCAGTTGACGATAGAAAGAATTTCCTTTTTAACGGTAGAATAGTTTTTCTGGGGTCCTAGCGAGATACCTGAATGAAACCTAACTATAGACTTCTGAGTAGAGGTTGGTAGTTTTTGTTTTAGTATACCACCATAACCCGTCTCAGAGGCATCTGTTTCTACTATCATACTGGCTTCGGGATGTGGTATTGCTAGACATGGTAAGGTTTTGACTTTTTGTTTAATTTATCGGACTAGACTTGTATGGCTGTCGGTCCAAGGTTTAGGGTTTTTCTGTAATCGCTGAAATAAAGGTTGGATAGTTTTTCTAAGGTTTGGAAGAAAATCTGAAACATAGTTTAGACATCCTAAAAATCTTTGTAATTGGGATTTTTCTCTTAATTCGTCTGGAAATTTGTCTGCAAATTCTATAAACCTTGCTATTGGTGTGATTGTTCCTTGGTATATGTTATGCCCTAAAAATCTAATTTTATTTGGAATAAACTCATTTTCTTAGTAGATAAGACCAATCCATGTTTTTTTATTATATTCAAAAATGTATATAAATGGCTAACATGTTGATCTATGGATTGTGAATAGACTAATACATCATCAATGTAAACAATGGTAAATTTTGAATAATTATTGAATATATCATTCATTATGTGTTGAAATTCTGAAGGTGCATTTTTAAGTCCAAATGGCATTACGTTCCATTCATAATGTCCGAATGGGACTGTGAATGTTGTTTTGTATTTGTCTTGTTCATTAATTTGAATTTGCCAGAATCCATTTTTCATATTGAATTTTGAATAAATTTTTGCATCATAAAGTCTTTTTAGCAAATCTCTTTTATTAGGTATTGGATAGCTAATCCATTGTAATACATCATTAAGTGGTTTGTAGTTGATTACTAATCGTGGTACTCCTCTTTCTTTTTTAGTTTGATTATTTACATAAAAGGCCGAACAACTCCAAGGAGACTTGGAAGACCTAATAAGTTTTTTCTTTAACAAATCATTGATTTATTGGTTACAATGTTCTAATAATTCTTTATTCATTTGAATTGGTCGTGCTTTAGTTGATATATGTTTTTCATTAAATTTTTTTATATATGGGAGTTGAACACAATATTGTTTTCTTTCCCAAAATGCATTTGGTAATTTTGAGCATACTTGGTTTAATAAATCCTTTTCTATTGTTTTTATTTTTTCTTGAACACGGGGTGTTTGAAGTTGTTCTTCAATTTTTTTATAAGTTAATGTAGATATTGAATGTGCTGTTGTTTACTATTTATCAAATTTATTACCTTTTGAATTATATTTTGTTGAAGATATAAAATTTCTTTAGATTTCATGGGTGATAGGAAATTAAATGATAATTTTGTTCCTACTACTTCTGTTATTATGCCTAATTCTGTTACTTTAAATGGATAGATTTGAGTAAGGAAATGAGTTCCTAATATAACTTCTTGGGTTAGATTCTTTACTAAGATAAATTGATTTTTAAAGCAATATCCTTGATTACATACTTTTACACTGGATAATTTGTATTATACCTTTAAGCTACTTCCGTTAGCGCCACTTAAGCGTTCAGTTGTTTTTTCATAATGTTTTGTTGGTATTAATCCTTCACGAATGCAGTTATAATCAGTTCCAGAATCTATTAAAGTTATTGTATTTATTTGAAAATCGTGTCCTATGTGTAAAGTAATATTAGTATACCATTTTTGCTAATTTATCTTATTAATATTTTGGATGTAATTGTTATCTTCTTCAAAATGTTGATTACTTGTTGAGGCTTGATAATTGGTTGCTTCTAATAGATTTAATCGAGCATCTATTTGTAATTGGTTTAAATTTTGCTGATTAACTGCAATATGTAATTCTTTGGTTTGAGTTTTTAATTTTTAAATTTCGCTTTGTAATTTTCTTGTAGTTACCTGTTTAAATAAACTTTGAAATGGATATTTTTCAATTATTTTATTTAAGCTAAACGGTTGTGGATTTTGTAATTGATTTTCTTGATATAATATATCTTTTAATTTTAATAAATATTCCTTTTTAATGTCGGGATTATCTATTTATCTATTATATTTAATAAAAATTGTTTATCACTGTCTCTGGTTATAACATTAATCGTTTTACAATTACATAGATTATCTGATAATTCTTGAGATTCTGTAGAAGAGTCACTAGAATTTTCTATATCATTTATTGAATAATTGCTTTCTGTTTCACTAGATGATTCTCAATCGGATAATAATAATTTAGTTAATTTTTCTTGTATATCAGGTTGATCTTGAAATATTTCATTGATTTTTTTTTCATTTGACATTCTTTAGATGTATGGCCAGGTCTTTTACAGTTCCAGCAAACTAATTTTGTTTTGATTTATAATTTTTTATATTTTTTGAATAATTTTTTGTTTTAGAATAATATTTATTATTTGGTTGTTGATTATATTGTTTATGTTTTTTATGGTATTTATTGTTTCTTTGTTTATATTGTATACGTTTTATCCTAGAGGGTGGATTAACCCTATTATAACCATATTGTTCACAGAATGAACCCATAGTTAAATTGAATTTAAAATTTTTGTTTTGTTTTTTTATCTTTTTGTTCTTGACATATTGATAATCCTTCTTTTTTAACAAATGCAAATAATTGTCCATATATTATGGTATTCCAGAGAATTGGTTGTCCACCGGAATAATCTTTTAGTTTGTTGATTAGTTTTTTCTGCAAAGATATACGGTAATCCAGAGATAAACTGTTCTTTCTAGAAAGGTTGATTACAATCATGCCTTTGGAATATATTGGTTACAAATATATCTTTGTACCATTTAAAATCGCCTAATGTTGGGCATCTTAAATTTGTTAGTACAATTTTTTTACTTTCTAATTCTTCTGTTGGATTTCCTATTAAATGCATAGTTATAGTATGAATTAATACTTCTACAGCATTTTGTTTTTCTTGTTCTTCATAAAAGCCTTCTTCATTTTCTATTCTTATTGTTTCAACGTGATTTATAATTGAATCTTGCGTGACTACATCTAATGAATTATCCCACCAATATCTTAATGCTCCATTAAACCCGGTAATTAATAGGACATGCTTGCTTATCAGTATTACCTTTAGCTTTATAGGCTATTGCCGTCGTACCCATTTCTTGAATTAAATTCATTATTTCATGTTCTGAACGTCCATCTATATTCCATTCATATATACCTTCACCGGTATATATATTGTTAGAATAATTATGGTGTTCTTCAAATAATAAGTCAGGTGGAGAATGTTTTTTGTAATAGGGTTTATTGGATTTCATTATTTTGTTTTTTATACGATTTATTTCTTGAATCTCATTATCTGATTGGATAGATGATTGAATAAATTCATTATCATTTTTCTTCTATATTTTTTATTCTTTTTCCTTTATCTAATTTATCTAAGTTTGATGCTATTGTTTTTAGAATTTCGTTATCTGGAAATTTTACTGGTCTAGTTATTGGTTTAAATATTGGAGTGGAAGTAGTTGAAAAGGGGTGTTGAATATTTTTATTATAATTATCTACTTCTTTTGATTCGTTGAGATTTAATTTATTATCTATGTGTTCCATTTGCTTAGATATTGTATAGAGTAGTTGGCTTTGGAAATTATTTTATTGATATATGGGTTTAATATCACTTACAATTACTAGTTCTTTATCTTCTCTATTAACTCCAGTTTTAAAGGGGATGACAATAATTTGCCGATATGTAGTATTTATTTTTAAATCTTTTAATGGTGGATGGATTGTTTTAACTTTATTTCCATCTACTTGTTCCCAGACTTGACTTAAAGTTGAACTAGTGTTTATTGATTTGAAAGGGTAATGGATATTATTTTCGATTGAATATGTTTCAAACCAAAAAAAAAATGGAATAGTTACTTCTTTTATTGTCATAATTTCATACCAAATTTTTCTAAAGTTAGTCGTTTGATTATTAGAAAACATTTTAAAATACCATTTTCTTTTTTCGTTATTTTCTATTGAATAAAATTCTTCTTTAAGATATTGTTTATTGATCGTGAATTTTTTATTTATAACATTTATTGATTTGAAATTTGATGGTGTAGGAGATGTGGGATACATATCTTGTTCTGGTTCAACTATAGGTGCTTTAAACTTAATTGAATTATCTTGTTTAATTTTTTGGTTTATACTTTCAGTATCTGATTCTGTACTAGATCGGCCAGTACGATATTCCGAGAAAGAAACTCTCGAGTGAGAAGAACTTATTCTAGGTGGTAATAGATCTCTAAATGAGCCGAATTGTAATAATATTTTTTTCCATCGTTTTGTTCAATAATTCTTGAAATATTTCTCTGTTCAAAATTTCTGGGAGGTTGTGTAATTTCAATTTTTCATTGATATGGAATAGTTATTTCATTCCATTTTAATTGTTGAGGTGCAAAGGTAGCAGTTGGTGTATCTTTATTATGAACCGATAGTATTGTAGTTTCTCCTTTATCATCTTGTAATAAACATGTAGGATTAAATTCAGATGTGGATTGTTTAAAATATATTCGATATAGTAATAAATATATATGTCTTTCATTTTGGAATTTAATTTCCGGTAAATGAATATTTAAAACTAAAGTGTTGAGTATTGTTGGATCATGTAAACTTACTTGAAAATTGGGTGCACAATTAAAATAGATTGCTCCGTTGCATAAATTTGATTGTACTGCTCCTAAGAGCGAGTCTTCGAATTTTAGTAAGATTTTATCCCTTAAAAACATTAATATGGGTGAATCAATCCGAGTTCTTGATAATGGTTTAATAGCTATTTGAACAAGTCCAAAATGAATATAATTAAATCCTTTTTGTTTATATTTGTCTAAAGCGATTGATGATAATAATTTTATTTCTTCAAATTCATTCTGTAACGATAAGGTTTGTTCGTGTTCTTTGCATACGCTGTTTTGAAATCAAAAGTACCAATTTGATATATGTTATCTATGTTTATATGTGGTAATTGGTTTTTTGATAATTCACTATTTAAAGAGGTTATTTTTGATATAATTTCTCTCGAATTTATTGTACTATGAGATGCAGATGCTGCATGCTTTGATTTAAAAAAAAATTTAATAGACAACGCCATGTTTTAAAACTAAGTTCAAACTTAAGCTAGGGGATACTTACCAGTTTCTTCGATGACACAACTGCGGCTTACTAATAGTCTTACGGCCTAACTCTAGGACTTGTTGCCTGGAACACCTATAGTGATAGTGCTTCGGAAGAAAGGTAGAAGCCTAGCTCGGGGTTTGCAAAAGATTAGCAACATGGTAGTCTTTAAGAAACTTTTTTAAATAAAAAGTTTGCAGAAAACGCATCGATAAAAACAGGATTTTGGCTCTGATAACAGCCTTTTTATTTTTTATAAATGCAAAATATTACTTTTTATAAATTCAAAATACTATTTTAAAACTTGAAATTTACAAAGATTGTTTGAAAACAGTATAGAATAAAGCTTTTATTTGGTAATTTAAGAACTTACAAGGATTGTTAAGGATAACAGTTTTTGAAAACTTAAAAATTTTTAGTGAGAGAAGGTTGGAGAGATTTTTAGAGAGAGAGTTGCGTGAAAATCGCTCGTGTCTCCTTCGTTGGTAGAGTTGAGTATTTATAAGGGAAGCTGAGTGTTTGCTTGCGTCATTGTTTACATCAATATGTCGCTACGTGTTGTCCTCGTATGGTGCCGACAGTTTGATTACATTGTTGCTTACGTCTTTGCTACGTGGCGTCTCCTTTTGGTGTCTTCTTGTGGGTCCGCTAGTGGGTCCTTCTTGTTGTTTCGTAATTATTACATAGATATTTGAATACAGATATATACTCTGTAGTTTATTTTCAAAAAATAAGTAGTTTGAAAGTAATACAACAAATAATGTAGTTTGAATCTACTACATGTTGTAAATTATAAGCTATAAAGAAAAACATATATCAAATAGACTATCCGATGGATATTACAACAAGAAGGACCCACTAGCGGATCCACAAGAAGACACCATAAGGAGATGCCACGTAGCATAGATGTACGCAACATTGTAATCAAATTGTCAGCACCATAAGAGGACAACACGTAGCAACATATTGATGTAAACAATGACGCAAGCAAGCACTCAGCTTCCCCTATAAATACTTAACTCTACCAACGAAGGAGACACGAGCGATTTTCACGCAACTCTCTCTCTAAAAATCTCTCCAACCTTCTCTCTCTAAAAATCTTTAAGTTTTCAAAATCTCTCCAACACGTACATTATTTGTTGTATTACTTTCAAACTACTTATTTTTTTGCAAATAATCTACAGAGTATATCTCTGTATTCAAATATCTATGTAATAATTACGAAACAACAAGAAAGACCCACTAGCGGCCCCACAAGAAGACACCATAAGGAGACGCCACGTAGCAAAGACGTAAGCAACAATGTAATCAAACTGTCGGCACCATAAGAGGACAACACGTAGCAACATATTGATGTAAACAATGATGCAAGCAAGCACTCAGCTTCCCCTATAAACACTCAACTCTACCAACGAAGGAGACACGAGCGATTTTCACGCAACTCTCTCTCTAAAAATCTCTCCAACCTTCTCTCTCTAAAAATCTTTAAGTTTTCAAAAACTGTTATCTTTAACAATCCTTGTAAGTTCTTAAATTACCAAATAAAAGCTTTATTCTATATTGTTTTCAAACAATCTTAGTAAATTTCAAGTTTTAAAATAGTATTTTGCATTTATAAAAAGTAATTTTTTCATTTATAAAAAAATAAAAAGACTCGTATATCTCTGTATTCAAATATCTATGTAATAATTACGAAACAACAAGAAGGACCCACTAGCAAACCCACAAGAAGACACCATAAGGAGACACCACGTAGCAAAGACGTAAGCAACAATGTAATCAAACTGTCGGCACCATAAGAGAACAACACCTGGCAACATATTGATGTAAACAATGACGCAAGCAAGCACTCAGCTTCCCCTATAAATACTCAACTCTACCAACGAAGGAGACACGAGCGATTTTCACGCAACTCTCTCTCTAAAAATCTCTCCAACCTTCTCTCTATAAAAATCTTTAAGTTTTCAAAAACTGTTATCCTTAACAATTCTTGTAAGTTCTTAAATTACCAAATAAAAGCTTTATTCTATACTGTTTTCAAACAATTTTTGTAAATTTCAAGTTTTAAAATAGTATTTTGCATTTATAAAAAATAATATTTTGCATTTATTAAAAAAAAATAATAGCAGAAAACAAAATTAGGTCGTATTTTATAATGCAAGCAATGTATATCTTTTGACCAATTCCTAGTCTAACAAAAAAAAATATTTAATTTAAATCTGTACACTTTAATATACTACAAGTAGGCCGTGCTCGTGGTTTTGGGTATCATTCGGCTCTCTAATCATCACTAAGTTGCCTTTTCTCGTTAATTCGCCTCAACGTATGGAACTCATTTTCTATAACAAAAGTAGATTCATTTGGTTTGAGAGGGTTCAGCTCCACCTCTTGGGATCTAGACTTCTAGTCAAGGCAGAGGAGGAGAGTAGAAGACAAAAAATTTCAAAATGAAGGCTCCTTAGATAAAACCTCTTACTTTTACTCTTTTTTTTTTTTTTTCTTAAAAAGGTAAAAAACCTAAACTAGGTACTCTTCAACAAGTTCGAAAAAAAAAAACTTCTAAAGAGTCTTTTCTTAGGTTCTTAAGTTATCGACGTAAAAAAATTTATTGCATCCATCGTTTAAGTATTATTAAATCTATTACTAATCATTGTTGACTTAGCGATAGAATTGATATTTTGAGTGAGAACGCTAAATATTAGTGAGTTTGTATCTTTTCATGGAATTGGATATTTTTTATCAATGACAAAGAATTTTCATGTAAATCTGCCACACGCGCAAAGAAAAAGCGATTGTGATTACTTTATAGAAATATTATTAACCATCGCTAAAATATTAACATATTTTGGCAATGCTAACAAAATAAAAAAGGCATAATATACGTAGGATCCGGTTTGATTTGTTATTTGCTTTGATCCATTTTGAAGAATCAAGATAAACGAAAAATTTAAGGAGCAAAGTATAAATGAAATTTAATATCTTGAGAAAATTACAAATATTAAAACTGAAAATGTCAAATATACGATCGAATATCTGAATTTTAACGGATCTTTTATATCTTAAATATATTGCTAATTGTTTTGTTAAAATTAAATATATCGCTAGTTTTTTTTTGACATCAAATATACATATCTTAATAATCCAGAAAATACGCTTATGCGCCTAATGTCCTAAGCACTACTAAAATATAAACGTTTAGTAGAACTTGAATTGCTTGGGATTCCTACAATCGCGTGAGGCATATCGCTACATATTGGAGCCAGCTTTTTTTTTTTTTTTTTTGGGGCCAGCTTTTCTAAACCCTTAAACCTTTTTTTTTTTTTTTTTGAAATATTTTCTTCCTATACCTACGACTCTATGAGGCTACACCTAAAAGCTCTTACGAATCCGATGTCCATTTTAATTTTACTTAGCCCTCCGTAATCAAATTTATCTTTTGGTTAAGGACTTAAGGTGCCCTTGATCATCAGATTCCTTAAATATATATATATATATATACACTAACCTTTTATTTTTATTTTGGCTTTAATACTAAGGTAAATTTTTTTTAAAAAACTACTATACTAAGGTTTCTTATCTTTTAGATATCACTCTAATTTCTTTGCATGGCTTTTTACATATAATATGTTTGGTTAAAGTTAGCATATATATAGATTCTCCTTCTGAAATTCGTTCAAAATGATCTTATATAAACCACTAGAGAGTTTTTCTATGAGGGAAAAAAAAAAGGAGGGTGTAAGAAAGACATTCTTACACAATTTAAGGATGCTTGTTAGCCTGACACGTGACCAAACTTCTAATGCGCCGCCCCTTTTCTGTTTATGTTTAAATTAAAAAAGACTGACCAATTCAGAATTAACCACTTTCCTTTTTGAGATAAAGTTAATATATTATAAGGTTTTGCTTTTTTAAATTAAGTTTTAGCATCCGAAGAATTCAGTTGATATTCTTTATAAAATATTTACTATATGATCCCACATTATTTTAGATATCTCGTGAACACGTGCATGCATTTAATTTAGAGGCACGTATGTGTATGTATTCAATACGCGTATTTGTTTACATGTGTGTGTATAAATGAAAAATTACAGATGCACACGTACATGATTTTGCACATTTGTGCCCATGCATGTGAATCAACGTGACATAAAGCTTGAGGACAAAGAGAGGAATCTGAATTCTGCAAAATGTTCTTTTTAAATGAAAGTTGAGAATGGATAGAGAGCCTTCTATCTTTTTACAGTGTATATTTATGCTTTATGCAATTTCTATGAATTCACGTTGCGAAACCAACTTTTACCACTATATTTGAAATAATGTTATTTTTTTTTTGATCAAGTTTATAATTTTATTATACGAAAGGAATTACATATTTTGTTATATTCTAACCCGGCAAATTATATAAACCTCCCAAAAACTAAAGCTGGCCAGTAATGAAAACCTCCAGGAAACTAAAACCGGCGAGTTATGGGAACCTCTTGGAACCTAAAGCCGACGAGTTATGAAAACCTCCCGGAAGCTAAAACCGGCAAGTTATGAAAACCTTCCGGAAACTAAAACCGGCGAGTTATGAAAACCTCTTGAAAGCATAAGTCGGTGGAAGAACTTAGTCAATCTCCGAAAATTTGCTGATTAAACATAAAAGACCAATTACCGATAATTGAAAAGATAAGAAATCTGAAAGTTTAAAACTAGTAAATAAGAACACAGATTCGCTTGATCTAAGCTTCCTAAAAGACTGATGCAAACCAAACCAGGCAAGCGAAATAATGTTATTCAAATTACGGATTTTTACAACAATAGAAAATAAACATATATTAATAAAAACAAGAATAATATGGTCAAAATTGGGAAATGGGGAAGACTACCTAAGATTTGATGAGAATGTGTCAGAGGCAAAAGCTTTAAGGCATCTCTCCTTATTATAATCATCGACATTCTCATACGAAACTCTCTATTAGATTTAAGGAGTATTCATTTATTTTCGATTCTTCTAATATCTTTCCAAGAAATTAAAATGGAATCCAATGGAGATATATATGGTCAAATTTAACAGATATGGACCATATGGTCAACAAGGCATCTACATGACCAAGTCCCTTCTTATTAATATTTTGTTTTATTAAAATTAAATTATTAACAAAGCAAGCTGTTGAATATGCAATCCCATTTTTTTATTTTAATTCCTTTATTCCATAAAAAACGTAATCACATTTTCATATGCGAGTGTAGAAATGTGCTATATTGTTTATTCAACTATACATTTCGTTTGGCCACATACATTTTAAATTGTAAAAATATCCGAACTTTTATAAAGTTTAGAGATTAATTTGCTTATGATGATTTTGGCTATTAGAAAAGTAAAAAAAAAAATTGACAAAAAAAGAAGTAAAAATAAATATACGTGTTATCTAACAGATTGTGGTAGGAAATCATTCTACCGTAAAATAAATTGTAGTCAGTGATGTGTCCTTTTAAGTCTTGGACTGGACTACACGAACAAGAACATCTTTGGGCCGTTTCTCCGAATAAAAGAATGACTGAATATGTTTCTACAATATTAGCAATTTAGCATCGCGCCGTCTCAGCTTTGTAAGAGACCTTGTGTCGTCGTTGTGTTCCAATCTAAAGAAGGCTACTCGTTCATTTCTATTACAAATCACTATCACACCGTCTCAATAATTTAAAGGTACACGGGTGGAGAGTTTTCATTGTTTCGCATGTGAAAAAAGTATATGCCATGTTATCTTCGCTTGCACTGACGTGGTATGTTGAGGGAGAGCGGATGCGACGTGGCATAGTGACACAGTCATATAGATACACATTAGCCTAATATATATATTTCTTAAACTAGTTAAGAGCATTTCCAAACCCTTTCACACATTTTTCATTCTAAAATAAAGTAATTCTAATTTGAAGTTCTTTTTTTTTTTGGACCTAATTCCAAAATTGAGCAATAAATTAAAAATCTTTAGTAAAATTTAGAGATCTTTATTTTATAGTTAAAATAAAATAGTGTTGGAAGGATTTTACTTCAAAATAGAGTTTTGAAGTGAATATATGAAATAGAGTTAGAGATGATTTTATAAGAAAAATCTTGAAAAGCTGCAAACTTGGCAAAACAACTATTTTATATCCCTAAAATCAAATATAAAGATTTTGAACGATGTTGAAACCAATTGTTGACTACACTGATATGGGTTGGGTTGTTCGTGAATTCTAACGAATTTGAACCACCCATGTGTACAATTGTCACATTGTAAAAACAAAATCAAAACTAAGCCATAGTAATCAAATTAGCTACTTTTTTTTTGTCTATTTCTTTTAATTGTTTGTTTTACATGAAATAAGAATATTTATTTTCTAAAAATGAATTATTGCTCGGAAACAAAGCACTTGTACCTAAAATGTATGTCTTCTTCGTTTAATTTTGCGAATATGAAGTATGGAAAGACCTAGCATTGTAATCCTTTGTTTCCAAACCACTGAAATAAAAACTGCAAACAATAAATTATCTTAATAGTATACAAAAGTATTGTATCTAAAAACAACAAATATAACACACACACACACACACAAAAAAAAAAAATTCTCAGCACAAAACTTTATACTAAAGACAGTTTAGTCGCTAACGACTGGAGGGTGGAACTAAGACTAACGACTGGAGGGTGGAATCTTAGTTCCAAATGAGTATATAATGAGATAGTGTTTCTCTTTTACGTCTAAAATGAGAGACTTCGAAAAACTAAATACTCGTTGAAATTTTCGAAACGCTTTAAACATTATGTTGTAATGTGTCTATCTTTGAACATGGAACTGATGGTTGACATCATGATGGGGTAAGCCCACGCATTGTGTTTGTTTGGTTTCCTGTGGCACTGGCACAAATTCATGACTCAAGTGCAGATGAAATATAAAGAACAACCCGATCATCAACTCTGCATGACCTGAGGAGTAAATGTTTAAGATTTCGAGCAGAGGAAAAGCCAAAAAGTTAGCATTCGGGTAGAGCCTTTTTGTACTAGAAGGAAATATTTACACTCCTCCCATCTGAACCCATATGGATAAGTTGCCCGTAAGAAAATATTCCACCGGATTTTCAGAAATTCACATTATGGTGCATGTTTGGGATCATCTTATCTTTTCCTCTCCGTTTTGAGAGCATGGGCTGCTTAACAGCATGCTCTCCGTTTTCAGCTGGTGTGGTGCCAGAAACTGTCTCTTCTAGGGGTTCCATTGCAACGAATCGATCCTTGCATGGCTAGATCGATTAGCATTCATGGCTGCTCTGAAACACTTGCACCCTCATCCCAAGGTATAGACGGATCAACTCTCGGTAACTCATTTTTATAAACTACTTTTGAGTTTTTATATTATTATCCAACTATCTGTAAATTGTATCGGTTTCGTGCTAAAATTAGAGTGGACAGAAGGACTCATGCATCAATACATTATTATCCTGCTCTACTAATTGTTACAATATCATGATCTGGAAATTTTGAAATTCTCGTTTTGTGTTACTGGTCACATTTCCATGCTCTTGTCCCATTCTTTGATACGTTGTTTAAGTCAACCTTCACCTTTTCACGGTACCCATGCACAAAACTGGTGGCATGTTGTTACTTAGAAAGAGAGTCAGCAATGAGTAAAGCGCGCAGAGGAGATTTTGTTTTTTTTTTTTTTTTTTTTTTTTTTTTTTTTTTTTTAAAATTTGTTATTTTTTTTTTTATTTGTGTTTGGTGTTTTTTTTTTTTTTTTTTTTTTTTTTTTGATCATCACATCTAGAACGAGTTGGAGAAAGACGACACCGATATTTCTGAAGTAATTCTCTTTTCGATTCAGAATTTTTTATGATGTTGCTTCCTCTAACCAATATTCAACTGTCTTCAACTCTTAATTAGGTTTATCTCAATACGCTGTGCTTGTTGTTGCGTTTGGATTTAAGAGATGCCCCTTGATGGTTTTAAAGACCGTCTCAAAATCCTTGCAGTTCGTTTACCTGATCAAGTAAGTCATGCAATAGAGGTATATCATCCCATAATGGTTGCAGGTAAGTCTGTGTAGGCCTAGGTTATGTGATCTCCTGTTCAATAGGTATTGTTCTCCTGTGACTCGCTTTATTATCATTTAAAGAACAACTGGTATTTGGAGTGGCACCTCAATAATATTTGATAGTTTGGGCATTAGCAAATGATGGAGATACTACTTCAATAGCTCATGAGTTACTCTAGGGTCTAAAGTTCCGGTTATTAGCATGAATTTCTTTTCTTCAACAGTTTCTAATTGATATCAGATTTGTTGTGAACATGTGTTTGTTCTTGCAGAATATCGAAGATGAACAAGAACAATGTGATTATAAACCAATGTTAACGATCGATATGAATTTAAAATGGTTTCGGCTAGTGAGATATTTAAGAAATAAATATCTATATATGTAATGGAGTAGACACTCAACTTACACATATCGAATTACCTATAATTTAGCAACCCGAGCTTTGAACTGTCTGATTGTTTCATCATGTTATAGCGGCCAACTCGGATAATAATACTAAAGGAGACCTTAGTTGTATGAAAGAATTAATAATAAAACAACACATCATCTTTTACTCGAAATAAGCATAGTATGTTACGTACTTGACTCTTCTTTTATTATTTTTTTTCTTTTCTTTCAAATATGGGTATGAGCTAGAGAACCAAAATGAGTGACCAAAAGTGAAATTTCTGTTTGATATTAAAGTTTGAGTATGTGTGCATTCATCAATCTCTTAAGTAAAAATTGCAATGCATGAGAGGGTTTGATGCGTTTCATGTCAACATCCATGACTCACCAATTGTTGTTTTTCTTCTTATAAGTAAGTACGTTAAATTACTGCGAATAACCTAACTGGAAGAATATTCGTGTAGCCAAATTATTAATTTTATCGGCTTAGTTTAGCTATATATTAACTCCAACCATACTACGCAATTAATTTCTTTTTATTACTACTTTTAAAGAAAAAAAATATGATAATGTGGACCAATTAATGTAAATTTGGTGGAATGAAAAATGTTTTTGACAAATGAGTATCAGTTAATCCTCAAGTCACTGATCGACTTACTCAGTTACTCGAATGATCAATTCTTAATTTCAATTTCTAATAAAATAAAAACAACAAAAATAATTAATTAAGACATTACAAATAAATTAAGAGAAACATTCTGGAGGAAACCATTAATCAAATGGTAATTACGTCAATGGTTTAAGAAATTTTATAGTATGTGAATAAGGTGGGCAAAAAAAACGGAACCGAATATCTGAACTGAATCCATCCATAAAAAACTCGAACTGAAACCGAACCGTCACTATAAAAATACCCGAATAGAATTTTTTATAGTTTTCTTTTTGATAAAATTTGATACACAATTCAATCCGACCTGTACTTCATAAGCTAATAGTTATTCATGATCAGCATTGCATCATATATATATTCACAGACGAATACGGTTCTGATCTGGTCCTCTATCTATTCACTGCCTTGAGCAGTGAATCCTCTTTTTTTTTTTTTTTTTTGTCAACAGTTAATTCTCATTATTCCAAGTTAATATATATGACCATGTACATAGTTTCATATATGGACTCATCAGAATAAACTATTTAATTAATCACTGGAATGAAATACCAAAACTATATATGTATATATATATATATATATATGTTTTGATAATCTTTATTCTACAAAATTTTATGATAGTTTTAATGATAAGTGGTATATAGTATGTGAAGATCCACAACAAAAGTGGTGACTAAAAATCTTGACAAACATAATCGAAAGATTAATCCATAGAATCATAATAAATGTAGAAAAAAAAAACTCAGTATAAACTATACTATGAAGTATGTGTTGATGGTGTTAGTTAATAAAGTGTGTTGATGGTGTTAGTTGTTGGTGAGAATGGCCCAAGTTCCCAAAGGGATTGATTGTAGTTCTAATGAGATGAAAACGTTTGTGGCCTGGGGCTCTCTTTTTCTGATCACATCATGCCCAAGTAGGAGCGGTCACCAAATCCTACCAAGTTTTGATATTATTAGGGACAAAACAGTTTTGACATCAAAAACAAGAATAGTTTGACATCAAAAACAAGAATAGTTGGTGATTTATGAACTGTCGAGATTTAATTGGAACATAAGGTACAAGCTATACATTAGCGTAGTGTCTTGGATTTGAATTAGACAGCGAACCACATCGTACATGTCACATTTTATCTTTCTCGTACTCTTTCAAACGAATCTTTGTTTATAAATAAAACTATTAATTTAATAAACAAACTCAAATCAATTTTTAGTATTTCAAATCTTATAATACTTTTTTTCATCAAACATTCATTAACGTTGTTTGTTTTCACCTTATTATTATTATTGCTTATATTTTGCATATATTTTTCTTATGTTTTACTCATTATTTGCTTAGTATTTTAATTTTAAAAAGTACAATAATTATAACGTATTGATAAAATTGTTGTCAAGACTCAAAACCTTGCATTATTCGATGTTTATATCAATTCTTTTAAAAAGTTTAAATCTTGTACTATCCGAAATATACTTCCTTTTACATTTTTGAAAAACTAACTCTTTTAAAATAAAATAAGTGGTTTCCTAATTTCTCTCGAATTTATCTACTTTTTCGAGAAAATAATTTACTTACTTTTGAAAACAATGAGCCGAATTAGTGGTTTTTATTTTATTAATCAGAACGATCATGTTTCCATGTTTTTATTGATATTTAACTTTATATAAATAAAAATATTAAAGTGAGAAATTACCAATTTATGATATTGTTTTGAAAAAATCAGTTTTGGCAATAAAAACATGAGATACAAGCGATACATTAGCGCGTGGTACCTTGGATTTGAATTGGACAGCGAACCACCCCTTACATAATGGCAACATAATGACAGCGAACCAGAACGATCTTGTTCATAAATAATATACCCACAGGTCAATTCTGCACACACAAAACATAATGGCAAGCAAAGGAAGTGGAGAAGGAAGAAAACTTAAGCAACATCCCTCCCAACGAAGTCAAGGAGGAAATCTCAAGCGACGTCCATGCTAGAAACCTCAGAATAGCTCTCGATCTCGAAGAGGAAGTCGCCAAAAAAATTGGTACTCCCCTCTCTCTCTCTCACACACCAATTTTACATATATTTATGATTAAGTAATGTTTTCATGTATAGGCTAAATTGGACAATATGTCACCCAATGAATACGTGGATTATCTTAAAGAAAAAAGAACTCAACTTATAAAAGTGAAATATAAAAAGAGCAACAACAAGGATTTTAGATATTGGAATTGTAGTTTTAGGTTTTGAAATTATAGTTTAAGGTTTTGAAATGACAGATTTAGGTTTGAAATAATAGTTTTAGACCATTTCCAGTAGGAAGGCAAATTTCTCATCCTATATTCCCTCCACATCACTTTATTCTCTTTCCACATCATTTCAATTTTTTAATTCACACCCAACTCCACAATAAGAAGACAAATTATTTTTTCTTTCCTCCAACTCATTTTCTCTTTCTTCCACATCACTCCATCATATATAATTCATTTTATATTTATTTATTTTATTTTTATTATTTTATATATGTTATACATTTTATAATAACTAATATATAATTTGTTTTTTTAATTAGAGTTGATTAATATATAAAAATATATTATTTTAGTGATTCAAATAAAATACTCATTTTCTAAATAAATAAACAACACTCGTTATTATTAATAAAGACAAACCAAACATACATAATTCATTAAAATCTTACAACAAAACAAACACCAAACATTAATAAACTTAGAAATAAATTTTGATATTTCTAATTGAGGGTTGCTCCGAATCTTTGCCAAATATGCTCGACGAGATCCTTCTTCAATTGAATATGTTGATCCCTATCACGTAAATTGGCTCTAACATGAATATCTGATTCTGACCGGCCTTGCACATGGACTTCAAATTGTGGTAATATTTGGGTGTCGACGTTGATCGAGGAGCTTGATGCAGAATTGTTTGAAGGTTCGAAGTCGATATTTTCCCAGTTTCGCGAATATGTATCACGTTCATCATCTACTATCATGTTATGTAAAATAATGCAGGCCCGCATTATTTTACCTAATACCTCGATATCCCACATTCTAGATGGTTGCCGAACAATAGCAAATCGTGCTTGGAGAACACCGAATGCTCGTTCCACGTCCTTCCTACATGATTCTTGTTGTTTGGCAAACAATTGTGCTTTGTCGCCTACAGGAACTTGAATTGACTGAACGAAGACAGGCCATTTAGGATAGATTCCATCGGGAAGATAGTATGCCCGATTGTATTGTCGACCATTTACGATGAAGTTCACCTCCGGGGCTTCACCGGAAATGATGTCGTCAAACACCGGTGACCTATCGAGTACATTAATGTCATTCAATATACCAGGCAACCCAAAGAAAGCATGCCATATCCACAAATCATATGACGCCACAACCTCAAGAATAACTGTTGCCGAGCCTTTGTGTCCACTAGTGAACTGTCCATGCCAAGCCTTGGGACAATTCTTCCACTTCCAGTGCATGCAATCAATACTACCAATCATTCCGGGGAAACCACGATCCTGACCAACTTGGAGTAACCTCTCCAAATCTGTCACATTTGGTCTTCGTAAATATTCATCTTGAAACAAGGTAATTATCCCTTCACAAAATTTTTTAGTACACTTGAGCGTCGTGCTTTCTCCAATCTTCACATACTCGTCACAAGCATCAGCTGGGCAGCCATATGCGAGCATGCGGAGGGTAGATGTGCACTTCTGAACAGGGGAAAGACCAGGCTTCCCAGAATTATTTCGTCTTTGAGTGAAGTAGACGTCGTAATTTGATAAAGATTCTACAATTCGTAGAAACAATGGTTTTTTCATTCGATATCTTCTTCGGAACTGCATGTCGGTGTAAGTGCATGACTCGTCAAAGTAGTCGGCCATGAGCCTTTGATGGGCAGCTACATGATCTCTATAGATAAATTTTTTGGAATGGGATCTTTCGTTTCTTCTTTGTAGTTCTTCAAGAAGTTCTTGTTGCCTTTGGATCAGAGATTCTTCCAACTTCCATTGTTGTTCGAACTCTTCGAAGTTAAACAAATTTGGTGGTACATCCATTGAATGATAAGAAGAATAAAGTATTAATGTTTGGAATGAGTTATGTTGATATGATGTGAACTACCATTTTTATAATAAATGAGCTCTGGACTCCAACCGTTTTACTTAACTAAATTGAATATGTAGATAAGTCTTGGGGGTATGATGAATTATTATCCTCATGGATCTCATCAATTATTCAATATTTGAATTAATCTTTTGCAGTGAGTAGTCATATCTTGTCGGAAGTAGTGGGTCTGATCAGTTATTCAATATTTGAATTAATATTTGCAGTGAGTAGTGGATCGACTGAAGTAGTGAATATGATCAATTATTCAAAATTTGCATTGAGTAGAGTCACAAATTATTTAACAAACACACAATTATAAATTTAGAACACAACATATTAAAACTAACGGTCAAACAACGCATTTGTCAACATCATGTAGGCTTCTTGTTCTGCATCATCACGAGATTTGTTATGCAGTTGGATCCACAACTCCATGTTCTTAGAACGTGCAACTTCCTTCTGGCTAGCAGACAACTCTAAGATAGCTGAAACAGTGTTTGTCCTGTTTCGTTGAAGGTTTTCATGAATAGAGGCTAAATTGGCCAACTCTTCTTCGATGGCATGCTTTGATCTTCTGGTATATTTACTGGAAGAAGCTCTAGCTTTCTTCTTCGTTGCCTCCCTACCTTCTGGACGAACAAGGGACTGAAATGGTGATTCAACATCATCACTACCACTTTTTCGCTTAGAACCACTACTACCAGATTCATTTGATCCCAACATTTTTCTGCTGTTGGTGGTCTCGTTCACGTACTTAGCAATTTTCCCCCATAAAGTATCACCTTTTTGATTATTCCCCAGTTCACTATCAGTACTGAAGTGGAAATAACCATTTAGTAGCGCTTTGTTGTCTTCAGAACTCCAAGTAGTGTAATTTGCCCTCTTCTTTGCTGATTGTTGGGTTGGTTGAAGAATAGGAGTATCCCCGCCAGCATCTCCCAAAGAGATTTGGGTGCAAAATTGGGGGGTTTCAGTCGATCCACTACTAAAACCGGTTGGCTCGTTAATGGGTTGACTGTTAGGATAAGTCATATTTGGTGAATCGTTGGTGTTTCTTGGAACTGGTGGGTAGCCATATGGCATATATGGATGATTGTACGGGTATTGCATGCCAAAATTTGGTGGCATCATATATGGCATTTGAAAATTTGGATGCATTCCCGAATTCATAGGATTTTCTGGGAGTTGTGTATTTGGATTTGGTGGTTGTATGTTTGGATTTTGAGGGTTTGGAAAACCGTAATTTGGTAGGAAATTGTAATTGCGAGATGGATCCATAAGGATGTTGAAAATTGAAAAAAAAAACACCAAAGAGAATGATAATGTAGGAGGAGAAATAAAAAAAGTGTTAAAACTTGAGAGTTTTTTTGGTGTCCAAATGTTATAAACATAAGCTCTATTTATAGATGTTAAAAAATAAAAAATAATTGTGTAAAAAAAAATTGTTGTGATCAATTATTGGATAAAAATAGCATTTAAAAAAAATGGGAAAAAGAAAAAAAAAAAAAAAAAAAAAAAAAAAAAAAAAAAAAAAAAAAAAAAACAGCTAACGAATTATAACTTGCGACGTCATTATTGTGTCAGAATTTCATGCTAGGCAAATTTTGCCTTCCGACATGTCATTTTGCTTTTGATAATTTCCTACCTATTGGATCTAATAACACCCCATTTCCCTAGCTATTGCGTTTGGTCTTAGGTTTTGAAATTGTAAATTTAGGTTTTGCAATGTTGGCAGGTTAGCATTCTAAGGACCGACGCTGCTTGGAACCAGAATATCTTGAAGGCTGGAATAGGTTGGTTTATTTCTGAATCGAACGGTGACCCAATTGCGCAAGGATCTGATTCCTTCAATTCCATTAATTCGAGTCTCAAAGCTGAAGCCCTAGCCTTACTGACGGGGTCTGAGAGAAGCTTACCGACGTGAGATAAGGAAGATATGTGTTTGCTCAGATGCCCAAATCCTTATCAATGTTCTAAAGGGAAGACAAAAAATGATGCAGATCTATGGAATAACGGAGGATATCCAATTTCTAGCCTTGAAATTTGAAGAATTAGAGTTTAATTTCATACCCAGGGAAGAAAACAGAGTTGCCGATTTACTAGCTAAATCGACTCTCGCTTCCTCTGTTTGTAATGAAACCAATGTGTAAGCTAATGATTTATAAAATTAGCTTCTTGCCCAAAAAAAAAAAAGTTTTGCAATGTTAGATTTTGGTTTTGAAATTGTAGTTTTAGGTTTTGGAATTGTAGTTTTAGGTTTTGGAATTATAGTTTTAGGTTTTGGATATGTAGATTTAGGTTTTGAAATTTAGTTTTTGGAATTTAAGTTTAAGTTTTGAAATTGTAGTTTTAGGTTTGAATTTAAGGTTTTAAATATAGATTTACTGATTTAGAGTTTAAATTTTTACAAAACGGAATTTTTTTTTAATCGGTCGATTTTTTTTAAAGTCTAAAATTTGTCGAAAATTAAAAAATAAATTTGATTGAACAGTAACGACCACTCAAACCGACCGTTTCAAAATGGTCAATAAATCATCGAAATGACCTAATTTCTTGTAGTGTTCTCTCTCACACACATACTCATTTGTTTTTGTATGTGCATGTTCTAATCATTTTTGTGTCTTTCTTTTGTGTGTGCATCTTTCTTCTTCTATCTCTCTTTGCTTCTTTCTTCTCTTCTTTACCTTAATTAATCAAAATAATTAATATAATTTATGTGTTTTATTTACATGCACGCAACACTCATCAGTTAAATACTATGTAATTTTTCTACCAACAAAAAAAAGAAAAAAAAAACTTAAAATACATATAATAACATAAGAATGGATTAAGGAAAAAGTAAAAAAAATAATAATAATAATAGTTAGGTAGACGTACGAATTAAGGATTTTTTGTTTCTACAAGCCTTATCAGTCCCAAAAACCCTTGCTGGTTAATATCTCAACTTGACTTTCTAGAGTTGTTTATTGTTTATTCTGATTTTTTTTTTTTTTTAATTTCTTTTTTGATAAGTCAGTTAGTTTACTTTGGATAAATAAAAAATCATGAAGTTTCTCAGAAAAAAAAAAAAAAAACTAAATTAATTAGGTTAAGAGTTGCATTCTACATGATTTATGTTTCAGGTAAAGAAGACGGGTCATGGGTGTCTTGATGAGTTGCATAATCCGCGTGTCTCAATTATCCATATAATGAAATGCGGATTAAATTAGTCATTTTGTGAAATTTTGTAATCACCGGTCAAGCAATAATATGCAAATCGATGTATTCATAGCTTTGCGAGTCTATATATACATCCTCAATGCCAAAGGTTATAAAAAGTTATGGATGCCACCTTATATAGGCGTTGCGATTTGAAAAATTATCAAGCTCTTCTCTTATCATCATTTGAAAAATTATCACGTTGTTTCATATATTGTAGAGTTAAAAACTTTGTAAACACGATCGTTTTTGCACATACAGAGACGAAATCAATAACAAATGATCGACATCGAAATGATTCAATATACTATTGAAAAAATCACAACACAAGGCGTATTAAATAATGTGCTTAATTATCTTTTAACACAGAATTGAGTAATTGTAGAAAAGGATCAAAAGCCTTTGGCACCAGATTCTTTCAAAACGGGAGGTTGATCAGCCATAGATAAGCAGTATTTAGCAATCTCTCTGAACTTAGGAACGCTTCTCAAATCCACTTTTGTCCCATCTTTCAAAGTGATGATGATGTCACCCCATTCTCCGATGAACCTCGGCACAACTTGAACGTCCTTTATCACTTTGTACGAGAAATCGCTCCGGTCTTCTCCGGTGAGTCCCGAAATAACCGTCACGCGGAGGTTTGTGAACCTGTAACGGAGGTTAAAGGCTCGAGACACTGAGGCTAAGGTTAGTGGAAGCCACAGGATGGTTAGACCTAGGATGAGATTGGCTAATAGATCTCCATAATGAGCTCCACCGTCGAAGTAGACAGTTTCTTTTTTCGCCGGTTTGGAATCGGAAGGAACGGTGGATGCGGAGGAAGCTAGTTGCAATCTCTGAATGTTTCTTTGTGGTAATTTGGTGGAGGGAGAGAATGAAGAAGCGGGGAAGGAGAATGTTGTAGAGAGGAGGAGAGATTTGCGAACGACGGAGGTTGCGGCGGTTGACGGCGGAATTGATGTAGAAGCTGCCATTAGAGATGAATCGGTGTGTGTGTGTTTGGAGATTGGAGCGAAAGAGGATGACTTCACATTTTGTTAGTTTCGAGTTTTTGGCACACGTGGCCAAAGCTCTATGGAAAGCACATCTATCCAAATATTGAATCAATATCAACCGTAGAAATCAGAAATCAAATCAGACAAAAAGATGACTGATTAAGTAATGTAGGTAATTTAACCAAGTAATGAAGATAAGCTGAAGAGTATAAGAATGTAGGTAATTTAACCAAGTTTAGATCAGCATACCATGTGCGAGTATACTCTGTTTAGGATTCTTTACAGTATTCGTTTTGATAAAATTTGATACACAATTCTTATCCCACCTATACTTCATAAGCTAGTAGTTTATTCATGATCAGCTTTGCGTCATATATATTCACAGACGACGAATACGGTTCTGATCTGGTCCTCTATCTATTCACTGCCTTGAGCCACGGCTACCGAGATCAGATGCAGCTTTAGCCGCTCGCTCTAACGCACCGGACAGCCAAAGAGCTCCGCTGGAGAAATAACTGCTATTGACAACACTAGTTGCAGCCGCTGCCGCGGTTCTTCCTGTGGCGGAGATGGCTGATTTAGCCGTGTCTGAAACATGGTACCTTTGATCAGTCATTCTGACAGCTTCAAGACCGGTAAAGATTTTGTCAGTGAGACCGATCCTCTGTTCTAGTTGGGATACTCTAGCCATCGCCGCAGCTGATACGCCGTGGGATTCATCAAAGGTTTTAGCTTTGCTTAAAGCGTCTTTGCCTAGCACGAATCCTGTGGCAAGCATTGTTTTCACCACTTCTTGAGCTTTTGTCACTGCTTCTCCAGCGTTGAAGTCGCCTCGTTCAGCATGCGGCTACATGATTGAAGAACGAATGAGCTTTAGAAATGAGACCAAACATCAAACTTCAACACAAAGACTACTGAACCAGTGAATGTAAGATTCTAGTATTTAACAAAACACAGAAAGATCAAAACTGAGAGATATGTCAAAAGAGATTCATACATGTGAGTTTGATTCATCTTCAAACCCCCGCGGAGTCCCATTCCAGAAGTCAAACTCTTCGTGATGTTGTCCCCAACGAGTAATGCAAACACGCTGATCCAATATTGTTGCGCCCTGAATATAGCGAGAGTTCCATAAGGACCGAGTTATTAATGCTCAAGAGACTCCCAAAAAGAAAGAAAAAGTGAATCAAATCGAAATTAACACTTACACTTAGTAAAACAGCAGTTTCTTGAGAATAAGAATCCTTGAACATCACATAAGCAGTACACGCTTGTCCACCCGACCTGGTTCTCGTTAAAAACATAACAAAAGTTTATCTTTTGCATCCAGAATATGCAAAAAAATCAATGTGAAATATCAAATCTGGTGGAAGTAAGATTCACCTGACAATATCAATATGTTCGATTGTACCGGAGAAAGAGAAGAAATCGATAAGATCTTTCTCAGTAACAGATGGAGATAACCCAGTAACTTCCACACCATATCCATTTTGATGATCCATCTTTGCTCGCTCAACAGCTGAAAATAGAAACCCTAAATATTTCAACATAACCGAATTCGACAGAATGATTAGTTCAAGTTCGTGATCAAACTTCGGGAACTAGACGAAATCGTATATAGTGTTTCCGATTTAGCTTTACATTGAAATTTCAATTCTGGAATTTCAAGAGCAAGAACGGATTGCAAAATGCATCGAGAACACCAAATCGTTGATTCCCACATCGTATTACTATAGATCTAGAGAAGAATTTCAAAGAAATCGAAGGATCGAAGTTACCTGTTGTTGTTGACCAACACACAAACACACACACAGAAGCTTGAAAGAGAGACAAAAAAAAAAAGGTTGTGATGAACTGATGATGTGAGTGGGAAGGACTTTTCAGTGAATGAAACAGACGCAATTTGAAAAGTATAAACGGCGTCGTATAATATAGCTCAATATTGGGCCTTTAATCTTATGAGTGAGCTCATATTGTAAACGATTCTACATATATATATATATATATATATAATATTCCTGCATGAAAGGCCCAATATTGTTTGATTATTTCCAGTACAACATAAACAACCATAATCATAAATTATTTTTTTTAAATAATTTTACTCTTGCTTGGTTTTTACACAAGCAATACATCCGATGTTACTTCAAGAAACTAACTTGTTCATCTTATGCTGTTTATTAAATTTCATTTATTACAACATGTTAAAATAATTAGAATAATAATTTATAGTTTCAACAAGAAGAAACAATTTATAGATAGATGATTCTAACATTCTAGAACCTTTTCTTTTTTATCATACCTTTGTTTTGCATATACATGTTTAATAAATCGTAAATGTTATCTATCCAACCGTCCAAAGTCCGAACAGGTAAAAGATTTTTTCTCCTTGATAACTTTTTTAAATCTCGTAAGAGATATATTGACAATAGGAGAAAAATAAAAAGACGTGTGCCTAACAAATGTTTGATGTATTGGTCAAAAAACGCAAAGAACATTATTATTCTTGCATATGAGCCGTTGGCGAAATCAATACTTACGTCTCTTTTTCTCCATCTCTCATTGTCCCTTCCTACTTCTTTCCACGGCCACGTGCATCAAACTTCAGATTGATCTAAGAACCTAAAATTTTATGTGTGGTTCATCTTTGTATCTTCTGACTCTGTTGGCAGTATTGCTATGTATTTTTCATGGAAAACAAAAATTCACTGCTAGAAATATGTCTTTTTACATATTTTTTTCTTATAGTTTCATTTTACATTTCCTACCAATATTGAACAACAATAAGGTGCTACTATAGCTTTAGAAGTTCAAGTATGTGGATTATGAAACTTTCAAAATATTACATCTATAAAAAAAATAAGACCAGTATATTTAAGAAAAATAAATACTTTATATATGTTATAATTAAATTACAGGGAATATTTGAGTATTGTTCCAAGTCCAAGAACCATTATCTTCACCATATATGAGTTAGAATTAAAAATAAAATGTTGACCATTGACTAAAGTACCTATTCTATTATTCTATAGCTAGGTTAGACTTTTTTATTCGGATTTGAATTTCATAGTGAATGAATATCATAGAAAGATTTTGATATTGAGTTGACGTCAATTCGGAAATCTACAAGACTACAACGTGTTTTGATCAAACTCACCTAATTTTCTTAAGTCACAATTTTCTTTTTTGTCTTTAATTGACTCGATTTTAGTCGATTCAAATATCACATACCAAGTTGATATCTCCCATTTTTCCTCTATTGTTAATAATGTTTATTTGATTATTTCGTTTGTATTATATCTAGAAAGCTTTTTCATATGTGATTCTTAGTGTCTTCTATGCTTAGTCAATGATAATCTTTGTCAACTAGCCTAAAAGAAACTCTTTTTTTTCTGGGGTTAAATTCCGGAGTTCTGAACCTTTGTGTTCTATACATTTATCCCCACACCGGAACTAAAATGACCGACCAGAACCAACTATTATTGGATGTTACTCACGTACTGTTTCGCTTCGTATTAACAAAACCAATACCCAAAACAAAACACAAAATGTATTAATACGGAAAAAAAAGTGAATGTATTTAAGACAATTATCATAATGTGTTCAGCTTATACGATATACATTTTATATTATCCATAGACAGAAAAGTTTAGAAGACTAGGTGTAATTAGTTAGTTACTTCAAATCTATTAAATCTTGAGTTTTTACGAAGAGCACGTGTTGAAATTCGACGTTGACTTGAATGACTAGGCATTGCCAAAAGAGAAAAAAAAGAAAAAGAAGTAAAGGTATTAGGAGCCACCACGTTATCTCCTTCTGACGGATAAGTTAAAACAATTAGCTGGTATAACAATATATACATACATACACACAATACTTTTTCGATTTTTTGGTAAAGAGCAGAAAATACTGTAATGTGTTGCAACTTTGGCTTGTAATGATAAATTTTCAACCTAATATTTCTGTTGCTAATTTTGTCTTTTTCCTCAATAGTGGATACAGATGTAGCGTGGGCTGTCACCCATCGGATGATGGCTCGTCAAGTAATTAACTATTCAAAAATGGGTACAAACAAATTTTTGGTGATTCTCTTTAGCAATCTTATACCCTTCTTATGTAACATAATACTCAGAATCTAAATAACACTTTTTACATATATAAATTAGGAATGTAATCATCAATTAAGTCACTTAACTTAAGAGAGATTAATGTGGAAAGAAAAGGAATGTGAATAAACAATACAAACAGATCACGTGGACAGCTCTTAGGACTTCACTTTCAGACACAAGTCACTCCACTAAGATACGCCCAAAAAAAAAGGTCACCTATTCGATAATTTTAGAAGAAAATTCAAAAGCAATAAAAAAAATAGAAAAAAAGATCTTTACTACCAATAGGCATTATTCATTAAAAACGAAAAGAGGAGAGAAAAGTTTACCATATGAAAATAGAAACAATCCATTGGGATATCAGTTCGTTTTTAAGGTTATATGCATTTCTGCGGGTACAAACAAATATCGTTGATAAGTTACATAATTTAAAACTCATATTGTTGACCATTGACTCCCAAATTTTACAAAACTTGGACATTTCGAGATAAATACGTCCACAAACGTTATCTAAATTTGTATTCCGAAATGATTATTATAATACCTTAAATGTCCCAACCATTAAATTTATAACTTATAAAGTAGTACATAAAATATAGATCTTAGATCTCTTCTATACGACGTCGAACTCAATATCTGTTTTCTTTTTCATTGCACATTGAATTCTTTTAAAGGGTTTCATGAGCTTTGGGAAACTTTGTTGACGACTTGACGTGTATACCTATTTTCATTTTTAGTCAACCAAATACCATACTGTATAACCCATGCCTTAAGAAGATAAACAAATAAGCATAAACAATTCGAAAATTAAGAGATAAACCGGTTAGAAAGATATGCAAATTATTTGATTAGATTAGTCATAACTCTTACGAGTAATAAAGCACTTTTCTACCGTCCAAATAATGTTTAAGATGGATCTCACACGTGCCAATTAATGAGTGGATTACAGCTGCCAAGATGCAACTCGCATTAAATTATAATAATCCTTTAGTTGCACGCTATAATCTTTCGGCGCGACTTAAGCTTCGATTTATAAATTTTATAATCAATGGGTAAAAATATGTAAGGTAAATTATGGTACGATGCGATCCGACCTTTAGTAATAATATATGGAATATTTACTAACCTTTTTAATAATATTATGTTTGCGCATTCGGATATTCGGATCGGATAGTTCAGGTATCGATTTCTAATATCTGAATAGGTACCGAATTTTTTTCAGGTCGGTTCGGATCGGTGTTTTTGGATATCGGATATCAGGTATTTTCAGATATTATCCGAACTATCCGAATACTCGAAATTTTATCCGAAACTTTATCCGAACTACCCGATATTCGGGTAGTTCGGGTCGGTATTTTTGGGTATTGGATATTACCTGAACTATCCGAATATCCAAAATTTTACTCGAAACTTTACCCGAACTATCCAAAATTTTATCCGAACTACCCAAAATTTTATCCGAACTACCCGAACTACCCGAAATTTTACCCGAACTATCCGAATATCGGAAATTTCACCCAAAAATTAATCCGAATATACCATTACTAACCGAACAAACTCTTCTACATCCTACTGACTTACTCTCAAGTTTCGGTATTTCGGATATCCGAATAGGTATTCGGGTATTATCCGAACCGATCCGATACCTGAACCAAATTCATCTAAGAACCGAACGGGTATTCCAATATACCCGAAGTTTCGGATTGGTTTGGGTAGGATAATTCGTATCCGGGTATTATGTTTAGGGCTGAATAATATGTGTTTTGATGTGTTATGTTATGAAGTACTTACATTAATATAGCTTTCCGTTTAACAATATTTTTTCTATACGTTTTATCCAAAAGAACTTTTTTTAAAAACACTTTATATAATTAGCTTCGATAAATGTATATATATCTAATTATGTCTATGTAGCTACGAAATTACTTGTTTTAAACCCCGCTAAGAGGATTAATGACCATTTCTTTTACGAAACATGTTTAAATAAGTGCATGCTGCTAATTAAAAATATTGGAAGTTCATAGAATGCGATGCATTCACATGTCAATCTGAGAGATTTCAAAGATAAGACAGTATACAATTTTTTATAATAAAATGATAGATCACTGTTACATTCCTAGAAAAGCGTCGGTCCATTAAAAATAAAAATTCACTAAGATCACGGAGAATAGTCCACTGTTAAACCGAAATTATCGTTATTATTATTGTAATTGACTTTTATTTTATAAGATTTCTAGAAGTAGATGCTAATCAATTTCTCTCATTCTTTGAAAATGTCCCTCAACTAACGATAAAACACATGTAGATGCAGAAAATATGTTAAAACACACACACGTCTAAGAAAACGGACGAATAGTATTTTCTTGATGAGATAAAAGAGCCCACCACATCAGTTTATTATTTCTGGTCAACGGATCAACGCCCACCACATCATTAATGCAGTAATCTCTGTAATACCACTAGTAATAAAAAATTAATAACGATTGTATTGAAATGAATACTAATACACTAATTTCATGATTTATGGGCAAAAATAAACTCCCACGTGCGTCAACACGTGCTCCGTGACCCTAGATCACTTTGTCGACAGCTTTCTCGTATTCCTAATTTATCTGTTCAGCTTATTCAGATAAACATACATCCTCTTTCCCGTACAGTTTTTAACTGAAATGCTATATTCGAAAAACAGAAAAATTAAAGTATTATATTCCATGGAAAAAAGTACTATATTCCTAAATAATGTATTGTGGAAATGCGTATATGTCCTTTATCTGTCCTCCAATACATATCCACTAATTATATTCCATTGACACAATTTCAAACCAAATTAATATATCTGGCCTAGGGTAGTTTCTGTACTGTTTTAGTAGTGTGGTTCAAAATCGTTTTAATGTATTGTTTTTTGCATAATAGAACAACTAGAATCGTTCGAGAGAGAATATTAACATGTTTTGGTGGAGAGTACATGGTCATGTAAAATGTACATTAACCAAAAAAAATCATATGTAGTTATAAATAGAATCTAGAATTTACAGTAGAATTTCGTAGTTATAAAAAACAAAATCGACAATAATTGTGAATAGAAATGGGCTTTAAAATATAAATTCGATTTTTACTTGTTTGTGGAAAAAATGAAGAGATGTGTATGACGTACATCTGTAAGAACAAAAGAAAAAAAAATGTGACGTACATAAAGGTTTTACTACAAAGCAAATTTAACTACCTTTGACCAAAAATAACAGGTAAAAGTACTGGAAAACTTTTGAAACACTTCAAGTTTAAACACTTCAAACACTAGAAAACAAAACAAAACTAGAAACAGTTTGAAATTTTCTTGATATTTAATACGTTTTTTTGAGGGTAAAATATTTCCTTTTATGATAATCTTATCTGAATAATTTAGACTCCGGACGTCATGTAGAAAGAAAAAAAAACCTCTAAACAAATAATTTTTTAATTATTTTTTTTTTAACCCAAGAAAGAAAGTAAACAAAAGAATAAACAGGGGAGAGAGAGAAGTTGAATCCTCCACCTCCAAAGATTTTAACTTTGAGCCCTGAGAGAAGAAACTCATTACGCTTCACTCCGTTTCGCAGAGAGTTTCCTGGAGACTACAATTGAAATTTGTTATCTTTTTTTTTTCTTTCGTTAATCCAAGTCCGTAATTATTATATAATCTCTTCTAAAGTTCTAATTCTCTTCGTTGTTCATCTTAAAGATTCTCCATTTTTCTTTTTTTTCCTTCTTCTTCTCTTCTTCTCCGTCGAGGAATAATATTCAGATCAGTTATTCCTACGGTTTTGAGTTTTTTTTTTTAATTTCTGGGTTTTCATTTTTGTTTTTGAGGTCAAATTGGGTTTTCTCTGAAGATCTGATTTTTTTTTTGTCTTCTGGCGATTGGGTTTTGATGTTTCAATAAAGAAACAATTTTTTGGTTGTTCTGAATCCATTTGGACGATCTAATCGAAAATGAGAATACTCTGAATCGTCTTTTGATTGATGTTTTTGAGATGTCTCAGAAAGTCTCTCTCTTTTTCACTTTGCATTTTGTGTTTGGTTTCGATTTGATTTTCTAATATCGGAATCTGTACGGGAGAAGATGGTGGAAGATCGGACGTATTTGATATCAAGGGTTTTCTCAAGTTCTCGTCTTTCAGAATCAAAGTGGCCTTACATGTTTCCAGAAGCACAAGATTCCTCTGACTCTAAGCTCAGCAATGGCAAAAGAGCATTGGATGATGTTGATGAGCTCAGACAGAGCAAGTCTCTCAAATTGATGGGATTGTCAATTCATGGGAATGATTCATTTGATGATTCCAATGAAGCAGAACAACAAGACCAAGAACAATCTGATTCTAACAATGGTAATGATGGCGATTCACTTATCAACGATATTGGCAGGGACAATTCGATAAGCTGTTTGATCCGTTGCTCGAGGTCTGATTACGGCTCCATTGCTTCCTTAAACCGGAGTTTTCGGTCTCTGGTGAAGTCCGGAGAGATCTACAGACTGAGGAGGCAAAACCAGATTGTTGAACATTGGGTTTACTTCTCTTGCCAGCTCTTGGAATGGGTTGCTTTCAATCCTGTTGAAAGAAGATGGGTGAATTTGCCAACAATGCCTTCAGGTGTTACATTCATGTGTGCGGATAAAGAATCGCTAGCTGTTGGCACGGATTTGCTTGTTTTAGGCAAAGATGATTATTCTTCTCATGTTATATACAGATATAGTCTTTTGACTAACTCTTGGTCATCCGGTATGAGGATGAATTCGCCGAGGTGTTTGTTTGGCTCAGCGAGTCTAGGAGAGATTGCGATCTTTGCAGGTGGTTGTGATTCTCTTGGCAAAATCCGTGATTCCGCTGAGATGTATAACTCCGAGCTTCGGACTTGGACTACACTTCCAAAGATGAACAAACCGAGGAAGATGTGTTCGGGTGTTTTCATGGATGGGAAGTTCTATGTGATAGGAGGAATTGGCGGAAATGACTCTAAAGTCTTTACTTGCGGTGAGGAGTTTGATTTAGAGACCAAGAAATGGACTGAGATCCCGGAAATGTCGCCTCCAAGGAGCCAGGAAATGCCAGCAGCAGCAGAGGCGCCGCCTCTAGTTGCGGTTGTGAATAATCAGTTGTACGCTGCAGATCATGCTGACATGGAAGTGAGGAAGTATGACAAGGAGAGTAAGAAATGGTTCACTTTAGGGAGATTGCCTGAAAGAGCCGACTCGGTTAACGGTTGGGGATTAGCGTTTAGAGCTTGCGGTGAGCGGTTAATTGTGATTGGTGGTCCTAAGAATTCAGGTGGAGGGTACATTGAGCTGAATTCTTGGATACCAACGAGTGATCGAAGTCCGCCTCTATGGACATTGCTCGATAGGAAACATTCATCGAATTTCGTATACAATTGTGCGGTGATGGGGTGCTGATAAAGGTTTCAACAATAAAATTTCAGATGATTTTTAAGATTCTCTTGCTGTTTGGGAGGCCGAAAGTTGCAATCTTTTTTCTTATTTTTTTGGTTATAAAAGAAATTTATTTCAATTCAATTGGATACAATCATCTTGGTGGTATTGTAAGATTCATGGAATGAACACAAACAGGTTTTGTAATAACTTTGGTTGAGAAAGTTCAGAATCAAGAGTTTTTCACTTCTGTCATAAGTTGTTGAATTTGTTTTCTAAATATAATGTTTTTGGTCATTTCTCGTAATGTTTTTATATCATTCTTTTTTTCCGCAAAGAGAATATATCTGTGTTCTGAGTTTCTCCTCTCAATTCCCAGAAAAGAGAAGAGAAAGAGCTTTTAATCTTAATAGTTGTAGTTTCTAACATATCTTGATCTTTTACTTGCAAGTAATACCCAAAACTTTTTCAAAATTCTCTTTCCTTTTCTTTTGGTTCTCTGTTTTTGGATTTTTGGTTCTTTCTTCAGAAAATGGTTGCAATAAATTCTTTGAAAAGTAAAAAAAACAAAGATGGATTTATACATGAAAATGGCAGTTTGAATCTGATTTTGACGTGTAGGTCTCTGTCATTTTCTTTTGGATCCCTCAGCCTTGTATATAATTCATGAGATATTAGATCATAAATATTAAAAAGGACAACCACCTAACGTTAGCTAGATTTGCTAATTTCAAATCTATTTACCTTTTATGCATACTAAATAAAGAGATATCAAAACAAAAATGGAGAAGAATGATCCAATCACCCATCTCTAATTAAAACTTCAATTATCTATAAAAAAAACTTTCATCCCGTTTCAAATTTAAGAGTCGTTTTATCACTTTTTGTAAAAATGTTAAATGAACTGTCCATTAATAAAATAAAATAAGACTTTTAGAAATTATTATGCTTTACATTTTTGTTAATACTAATTAAAGGAAAACAACATTTCTTGTAAAACATAAGAAGTTAAAATAAAATGGATAAAGAATCAAACTTTCTGTTTTCCTAAAGAATATAACGTGAACAAAGTTTTAACCATCTCTGATAATTTTTCAATATAGCATACAAAACCTTTAATTTTACTAGTGTGCTGCGTGAGTCTATATCATTTTCTCACTTCAGATTCGATCTCTTTCGTTAAAACATAAAATACAAGTAAAAGAAGAGGGAGGATTTCGCATATATCAGACCTCCAGTCAAAGGCTCAAAAGCAAACGACAAAACTGGCAAAAGTAGGTATCTGGTCAACAACGAAGGAGCAATATCATTTCAGAGCTTAAACAAAGAGTCACAAAACATTCAGAATGCTGATTGTGTCCAACTAAAAACTTAAAACAACGCAAGAGATATAAGGATAAGTAAAGAGTTTCAGATTGATTATACTTCTTCTTCACCGGAATGACAAGACTTCAGTTCTGATACTCTTCAATAGTGGGCTGGCAAAAAGGCACTTCCTGGCTGACGGTTAGCCAAAGGTCCATGACATGAGAGGAACTGCAAAAGAAACCAAAACATTGTTCAATTCAAGCAACAAAAGATGCTTCCAATAATGACTATTACTATTACTACAAACCAAAGAATCAAAGAGCGATAATTTGATGATAAACAATACCTTAGCGTTGACACCATCAGGAACAACCCGCTTCTCTTGCCTCAACTTAGTGAAGTCTGCTCTGTTAAACTTCGTGAAGCCCCTGAAATAAAATAAAAAGTCACACTTGATGAGTTAGCTAGCTTGTAGCCATAAAACAATCAAAACCCAATGTGAAAGGACAATCTTTAAACATACCATTTCCTACTGACAATAATCTTTTGACGACCAGGGAACTTGAACTTGGCACGACGAAGAGCCTCCTGAGCATGGTGACCATGAGCATCCTTGCAACGAACAGACAAAAGCACCTGTCCAATAGCAACACGAGCACAAGTACCCAAAGCTTTACCAAAAGCACCTCTCATACCAGTCTGAAGCCTATCAGCTCCAGCACACGAAAGCATCTTGTTAATCCTGAGAACATGGAAAGGATGAACCCTAATCCTCAAATGGAAAGCATCTTTCCCTGCAGATTTCACCATATACTTGTTGCAAGCAATACGGGCAGCTTCAAGAGCTTCACTTGAGACATTCTCCTTCTCCCATGAAACCAAATGGACACAGAATGGGAACTCATCAACACCTTTCCTCTTCATACCAACGTCATAGATCCTGATTTTGGGATCTGGCACACCACGACAGTATCGAGATTTTGGGTATGGCTTACCCTTGATCTGACGGTAACACCTCGCAGGTCCTACAACAAGATTCAGACCAAATTTATAAATCTCAAATCTGTGATTCAAACTCACATTACCATAATCATCACAGAACAAAAACCAATCAATTTGTATCAGAAGAGAGCTATAAACCTAACTAATTATCCGATGAATAGAGAAATCAATTGCAGAATCTCTAAATCGCAACAAAGGGGGAACGTTTGGTTAACTAAATCCATGGAGGAATTGGAAGAACACAGAAACCGTAACCGAGAGCACACGAGTGATTGAGAAACTTACTTCTTCCCATGGCGTCTCTCTTTTTACCTCCTCAGCCGAAAAGCGCGGCTGCTCGACGAAAAAACAGATAACCTAGAAAATGACTTCAATTTATAGATCCGAAATTTTCTAGGTCAACAAATAGCTGCAGTTTTTTTAGTGGTGGGCTTTATTTAAAGCCCATTATAAATGAAAGAGATTTGTTAGGGCCCATAGATTGTACAAGCTCGTATAGGGTTACGCTTTTTTCTCGTAAGAAAATCAACAATTTTTTTTTTTTGTAAAATGTTAAATTTTATACTATTTTCAATTTTTGACAGAAATTACAAAAAAGACGAAGAAGACATAAATACTAAAAATAAACTAAGACAAACAAGAAAACTTAAAATAATGAAAGAGAAAAACAACAGTAAAAAGAGCAAGATTGCACGAACAAGTATCAGCCGACTCAGAAACTCGAGCACAGAGAAGATCCAGATATCCAGTAAGAAAATCAACATTGTTTTCTTGATGATTGAATCGCGACACATAACGGCAGCTGCCAATCACTACCAATAAGTTGTATGTTCACAGACAGAATGATTAAGGTTATCTTGGCAAATGAGAATATTTATGAGAAGTTGAAATCTAAAGGTTCCAAATCTAAATGTTTTTCTTACATGTCTTGGGAAAAACTGTCTCTGAGCTTGCCAACAAATTGCATAAAAGTATTTTTTTGGCGTGCATCTTTTGTCCAGATATCTGAAGAAAAATGATTAAAAAAAAAGTTAGTAAATAATTACAATAGCTGACCATATAAACAATTGGTGAGGCTCCTTGATAATTCGTGATATAGCTGACCATAAACAATAGCTGAAAATATATGAATAAGAGTTCTCACCTTAACTACAGTGTGTCCCCGCTCTTGAGTAACCGTTACACTTGCTGTCGTTACCATCATCCACACAAAAAATTGCTGATTAGATAAACAAGCGGCATGCCTCTCCTTAATAAGAATTTTGATGCAGTGAATATCATTTCCAACGACTCTGGCAGCCCATATAGTCGGAGAACGAGACTCATATCTCTGTAAAAAGAAAAGTCATGGTTAGATTTGCATAGATATTGTTTAAATTAGAAATGAACAGAGATGACATTATACCTCATACGTATGAGTTGATACTCTGAAGATGACATCTGTAAAAATAAATGCCATGGTTAGATTTTAACATTTTCTAATATATATGATACACTTGCTAAAGTACAACTAAGAAAATGAAAATTTGTAATTCATTTACAAAAATGTTTAATGTTTCTTAATATTCACCTGAAATTTGTTAAGCTCTATTATTTTGTCATTTTATTGTTTTGTTATTTCATCATTCCACTAAGGCATCATCATTCCACTGTTCATCTAACATATTTGGCATCACTTATATATCTTATTCAGACCACTATACTATATTAATGTGCCATAAACAGTATAGAGTAAATTAAGAACAAACAAAAGAACGCGATGAAGATGATATAATTATGCATATGATTCTTCTTTGTATCTTCATCGTGTTCTAAAACCGGATAAGTATATATTATAAAATGTTGCAGAAGAATCTTTGAAGCTTAGAGTTCTAAAACCGAGATCCACTCTTGTATGTCTGAAAATGTCATGTACATTTTCCCCCATAACATTTCTTTATAAAGAAAACAGACAAACAAAATAAATAGTATGTGTCATAAAGGATTTGCTCATTGAGAATTTCCACAAAAGAACAGTGGAAAATATTTCTAAGTTAACCTTGAATGATTATCTTATTGCCCAAATTTCCAATTTATATGGTGATTTGATTTTGATGAAATCCGTAATTATATTCTTGAGATTTTTAGATTTAAAAAATAGTTGGAAGATAACAAACAAATCTTACGGAAACGAATTTACATATATCGAACTTAAAAGTATTAAAACAAAAAAAAAAAAAACTTAAAACCACACATCAAAGGTATTTGTTTTTCTTTGCTTTCTCAATTCCAAATTTCCCAAAGGATGTTCAGATGCTGCTTATACAAGCGTCTCGTGGCCACAAAAGAAAGAAAAAACACTAAGATCAAAATCCCTTCAGAGACAGAAACTGTGGAATTGCTTCCACACGACACCATAGAGAACATTCTCGAGAGTGTTCCAGTGAAATCTCTGCTTAGATTCAAAGTCCGTATTAAAACAATGGAAGTTGACAATCGAATCTCAATATTTCAAAGCTAAACAGTTGATATTTGGCGGGAAAGATATAGATATTCTTTTTGTGTCCAAGGAACTAACGACGTTGGAGTTGCCCTCATGAGCATGTTTTTACTGCTTCTGCTTCAAACATGAGAACGTTGGTGTTGGAGTCATCATCATTACTATCATCAGCACCATATTATTAATACTCGGTTTGTCATAATAGTTGTGACGGTCTTGTTTGCCTTTATGATTACCTCGTATCGAACATTGTGTTTAATCCCACAACTAGATGGCATCGAGGTTTGCCTCTCTCAAGTTTGCAACAACTCATTTTCGAGAGGCGTATTAGAGGAGAGATTGATCAATACCGCCCATTCCTTACGCTTGGATTCGGCAAAGACAAAATCAATGGTACATACAAATCTGTGCGAGAATATAACTCTTTTGAATTTGGTCTAGAAAACGCTACTACATGTGAAGGTTTCTTTTAGCACCAACTCTTGGAGGTATATTACTACTCCTCCTTATCGGGTTATTGCTTCCCCGTATCCTCTGTATTTACATGGATCGCTTTATTGGTTAACCGAGGAGAAAGAAACAAATTTTTTATCTGTAGATCTTCGTACCAAAACTTTTCAAGTCATCTCTGAAGCTCCTTCCGCGGAAGCAGGTCTTCATACCGGAACGTTTCAAATCATCTCTGAAGTTCCTTCCGCGGAAGCAACTCCCAAAGATATCATCATATGCAACCTGAGCAACTGCTTGTGCGTATCGATTTATAATCAGACCCAACAAGTGATATGGTCGTTCAAATCAGAGAACAAGACTTGGGAACAAATATATTCGATAGTGAATATTCTTACTCATTTATCACCACTAGCAAAATTTTGGAGAAGAATAAGCTTTTGTGTTCTGCTATTGTACATGGTACACACTGGTGATGTATGATCGATCCCACAACCAGATCTCTTTATTCAGTTTTCAGAGACGCTTTGGATTTCTCGTTTGTTATGTCAAGAGTTTAATCTCTAATTTGTAATTTTTCCACCATTTTCTTCTTATTGTTTGCTTCTCGTGATCCATCCGTTTGATTTAAATTTTAGATTCTTCTTGATTAAGTAAATGTATACATATCCAGTGGTCTGAAAATATACCCGGAGATATATTATAAAATGTTGCAGAACAAAATCATTGAAGCTTAGAGTTCTGAAACCAAGATCCGCTCTTGTATGTCTGAAAATGTCTGCACATCTTTTCCCCACAACCTATTTTTTCAAACAAAACAAACAAACAAAAAAAAGAGTATGTGTCATGATGGATTTGATCACTGAGAATTTAGAAACCCCGAATAAAACAATTTGAAAAATGCAAAGTATTTGTGCCGCACCAACAAGCAATGCCGATGGAGTTTGCTCCGCCTTTATCTGCTCCTTCATCATCTCCGACATGCACTGCTCTCCTTACTTCTACGCTGATTTGTTCTGCGCTTGCTTGACACAGAAACTTTAACTCTGAGACCTTTAGAATAATTTAAAGGAAACAACACTTCAGTTTAGGATGCAATATGACAATACCTAACGCGGATTTGAAGATTCGTTCATCAGGCTTCTCGTATCCGAATTCTGAGGATACAATCACAGCATCAAACCTGCACAAGAGCAAACATTATAAATGATTACCTTTTAAGTGTTAACTTTATCACTCAGATTTCAGGTTTAAATAACATAATATGACAAAGCTTACATATCTATGACATTAAGATCCTTCAATAGCTTTCTTAGCCGGGTATCGAAATTAGACACAACAGCCATCTTAACTGCAATCATCTAACCCCAATTTTAGAAATCAGAAATAATGAATACAAAATGTAATCTAAGTAAACAAGGAGAGAGTAATAATAACCTCCAGCATCTTTCAGTAGTGAAATTGTCTCATAAGCTCCTTCTGGGAGATGCCACGCCTCGCCATTCGCGTAATACTAAGAGAAAAAACAGAAGATTAACCCGTCTTTTAGGCATCAATGTGATGATTTGTTAATGGAACCTAAAGGCTACTTAAAAGTTTCACAAAAACAGTCTTTCATTCGATACTCACTTGGTAGACTTCTTCGAAGTAGTCATTATCAGAACAACCAGTAGCTTCCGAAACAACGAGCTTCCAGAACGGTCTTCCATCTCCCTGACATTACAATGAAAGATGTTTGAATACAATGGCTTACAGGAACGATCAAAGATAGAATCTGTTACAAAGAGAGATTCACTCATTCATCCAGGGACCTGATAACGCAACTTCTGAGGCCAAGGAGCAGAAAAAGCTCTCTTGAAACCTTGCTTGATCTCAGCTGGAGTTGTCTTGAGCCCTGAACTTGAAACAGAAAAAAACTTGAGAACATATGGAATTGGTTTTTGAACGGATCAAGAATGTAAGAAAGTAACCATATTTTTGGCCCAAGGAAGCGTAGGTTTCATGAACAGGTTTCGACAATTGCAGAAGAGTTCCTCCAGCATCAAGCAACAATCCATCATAAGCTCTCTTGATTGGCTTGCCTTCACAAATGACCCAATAATGAAAGGAAAAAATCAGTTTTTTGACAGAAACCCAGAATCATTCATCAAATCCCGATTCTGATTCCGTTGATAAGAATCCTTATTGATAGAATACCTAATTTCTGATTCACTTGAATCAAAATGCAATCTAACAGAATCCAATTCAATTTCGCCATTTTAATTGAGAAACAGAGGAGGACAAGCAACTAACCGGTGCTGAAAGAGACGGAAGAAGAGCGGAGAGAGCTGGAGAGTGGTCTCAAGGTTTCAAATAGATAGCTTCCTCGTGAACATCTCAAACAAGCTTCCATCTTTGTGAAATCCGAAATCTCAAGAATTCTTCTACAGACAAATTTTAGTCTCTCTCTACAAAAATGTAACTGGTTTTATTTTAGGTAAATTTCAAAACAACCCTCAAACTAACTAAAACATTACAAAACCCAAACAAACATATACCGTTTGTTGTCTTGGAAGTTTATTAGTTCATGATTTTAATTGATTTAGAAATTCAAAGCAAAATCATGTGTTATTGATTTATTGATTTTAAAATTCTTGTTGAAATTACGTGTTATTCATTCATTGATTTTTAAATACTAGTTAAAATCATGTGTTATTCGTTTAATGATTTAATATTGGATTTCAAAATCATGTGTTATTGATTTATTGATTTTAAAATTCTTGTTGAAATTACGTGTTATTCATTCATTGATTTTTAAATACTAGTTAAAATCATGTGTTATTCGTTTAATGATTTAATATTGGATTTCAAAATCTACTCTCTCCTTGTATTGAGCTAAGAGATATAGAGAGGATGAGAAAGTGTGAGAGCTATTCTTGAGTGTAAACTTTGTAATAGGTCTCGGATACAAGGAAAACACAGGGGAGAGTAAACACAAGTGAGGAACCGGGTTAGTCTAGGCTTTGTAAGGGGCTTGGTGAGTGGTTTTCAGACTTGTGTAAGAACAAAGAATAGTGGATTCCGGGACACAGTTCCCGGCGAGACGTAGCGTACCGGGTTGGACGCGAACTCGTTAAACTTGCTCGTGTGCTCTGTTTACTTTCTTTGCTTACTAGTTTTATGGCTTAAGTCTCTGTCTAATCGTTTAGTTATCGAATCTCGTACTTGAATCTTGGTTTGTGAGTTGCACAAGAACACTAAGAGTAGTTGGAAACTTGGTAAAAACCTCACAATTTTAAAATAACATGATTTACCTACGGATTTGAATTCTTCTATTTTTATCTTCCTTAGAACTTGATATGAAACGCTCAACACTATGGTGCTTCTTGCCTTTCTCTTCTTCTCCTCCAGTTGTTCCTCTTTTGACTTAGCTTCTCTTTTTTCTTCTTCAGTAGCTTCTGGTCCAGAGGGTGTTATGCTCATCTTCGTGAGAGCAACAGTTAGACTTAGTATATCTAAGTGTGCCATAAGCTTCTCTTTCCACAGAGTATAGCCCCCACGCCCATCAAACTTCTCTACTTCGATTCTTGCTGAAGATATGACTCTTTTGGTTTGAGAAATCCTTTACAGAACCACAAACAAAGAACCAGTGCTCTGATACCACTTTGTGAGGTTTTTACCAAGTTTCCAACTACTTTTAGCGTTTTTATGCAACTCACAAACCAAGATTCAAGTACGAGATTCGATAACTAAACGATTGGACAGAGACTTAAGCCATAAAACTAGTAAGCAAAGAAAGTAAAACAGAGCACACAAGCAAGTTTAACGAGTTCACGTCTAAACCGGTACGCTACATCTCGCCGGGAACTGTGTCCCGGAATCCACTATTCTTTGTTCTTACACAAGTCTAAAAACCACTCACCAAGCCCCTTACAAAGCCTAGACTAACCCGGTTCCTCACTTGTGTTTACTCTCCCCTGTGTTTCCCTTGTATCCGAGACCTATTACAAAGTTTACACTCAACAATAACTCTCACACTTTCTCAGCCGCTCTATATCTCTTAGCTCAATACAATGACATATAAAGCACTCAAGAAATGACCTAGATGCGCTCCTAGCAGCTTCCACGAAAGTGCCTTCATCTTTGTCAGCTTCTGCAATCTCTGCCAGCTTTTTAAAACGCCAAAAAACTTTTTGTTCTGCTTTTGCTTTTGTACGGAGGCGTCAAACGGCTAGAGAATCTTTGAATGACAATTATTTTCGATTCATACCATGATGAGGTGGCTTAGACCAGTCATCATCCTTGTCATCACTTGTTATTCATCACTAAAACTTTAACAAAAATCTATATATTTTGATTTCAAAATCAATAAGGATTTTCAAATTCCATATAAATTTATAAATCAATCAATAAAAAATTAATCAACCGATACAAAAAAAAAAAGTTAATTAGTTAGATGCTGTATTTTTTATAAAGATTACTATGAAAACTTTGATTAGTCTGTGGGTTGTTTTGCAATTTTTCTTTTCTGAATTTGGGTTCCTTAGTAACCTTCTGATGAATCTAGAGTGTTTTGGTTTGTCGTGTAACAAAAAACCCTGAGGATTTTTCGTGTTCGCCGGCGGAGATATCGCGCGCAGAAACGTTGACACACACACACTCTCTCTACGGCGAATTCTTCCTCGGAGACCAGAAATGGCGACGGAGCTGGAAGAGCTTGTTGAATTTTTGTCATCTCCTTCTCCGACTGTAAGCTTTTACATTTGGTTTCATCTGTTTTTAAGCTATGAGGATGCGCCGACAAATTTAGATCCTAGGGTTTTTGTGACCGATGATTCTGATTGAATTAAGAAACAAACATGTAGGTGAAGAAAGCTGCGGTGGAGATTGTTAGTGGATTAACTGGCTCGGAGGAGGGTTTACAATCTCTATCCAAGTATTCTGAGATTCTTCTTCCATCACTGTCTGGTCTTCTAAATGAAAGCAAGGTTCATTGCTCAAATCTTAATAAGCACTATGTTTTTTTTTTCCTGGATTTGGATTGGTATTGATAGAGATTGAAATATTTGGAACTCAATTTTTTTAGGAGGTATCAGAGCCAGCAGCTCAGGCTCTTGTAAATCTTTCTCAGAACTCTGAATTGGCTGGGAAGATGATTCAAATGGGTTTGATCAAAGTAGCCATGGACATGTTGTATAAGCCAGAGTCTTGTATTACCAGATTGCTTGTTATGCTTCTAGTTAATCTCACTCAGTTGGATGATGGGGTTTCTTCTTTGCTTCAGGTCGTTTGTCTTTGTTGATTACCATTTTATCTTGAATTATCAAGTTTAAATTTTTGTAATGATGGAAAGTGGGGATTGTCTTTTGGTAGTCTAATGGTGATGTAGCTAATCGTTTAAAACTTTATCCCTTTGTTAGATTGACGATGAGAAGATGCATGGATTACATATCATGAAGCTTGTTAGGTCATTTTGCAGGTCTTCTGGTGAAACTTCTGGTATGTTCTTACTACTTCAGTCTTGGGTTGGTTATATAATTTGATATGATAGTCTGTATATGATATGATAGTCTGGAATAATCCTCGGTAAGACTAAAAGTTCTAAATTTTTAATGGTGTCCGAGTCTTAAATGGTCCCATTTATATTCTGATTCTGACAACGTGTAATGTTTGCATTTGGACCATTGAAGTAGTTGTTTACAAGTTACGTAATATTATGCATAGTGTCTTACTGTTAGTTTATGGTTTGCAACCTTGTTCCATTGCTACTGGATAAAAAGACAAATGAATTACTGAATGTTGTTCTTATTTTTTCACCAGATGATCAGTTTGAGCATGTCGGCTCAATCCTTGTCAACATATCAAAAACAGAAGATGGGAGGAAATTGTTACTGGAGCCGAAGAGAGGACTACTAAAACAGATTATTAGGCAGTTTGATTCTACAAATCAATTGCGAAAGAAAGGGGTACGTTCAAAGGAGTTTGGCAGATTACTCTTTAACCCGTTACTTAATCTACCCTTGGAACATTTTAACATGGATTATGCTTATCGGCGTTCAGGTTGCTGGAACTATTCGTAACTGCTGTTTTGAAGCGAAAAACCAACTCCAGAATATACTCTTGATATCAGAGTTTCTCTGGCCCGCTCTGCTCCTACCAGTTGCAGGCAGCAAGGTTTATTGATTTTGCTTTATAGCTGTTACATCATTGCTTAAAAAAGTTTTTCTTCTTTTATGAGAAAACAGTTTTTGATACTTGGGTTTTACCTTGCTTAGACATACAGTGAGCAAGATATCTCAAAAATGCCACCTGAGCTTGGAAGTGCACTTTCCATTGAGCGAGAACCAGTTACTGATCCCGACATTCGCGTTCAGACACTCGAAGCTATATATTTGATCATCTTAGAGGTATAACAGTTATCTTTCTCGCTGTCCCTTTTTTCTGAATCCTGGTTAAGAATTCACCAAACCCAAAACCTACAAAAGGTCCTCTGATATGTTGCAGGAGGCAGGACGAAGAGCATTTTGGTCAGTCAACGGACCACGGATTCTACAATTGGGATACGAATACGAGGAAGATCCGAAAGTAATGAGAGCCTATGAGCAAGTCGGTTCTTTGGTAAGTTCTCTTTCTCTCTTTCACACACACTCATTGACTGACTCTACTCGACTTAAGATAACATCTTTCTTACCATTGAGTCAATGGTATTGACCATTCCTCGCTTTCCTATCTTAACCAGCTTGTTGAAGAAACTGGAGGCCCGGAAGATTCATCGGAACCGACAAAAGCAGTCTCTTAAAAGTGACATATTTGTTGTCTCTGCCTCTTGTCCCCATTTTTGCCGCCCCTCCCAAAGGAAGTTACTTGTCCTGTTTCGTGAACAAAGTTGTCTTCTCTCTTTTCTATGACAGAGTTACTATTACAACTTGTGCACTAGTTGTAACACTAGGTTCCTTATTTACTTTATCTTAGTGTGTTCCATCTTCTATTTTTTTTGATGTAATTTCATTTCATATACATTTTTTTTTTTTAATCTTCCTAAAGACTATTGTTTGTGAGACTATTATCTTACACATTTGGCTATTTCCCTAATTGTTTTGAATCTGGATCGGAAATCAAACTGATAAGGTGTAAATAATTTACTTATATACATTTTTAACATATCTTATAGAGTTAAATTGAATAAACAATATAGTAAACAAAAGAAACACCAAATTATTGCCACCCCCACGAGGTAGCCACCGAGTGTGTCCACAATTGGACAGAGAGAGAGAACAGTCAACAGAGAGGCAAAATCAAATCGGTGATATTGTTCTTTAGACATTTATGTTTCCTTGGCATGTGTTCTTTCGACTTTAATTCACAAATCTAATCATATTTTAACCATTCGTATTATTAAAGTATTTAATTAGCACACATTAAAACTGAAACCAGTTGGCGCCTTGACCATTCCGTAAAAGCCACGTGCATTGGGTCCCACCTGGAAAATCATATTAGATCTTTCTTCATCTCTCTTCCTCTGCATCTGCGTCTTCTCGACGACGAAGAGACAGAGAGAGGGAGAACACCGAAGCGACGAAGAAGATTCTAATCTCCTTCGTGTAGTTTAGTTCTTAAGAGAGAATTAGCGAAGAGTGATGCGATTTTCTTCAGGCGGTGTTTGATTTCGTTTCTTCGAGTTGTTGGGGGGGAGATTGATTAGAGTTAGAGATGATGGGTTTCGCGATTTCGGATGAATTTCTGGGGACATTTGTGCCGATCGTGGTGTATTGGGTGTATTCAGGGATGTACATTTGTTTAGGATCTTTGGATAAATATAGATTGCATTCGAAGATAGACGAAGATGAGAAGAATCTCGTTACCAAATCTGCTGTCGTCAAGGGCGTTCTTCTTCAACAGACTCTTCAGGCTATTATCTCCGTTATTCTCTTCAAGGTATTGAATCTCTCTCCATTCCTTGAAAATTGTGGCAAAAATCTTTGAATTTAGAGGATTTTGGTTGCAGATTATGCTATGTTTTTGTTGTCCTCCTTGGCCCCTTGTTGATATAATGTGGTGGTTAGTGAACATAGGTCGATGAGAATGAGTTAGGGTTTTTTCTGATTTCAAATCACCTTCTGTTGTCCTGAAGCTGTTGAATCAAGGTTACAGATTTAGGATGCAACAGAAAGACTTTTTGGAGATTATTTGATGAATTAGAACTTGGATCTCCTGTTTCTTGCTGGTTTAGATTGAGAATTTGTTAACATCTTATGTTTCACTTGAGATTTTAAAACATCTAGGCTACTTTACGAAGCTAATAGGTCTAGATTTCTGATTGAAGTTTTTGGAGGAATGCTATCTTTCTCCTTCATGAGTCACATGTGCAAAGTTTTGTTCTCTTTCAATGTAGCCCATTATAAATATTTTTGGACTTATCACTTTTCATGTGTTCAGAGTCATGATGTTTATCTGTATTGGAAGAAACCGTTTGTTGTTTCTAGCTCTCATGTTATGGTACACTCTGGATATGTTTGTTGGGGAAATCTCATATATTAGCATCATGACCTGAAATTTTGTTTGGAATTTCTTTTCTTTTTTTTTGGTTTTTTAGATAACAGGGAGTGATGCAGATGCTGCTACGACGCAGCAATTTTCCGTTTTGCTTCTGGCTAGGCAGTTTATCATCGCTATGCTTGTAATTGACACTTGGCAATACTTCATTCATCGATATATGCACCTCAACAAGTTCTTATACAAGCACATCCACTCTCAACATCATCGCCTTATCGTGCCTTATGCATATGGAGCTCTATACAACCATCCACTAGAAGGTCTACTCTTGGACACCATTGGTGGTGCTTTGTCTTTCCTCTTCTCTGGTATGTCCCCAAGGACTGCCATCTTTTTCTTCTCCTTCGCTACCATCAAAACAGTAGATGATCATTGTGGACTATGGCTTCCGGGAAATCCATTTCACATCTTCTTCAGTAATAATTCTGCTTACCATGATGTTCACCACCAACTCTATGGGAGTAAATACAACTTCTCGCAGCCATTCTTTGTCATGTGGGATAGGATTCTGGGTACTTACTTGCCTTATTCACTTGAGAAAAGAGCCAACGGAGGATTTGAAACACGGCCAATAAAAGTATCCAAAGATGAGTAGTTTTCCTTCTTTCTTGTGGGGATTCTTATCATTGCTAAGTCACTTCATCATTTGCTCGTTAGAGAACCACTGTAACCTTTGCGTACTTGTAACTGTACATACACTTCCAGTCTATCCTTTTTCAATCTGCGGGCATATGTTTCTGTGTAAGCTAGCAGTAAATTCATTTTGTAATAGCCAAGACCTCAGATCTTCTCTATTGTTATTATCTGCTTTATAATTTCAGATTTTGAGACCTGTTAGAGTCTCATCCATCTCCTTTATTAAGAATTGACATACACGTCCATACATACATACAGAGTCATTGCTTATTTCTTATACGCAGAGGGCTTCTTGCTTTTGTTGTTCTTATCCTCTCCAAACATGGCAACTGGGTAATTTATAGACCAATGAAGTGACTGCTCAATTATTGAAAAAGTGGACCTTCGAAAGGGATACAATATTACTTATCTTCAAGATCCATTGATACTTTGGGACAAGGTTGATGTTATCTTGACAAATTTGGTTTCATCGATGTTACTGAAATTTGATATGCCATTTTAGTACCTCACTGGATTCAGTGTATTGGGTTTAAGATTCAAAGGTTGTTTTTTTTATTAGATCCAGCTGGTAAGATCTGGATCTTGAATAAGAACTTTAAACTGTATTACAATCAATCTTTTTTGTCAAAACCTAACATTCCTCCTGAGTTGGTTACAGAGACATATCATCATCAATGACACAATTAAGGTTTTGTCCACGTCTACTTTATCTCATTATCATCACATGGTCTTGAGATGAGTTCTGGACGAGAAGATTCTGGATTGGCTTTTAAGGCATGTTAGGTGAATGGACACTACCATTGTTTGATTGAGTTTCCTCATTAAAGGCTCTTTTAGGCAACTCGTGCGGACTTTGATTAAACCGTTAAATCTTAGCCTAATTAGGTATCTTTCTATTCTTGAGACAAGCACATGAAAATGAGGTGGACCAATTGTGTTTTGTGTCTAGTCGACGTGCTGCATTAAATCTGTCTCCAGAAGGTTACAGTCACACCTTAATATATCACATGGACTTGCATTCTTAGTTATGTCTTATTTGCAGATTAGACCCCAAGTGTCTAGTCTTCACATGGTGCAGTTCCTGAAAATCTCAGGCGATAATAGGTGAGTTAGTGGACCACATTTCATCTTTTTCTCATTTGTGATCATCAAAAGTATTTTTTAAGGATTGATTCATGATCAAGATTTTGATTTGCAGTCCTCTATCGACATTCTTCCTTAATTAACCTGTTAAAATAAGGCTCGACTATCTCCTTTCAGACTCAATTTGATCAGAATTATTACTTTTAGGTACAAGAATTTAAAGATGGTAGTTGCAAAACAAATGTTTTTCACTCAATAGACATTATACATGTAAAGCGAAAGGAGCTCGGATTTTTGGCATCATTAAGTATACAAAAAAGACGATTGCGTGTGAGAAACCGAACTACTGCTGATCCTCCTTCTTGTTTCAACGCTTGTCGGATTAACTTCTACGGGGAATCTTGGAACATAACTCGGTGTTCTGTTCATGCTTTTGTACGAATCACCAGAAACTCTGACAGATTTATGACTCTTGCATCCCAATAATAAACCGCCACTGCTCGATTTCCGTCTCTGAGGAGCGGTTTCTCGGTTTGATTTCACCATGATAGGGATTCGAGGAATCTGAAAAGACCGGTTCTTTTTGACAGGACTCGTTGCACATTCAGACATAACAGAGAAATCCGCTACACTTGCCGTTACTACACTCCACTGTATGCTTACCTCACTTGGTGCATAACCATTTGGTGAGTCAGGATCACTGCTTCCTTGTCTTGCAAGAAAGGGCTTTCCCTTCCCTGTTAAGCTCTCAATCTCGAAAAGATCCGTACTTACATCACTCACACTTCCATCTTCTTCTTCTTCATACTTCACAGAGAATCCATGTTCCTCTGCTTTAGCAGAGCTCGAGTATTCCCATGGAAATTTCTTCCGAATGATTCTCTTCTCAATGAGAGGAGATCCAAATATTTCCAGAGACTTCCTCTGCTCTAACATTGCTTCTTGTTGTTGTTTATGAATCTTCATCTCTGAGCTTAGATTTCCTGAGAAACTCAATTGAGTCTTGATCTTCTTCAGACCAGAGGTTCTTCTCTTCTCGTCGACGACATCCACTGAATTCCAGTTTGAACACACGCATGTGCAGCCAAGATTAGCGAGAAAGCTCTTCTTATTACTCACCTTGTGATTGCTACTAATGTCCTTCTCCTGCAAGTAACTGTTGCAGCTTGAGCTAGAGTTGTTCTTGATGTTCTTGTTCTTCTCCATATATTTGCTCTGAAGCAACAAGCTCTGGCTATTCCAGCTAGATTCAGACAGAAGACTCGGAGTTTCCGAGGAATTCTTCGAGCTTTGCTTCGGACCAGCGAAGATTCTCTCGATTGGAACTTCAGGGTTTGGCAGAGGAGACACAAGTCTAGGACTGTTGTCGGAATCCATATCTCCGTTAAAGTACTTCTCAGCTCCAAACACACTGATCTCCAAATCTTCAGAAGCTTTCTTGTTAATTCCAAGAACATCTGGATTGATGTTCATGTTCACACCACTCATGAGATTCTTCTGCGTGAGAGCATCTTCCTTGCTTGTCAAGTAAGAAAAAGAAGTAGAAGAAGAAGAGAAAGGACCATAGAGATTGTTACTGTTATTGTTCTTCATGAAATCAAAAGATGTGTTTGGAGTTGCAGAAGATGAAGTTAAGGTAGTAGCCATTTTTGGTTTTTTGCATTAGTATTTCTTGTGGATGATTTAGATTTGAGCATAAATAGATGAAATGAGGAAGATGTGTCAATTGTCGAATGCGTGCCCTGTGGGTTCCATTAGTGGGACAAGATTGCCTATTTGCCAGTAAAACTGTGCTAATGCTCGAAAAATTATTAATGATTTTTTTTGTCTTGGTTACAAAGGAAAATGAATTTTTATTAAATGTAAAAGAAAAATAAGTGGATATGATTCTCCTAGGGAACAAAATTACAAATTAGAAAGCACGAGGGATGTACGTATTTTGTGACATTTTGACAAAGACCCTCCGAGTTGGTCGTTGAAGGCTTTGGGCCTATATTGATATAATTGGGCCTTAACTGAACGACAAGCAAGTATATTATTAACCCGGGGTTTTTTACCCGCCCGTTTTAGTCGGATCTTATCTTCTTCATCAATCTGACAACTCTGTGCGGAAGTTCTCTAAGAAGAACAGGAAAAATAAAAGATTAGATTATTCAGTCATTTCAGAATGGTTTCGCAGATAATCTCTTGTTTATCTCAATCTTCGTCTCCTTTATGTTTCTCCGATTCCCGGAGGATATTTCTGCCGAAGACTTATAACCGCGACGGTTTGAGCCGGTTTTCTCTGGGATCTGGTAGCCGCCGGTTATTTACGGTTAACCGGAGGAAATGGAGATCCGCTTACATTTTCAATTCTGGGAAAGAACCAGGAGGAGATGGAAAGGTTAATGTTTCTCTGGCTCTAGCTCAATTAGATTCCTGTTTGGTTTCCGGTCTGAGGCAGCTCTATGTTTTTTTTTTTTCTCAATGAATCCAAATTCTACTGGATTGTGTTAAAAAGTCAGGTTTTTAAGAAAATATTTATTGGTTGTTTTTATTGGTTGTTTTAGTTACAAGGAGGTAGCTCAGAGTGGCCGATACTTCAGAGATGGGAAGTGCCATGGGAATGGCAGACAGTTTCCTTAACTTCGTTTGCTTGTGCATTAAGGTACTCTCAAGAAAATCTTTCCTTTGGTTGAATTTAGGGTTTGAGTTTGATCAAACATAGACTATGTTAGGATAAATGTGATGGTTGAGTAGATTGATTTGAAAGATAATCTCTCTGTTTTGGTTGAAATAGTTAGATGTTCAGTGACTATCCTCTGTATGAACATACTTTCGTCTCAAGTTCTTAACTATTTTGATGTATGGAGTGAGATTAATTTTGTTCCCAGGCAGTTTTGTTTTGACAGGATTAACCGAGATGGCAGTCATACCGTTTTTAGGAATTGATGTTGAGAAACTGAGCTTGGACGATAAGGCGGAAATTTTGTTCCTGGATCAAGGGTACCAAAACTACTATTCTTTGTGTATTTTAGTTACATAGTCACAGTCTTAGCTCTTTTTTACTCTGTTAATATAAACTGATTATAGAATCTCACTGCTTTAGCCGATTTTACTTTGTAAGGTTAGTTCTTTCTTGAGTTCATAAGTTATTGAAATGCCTTATGTTGAATGACTTTATCTAAATACTTTGCAGCTTAACAACTGCAGTGGTGCTTGCTGTCATATTCACTGTTGCCAAAACCTTCGAGCCACTTCCTGAAGATATTCTTCGCTATGGTACTTTGCTTTTCTTTTTTTTTATCGCTATTGTCTTGCATGGTTTGTTCTTTTGTTGGCATCTTACCTTTTGTTCAATCTTCAGATTTGAGACAACCCTTCAACCTGCAAAAAGGATGGCTCGTGTGGGGTGGAATCGGTCTAGTTGGTGCTGTTGGTGCTATTGCGTTAACGGGTGTTGCTTTATCCTTGTTCAGGACAGAGACACCCGAGAGGGAGGTTAGGAGGAGGATTCACTACCATATTTTATGTTCTTCTGAAATATCTGATGAATAATAGTAATGAGGCATAGTGTGATGTTTTCAGGTAGACTCTTTGATGAAGCTTCTTCCGTTAATTGGATCCTCAAGCATCAGGTATTTCCGCAAAGCAATAGAAATCGTGGATGAGCATTAATACTAGAATTTTGATCACATCGTACATGATGATTTTACAGCACCTTAAGCTTAGTGGGCATAACTGGAATCCTTGCCCCACTTCTTGAGGAGACCGTCTTTCGCGGATTCTTCATGGTCTCTCTTACCAAATGGTAAAACTCTTGTCTTCTTTTCATTTGGTTCTGGACAATAGCTTACTACATTTTGTTTTTCTCGGCATTTCAGGGTCCCAACCCCAATAGCGATTATCATCAGCTCAGCTGCGTTTGCCCTTGCCCATCTCACACCCGGTGAATTCCCACAGCTGTTTATTCTAGGTAAAACATAACTCAAAACAATAGCATTAGCATCTTCTCATGGTTATAAACATCTCTGGATGAAAATAAGTATCTTTATTTTTTCCATTTGGTTTAGGAAGTGTTTTGGGATTATCATATGCACAAACCCGCAATCTCATTACCCCGATGGTCATACACGGTTTTTGGAACTCAGGAGTTATTTTGCTACTCACTTTTCTTCAGGTTGAAAACTCATTCCTGTGATTACTACAATGTTAAACGATCAACTCTTAACTTATGTTTTTCTTTTCCTTTTTTATCTCGTAGATCCAAGGGTATGACATTAAGGAACTATTGCAGGCAAACTAGCTTTGAGCTTTACTCTTTGTTCTGTCCGCAATTAACATCAAAAAGCTTCAATATGTGATCGATTTTAGTAAGATGTTTTGTATTCGAGAAAAGAATTCATACTTTATGCAATTTGGGTTTTGGTCAGTTATATGTGATACTTAGCCTTATTACGACATCATGACGGTATTGTATGACTAAAATGATAGAGAGAAAATTATTTATACATAGATTGCAAATTATGTGTCTCGGTCTTTTCCCTATAAAGTGAAATGCTCGTCTTCCAATCGAGTCTTGTTGAAAAACTTAATGCTACATTACAATTTAGGGAAATTGCGCAAAATCAGACACTCTTAATTTACATACACAGAATCTTTCTTAGATTCGAATACTTAAACCCTGCGCTAAGTTAGGACACTCCTTGTTTGTATGAAAGCCGATTCAGAAGGACCTTCATGTAGAAGATCCTGTGATTGTTCTGTTGCTATTGAATCTTGGTTAATAATTTCACACCACATATGATTCATCAATGATTTCATCAGAAAAGATAGTGTCAATTGCTCTGCAAGAAGTGAAAAGAAGAGGTTTGATTCAATGAATCCTCTCTTCTCTCCACTTACTGCAAACTACTCTTTGAACGGCAATTCATGAATTTTTCCTGAAGAAATCATTGAAAAGCATATACCTGAAACTTTTGGTCTAAAACTATTAAATCACGGCTCCATTGACAAATAATTAATCACGGCTCTAGGTTGCCGCGAACTGAGCACCAACGCAAACCGAGTGGCCAAGTCCGCTGCTTCCTGTCTTTGTCTACGCCGATGCAGGATACTGATGGCTGATGCCATGATGTAGCAAGGAAGAAGAAAACTGGCAGCTCGGAGTAAGAAAAGCTGCAAATAGATTTAAGATGATTTTGTGGTTAAGAGTTAGAACTTTGATGAAAGTTCCAGTATATGCCCAGAAAAAAAGAAGAAGTAGTAACTTGATTTGAACTTACAGAAAGTATTGAAGAAGGATCATCTGCATAATCTGGTATAGTCAGTGCATGTCGCAATAGAAGAAGAGTCATCAACTGCAAAAGAGATGAGGAATGTTTCTGGGTTTTAGAACTAGGTAAAAAGTCGAAAGTTGGTTGAAACTTGTTGAGAAGTTTTGGACTCACTATTAGAGCAGCTGAGCGGAAAAATGCAGCTCCACTGGTATCTGAAGCTGTATAATCATCATACTCTGATTCTAAAATCTGGCGTTCAGCTTCTGCGATTGCCAGGAGGCGTGGATCGTTTAAATCCAAACCTGAGATTCTCCATCCTCCACTAAAAACAGAGAAATAAGTCAGAACAATTACAAGTCATAAAAAACAAACCTTAAGTGTATGACAGAATTATGGAATTGATCATACCCAATGTCAATAGTAGTTTCTTCAGATTGAGGTGGAGGTGGTGGAGAGGTATATCCAGCTTGGTATGGCTGGATAAGAGAAGTTAAAGGGTGTTAATTTGAGTCGAATTCTCAATCATTGAGTAAAAGTCTCAAAGATAAACTGTTAGAAGCCATACATTATCTAAATATCTCTACTTTGACTATCTCCCCAACTGCATAAGAACGCGAAGATGATTGAATCGGGAATCAGAATGAATGATCCCTAAACTAGTCACCACTGTCATTAACAAATGTATTCTTCAATTGTTCTGAATAATGATAATCCTATCATATAAAATACATAATCATTTTGCCTTCTCTTAAAAGCTCTTACCAAGTTTCAGTTTCTAGTAATTTCATCATACCTCTCTTCAATCCTAAAGAATACATCAAAAGGCGCCAAATATCGAGAGAAAGCTGTATATACCTGATGACAGATCTCACATATAGTGTTTCCCTTTTCATTGCACCAACGTTGAACACATTTCCTGTGAGCATACTGATCAAACCATAAACTAGAGTCAAATACTCAAGCTTTTCTCAGCTGTTGCTAGTGTGAGCATGAACAATGAAAAAAAAAAAAAAAAACTACCTTTAGGCTACCATTGCAAGCACATGGACTCTCAAGATTCTTAATAGCACATTGATCCTGACAAATTCGGCACTCCGCCGACGAAATCAGTGAATCCTCCTCCTCCTCCTCCGTAGTAGTATCTCCGTCGTAGATATCAATTACATTATCCTCCGCGAGAACCGGAGGTAACGAAACCGGTCGAACCAGTCCATCAACATACACAACCATGTGATTACTCATCTCAGTGTTTTCCAAAATTTGAAATTTGAAATCCCTAAATACAAAAAGAAACAAATTCACAAGTATATGAACTCTAATCAGACATATGAGCTACGAATCCGAGAAAATCAAGGATCACGCCGACGAAAACAGCGAAGATCGGAGAGATCGAAATCGAGAAAATTTACCTGGAAAAAAATAGGGAAGAGAGAGGGAAAGATTTTTCTCGTCCTGAGCTGAAAGATCGGGAGGAAATGTTAGCAGAGACACAAAAAGAAGTTGTGGTTTTGCTCCCAGAAGATGAGAAATTTTCTTCGCAAAGATTTTCCCGGAAAATAAGCTTAATGGGAAACTGCATTTTATAGCGGGAGAGATAACGACGTCTGAAAAGACTTAACGGCTCCGTTAGTTATAGCCGTTGACCAGAGTATAACGGCTCCTAGTCTTTGTACCTTTCTTTTTTTTTTGTAACAGCATCATCATCTAGTAGTCTTTATTGACAATAGGATTTTAAACTACGTTATACAAGTTGTTTGATTAAAAGTTAAACCGAGTCAATTAACTCCAAATAATACAGCTTATCATCATCATATATTATTTTAATCCGGTGATCAGTTCAAAACTCATGAGTCTTTTAGATTCTCTATTTTGCTTTTATAACTGTCACTTTAGATATTATTTTTAAAAACTATTATTTAGTTTTCCTTTTTTTCAGTTATTTTGTTTTAAAAAATACATACATTATTGAGTATTATCTGAATACAATAATACTATTCAAGTTTTATCATAGGTTAATTTTATAAACGATATTTATATCAGAATGGATAAGATTAACGGCAAGATACAGCTATGAAGAATTCGATTCATTAAAATAAGTAAACACTTGATCTTTAGACTAATATATGAACGTTATAGAAGTCACATCTAAGTTTTTATAAACAAGTACTAACGTGGTTGACCATCATGTATATATGTAGTCCTACTTGTACGGTTTGAAAATTATTGACCGTTGAGTTATTCCTTATAGAAATTGTCAAGTATTCATTCAATAAGGAAATATTTAATAAGAAAAGACATGGTCACGTATTCATATATTTCTACATACAATCTGACACACTGTTGACCCAAAAAAAAAATAACTGACACAGTGAATGCAGATATACTTCCTTATTGTAAATGTAAAGTTCTTAGGATTTTGCAAGTTTTATCGTAGATTTTATATTAATTTTTGCGTTAGAACCAAGGCCGTTTCTATAACTTTTTAGACCTAAAGCAAATTTATGAAAATGTGGGTTTACATCTCTAAACGCTTACCTAGTTATTTATAATTTATCTTGTTATATATATATATATATATATTTCAAATTATATCAACTTTGATATCTACAGAGTAATTAAAAATGGTATTTTGTGAATATAGATTATTGGCTTCGATCAGCAGACTGAACTTTATTCTAGACCTACTATATAATATATATTAGGGATGGACAAAATATCCAGGATCCGGGATTCGGATCCAAAAATCCGGATATCCGGACGAAACGGATTTGGATCCGGATCCAAAAATCCGGATATCCGGACGAAACGGATCCGGATCCGGATAGTGAAATCTCAAAACGGATCCGGATCCGTTATATATATATATATATTATAATTATATTAATAAAATTTCAAATATATTAAAAAATATTTATAAATTTTGATGAAATAAATTTAAATATTATTATAATATCATTTTTATAAAATGAATAATAAATAATATATATAATTTTATTTTTTATTATTATTTTAAATATTTTATTATTTTATTATTTTTTTCAAGGATCCGGATATCCGTGGATAGCTGATATTTGGGCGGATATCCGGACTCAGGATATCCGGGCAAAACGGATCCGGATCCGGATATCTGGATCCGTCCACCCCTAATATATACTCTACTTATAATTCGGGCCAAGAAACTAGTGGTAATTATTTATCTATTATGTTGTTGTAGACTTGAATAGTTCAGAGAATGTAAAGTCAAATTTTTTAGAAAGTAATACTAAATTATAATTGGTACTTCAAATAACTGTAAGGTCGCAGAGGTTTTCTTAAATGTCGAAATTATACACATACCGCCACATATATATTACCGACAATGAGATCTATTACACACATACCGCCACATATTGGCGTTCAATTTATTATGAGTAGCTAGCAACGACGACTATAATAGTTTCAAACACAAGGTAACGTAGAATACAAAATTATGATATTTTTGAGTCATTTCATATTCTGTATTTGACTACGTTACTTAAAAGCCAAGCATTTTTCTAGATCTACCACTGTAATCAAAAGTGGGTGTGGCAGTATTTAGTATAAAAGCGCCCAATGCCCAATCTAGTGGTATGTCTTCTTCTCCTGCTTTACTCGCATACTTGATTCTGCAGACAAATTAAAACAAACATAGTTTTTGTTTATATCTTTGTCCCAAAACCGACATTGATTAATCTTGAATTTGAGCAATAACATGTACCTTTCATCATCAAGAGCAACACCAAGACTATCGTGAAGCATTGAGATTATATATGCTGATGAGAAGCAATAACGATGCAAATATTTGTCTTTAGTTGTTGGGTATTTCTCTTTCAATTTCGACCATTCTTCTCCACAAAATCTCTTTCCAGCTGGAATCATTTCAGACAGCCAATCTTTTTCTTCCAACTCAAAGAACTAATTCAGACAGAAACATAAGACCAATGTTCAAACAATATTATCTCCACAGAGAAATCTTGACGTCGACCAACATCAATTTATGGGATTATTACCTTGGAGGTGTGGTAGAAATTTTCTGTAGCCAAAAAACTTCCTTGAAGATGAGGTGTGAATGTTGACCCAATAGAGCAATGCTTATAAGCACAATTCTCTGTACACGAAGTGCCAAAACTATACCCATAAGAGATCAAGATTTCCGATATTCAGCTATACCAGCAATGCTTTTTACCTTTTCCTTCCTGCAACATTGCGAATGTAGCGGATCGGCATTTTGAGAAATCACCAGCAGCTTGAACTTGAAAGGATGTAAACTTGCTTTCTTCAGTCAAGATTCCGGATGAATATTTCTGTGAATCTGTATCGTAGGTGTATCCTTTAGGAGTACAGGGGTCTGTAACTATTCCATCCCCTGTAGAGTTTGCTACTGTATATATGGATTGAAACACCATATGAGTTTTGAGGGAAAAGAAGATAATTTTCAATTGCTTAAACTCAACTATTAACTTTAACAAAATCTTCCAATTTCAGTAGACTGGTGATTACTTAAAAGATTTATCAACAACTGACCTGAGTTCTGCAGTTTTTCCAATAAATTGTCTTCTGCTGCATCCTGCATGACGACAAAAGTTAATAGCTTTTTGGAAAATTAACAATTTTTTTTTGGTAGCATTTTCTACAATTTTAAGGAAATTACAAATTCATATATCAATAAGCAGCAAACTGGGACACGATTACACTAAGTTTTCAAACAACTTTCAAAAAGGATGAAACAAAGAAAATAAGTACTCCAAGACAAATGTTCTGCTTTTGAGAAGTTACCAGTCCAAAGTCAAGGAAACTGTGACTGTAGATTGTGTATGAAACATTTCCATAGGTTATTGTACGCGAGAACTCAGGAGGCACATGCTCACTTGACACAAATGTCACCTAAACAAATGCACAAACGGTCATCGCTTATAATCTAACATTTACCACAGTTGAGTTGTATATTATTAAGTCTGATAAATGTCCCGTTTCTTCGTCCGAATCTGCATCCGAACTTTTTTTTTTTATGACCAGGAGGTTCAAGGACCGTAGGCCCGTACGTCTCCCCAGAACAGGGTCCAGACCATGTAATATAACTCTTCTATGGAGAGCAGACCCCTCCCAACGCGAATCGAATCCGTGACCTCAAGGTCCCTACGTTTTCGGTAACCAAAGGCTTAACCACTAGGCCAACTCGTCGTTGGTAAATAAGTTAAAAAAAAAAGTCCAAATTTTTTCATTGTATCTAAAAAAGTCCAAATTTTTTGGATGCAATTCATATTACATCCAATTTTTGTATCCAAACTCACATGTGTAATTTGACAAAACGAACAGAGCCACATACTTTCTCTTCTGGATAACAAATTTAAGAGGGAAGTGACTAAACCTGTGCAGAAGCCCCGCCGAGTTCAACAATCCCCATTGTGTGCAAAGGATCACCTCCAAGTGAACCGAGTGCGTGATTGGCAACAACCCAAGCATATATACCTTCATCAGATCCTGAATATTTTCCCAACAATTATATCAATTATATCAAACTCCTTGTTGCAACATAAATCCAAACAACTCCAACAATACTAACAACAAGAGTTACAAGAGCACCAAAGAAAGGTTACCTCCCACAATGTATAATTGTAGGTCAGTGATCACTCTTAATTCGCCCTATAATCTTAAACAACAATCGCATTCGATCAATGAAGAATTTATTCCGAAAACTAACCAGAGATAACAGAAGCCCATTCGTCGCGAAAGTTAAACCCAGAAGATCTAAGAACTCTTCTTGTAACTTCAAGAATCTGTTCCTGAACGGGGACTTCAAGCAGTCTCATTCCAGCAGTCGCCATTAACCTAATGTCACTCTTCTTCAACATTCCCTTGGGAACTCTCTTCTTGGCGAATTCCACAAGCTCCGCCACTGACTCGCTCGCTCCGTCCGGATTATCAGCATACGCCGACAAACCAGGACTCAACTTCAAATTAGCGTAGTGTTCCTCTCCAAAATCATAAACGGGTTTCCCGGACTCAAACCAGTACTCGAACACATGAACTCGGGTCCCTGAACTCCCGGCATCAATAATGACGCTGTAGCGGAGCGAACTTCTCCGAAACAAACTTACTGAGAACAGAACTGAACCGAAAACAAATAAAAACCCTAACGTGACAGCCACGGAAGCGACAATTAGAAAGATAATCGATTTCGTGGCTTTCGTCGACTTGGGCTTAGTGAGCGTGTACGTAGACGACGGTGATGATGGGTTATCTGATAGAATCTGAACCTTGAGAGCATCCATCTCCGATTATTTTTTTTTTAACCTGGAACGAGCGTTGCATCAACTTTTAAGGAACCATAACGAAAACACACCAATAAATTAATAGCAAATGCAATAAACGTAGTGAAAAAACGCAATAAATATATTTACGTAACCGAATAGCAATTTCTCTTTGTGTATTCTTCTTAGTCTAGAATATGACTTTGTAATTGGTGAGAGATCGGAGTCGTCCAAAATGGCCTTTGGAAGACCTATATATAACTAAAGAAATGAGCTCTATTCTCTAGACCTACTATAAAATAAATTCTACATAATTTCTTTCACAAACCAATCATCCAGGATAAGAAACTAGTGGTAACTGGTAATCAAATTATCTCTAATTTTGTTGTATACCTAAAAAGTTAAAGAAAAGTAAAGCCAATTAAAAAAACGTGTCCAAAACAGGACTTGCGAACAAACGATCGCACTCACCGTGGGCCGAATTATTAGCCAATCCCATGCACGTGAATTATGTTGTTTCGCATATGGTCGTCGCCATCAAGAGTTTTATCTCTGTTGGGTTATGAGCATATTTTTTTTGTTTAATGGGTTAATTTTATTAAAAACAAAATGAACACAATACAAATAAAGAATGTTTGAAAGAGAAAGAGGAAAATGCGTGAAAGTAGAGGAGAAAGTGAGAAAGGAAGTCAAAAGAGAAGATAAATGTGTAACTGCGTCGTTAAAACTAAGAAAGTTACGCGCATATTGCTTCAGACTAAAAAACTAGTGGTAATTAATTGAGAAGTTTTTAAACGAGAAGAACCCAACAAAAAGTGCATACAATAATACAATCCCACTAACGAGAAGAGACAAATCCCACGCAGGGGAAGATACACACCCACCAATGGGCGTAGCTAACTTATTTCAATAAAAAAAAAAAAAAAAAGACGACGATAGTTTCAAACACAATTTATTAATTTAACGTAAAATACAAAATTATGATTTCATATTTTGTATTTGGCTACGTTACTTAAAAAGCCAAGATATTTTCTAGATTTACCACCGTAATAAGAAGTGGGTGTAACAGTATCTAGGATAAAAGCGCCCAATGCCCAATCTAGTGGTATGTGTTTCTCTCCTGCTTTACTCGCATACGAGATCCTGCAAAACAAACCAAGCATAGTTTATTGTTTATATCTTTGTCCAAAAACCGACTTTGATAGATCTAGAAATGTTCTTGAATTTATGCAGTAACGTTTACCTTTCATCATCAAGAGCAATACCAAGACTATCGTGAAGTAATGAGATAATATATGCCGATGAGAAGCAATACCCACGCAAATATTCTTCTTCAGTTGTTGGGTATTCCAATTTCAATTTTGCCCATTCTTCTCCACAATATTTCTTCCCAGCTGGAATCAGTTCAGACAACCAACCCTTTTCTTCCAACTCAAAGAACTGATTCAAATTTCAGACAGAAATATAAGACCAATCTTCAAACAATATCTCCACAAATTCAGACATATAATCTTGACGTCAAGGGACTATATATACCTTGGCGGTGTAGTAGAAATTTGATGTAGCCAAAAAACTTCCTTGAAGATCAGGTGTGAATGTTGATCCAATAGGACAATGCTCATATAGACAGTTCTCTGTACACAAAGTACCAAAACTACACCCATAAGAGATCAAGAATATCGACACAAGGAAAGATATTCAGCTACACCAATAATGCTCTTTTACCTTTTCCTTCTTGCAAAAGTGCAAACGCAGCGGATCGGCATTTTGAGAAATTACCAGCAGCTTGAAGGGAGCCTTTCAATTTGCTTTCATCAGCTAAGAATCCTGATGAATATTTCTGTGAACTTGTGTCGTAGATGTACCCTTTAGGAGTACAAGGGTCATCAACTATTCCATCCCCTGTAGAGTTTGCAGCTGTTTGGATTGAAACACCGTATATGAATTTTGAGGGGGAGAAAAATATTATTTCAATTGCCTAAATTCAAAGTGTAAATATTAACTTTAATAAAATCTTCAAGTTCAAGCAAGTGATTACTTTTAAGGATTTATCAACAACTAACCTGAGATTTTCAGTGATTCCAATAACCTTTTTATAGCTGCATCCTGCAACGCGACAAAAGTTAATAGCTTCTTGAAAATTAACAGAGGATAAAGTGTTTTTTCTTGGTAGCATTATCTACAATTTTGAAGGGGAAATAAATAAATTCAGCGATTAAATAGGGACAGAATTACAAAAAGTTTCCTAACAACGTTTTAAAAGGATAAACCAAAGAAAACAAGTCCTCAAAAATAAAATGCTCTGGTCTCAAAAGTTACCTTTCCATAGTTGAGGAAGCTGTGACTGTAGATTGTGTATGAAACATTTCCATAGGCTATCGTACGCGAGAACTCAGGAGGCATATGCTCACTTGACACAAACGTCACCTAAGCAAATGCACAAAAAGTCATCGCTTATAATAGACATTTACCATAGTTGAGTTTTATCCTAAGTCTGAAAATGGTATTACAAGCCCCCTTCGTTTCTTAATCCGGACATGCATCTAAATTCAACACCTAGATGTAGTATTCGGTTGCATCTCGATGCAAAATTGTTTGTTTCTAAATTTGTAAGAAAATCTAAACACAATCTTGTACCAAGTGACAAAAAAAAAGTGTCTTTCAGTTATATATTTTTTTAATTGATGATGAAATTTTATCAAATTAAAAAAACCCCGAATCACATATTTCTACCAAAATTAACGGAAACGGGATTCCATAATTATAATATATAAAATATGGCATCACTTAATTTAAGCTATAGTTGATTTTTCTTTTCTTTGTATAGATGTAGGTATTTTCGTCCTTTCATAATTTTGTTGTGCATAAAAATTTTGACTTTCCAAAAAATCCAATTATTTTGCATGTTTTTTGTCTAGCATCCAAGGAACAGTCCCACGTACATATTTCTCGATATCAGATTTGAGAGAGAAAGAGACCAAACCTGCGCAGAAGCCCCGCCGAGTTCAACAATCCCCGTTGTTTCCAACGGATCACTTCCAAGCGAACCAAGTGCGTGATTGGCAATAACCCAAGCATATATACCTTCGTCAGATCCTGAATATTTTCCCAATAATTAGCACTTTCCAATTTGTCTAATCAAGATATGAGTTGATTCCAAAAAAAAAAAAAAAAACTAACCAGAGATAACAGTAGCCCATTCGTCTCGAAACATAAAACCAGAAGATCTAAGAACTCTTCTTGTAACTTCAAGAATCTGTTCTTGAACAGGCACCTCAAGCAATCTCATCCCAGCAGTCGCCATTAACCTAATGTCACTCTTCTTCAACTTTCTCTTGGGAATTCTCTTCTTAGCAAATTCCACAAGCTTCGTCACTGACACGCTTGCTCCCTCCGGATTATCAGCATACGCTGACAAACCAGGAGTCAACTTCTGATTAGCGTAATGCTTTTCTCCAAAGTCGAAAACTGGTTTCCCGGACTCAAACCAGTACGCGAAGACATGAACTCGGGTCCCCGAACTCCCGGCATCGATAACGACGCTGTACCGGAGAGAACTTCTCGGGCAATGCAAACTTCCGGAGAGTAGAACTGAATTTGAATTGAAAACATATAATAACCCTAACGTAACAGCCACGGAAGCGATGATTAGCAGGATCAACGATTTCGTGGGTTTCGACTTGGGCTTAGTGAGCGTGTACGTTGACGACGGCGATGATTGGTGCTCAGGTAGAATCTGAACCTTGAGAGCATCCATCTCCGGTTCCATTTTTCAACCTGGAATGAACATGAGATCGTTGCATTAACGTCTAAGGAACCGTAACCAAAACTAACAAGATAATGAATAACAATAGGCCAATAGCAATTAACATATAGAAAAAAGCAAAAAAAAAAAAAAAAAAAAAAACGTAACGCAATAGCAATAAACGTAGTGCAAATAAAGCAAGAAAAATAAATAAAAACGTAACCCAATAGCAATAAACGTAGTGCAAATAACGCAAGACAAATAAATAAAAACGTAACCCAATAGCTAGTTCTTTTTTAGTCTTCTGAGTCTAGAATCTGATTTCACAATCGGAGTTAGAAATTATAGTAGAATCTCTGCCGTTCGAAGACCTATAACTTTGTAATGAATCTCTACACCTACTCTATATAATAAATTATAGTAGGGATCAATAATTGAGGGAAAGATATTATTGGTAATTTGTAATCAATTCACTATTCATTGACGTAGACTTATACGGTCAAAAAAACGTGTCAAACACAAAACGACACTCATCACTGGCGGTGGGCCAGTTTCTTAACCCATTGTTCATGCTTATTTCGTGGTTTAACGTTTATATGTTCCCATCAAGAGTTTTATCTCTGGCGAGTCATGCTCGTTGCTTCTGGATATTACAAAATCATCCCGGGAATCGGACTTCAACAATCGTAATGAATATGCACATCATAATCTCTACAAGCTCAAAATTGTGCATCATTCTATATCTTAAAACTATAGAAAAACAAAACGAATACACAATCTCTTAATAAGAAGTCCTTCTCTTATTAATCTCAACAAAAGGGAAATAACTCAAACCCTTACAAACTCTCAATCTCACATGATACCATTGCTCGGTATCTCTAACATATATATAGCTCACAACAAAACCAAAACCCAACAGGAATAGGAAACCTTTTAATAAAAGGAAAAACTACCAAAACCAAATAAAAGGAAATTATAACTTAAATTTAGATAACTTCTAAATAACGTAACTTGATCCTCAAGCTATCTCAAGCTTATCCAACATTCTCCCCCTTAAGCTTGAGATTTCCAACGTCCACAACTCCAATAAGATCTCTTATCTCCTTGAACCGTATCCTTCCAAGTGCTTTAGTCAAAATGTCTGCTCGTTGCTTACTCCCAGGCACATGCTCCATCTTTACTAGTTCATTCTCGACGCATTCTCTTATAAAGTGATATCTCTTATGAATGTGTTTGCTTCGTCCATGAAAAACTGGATTCTTTGCGAGAGCTATGGCTGATTTGTTGTCCACTCTTAACACGACTTTCTCATGGTCTTTTCCAACGCCTTCTCCAAGCAATTCTTGTAACCAAATAGCTTGTTTCGCGGCCTCCGTTGCGGCCATAAACTCTGCCTCACATGACGATAAAGCAACAATTTCTTGTTTTTGAGAACACCAAGTTATAGGACAATTGTTTAGGTAAAATACATGACCCGTAGTACTCTTCCCGTCATCCATATCTACGTTGTGAGAGCTATCACTATATCCGATCAGTTTTATTCCATCCTCTCGTCGAAACACCAACCCAAGCTTTGTTGAACCACGCAAATATCTTAAAACTTGCTTTAAAGCTGTGCCATGTGATTCTTTAGGATCATGCATATATCTACTTAGTACTCCAACACTATATGACAAGTCCGGTCGTGTATGCAATAAGTATCTAAGACAACCGATGCTCCTTCTATACTGTTGCATCAATACTCTTCTCTTTATCCGATTTGTTCAACGTCAAATTCATCTCCATCGGAACATGACACGGATTGCAACCATCCATGCGAGTCTCAATCAGAATTTTTTGGGCGTATCTCTCCTGGTTTAGTACGATACCTCCTTCGAACTGATACACCTTTATCCCAAGATAGTATGTTAACTTGCCGAGATCACTCATTTCAAACCGTCTTGCCATTTCCTTCTTGAACTCGAGTACTAGTTTTAATAACGAACCCGTGACCAAAAGATCGTCAACATAAACTGCGACCACGACGAGATGTCCTCCTTCTATCTTCCGATAAAATGATGGCTCCTTTGAACATCTATGAAATTGTAACTCACGAAGTACCTTATTTAATTTATCATTCCATGCTCTTGGAGCTTGCTTCAAACCGTAAAGAGCCTTTCTCAATTTATAGACCTTGTTCTCACTACCAACGACTTTGAAGCCCTCTGGTTGCATCACATAGACTTCTTCCTTCAAATCTCCATGAAGAAAGGCCGTTTTTACGTCCAGATGATGAATCTCCCAGCCCTTTGAAGCTGCTAACGCGATAGTGAGCCGAATTGTCTCAATTCGTGCTACTGGTGCAAAGACTTCATCGTAATCGATGCCTTGTTTCTGAACGTATCCCTTTGCTACCAGCCTTGCTTTGTGCTTATTAATACTCCCATCGGAGTTCCTTTTGATTTTGAATATCCATTTTAAACCAATCGGTTTACAACTAGCAGGGAGATCGACTAAATCCCATGTTCGATTTCTTTCAATGGAAGAAATCTCGTCTTCACATGCATCTATCCAAACCTTTAATTGTTTAGCTTCACCAAAATCCCAAGGTTCATCGTTTAGGGCTAAGAGAAGACGTTCTCCTTCAGCTTCTGCCCAATATAACACATAATCTTTTAGATGAGATGGTAAAACGCTTTCTCTTGCCGATCGCCTCAGTTCTGGCTCGTGTTCAAACCCGTCTTTATCTTCACTTAATTCATCATCACTGATTTCTATGGTCTCAACATTATCGATTAGTCTCTCGTTCCTCATTACCCGAGACGAAGTATTGTTATGCTCTGTTTCATCGTTGTGTACGTGTGATATCGTTTCTTCACTCTCGAAATCTCCCAAATATACGTTGTGCAAAACCTTTCTTTCACCATTGTTAAACACAAAGCGGATGGATCCTTTTCCTTCGATATCAATCCGTGAGTCATCTCCAAATTTTACCTTCCCAGTTATTCCTGCATCGATCGCATAAAAACTCCCGGATCCCACACATGTGGTTGCTTGCTCCGTTGTCGAGATACCAGACATTCTTTGTATCGGTATCTGTTTCAAACACGCTTGGCTTAATGTTTCTTTCATTGAGATAGACAACTTCATTCATCATCAAAGTATCAGCTTCTTGAGTATCATCCCCTCTTCTCTCCTCTGTTTCTTGCAATTTCAACAATCGATCCGGACAATTCGCTGCATAGTGGCCTTTCCTGTCACACTTAAAGCACGTTATACTCGCCTCGAGTTTGAGCAAACGATCCGGACAGTTATTTGCATAGTGTCCTTGTTTTTCACATCTAAAACACGTCACTTTAGCTTCTCGTTCTTTATCACTCCATTGGCGATATTGATCAGGATTAGTCCATCCTCGACCTCTTCCTCTTCCACCAAACCGACCACCTCTTCCTCTTCCACGACTGCTCCCGATATTGTCATCCGCGTGAGCATACATCAACTTGTCTTGCTCTTCTTGCTCTTCAACTTCAGCCCCGATTCTCTCCTCATAGGCCTTTAGCCTTCCAACAATATCTTCAAAACTCGTTGTCTTTAGATCAAGTACTTGTTCTAAAGAGGCAACGATTTGAATGTATCGAGCTCGTGGCAAACTTTTCAAAAATTTCTTTACGAGCTTTGTTTCTTCAATTGTTTCACCAAGAGAAGACGTTTTGGATGAGATTTCTGAAAGTTTACCAACGAAAGAATCAATTGTATCGCTCTCCTTCATCTTAAGTCGATCAAATTCCGCCATTAGGGTTTGGAGCCTAGCTTCTTTGACACGTTCTGCACCAACGTATCTCGTCTTTATTGCTTCCCACACGGCCTTCGCTGACTCAAGTTCTCCGACTTGTAATATCAATGATTCGGGTATTGATTGGAATAATAGAGCAATAGCCATATTATTTTGTTTGCCGGTATCATCTCCATTCTCGATGGCCTCCCAAACATCATTGACCTTGAGAGCAATCTTCATACGTATTGCCCAAACGGTGTAATTTTCTTTTGTGAGCATTGGACACTTGATTGAGGAAGAACTACCTCCGCCTTTCGTTGTGACCATTCCGTCTCCACTCGAGGCTTCTCCCTCGCTCTCTTTCTTCTTTCCGTCGTCACCTTTGGCCATTGTTAATCACCGCTCTGATACCAAATATAGAAAAACAAAACGAATACACAATCTCTTAATAAGAAGTCCTTCTCTTATTAATCTCAACAAAAGGGAAATAACTCAAACCCTTACAAACTCTCAATCTCACATGATACCATTGCTCGGTATCTCTAACATATATATAGCTCACAACAAAACCAAAACCCAACAGGAATAGGAAACCTTTTAATAAAAGGAAAAACTACCAAAACCAAATAAAAGGAAATTATAACTTAAATTTAGATAACTTCTAAATAACGTAACTTGATCCTCAAGCTATCTCAAGCTTATCCAACAAAAACTAATTGTCTCCACCCATAAGGCGGACATGAAATGAATTTTAAATCGGTATGTAACCTTAAACTTATTAATTATTTAGAGGATCATATGATACACATGTTCACAGTGTAAATCACATTTATAACAAATAATAAACGAACAATATTAAATTTTACAAAGCAATTCTAATTTGATTTCATGGCCGCGTTTAACGTGGATTAGTTACCTAGTCTACAAGGTCACATATGCTTTTATTTGTGACAAATCTCATATCTCCTATATATTAATCGAGAATCAATTTAATAAAATAATCTTATGTTTATGTAAAATATTACAACACTACCTGACATCTGTCTTTATTTTATCTTACCAAAATTAGATTTATTTATTTATGGAAAATAAAATAAAGAAATATTCCATAAAATTATAGCTGATTTTATTATTTTCCAAATTATAGATTTCAGTTATTTATACAATAATATACTATTAAAATATTTAAAAATGTTTTATTTAATTTTTTTAATAAAAATATTATAAATATCTTATCCCGCATATAACGCGGGAATTAGTTTCTTAAATGTCGAATTTCATTACCACCACATATATTTCCGTAGAAATTAAAGTGTAGTTTAAAATTTTCATTATGGAAAATAACAACATCATACTAAAAACAATCCTTTAGGATCTACCTATAAAAAATGTTGAAGAATTGAGCAACTGACACTTAAAGATTGGCAAGCTTCCATCTATGGAATATGGAAGGAATATTAAGGATAACAATATCTCACCTCGGAAAAAGGCAAGAGATTTAGATTAGTATATAAAAATATGGGTTTATTTACTTATTGTCAATTGGTTTTGAATTGGAAACCCATAATCTAATAAAGAACGCAACCGAATTTTCCACTTGGGACTCTCTCTCTCCATCAGAATCGTCTCTTTGCAAAAGCACTAATTGTTTCACAGAATAAAGCTCTCGCCCTTCAAAACTAGGGCTCCAAATGGTGTAACCATCTAACTAGATGTTAGTAAGATGTTGGTCCTCAAACCAGTAAGGATGGTGGTTGGACAAAGTTATTGCAAATGTCAACAGCACTTGATCTTGTCTCTCGTTGGCTGTTGGGAAGTTATTGTACATCTCAATGGCTCTTGATCTCGTCCCTCATTGGTTGTTGAGAAATTATTGGTAATTAAAGCTTTTGATCTCTTCCCCTCAAAGTCTTCTCTGTTGATTTTTATTCTTGTCTATGTTGTGTTGGTTGATTCATGCTTCCGGGTTGATTCCTTTGTAAAATCTTCATTTTTACTAAGAAAATCTATAACAAAAGATATGTATAGTATATAACAGTGTTTGCTACTCATTTGTGGTAATTAATATGCATTTTTCCGAGCAAAAATGGTTTTAAAATTATGTAAAAAGTGTAGAAAATTCATACAAATTTTAAACTATTTACAATAGTTTCAACATTTAACACCCTACTTTTTTATCCACATCATTTTATCTCTCTTCCACCTAATCATTCAACACTCATCTTACTTTTATACATTACAATAGTTTTGTTTAATAAAGTTTAACACCGTACCCCACATTTTTATTAAAACATATAATTTTATTAAAACATACTTAACTTTTATTAAAACACACATAACTTAATTTGTTCCTACTGCATTCAGATTGACTTCATTAGCACCGTTCATACTACCAAGAGTCATCTGTGTAAAAAATTCGGGAAATTCATATTTGTTCCAACATTTGAAACAACTTCGTTATCTGTTAGAGTAAACGAATTAGAGGTGATTGAAATGGATATGACATCATCTATCCATAATATGTAGGATAGTTTGGAATGGATGACGCGATTGATTGGAAGATTGAAATTGGTAATTATTGAGATTTTGGATAGTTAAAAAGATAATTAAAAGAATTTTAGGTGTTTGAAAGATTATTATTGGGATCCATCTCATAAAGATGAGATTTTTTTTTTGTATCCAAATGAAATGAAACAAGTCTTTATTTATAGAGTTTGAAAAATGATCAAATTTAGTATAAAAATAAAATATAAATATGTTGATTTATCATCAAATAATTGAGTTTAAAGGATATGGGTGAAAAAAAATACATAAAATCTCAACAAGTTATTTTCTTATATTTTTAATAAAAGTTTTGATCCAATGAAATGTTGACATTTGTCTACTCAATTTCTAATATCTGAAGCCACATAGATTCAACTTCAAATGATATTTTTACTTTCCTTTCCTTTACTATGGTTTCAACAGTTGAAATTTCTTTTTCAACAACCCATTGCACATAGTCACTCTAATTCAAATAGGTCTTCAATTTTTATGGGTGGCAAACTAATTTAAGTTAATATTTCACAAAAAGATACTAATGAATGTAGCTTAAAACACGAGTTAACGTAAAATACAAATATATGATAATAATTTACTTGTTTTATCTGAAACAATGTTTTTTTAAGAGTAACTACAATATTAACTAATATCATTTTTGTATTAGGCTAAGTTACTCAAGTCAAGAATTTTTCTAGATTTACCACTGTAATCAAAAGTGGATGTGGCAGTATTTAGGATAAAAGCACCCAATGCCCAATCAAGTGGTATGTCTTGTCCAGCTTTACCAGCAAACCAAATTCTGCATAGTAATAATAATAATTTTAAAAAGACATAATTTTAGATCAAGACCCACAACTGAAATGATCTAATACTTTTTTTACCTTTCATCATCGAGAGCAACACCAAGACTATCGTGAAGCATTGAGACAATATATGCTGATGAGAAACAATACCGAAGCAAATTCTCGTCCTTAAAAGTTGGATATTTCACTTTCAGTTTTGACCATTCTTCTCCACAGAATCTCTTTCCGGCTAATATCATTTCAGACAGCCAATCCTTTTCTCCCAACCCAAAGAACTGAATCATACAGAAATATAAGACCAAACGACCAATGTTCAAACAATTAATTCTCCAGAATTTCAGATCGAATCATGACGTCGACTAACATGAGATTCAAAGGATTATACCTTCGAGGTGTGGAAGAAATTCTCTGTAGCCAAAAAACTTCCTTGAAGATTAGGTGTGAATATTGATCCAATAGAACAATGCTTATAAGGACATTTCTCTGTACTCAAAGTAAAACCCATAAGAGAGAGAAAATTGGGACAGGGAACGATATTCAGAATACCAATAATGCGTTTTACCTTTTCCTTCCTGCAACATTGCCAATGTAGCGGATCGACATTTTGAGAAATTACCAGCAGCCTGAAGTGAAGCTGTAAAGCTGCTTTTTTCAGATAAGAATCCGGATGAACCTTTCTGTGAACTTTTGTCAAGGATGTATCCTCTAGGAACACAAGGGTCAGTAACTATTCCTTCCCCTGTAGAGTTTGCAGCTGCAAGGATTGAAACACTGTATTGAAATTTGAGGGAAAAAAGCATATTTCAATTGCCTAACCTCCAAACTGCAATTCAAAGATTTATCAACAACTAACATGAGTTGTGTAGTGATTCCAATAACTTTTCTTGTGCTGAATCCTGCAAGACAACAAAAGTTAATAGCTTCTTGAACATTAACATGGATAAAAATCCTTTGTTTGGTAGCATGTTCTACAATTTTGAGGAAAAATAGAAAATCAGAGACCACGAAGCAGCAAACAGGGAAACAACTACATTAAGTTTCCAAACATTTAAACTTTTTAAAAGGGCAAATCAAAGAAAACAACTTCAGACAAATACTCTGATCTCAGGAGTTACCTGCCCAAAGTGGAGGAAGCTGTGACTGTAGAGATTGTATGAGACATTTCCATAAGCTAACGTACGCGAGAACTCCGGAGGCACAAGCTCACTTGACACAAATGTTACCTAAATGAATGCACAAACAGTCATCACCTAACAGTTGATCAATTATCACACAGTTAAGCTATATATGCATACTTTCTTATCGATAACAGATTTGACAGGGGAAAAACTAAACCTGGGCAGAAGCCCCACCGAGTTCAACAATTCCTGTTGTTTTTAAAGGTTCACCTCCAAGCGAACCAAGCGCGTGATTTGCAACAACCCAAGCATATACACCTTCATCAGATCCTGAATAATTTTCCAAGAATCCGGTAATTAGCACCAAAAATCGGCAATGGATGGGACACATTTTACTATCACTCAACTAAGCTAATATAGAAGAAAAAAAAAAACTTTAATCAAAAGTCTCATTGCAAAATAAACCCATTACTAACAAGAAGTGTTATAAGAGCACCAACTAAAGGTAAACTTAAACATCTCAACCAGACACTCTCCTTTACTTCCACAATGTAGAAGTTAGTGATCAACCTAAGATTCCCTAATCTTAAAGAACAATTGAAGGATATATTCCGAAAAAAACTAACCAGATATAACAGAAGCCCATTCCTCTCTAAAATCAAACCCAGAAGTTCTAAGAACTCTTCTAGTAACTTCAAGAATCTGTTCCTGAACAGACAATTCAAGCAATCTCATTCCAGCAGTAGCCATTAACCTAATGTCACTCTGCTCCAACGCTTCCTTGGGAACTCTCCCTTTAGCAAATTTCACAAGCTTCGTCACTGACTCACTCACTCCCTCCGGATTATCACCGTAAGCAGAAAAACCAGGACTCAACTTCAAACTAGCGTAATTCTCCTCTCCGAAATCAAATACCGGTTTTCCGGATTCAACCCGGTACCCGAACACATGAACTCGGGTCCCCGAACTCCCGCCATCGATAACGACGCTGTACCGGAGCGAAACTTTTCGATTCTTTCGAGAGCGTACAATTGAATAGCAAACAAATAATAACCCCAACGCAATAGCGACAGAAACAACGATTAGAAAGATAATCGATTTGGTTCGTTTTGACTTGGGTTTAGCGAGTGTGGACGTCGACGACGGCGATGATCGGTGGTGGTCAGGTGAAGTCTCAACCTCGGGAGGATCTATCATATCTGATTTGAATTTCAACCTGGAACGAGCATTAGACCGTTGCATCAAGGTTTAAGGAGCCCCAACGAAAAACGGATAAGGGATCATGAGATCTGAACGTGACGCAAACGAAACGTAAATCCAATAATCGAGAATCTAACTGTATAATCGGAGATCGGGAGACCGCCGTCGATGAAGCTCTCAGTCTCCGTTTTCGTAGTGAAGAAGAAATTTTGGTCGCTCGAGTGGAGCGCCTTTTTTACAAATTACACACCTACTCATCACAATTCGGACCGGGTCGGGTTATATATTCAAACCATTTGATTATCGGGTCCTTCTAAGCGACACAGAGGTGTAGTAAACGCGGGGTGACTCCGGTTTTAAGTAATCGTATCAAGTCTATCTTTCATGGACCGGACCGGTCTACTTTGAGGTTTAATCCAAGTAACCATGGTAAAATTAGGATTCAGAGACCATTGTATTTATGTATTATTTTTTACAAATAAAACATGATAAAATCAAATATTTAAATTGGTTTGATTATTGAAATTATGTAATACTCAAATCGAATCAAAGCAACAAAAAAAAAAATCAAATCAAACTCTAGGTTTCGTTGACTAAACCTCTCATTTATTTTATGAATACTCGTTGATAAACACACAAAAAAAATCATAAAAATTTTAATTGTTTTTACATGCATGCCGTATGTTTAACTATCTCATATAAACGTATACTGCGGACCGACGAACCCGACTTTTATCCATAGTGATAATTTTTTGTTGCAAAGTATATGATTCTTTTGTTTGCCGAAAAAAAAGTATGAACGAACAGTTAGTAGTATCCTTTTTATTTTTTATTTTGTGGTTGCAGACAGTGAATTCAATAACGCTGTAAAACCATGACCAATTGACCAGTAAACATCATCGGTAAGAACGTGAATCAACGGGAAGTGGATTAGTAGTGGTAGCTAATTCTATAATTCCACGTACCTTCCTTCTCCTCCATTATTCATGTGCTTATTTTACTTTTTTCTTAAAGGGTTCATATATAACACAACGCTAATCGTGGACAAATCCTTAACAATTAACTATGATTACTACATTTGACCCTTCCTTACAAAGCATTAATTAGCGAATAATTAAACGTTAGTATGTACATTAATTAATTGGTTATTGATATTGGGTCACATGTTCACATGCTGTAAGCCTGTAACGTACAATCCTCTTACGTTTTATACGATACTTTCTTCCCAAATTTTAAAATCATTTAAGCATAAATATATTAAAGTAAATCTTTTTTTTCTATCTCCACTCGGATCAATCCGCCGAATTGGCTTTTATATTTTATATTATATTTTATGCGATCCTTGGATAACATAGTGTAAATACACGTTTTTGTAAAGTATACATATCTATTCAGGAGGTGTTTGTGGGAGTTTGATTTAGATATAGTTGGTTGATTTTAAGAGTTGAGAGATTTGTTTAAATTTGTTGATTGTGAGAAAGTTCTCAAAACAAAGTCTATATATATATATATATATATATATATATAACTAAACAATTAAAAATCACAAATAGTGACAATTGTATACATTATGAGAGGATACAAGTTTAACAATCAGTTTTCTAAAATATGAGATTGAGTTTACTGTCTAGTTGTAAACCGTAGAAACTGACTTCCCCAAATATTAAAATAATTGTTTAAGGGAAGACACGCATCTTTTTAATTAATCACGAAGACACTAAAACAAATTAAAAAATGGTATTACAAGGGGTATGGATTTTGCATTTGTATAAATTTGAAGCCGAAATGTCTTAATCCTGCATCGCAGAAACGAATAGAAAAAAAAGATGGGAGCAAAGGGTTGGGCTATCCTCAAGTTTCTAATGTTTCAAGGTCTTTTTGTTTCACGTCCTCAAGAAGACTTTGATTTCTTCTACTTAGTTCTTCAGGTCTGTACTCTGATTTAACCCATTTTTATATATAAAAAATTATTGACAAAACATATATAAACGGTTTGTGAAACTTTTCTAAATTTTATGCTTTAATATAATATAATCATTGATATAGCCAAGTAATATTTATTTGTATTGTATATATGCAGTGGCCAGGAGCCTACTGCGATACACAGCGTGCTTGTTGCTATCCAACATCCGGTAAACCTGCGGCAGATTTTGGTATCCACGGTCTTTGGCCTAATTATAAAGGTGGTTCATGGCCATCAAATTGCGACCCCGACAGCAAATTTGATAAAGATCAGGTATATACATACACATATACATACATAAATGATCGTGTAGTATTCCTTTTATATTTCTTAAGCGATGATTTTTTGATATTAAGTATATGAATGTATAGATATCGGATCTGCTAAGTAGTTTGAAAAAAAATTGGCCAACACTATCGTGTCCGAGCAACGAAGGGTTCAAGTTTTGGGCACACGAATGGGAGAAACACGGCACGTGCTCCGAATCAGTAATGGACCAACACGAATACTTTGAGAATGCTCTTAAACTCAAAGACAAAGCCAATCTCCTCCAAATCCTCACAAACTCCGGTATGTACACTAATAAGTCACTGTATAAATGTAATATTTATGTATATAATTTTAAACTCAACGACCATTTTCTTTTGGTAATTGTAGGAATTAATCCAGATGATCGATTCTACGATCTGAAGAAGATCACCAACGCGATAAAAGATGGGATTGGATTTACGCCAGGAATCGAATGTAACAAAGATCCGGAGCGTAATGCCCAGCTTCATCAGATCTACATTTGTGTTGATACATCAGGAACTGAGTTTATCGAATGTCCAGTTTTGCCTAGAGGAAGATGTCCATCTCAACTCCAGTTTTCTAAGTTCTAATTATATCTTTACGTATTTCTTTGTTATGGCAGATCTTAATTATATCTCTTCGGTTGTTATCTTTTCTAATTTTTCTTCTCTTTCTTTAGAGTCCAAATTCATGGGGACTCTAAAATGTAATATTTTATGTTCTTATCTAAAATTTAAATAAGATAACTTTGGCATACTAGTATGTGGACTAAACCATACTGTAATTAATATTCGTAATGCAGCATACGTTTCATGAAAATTCAATCCTAATGCATCTTAGTTACTTTATACCCTTGTCAACCGAATTTGGTTAGTCACGGTACAAGCGAATATATGTATACTGACTTCGTTCTATCAAAATCTTTATTTTTTTTGTTACATAACATTTTCTTATTCATTAGCTTCAAAATATCTATAGTTATTTTGTATTCATAGGATTTTTATGTTTTCTATAGATGAAAATTGATGCTTACCATTGACATAGAAAATGCTGTGGTATCAATGTATCATCCACTTTCCAAGTGTGAAATGGCATTACATTTAATCTGTTACAAAAGCCCACCCGATTAAGCTTTATAAAGAAAAAGACATACCATCATTTAAGGGTGCCTATATTCAATGTCTTAGACTCTTAATATTGTTACTAAACTATTTTATACATATATTCACAAGTTGAGAATAATAAATTAATAAACAAACGTAATAACAAATTAAGAATAGTATTATATTCAATTATGGAACAAATGATTGTTAGGTACCCTCCCTTTTTTATAGAGTACTCATAAATTTTCTGGGAAATAAATTCAAGAAAAAAAAAAGAAAACCAAAAAGTCAAGAGCAAAACACATGAGAGGAATCATCATCGTAAGCTTCTTAATTTTACAGAGTCTTGTCGTGTCTTCGTCTCAAACAGCACCAGACTTCAATTTCTTCTACTGGGTCAACTACGTATGTTTCCAACAACACATACATACATTTATGCATACATACATACATTCATACATACATCTTACCGTATTTTTATTCGTATATATGGCAGTGGCCAGGAGCAATATGCGATAGCCAAAAAGGATGTTGTCCTCCGAGGAAAGGCAATAAGTCGCCGGATTTTATGATCCATGGACTCTGGCCTCAATTCAATAATGGCACTTGGCCTGCGTTTTGCGACCAAACCAATCTCTTTGATATCTCCAAGGTGATATAGATCTATCTTTATTTGTATTTTAATAATATGTTTAGTTTGGATTCTACTAACTTCGATTTTAGTAGTAGTGAAGCCGAATCGAATTCATTTTTACGAAAAGAGTTAACAAATCGTCATAGTAACTATGCAAAACTATTCTTTGATTATATCTGAATCAGTCTTGAACAAATAACAGATATCAGATCTAATAAGTAAAATGGAAAGGAAATGGACAGAGTGGGGAGTGTGGGCATGTCCAAGTAACGAGACGAATCTATGGGAACACGAGTGGAACAAGCATGGCACATGTGTCCAATCCATCTTCGACCAACACTCTTACTTCCACACCAATCTCAAATTCAGACAAAAACTCAATCTCCTCAACATCCTTAAACAAAAAGGTATACAAATGTTTCACGAAGAAAATGAAACCGTGGAAAATTTCTGATCATTGTTTGTTTTTGTGTAGGAATTAAACCGAATGATGGGTTTCACGGTTTAAATGAGATCAAGAACGCGATCAAGTGCATTATCGGATTTGCACCAGGTATCGAATGCAACGAAGATGTAAAGGGGAATAAGCAGCTTTTCCAGATCTATATATGTCTTGATAATTACGCGAAAGAGTTTGTGGAATGCCCGTATGTTCCGGATAAATCATGTGCTTCCAAGATCAAGTTTCCAAAGTTCCCGGAAAAAGATTCTCTTAGTGAGCATCTAAGTGTGATGCCTTCTGTTTTAACTACCTAGAGAACAAGAGAGTGAGATTTTAATGCGTTTCAATAAGAGAGTGAAGGTAAGAAGCTTCTATAACTATGATGAATGTGATGAGTTTTTGAATAAAGAGTTAAACCTATTATGGTAAGAACCCGTGTTGCGCAATTGCAATTTCAAATGCTTGCATTCTTTCGCCTCGAGCATTTCCATTTCGATCATAAGATGATATCTCGTTAATCTTGAGGTCAATAGAAGCCTTAATGAGCTCCTCTCCAACCCGTTTTGCTGCTTCCTGAAATACATTAAAATGGATTCAGAAATGATCTTTTCAAAACTATTGTTCAAGATCGAGTTTCCTCAGCCCTGAAATCTTACTATATTATAGAGATGTAACTTCAGATATGACAAGAAACAACATCATCTAGACTAGTCTCTTCTATCTAGCCTGCAACTCGATGCGGTCATCTCTAAGAAATGCAACCGACAAAATGCTACTTAACCGACTAAACTCTTACCAAAGTTTCAAGAGTAGAGCAAAGACAATGCCATCAATACTATAAACTGCGTAGATAACAAAGCTAACTCCAACTAAATGCTACTTAACCGGCTAAACTCCGATTTTTTCAGGCGACTGAACTTACAATGACAGTACATGGAGGATCTCCACGAATGGACTTCTGCAATGTACTAGCGTAGAACAAACACTTTTTGTTGAAGTCATCTACCAACATAGCATAGAGTTGTTTATCTGAACAGAATACTGAAAGTCTTGGTTTTGTTTGTGTTCCATTAAACTGTCGCAAACAAAAAGAAACTTCAAACAATGTTGCAAAAGATTCAAACGTCTGTGTATTATACGAAAATGCCTTCAGAAAGTTACCTTCTTCCTGCTCCTCCTGTTCCTGGTTTTTGGGCTTTCCACTCGAGAATTCCCTCTTGCTTCAATCACAAACGGCTTTACAGACATATCTGATAAAAGGGTCGAAAAATGGTGAACCAAGTAAGCAAAACAGAGGACAATAATATGGAAGAAGAATCATCACTTACTTGTTATTCGAATTGGAAAGAGGGGATAAGGTTTCAGACGAGTTCCCAGTATGTCAGAGATTCTAAACTGAACAGAAGAGAGAGAAGTTAAAGCAGCCATGCGAGGTACCATTCGTAAAGCATCGAAAGTCGGAAGATTTCACCCAGCTAAAGACAAAATATTCTCAGCGGAATTTAATCAAACACCTTCTGTGCAGGAATGAACTCTGGTGTTTTATTAAATGTAACACTCAATAAAAACTGGAATTTTTAGTTTTTATAAAATTATAAATGTCCTCAGCCTTTTGGATATAACACCAACTTTTTTTTTTTAATTCCCCCAGCGTAAATATCTCCGTTTTTTTTTTGTAATTAAAAGAGGATAAGGATTTGAAATAATAAAATATTAAATTGTTTTATAAACATAAAATAAATGTGAAGTCTAAGCTGTCAACGGTTCTAGAGTCTTCGGTAACCTTCGTTTGCGCTGTTTTGCCACTTTCCTCATGAATCTCAAACCCTTTCTTCACCTAATTTGTTTCGTAGCTTTCGATTTTTCTTCTCCTTTCTTCTTCAACTCCTTAGATTTTTCCCGAGAAAGTTAGCTTTTTTATTCTCTCTCTGTTCTTCAGAAAAAAAAAAACTCTTTTTTTTATTCTTTCATTGAGTATTAGCGTGATGTCTACAGAGAACGATTTCGCTGAGTTTTCGTCTATATTCGAGAGGATGGTCGAGAGAGGAGGCGATGGTTTCTCTCGATTTTTACCTATGATTTTAGCTTTAGCCGCCCGAGAAGCTAATGAAGACGGCCAAGAATCGACAGATCAGGCGAGGAGACAGGGAGAGATCGTCATCGATCCGTTGAATCCAAGAGTTGTGATGATCAGATCGGGTTCTGGACTCGAAGATTTCTTCAGCGGCGGAGGAAAACAAGGGAGATCGCCGGCGTCGAAAGCTTCGGTTGAAAATATGCCACGTGTCGTAATCGGAGAAGATAAGGAGAAGGATGGTTCTTGCGCGATTTGCTTGGAGGAGTGGTCTGAAGGTGACGTGGCGGCGGAGATGCCGTGTAAGCACAAGTTTCATTCCAAGTGTGTGGAGGAGTGGTTAGGGATGCACGCCACGTGTCCTATGTGTAGGTACGAGATGCCTGTTGAAGAAGTGGAAGAAGAGAAGAAGGTTGGGATTTGGATTGGTTTCTCCATTAACGGCAGCGAGAGAAGAGGTGAAGAAGACGGAGGAAGAAGAAGACAAAGTGATGACTCGAACCCACGAGATGAAACAGAGGCTTAGGTTTAGGTTTAGTTGAAGAAAGCTTTGTATAGTTTTGTTTTCGTTTTCTGAAATCCATTTCCAATTCAATAAATTTTGTTGCTGAAATTGAAAACATTCAAGAACATGATTCATTCTCATTGCGGCAATCAACAACAAAAACAAAGATTTTAATGTTTAGGGTTGTGGTTGTGGACTTCCTTGAGGGCTAAGGAACCTTTCTCCTTCTGCTTCTCGTTCTTTGAGTATTTTGATTCCTTGATATCTTCCCAGCATTAGAACTGTGGCCATAGGGTTAGTTCCTGGTGATTCTTCAAACGTTGAACCATCAACGACTCTTAACCGCTTCACACCATTCACTTTATAGTCCTCGTCTACGACAGATCCCACAACGCAACCGCCATGATAATGATAATAAGTTCTCACATTCTGTTTACAGAAGCTCTTAAGCTCTTCATCACCGGCCACAAGCTTATCCTGTGCCTGTGTCCCTAAGAAAAACGTCACACACTCTGACCTTGCTACATGTTGAACATGCAGAACCATCTCTTGGCATGCGTCAAGGTCTTCCTTGTTCTCTAAGTAATTGAATTTCACTGATGGGTTCTCCCTAGGGTTTGTGCTGTTAAGCTTGAGCCTTCCTTTGGATTTAGGGAACGCGATCTTAGCTGCTATGGAGATTCTTGCTGTGGTAATGTTAGTTGGAAGAACTTGGGATTCGAGTATGAATTTGAAACCTTCTGCTATAGCTGCGACTTGAGGTGGCTCGAGTGTGCGGTTTTGCAAGAATCTGTCAACAAGAAGAGAGATCGCTGGATTATCCGACATTTTTCTTCCGACTTGTTTGAGATCGACAACCACAGGAATGTCAAAATCTTTTAGATGGTTCTCGGGTCCAATACCGCTTAAGAGGAGAATCTGCGGACTACCTAAAGCTCCAGCCGTGAGTATAACCTCGCCTCTATGCTTCTCAACATGAGCTTTGTAGGTCTTACTTGAGCTCCCATCACTCTTCATAAACCTAACCCCAACTGCGCGAGTTTTATTACCATCAAATATTATCCTCTTTACCGTTGCATTAAGAAGAACAGTGGTGCAATTTGGTTTACCAAATCCCAAAAGATCTGCGGATGTATGCCTTTTCCCACACTGATCATATATGCTTCCACCGATCTTTGTCCCTTGTGTGTGCTCCAAACTATACCCGTTATATGGATAAAACCCGGCTTCAAGAAACCCAAATTGCACAACAGATTGCCATTGAGTCAATTCAGGCATGAAGACAACCTTAGATTCAACCCATTTATAAGAATCTTGAACCAGATCCTTGTCCCAACCAGCTTTCTTTACAAACTCATCGCTAGCTCGGCTGTAAAATCCGCCATTTATAGCGCTCGATCCTCCAAGAACACGTCCTCTGTAGTTTTCGATTCCATCTAGAGAGGTGAAACTTTGCGCAACAGATGAGTATTCATCTGTATTTAACAGTGAGTATCCAAAGTACTTTCTATCTTCTACCAATGGATCTCCATAAGGTGAGCCACCGCGTTCAATGACCAGAACAGAGTATTTGTCAGACAGAGTCGCGGCTAAGGAACATCCCGCAGTTCCACCTCCAACAACGATGTAATCGAATGACTTGCCGGCTATATCTTTCGGATCTGTGGTCATGTAAGGCATTTGCACTCCTGAAAACATCAAACAACATTTAATCAAAAAGCTTCAAGGCATATATATGCTTAAAACAAGAAGACACTCTACATTAATACCTTGTGACAGATTAATGAGCATGGAGATGATAAAGAGAAGCACAAGATGAGACATGTCTAATCTTAGTTTTCTAATTCAGAGACAAAGTTTTGTCTGAAGAAAAGGGTTAACTTGGTTTATACGTGGAAGAGGTTGCGAGTCTAAGCGATGATTTGTGTAGACATAATGATCGGATAAGATGGTCAACAAATAAATAATTTTTAAAAAGTCTGTTACAATAAGGAACGCATGGTTAGAGATCATGATGCTCTCTTTGTTGGATAATTATGAAAATTTCCTTGCATAATCATATATCCATGCCTTAAAGTCATGGCCCTGGATAATTATGATTTTTACCTTTTGCTGTTCCAACTAAAAATCTGAGTGGATGAAGCAACAACGTTCGTTAACAAAAAAGGACCATTAACCTTTTTTTGGTTATGGTTAAAAAACAATTAACCTTAACCAGAAACTAACAACATGAGATGAGATAAAATCTGAAATTGATAATGATAAGAGTACGAAAAGAGATGACCACCATTGCAATGTGTAGTGGACTGTATTAAAACGAAATTATCACATTCAAGGCATAGATTAAAAAAAGGAAATATTGAAAGAAAGTAATAATTAAACGACCCAACATTAATACCAATGAGGAAGATTCAAAGTAAGCAAACTTTTTTGAGTTTACAAATTAAGCTCGGATTTTGCTAGGTAAATCTGGTGAAAATTTGTCTTTTCCTTAGTACACATGTATTTTTTGCACATTATATTTAAAACCAAAACATCCTCCGATAACTGAAACAAAAGCTATATTACAAGATACCAGAAGAGACGAGCATTTGGATTTCAATTCTCAAATCACTGTCATTTCTACATCTTTTACTGAAGCTTAATCTACAGAAAAACAAGAGAAGCTAAAAAAGGTGACTTACCAAATCGATGGTAGTGTTAGAAAGTGACAGAAAAACAAAATATTGTCATTTATCATCTTTCTTTTGAATCATGAAATCTTCTACTTTGTTTATGGTTTTTGTTTTCTTATGTTTTTTGTTATGAACAATATTAAAAGTAAATTTTATCTTGTTTTGCATTATCAATTGAGTAAAAGAAATGCCTTAGGAATCGCTGAAAATTAGGAAAAAATGTCACATGAGTTTCAAAACTCGAAAAATCCCACAATTCACTATATCAATAAACTGAAAAATCCAAAATGTCCTCACTTCTTTTACTTCTTTTTTTATCTCTTTCTTCTTTTTCTTTTATCTTTTTCTTCTTCTTTCGTACCCATAGTTTTTTTTTTCTCTCTCTCATTTTTCCTCCATCTCTCATTTATCTCTCATCTTTTCCCATCTCTCTCTCACCTCTTCTCTCTATTTGGTTTATATTAGAGAACGCAAATCTACCAGAAGAAGGTCGGGGAGGTAGATATGTCATTGTTGTATCTCGCTCTCTCTATCTCTATCTCTCTCCTTCTCTCTGTATCCTTTGAATCCGACTTTAGATCTAAGAGGAGAAAGAAGATGTTTTTGTTGTAAACATTGCTATGTTCTTAGATCTTGATAAATGTTGACAATTGATTGTTTTTGGATTTGGTGATTCATATGAGTTGATAATACATTATTATTTTTGTGATAGATATCTTGATAAATGTTGCATACCAAGTGTTTGACAAAATGCCAAAATGAGATTTCAGTTTTTCAATGAGATTTGTCCACCATATTTCGTATGAAAAATCATGTCCACCATATTACGTTTGAAAAATCATGTCCACCATATTATTCTATTTAAAAACACTTGTCTACCATATTACTTTGTCAACCATATTAACCATGTCCTAAAAACGCAATGGTGGGACAACAACGAATTGGTGGGCGAAACAGATTGGTGGACAAGTAACGAAGTGGTGGACAATTAACAGAGTGATGGACAAAGAACTTAGTGGTAGACAAATAATAGAATGGTAGACAAATAGTGGAATGGTAGACAAATAATATATGTCCACCGTTTTCATATTGTAATATATGTCCACATAGTGTAATATATGTCCACATTTGTCTACATAATGTAATATATGTCCACACTTATCTATATAATGTAATATATATCCACCGTTTTGCTACATATGTCCACCGTTTACTATATATGTCCACATATTCCAATATATGTCCACAGATTCGAAATATATGTCCACAGATTATCATATATGTTCACAGATTGTCATATATGTCCACAAACTGCCATATATGTCCACAAATGATCACATATGTCCACAAATTGCAATATATATCCACAAATTGTAATATATGTCCACAAATTGCCATATATGTCCACAAATTACAATATATATCCACACATTACGTTCATAAATTATCATATATGTCCATAGATTATGTCCGCGTGTGATAGATGTCCATAGAATGATATATATATGTCCACATAATGAGATAATTCATAGAGAGAAAGAGAGAGATATATAAAGAGAGAGAACGGAGATTGAGAGGGAGAGCAAGAGAGAGATAAAGAAAATGAAGAAGAAATGATAAATAAATGAAAAAGAAGGAATAGAGGGCAACTAGGTCATTCTTTTCTTTTGTGGCACACGCGCAACACTGTAGCTGTAACATTTTTCGAGTTTTTAAACTCCTGTGGCATTTCTCTTAATTTTTGAAAGATATGTGACATTTGAGTAAAAACCCCTTATCAATTTATCTAAAATTGTTTCTCTTCAATTTAACACTTTCTTGTCATTGATATAAAACAATAAAGGTTAAAAGTATCCATGTGGAGCAGGCAGGAGAATGTGAATTCACAAGAGAATTACCCGGAAAATGTGGCAACGACAGAAGAAAAATGTGCATAGAAGCGATAGATAAGAAAGGGACTCCGGGAGAAGGAAAAAAGAACTTACGGTGTGAATGTTTTGATAACCCTGTTGTCATCTTGGATCGTCCGAAACGCATATGCAGATGTCGAAATAACTGCTAAGAAACTATAACATTGTAACCAAAATCTCTTTAATAATAATGATTGATCAACAAAGTAAGTATTCGGTGTTGTAAGAAAGTCAGAGTATAATGTGTTTTCATGTTAGATTACTTTCGATTATGGCATAATTAGGACTTAAATTTTCTATAGATCTCGATTGTTCAAAATATATAACTTGAAGTATTCTATGAAACCATAAACAAACTTGGATATGTTATCATCTCTTTACACCCTCGGTTACATTTACATCTCCTATATATTAATTGAGAACATTTTAACAAAATATTCTTATGTTTACATGGAATATTACATTGGTGTCATGCTTACGTGTCGTCGCCAGAATGATTATCAGAAAATATATTTTATAAGACATTAATTACTAGACTAATTACATAATATACCATTAGATCAATCATATATAAACTATATTTATTTTAAAAGATTATAATCTTACCTAAATTAGCTGTATTTATTTATGAAAAATCAAATAAATAAACATTCCATAAAATTATAGCTGATTTTATTGTTTCCTAACTTGATTAAATCGAGTAAGTAAATATTCCATAAAATTATAGCTGATTTTATTGTTTCCTAAATTTAGTTTTTAAAATTTTATTTTTAAAAAATATTGTTTTAACTAAATTATTAATTAGTAATTTTATCCCGCGTATAATGCGGGAAACACCTAGTATTTCACTATTTTATAAACATCTAGTGATTATTCAAAACGCTCCTTCATTTGCCTTGTTATGTTATATCAAACGTGCTAAGGACTTTCTTCTTTTACCTCAAACGTGCGAAATACTTTAATTTGTTAATAGATGATCAGGTATAGGATATTAATTTAGGTGTGTAATCAAATGCAGTTACTTACCAACCTTTCTATAATTTATGATCTAATAAGAAATCAAAGTACTGATCACGTTTTTGTTAGTGGTTTTGTCTCTAAAGCGATATGAACGTGGTCATGCCGTCATGCCCTTGTCTGATTCTGGTTTAATGGGAGAACTTGTGAGCCTAAAATGTTTGTTACTAACCTTTATGAATTTTCTTATTTTTCCTTTGTTGAATATTTATGAATTTTCTTATTTTTCCTTGCATAATTATATATCCCTTACCTTTAAGTCATGGCCCTGGTCCCAAGATAATTATGATTTTTTACTTTATCAATTCAGCTAAATTTATGAATTGATAAATTATATTCCCAAAAAGTTGTTTTCACACAGATTAAAAATTACTTAAAAAATAAATGTTCCATATTCAATGTACTATACCACTCTACGAAGACAACTGTGTATTTCAAATTTGCTCTCGAAAACAAGAAAATCTGATTGTAAGTAGTTCCTTACTGTGAGAAATTTGATGGTTTGACCTAATATTATTATTATTATTTTTTTTCAGTGTAAAGTTCTTTGAAAAGACGGTTTACTTTGAACACTCTAATTTCTTCAAAGTAATAGCACCGGAGGCATGACCCGCCAATTAAAACCAGGAGCGTATCGCCGACCGAAGGAACGAGTCGACCGGTCCCCTCACATGCTCATCAATCCGTTTGTTATCTTGTGCCACCGATAGCTTTTCCACCTTTTGTTGCATTGCTGTCACCAAATCTCCCCTCTTTTCACTTAAATATAAAACAAACCAGACAATATATAAGGCATAACCTAAACAGTTTTGTGGCATGGAAAAAACAGGGATTCACATAAATATTATTATCCTCTTAGTATTGAAATGAACAATAAATCTCAGCTTCAATTAAAAATTTTCTTCATCAAATCAAATCCAGATTAGCTCCATTTCTAAGGTCTAACTCATCATCCCAACAAGTAAAAACACTTAAGAATAAACTATAGGAATGAGTCTAAAACAAACCAGGCAGTGACAAATGGGTCAACAAGCTCGTCTAGTGGGATGGTGACACGACCCGCTTGATCTACTTTAAAGCATGGTTCCGTAACGATAGGTACTTCCTTGTAAAACAAACCACGCAATGTATAATGCATAACCTAAACAGTTACTTAACAGTTTTGTGGCATGTAAAACAAACCACGCAATGTATACTATTATCCTCTTAGTATTGAAATGAACACTAAATCCCAGCTTCAATTAAAATTTTTCTTCATCAAAATCAAATCCAGATAGGTGTTGATTCCAGTTTTATTGCCCAAATCAAATCCAAATCAAATCACTTACCAGTCGTTGGGAAGACTTGCCAGATTGAAGATGCCACCCGCTTTGTTTACTTTGGCAGGTTTTTCTTCCCTGTAAAACAAACTACGCATTGTATAAGTTATAAACTAAACAGCTATAAAGAGTAATAGGAAAAAACAGGGATTCACAGAAATATTATTATCCTCTTAGTATTGAAATGAACACTAAATCTCAATTTCAATCAAAAATTACATATAAACAGTAAGAAATGGTCTAACTCATCATCGCAACAAGTACAGAATCACTAAGAATAACAAAAATCTGGATTATAAACAGTAAGTAAAAACACTAACATTTCTAAGAATCGTTGCCCAGGTTCACTAAGAATCACTAGATTAGGATTGAAAACGAAAAATTGAGAAATAGAGATTGTAAAATTGAGAAAAGCGGCTACGGTATTGAAAACATGTTAAGTAACTGTTTAGGTTATGCCTTATACATTGTCTGGTTTGTTTTATATTTCAGTGAAAAGAGGGGAGATTTGGTGACAGCAATGCAACAAAAGGTGGAAAAGCTACCGGTGGCACAAGATAACAAACGGATTGGTAGCATGTGTGGGGACCAGGCGAAGGGGATTTCACAGACCGGTGCACACCGAAAGGTGGACCGGGCGACCCATCCCAAGATTCAACTACAAGCTTTTTAACTGCAACAACTTAAATATACGTTATTGGAGCTGGAATTACCGCGGTTGCTAGCACCAGACTTGTCCTCCAATGGATTTTCGTTAAGTGATTTAGATTGTACTCATTCTAATTACCAGACTCAAAGAGCTCGGTATTGTGGTCATGGAGAGACATATCACAAATTAAGATAGGGTTGTTGGAAACATACATTATTAGTCGATAAAGTAGGCAAGAAAATACAAAACTTGTTGAAGTATGGTTTATATCAATTTTAAAGAACCTACACATATAGTCCGGGGACATACTGTTTCTCCCCACTTCATTAATTCAACTTTGTCTTTATTATTTCATTACATATAACTTTGTGGTTCTAAAACCTCTAGTGGACCGAAGAAAATCCTAAAAGCGAAATATCAAATTTGATTGTTCTTGTGCATATCATGTACTAACAAAGTCTATCATTGCATTTTTTTTTTCTTTGTTTTTTTTTTTAAGAGCTGCACTTTGGAAACAGAAGCAGTCTTTTCAAAGAACTTTACACAGAAAAAAAAAAGTTAAATAAATACTGTTAGGTCAAACCATCAAATTTTTCACAGTAAGAAACTATTTACACATCAGATTTTCACATAAGTTTTCGAGAGCAAATTTGAAATACACAATTGTCTTAGCTCAAAAACGTCTTCAAAATCTGATTCTTCTGATACCATATGTTGAATATATTGAATCAGAATCAAGAACGTAAGATTTCAAGGCGAAGCTTAATCTGGTACCTTTTTTATACCTATCTTCTATTTTACTCTATGAAAACCGTCATTTATCATCTTTCTTTTGAATGATAAAATCTTCTATTTTTTTTATGGTTTCTTGTCTTCTTATGTTCTTTGTTATGAACAATATTAAAGGTGAACTTTATCTAGTTTTGCATTATCAATTTATCCAAAATTGTTTCTCTACATTGTCATTGATATAAAACGATAGAGGTGAAAATTATCCATGTGGATATGCACATATCATTCGCATCCTTTTTCCTAAAGACCAAGGGTTTGAATTCTTCCTCTAATTAGTTAATTTTTTTTCTTCTTCGTTTCTAAAACTCTGATTTCCCAATTCATCTTACGGCGCATTATTTTCCCATTCATCTTAACAGCCTAAAAAAACTTATTTTGTTATAAAGAAATGAACTAAAAGTACAAAAGAAACTTCATAAGTAAACTCACATTTTTTGTTTCTTGCTTAGACTTGAACCTAACAAAGTCTGCCATTGCATATTTGTTTCCTTGTTTATTTTTTTTTCAAGAGTCGCACTATGAAAACAAAAGCAATCTTTTCAAAGAACTTTGCACTAGGAAAAAGAAAAAATAAATAATGTTAGGTCAAACTATCAAATTTCTAACAGTAAGGAACTACTTACACATCAGATTTTCTTGTTTTCGAAAGCAAATTTAAAATACACAATTGTCTTGGCTCAAAAACATCTTCAAAAATCTGATTCTTCTGATACCATATGTTGAATATATTTAGAATATATTGAATCAGAATCAAGAACGCAGGATTTCAAGGAGAAACTTAATCTGGTATTATTTTTTAACTTATCTTCTATTTTGCTTTATGAAAACAGTATCATCTTTCTTTTGAATCATGAAATCTTCTACTTTGTTTATGGTTTCTTGTCTTCTTATGTTCTTTGTTATGAACAATATGTTACGAATAAACCTGCTAATGAAAGCACCAAACAGGGATGATTGAGCAAAGAATCTAGGAGATAAGAATAGATTATTTGATATCAAACACCTAAATCGTCACAATCGCCATTACAGAGAGAAAGACCTAACAAAAACAACTCAATACATTTTTGATACCAATCGGTTCATGGGATCTTTATATCCAGCTAACCGCAAACCCTCTACTTCACTCCAAGTCTTTCCTCCTAACCATTTTCATCAAACCTTCTGTCCCAACCCAAAGTTTCTTCCTCCTACACTTCTTCATCACTTTAGTTATTCATTACTTCTTCACTTCTAATCTCTTCTTATTTCCTGTAACACAATATTAAAGGAGAACTTTATCTTGTTTTGCATTATCAATTTATCCAAAATTGTTTATCTACATTGTCATTGATATAAAACAATAGAGGTGAAAAGTATCCATGTGGAGCAAGCAGGATAATGTGAATTTACAGGAGGATTCCTCGGAAAATGTGGCAAAGACGGAAGAAAAATGTGCATAGAAGCGATGAATAAGAAAGGGACTCCGAGAAAAGGAAAAAAGAACTTACGTTGTGCATGTTTTGATAACCATGTTGTCATTTTGGGTCGTCCGAAACGCATATGCAGATGTCAAAATAACTGCTAAGAAACGATAACATCGTAACCAAAATCTATTTATTAATAATGAATGATCAACAAAATAAGTATTTGATTTGTATAGATCTCAATTATTTTTGCTCAATTGTTCAAGATATATAACTTGAAGTATTCTATGAAACCACAAACAAACTTGGATATGCGTATAGTGACTATTGAAAACTCTCCTTCGTTTGCCTTGTTATGTTATATAAAACGTGCTGAGGACGTTTTTCTTTTAACTCAAACGTGCGAAATACTTTAATCTGTTAATAGATGATAAGGTATAGGAAATTGGTTTAGGTGCGTAACCAAATGCAGTTACTAACTCACCTTCATATATTTTATAATCTAATAAGAAATCAAAGTACTGATCACGTTTTTGTTAGTGGCTTTGTCTCTAAAGAAATATGAACGTGGTCATGCCGTCATGCCCTTGTCTGATTCTGGTTTAATGGGAGAAATTGTGAGCCTAAAATGTTTGTTACGTACTAAGGAGTATATGGTTAGAGATCATTATGCTCTCTTTGATGAATATTTATGAATTTTCTTATTTTCCTTGCATAATTATATGTCCCTTACTTTAAGTCATGGCCCTAATCCCTAGATAATTATGATTTTTACTTTATCTGTTCAGCTAAAATTATATTCACAAAAAAAAAGTTGTTTTCACACAGATTAAACATTACTTTAACAACAAAAATGTCCCATATTCAATATACAGTACCACACTACCACTTCATCAAATGGTGATGACTTCATTCAAAATTCATCAGTTTTAGATAAACGATACATTAAAATGTTGGTTAGAATATTCACATCAAAACTACTATAATATAGCACGGACAAATTATAATTATAGAAAAATATCCAAAAATTATAAAATCATGATATTAAAAAATTGTAATGCTTCCAAAATTTTACGAAATTATAATATCAGTTTTTATAATATCGAATCTTTTTAATGTCTGCGTAAACATTTTGTAATCAGAAATATAAAATTAATCTTTCAGATATGCGCGTAAACATTTTGTAACTATGTTAAACTAAGTCAAATATGAACTAATATTTTTAAATCTACTAAAAAACTATTAATAGATTCGATATTATAAAGAAGAACTAACATTAACATTAACATTCTAAAAAAAATCGCAATCTACATCAAATCTCTTATTTTTAAAAAATTAAATCAACATTTAATTTAATTTAATTTAATTAGTGTGTTTAATTAAATCAACAAAATTTTTACAAAATCTATTTTTAACTACTTTCCAAAAAAATTTTAAAAAATAATTAATTAAAACGAAATTATAATATATTAAAAAGTACATTAAAAATCGACCATCTACATAAATTCTCCTTAAAAATTTTCAAAAAAATCGTAATCTAAATAAAATCTCTTATTTTTGAAAAATTAAATCAACATTTAATTTAATTTAATTAGTGTGTTTAATTAAATCAACAAAAAATTTATAAAATCTATTTTTAATTACTTTTCAAAAAATTTAAAATAATTTTTAAACAAAGTCAAATATGAACTAACATTTTTAAATCTACTAAAAATCTTTTGAAAAATTCGATATTATAAAGAAGGTAAGATTAACATTAACATTCCAAAAAAAAATCGCAATCTACATCAAATCTCTTATTTTTAGAAAATTAAATCAATATTTAATTTAATTTAATTAATGTGTTTACTTAAAACAACAAAATCTTCACAAAATCTATCTTTTAACTACTTTTCAAAAAAATTAAAATAAATTAATTAATTAAAATGAAAATTATAATCACATAATAACTAATGACTAAAATACCCTTAATGAGAGATTAAAGTTTGTTCTTTTAAGTAATTGCAATGTGATGTAAATATTAACATTTTTTAATGTTTATTTATAAGTGTATTCTCCAAATAATATATAAAAGATTAAATGTCGAGATAATATTTAATCATAGCCAAACGGCCCAAACTTAAACACCAGTGAGAAAGTAATCTAATCAAAAATAACTTTTAGAACGTACCAAATTGATGGTGTTGGTCCATACCAATCATACAGTTTGGCAGTTTACTAAGCTTTCTAGACAAACCGGAATTGGCACAATTTAGATCCGCGATTAAACCGAACCAAAGACACTTATCTATTGGATAATGAACCAGTTAAGATGGTTGCCAACAGATAGATGATTACAGATCTTCCATAATGAATACTTGATCAACCAAGATCAATACATAAACGTAGTAATAAATATAAGATAGATGATTACAGATCTTCCATAATGAATACTTGATCATCCAAGATCAATACATAAACGTAGTAATAAATATAAGATCGTGGATGCCGAGATCTTGGCGATAGAGTTAACTATTTCTTTGGAGAGCAATGATGATAAACCTCGTCCAAATCGGAGGCTAACTGAATTCATTTTAAGCCGTTATATCATATCTCTCTCTCTATCTCTCTTTCTCTATACCTCCATCAATGGCTGCTTCTGTTGAAACTCCATCACCTAATCATACTAACCAGGTAACTTCTTCTTCTACTCCGATTCTCCGATCAATAGAAAATCATGGGTTTGATTCAAAATTGAAAATTTCGTAGCAACTGTTTTTAACAGAAAGGGAATTGAAGACATTTTTATTGAAGGTGTTAGAGCATGATTATTGGAAGAAACCCATTTGGGTTTCTTCAAAAATATTTAATTATAAATTTAATTGAGGAGAGAAGAGAGAAAAAAAAAAGGAAAAGAAAGAAGCAAAATTTTAAGAATAGGTTCTTAAGGCTTTTAAATAAGAGCCTATCCTTACAAGTTTCTTCTTTTTATTATTATTTAATCAATTAAATGTTTAAGAAACTCTTTAAGAACTCTGCATTGATGATGGTCTTATCTTACCTTTAGATGATGACAAAGAGAAAGAAAAGGGTGTGTGGTGTCAATCTCTTGGTCGAGTAAAGAACTGGAATATATCTGGTTATGAAGATGGTTCCCCGGTGATATGGATCTCAACCGCTTTAGCGGATTATGATTACCGTAAACCTGCTACTAGCTACAAGAAGATGTATGATTATTTCTTTGAGAAAGTTTGTGCTGGTGTAGCTGTGTATGAGAACTTGTCCAAGAATCCTGATACAAGTCTTGATGAGCTTATTGTGGGGTTGTTAGGTCAATGAGCAGAAGCAAGTTCTTTCTAGCGGTGCAGCCATCCAAGAGTTTGTTATATCCCACGGAGAATTAATGTAAAATAGGACCAAACCCTAAAACACTTTACAAGAACCTTACAGTTTTTTTAATTTCTCAACTCTCTCATGAATTTGCGGTGACTGAAAACTCATAGGAATGTCTTGTAATACAGTTATTGCAGCTGCTCTCACACTAGTCAAGGGACAACGGTTCTTGCAGACTCAGAAGATTATGCCGGCTGGTTTGGTTGCTGGGATCAGGTAATTAATTATCGTTGTTTGCTTCAAAAGGTTGAGGCTTTTCAATGGTTCTCTCAGTTGAACAATTTTTTCTGTATTGCAGTGCTCTCATGACTTGTTTCTACGTATACAAGATCACGACTGGTGGCAACCACATACCACCGAAAGCCGAATGATGGTTATACACTCTGGTTTTCATTGGGCATATGATCTTCTCCTCCGAGGAAATAACAAACTCTTGGATGGCTGCACCGCTAGAAAAGAACATGCTTATGCTCATCGACCTAACAACCACCACAATAAGCTCATCAAGACTTGTATCAGGATTGTTGGACAAGTTCTCATACACAGCCACACAAGCACAAGCTTTCTCAAAGAAATAATCATACATCTTCTTGTAGCTCGTAGCAGGTTTACGGCAATCATAATCCGCTAACGGGGTTGAGATCCATATCACCAGGGAACCATCTTCATGTTTTTTTGTTTGTGCGATCTAGCGATATCTAAATTTCGTTTTTTTTTTTGTTTGTTTATGTTGATTTTAACATTAGCTAAGAGAGAGTTGGAAAATTCGGAAAATCTCAAAGTAACACGGAAGAAGCGGAAGAAACACAACGAGAAATCTGAGAAGAATGTCAGATTCTAACATTAATAAATTTGTTTATTTCTAGTTCCCCATCTTTCCAAACCATAACTTTTGTTTTTTTTTTCTTAATTCAGCTGGAAATTAAAAAATTGAGGGAATCTTACGAAGAGATGACTGAAACTATGAAAAAACTACACGACATTATTCTAACAAGAGCCGAACAACCTATCAGGGTATATGTTCTTTTTTTAAAACAATTTAAGATCCTTTTTTTTTATTTTTATTTAATTTCAAACATTTGAATTAATTCCAAAGAAATCTTGTTTTGTCGATGATAGCAGAAACCAAAGAAAAAGGAATATCGGATATCTGAGTGCAATTACGCAGCTAAAGAAGCAAAGGGAGACAATGATGAAACCCTTTTCGTTAGAGGATTTGATTCTTACCTTCCTAGGCACGAAATCAAAAGCGCATTGAGGAAACATTTCAGTTCATGTGGAAAGGTCACAAGGGTTTATGTTCCCATAGATTGTGCTAACGGTTATTCCTTAGGGTTTGTGACTTGTTCCTCCTCCAATTTGTTAACAACAACAACAAAAATGGAAACTGACTTTTTTTATTTTCTTGTTTACAGATTTGCTTTCATTGATCTGAAAGAAGATCATATGAAGGGGCTAACACTCAGTGGAAATGACTTGGGAGGATGGAAGCTCTATGTAACGCTGGCCAAACATAGAATGGAGTTCCATAGCTTTTATAACTTTAAAGGTTGTAAACGTTGCCATGAGTTTAATCCAACTCACGCAGACTTCTGCAAAAACTACTACAGCAATTTCAGAGTCAGGTAGATAAATAAATTTGTTCTTTATTATTTTATTGAGTCTTGATAAGAAAGTCTGTAACTTCCCACTAATTCGGGGTTATCTTTTGCTCTTGATAATCTAGGCTGAACCCGTGGATCTATGGCAGTCCTTTTAGCAAGTTTGGTCGTTTTACTGCCAATATTTGTCGGCTATACGGCAAGTAGTTTGTGTTTGAATAACAAAAACTTGTATTATGACCTTTGCTGTTTAGTTGCATAATTTATGCTTAAATAAAAAACCTAAGCTATCGCGTTCGGAGTTTTTTATTATAGTTTATCGTGATGATTATGATTTGTCTTCTGTACGTGGAGAGAAGAGAGAATATCCCTTGCTTATATCTTTTAAAATATTCTAGCTTTAAATTAAAACCAACAAACTCTTAATTTAATCCTTTCGTCATTCTGCAGATCGTTATTACGTTATTGTTACTAGTACTAAAAAAGTCCCCAGCTATTGGTTGAAAAATTCGATATTATAATTTTTTTATAAATTATAAATTAATTAGATAAATATTAAATATATAAAAATATATATAGATATTATCAAAATTTTGAACAATATATTAGCAAAGATTTTATGGAACTTTTTGATAAATATAAAATAATTTATAGAATATCTCCTATAAATATGAGTTTTTTAATCCATAAATACAATATTTTAATTAGTTACTATAAATATAAAATTTTAATTAATTACTATAAATATTTGATCTTAATTAGTTATCATAAATATTTGATTTTAATTAAATGATCACATAATAACTAATGACTAAAATACTTTTAGTGAGAGATTAAAGTTTGTTATTTGGTGTAATGACAATGTGATGTAAATATTTATATTTTTAATGTTTATTTATAAGTGTACTCCCCAAATAATATATAGGGGATAATCATGTGTGCGATTCTTTTTGTTTTTCAACTAAAAGTTTAAATATATATATAAATCATGGGCCAAAAAAACACATCTAACAAAAGTCCAGCCCAGTTCAGCTAAAACCTGAAATAAAATGGTACCGGTTTATCGTAACCCTCAAGGAAAGCCAAGTAGTCGCCGCTAACTTTTCCATGGACAAAAGGCTCAAGGAATGCTCGACATCCACCGATGTAAATCTTCTTCTTCTTCTTTTGGCTTTCTGCTTTGCTCTCAATTGATGGTTTCTTCACAATTCGACTGGAATTTTTTGTTAGGTTGAATCAGTTCATTATGTCAATAAGGTCACGAGTCCTTTGCAAAAAGGTAAGGAAATTGGGTTTATTCGCAGCTCATGTTTTTTCTTTGGGAAAGAACGATCTGACAATATCTAAATTTCGTTTTTTTTTTGTTTGTTTATGTTGATTTTAACATTAGCTAAGAGAGAGTTGGAAAATTCGGAAAATCTTAAAGTAACACGGAAGAAGCAGAAGAAACACAACGAGAAATCAGAGAAGAAGGTCAGATTCTAACATTAATTTATTTATTTATTTATTCCCCCACCTTTCAAAACCGTAACTTTTGTTTTTGTGTCTTTTTCTTAATTCAGCTGGAAATAAAAGAACTGAGGGAATCTTACGAAGAGATAACTAAAATTACGAAAACCATACACGAGATTATTCTAACAAGACCCGATGTACCTGCGATCTCATTCAAGGTATATGTTCTTTCTTTCTTTTCTTTTTTTTGCTTATTTAATTTCAAAAATTTCTCTGAATTAATTAATTCCAAAGAAATCTTGTTTTGTCGATGATAGCAGAAGGAAACTCCAACGAAAAAGGTGGAACGGATATATGAGTGCGATTTCTCAACTAACGATGCGCAGGGTTTTGGTAAGCAAACCAAATTTGATACTTCCGCGCCTTGGCCTGAAACCAAGGGCACATTGAGGAAACATTGCGGTTCATGTGGAACGGTCACAAGGGTTTCTGCTCCCATAGAGTGTGCTATTGGTGCTGCCCGTTTTTCCTTAGGGTTTGTGCCTTGTTCTTCCCATTTGTTCCAAATTAAATTCAAACGAAAAAGGTTGACTTTATTCTTTTCGTTTTACAGATTGGCAGAGATTAAGCATGAACATTATATGAAGGGGGTAACACTGAGTGGAAGTGACTTGGGAGGATGGAAGCTCCATGTTATGATGCCCAGAGCCAACTTTAGAGAGTATTACATTGGTTGCGGTTATAACTGTGAACGTTGTAATGATAGGCCAGGTCGTATCAGAAATTACAGGTACGTAAATAATTTTGACAGATATTGTTTATTGAGTCTTGATAACAAAGTCTGTAACTTCCCACTAATTCGTTGTTTTTTTTTTTTTTTGGGTCTTTATAATGTAGCCGGCAGCCCCTTTAGCAAGTTTGGTCGTTTTGCAGCCAATATTGGTCGGTTTTACAGCTAGTATAATTGGTCATTACATTGTTTTTCGACCAGCTACCTCAAACTATTTATATGTGAGAAAACTTGTATTATGACTCTTGCTATTTAGTTGCATACTTTACGCTTAAATCAAATTATGAATTTTTTATATACTTTTTCGACTTTAGTAAATCAAACCACATTTACTGCAACTTGGATTCAAGTTTGGCCTAGTTGGGAAGGCAAGGACGGAAATTGTCATGTCTTCCTGATTCTAGGAGTTTTAAGTCTTTTATCTCAAACGTGCGAAATACTTTCATCTCTTAATAGATGATAAGGTATAGAAAATTAGTTTAGGTGCGTAACCAAATGCAGTTACTTACTCACCTTCATATAATTTATCATCTAATAAGAAATCAAAGTACTGATCATGTTTTTGTTAGTGGCTTTGTCTCTAAAGCGATATGAACGTGGTCATGCGTCATGCCCTTGTCTGATTCTGGTTTAATGGGATAAATTGTGAGCCTAAAATGTTTGTTACTAAGGAGTATATGGTTAGAGATCATTATGCTCTCTTTGTTGAATATTCATGAATTTTCTTATTTTTCCTTGCATAATTATGTCCCTGGTCCCTGGATAATTATGATTTTTACTTTATCTGTTCAACTAAAATTATGAATTGATAAATTATATTCACGCACTACCACTTAAGGGATGTTACAAGATATTTACTTTAGATATATTTTAAAAGATTACAAAAAAGTATCTCCAAAATACTGCATAATGGGAGAAGTTGATCGTTAAAATGATAATTTATGCAACAGCAGTCCAAACTATAAATTATTTGGTTAGATTGGAATCTTTAAAAGATGTCTATGGACTCATATGGATATTTGTCCCTATATTTTCTCATGTATTGGGAATCATAACAGGTGTACTAGTAATTGTGTGGTTAGAAAGAGAAATATCTACAGGGATACAACAACGTATTGGACCTGAATACGCCGGCCTGTTGAGAATTCTTCAAGCTCTAGCCGACGGGACAAAACTACTTTTCAAAGAAATTCTTCGTCCATCTAGAGGAAATACTCTTTTATTTAGTATTGGACCATCTATAGCAGTTATCTCAATTTTACTAAGTTATTCAGCAATTCCCTTTAGCAATCACCTTGTTTTAGCGGATCTCAATATCGGTAAATTATAGAGTCATCAAAACATTTTTCTCCAAAGTATCTCAAATTTTTATGTAAATACTCCAAAATTGTTTTTTCATCTTCTATAAAATTGTTCAATTACTAACAAATCTGTGTTGTTGTGTGTGGAGTGTGAGTATTCATTGTATATATATCTCTAGCTATGTGAAATTATGTTTAAGTGGGAAGAATGTGAAATTATGTTTCTTATATTGCTCTCTCTTCCCTGAAGCATAGAAAAAGACAAGTTGGTTGTCACTGGATTGTGTTTTTTTTTTTTTTTGAAGTGCTTCTTTCTCAAAGTGAATCTATTTCTCGTAGAAAAATGAAAATGCTGCTTTCTTCTCTTTGATTATCATACGTTGGCTGAGATTCATGAAGCATCTGGACTTTTCATGATGCCAAATTAGGTCTCCAGTGAAGTTCACCGATAGTAATAAATTAAGCACAAGTCCGTCTTCAAGAGCGAAATTTTTTGAAGTGTAGAGACACTATCTTCGTTTCCTCCCATATCGACCACTCTCGGTTGAAGACGAAGACGCCATTACAGTAGAGAAATTTGCAGGAAGATTATCTTAATAATCATAAGAGAATACTTTGAGAATACCTTATTAACGTTCGATATTTTTGATGATTAGTTTTTGTGAAACAAAATGTGTAGAATCAATAAACCAATAACACAATATATTATTTCAATGATAAAATGAGTTACTTTCATGTTATTTGAATAACACAAGACTTTTATTGACTTTATAAAATCATAGATCCAATACCTCTAGATTTATAAAAAGTTTAGATTACCTTTTACAAATACATAAACTAATAACACCAAACTTTAATAAAGTTTTAAAAAATCTTAATTGAATAACAATAGAATCTTCATGACATTTAAATGTCCATCTAAATTAACAAACCAATAACACCCCCTTTATCAAATGGTGATGACTTCATTCAAAATTCATCAGTTTTAGATAAACGATACATTAAAATGTTTGGTTAAAATATTCACATCAAAACTAGTAAACGTAAGGAAAATATTTAATCATAGCCAAACGGACCAAATTGATGGTGTTGGTCCATATCATCCTCTATATATTATTTGGAGAGTACACTTATAAATAAACATTAAAAAGTATAAATATTTACATGACATTGCCATTACATCAAAGAACAAAATTTAATATCTCATTACAGGTATTTTAATCATTAGTTATTATGTGATCATTTAATTAAATCATGAGTAATTTTAGTAAAAATCTAATAATCTCATTACTCATTTACCTAAACCACTAATTGAATCTTCTATAATTATTATCAAGACTTTAGAAAATAAAATCACTTCTAATAAATAACATGTAGTGCATAAATTTTTAAATATCTTTCTGTTTTTTTTTTTTTTAAATAATCAAAATCTTTCTAAAAAAAAGATATTAAAATCGATAATGGCAATAAACATGTAAATATTCTCAAAGATTTTATTTTGCAAAACCTAAAACATACATTACATGTTTATTTATTTTTTTTATAAAAATAAAATAAAACCAAAATAGAACTTAAAACACACGACTTTAAATTCTAACAACTAATAAAAAAAACTAGATTACGATTTTGTTCATTTATTGATTTATAGATTATAAACCTTATATGTCAACAATATTCTTTATACTCTAGATTACGATTAAATCTTAACAAAAAAATATATTCTCTCATTATAATAAAATCTTAACGAAAACTCATACTACCGTGTATAAGATTTCAGAATAAATATAAATATAAATTTATAATTGCAAATTTTAAAAGATACATTAATCCGTGTTACATCACAGGACTAATTCTCGTTAGATACAGTTTGGCAGTTTCCTAAGCTTTCTAGACAAACCGGAATCGGCACAATTTAGATCCGCGATTAAACCGAACCAAAGACACTTATCTAGTTGGATAATAAACCAGTTAAGATGGTCGCCAACAGATAGATAGATACCAGTGATTACTAGTTATATAACAATCAAAGCCTCTAAACAAATTTGTTTACAGATCTTCCATAATGAATACTTGATCATTTAAGATCAATACTTGTCAAAAGGTTAAAAATTAAGTAGGTCAAAGAATCGACCTTTTGATCTCTCTGCTTTTTTCTCCAGCTACCATGAAGCTTTCTCTTTCCCTCTAGAATGCACAAGCGAGACTTGATTTGTCAGATTGTCCTTGGCAAATGAGTTACTTTTCTTGATTTTACTTGGAAAATCTTTGTTCGAGTTACCTCTCAGTGAGAGATTTTTCCTTAGCCGGTTCCGGTTTATCATCATCATGGTGTTTTTCGGGGGAACATTAACAGCACTTTCAACACAGTCACCGGCCTGACCACAACCCCATTGTCTTGTAGATTGTCCATCTTCACAAAGTGGTTTAAGCCTCGGGAGAATGTTGTGTGATTTGAAGTGTTCGCCTTCCTATTTGGTGCATAATGGACAAGCTGGGTCATTGCGTTGAGTCTTTGGAGTTGATTGCTCAAGACATTCCGCGTGAAAGACATGTTGACATGGAAGCACTCCTGTGACAGGCATGTCTCTGTTTCTTACGATGGAGCGAGATCCCCAAGGAGATTTCTGTGAGAGGTATCTGTTACACAACCCGCATTTATATGTACTTGAAGCTACTCTATGTGCTTTGGTAGAATTATTATCCCAATCAAGAACTGGCTCTCCAACCTCCATAGAATCAATGCTGCTTGTGGTCCCGCTGCTCCAACTGCAGGCATCCGCAGAATCAGATGTTGTATCCCTAACATTACCAGAAGGATGCAGTATAGGATGAACAGGCTTGGACAGGAAAAAACGCCGGCTTGAGAAGCTTCGGTTAGGTTCAGAGTCACCAATATCAGAACAAGATGAGAACGGACACCCGTTACCAACATTTCTTGATGTACCCGGAAGTTGCTTAAGAATTTGATCTGCAGAGAGAAACGAGAAACAATATGTGTACGCCGATCAGAGCAAGAAACTAAATAAAAAAGATTTTGTTAAATCTTGAGTTGGCACGGAAAATTTGGTTGATGTCAAGATATGAAAGGGAAGAATGTGAATTTTAATGAAACAAACCTCTTCTTGTTGCAGATTCAAGATTATTAGGTGTCCAATGAAGAGCCTGAGAAAGGTCGGGACTACGAAGAACATTAGCATTTGATGATGTGGAAGATCCATAACAGCTAATACCATCAATTAATCCATGGACATCCCATCTCGATGAAGGTGGAGAGAAACTTGTATTAGTCCTCCAATAAGGCTCATGCGGGCGAAACGAAAAGTCCCCACTTGGAGAATTTGAACTATCTGACTTCGCAGCAACACAACAGAGCGAACCCATACTCAGCTAAATAAACCCTTGAGCTTACAACAGTATAGCTTCTCAATACGTATGAAGACTACTATCCAAATCAAGCTTAAACAACCCTCCAACTCCATAAACTATGAGACAGATCTCGCAAAAACATAATTCGGATTTTGTTTCCTTGTTCTTTAGCTTAGCACACCTGAGTAATCAAAATAGCACCAAAGTTTCAAACTTTCAATCATCAAACAAACATAACTCAGGACATTACGAAATTCACACTGTACCAAAGCTCACTAGATAAACACCACACAGAACCAAGAAGAAGAAAAACCAAATCTGGAAAATTCAAAGAACTAATCTACCTAACCCAGTAAATCTCTTACTCATCCTACGAGTAGCAAAGATCTGAACTTTAGATTCCAAAATGCTTTTTTTCTTTACGAAGAAGATCAGAAGGAAAAAAGAATAACGCACATTGTCGAAATTTCATTGCAATGCATTATGAATTTCCAATGACATTAAAACTGCGAAAAGTAAAGGGCTTACTTCGTAACACGGAGAGCCGACTCACGAAGAAGATGACTGATGTCGGAAGAAATTGAAACTAATAGCCGCGAATTCGATCGAGAAAAAAAACCCTAATTTCTTGGAAATGGGAAAACTCTGCTTCTTCTTCTTTACTGTACTACTGTGTGTATGTACCTTTGTCTTTTGTGTTTTATTTACAGTATGTATTTAAATGATATATATTATGAAGAGAATTTAAAAGGCAAAAAGGACTCATCATTTATATAGAGTAAAGCAGTAATTAATGTAAGTTGAATTCATTTTGTTGACAAATGAAAAGGTGGAATGCGTTTAATTTTGGATGAAAACTGAATTCGTTGAATTTTGAGTCAAAGAAAATTAATACAATGTTCATATATGCAAATATTGAATCATTATACTATGCATATTTTTTTTTGTTATTCTCTCTGTTTCAAAATATAGGAGAGTTTAGAGAAAAACACGCATATTAAAAATTTACTTTTACAAATATTTTTAATTATAAAAACATAATTTATTACAAAAATGCTAATAGTCACTTCAACTTTTAGTTAAAAATATTTTTCTCTCCATAATTTTCAGAGAGATCATTATTATGCACACATTTATTATCTATTGAAAGTTGAAAAAAAACTTTATATTTTGAAATATAAATAAATCTCTAAAACCCCCTATATTTTGAAATAAAGGGAGTATCAAATTGCATGCACTTAAAATTGATCAATCAAATATCTTATGGGAATAATGAAGGATCACATATTCAGAGTTGTGCACTCGTTTGATTAGCTTTTACTGAAAAAAATGATAGGTGAATTAGGGGTAAAAGATTTAATTAAAAAAACCCTTTCTATATATAATTCGAATAAATAAATCTTAAATTCATAACTCACCAAAAAATATCAAGAAATTTGAGTTAGTTTTGGCATTTTAGACTTACGTTTGGTCATCTTTAACGGATAGTTAAAAATCATAAAATTTGTATTGATTTTGCCATTTTAAATTTTTGTTTAGTCAAATTAAACGTAGAGTTAAAAATCATGAAATTTAAGTAATTTTGTCGTTGTAAACATTCGTTTGGTCAACTTAAACAGAAAAATAATGTTTCATTTTGTTTAAACTTTTGTTTTCTCTCCCAATTTTAAGCAAAAAAAATCTCCCGATGGTGAGCAATGAACCTTAAATCACCATTGTTGTGGAGACAAACTCCACATTACTCGGTTAAAAAATTTCTTGAAGGTCGGAGTTGAATCCGAAAGATTCTTTATGCTTCTCCAAAAGTCCACGTCATAGAAAATGTCTCTCCATAAAACCACATTACTCGGAGTGAGATACTTATTTATGGTCACCACTCCTCAAACACTTTGTTGCTTCCCCTGTTCCCCATTGATTAATATACTAACAATAAAATGGTTTTGATATAGAAATAGTTGATAAGTTCAATTACCGACTAATTCTTATATATATACGGTTAATTTTCAATTTAAAATTCTTTTTACAATTATCTACTACCGTCTGTTATCGATTTTTTTTTTTTTTTTGATATAAAATGGTTATAAACGCTATAAAACAGCACAAAACACGACGTATGTGTGCAAGAGAAACAATAAAAGAACTGAAAATTTTTCATATGAAACCATGAACCTATATAAAATAATAATAATAATTACCTGATCAACCAGTAAATAATCTAATCTCATATTCCGTCTTGATACATGCATGGCTGCTTCAAAAGTATGATAGGGCCTCCTGTATAGACTTTAAATCAATTTAGGTATTACGACATTGACTAACAAATTTCTACGCATGCTTGCTGAAAAATTATATAACCTATCAATGGGATTACAGATAATTTAAATTCTAGTTTGTCACCATCTGTAAAAAAGATATTTTTATTTTTATTTTTTTGGTCAACGTAAAAAGATATTATTTTTTTTGTCATTCTTTATGTTTCAACTATGATTGTATTCAATCTAGCACATGATGTTAACTCCATTAACGAAGACTATCTTGGACTAGTTGGGTAATTATATTTGACAAAAATATATAATTCACAGCTACACAATAATTCAAAGCCACCGGACACAAGTGGAATAAGAAAATTATAAGTCATAATGATTTAGTTTTTATGCTTTTATCAATATGTTATTTGGTCATTAATTTGTTATATAACCGACACTAAATATGCTTATACCAACGAAATAAAATTTATGTCGCTATCATTTTAAAATATTAGTTCACCAAACTATAACGATGGTTGAACATTAATTTTCAGTGAAGTTGGTGATGATAAAAAAAAGTTGGTTAAAATACATTTATGTAATCCAAAACTACGATCCAATCAGTAATCACTAATCTACGATGAACTCATATATCCTATAGATTTTTGAAAGCAAATCCTAATTATCTCGTCATAATTCTCGAAGCAGCGATATAACGAAAATAAATTTATAATTTATTAATTAAAGTACGTATATTTAATATAAAAAAAATATTTTCTATATAGTTTACGACCAAAACTAGTTCAAATTAACATCAGGTTCCTCAAACCTGAAATATTTTAATTGGCCTTCTAAGACAGAAACTGTGACTGTCTCACTTCTTCTGTTGCATTTATTGATTTCCTGAATTGCTAGTTTCTGCATCAAGACGAGCACTTTCCTTCTCAAAGAAATCGAATTCTTGGAGAATCTTAGCAAGCTTGGTCGCGTTGTCTTCTTTTATGTTTGCAGGGACCTTCTCTTCATAAGTAGACACACTCATCATTTTCTGCAACTTCTCCTTTTGTCTGATGAAACAAGAAATAATAATGTCAAAGGTGGAAATCTCAGGAAACTAGCATGTGATCCAAACATTTTGTTTTGATTCAATTACGAATCTAGGGACTTACTTTTGTAGCTCACCAAGCTTGTTTCGGATTTTTTCTTGTTCAGCTTCTGTGTTAATGGCTCCATCCACTTTTAGATACACCTTGAGGTTCTCGTTTACCGTCTCAACGGAAGATCCAGGTGGGGCTGCGTGATCTCCCTTTGTAAAAACCTATACCAAATCCCCATAGAAACTCAGATAAGATACACGACACAATAGATAAACCATAAGAAAGAAACTGAAGATAGATTTTTACCTCCAAGGATGATAAATTTGCAAGGATTCTGATCTCCAACTCGTGAGATTTTACAATTTCAGATGTTAAGTTGTTTTCACACAGAGCAAAAGCAGGTAACCTGAGAAAGACGTACACAACGAAAGAAAGTATCCTTTTTAGTGACAGTATATTCGGAAAAAATGCAGGATGGTTATGAAATGTCTCAAAGTGTTCCTTGAATGGGGCTTTAATCATATATTCAGACCTTTCATTTTTCTGTTTCTCTAGCAACCCAGCTCTGAGTGCCCTCATGCATTTCACAGTCGCGAGAACGATTTCCATTTCGCTCTCCGCTTTCTCATTTGTCCAATTCTGGGTTCATGACATAAGAAGAAAAGAGTTAGAAACCCCAAAAATTATGACAAGTTACTAAGAAAATCTTACTGACCTCTATAGCAGTTGGGTAGTCACATATCATGATAGATGCCTTTCTTTCAGTGTCTTTGGGTGAGGGAAGCCGTTGCCATAGCTCTTCAGTAACAAAAGGCATAAGTGGGTGAAGCAGTCTCAAGCCAGTCTCCAGACTTATCCATAGAGCATGTTGTGCATGAGCCCTCTTTGAAGCAAACGTTGGGTTGTCACCAGCAAAATAAGGCTTGATTGCTTCAATGTACACATCGCAGAATTGGTATTGCCACCATGCATATACTGTGTTGGCTGCATCCGAGAACTCAAATGCCTCCAGTGACTCCACTGTCTTTGATATTGCCTTATTTAGAACAGAGAGAATCCATTGGCAGCTGAACGGCATGGTTTCAGGGCTTACAGTCTGCGGAGGGGTATAATCATCGCCAAGCTTCATCATCGCAAATCTGACGGCGTTCCATAGTTTATTACACCATTGACGGTAACCAACAACTCGGAGGATGTCCAAGTTAATTTTATCAGACTAGAAAACAATCAAGAGTAATAGCAATTTTTAGTTTATAAAACATACATTGAAGGAGGTTGTTAAGGATGTGTGCAATAAATAGTACCTGAGCAGTGTAAGAGACAAGTGCAAACCGAAGAGCGTCAGTGCCACATTCAGGGATACCATTTGGAAAGTCCTTCACTTGTCCTTCTTTGGCAACAACCAGCTCTTTTCGATCCAAGTTACCTTCTTCTAATCTCTTATGAAGACCTTCAAGAGTTACTCCGTTTATTACTTCAAGCGGATCAATGACATTTCCAAGAGATTTCGACATCTTACGCCCATGAGCATCACGTATCATAGGATGCAAATAAACCTATAGCAAAGACAATGTTTTTGCATATAAGTACTGGTCACAAAGTAATAGTTGCATCTAAAAGGAAGGAGGCTATGATCTTTGTTTGACTAAAAATTTATACGTACCTTGCTGAATGGAACCTCACCACCTAGTTTCATTCCCATCATAACCATACGAGCAACCCAAAAAAAGAGAATATCATGTCCCGTTTCAAGAACAGAAGTTGGATAGAAGGCTTTGAAGTCGTCAGTTTCATCTGGCCATCCCAAAACAGATAATGGAAAGAGCCCAGAAGAAAACCATGTATCAAGTACATCAGGATCTTGAGTGAGTTCAAACTTCATCCCAGCAAATTTCTGAGCAGCCTCTTTTCGAGCTTCTTCCTCGGTTCTAGCAACAACCCAATGGTCATTGTACGCACCAACTTCCTTGAGCTGATCTCCCTCTAGAGTGGCATACCATGCTGGTATTCTGTGGCCCCACCAAAGCTGTCTCGAAATACACCAGTCACGGATGTTCTCTAACCATCTGTAAGGTTGTGATTGTTAATAGATGGTGTAATGACATCTTAAACAGCTATCACAGTTATCCATACAATTCTGCAGTAAGAATGATAATAGATGGGGTAAATGAAAGAACCAGAGAAATGATAAATGAAAGAAACCTTCTCCATTCTGCGGTGTACTGCTTTGGTATAAACTCGAGCTTCTTGTTTTCATCAGTGATGGCAACATCAAGAGCCTCCTTTCCAATCATGCTGCAATTAACATACCATTGAGGCTTTATCATAGGCTCGATAACATCTCTGGTTCTTGAGCAAAGTCCAAGCCTCATTTCATTGTTTTTGGCACCTCTGTACAACCCCTGAGTATTATATTGACAAAACAGTTAAGTTCTACAAGACACTTACAAGAAACCACCAACATTGTAACAATAGGCTTGATTGGTTGTGGCTTTAAAATCTTTCTACAGCCATATTTTGATCTACAGCTCTAAATTCACAGCAATCATATTTTTCAAAGTTACAACCACTTTCGTTTTTTCTTTTTTTTTTGGCTGTAGAAAGATAAAAACCTATAGCCATAAGTTTTCGGCTTTGGAGAATTATCGAAAGTTGGTTCTACACCGTAAATTCTAAAGCTACAGCAGAAAAATCCACAGATAAAATGTTACAGCCAAAATCCTAAATCTACCGCCACAACCAATCGGGACCAATATCTTCTCAACCCAACAATCAATAATAATGTCTTTTTATATGTTATATGAAGAGTAACAAAATTACCTGTTTCTGCAGAGCTTCAAGAACTGCCTCACGAGCTGCAAAGCGTGGCATCCCTGTGAAGTCAGACCCGCCATTTGTGTTGATTTTTCCATCATCAGTGAATATGTTTATAAATTCCAGCTTGTGGCGTTTTCCAACCTCATAATCATTGGTGTCATGGGCAGGAGTAATCTACAAGACAAGAATAAGGTAACTTTGACACAAGAAAACCAACTAAAAGGCAGAAACATAGAATTCAAATATATAAGAGAGAGCCTGTGTACCTTAACACAACCAGTCCCAAAATTTGGATCAACAAGTATTCCATCACAGATAATTGGTAACTTCCGTCCATTAAATGGGTGCACAGCAAATTTCCCATGAAGATGCTTGTATCTTGCATCATCGGGATGAATAGCAATAGCACTATCCCCAAGCATCGTTTCCAGCCTGGTAGTGGCAACAACAACTTCGCCCAAGCCTCCCTCCAGAGGGTAAGCAAACGAAGTAAGAAGACCAAATTCTACTGGCTTCTCATAGCCGGGAACTTTAAGTAGTGTTCTTTCTTTGATGTCGATATGCTCAACCTACAGATATTAGACACTCTGCATAAAGAGGATGCCGTCCATAATCATAGTCTAACAGTTGCTGCTGACTTACCTCAGCGTCAGATATGGCTGTTCTCAAAACACAACCCCAATGAACAAGCCGAACATCCCTGCACAAGTCATGGTATGCCTTCAGTTAAATGTGCTTTCTTTTAACAAGGTAACTGAAAAACGTAAAAGAGTACTATATTCCTGTTTCCATGGATCCTTTACAACAGTAATTCTATAGCTTGCTTCAAATAACAAAGTCAGACTTAACCATACCTATAGATAAGCCCTTCCTTATATAACCGTACAAAGGCCTCATTGACAGCTTTTGATCTTTGCTCGTCCAACGTAAAACACTACAAATTTATAGGCAGAAACACATCAGTAAGATGGATAGCCAAGGGACACAAGTGAAGATAAAAAGTTCATCTACATATAAGTTCATCTAGCAGCGAAATAAGTTGAATATAGCCAATTTTCCATAACATTTATCTGAGAAAGGTCAGATCACTGAATTTGACCTCACGAGACCAATCGAGAGAAGCTCCTAAGCGGCGTAGTTGGGTTAGAATTGTACCGCCGTTCTGGTTCTTCCACTTCCACACCTTTTCCATTATCACAAGCAACAGAAGAGAATTTTCAAACAATGGAAAAAGGAAAATGATTCATGAGCATATTTTTATTTTCAACTCACTTCCTTTATGAACTCGTTACGGCCAACGTCATGCCTAGTCATTCCTCTTTCACGCATGATATTTTTTTCAACCACAACCTAGAATGAACACCCAAGCAAAGAATATGATACAATGTGTAAAAGAAAACTAAATGAAAGCAGCCAAAAGGGGATTCGCTCTATAGGCTGTTATATTAATATCAGACATGAGATAGGGACGAACCTGTGTAGCTATACCAGCATGGTCAACCCCGGGTACCCACAAAGCATTATACCCAGACATTCTCTTCCAACGAATAATTGTATCCTGCATCAGCAAATTTTTAGTCGTTAATCATCGGGAGGAACAGTAGACAAAAAAATAGCACCAAACAATGGGCTAATGAAACCTCAATTGCAGCTGTTAGCGCATGGCCAATATGCAAGACTCCAGTCACATTTGGAGGAGGAAGAACCTGCAGAATCAATCAAAAGATTGTAGAAAAACTTCATCCGGGTGTTAATAATTTCATAACAGTATTAATAATTTCAGAAGCTCAAGAATTTTCTCAACTGAATCTGGTTGCACAAATTAAGTATTCGAGAAGACAATAAAAAAGAATGTCGAATCCAGAACGAACGAATTTAAGAATCGGAAAAAGCCTTACCATAACAAAGGGTGGCTTGGAACTCTTAGCATCCCCCTTAAAAAAGTCAGATTTCTCCCACCAAGCATACCATCTGACCCAATTACAGAATAACACAGCGATTATCTAGAGGAAGTTTTGTGTATGAATGAACACGCTCAAATTTATGTCAAAGAAACAGCTCTACACACTTACGATTTCTCTACGGCAGCAGGACTGTATTGCTTGGCCATCTGTGAAGAAAGCTTTTTCCTCTCACCAAGAGGAGTTTCAGGGTCCACAAAATCCTCAGGATTCTCTTCTGACGCATCCCGTTTGGAACTCTTCTTTGCGCTCTTTTTAGGGACATTGGTTCCATCTTTGGCCTGTTTTGCCTACACGAGAAGCACACCATGATAATTTTTTCTAGTTCCATGGAAAATTAAGGATGTGACTCGCACGTTATAGATACATATGCAGCAGGAACCCGAAATGCATAATTGGAGTTCCTCAGAGATTACCTTCAGTTCTGCCAGCCTCGCTTTCTCCAAAGCTTTTTGCTTCTTCAACTCCTTTTCTTTATTCTATAACAATATATTTACAAATTACTTTAAAGTTGATATTGCACTGAAACAAATAATAACTGAAGTCCAACTCGATATAATGAAATCAATGAGATTTTACAGAAGCAAAAACCGAATTAATATTTACTTAACTACTAACTCTCACGACAGAAAAAAATGAAGCGTAAGGCGTTGCATTCAAAAGTATACAATTCCACAACAATACCAAAAGAAACGTAAACTATGGTTACACGAATTTGTGTCAAGTACTCAAACTATTAATGTAGAACACTTCTTCATTCTGATGTAGTGAAGACGGTTTCTCTAACTTTTTAATTTTAAAAATAACTAAGGCATTCTATCTATGGACGATCTCATCAATTCCATTTTCCAAATGCGCAATCAATAGTTGTCCCTATGTGATTATTGCCCACCACAGCCAATTGCATCATTATCGAATCTCTCTAAGCATTCCATTGATTGAACAACAATCTCAATCACATTCGTCTATGAGATTTTCAATGCAATTTTTTTTAAAATCAAGCTCTACGAGAACAACATAACCACGTTGATTCTAACCAAGAAAATGTTCGTGAGAAATGGGGAAAATAAAAAATCAGAAAGTCAAACCTTCTCTTCCTTCTTCTTCTTCCGCTCAAGCTCCTCCTCTGTAAGGATCTTCTTCTCTGATTCGGACTGCGAATTTAAAAAAAAAAAAAAACATTCAATTCTCAGACTCAAACAGAAGAATTTCGAGATATGGTGAATGATCGGAAATTACTAGCGTACCATGATTCTGGAACCGTGAAACGAACGCAGTAACTGATTCGTAAGCGGCGGAAATAAGAAGCTAGGCTGAGAACGAGAAGAAGCTGCACAGGATACAAAAAACGGCTTAGCTCCTCTGAGGAAGCGCAGTGACATAGACAGCAAGAGAACTTGCTAGGGCTAAATGGTAATGCATTTTATTTATTATAAAAAAAAAAAAACCGGAATTAGAAATTGAGATTTGGTTTGTAATGCAAGTCGGTTATTTCATTTTCAGCCAGGTGGGCTAGGAATTACAAGATTAATATATATATATATATATATATATATATATTTTTAAGCTGTTCCTGACTGATTTCTGAGTCTCTCGAACTGTAGTTTCTCCATCGATAGCCATCATATCATCATCTGATTACACCTTCATCACTCTTTGTGCGAAAAGCAAACCGCGGATTTTTCATCGCCGCTCCATTTGGTGAGAAGGATCCATTGAAGAAGAGGAGATGTCAAAGAATGTGATTTCTTCTCAAGATTTGTGACGTGTATCGGAGAGATGTATAAAAAGGTTGAGAAAGAAGCCAACTACATTCAACTACTTCTTTATGACTTAAAAACCAGAGACATGGTTTGGTCTGGTTGGTTATTCACAACATCTTGTTTAGATTAACTGTCTCAAAACCAGAAAGATCGCAGGGATGAAGAAGAAAGGATTCAAATAGGAATTTTTTGGTGTAAGTGACTCAGCTAATGATCATCTTGTTGAAGAACTCAGCTTGCTCAGGGAAGAATTCCAAAAGCTCGTCTTTGGTTACCCACACAAAATCCTCGCAGTTGCTTATGTTGTATTTTGATGCTGCTACTACACTGCATTTGAAGAAGAACCTCTACACAACAGCAAAAAGGAAAAGAACCAGAAAAAAAGACCCCTTAACTTCAATATTTCGGTGAGACCTATTCGATAAATCTCTCGAGCTTTGTTCTTAGTTCTACCTTGTAAGATGGCAAATCAGGCGTTTCTTCTGCAGATTGTATAGCCATGTGAGCCATTGGAGCATTTCCGACAAAGTATGTGTGAGTGAGGTCTCCTAAGACTGACTTCAAAGCGGATTCCGCGCACTGCAAATACCGAATTCACATAACAACAAAATGCAGAGGAATTCATGGTGTTATGGATTAAAATAGAGGCATCAAACAATCACCTTGCGAAGAGTTGGCTCAGAATCATAGACTTTCTCTGGGAAATGCCAGACAGGTTTGTCACTTGTAGCTCCAAATGGCTTGCCGAAGATGAGAAGATACAACTTTTTGTCTAGAGCTCTATATAATGACCTATAATAGCAGCATTTTCCAGAATTATCAATCTTCAATCGAAGAGAAACACAACAGTGCAAGAAACTTTAAGAGGTGCGAACAACTTACTTCCTATCATTTTTCTTGTCAGCCTCTGTAATTCTAGGAGCAGGTACATAGTCCATTTGGTATTCACCCTTGGCTCTGTATTCACACATCCAAAGGTCAACCAAAGACGAAATGGAATATTCAGGAAAGCTTCACTACACTTAGAACAAAACTGTGCTAAAAAGTCACAGAAGTCAGAAACGTCCCTATATATCTATGAGCATAGAAAAGTTCTAAACTTTCACTGCAGCCAAGGTAGTGCTGCTCAGGTTACTCAATAACTAAGTAACTTTAACTCACGGAGCTACACTCTAACATTCTTAGCTATTGACATTATGAGGATGACACAATGTCGAATGAACAAGAAACCGTTGAGCAGATTATATGCTTGGACACATCATGATGTCAAAGAAGATTGACAAAAGCAGAATATTTTTACCTGTTCTTAGCAATGTCCAAGAACTCATCTGGGTATCTACGACGAAACTGCTGTTGCCAATTGAATCTGCAACAAAAAGTTTCCGTAATCAAAATCAGGTGAACCATAGTGTAAAATCAAAACTTCACTGCTCAATGACTCAAATCGTATCTGACTCCGCCACATAAAAATCGAGTTCGAGCTACATAAAAAAAGCATTATTTGAATCACATAACTATACTTTTCTCCCATTTTCTCTCGATTTATCATCATTCCTAAACCAAAGCAAAACAGAACAAAAGCAAGCAATGAGAGAGCTTTACTTGAACTCCTGGAAAGCGTAAACAGCAGGATCCGGTTTGGGTATCACAACACGCAATCTCTCAAAAAGCACCGAAGCTACGATCTTTTCCGAGCTCGTGCAAAACCCTCTCCTGCTCTCCAAGAGAGGCCCAGCTAGTAACCGAAAAGTTGATCTCTGCATTTCTCAATCTCAACCCAGAAACGAAATCGAATTTGGCTAGTGAGAGAGAGTGAACGCCGGCGCTTGAGCCTGAGGGTTTTTCGATGATAATCCCCACCCTTCCGGTCAAACAAATTCGACGGGATGAAAAAAATTTTGGTTTACATAACCAGACAGAACCACAGTCCGGTTTGATCTAATAAAATTGGTTTACATGGCCAGACTAAACCATATAATCTGGTTTGCTCTAATACAATTGGATTACATGGCCAGACTAAACCATATAATACAACTCGATGTGACTACACTCCCAAATTCAGTTCAATTAGCCTAAGACAAACACTTTACTGAACAACAAATCTATCATGACGAGAACAACGCAGACAAGTCGCGAACTATGTAGAAGAACGGTCCGTGACAACACTTTCTTATCGATACTTTTTAAAAATAAACATTTGTGTTTTTGGTTAAACTATGACCTTAACTTTTTACATGGTCCCAATAGAGTATTAAAAGCAAAAAAAAAAAATGGGTCCAAGAAATAGCAACAGACGAAAATCTCCGACTGAGGCCAAACCTGAGCTTCAATCATCACCGTTTGAGTCACCATAATTACCGATCGGCAATCGCGAACCGTCCAATGAACAACCGAACAAAAACTTGCAAAGACAAATACAAGCATATCTTTGGTAAAAACAAAAGTTTCCTAATCTGTTTATGAATAAAACTGTATAATTTACAAGAGGAATCAATCAATTGATAGAAGTTTATCCGTCATAGCTCATTTGGTTGATTATTAGATAGTTGATTTTTCGTTTGAGTGTTTTGTTTTTTTATCACAACTAGATTTATTAGTTTTGTCTGGAAAGTAGAATGAGTTTCTGACAAACTATTGTTTCAACTAATTATTACTAATTGTTTGTTCGACGTGTCAATATATACTTCTATCATAATGCAAAGAAAAAAAAAATTTGGCTAAAATCTACCCCCACTAAATGGTTCCTGTTTAACCAAATATATATTGATATATAATCTCAGGATTCTCTAACATAATATATTAAAAAATCTACTCCGACCCATGAGAAAATAAAAGAGGATTATATATCATGGATCAATCATACCGTTTGAAAATTTGAAATTGTTTATACACTAAATATTGGATTTCGTATTGGTAATGTTTGCAATGCTACGTAAGTACGTATGAAAAGGAAATGGGTAGTTTATACTTTATAGGTATACAAAATTAACTATTTTCAAGTAACAACTAGCATCTATATCAATTTATCGCTTGGTTCAAATAAAAGAACTATGTGAAAGAGACGAGTAAGTTTAACGAGGTTGATAACTTATGTGGTTAGCGTACAATTGGTAGTCTTGCAGAATAAACAAATGAAAACTAGTAACAAAACAAACATAGTTGTAAACTGAAAAGGTAACAACTTCTTGATTGATCATCAAACTTGCGAAAGTTTTGGTAGTTAAATGTAAATCACAACTTCGTATAAGCGTATCACTGTTCTTTTCCAAAATATCGAATACTTATTTGTCAATTCTACGGTCAAGAAAACCATGTAAGTTGCAAATATCAAATTTGACCTATATACATATTGTAATTTGTAGAAGGCCTCAATGTGTGTGTTGGAGTTGGACCATTCAAACTCGTATTTTAAAGAAGCAGACCCCACAAATGATACGGATGCAATCTTTCTAATTTTCCAAATGGGTCCCGCCGGCATGCCTACATTCGGCCCCACTGAAAATTCGTATGTATTGCAATCGAGAAAAAAATACTCAGGAAACAAATATATACTCCCTCTGTTTCATAATATTAGAGGTTTTAAACAAATATATACTCCCTCTGTTTCATAATATTAGAGGTTTTAGCAAAATGCACAATATTTAAGAAATCAAATTAAATAACTATTTTAATCCTTACATATATCTCTTAATTAAAATAAAAATATAAATTAATAAATTTAAGTATCTTTGACTAAGGACAAAATAGGTATAAAATAATAATTAATACATTAAAAAATGTAAAACTCTTATATTTGAAACAAATACCAAGTAATTCTCTTTTTGTTGAATACAAATGCGAAATAAGTCATATTGAATTAGTTCGATCCAACAACTCAAACATTTTCAATAGATTATAATCTCTAAATTTATTATCAAGCAATTATGCTTGCGTTGTGCTTAGCCCCGTCAATTTGGGCAAAAGCCCGTAGGCCCCCCTCCATTAATCCGCTGGTAGGTGTGGGTGCAGGTCGAAAATTTAGAAACCGCAAAAAAATGGATCTTGCGCGGTGGGGTTCGTTTTGTTGCGGGTTATGCGGACGGGTCTTGCGGGCTTGCGGCTATCCGCATAAGAGACTAAACCGGACAATTCCTATACCGGTTTACGGATTATGCGGGTTTTTGCAGATTTTTTCGGGTTCTTTCATATTTTGTGGATTTTGGATTTTACGAGTTTTATGGATTGTCCGTGGGGTCTCGGATTTTGAATTTTATATTTATGCTTATGCAAGACGAATGTAGACCACTCATATTTAGGCAAATTTCGCTGCAAGGCAGACTATGCAGAGTGGATCCGGCCCGCTTGAGAGGTCTAATTGTGCTATATTCTCATCACTAGAAATAACAAAAATTGAAACAAAAGGTAAGTAATGATGGAGTAAACGTGATAGGATATGACATGACCCCACGATGGGGAAGAAATGAAAGTATATATATATATATATAATATATATATATATTATAGAAGAACAGGTTGCTCACCAAATCAGAAAGCAAAAATTTGCTTTGAAGAATATATACATACGGAGATAAAGCTGCAAATTTGAATTTCTCTTAACTTTGAACCTTTTTTTTTTTTTTGTCAACATGCATGACTTTGATAAACCATCTTACCTTCGTACATCTCCCTCGATGTATTTATTACATGTTTCTTTACAATGTAAACATTTCACATCAATACAAATTAAATTCTGTGTGGAAATTTTTGGTTTTGTAACCAGAATATGGTTGAATGTAGGATTAGTTCAACGTGTTTCACATTTCACTTATGTAATTGGTAACTAAATTATTTATATATAGCCTAATTGATTTGATCGACTTTTCTTCTTACGTTTTTATGATAGTTAAACAACTTAAACCCGTTTTGTTTTAACCATGGTTCAAGTGTGTACGTATATTTCGTCTTTATACACGATTAATTTGGTTGGTTGTATAAAGTCTTATATATTCACTATTATTCTAACTCAAAGTGGAGATTAAGGACAATGTTGTATTTGGTGATAAGTAGCTTACGCATTCTAAAAGCATCGATACTCTATCACCTTAAATATAGAGTATTATCCTTTCCAAAAGATACTTCATAATTTAGAGTACTGAATAGTGATATTCTATATTTGGAGTATCACTATTCAATACTCTATATTTGAAGTTTCATTTTTTTTTTTGCATTTAAGTCCCTAAAATTATCTATCCCATCAAAAATAATTTATTAATTATGTTTTTTATCATTTTAATCCATAAAACTTTATAATTTTAAAAATATTTCACATATACAGTTTTAAATTTAATAGTTACATATAAAATTATATAAATATGTTTCTAAATAAAATCTAAGAGAAATATTACATAATATGAAAAATATATATTACACAACATCATTACATTACAAAATTTGATACAAAATAAAGTAAAACAATTTAATACATGTTTTATTAAATAATATCATGTGTAACATTTTAAAGTATGTTTTAGAGCTATTTATAAATATTTTATTATCTTAGTTAATCATTAATAATATAAAGACTATATTGCAAAATAGATATTTTAAAAACTTTAAATTTGAAGTACACTCTTAGAGAATAAGACTTGGGAACTTCAAATATAAAGTATGTCTACTCTAAAAATAAAATAACTCTTGGAGATGCTCTAAACCTGATATGATTGATGATTTATCATTTATATAGTAGATATACAAACCACATAATAAATATATTATCGTCTATTTGTTGTACCAACACATAACACGACTGAATCAAGTGAGATAGCATGCATCCACCATTTTCTCTCTCTTCCATGAGTAACATGCATGATCAGCATTAGAACATTGACATCATGATGATATTTTCATCGCCTTTAGCCATTATTCAGTCCCCCATTTACCTAACCCCACTCAAATTTCAAAACTTAGTTTACATTTGTTCCATTTTTGTTTTACACATTGGTAAAATATCAATTTATTTTTCATCGACATATAGTTTGTCTTTTGTACACCACCTCATAATATATATATATTGACTAAAGCATGTAACATGGTACACGAATTGTAAGAAAAAGTATGCACACTCTATGTAAATACTTCTGCACTAAATTATCTTTCTCTAGTAATATATTCACATATTCCTTAGACATGTAATAAAACTATTAACATTATTCCATAGCTCCAGTTGTTGAATTTCAAATTAATTTACAAAATCGAATGGGAGATTCGTTAACTAAGAGTAAAGCAGACTTCATTTTAAAATCGAACACAATTTTTTGCTTTAACATAAATTATTGTAATGGTGGAGTAAGAAATTGATGTATTGTGTTTTTATCAATTTTAAGTTTTTGTTTTCTTTTCATATTTTTTTATTGAGTTAAAGTGTTTTTTTAGAGTCTTTTACTTCTTTATCGATTTAATTTGTTTCGGAAGAAAACGAACCGTTTTGGGATGCAAACACATATTTGGAGATGCATGATCTTGTAGAAGTGTCAGAAGTTTGGCTATAGATGGAGGACTTCTCACCGTTCGATCTTCCTTATATTTTGACACAAGATAAAGATGTTAGCTTTTATTTCCAATTGATTTGAAGAAAATCTAACGGTGCGTTCAAAAGTTATATCTGAATTAGCAAAGACGGATCATTCTGGTGAGCGGTTGAAGCAGTTGCAGAGTTTGGGATCTGAGAGTGAAGGACCGATCGGTCCTTTTCCCTGATGGATGAAAACTACTTTCTGATTGGATAAGACCGATCGGTTCCCCTTGGGATCGATCGGTCCCTTCTCCTTGCGAATCCATTTTATTTCCTTTTGTTATTTTCGTCTTCTATTTTCCTGTTAGGAGTATAAATACCCTAAAAAAACCTAACTAGCCACCTACGCTTTATTTTTCTTAGCCACTTTTTCATCATTTTGGATAGTAAGCAACTTTGGGAGAAGAATCAATCATATTTGACAAATTGGAGAAGATTTCTAAACCCTTTCTTTATTTATGAATTGAATCATGTTTTTTAATATATCTTTGTGTTATTTCTTTTGTCATGAGTGAGCAGTCACCTAGTTGAGTTTTAGGGATTTCATGAAAAAGATTGATGGATCTGTGAATTGAATGCTTAGTTAGGGTATCGATATTGGTTTCTTCATCTTGAATGTGTTTAATGCTTGAATTAGTTTGATCACCTAATTCTAGAATCTACGTTGTTTTACGCACCAAAAGTGTTTGATAAAATGTCTAAATCAATTTGAAATAAACAACACTCTTCTAGCCAACGAGAGTTGATGTTAGAAAGTGTTGTGAACTGATTGGACTTGAGTTTAATGCAAATTTGATTTTATGATTACAAATAAGAGTTTAGTAATTGTTGATTTCATGTTTCGAGGCTAATTCCTTGAGAGAGGATTAGTCTTTATTTTTGTGATTCATGTTCTAAAACGGTTCTCAATTGATTTCCCTTAATTCATTGATTTCGTTTGTTCTTCAATCCTTGATAAATTTTCTAAGACCTAGCATCTTATTGTTTAATCAATCGTTTTATTATTGATTACTTTATTGCTCTATTTGATAACCAAAAACCAAAATCAATATTTTGCTTTAGCTAAGAACGACTCTCACAAATCTTGAGTGTACTATTAGTCCTAATGGGTTTGATCCCGAATATACTACCGCACACTTCATTGTGTCCTTGCGATTTTAAGTCTATCGGATATTTACTCGAGCAATCACAAATCATATTTTAAAATTTTAACTTATTGTAAAAAATGGGGTTAAAATGATCATTTCACCATCTCACAAATAACCATTAAAATTTATATTACTTTGTATGAAATAAATCGTGATGGGCACACACTATCGAGTATCTACCCATTATTGCTCTTTATCGTTCTTTACAGTTGACTCTTGACTGTGTTGAGTACGAAATTTTCTCCTTCCAAATTTCTTCACTTCTTTAGCTATTTTTTTCCCTTTTCTTTTTCATTTTCATGCTTTATTTGGATTATTTTAATTTATTTTAACTTTTTACTCACAACCCACCAAGATAAATAGGCAGCCACATGGTCTCCCCTTAATTCAACACATTCACAGTCAAATCCACAAATCATAAAAAAAAAATGAATGAGCTTTCCTACTCTCTCCCCTGTTGGGATCTCCATAACCTTGGATCACTCTTCAACCAAAACTTCAATCTAGGTATAGACAACAACATATATATATATATATAACTATTACTGATCTTTTATGTATGTTTATAAATATATATTTTGAGCTTGTTGGTATATATACGAGGGTTGCTTCGTGCAATCAAAATTATGTATTCTTTTGTTGAAAGATGAATGTATTTGTGCTTAGTAATTCAAGAAATTTTCATTTAAAATATAGTACACACACATAATGGAAGGAATTTGGCCATGCAATGTACTTGTAGATGCATGGGGGGTCATTGATGAATCGCCGGAGCATATATTATGTTCGCCGGAGATAGATACCGGGGACTTTTCCACCGGATACCTTGAAGACGCACTCATCGAATTCAGTGGGAGAAGCAAACGGAGACGTCTCTCGTTCAACGGCGCCGAGGACAAACCAAATAACGATGTAGACCATTCTCAGGTTTTTATATAATTACTACTCTGGTTTTTCCTTTGTCATTTACATAATTATTCACTAAGTTGTTTTTTTTCTTATGAAGCTGAGTTGGTTAAATCGTGGTATATAATAATGCAGAATAATTGGGACCTGTCTGAGAATTATAGTTGCACGAGTAGTCAGTTTGCAGGTAGACCTACTTCTTTATTATTATCACCCATATTTTTTTGGACAAAATATTTTTTATTATTATTAATAGTATTAAATATATAGTGCTGTTTTAATATAATAATAAGATAAGCCGACAAAAAAATAATAATAATAAGATAATTGAATAGTCCAGAAGAAAAATTCTCAATTTTTTCAAAAAATTCTTTCGAACCATCCTCGTCCACGTCAAGTAAGCATTCTGTAGTTTCTTCCAAAGAAGTGCTTTATATGGGATCATATACATTTTTTTGTTTTTGTTTATGTTGCGTAATTTTCCACACTAATATATTGCGTTAATCAAATCAAACATGAAATTCTTGTTTATTCATTTGCGTTTATAAATATTTGATATAAAAATTGTATTTATATACAGCAGTTTAGCAAGTAACCCTAGTTTCTTTTTGGTTAATAGTCGGAAAAAACCTAGTTGTATCATATTTACTTTTTAAACACTCGGGTCCATATAAACACTGAGACTTGTACATTATAGAGAAGAATGACTATGACGGCAAGAAGAGAGTGGTGTATCCATTTGGAGTGGTAAAACCAGGTGGTCGAGAAGAAGATGTAACCTTAAATGACATAAATAAGAGGATCCTAATGCCATCAGCTCGGCCGGTTCGACATCCGGTTGGAGACTTTGCGTGCCGTCCGTGTGTCTCTGCAGATGGACCGGGTCTATCAGGCAAAGCCGTAGTTGCTTTCACGAAGATACAAACATTAGGTAGGGGCACAATTACGATTATAAGAACTAAGGGATGATATATGTAATCAATATTGGTAATTAGACGGGGTCGTTATAATCTGTACTCGAGATGTCGAATAAGACAAATCCTTGGTTGACATGTTTAAACCTATTGTTGTATATAATGAAAAGATTGTTATATATATGTTTTTCCATTTAAAAAAATATTCTTTTTAATTATTTAAAAACCTTTTCAAAAAGAATCAAGATTATCCCAGAAACTTACTAAACAAAAAAAAAAAACTTAGTAAAACCAAGATTTGTATATACTGGCAGAAAAAAAAAATCTCTTTTATATTTTTCTTTTATTTTTATTTTTTATTTTTTTTGCATGTTCGTGCTTTTTATTTTATTCTGTACCCTTTTTCCCATTAGCTTGCCCCTTTTGTTCTTTAATAAGAAAATATGCAGTAGACGCTAATAAATAAACGAAGCGTAAAGAAGAATAAACAATAAAGAAACTAAAGCAAAAGAAAAGAACTTGTTGAAAAACAAGTACACACAAAAAGAAAAAAAAAAAGAGAGAGTATTTAGTACCTTATCATGAAATTTTCGAAGATGGTTATTTGATGTAACGCAACAAATCATTACTGTCTTACCTATTTGTTCATAATACTTGATGATTACCATATAGCAAGTACAAAAAGGTAAACTATCAGACGATCAAATTAAATATAATTTCTTATCAATTGATCGTATGTAAATTTTGAATCGAAAGAATATACCCGTATATAATTTATGGTTTCCAAAAAATAATAAGCTTCTAGAATAATTTATTGTACAATTACGACAGGTACTGTCAATCATTTTTAAGAATATTTGAATTTGAATTCTAAATTAGTATAACTCTTTATTTCAAATTTTATTTTATACTAAGCCATATCTAATATAATAACTATTTTGTGAGAAAATGTCATTATGGGCCCAAGACATCGTAGGCCCAGCTTGATTTGCCCACAGTCAGATACATGACGTCATGTTTATGTATTGTGACGTTTGTCGGCATTTGTTGTACGCGAAAAAAGAAAGGCATTTTTTTTTCCTACTAATGTAGCTTGTACTATTAGTAACTAATGCTCAAGTGTTTAGCACGTGGGAAAAATAAAACACATTTTCAGGTGGTAACTGACCTGGATTGGTTAATAATTAACAATTGTTAATGATCTCTTTGTTAGATTTTTTTGAATTTAAATAGAACATTAACCACTAATTTACTTGTCTTTACCATTATTTTTTCTCTCCAAAAGGGCCACGACCAACATAGCTTTTGACCTTAGTGGGTTGGGTCCATGTCGGTAGACCATGGTTAAAATTAACAATGCTGAATAAACAATAATATAACAATTTGTTTCCTCAATTACACTTTTTGTAAATCAACAGAGTAATTTGAAAATATTTGTATTCACTGAACTTAAAAATTAAATAGATTTAATATCAATTCCTAAAAGAAAGAAAAAAGGTTTATCCTTATATTTGAGTTTTTGTATAACTTGAAAATATTCAAGCCTAAGTCGGTTTGACAATTAATATGGACTGAAAATTGTAAACCCAATTAAAAAAGCCCAACAACAAACCTGAAGATTCGGTGTATAAGGGCTCAATTCATCCACCTACAGATATCATAAAAAATCGTAGAAAAAACGGTCAAGTAAGTTTCCAAATGCGGTTAGTGTTTGAAAATAAGGTTAAAGCTGAGAAAGCCAAGAATCCTTATTTCAACTTTTTGGAAAGCAATGATCCTTATCATGCCTTTTACCAGCACAAGATCACTGAGTACTCTGCTCAGAATTAAGACGGAGCTTAGTTTACTGATTTAGATGATATTGAAGATCCTGAATTTGATGCTGCCTGATGAGAGTGAAACAGGTGATGCAAAACCTGACCTTCAGGCTCAATTTAGGGTTCCTCCTAACCAACTAGAAGCTCATGAACCTGAGAAGTATACAATTAAACTTCCTGGAGATCACAGTGGATGATGGGCTACAATCAGGGTTATCTAAACGTGGATGATGGGCAAGTCATTGAGATCACAGTGCAGTCGTTATCCGAAAACGTAGGAAGTTTGAAGGAGAAAATAGCTGGGGAGATACAAATTCCTGCAAACAAACAGAAGGTAAGTGGAAAAGCTGGGTTCTTTAAGGACAACATGTCGCTTTCACATTACAATGTCGGAGCAGAAGAAATCCTAACATTGTCTTTGAGGGAACGTGGTGGGAGAAAGAGATAGAGACAGTTGGTGGATACAGGGAAATGCATTTTAATCTCTGAGATCAATTGTTTAATGGTTTTACTTTATCTACTTATAATATAAGTTTTACCATTATACAGAAAACTCAATGCATCTTTTTAATGAGATATTTTATTTTACTAACCAAAAATTTAGTGTTGTGTAGTGATCAATTACACAAACTAAAAATTATTACAACAAATATAGATTATTGGGCCCCGAAATCCCATATACCAAAAATCCATTCTAAACCCACAATTGAACTCGAGTCCGTATCGACTTCACTCAACCGCGGCGTGTGGTTTAACATTGTTGGGTTATCTTTTCCTAAGGTGGTCTCAAGGTTATGAACCTTGCCAAGACTTATCCAAAAATATATTCATACAGATTTTCACCTCAATTTTCAATTTGGTACATTTGTAAGTTATCCACTTTGGACCCCCATTTCTCAAGATGAAATTTGATTTTAACATATGAGTACACTATTTTATAGTGATCATAGCGACGAATTAATCGCTCTTATAATCTAATTATTCCGATGAAGGAATTCGTCAAAAAGTTTTTGTAATCGACTTGGAGTAGTTGTTGAAACTCTTAAGTAACTTTCCAACATAATGAGATATGATGATTCATTTAGAATTAAATCTCTAGAACGACATCATTTGATTTCACATATCTCGTGTATCAACTAAAGAGTATACGTCTACGCACATACATAGCAACATATATGCTATATGTATTTTGATGTAGACTCACTTATCTCATTTATTAATGCCGACACCATTTGACCTTGTCAAAATTTTATTTCATCGTATTGAAGCTTGTTTTAAGTTCATACATCATCACAAGTCTATATACTTTGTGGATTTTGTCTAGGGACTACATAACCATTTCCATATATCAACTTGATATATTTGACATTTATGTAATCATATATCAATTATCTCTCATGTATGATATCTGTAATAGAGGCCTTATCACCATTACCACTTTCTTCCAAAAAAATGTGTCTGTTGTAAACATGACAACTGTGAATTCTTTAGCTAATTTGCAAATAAAATAGCTATGATGGAATCAATACCATGAGATTTTTCCTTACGAGCTATCATGTAAGTCAAGGTTCATCTTCTACTTCACTTACTGAAGTGTCACAAAGCTAGCCTCGTTTGTTGAGGTGTTTGTGTCTTTATGTTTACTTGTATAAATAACGACACTTGTTTAAATAATGACACATTCATTGATTCCATAATTAAATTTACATAGATATTCGATATGTCTGTTTTATGAAACAGAAACCGACCACCACTCTCAGGGTATGTATATCCTATGAAAATATAGTTTACAGTTTTTGGAAGTGGCACTGCAATTTTTGCTAAGCACCCCTACATTTTTAGGTATTTGTACGAATGTACAATACCTTTCCACAGTTTATATGGCATCTTGTCAGTAATTTTGTGCGGTATTTTGTTGAGAATATTATTTGTGCTAAGCAAAGCTTGCCCCCATATTTTCTGAGATTATTCAGTTTTCCACAACAATGTATACATAATCTCAATAGAGTTTTAAATTTTATTTCTGTAGTTTTATGAGATTCAAGTGAGTAGAGAGATATTTTATTAAAATACTTTCATCCTCTATCACTTAGAGCAAATATGATTGGCTTCACCAAAATCATATTACCACTCTATTAATTTCAGAAAAACATAGTAATTTATTTAAAATAAATCACATAATAAATTAATTATCTCCGAAATTTTGTTGAACTAATCAACAAGTATCAGACCTAATAATTAATAAATAGCATAACTATTTATAAGTCCTTATAAATCATGTTATAAGACCTTATAATTACTGTTATTAGCCTTTATAAATTCACTTTATAAAATCTTATAAGATACAATCGCTATTATTAGCGGTTCAAGCGTGTCAAAAATTGTTATTTTCAAACGCACTCACTATTATAAGCGTTTACAGCATTTCATAAACTCGCCTATAAAAACGTTCGTAAAAATCACTCTATTCAAACACAAACGCATTTCGCAAACTCACTTTTCAGCGTTCGCGGAAACCATTTTTTTTATATCTTGATTTTGTTTCGCAAACTTGCTGTTAAGCTTTCACGGAAACGTTAAGATATAAGGATTTGAAAATATTTGCAAATCTCAATCCGATATTAGCGATAAGATAAATCGGATTTATTGAGTTAAGATTGTAGAACCGCTAAAAACTGAACGAGTAAATTGCAAATATAAATCAATATAATGAAACAATATTCAACATAATAAAGATATATAAATGTAATAACAAAATAATTTCAACGAGAATCGTATGAACGAGATCGATGAAATCACAGAGTCGAGATATGATCTCTTTCCTTAACTCAATAAATCGCACGTAGTGTCACGGCTTATAGCGATTCTTGAATCCCAGGATAAAACTGTGTGAGACTGTTTACGTACACTGTAAAACAGAATCTTCGAACTTAGCACAAACGATATACTCTCGACTTACTTAAGACGAAGAGAAGCGAAGGAGATTGAAGCGAAGGAGATTGCTGAGACTATTTGAGTTTGAGAGATTTCAAACTTTTGTTTTTCTCTGAGGTGTGTTGAATGAATGAGATTACTCCTCTATTTATAGTAGAGAGTGGTGAGCTGAGAAGATAAGTTCAACGAGATAATAAGAATATCCATTCAAATATTCTCTCAAAGAATCTGTGCAGAATCCGTACAAAAATCGTGCGAAAATCGTGCAACAAATAACTGGATTCAATCTGAATTCAAAATTTCAAACTTAGATTTATCCAAGATATTATGCAAAAAAAGTCTTTAAGGCAAATATTGATAAAATCAACAAATTTATATCCCAAAAAGATTATCTTAGCGGGCCTAAATCCCACATTCATCAAGACTTAAGGTCCTCTCACTCTTTTTCGGAAACGTGATAAAGTAACACTTCCAACTTATACATTTTTCATCCTCATTTCTCATTCAAATTAAACTTGATTTTGACATATGAATATATTATATAATAGTACTCATCACAAGTCAAAAAACTCAAAATAAAGTTCCAACATTTTTAATAGATTTTTTCTAGTGGTGGCCAAAACTATATGTACTGCTCTCTCGTGCACACCTCTTTACTCTTTGCTTATCATATCTCTACTATTACTGACTTAAACTTGTTTTGGATTTGCAGCTAGTTCTGAGGCAACGTTTTGGCTCTGTAATCTTAAAAAAAAAAAGAACTTATGTCTTTGTGTGTTCTTACTATGGTTCAAGTTTTTTAGTGCAGTTTGGTTTCTCTTCTCTGTAGGTACGATATGGGGATGCTGTTTTGCTTTTTTACAAGGGCTGATCATTGTCACAGGTTCGCAATTAGCATAGAGTTAAGATGTTAATTGAAACATTGAGAACCTTTCTAGGCTTTAAACATAGGTGTTCTTCTATATTTGCAGTAGTTTTGGTTTGCAAAACGCATCACATCTCTGCGACTTCTCTGGGCCTTCGATTCTTTCTGAGTCTTATCAATAAACCAATGTATTTGTACGTCGTTTATTCTTACTTGGTTAGATGAAAGAAAATGGTCTTATAGTCATACACATTTTTCTGATTTGTCTATAAAAGTATTTGTCAAATGAAGCTAGTTACAAAGAGGAAGTAGTATCACTTGCTCATTTATTCATCATCTGATTTGTCTATAAAAGTTTTTGTCAAAATTCGAATGTTCCAAGCAAATAAGATTTTGAGCATAGTTGGGGCTTGATTATAAGCCCGAGATGAAGTTAGATTCCAAACCGGAAAGTCGAAATCCATTTCAACTGGGACTGAAATATGTTTTCCAATGTAAGACAACGCTTTTCGTAAACTGCGTTTGAAACAATAACTTAAGACTATTGGGAGCCACAACACACCAGACAGCGAAATTGTTCATGCTTATTACAAGCAAAAGCTCTGAGAATCAAGATATTGCTTTAGCCAATGCACTAATTTTGCTTCCTTTCCTTAAGACTTTACTAAACAACGCTACATAATAGATGGGTAATCTTGAAACTATATGAGAATTGTTACAAGAAAAAATACAAAAATAATAAGAAAGAGCAAGTCACAAAAATAAAGTGACTTATACATGAACTGTTACAACAATTTTGAAATGCCCTCTGGGTGACTTAAATTGTCATGACCTTATGGTCGGTCTTTGACTTATTTCAAAAAAAAAAAAAAAAAAAAAACAGAGAATTGGGTTCTAATTTCATTCTAACTGGGTTTGGTTTGGTCCTAAAATGTCCTTTAACGCTTGATGGTTTCAAGAGAAGGTGTGACATAAGAAGAAGAGGATGATGATCGGAGACATGATTGTGTATTTTTCCGGGAAGAGAAACAAAGACAAGAAAAGAAGACAACTCTCATAACTCTTCTAAGAACTTGTCCTCTCCTTGGGACTAGACAAGCTTCTCTTGCACCCATCTCTCTCTCTCTCTACTCGATTTATTTTGGTTTGGTTTGGTTTAGTATTAGAGATGATGATGATGTGTCTTGCAAGCTGGAACTGCCGACGTGAGTAATATAGTGAAGAGTTGGAGAGACAAAAGACCGCGTGAAGATCCTCAAGACGCGTTGGCTCGTTCTTATTTTTCTTCCTCTTGCAAATTCATTTATAATTTTGGAATTTATATATTTTTGGGATCTATATCTGTTGCATATAAGTGATTAATATAGGTTTATAAAGTATTACTGTTCAGAGTTTGAAGTGGTCGTAGACTTTCTTTCTTTGGTTCCAAGTTAACGCGTTTGAGCGACCGGTTTTGGTTTTTTGTTTATGCATTTTTTTCCTTTTCGGGAAATATTTTTATTTTCTATGGATATTTTTTCATATTTTAGTATTTTACTCTATATATATTAGTAACTAAATAATCTTTGGATAACACATGAATGAAGAAATAATGAGATACTTTGTGCTTTTATAAGCGTTAATATTTAAATATTTGCGTTTTAAATGAAAATATTTGCTAATTTATATGATTGTGAACTTCAACCGAAGATTGTGGATTTGTGAACAAAATAATTGTACATTGATTGAATATTATTATACAGTTTTCCCTTTTGGACTACTTATCTACGTGTAAAAAGTATACCAACGAGATCATGAACTCAATCCTGAAAGTACAAAACAAGTGAGAGTATACGAATGGACTGCTTTTGGTTATAAAAAAAAGTAACAACAGCACACGAACGAGTTCCTGACTCGGTTCTGAAACCTGAGGCTACTCCTCCAGTTGATTCTGACAAGAAAACATAAAGTTTTAGTTCATGAATCTGTCTCACCAACGGCCAAACTCCTGAAGCTTGAGCGATCTTTCAATAAAGGATTGCTGGTGATCAGATTGTCTATATTTGGAAATTTTAGTAAAGGAGGATTTCTCAGGAGCTTCTTCAAGTCAGACTGAAGAGCGAGAGTGAGAGTGAGAGTGAGAGAGATAAACTTAAGCATGTGGCATTGTGGCTAAAACGTGGAGGACAAAGAATCTAGAATTGGTACCTGAATAACATCATGAAGATGAGAAACTTCTTTTCCCTCTAACAGCCCAACCTTCTCAAGGTTCTTTATATAACCATTTAGATGATTCAGCACATAATGCGTTACTTGTCTAGTTTTCAAAACACTCAAAACCTGGACGGCACACATGTTTAGATGTAATATGAGCATGTAAATTAAATCTTGACAAAATTTTATTGGTTTCAAGAAAAGTATATGCTTTCAAACCTGAGGAAATGAATCACGGACATCTTCCAAGAACTGTTTTGCTTCTGTTCCTTCAACCTCACTTTCATTGATTACAGTAGAAGCAATGTCATTGTTACCTGGGTAAAGAAAATAATATAGCTAAGAGACAGATGAGGTTGGGAAATGCTCAGTTGAGCTACATGGAGTACCAATAAAGAAGAAAGCACATACTCAGATAAATGGTGCTCACATCAGATGGATATAAACATAGAGATATAACAGAACAGAGTGATGCATACCTAGAAAGTCATGCAATTGTTGTCGCGCAATCCTGTGGGCACGGAGAAACGCAGAGGAAATGTAACAAGAAGATTCCAGTCTTTCAACGATTAAATGTGTGACCAACTTGCGGGGGATAATTCTTGATTGAAGAAACTTGTAATAATTTGGGAAATGAACACGCATTTCTAAACCCCTCCAGTCGCATAAAGAATTGGTAGAAACAAGGTCAAGTGCCCCATCTACTGATTGCATCAAAACATTCGCAGTGCTACGTGTTATTCTCCCATCATCAAGCATCTCCCAGTAAGCTGCCTGGACACCTGATACAGGCAAGAGTCTCGAATCAATAGCTACTTTTGGAACAACAACAATTTGACAACCAGAAGATTTTCATACACATGGTGAAATACCATTTAAGAAGCGTATACGCATGTCCATTATCTTCATAGGGTCAAGGTTTCCAGCTTCATACCCATTGTGAGGATTAACTTGTCCCCCTTCTAAATCTTTCAAGCTTGAAATATGTCTTGAAACTGTAGGCCAGTCAGCAGGTCCAAGCTCCTCGTCATCTCGTAGATTTTCAAAAGCTTTTAAGGCGGTGTTCATCATTTCACACTTTGTATACTCCAATATTTGTTTCTGCCAATAGAAAAACACAAACCAGAGGAGCAAATATAATCTATCTTTTTGTAGCAATATTTGTAAACATTGTGCGGGCATGTACATTTCAAGGATCAGTGACGGATTCCGAATCAGGTTGAATCCAATCTTCAACTACCTATTTACGGTTGTAAAACACACAAAGTCACAAACCTAAGCTAATATACCCACACCGGCAGAAGGATGCAGTCACTTGTGCATGTATGAGCACAAACATAGATGATCAGAGATTCCATTATCTACCAAAGTAAGATATTATGTATTTGCTTCTTAAATTTGAAAATTAAGCAGCACAAGAGAATATAGGATTAACATCCTGACCTTACTGGCCGTTAAAGTGTCCTTGTGAAGAAGGTGCAAGAGTAATTGGGTAGTGGATCCATTAACAACCAAAGTTAGGAAAACAATCCCACCTGTGAAGAACAGAAACTGCAAAACAGCTGAACACATCAAAATAACAATAAGAGCCTCCAGAAAGAAATTCAAAAGTAGTTTATCCTGTGTTTCAAAACTCACCCTTGTTCCCGTCTCCGAACTGAGATATAAATTTCCACTTGATTGCTGAATCATATGACCACAAGCTAGAGTATATCAGAGATAAGGAAATGGGAACATATATATAAAATATTTGAAAACAGATAACCATATAATTGGTAGATATTGCTCTTCCATGAATAAATTGACCATTTCTTCAGAACTCACTTTTACAGATAGAGCGAGTGATAGTGACACAGCACCCCTTAATCCAGACCACGTGAGTATGATGGATTCCTTCCAGTCCAAGCCATAGCCAAAACGGCATAACAATGGGTACAGAACTCCAACCACAACACAGCGAGAAAGTTGGACATACAGGTATAAGAGGAAAAGAAAGCCCCACGAGTTTCCTGAGAAAATATTTATGAGTCATTAATGTTCCTTAACCCCAATATATGCCAAAAAGAAAGCTACTGCGGGAATGATATCAGGAATTAGTGATGTATCCAGGGCAAATAGATATTTTTCACGTCATCTTCTCCAAATTCAGAATAATCATAACAGACAGAATAGAATAAAAACAAAAATCCAAACATAAAATGTGAAGGGACACCTTCGTAAGATATTTTCCGACCGCTAAGAACGCCTTCAGCGATAATAACTCCACTGCAATTTGAAAGAGAAACACATGCGATGTAATTGTATCAATCGGCTTAAACATTGACTGCAATATAGTTCTGCTGGGGTATGGATAAAAGAGAAGTAGCTGTATTTTCTTTGTAAAACATTAACTTTCTGTTTTTGAATCTAGCCAGACACTTCGTACCTGAGTATAAAAACTAATGTATTTGCAATATAAGCGACCATTTCCCTGCAAAAGTTAAAGGACAGCCATATACTTATAATACATATATGTAAATATTTTTCTTTGTTATGATGAAAAAAGTAGTCTGAGTTGTGAAATACCAGAAGTGATGCAAACTCTGGTGACTCTCACCCTTAACTACTGTCCTTGCAAATGCAGCGAAAAACCTATTACAATTATTTTATGAACAATGGATTTTTACCATGATAACAAGTAACAACAGAAAGAAGGGATAATTCACCACGACTTACATCCCCAAAATCATCACAGTCAAAATTCCAGAGATCCCAGCCCACTCTTGAGCCTGTACATGGTAGAAAAGTCTCAGGTTTTCTAGAGATTTAGGATTCCAGCATTGGAGGTTAAGGTGTGGAGCATACAGTGTAATATGCAAAGTAGCTCACTGAAAGTGTTACAGTGATTTGAACCACCGTATCACTGAATACAAAGTTAAGCCAAATAACTGACGCAATGCCAAAAGCTAGACCAATGCCTACCCTAAAAAATCAGAACAACATAACATGAGGGAAAAGACACCGACACATAATACCACTAACAAAGGAAAAAAGCCCATACGCTCCGAATGAGTTTTGGACAAGAAATTTGATTATGGAATCCCAATCAGAGTTCTGCCCCATCACCATCTTGAAGAATAACTGAAAGACCACAACTGATACCCTGAATTGTTTAAACAACTAAGCTTGAGAATAAATGACATAAGATCACCTTGATGCTAAACATAAGAGTTTGACATGATTACCCATCATTCATCAGAGATTCCCCATCAATTAAAGTGGTCATTTTCTTACTAGCACCAAGCTCCTTTAGCAGAGCAACAACAGCCACGGGGTCGGTAGCTCCTAAAAGTCCTCCAAGCAACAATGATGTTTTCCAGTCCCAGTTATATGGAAAAGTAAGCTATAAGAGCATAACTCGAAAAATTGTAACTTAATGAAAGGTCATTGATCCACAGTCCAAATGTTTGAAACTAGTTAGTACCTTTATAAGAGCTCCAAGACAAAAGGTAGAAATCAGAACTCCAGGGCCAGCAAGCAGAACCATTTGCACCAGACACCTCTACCAATGATGTAGACAGTCAATAGCAGGAACCAAAACAGACAAAGAAGTAGCTAAGTCCACAAAATATAGGAAAGTAAAAACCTTGATTTGGTGCACATCCATGGAGAATGAGCTCTCGAAAAGAAGAGCAGGGAGAAAAACAGCCAAAAGTAGGTCAGGGTTAATATCATTCCCTGTAAAATTTTCAATGCAGCTGTAAATATTCTGAATTTTGCCATTATATTTAGAGGTCGTAATCTAACAGTGTAAATAGAAAAAATAGAGTAGCTTACAGATACGAATTCCATTGCCAATCTTCCCAAGGTTATGATTAGTTCCATATTCTGCAGACGCAAAATCCAAAATTGAACTACTTTAATCTTTCTAAATCTCTTAAAAATTGAAACTGAGCTATCTTAGAAACAAAACAAGGAATTAAAAACACTTGTCAATTCAAATTCCACGAATGAGAAAACTCGATTTCTCACGTCGGCTTTAATGGTTTTGGAGAAAAAAAGATAGAGCTTGAAGAGCATAGGAGGTTGACCCAAAAAAAAGAAGAGCATAGGAACCAAACCTAGGGATCCGAGAACGATGCCGATGACGAGGATAACGACGGTGTACGGAACTCTAGTGCCATCAAACAAATGTCTACACGCGGTGCCGAGGACCAGCGAAGTTCCTGCGAAGATAACAGCATCCACAGGACTCGAAACGTTCTCGTCTGAATACGAAGAAGATGAAATTGCTTCCTCCGGTGATCTGTACGGCAACGCCGCGCCGATTATACTCGTCATCTCCGTTAGAAGAAGCAAACAAATTCTCGTTTTTTTTTTTTTTTTTTTTTTTGGTTCCTTGGACAAAAAGAGCCGTGATTATTTTATTTTAAATTACGGTCAATAAAATGAATGTACTTACTATCGCTTACTGAGTTAACCAAGTTTATACCCGGTTCAAATGAAAGGTACATATTTTTACAAAACCAAATTATTAAATAAAAAACCAGGTATCTTACTCTAAACTTAACTAGTAGTATCATTTTTTGTTATGTTTGTTCATGGAGCTTGTAATTTCTTGCTGGTTCTCTTATAAAATCGAAAACCTTGTATTATCCATACCATAAAACGATGCACTTTGTTTGTGTATCCCTATAAATTAATGTTTTAAAACTGTTTGTTGAATAATTTATATGATTCTGTCATAACGTGAGATCATGCAAAGCAATTACGTACGATTACCCACGTACCAATTAAAAAGGAATTTGATTATTATATTCATATTGTGATTTGTTAATTACAACAAAAATCGATATCGGGGTGATGGGTTGGAGTTTTAAAAATTTTTAAAGCGATATTTTGGTCTAAAGCACTAAATTGAAAACGAAACCCAAAGATTCATTCATTTGTTCACAACAACTGGGTTTTTCTAGACCCCACCGTGTACTGCACCTCTAGCGGACTAAGAATCAAAAGAAAAAGAAGCTGTTGAGGTTCCGACGTAGGAGAATGAAGCCGCGTCTCGTCGCAAGGCTCATTTCGAGTTGTGGATCATAGGTCGGGCTTCGGGCGGGCAGCTTGTGCTCGGGGCAAGAGCTAACCGTAGCAGTCTAAAGCAATCATGCTTTATAATTATTTTTCAAAACCAAAACCATTTTTAAAAACTTAAAGCCACTTTTATGATTTTTTTTTTTTTGGAATAAAAGTCTAAAAACATAAATTTTGGGCTTTAAAAAATTTAAAATTTAAAGATAAACCTATAGTTTCAGCAGATAAACCTATAGCTCCAGCAGATAAACCTAAACTTACAACATACAAATTTACAATAAAATTTCTACAGGTATAATCCTAAATTTACAGCAGATAAATCTATAGCCATAATCCTATAGTCAAAATCCTAAATCTACCGTTACAATCAATCAAGCCCACATCATGTAACATCGACTGGTGTTCTTCATCTTCCTTTAACCGTGACTGCAAATGATAAAAATAGTCACCTCAACATCTAATACTAATAAAGTAGTAATTTGAAGACAGTTTATAGAAATGAATATTACTACTATGAGATTTTCGACCCAAAAAATAACTTTTTATAATCAAAAACAGGTTTGGCAGAATAATAAATTCGCCCACTGCCTACAAAATTGGAAAATGATTTGCAAATGTAGTGTAATTAACTCGGCATTAGTTTCAACTATCAACATGATAAAAACTCATTGTATTATGTATGTCTATCATATCCGCAGTTTAGTTGTGTTTAGAGATGAATGATTTGTGTTTTGTGAAATGCCATATATTTAAAAGATACATCTTTACAATTTGAATATGCTTTATATAATTTCTTAATTATTTTAAATGTTCACACACAATAAAATTAGAAAAGCTGATCAACTAATGAATTCGTACCAAGTGTCTTAGGCATTTGTAATTTTGTATTTACTTTTGAGTTTAGTCTGAGATAACATAGTTTTTATATTATTTTTCTCGCAGGAAATAAAGGGGAAAAAAATGATAATAAAATTTGTGTAGCTGACTGGAGTTTGATTGAAGACTGGTGAATATAAATATTGTCGTTATTTCCTCCATTTTTTTCTTTCTTTCACCCAAATAAAAAAAAAACAAACTCAGATCTCACGATTTGAGCAGAAAAACGCAATGAGGACACCGACGACGCTGCTCCTTTTTGTTGGAGCTATCCTCTTCTCCGGCGCCGTCCATGTCAGATCCGACGCCTCCGACCACCGTTACAAGGAAGGAGACACCGTTCCTCTCTACGCCAACAAGGTCGGCCCATTTCACAACCCAAGGTAAATTGTAACTTTTTTTTTATAGATCTGAACTTCAGATCTGGATTCTTAGACCTGAGGATTGAGAAACTGATCATTGATTACACATACGATTGATCTAACGAATCTGTTGCTGTTGAAATGAGTAACGAGACCTTGAAATTTGAGTACTCTACAAAATGCGTAGTGTAAATCCATGGAGTGAAAGAAGAAACTAACTACATTTGGATCTGTCTTATATTTGAATACTTTATGACTGATTTTGGTTTTGTTCAATGATGATTGCAGTGAGACCTATCGGTATTTTGATCTTCCCTTCTGTATCCCAGGTATTGGTGTTAACTCCACATTTCATTTGTTTGATGATAAATTGGACTTGGCTGCAACTGAAATAGCTTTAAGTTTTTCCCTTTCACATTGATTTTGTATGTTTGATCTTATTTTGGATCTGATCCCATTGATTTTGGTTTACAGAGGGTGTGAAAGAGAAGAAGGAAGCTCTTGGCGAGGTTCTGAATGGGGATCGCCTTGTTAGCGCTCCATACAAGCTCAACTTCAGAGAGGAAAAAGAGTCTAAGGTATACTGCAAGAAGAAGCTAAGTAAAGAAGAGGTCAAACAGTTCCGAAAGGCTGTTGAGAAGGACTACTACTTCCAGATGTACTATGATGATTTGCCTATCTGGGGATTCATTGGAAAGGTTGACAAGGATATCAAATCTGATCCGAGTGATTTCAAATATTTCCTGTACAAGCACATCCAGTTTGAGATTCTATACAACAAGGACCGTGTGATCGAAATCAGTGCCAGAATGGATCCTCATTCACTTGTGGATCTCACTGAGGACAAGGAAGTCGATGCAGAGTTTATGTACACTGTGAAGTGGAAGGAAACTGAGACTCCTTTTGAGAAAAGAATGGAAAAATACTCTATGTCGTCTTCTCTTCCACATCACTTGGAAATTCACTGGTTCTCCATTATTAACTCCTGTGTCACTGTCCTTCTTTTGACTGGATTCCTTGCAACTATCTTGATGCGAGTCCTCAAGAATGATTTCATGAAGTAAGTTTCAAATTACTCGCTACACCTCATCGTCAAGTTTTTACACTTCCTTGTCTCATCTGAACTTTTTTCTCACACTTAAAAGGTATGCTCAAGACGAGGAAGCTGCTGATGATCAAGAGGAAACTGGATGGAAGTACATTCATGGGGATGTCTTTCGCTTCCCTACTCACAATTCTTTGTTCGCCGCATCGCTTGGTAGTGGCACTCAATTGTTCACGCTGTAAGTCTCTCATAACTCGAGTATTTTTCCATCCGGATACACCTTCATCCATATTTTCATATATATCTTATCATAACTAATTGTAGATTTTCCTTTTCGCAATTCTCATCAGCACCATATTCATCTTCATGCTTGCTCTTGTTGGAGTGTTCTACCCATACAACCGAGGAGCACTTTTTACCGCTTTGGTGGTCATCTACGCTCTCACATCTGGAATCGCCGGATACACATCTGCCTCTTTCTACTGCCAACTTGAAGGAAAAAGCTGGGTAAATATTTACACGTAAATCCCTTTCTCAAAAATCATCTTCAACTGAAACTAAATTAACTTCTCAAACAATTTTTTCACATTGTTGCAGGTGAGGAACTTGTTACTCACTGGATGTCTCTTCTGTGGCCCGTTATTCCTAACCTTTTGCTTCCTTAACACCGTAGCCATCACCTACACTGCAACCGCCGCATTACCCTTTGGAACCATTGTGGTAATCGTCCTAATATGGACTTTAGTCACATCGCCTTTACTCGTCTTGGGTGGGATCGCTGGTAAAAACAGCAAAGCAGAGTTCCAAGCACCGTGCCGTACAACCAAATATCCCCGAGAGATTCCGCCACTCCCTTGGTACAGAAGCGCTATTCCACAGATGGCCATGGCTGGATTTCTTCCTTTCAGTGCCATCTACATTGAGCTTTACTACATTTTCGCTAGTGTCTGGGGTCACCGGATCTACACCATCTACAGCATCCTCTTCATTGTCTTCATCATTCTCATCATCGTCACTGCTTTTATAACCGTTGCCTTGACTTACTTCCAACTCGCTGCTGAAGATCACCAATGGTGGTGGAGGTTGGTTAAACTCAGTTCTCATCATCTCTACTCAATCTCTCTGATCATTAGAACTTGAGCCTGATTCTCTAAATTTGTATTGCAGATCGTTCCTATGCGGTGGATCGACCGGTTTGTTTATCTACGCATACTGCTTATACTATTACTACGCACGATCAGACATGTCAGGTTTTATGCAAACCTCGTTTTTCTTCGGATACATGGCTTGCATTTGCTATGGATTCTTTTTAATGCTCGGAACAGTCGGCTTCCGTGCAGCCCTCCTCTTCGTCCGTCACATTTACCGGTCGATCAAATGCGAGTAAGAAGTCTTTACACCAATTTTCTTCTTCTGCTTCTGCCTCCTTACGAATTTTGCTAGAACAAAGAAGATAAAGAGATAGGTTGTTAGAAAGAAGAGAGACACAAGACAATGTCTGATTATTTTCTTAAAAAGCATCTCTTCTCATTCGAGGTTTTAGGGGAAAGTCTCTCTTCTTCTCTCTTTATTTTGGGCTACACAAATTAAATTACTTGTATCCTTTTCTATATATTTCACGTATTGTAAAAGACTATAATACATTTGAATTCGAGTTTCTTTGTATGTAATAAATGTCAAAAACTCTGATTTTTCCCTTAACAGGTCGCTGTGTGTCTCTCTCATCTATCTTCAGCCTATGCTGCACAATAAAATTAAATTAATAATTGATGATGTAACGAAATAAATAAATAATTCCATAATTTTGTACTTGTTTGGATCCAATTGAAAGATCCAAAGTTAGATTTTGTATTTTGGTTCATTACTGACACACAAGGATAGGATGTAGCGTAAGTGGTCAGTTACTTTCATGGGCCTAACTATAAAATATCGGCCCAATTATAAAAAACGTTCATCGAGCAATAATTAGAGGCTCTGATTTCAATTTTTGAATTTCGAATCCTCTCCTCGTCCTGCATTTTAGAAACCCTAGAGTTTCTTCAGCGAACGAACTCTGTGTGCGATCTATTGTTGAATCTGAATTTGGTGAAAAATGGATCTCTCACGAGAAGTCGATGACTACGTCAAAGGGACAATCGACCACTCTTTAGGGCTTCCAATCTCCATGGACGCTCTCCAGAAGAAGCTTTACACGGCTGAAGAATCTCAGCGTCGTCTCCGTGAACAATATCTGTCTCTGGTTTCCAGACTGAAAGAGAAAGACCAAGTAATCGATCTCGTTAGATCCGAAGCGAGTATGAATGCGCAAGCGTTGAAGAAATTCATTGAAGAGAATCAGAAATTGGCTGGTGAGTGCGAGGATTTGGTGATTCAGTGTAAGAAGTGGGAAAGAGAATGCTTTCTTTATCATCAAGATCGTGAATCACTGATGGATTTCGGGAACGAAACGGATGAGAGGGCTAGAGAAGCAGAATCTAGGGTTCGTGAATTGGAGGAAAAAGTTCGAAAGATGTCTGATGAAATCAAGAGTAGACACGAATCTGAAGAAGAGGTTTTGCTTGATTCGGTTTTGGCATCGTTTGTTAGCAAAGATGAAAGTATATTATTGGGGCGTATCTTCTTGGAGGCAAATAGGGAAGACCAATGTTGTCAAACTTTGTTTAGCAAATGGGATGAATTGAAGCCATCAACGCAAAAAGTTGTGTCTTTAGTTTCAATGGTGAAGAGAATTGAAAAGGAGAAAGAATGTCTCATCTTGAATCTTGCTAAAGCAGAGCAAGAAGTAGAACTTGTGAGCGAGCAAAACAGGGAGCTGGATAGAGAAAATCGCAAGTTGTTGAGGCAATGTTCTGTAGAGAGAAGCCATGGATCTAACAAGTTCAACAAGAGAAAGAGTCCCAAGATGATGAGCAGCCCGATCGAGAAGAGGATTGAGTTGAGCAGCCAAGATTTTCATGATGCATAAAAAAATTTAGATACAAGATTAGTAACTTATCTACGATATGTAAGGTGCTGATGTTTGGTTTTTGTTTGAATCTGTTTGGTAATTATGAATATCAATGAAGGGTTCTGGTAATGGAATGCTGTGAGGGACAAGCTCTGACTATGCCACACAGCCACGATGCAATATGTAAAAAAATATGAGAAGACTTGGAGCATTCTCTCACATTGGAAACACTGAATTTTAAAATTATACATTTCCATTATATTCGAGTTCTACACCACTTGTCAAGTGGATTTGGAAATGCTTTTTATTTGTTTAATCTAGTATACTGCATTTGGCAATTAGTATGCTGATGATATGTATTGGCTAAACATGTTGCATAACTTTTTTTTATAAGAGAATATTTGATTCTTGTTTCAGTTAAATGAAAAGAAAATAAGCAATAGAAAGAACTATTTTGTCCAATAAGTTTCTAATTGCTTCTCCATCATCTTCTTTCTTTTCAACAAATCTCTTTCGGCTTAAAAAAATCTAGTTTTGAAAAGATGTCTAAAAGAGTGGGCTTTGGTTTTGTCTTCTTCTCAAATGGCTTTCTTAATCTTTATGATGTTCCTACACTGACCAAACATAAATAAGTCTTCTTCACAGGCGAAAGAAAAAGAAAAAAACAAAAAGCCCTTTGAGATATTTTTAATTTTATTTTGAGAGTAGAAAAAGTTACAATTTTAGGGTTCTCTCTTCCGACGAAAATAAAAACCCTTTCTTACAGATCTTTGTCTTCTCTTTCTTATATATTCATTCTCTCTCTCTCTCCTCTCTCATCCCTTCTCTTTCCCCAATCTCTCTCAGGTTTCTCTCTCCAGAAGGGCAAAAAAATTCCCTTAAAGAGCCCCCGTTTTGTTTAACCCCAACCCTCTTCTCATGTAAGTTTTCTCTCTCCTAATCCATTTCCATCTAACTATAACATCATCTCTCTCTCTCCCTTTCTTCTCTCCAATTTCCATTTTTCATTGGGTCTTTTTTGTGTGTACTGTACCCGCTTTTCTCCAAATCTTAGAATCCATGTCCTGTTTCATTAGATCTAGCTCTGGATTTACCAGATCTATGAATCTGCATGTGGGTTTTGCGAAGAAATTTCGAATGATGTCTGGAATTCATGTTTATCCACCTTAATTTTTTGTTTCTGGGTATCTCCAAGATCTGATCTTTTTCTTGTACATTGTTGCTGGATATAAGAAATGCTTAGGGTTTCATTCAGATATATATAGATCATTTGTTATTTCTGTGCATTTAGACAAAGAACTCCTGAGTTTGATTTGATTGGTTTATTCAGGATTTTAGTATTGTTCCTGTCTGAATTTTGGATTTGAATATCTGTTTGTTTTGTGTTGTTGAAACTTTTGTAATGACGTGTTTTTTTTTTTTTTGTAGATCTTTGAAATGGATGACGATGGGTTTCGCAATTGGGGTTACTATGAACCAGCGGCTGCTACATTTAAAGGTAATCTCGGTTTGCAGCTAATGTCAACAATTGATCGGAACACTAAACCGTTTTTACCCGGCCGGGATCCGAATCTAATGATCGGGCCTAACGGGTCGTATCACCACCAAGAGCCTCCAATCCACATGAGCTACAATTGGATTAACCAACAGAAGGATAAGTTCTTCAATATGTTGCCTGTAACAACCACTCCTAATTACGGTAATGTCCTTCCCGAAACTTCGTCTGCCCCGTCGATGCAGATGAATCTGCATCATCATCATCATCAAACCGAGGAAAACCCGGTTAAACTGGAAGATGATATTGTTCAGACTAATAAGAAGAGAAAGACTAATTCAAAAGCTGGCTCGACAACAAAAGCTAAGAAACCAAGGAAACCAAAGGATGAGAACAGCAACAACAATACTAATGTTTCACGAGTCAAACCAGCTAAGAAGAGTGTCGACTTGGTGATAAACGGAGTGAGTATGGACATTTCGGGTCTTCCTGTTCCGATCTGCACTTGCACTGGAGCTCCTCAGCAATGCTACCGTTGGGGATGTGGCGGTTGGCAATCCGCATGCTGCACCACAAACATCTCGATGCATCCTTTACCGATGAGTACTAAACGCCGTGGAGCGAGGATCTCGGGAAGGAAGATGAGTCAAGGCGCGTTTAAGAAGGTTCTTGAGAAACTTGCTTCTGATGGGTTTAACTTTGGTAATCCGATTGATCTTAAGAGCCATTGGGCAAGACATGGAACTAACAAGTTCGTCACAATCAGATGATTAGCATCTTGATTAGTAAAAGAAGAAGACCTGAGTGTTTCCGGCGGTTTTTTTCCGATCTCTTCCGGGATGGAATCTCTCAATGATGGTGTATATATTCCACAAATCTGAAATCTGTGACCTTTTAAAAATTATGTCTGCAATCTGAGTTCGAAACTGTTTTCAGGTAATCATCTTCGTTGTAGGGTTTGGAAGCAGAGTTCTCTGTTCTTTTTACCACTTTTTATATATCATACATTGCTTTGTTTTTGTTTGTCTGTCTGTCTGTGTGTCTGAGGAAGAAGGTGCCTGAGGAAATCTGCAGCGAAATTTTATTTTTTGTACTTTTTTCTTCTTTATGTTATCTCTTTATAAACATTTTACTGACTTGTAACAGAGATTCATTTTTAATTAAATGTTTTTATTTTTCATATTACCGCTATTTGTACTTTATAGTTGAAAAACACATTTTAGATTTGATGTCCGAATGTGTATCTAGAGATAAGAGTGGGGTTGTGATCACCAACTAATTAACTAAATGTTTGAATAAATCCTTAACAAAAATGAAGTAAAGCTTTGTCCAAACTAGTAATGAAGTTTAAGCGCCAAATTAATTCGAATGTGGATAATATGAACAATCGAAATTAATACAAACATTATTAAAAGCTAATCAAGTCAGGAATATCAACAACTCTGGGAGGAGGAGAGACAGATGCTTCCTCATTCTGATCAAGTGTTATCAAATCAGAAAGAAGCAATTCACCCTTAGTCTGTCTCTCTTCTTCTTCTTCAACAATCTCCGCACCTTCCTCACACGAATCCGTCTCCGTCACTTGTCGTCGATCTTCTTTCACCTCTGTCCGTACAAGTTCATCGAGATGTAACACATCCGCTTCAGTGATCCGTACGAAATCAGGAATCTCTTGAGCATTAGAGACTCCCAAATCTCTACAAAACTCAAAATACTTGACAAGCTCTTCTCCTTGCGACATAGATTTAGCAACAATCTTCAACGCCAAATCTGCCTCTGTTTTCCCAATCTTCGAATGCACGTTAGGTAAAGCTTCAGCTATCCGACGACAAATCCAACCATAAATCTCCAAAATCTCACTAATCACATTTTCCATAGCTTCGTTAATCAAAGGTATCTTCATGTTCTCACCAATCGGTTTAACCCTAATCAACGAATCCACAATAACTTGCATCTTACGTATAATCACAAGACGAATCATAACCGATGATTCTTCATCGTACCGATGACGGTTCCCATCGTGGAACAGAATCGATCTTCGATCAAGAAACGCGAAATAAGCTCGTACGAAGAGATTAAACCCACCGGTTTTGCTCATTATCCGTGAATTACCTACGCCGAAACTCGAAAGATCGAACGGTAACCGTCCGATCGATTCGGCGACGGTGGTTTTACAGAGGAAGAAGCCGTGCATTACCATTAATCCTTTTAACGCAACCGCCCAGCTTCTTGTGCGTTTCACGCGAGACGAGATTGCGCTTATTAGAGGCTTGAGGCTCGACGGGCTTACGAGGACTTGACGGTAGATGAGTTGGGCGCTCTCTGTGTCGATTGAGAGCTCGTCGTGGCTTGTAGCTTTCACGACTGCTGCTGTAAGAATGTCATCTGCGGCGATTAGACTAGGTCCGTCTTTGATAACAACGGCGGCGCGTTTCCATAGCTTCATCTCCGATTTGGTTTTGAATTGTTATTTTCTATTTCGCGCTTTATAATTTTCTTCAAATTCCTTATAACGTCAACGATTTGCTGGTTTACAACTAATCAGATAAGAATAAGCTAAAATTAAGAAATCTCAGTTTTGACCAAAATAAACAAGATATATTTGATGTCGTTACTATATTATTATCTTCCATTTTTTCAGTTTTATTCTATTGATATTTACATAATATGTTCACTAGGTTGGTTCACTATATGTTCGTATGATTTTGTTTGACTCAAGTTTATAGTGTACTAGTTTTTAATTCGTTTTGTAATCGTATCTAATGACTAATGTGTAAGTGCAGGAAAACTGCACATGTTGTTGGAACAAGCTGCAAGCTGTTCCAGTCAGATGAATCACCAAAGAGAGCAGCTGACGTGGACAACTAGAGTTGTTGAGTTGGTGACGTGGATAAAATAATTGTTTTAAGTCGGTTATACAAAGAGAATATTCATCTAAGATTTGGTAGTTACCAAAATAGAGATGAAGTTAAGATTTGGGATAAAGATGATCTCATCCAACAATTTAGAAGACTTCACGAGTCCTATGAATATAAAAAGGGGTGCTTGGTGGAGTTTGAAGGTTAGCCATTTTTGAGAAAACAAAAAAAAAGAAATAATTAAATTAAAACAAGTATTGTCTTTGCTTTTTTGTTGAGAGAGAAATCGAGTTTAGGATACAAGGTAAGAGAGAATTCATTAGTGTTGTAATAAACTTATTGTGATTTCTAATAAAAGGAATATTTGACGTGGTTGAGTATTTGCAGAATACGGTTCTAGATCCATCCGGTTTTTTCATAATATGTGTCGTTTGAGCAAGTGAGTTGTCTGTACATTATGGAAATATAAATTTCTTTACACTACTATGGGTGTGATTGGTGTTATTATACCGCAAACAACCGATTAGTTTGCTAAATTATACATACAAACCATAAAGTAGACAATGAATAGTCAACTCGTGGGTCTCACAATCGCTTTTTTTTTTGCTAAACATCATAAAAAGAAGGCGTTTCAGACTTCTTTTTTCAATAACATCAGATTCGTCGAAACCTTTTGATTTTTGTTTCTTAACTGACTTGTTAGTAGTGTCACTTATTTACTTTAAATTATTGATTTTTTTACCAGTAGATTCTTTAAAATTTTATTTCTTAATCATAAATACTTCTGCTTATAATATTTAGAAACATATGACCTCTCATACAATCCAAACTTTTGTTATTTATTTTCTTACTTGGTTTAGTTTATAAAAATTATTTCCTTATTATCTCTAGACTCTTATAATACTTTAGTACTATAAAGCACTAGTTCACTTTAATAGATTTGTTTATACGTATTTAAAAAAAAACTTATTAATTTACTAATTAGCCGCTATAATTTTACAAATAGTGGTTTAGTTTTTTTGTTTCTTTTCTTAGTATTATTACTACTTAACCCAACGGATTCTAAGAAGTAATTATGGGTAGATGATAAGTTTATGAGCTGAGGATACGAAATCAATTTTGAAATTATGGGTGTGTAAAAGCAAAGCCAGTGAAACAGTTCAAAAAGTGGGTTTTCCACATTTATTATGACAACTAATAAACATATAAGTACAAAATCTTAAAGCAGTAAGTAATTTTTGTAACTCCCAACTCTTTCTGACACAAACAACATCATATCATATCTTAACCCCAAAACCAAACTCTTCCAAAACAAACCCTAAACTCAAAATCATTACTCAAAAATCAAAACCTCTCTCTTCTAATTAGGAGAGGAAAGAAGATGCAGAGTTCTTGTGTCTACAGAGAATGCATGCGCAACCACGCCGCAAAGCTCGGCTCTTACGCCATCGATGGCTGCCGTGAATACTCTCAATCAGTCACCGGCGATCTGTGCGCCGCCTGTGGTTGCCACCGCAGCTACCACCGTCGCGTTGACGTCATATCTTCTGCTCAAATCAGCCACACGCGCTTCCCTTTCACGAGCTTGAGGCGCGTGAAGCAGCTCGCGAGGCTGAAATGGAAAACGGCTGAGGAAAGAAAAGAGGATGAGGAGGAGGACACGGAGGAGACTTCGACGGAAGAGAAGATGACGGTGCAGCGGCGGAGGAAGTCGAAATTCACGGCGGAGCAAAGGGAAGCAATGAAAAATTACGCAGCGAAGCTGGGATGGACGTTGAAGGATAAGAGAGCGATTAGAGAAGAGATAAGAGTCTTCTGCGAAGGGATTGGTGTTTCTCGTTATCTTTTTAAAACTTGGGTTAACAATAATAAAAAGTTTTATCACTAAATTAATTAAAACTTTAATTGATAGTACTATAATTTAGTTCCATTTCATTTTCACCCCTTTTGTGTTTCTCCTCCTTAATCTCTTCTTTTAATGGATTAGTAGTGTTTTATCATTAGTTTTTAATGTGTTTTGATTTAGACATGTCCTTAATTACTGACTAGGTTCACTCTTTATTTCTCTTTATGATTCTTCTTTTTACGTCGGTAGGTTTTGGTTTTGACAACTAGCTGACGTTTTATTGAAGTGATGGAATAGTACATATTTGTTTTACAATTAATTATTATGGAAAAGGCTGTCAAAATGATTATTAGTTATTACTCTGTTTAATGAAAAAAAATTGTTTCAAAATATAAAAGTTTCACATTTATCATATGCATTAATTATTATTTTATATCTATTTTATTTTTGGTCAAAAACACTTAAATTTATTAATTTTATTTTTATTTTAACTAAAAGACATAAATGTTAAGATTAAAATGAATATTTTACTTGATTACTTAAATATTATGCAATAATCTTAAACCTCTTATATAGTGAAAAAGAGGAGTAACTGATAACATTACCATATTTAATTTTGATTTTTTGTAATCAATTAATGAAAAGACATTTTCTTCCGTCGTAATAAAAAGATAATTAATTACGGAAATAATAACACAACATCGTATTTTTCGAATTATTTCGAGATTTCTTATTAAAAGTCTAAAAGTTATAATGACATCATTAAAGTCAAAAAGGTTGTTATAGTTTTTTTTTTGTGTAGAAAATAATCATTTTAAAAACAAATTATATACTATTTGATTTTTTTTTTTAACGTAAAACCATTTTTACTTAAAATTATATATCAATAAGATTGTGAATATGGTTAATAGATTAATACACTCTCCATATTGTAACTTGCAAATGATGGACTTCTCAACGAGTTGACTGAAAAGAAACTAAATCTACACAAGATGGAATTCTCTACTCATATATGGGCCTCGAAGGGATATAGGTTTTTATTGGCATTTCAAGCCTAATAAGAACTTCATTTCTTAACCATCCTGCGATGAAGTGCAGATGTCATTGCAGCTCTTAAAAGTTAAAACCTCAAAAAGAAAAGGCAACTCTACAGCTCAAAGTAATCTGTATATATACACACATCCACACGAATTGAACAACACACCAAGAAAATATGACATTAAGAAGAAAAGTTTGAAGCTAGTATAAGAACTTAACATCCATTTTCGACTCTTCTATTATCCTAAAGTCAGTCACAAGTCAACTCAAAGCCACACAACATACGACCACTACTTGTCTACAATTACTTGATCTGGATCAGTAACTCCTCCTTTTGATTACATTCATCTAACTCCCAACTCCTACTCCATCTCAAGTTCTTATGATTGAACCAAATGGTGCCTATGAGACTTAGTTATATAACGGTGAATCTGGTTCAGAGCCATAAACCGAAGTGTATGTAGAGGCAGAATCTAATTTTGGTATGGCCACAAAGTTCAACGGAGCTGTTGAGAGTCTCCTTACTTCCTTGCAATATCCGTTTTGGCGATGGCTCGAGTAAGATCTTGGGGTCATAATGTCGGTATTTGTTGCTCCAGCTGAGTTTCTGCGAGGCGTAGGAGGCACCGATGCATCCCCATTGTATCCGTTGGGCTTTTTTACACTGTTGCTTCGTCTTGGACTTGGTCTTGATCCATAAATGGATTCCCTCCGCTTTAATAAGAGATCCTGCATCTTCTTTTGATCCTGCAGAGGAAATGAAAAAAATTGCTTTAACAGGCAAGTGATATTACCAATCTATATAAAAGAGAGCATTTTGACAAACCCGGTATCGTTTCTTTTCCTCTTCCTGTTGTTTCCTTGTCAGTTTATAATCTTCAAGTATGGATACCAATCGAACCTGGAGGAAACCAGTAACCATAATCAAAGGAGAGACCTTATAACTTTACAGTGTGTTTACTCTAAAGTTACTTGAACTTACACCATCATATAGAAATGATTTCTGTGTTTCATCCTCCCATAAAAGCGTTTTCTTGATGAGATTGTCAACCATTGCTGCAGAAAACAATAAGCAATGGAACAATAAGCTAATGATCTCATAAGAATCTTTAGTGGAAACATACAAGAACATACATGGGATCTTGTTTACTGTGATCCGGGCTCGTTCTGCGTGCTTGAGGTTTACGTGTCCACCTCTTCCAGCGCTATACCGGGTTTCATCCTGAAACCAAGGAAGGAATTTCTCAATTACATCCTTCAAACAAACAGCTTTGCCAACATTACAAGGTAAATTTACCTGATTGTATTCTTCTAGCCAGTTTTCCTCTTCACACGCAGATAGCCAGCGGTCAATCCTATCGATTATTTCTTTCCGGCTATGTGCCTCTTCTTTGATTTTGTTTATATGCAATTCAATATTTGCAAGAAGCTCTGAAGGGTCCACTAATCCTGAAGAAACATAAGGTAATCTTTCTTAAATACAAAATACAAAAGGGTTCAAGCAAGAAAATCAGCTACTCATATTTCTGAGAAGAACATATGGTCTATCAGTTTTATTACCAGAATCAATCAAAGCAGTTGATTTCTCAAGCGATGTGCTTGTATCAGGCTCAATGTGAGCCAATCTGCAAAGATTCTCTAACTCAGACCTTCTTTTCATCACAAGCTCCTTCATTCTGCTAGACTTCAGCTTATTGAAACAGTCTACTTCTGCAGACACCTAATGTAGAAGGGAAAACAAGAACTCAGAGATCCTGGATAAGGTTAGTGGTAATCGAAATCGGGAAAAGAAACGGGATTTGTCGTAACCTGTTCAATTGTTTCAGTAGAAAGGATATTTGGCTCAGTGATATCAGATTCAGATGATCTTACAACATAACTGACTCTTTCAAATTTTACTCTCTCTTCCTGAGGTGTGTCCATCAGATTCCATAGATCGAAAAGTGACCCCACTATGTCCTTTAACTGCAAAACGAAAGGTAAAAACGCTAAACCATCAAAATGATTATCAATTTCATACAGAAGAACAGCATTGCAGACATGCTAATCTACCTTTTGAAAGCGGACTCTTCTTTCGGTTTTCAGCTTTTGAATCATGTGTTGTAGACCATCCAATGTATTATCACTAATGTTTGTAGATTGCTCATGGTCAGTCCTATGTAAGCTCGGATGAACCTCGCTAACAGTTTGACCAAAATCTACTCCAAGAACACCGCATAGAGTGTGCACCTCATTCACATAATCCAAAACCTTGTTCAGACGATCTGACTGCATAAAAAACAATAACAAATGAGTAAACCAAGCAGCTTCACTTAACAAAGTAAAATCTTGGTTCATATTCCTTCATGATAAAACTTCCTCACCTTCTCCTTCTGGAGCGAGCGGAGATGTGTTTGATACTCATTAAGTTTCCGAAGAGTCAAGTCTTGTTCATCGAGAGTCAAAGAACCAAGCATGGCTTTGTTGAGTTGGTCACTGTATCCAGAGATTTCACCACTCATCTTCTCAATTTGCGCTTTTATATCCACAAATTGCTTCATTCTTTCATATTTTTGCAATCTCAAGTCCTCAACAAGAGGCGTCACAGCAGCAAGCTTTTCTTTCAATGATTTTGAACCTTTCTCTGCTTTGATCTGCAACCAAAAATTTAACATTTTTAGAATAAAAAAAGGTCGAAACTTCCTTTCAATTCTAATAATATAAAGAAACCAAGTAGTAGACTAGCTTATATATACCGGTGAATGGATGTTTAACACTCCAAGAGCAGCCATTAAAGAAGCTATTTCAGCTTCAATGGATACAACTGATTGATGAAGCTTTGCCTTAAAATTTGCAGCCTCATCCACTTTTCTTTTGTAAATTTGGAGACATTCTTTCTCCAATTCCAGTAGCATCCGGTCTTTCTCAGCATCACTCTCACCAATATCAACCCATATTTTCTGCTCCATACCAAAAACAAAATTTGCCATTAAACCATCAAAATTCATAAATCCTCCAAACAACAAATCAGATATCTTACAGATACATGTAGAAGAAGAGGTGAAAAGATGTCTACTAATAAACCCTAAGAAACTCCAGAAAGAGGGACCAAATTCAGAGTAATCCTTAAACGTATAGCTGACCAAAAAAGGAGAAGACTTTTATCAATAATTAAAAATTTTCCCCTTCAGTTAAAAAAGCACAGACTTTGTTCTTGAAGCATCTTTATCAAGTAACCCTAAACTCCCAAGAAACAGAGAAGAAGGAAGTTGAAGAAAAAGAGGGTCGAAGAAAAACCTGAAGCTCTCGAAGCAGAGCATTACAAGTAGTGTTTGTACGAAAACAGAGACTCGTAGGGCTTTCAATCTCCAGCATTTTAACGAATTTTTCCACTCTTTTGCTTACTTGCTCCAAAGTTAAGAATCTTGAACTAGAGAGAGAGAGCTCAGCTTGTGACAATGGCTGCTTAAAAACTCAAAGAAACCACAAAGATATAGACCGTTACTCGTAGAAACATATGTCAGATCTGAAGCTTCTCGTTACTTTTGCAGAGATAAAAGAGATTGATCAACAAAGCATAGAATTCCGAGCAAAAGTTGCAAGAAAAGAGAGGGTTTAGTTAAAAAAGGAAAAAAGAAAAAAAGAAGAAGAATATGTAATGAGAAAAAAAAAAAAAAACTGAGCTTCTTTTTGTGATATTACATCATTATTAAATTCCTATTTACATAAATGCTATTTATTATTTTGTTATTCTCTTCTTCTTCTTTTTTTGTCTCCACTCAGCTTGTTATTACTAGTTTACTATTTTATTAGTTTATATTAGTAGTACTATTTTATTCGTTTTTATGAAAATACAGGGCGAGTGGCTTTGGAGACGCGTAGACGCGTAGGTAACACGTCCCAATCAGAAGAAAAGGAATGAGGTGTATAAAGTAGTTATAGAATTTCGAATTGTATAGTATCATATTACGTTGCATGAAGAAGACATCGTGGACCAATCAAAATATTTTAAATTAGTATTATGCATCAAATGATTCAGGTAGCAGAAATTATAAAGTAGTTGGTTATTTAAGCTTAAAAAAATGTAATTTAAATACTATTATCGGCGTTGCAATGAACCTTAAATCATTAGGATAAAGAGGTAAATCACTTCCGAATAATGAAATGCTACAATAATTTTTGTTTGGTGAGTGGAGCTACATTAATTAACGATGTATATCGTACAAGAAAATATGCCAAATTGGTCTTCTCAAAAGCAAGGTAGTGGTGGTGGCCAATGTCACTCCACTCCACTAATTTCATTAAGAATAAGTTGAAAATCTTATTTTCTATATTTAATCAGCAATAAGTTAGTATCATTATCCAAACCTTTCATTATTGCTTGCCACAAGACAAGCCCACAACTACTAATCAAATATGCAATTATTATGCATTCTATATTAAAAAATTCTGATTTTTATGTTTATGCTGATTTCCCACACGTACTGACATAACAAGCATCCTTACTTTTGAGAGTTTAGAAGAGCAAGAAACAGGATGATCCCATATATTATGTTGGTTGCTTGAATTATTAGCCGACAAGTTGAGTTCTAACCACTTCATACGTAAAATAAAGAAGTAGTCCTATATTATACAATGATCTTTGTCATAAACTACGTAAAGATAAATGGAATAGTCCTATATTATTTTATTATCTTATGTCTCCTGGTACTTATTCTGGTGCGGCTACTAAAAATCTGTATTGTCTTTAGAAACGTGTTTTTCTCTATGTAATTAAGTACTAAATTTTATAGGATAAGGATAAGCCATTCAAAATATCAATTATAATGACTAATGAGTATTGACTAATAATATAATTTGAGCTCAGAGTCAGAAATCACATACGTGTGTTAAGGTTTTGCATTTTTTATGATGGATTGAACAAATTCATACAAAAACACATATAAGTCATGTCACATGACATAGATTAAAAATGTATAGAATTGTTACAAACATTTAAAGAAAGAAAAAAAAACAAAGAAATGAAAGATTCATTCTCTAAATTTATTTATTTTATTTTGAAGGATTTAGATAAGTTGAAGTGTTGAACTAAAGGGCGTGTGGTAGCCCCTACATGTCCGTGTACTCATTGCTACATGTATACTATTATATAAACGCAAAAGTAACATAAGGAATTAAAGATGTAACAAGCCTGCTGAAAAAGAGATATTATTTGTTGGATACCTGTGATAATTACAAAGAAGATTTGAAGAAATTGGACAAAGAGAAGCGATAAAATGAGGAAAGCCATAATATCGCTGTCTCACAGGCTCCTAATTTCACTGGTTTTTTTTAATTCACACAATTGTAAAAGATTAGCTAGGCAACACACAATAGTAATGACGCATACAAACGATATTTATGAAGGCCATGGATCAATGTCTAAACATTTTGTAATATCTACAACCATTGTGAAGGCTAAACATATCGTATGGTCTAATTTATAGATATCTAAATTGACTAGCCCAAGCTAGCACTAAAATAATCCTCCTGTAAATGAGTAGTTGATGACATTAATCAGTTTTATTTTGGAACCAATTGCATCATGTATACAGAATAATCTACACACACGTGTTAACCTGTTAAAAGATTTATTTTTGTTCCATTTATAAAGCTTCAACGTAAAGACTTAAGCATCACATGTATCTAATTAATAATCATATATTGCATAGAGGGGGGAGAAAGAGGTGGTTGAATGATTTAAGCTTTACATCAAACCCAACTTTTCAAGAATATTGTTAGGTGTGTGTCTATGTGTGAATACAGCTAAGAGAGTTTCACACGAGCTGGTTGGTCAAAACTTTTGACTCAAAAGGAAATTGTTAACAAATTTGATCAATCAATTAACTTCAGAGAAAAGAAAAAAAAAGAAACACAAACAAACAAACACATATGACATTTCTCAATCTATACGGTCCGGTACTAGACTTGGCTAACCGGACTTTTGATACAGTAGGACACTGTCTAGGAACACCCGAGATTCAGTGGAGATTCTATTGTCATTTGTCAGTCTTGCTGACTACATCATATATACTAATAGGAAGGGACTCTAACTTTTAAGGACCATACAACATAATGCCTGTTTCTTTAACTCCTTAAGCTGTTTACTAAAATACTCGAGGAACTAGACTGAATCAGCAAGAAGCCCAATAAAAGGTTCATCATATGATTGTCGATTAAAATTGATGAAAGAAGATACTTTCTGATAAAGGTTGCAGAAGTCAACGCTCAGTTTAGTTTTCTTTCTTGTGAGTATATTAAAAAACTAGAAAAAAGGATTCCTCAAAACTACTAAGTCTACAATGAACTGATCATTAATTGGTGCGTTAAGAAGTTGTATACATTGGTGAAAAATCAATCCTTTAAAGAACAAAAATGATACCGAATTTAAAAGTCTCAAGTCTGTAAGAGAGATTGAAGCTTTTCTAAAATGATTTGAGAGGATAAGAGAATTCGATCAGAATTGAATGTTGTAAACTTAGAAAAATGGCATTCCTAATCCAGGTGTATTCTCCAAAAATGGAGAAAAAAATCAGTGATTGTTGGAAAAAAATTATATGAAATCACTCGAGCAAAATTGATCACGAACTAAGGTCAAGAATTTTAAATATATCCTAATCGCGAAGCAGAAGTTTCTTTATATATCTGTTCTTTCCATTTTAGACTGGGTTTCGGCCCCATAACTTAGGCCAGCCCATTTACATTTGTTTCTCATATCCAGTAAGGATGTACTTGAAAAAAATTTGTATAATAGGATATTCTAATATTCTATTATCAAACTATTCACATTTTTTGTTTATTTATATTTTTTAAATTCTGTAAAATAATGTGACTAAAGCCTAACGGTCAACAATAATTGAGAAAATTTGGAAGTTTACGTCACACGCACATCAATAATGTGACTACAAGCTAATAATTGCAATTTCCGACAAAATTGTGGCATGGGCGGATTTTTTATGCTGTCTTTGTATGACAACGCACACACCCGAGAAAATATACGAGCTTCGTAGTTTTTTTATTGTTTTTCAAGTAGGTTTTGTTTTTATAATACTATTTTAAACCAGAAATTTGTGTGATATCCACTTGTTAAATATTACATTTTGGTAAACAAATACTTCAGCGTATTTTTTTAGCAGTTAAATTTTTTAATTTATCAAAAAAAATCTGGTCATGAATCACTTGAGTGATATAAGTTTAGATTGTTTTATAAAACGTCAAAAAATTTACATTTGTGTTTACTCAATAAAATACAGTTGTTTTATGACAAAAAATATATATACACATTAGTTTCATTTGAAAAAATAATCTACTATAGTTTTTTGTAACGTAAAAATCGACACAACTACAAATAAACAATCGAGAGTCGAGATTATCGTGTCTATATATATTAGATAAACTCACAACAAAATCCACCGTACCCTATCTTCTTAGCTTTACATTTTCCAATCTTTTAATGGCTTCCTTAACAATAGAAAACAGTATATATTTCATATTTTTTGTTTATAATTTGACTATTATATTCTTCGCCCATAGTTTCACGACGAAACCCGATCGTATAATAACCAACGATAAGCTGTTAATTAGTGGTGCTTTTGAATATGAAGATGTATTTTATTTTTGTATACTATGCGTAAATCTAAAAATTTGCCAGATTTTTGTTAAACATTTTACCATTTCTTTTTAACCGCTACTTATTTATTTAAAATTTTTGTTGTCACTTTCTTTTGTTTATTGGATAAATTTTGAGACAGTCAGTGACAAAAAAAATTTCAATACAAATTATTGTAATAAAAATGTCAGATCAATAATTTAGAATTAAACACGTGAAACATAAAGCAAAAGGGCCTACATTTCCCAAAATCGCAGATATTTTTTGTTCATATTTCTCAACCCCAAAATGGCCTACATATATAGAGACACAAAATCAACCATTCCTTATCTTCTTCCTCTTTAGCTGTTTATTTTCTAATCTCTCAATGGCTGCCTTAAAACACAAACCTGTAAATTTGATATTCTACGTTTATAATTTGATTATTATATTCTCCGCCCATAGTTCCACGGCGGAGCTCCGGAGGCTATCTCAGCCGGCAAAACCCGATGGTACAATAAGCTTTCTAGTCATCGGAGACTGGGGAAGAAGAGGCTCTTATAACCAGTCCCAAGTAGCTCTTCAGGTAATTATTTAATTACTTCTATATATATACTTTCAATAGTGTGTGTAAATTAATCCTTTATCAGAAAAATTAAATAATTGTGTGTGTAAATATATATATATGCACACACACATACATCTATATATATATATATATGTGGTATGCCTTCATGAGCAAATTAATACGATATGAGGATCAAATTACTGATCATCATCATATAGATGCGACCCCTTATGTTTTTGTTATTCAATTTCAATATCAATATATTATTATGGAAAACCATTTTAGATGCCATAGATAAAAAGTAAGAAAGCCATGTTAATTCTTTATTTTTTCAATTTAAAATATATTTTTGTCATCTAATCATAAATTTTCTTGTGCTAAGAAAACAGCTTTAATTTGGTGTACGAAGATGTTCTAATCTACCTATGATTTTTTTTTTCCTTCTAATTATTTTGATTGTCGAAACTTAAAATGGGTGGCTAAATTGTTTCACAAAAAATTTAAACAGATGGGAGAAATCGGAGAGAAATTAGATATCGATTTTGTAATTTCCACTGGAGATAACTTTTACGACAATGGGTTAACCAGCTTTCACGATCTTCTATTTCAAGATTCTTTTACCAACATATATACCGCTTCGAGCTTGCAGAAACCTTGGTATAGTGGTAATTGAGTACTCTGTATATCATTTAATCATTTTTAAAATTTAATTCCATTGGATCTTCATTTCCCAACGATATATGGTCCACTGTGTTAATTAAATTTTCTTTAACCTACAGTTTTAGGAAATCATGACTATAGAGGTGACGTAAGGGCACAACTTAGCCCCATGCTCAGGGCTTTGGACAACAGATGGTTTTGCATGAGATCTTTCATAGTAAATGCTGGTAATTCCTCAAATAAGATTGGTTTCTAAACTTTCGAATTAATGGTCCAACGATTTTAACTTATATATGGAACAACCTTGTTCACTTTGTAATAGAGATCGTCGATTTTTTGTTCGTCGACACAACTCCATTCGTCGATAAATACTTTAAACAACCAAATAAGCATGTTTATGACTGGAGCGGGGTATTGCCTAGGCAGACATATCTGAACAATATCTTGAAGGTAACATTTTTTATCACAAAGAATAACTATACAGTATATATAGCTTCTGATCATTTTGAAGTGAGATCTTGGAAAAATTACAAAAATAAAAATTTATTATATCGTTAAACTCTTGTTTTAAATTTGTCTTCCAAACATATTACCTACTTAAATTGCTCTTTTTAGTTATCAGATATTTCTGTAATACTATTACTATGTATGATTGAAAAATAAGCCTGATGCAATTCCACAACTTCTTTTCCTAAATTTGATTGGTATAACAATTAGATGGTGAAATTATGGGGGATTTATAGAGTATATATATAACCAAATTCTTAGACAAAATTCTAGTCCATTCTATTATTTAAATAATTCTTTCATCATACAAAACTTTCCTTTTTCATATGTTTTTTTTTTAGGCAAAGCTTATTCATATGATATGATTGGATTTTTTTTTAATAAAGTTATGATTGGATGCTAAAATGCACTTTTTGTCTGTTTTCAAATGGAGTCGCGTTTTTAGTTATGTAATGTGTATATGCAATTCGACATGACTGGTAAACATTCTGCCAATGCAATTGTTTTACCTTTACGAGTGATTAATGAAAGGTAAATAATTGTAATAATATAGGAAGTCGACGTGGCATTGAGAGAGTCACTTGCAAAGTGGAAAATAGTGATTGGTCACCATACGATCAAAAGCGCAGGCCACCACGGGAACACCGTTGAGTTGGAGAAGCACCTTTTACCTATTCTTCAAGTAACAAAACAATTCAATTCATATCATAAAGTTTTCATTAAAATGCACGTGAATATGTAATGCACCAATAGCAAATAATGATCTAATTAATTTTTTACTTTTCTCGATTTACTAGGCGAATGAAGTGGATCTCTACGTCAACGGGCATGATCATTGCTTGGAACACATAAGCAGCATGGACAGGTAGAATATTATTATTTGTTCGTAAATTATCTTATTAAATTTTTTTTTTTGTGCACCTATTATTTAACTTATATATCGTAACGTACGGGTCCGCGGTAGGATAAAAAATGTCACTCTTTTTGGGTTGTATATAGTAAAATACAATTTATGACAAGTGGAGGTGGTTCCAAGGCGTGGAAAGGAGGTGACGTGAACTACGTGAACCCACAAGAGATGAGGTTTTACTACGACGGACAAGGATTCATGTCGGTTCACGTTTCAGAAGCCGAACTGAGTGTCGAGTTTTACGACGTTTTTGGACACGTTTTACATCAATGGAAGACTTACAAGGAGGCGCTTTATTTCGCTTCTTAATTCCAATTTAATCGAACGTAACTGTTTATGATGAATTATTAAATTATCAATATCGTATTTCGTTGAAATTTTCAAATCACATTATGATATGACAAGAACGTATTAGCAGCATCACAAAAAGGTCAATGAAATCTTTATTGAATAAAAGTACATTTTCGAATAAAAATACTATTGAAAATTTGTAAGATGGGAATTAAATGTACTGGTAAAGACTACGTGATATATATCGAACCTGAGAGTGAGACAATGATGCTTCATTTGATTACTCATTTAACTTACATTTAGGTAATTTCATCTTCTCTCATACTTCTGTATTAAAATGATTAATTTTTTAGTTTAGTTATTCTTATACAACTTAACTATATTATGTTTCGTGCTACAATACAGATTGATGTTTCTTTTAAGATTCGATATTATAAATTTTTATTTATAAATTATAAATTAATAAAATAAGTGCTATATATATATAATTTATCAACAAAAATATGTATTCAATTAAGTTTAATATTTTAGATTAGTTATATCAAAATTAAGTATATTTTAGTTGATATTAAATAAAACTTTAAAATTTGATAATTATCTTTTATTAAGATATTCTATTGTTTTTATCTAATAGAAATGACAATAATACTCTTAATGAATCAATTAAGTTTGTTCTTTAAATAATTTATTCTAATGATAGTATTATATAAAATTTTAAAAACTTTAAGGTAAGGTTCTAAAAAGTATTTCTTTAATATTATTAAGGAGATAATTTTTTTAATCAATTAAATATATAAACAGCAAATAATTTTATTTAAATAATTTATTAAATTATAATGTTATTTAAGTAAAACTGTTAGTAAAATATGATAATATACTTTAGATGAAATGATTTTTTAGTATGTAAATTAAAAATAGTTTTTTATTTTCTTATTTTTGAAATTATTATTTAGTTAATGATAGTTAACATATTTACTATCGTTTTAATTAATTAATTTATTTTAAATTTTTTGAAAAGAAGTTGAAAAATAGATTTTATGAAGATTTTGTTTTTAAATATATCTATTTTTAATTAAAATGATAATTGTTAAGATATTTTTAGCCTTAATGATTTTTTTAATTTTCTTTTAAGATCAATGGTATTGTATGTAAATTATAGCATATTAAATATTTTCAAATGGGTATTCCCAGGATTTGCAAGTTTAATTTGCCGAACCATTTAAGCCTAGACTGTAGTTGTAGGGACACAACTGGGTCCGATTCTCATCCATAAAGATTAGATACGATTATTTCACATATCTTTTGTCATATGCTCAGATTCTCTTCAATCATGTATAAGATAATATATATAGTAAATAAGGGATTATATGATAAAATGATAATATGTGGTTATAGGACTGGCATGAATACTACTCCAAATTTTTGTGGATGAGATTTTGTCGCATTGTTTCACAATGATAATATATAGTAAATAAGGGATTATATGGTAAAATGATAATATGTTGTTATAGGACTGGCATGAATAATACTCCAATTTTTGTGGATGATCGATTTTGTCGGAAGGAAAAAAAAAACAACTTTCTTGAGAATCTTGTCGCATGTTTGCGAGAAACAAAGGTATATGTACAAATATAAATATGATTCAGTTGTAATATGAAGATCAAAGTGTAGGCAGAGATAGAACTTTAATAGAAAGGATAGATATATCATTCTAGAGAGTAGAAAACGGGTAAATTTTGCTGTCTCTTTTGCTTCTCTCCTAAAAATAATTTCTCAAAGTGGCAAAAACAAACGACATTTCATCGAATTCGCCGCTCTTTTTACAGTTTATAAACTGCACCTCAGATTTCATCTCCCAAAAACTAGTTTTCTCTCTTTGCTCTTATCTCTCTTCTTCAGCTAATTGCTCTGTTTACCATTACTGCCATCACATTCCCCTGCAGCAGTTCCGTTATGAGCTTCTTCCTTCGTTTTCACATCTAACTTTCCTTCTCCAGAGTTGCTGCCTCCGTCGCTGTTGTCGGCTTTCTCTGGGGAGCCTTGTGAAACCACTTCTTGGTTTGAACCTGGTGGGAGGAACACACCGGTGCCAGGGATGAGCATTCGAGGTTGTGGTGGCGGCTGATGTCGTGGATGAGGTGGCAACAGTGGCCACACCGTTGGCCCGGGTGGCACACCACCTGGGAACGGCATTGGAGGGGCGAGCGGAGGAGAAGGGGCGATGAACATCGGTTGAACAGATCCGTTTGGTGGGCGGTGAGACGGTGTGGGCAAGACACCAGTTGTTGGGATAACGTGGTAGTGTTTAGGTGGTCCGGTTGGGTGACGGATGTGGTGATTTGGCGATCTGCTAGGCGGTGGTCCCCAGTTAGATCCGGTTATGGAGTTTCTCAGTTTAGATTTGATGAAGGTGATGAGAATCCGTTGTTTTCGGGTTGAGTGAATTGCATACTTAGCAAGATTTGCGGATTTGCCTTCCACCAAAAGAACCGATCTGTTCAAAGTACTAAAAATGATTGGTGACAAAAGGATTGAAAGATCTCGACTTTGCAGAATAAGTGATATGAATCAGATACCCGGGAGTGAGAGACAGCTTGAGAGAGCCCTTGTAGTCGCCAGGATGATCAGAGACAATGACTCTTCCGAATGTGAAATCGCATTCAGACAAGGACAAGACACACACGGGTCGTCCAAACCAGGGAACAAACATATGAGGCTGCGAGTGATCTCCCTATGGTTCACAATAAATAGAGAGACAAAAGAAAACTCCTACTTTGTTAAGAAAACAGAAACAAAATAGTTTTAGGGGTTTCAACGAATTTAGCAATCAGTTTAACCTCGCTGAAGAAGTCAATGATGCAAGCGTCTGGTTTCACAGGAATAATTTGCTTAGAGACCAACCGTTCAATGTTGTCTGAAAGAGCTGATGGGATTGGCTCTATTCTTCGATCTGCATAAAACCCATATCTCATATTAACCCATACACATCAATTATAAGTAGAGAAGAAATTATGGGAGAACATTTTAAAGGACATGCCTTTGATACTTTCATCATCAGGCGGCGTATCAGCTATGGGGAGACCAAGTTGGATCATCTCGCGTCCATGTCCTCTATTTGGCCGTTTATAAGCCACATATGCCTCACCTGTTTTCCATTAACCAACGGTTTAAGACCCGACTAAAAACAAGTTAAATCATTACAGTAGAGCATACAAGATTCTTACTTTGAAGTTGACCTCTTCTACCAGAAAGTCTCAGATTGTTTACAAGAGAAACGAGTTGAGAAACCTCCTTTGCGTCAACCATTTTGTCGTATAGCTTCAATCCTTCGACAACATTAACCTACTCAACAAAACTCAGCAACTTAGTGTCCTAGGCCTAAACTATAAACAGACACTAAAGAAGATCCAACTCACCATTTTCGCTTCATACATCTCTTGGACAACAAAAGTCTTTGCCATGCTTGCAGGACACTCTTTATCTTTCTCTTCTTGTTTTTGTTCAGAACTGAGACTGTTATCTGAAAGAAAGAAACAACGCATAATCGGAACATTGCAATCAAGTCTAATATCAGGTGAAAAACCGAGAAGTCAGGTTTTCCAAAGTACCTATAGAAGCCGAGTTACACTTATGGTTCACTATCTCCTCTTGAGTTTCAGATTTTTCCAGTTTTTTCTCGTCTTTACTATCGCTCTTCGGTTTCTCGCTACCATCTGTCCCACAGACAAACACAAACAAAACTTACATTTTCTGTAAAGCAAAGAGTCCAAAGACTAAGCCGCAGATTAAAACCGTATCTTCCACCGTCAACATGTTCCAATATACAATGCACTATCTCATACAGTCATACCAAATTGCAGAAAGGATTTAACAGCAAAAGAAGTTTGCTTTTCTTACAAGCAAGCAAAGCCTTGAAGCCAAACAAAGAATATTTAATTACCTTTCTTCTCCTGTGTGACAGATAATGCCTTAACATCACTTTCTAGCTTAGCTTCCTCCCGATTCTCAACACGATCACTGCTTACGCTATTGTAATCCGAAGTCGAGTTGAAATTATGCCCGTTTCTCGCCATTGAATCAGCTCCTCTGTAACCACCACCATTATGCTTGTTAAACCCAGGCCCTGATCTCCTTCCTCCAAATTTCCCAATCTGATCAGAATTGTAATGCCTTTGAGGTGGCATTTGCTGTTGCCGTTTCCAAGCAATCTGTTGAAGATTGTAAGAAACCTCAGCAATTGGGTAAAACTGCTGCATAGAAAGAACTTGAGACCAGCCTAAACGACGGTGATGGATGCTTCCGATCACGGATTCATATTCGTTGTGATCTCCGATCGCTTGTAAATGCTGACAGAGCGAATCAATGATCGTGTTAGCCGCAGCAAACTCCGCACGCAGCCATGAGATAAACCCATCTCGCTCGTCGGGGATCCAATTTCCGGCGACGTTTGCGGCCGGAGGAAACTGCAATTTCTCAGACGGAGTAACATTTCCTGGTGGCATTGCCATTTGTGGCAACAATCAAGAACAAAAAAAGCAAGTATCTTGAGATAAAAACCGTTCCTTTATTTCTCACTATCAAACACAAGTCATAGCTTCCTTCAAACAGATCTGCAGAATCAAGTAAAAAAAAAAAAGATCAGCTTTTGATTCAATTCAACGAGATCACACACTAAATCTTGGGAATTAACGTAATTCGGATAAAACCCAAGAAGAAAGGAGGTAAATTTCGGATGAAAACACTAAACTCAAAACGAAATTAGAGAAACAATCACCATAAATGTGAAGGGTTTTTGAGGTAAGAGATGAGTGAAACACAACAGATCTGGCAAATTTAGTATCTCGTCTTCAACGTGAAGCTGTGTAAATAAAGAGAAGAGAGTAATAATCTAGTTAAAGTGATGTATAAACTAAGGGAAGCTTCCCTAAAAGGGAGAGAGAGAGATCTAGGGTTTTTGAGGAAAGAGGTGTAAAGGGTAAGAGAGATTTTTTGGCTTAGTTAAGACGCATGCGCTTAAGTCTTTAAGAGTCTTAAACGGTGGCTTTGATCACTTCTCTCACTCTCTTTTACACTCTTTTTTTTTTCCTTCATAAAATTCATCGTATTGTCAAAACAAATTTATAAATATTAATAATTTGGACTTTGATAATTATGCAATTTTACAATTTTCTTTTGTCAAATGCAAAATTTTGATTAAATCACTAGACAAATCGAATTAGTTTCACGTTTTAGTGTATTAGATCCCTCTATTTTATGCATATCAGATTTGGAACGAAATCGAGATTCCGCATCTTTTTTTAAGATGCTGATTAATTTAAGCTTATTACTAAAATATATGATTATCACGTCACTTTTTTTTTATTTGAAACAAATGGGCCTTATGGCCCATAGTATCATACGATAAGATTAAATATGAATCCATATGACCCCATGAGATAGATTAGACGTTTGGTAAGTTTCGGCATTTTGTTAAAGTTTGGGTCCATTTCACGACATATATCTTAAAAGAGTACGAATTTTGGTGAATTCTCAAAATAGATGAGATTTTACTTTATTTTTTGTTTCAAACTTTCTTTGATGAGACTTAAGATAATACAGATTAGTAGTCGACAACCATAAGGTATATGTAAAAGCTGATCTTGACTAATAACCCAAGCTTTACATCCCACTAATTGCGAATTTTATTCTTTCTTTACCAAAGTCATTGATATCATTAATTAATTGTCGGGATATAACTGTATACATAACCAAGTCCGCATATACTAAGATGACACGTCTGGAGATCCTTGTTGCCGTTGTTATCTTACTTTTTAATGTGATCCTAACCAAACCACTAATTTTTATATTGAACTTTTTTAGGAAAGATATATGGCATTGATCTATTACATGAGTCCCAAAATAAAATTATATGAAACAGAACATCATTTTTTTGGCTATATACCATGTAGAGACACCACTTGTTAAACAAGAACACTCTCAGGATCCGACTGACCAATCTCTTTGACAAATATGTACATAGGACTCCTCCATACAATATGACAAATCCTTATTTTAGCACAAAAATAATCCATTTTCTGTGTATTACAATTTAAATGAATGAAAAACATCGCACGCAACACAAGTCATCCCAAACGGACCCACCAGTTCTTACATCGATGTGCCTCGAAATGACATTATCATTGACACATTGTGAATGAACTGAATGTGTAATATGGTCACACAAAATACAAATATAAGTCAACAATATTTATTGGTTTTGGACCCAATGAACACTTGTACAAAGTAAACAAACGTACTCAATTTTGTTGAAAAACCAAGATAGTGAGATCATAGATATTTTTTTGGACAAAAGAACATAGATATTTAGATGAAGAAAACAAAAGACAAGAATAGAATTTCTGTTGACATTTTAATGCAAATTTTACATTATATTTTTAATTTACTACTTTATTATTCTCATCATTTTATTGTTTCAGCTGTGTCAAATATTTAAAAGTAAATTCGTTATTTTTATTTACTAATAGAAAAATGATTTTTTATATTATTATGTTAAACAATATTTTTTATGAAATGGAGGAAATCAAATATTTTTTTATGTTATTCCATTATTCTTTAAGTCCATAATTCATATTCCTATACAAGACAGAAAATGCCAAAAATGCCCTCTAGCTGAACAATATACACCGATCATATTGACTCAGTTCCGGCTAAGCGGCTCCTGCTCCGGTGCTTCCCACGCCCGTGGCCGCGAGGAATCCCACCGAATGTGACCGGATCGTAGACCCTGAGACGCTTAGCCTCGGCTGGATTCACCACACATTCCGACAAAACCACCTTGTACCTCATATGGTCGTAGCAATACGAATAAGTCATGTGTTTCTGTCGGAAAATCTCCATTTTGTTCCTTTGAGACACCGTTATCTCCGACGCTATCCGGAGATTCTCGACCGCTTCATCTTTGCAGCCCGGAAACTTCTCAGTGGGGTCGACGGCGCAGCCGTGGAGGATTAGATCGGTGAATTGAGTGACGTAAGGGGCATATTTGTAATTTACCCCGTATTTGCCTCCATCAGTTGCCCATTTGGAACCATCCCATATGGTTGCGTATAAAGACATTGGCTTCGCCGGGAAGTCACCGCCCATTGACGCCGTGCGTTTCACTTCTCTGATCGGAACATTGTCTACATAAAATCTGTAATTAAAAAAAAAAAAAAAAAAAATCTGATTTTGATTCATACCCTGAAACTGTTCACATGAAAGTTATCTAAACGGTGACATGTTTGGTAAAAAAAATCCAGCTTTAAGTGAACTGGAGTTAGATTCTTTCTACCAAAATACTCTGTTTGGGTCTCTGTTGTTGCCAAAAATCGAAAGCTGTAAATGTAATAACTTTCCAAACAAGAAACTAAATCCACCAGCTTTACATATAAAATTGGATCCAAGTCACCATCTCATCCAGCATAAACCCAACTTAGCTATCCTTAAATAGAAACATCAAGTAACGGCTAAAGAGTCACCAAGATCATTAAAAGATTCATAGAGCCAGATCTAACGGCTTTAATTTGGCCATCTAAATCCTCTGTTCACTATTCTAATTTCTCTAGTTAAATCTCTAAGCTGATTAGTCATGCCAAGATGTTTAAACCGCGGAGAGTTAAACTAAGAGGATGACTAGAAATCTAACCAAGATGGGATTTTTTTTTTTTTTTTTTTAACTTACATTATGTGAGAAAGAGACCAGAGGATACTATATTGATGGAAATCCTCTGTTGGATCAAACCAAAGATTGTATCTTTCTTCTCTGCCCAAATATGTGCTTCCATTGCCATATATGTTCGTCTGAATCCTCCATTCTTTGCCTCTAATATTCCCCAAAAACTCAAAATCAATCTCGTCATGATTCTTCTCGTACAAGTCCCCATTTGATAGCTGAGATGAACAAATAACGTTTTCAAGATTTATGCTTTCTCTAGTCAGTGGGGAAAAAAAAAAAAAAAAAAGAAGAATCATGAGAAATATCTAGTATTGGATGGACCCAAATAGCTCAAAACTTATGAATCCATGGTGAGGTTTTGTGAAATCCACATATTAGTTAGAGATTGTTGCTTACATAAAAGGCGATGACAACTCCTGCAGAGTAATCTGCTGGTAACTTGATAGAAGAACTGAAGAAACCATGTAAGTAAATATCATTTGAGACAAACCCAGAACCTGTAAAACCATGATTTTTATTAGTATATCATCAAAACTAATTAAGAAACATAAACAGAAACAAAAAAAGACTCAAGAGGAACAGAAGAAGAACACAAACCGGTTCTCTCATCTAGCGTTAACCGGACAGATTTGCCGTCTCTGTGAACAATCAGATTCTGGTCACCGAACAGCTGTGTGTAACCTTCGTCAAACTGTATAAGAGGAAGCTTTTGTAGAGCAAATCCAGAAACCAAACTGGTGAAAAGTGACATGAAAACTATAAATCGAGTCAAAAACTCCATTTTGTTATGAAAATTTAATTTTCCTATGTAAACGTTTTTGTGTATGTTGTTATTATGAGGACGAAACGAAGATATTTAAATGGATAAATAGAGAGCGTATTGAGGACGAGCTATGGAGCTGTGTTGATTGAGAGAGAAGAGAGTGAGGGAAATAGTATGAATATGAGGCAGAGTACGTCTGGATATGGTTGGTTTATTCACTTTTTAGAATTTTACTCTTCATAGATATTAAGATATGTCAACTTGTTTTTTCCATAATTACTTTTTTATTATTTATTACGTTGGACCAGTAAAAGATTTTAAAAGGCTATAACTTTTTCCTAAAGATTATAATCGGCAATTAGACTGATGGAATCTTAAACTATGATTCTTAACATATAATCAACTTAATTTTCAAGCACAATTTTATTATTATTGTTAGATCATTGTAATTGGAAGATTTTAATGTACACAAAGGTAAAAATCAGGAGAGACTTATAACCACGTTGAAAAATATTTTATATATATAACACGATTTTTTAAAAAAATATAGTATTAAATACAGGGGAGAAAAAATAAGAGTAGCAAGAAAGCATAGGGTGCTTTGCTGCTTACACATGTGTCCCGACAAATAGTCACAGGTAGAGTCACTAATACTGCTTCTTTTTTTTTGCTTTCCAAAAAAAATAAAAATCGAAAAATCTATAGAGATGAAAGGTTACAAGTTTTGTAAACGAAATTTGTTTCAATCATTGTAACATTGTAGGTAGGAATTATATATATAAAGACTCATATCTGTTTTTTTTCTGGGGTTTAAAATTGTGAATTTTTTCTTATCAATTGCAGCTTTCCAATAAAAGTATCATAAAACAATCCTTTTCTAGCTGATCATAATACAATCTAAAATCAAGAAGTTTATTTATATGCATGTGTGGATACATTTTTTTCCCTTTAAGTGAAATCAACGCGGGTGGAAAAAATAATTTGTGTCGAAGCTTTAGGAGTATCATCGCATGAGTGGTCAGGATGTAAACGTTTGACACCGCGGAGCCGGTGCCAATGAATGATCGATAAGTGCCGGCTGCTTGAGATAAACGGTATCGTACTGGTTAGTGAACTAGTAGTGTGAAGCAACTTTAATTACCTACTCGAACTAAAATAGATAAAATTAACTATTTCCACCTAATCCCTGCAAGTTTTACAACAGTGAGTCGTCTGTATTAAAAGCATATAATTGATGGTTTTACAATTTCGTATTTAAAGTAGCATGAAGATTCTTTTATTTCTCGAAACAAAATATCTCTCCTTGATTCGCTTAGTAATTTATCGTGAAATTTTGTCTGAAGCTTATGCGACTGTACACGATAATTACTGCAAAATATATCATTAGTGAATTAATATTAAAAATTCAAGTTTTCTTTATGCATATTCTATCAAAATTCACGAGTCCACTATATTAATCTGAAATATTGGTAAAGGTATTTTAACTATCCATAAGACTCTTAAGCAATTTCTCATACATTTGATATATTATAGGTAACTTTGTATGAACTATAAAGGATACATTACACATAAATTTGGCTACTTTTGTTAATGGCTTGTGAGTCTGGCTTAAATTATGTTCGGTGAGTGCTGCTGACGTATACACATTTCTTACACGTCAGCATCAAGTAGCCGTTGGGCCTCTCTTGATGGTGCCCACTGGTGTAAGTAATGTCATTGAAACAGATACAAATTATTCTGCAGCGCAATTAACGGCAATATTGACGCCGTTAATACCCTTTGTGGACGAATACCAGTGTCTGTCAGGTGGGTTAGGTCCACATTACTTCACGCGCGTTTACATAAATAAAGCAATTCACAATATCATTGCTGTGTATAGATTTGGTAAGAAAAAAAAAATACTATAGTAGTAAACATTTGTTTCTTCTTGGTTTTGGTTAGAAAAGTTGAAAATAGGAGTAATAATTTGGGAACTCACAACGGTCATCGTCCCAACAAGTTTGCTGGGAGCAAATTAGCTAAGAAAAAGAGTGTTCTGCTAACGTGCCCGTTGTTAGCTCTGAGCTCATGGGAATCTAATGGAAGATCCCAATGTGGAATATTCACGTGAGATATTTTGTTTGCATCAAATGTCACGTTGGTAAATCGCAGCCGTTAGTTTCTTCATGGGGATTTTCCTCCCATGCATGTGGCTACTTTTTTTATTTTGCTGGATCCAACGGCTACGATCCGAGATTTGGTTTTGTTCATTAGCCAAATTAAAATAAGTTGATCTGCGCCAACTATTTTAGCAATAAAAGGCGTTGGGAGAATCAGGGGAAACTGGTTTATATATGATACTTGTAAGCTATTAAGGCCATGCGATTACGTACCGTGAGAAACAGTTATGGGCCTTTATTTTTCAAAGCCCGATATGTAACATATTTTATATCCTTGTATTATGAACTAAATTATTATAAGAAACAATATCCAAAACATTTCATGTCCGTATAAGAGATATGTCATCCTTTATTTTTATTTTTGTTGGCTAGTCATATCTTATCTACGATAAATTAGTGATATATACTCGATTTAATGCGAAAGATGAATATATATATATATATATATCATGAAAAGCCTATATTCTCCCTCTAAGTATTTGATTATACTACAAGTCAAAATAATTGACCATGGATTCTTTGATGTATTTATGCTATTTGACTGAACGAATTCATTTGAAAAACTATCAGAATACCCTTTTTCATCATATATTCAAAGATATGCTATTCTTCCAGGTAAAAAATAAGAAAAAAATTTATTACATAAATATTTAGACTATATTCAAAGAGGATAATAACTATATTGTTGAATCGTTCAAAGTATCTGTTTGATTATATTTTGGTCAAGATAGTTGACCATAAATTCATTATTTTAGTCAAAAGAAAAAAACAAACAAATGGTCGGTCTATTGACTAAAAGTTTTCCAATTAAGTTTCAGAAAACCGGAGATTAGAGGAGTGAGCCACGAAGCGAAGCCTAGTTATACTCTCTTTTTGTAAAATACATAAGCCATGGATGTACGATGTTGTTTATCCACTTGTTGGTACTTTATGTAAGTACGAGTATATGGATGATTCACCCAAATATTAACGAGGTTCGGTAATGTGTCTACGTCTTCAAAATACCAACTAGATTTATATAGTCAATCTTACAACAAGAACATGACTCATTGTGATTACACGAGACTAAGACACACCTTAACTCATCACCAATCAATATCTAGTAAGTCCCAACCTGGAATTACACGACGCTAAGACATTAGCTCAACACCAATAATACACAGTCTAGAACAACCAAACTTGTGTTCCAGCAAGTCACTCTCTGTTTTTCTCTTTTTGAGACCGAAACAATACAAACGTTTTCTCTCTCTATTTTCGGCTCTCTTAGCAGCACATCTCTCCCTTGTATATATACCCATATACCTAAAAGATAAGTCATCCTAGAGTTCCCACAGAAAAATATCATTTCCTAAATAAAAGGAATAAATCTTCAAAAATATATTTTTCATATATTTTCCACGTATATTTTCAAATACACGTTTTTCTTTATCTAACCTTCCAAATATCTTCTTGATACTTATCTTCGATTCCAAGAGCCACATCAGCATCAATCAAGTGACCTCAAGGTTGTTTCGGCAAACTGATTCTTGTTCCAACAAGTTCTGCACTTTCACCTTAGTTTCACCTCTATGATTACTTAGACCTGAATTCATACCTTCAGTTGTCTGATACATACCCGGGTTGACTGAGTTGTCGTAGACAAAACTTGTCTTCCCACTCATTTCACCACCATGATAACCAAGTCCAAAATTTGACTTTCCAACCCTTCCCGAAGCCAAGATGCTTCCCAAATCCTTGGTACCACTGTTCAACATATGAATCTTCTTCCTTGTCTCTGACAACTCTTGAGTAAGAGCTATGTCCTTCTCCACCTCTGCATTTAGTTCTCCTTTTAACCTCTCATTCACGGTTCAAAGATTCAAGTTTTCTTTCATCAAGGTTATTCTTTCTTTACTGAGCAGCAACCAATGGTCATACAACTTTCGAAACTCACCGTCCACATCGACCTCCTTTTTGTCACTTGATTCTTCTTCACTTGATTCATGTACGACTACTTCAGAATCACTTTCTGAATCGCTGCTTGTGTTGGAACACTTGTTGTCGCTTCCTTCTTTAGGTTCTACGAATCCACTTAACGCCACAAAATTGGTTACCTCCTCTCCATCATCTGTTTCACTCTCGCCATTGTCTATGTGGGTATTCTTTTTATTTTTCATAACGTTAACACACTCCAATTTCGTATGTCCATATCCCTTACAACCTGAGCACTAAAACTTCTTTTTCTTAATACTCGGATATTCATGTTTGATATGTCCATATCCTCGACATCCATTGCACCGCTGTCCACATCTTCTTTCTCTTACATCATGTAGAACTGATGTATTTAGATTCTCTAAAGCAGCATCCTTACAATCCATCTCATATGCTTGTAGCATCCCCACTATTTCATCAAATGGAGTCTCATCCGTGTTAAGAGCAACCCCCATAGCTGTTGTTTTTTACTCGAATCTATTAGGTAAGCAACGTAACAACTTCTTGACAAGCTTCTTATCCTTGTACGTCTTCCCAATCACATGCGCTTCATTAGCAATAGCGCACAACTTAGCACTAAAATATATAACACTTTCATGTTCTTCCATTCTTAGTTTTTTAAACTGAGAAGCCAATCTGTCAATTCTGATCTCTTCACGGCTGTGGTTCCTTCAAACACTTTTTCTAGCTTATCCCACGCCTCTTTGACAGATGAACATCCTTGAATCGACTTGAATTGATTCTTGTTAACCGAAGTAAAAATACTAGATAAGGCTTTTGCATTATACCTCGACATACTCTTCTCGTTTTTATCCATTTACTCTTTGGTTTGTTGACAATAGAACCGTCTTTTTCGACAAGCTTAGGGGTTTCATAGCCATCTTCCACCATTGTCCAAGCATCCTCATCAATATCTTGTATGATTGCCTTCATGTTCACCTTCCAATATCCATAATTTTCTCCATCTAGCGTAAGACTCTTAACTGCAAGCCATTCTCAAAATATATCATCCATCTCTTTCCAAAGGATCCTCACCCGTTTGTTGAGTCAGACTCTGTACAGATGCCCGCTCTGATACCAATTGTAAGTGCAGTAAATGGATGATACACACAAAGATTAACGAGGTTCGGCAACGTGCCTACGTCCTCAATATACCAACTAGATTTATATAGTCAATCTTACGACAAGAACATGACTCATTGGGATTACACGAGACTAAAACACACCTTAGCTCATCACCAATCAATATCTAGTAAGCCCCAACTTAGAATTACACGACGCTAAGATACACCTTAGCTCAACACCAATAATACACAGTCTAGAACAACCAGACATGTGTTCCAGCAAGTCACTTTCTGTTTTTCTCTCTACCGAAACAATATAAACGTTTTCTCTCTCTATTTTCGGCTCTTTTAGCAACACACCTCTCCCTTGTATATATACCCATATACCTAAGAGATAAGTGATCCTAAATTTCCCACAGAAAATATCATTTCCTAAATAAAAGGAATAAATCTTCAAGAATATATTTTTCATATTTTTTCCACATATATTTTCAAGTGCATGTTTTCCTTTATTTAACCTTCCAAATATCTTTTAGATAATTATCTTCGATTCTAAAAGCTATGTCAGCATCAATCAAGTAACTTCAAACTTGTTCCAGCAAACTGATTCATATTTTAACAAGTTCTGCACTTTCGTCTTAGACACAAATCAGCCTCCATCTTCCCATCATGGAATAACTAAAGGACCGTTTTTTGTGGACTATATACATATATAAGAAAATTAGCTCGGAGTTTTACTTTGGCTTGGATTTTATTCAAGAATATAGGGGTATAGAAAATCTATCAAAACAAAACTAATACTCTGGCTCAAATATTAATTCAACATAATTTATTATTCCTCTTTTTCCGTGTGTCTAATCCTAAATTGCTTTAGTTAGTAACTTAGTATTATCATTTTTAATATATAACATAAAAACGATTTGTATAGTTTGGGTGCGGATACTTTCCTTGCCTCTCACCCAGTCTAATCCATCTTTATATTTTGCAAATATATAAACTACTATTTCGATGTTCTTTATGTTAAAAAAGCGATCACTAGCCTTGTTTCTTCCATCTTTTAACTCTGTCCTACCTCTCAAAATTTAAGAATAAACAAAACCATACTTTATTTATTGGACGTAGGAATGGAGTTCTCTGTCTCCTCTACTTGTCCGTCTTGGATCGCTCTCTTTATTCAACATAAAAGATAAATAAGTTCATACATCAAATAATTAAGATTGTAATTCTAGAAAAAGGCAATAGAAGGTAGGGCCAAAGTGAGGTAGATAGATGAGATTAGAATCAAACGTACGAAAAATTCCAAAAGATTGAAACCCTTAGCTGTCTTCGCAAGAGAAACTCCTGTCATTTATATTCCAAAGCCTTACACGTAAGCAATTAGTTTGTTCACCAATATCTGGCATGACTGGTTATTAAGTGCTAGAAATAATTAATACTCTCAATTAATATCAAACATCGAACTGAGTTATATTTTAGGCCATAGTTATAGGTCACCCGATTGGATCCCGTTTATAAAGATAGTTTAAGTTGATATCTTCTTTATAGATATAAAATCATATATATGTATATAGGTGTCAAAATAGTTAAATCTCATTAATCGACTCAGGCTGATCAATCAATCCTAATGGTTTGAATATTTCAACATTAACAAGATTATAGATCAAACGAATTGATGGATTAAATGAGTTATGTTGTAATGAATTTATGGGTTAACATTAACCCATCAAATTTTTATATATAATTTAAAAATATATATAATTATCTGTTTTTATATTTATCATCAACATTACAATCATCATACCATCCTCATCTTGTGCAAAACATTAGTAATATTAGTCTTGTGGAGTCTAAAGATTGTAAACCACAATTTATATCCGGATTGTGGTCGAATCAATATTAACAGTCACCAGCCGGGTCAATTTTTAACAACATTGGTATATATATACAGATGTTATATATATGGCTAAACAATTACGTGCGATTTTATGTTTCTATTTATAAATTGTTTGGGTTGTTTTCACATGTCAATTACTTTAGTATAAATAACCCTTTTAGATATCATCCTTACCCGACAGAACCGGTGATACTCATTCTAGCACATTCTTTTTTCTTCTCTTATGTTCTCCCTGTCTCTCTCTTTAATATTGATTAAGTCATCATCTTCGTGAACAAGAAGTGTTCAGAACCAAAACCATATTTGACAATGGATGTAAAGCGTCACTCGTCGCTTTCTACACTTGTGGCTCATTTCTTTGGCATCTTAGCCGTTATTCTAATGCTCATATGGCTTCTCCATTACCGTGAAGGCATCGAGTATGGCTCCGACAACCCCCTTAAGGTTTTAAATGTAAGTTTGTATTTTCAACACTTTATATATGTATACATATATCAAAGATTTCAATCATTTTTTTTTTTGCGTTTTAATTAAATTAATATATTTTTCTAATTACTTCTTTTTTTTTTTGCTTCGGAAATGGTTGATACATAGGTGCACATATTTCTCATGTACTGTGGATTTCTCTTCCTCGTGGGTCAAGGTAATTTCATTACGATCTAAGACGCATACGGATGATTCGAGTATAGAACCAGTTAAGTTTAGTTGAAATTTGCCACCGAATTATATAGCCCGCTCAATTTTCCTTATATATGTTTCGTCCACATAGAGAATATTTTTCTTTGGCTTAGTGTTATTCATAGAATAATTTGACGATCGGTATATTTATTTTTTCCCTAAACCGTACACACGTGATTTTCTGCAGAACAAAAATTTACATTCCTGATTTTGCATGTTTTTTTTTTTAAATTTTTTTTTTTTGACACTGATTGGTTGATTATGGGATGCAGCTATGATGACATATAAAACGGGGTACGCGCGGCACCAAGTGCAGAAGATGGTTCACGGTGGGCTTCACTTAATAGGCTTGGTTCTAGGTATTGTCGGAATTTGTGCCGCCTTTAGATTCCACGACAAATTAAACCTTAAAGACATGGTCTCTCTTCACTCCTGGATCGGTCTCACCACTTTCATCCTCCTCGGTCTACAGGTTGATTAATTACTTCATAAATATTTAATTTAATGTTAATTAAACTTACATCAAAAAAATAATTTTAAAAATTGTGGTGGTGATGTAATTTCACAGTGGCTCTTCGGTGCATTCACATTCTTAGCGCCGCGATCATCGTCGGGGACAAGGACGAGGATGATGCCGTGGCACGTCTTAGGTGGTCGGGCTCTACTTTATATGGGGATTGTCGCAGCACTTACTGGACTCATGCAGAGAGCTACGATGCTTGGTCAGAGCACAAACGCTGAGTCACGTCTAATTAACTTCCTCGGCCTAGCCATTCTACTCTTCGGCGTCTCCGTCGACTTCTCCGTCGCTCTTGGCCGTTATAATTATTGACAGAGTACTGTACTACTATATTACTGCCACCTTTAAATCTTTCTTTATTGTATTATTCAACGAATTCTTGTTTTGTTTGTTTGTTTTCGTGTGTAAATGTGATTCGTGTGATGTCTAATTGGTCATGAGAGTGATTATTTGGTATTTAATTTTACTTTTGGATATTTTTCTTCATTTGTGATCTTTGATGCTTACTTAAAGTAATAATTTGCATATCTTAAAGTAAGAATTTATTCTAATTTGCATTTCTTAATTTACATATTTTAATTATAGTGGTAAATTACGTCAGAAAGCAACTTTAACGGTCCAGAAATTTCATGCCACTACCATTGTTTTTAGCTTTATACACTTTCTCAACAGAATATTTTTATTGTTTTGTGGTATTAATTTGTCTTGAGTGGTATATATTTTTTGATGAAATAGAAATGGAGAAATAAATTATTTTATCTATATGTGTTACTAGTTATCTGAAACTTTTAAGTTAGGGTTAAAATAAATTCTGCAAAAATCACCTAATGAGATATATTTCAGTTTATCTAAAAACAAAAATTCCACACAAAATTAAGATTCTATTCAGATAAGTTCAATTATCTACTAGTTGTCCTTTCACTTTCATGTTCTTTTTCATAATTAACCTTTAAAACCAAATTGTACGGTAGCACAAATGATTTACTTTATACAAAATACATGTATTATTTAATCATATAAATATGTATAGTTATAAGTATAAGTAAAAAACGGAAGTTATAGATTAAAAAGAAATTGAAAATTTAGAAAACAATACAAGGAGAAACAAATAAAACACTTATCACTAATTTGATATTTCCCACAAAAAAACATGAAGAAGCAGAGATATGGATAATTGAAAGGCTCTGTTTTTCAGATTCCTTCATACCAATTGTTGTCTTGTAACTTCCATTCTCTTCAACAATCCTGCAATCTCAGCCTCCATTCTCAGCTTCATGCTCCTGTAATCGCAATGCGAGTTCTCAAGCTTCTTCAGCTCCTCCAGCTTATTCCTCCTTCTCTCCTCTGTCTCCTGCAGACACAGCTGCGCTAGCTTCTCTGTGTACTCCTCCTCCATCTTCTCTGTCTTCATTTCTATCATTCTCTTAAAACTCTCTGCCTCTATTCTCGCCTCATCCGCTTTCTTCTGGAACATTCTTGTTTCAGCCTCCTTTATTCTCACCATGCTCTCTAAACTATCAAAACTGTTCATCATTGCATCAGTTAAGGCAAAGCTCTTCTTCTTTTGATCCTTGGATGTTGAAGGCGTCACAGATGCCTCGTCTTTTCTGTAGCTCGTTTCTGCTGCAACTGTTAGCTCTCTCGGGGGATCGGGAATTTCTGGTACCGACTCTGCATCTGCAAGAAGTTGGGATTAGAGAAGCAAAGAATCAAACTTCAATCTATAGAATCCATAAGGTTCGAGGTTCCTAATATTTGATCTAAACCATGATTATATAAGTAGAAATTGGGTGAACTTACAGTTGAAGAACTGAATGATGAAGTTAGAGGCATCGAGCGGGGAAATCTGTTTACTCTCTAACTTCTTAACCATTTCATTGGCTTTGAGATGCAATGCTTTGCCTTTCACATCATCGCTTCCTCGGAAAACCTTTCTAACGCAATCAAGCTCCTTGATCAGAGTCTCAAGTCCCCAATTCTTTGCGCAACACACAAAAACATCCTTAACGAATCCAAACATCTCTGATTTGTGAGCACATCCAATGCAATGGAACATCATCTCAGTCGTACCTCTCGGACCTTTCAAACTATGTCCTGGTTTAATCAGATTCTTCTGAATTCCACAAGCAGCATGACACCAATGCGAACACACATCACAACCAACCCAACTACAAGTATTGCTAGCTGAATCGAATCTCAAACAAACCGGACACATACAAGAGCTACAAAAGCCTTTGTTGTTGGAACATATCTTGCATTCACAGTCATCAACAGGCAAGAGACTCTTACAATTCACATTCCTACATCTCAAGAACAGAAAGATCTCTACCAATTCGTTCATAGGGATTCTGATTTTACCAGAGAGGAAATACTTAAGCCCTGTTCTTACAGCTACCAAGATATCAAGCTGATCCTTGACACATTTCGATAACGTCTCTTTGCTAAGATCAGATCTTTTATCAATCTGGTTCTGAAGATTCGTCAGCTTTTCTTTCTTCTCCGGTGAATCAATCAAGTTCCTCAAGTACTCTTTAGCAGATTCTAGTGTTTCATCAGCCATCCCTTGAATAATCAAAGCCACGGAAGAAATCGATTTCGAAACGACGTCGTATAAAACCCTCTCCGATCTAACCGCATCGTTATCTTCCAAGTTTGGTACTTTCTTCCTCGAATCGCCGGAGATCGTGACTTCATTCCCCGGCCGAGCTGGTAACTCCGAAGGGAAGAAAGAGTAATCGGAAGAGCTTGAAGGTTTGCCGGAAATTGGATTGTTAGCGAGCGCAACGCCGCCGTCACCGATTGGTCTGAATCGGCTGTGAACAGATCCGTTGGTTCCTTCGCCGGCGCACCAGATATGATCGTCTTTACCAACGGAGCAATCGAAATCTGTGGAGTTACGAGTCATCGAACAGCTGATGTTGTGAGAGAAAGGGTGAGAGTAAGAGTACGACATTGACGGCGTCGCCGTCGCAGTGAAATCGTTAGAAAACGACGTCGTTGTTCGTTCACAGGTCACTCTCGGTCTTTTGACGGCGTTTGACGCCGTTAAAGACAGAGAAACGTCCGGTAAAGCTAAAGAGAGATTTAGGGTTTCGATTTTGTTGCTTTTCTTGTCTTCTTCTTCTTCCGCTTCTTCTTCTTCTTCTTCGTGAGCTTTTCGTTTTGAAGAATTAGGATTCATTTCTCTCAAATTGAAGAAATCTCTCTCGACCCATTTCTCATCGTAGCTTGAATTCTCAGAAAAAGTTACAACTTCTTTCCCCTTTTGACCAAGACTTTCAGAGATTTTACCGGAAAGTTCACGGTTTTCACATAGATAGCTTAGAGTGAGCTCGTTTCCTGATCTTGGTGATGATTTTGAAGAGAACCCATCGATATTATTGGACCGGACGTTGAGAAAGTCGACGCCTTTCTGATGATACAGACCGGTTTTGTCATCTTGATGAGTTTGGTTGTTTAGATTAGAGAACCGAGGCTTTGATGTTTTGGTTCGAGAACACTCTCCATCTCCGGCGAGATCTTTCTCTCCGATCATGGCTTTGGAAGAGAGAGAAAGAGAGAGGAGATAGAGAGAGAGAGACGGAGAGTGGATTTTACGAAGCGGAGAGAGAGAGAGAGATGGTAAAACGGTGGGAAAAAGTTTGGTCGTCTCAAGGGCCAAACTGTAATTACGTGAGAGTATTGAGGGTACTTTTGTCATTTGGGCAAATTCAAGCATAATAAGTTAACGGCTGTTTTTATTTTTATTTTTTTTTGTTCAAAGTATCACACGAGTCTCTAGACGCGGTTTTCGTCATGCTCTATACGCTCAAATAAAATCAAAACAATGCCAATGAATGAAACTGAAATGAAAAATATTATTGAGATATATAGAAACAGAAGTAATATAATCTAAATTTCATCGGCTACTGATTAAGCTATTGTTAATTGTATAGGATTTGATTGGTAATTTTGTATAATTGTGTATGGGATATACCGCTTTGATAATTATTAATCATAAAAACGTTATTAAAAGCGATACAAAAACTACTAATTTCAGTTTTTTGTACTGCTATTTCATATCGCTATTTTGTATCATTTTTAACTATTTTTGTATCGTTTACTGCTTTTTCTATCCGTTAAAAAAATTTATACAGTTTTCTGTTACTAATCAAACCTTAATCTCTTAGACAATACTATGAGGTGATTTACGTCTCAAGAGTACATACAAAGGGACAATGGACAGGTCCGAATATATTAAAAATAAAATTGGGAAAAGTCAACACGTAACGTATAATTGATGCTCAACTTGTCATATTCTTACCTTAGTTTTTTGTAAGCATCTGGCATATTTTGGCTCACAGCCGTTGACTTTTTGTAACCATGATATTATAGAATATGCATTGCATATGTATCAGTATAATCATTGTATATTTTATTTGCACAAACTGAATTTATGGTCATGACTTTTCTTAATGGATCAATAAATGTAATTGAGCTCCAGTTAAGATCCGGACTTGATATAATTGTTTTAAGAGAAGGCCCATTATCATAAGCTATGGCTAGTCTCGTAATTACGAGTGGATTACATGGAGTCTCAACTAAATCAGAATCACGCCATGAGGGCCCAATACTACTATTGGTAAAAATGCGTGAATGTGACATCTGACTAAATCGAATATGAACATAATACTATTATTAAAGGATTTTCATCTAAAATGCCACTTTCAGCCAGGAGAAATGCCATTTTTTTTTTATCTTTCGGGTAATGCCACTTTGGCAACTGTAGGTGGAATGAGTTTGACTGTTTTGCTCATGATATATGTAAGCGAATTTTGTGGGTGGATTGAGGTTTTGGGGATGTTGGTGATTGAATGGGATGAGTTGACATGGGATGTGATGAAAATAATAAAAACATTTTTTTTATCTCTCTTTCCATTAACACGCAATTTTGTTTCCGCGCAAGAAAAAAGAATCGAGAATAAGATTCATGGACCAGATCCAAATTTCATGGAAGCATCTTTGAAAAATATCAGAGACTAGTTCCGATACGGCAGTAGACATAATTCTGATACGATAGTGGACATAAACATTACGTCGTGGACATAATTCCGAGAATGTCGTGGACATAATTTCAAGTAGGTAGTTGACATAACTCTACGCTTAATTCCGATTCCATCGTCGACATAAAACCGATACGGTAGTGGACATAATTCCGAGAAGGTCGTGGACATAATTTTCAGAAGTTTATAGACATAATTCCGAGAAGATCGTGGACATAATTTTCAGAAGAACGTGGACATAATTTTTAGAAGGTCGTAGACAAATCATAGTATTCTGTTGAATCTTCGTCGCAGCGGCGGCGCCATTGACTGCAATCAAGATTTGAGAATACACACAAACAAATAAAAGATGAGAGAAGAATTGAGAAAAAAAGAAGAAGGAAAGATAATAGGAAGGAAAGAGAATGAGAGAGAATATAATATTTCTGATTGTAAGAAGAAAGAAAGAATGAAGAAAAATCAGGACAATTTAGTCATTACATCTTTCTCAAAACAGTAAAATGTGACATTTTAGAAATTTTTTTTACAAAAGTGACATTCTTCATAATTTTCAGTTTAAAAATGACATTTTAGTTAAAAAATCTCCTATTATTAATACATATGGTTACTGCAAAATAGTTACGGTTTATGGCATTATAGTCGACTTTGTTTATTTTGTTGGATACTTTGAAGATTATAATGAATTAGAACATGATTTCTTCTCTCTTTCTCATCTTTATTTCTTCTTATTTCTCGCTTCATTCTCTTTAGTAGCACTATCCATCTTGGATCATATTATGGTGATATGCTCAAATTAATACCCTATAATGATACTAAAGCAGTTGCTGCAGTAAAGTTAGGGATCGAACACGAGAACTCAAGAAAACTCACGCGGTAGATAAAAGATGCAGATTGTGCTAAGCAAACAATAATTGATGAGAAAACAAATGATTGAATTAAACTTAGGTCGATTAATATGGAAGGAAACTAGGCTCAGGAAAATTCTCAGGAAATCAATGATAAATAACAATTAATCAGTTAAAGTTCAATTCAATTAAGTGCCGTTCTTGAACTCAAACACGAAAATATAGTTAACCAACTGTCATTGTGAAAACTAACTAAATCTAAAATCTAGAATTCCAAATCTCTTTGCAAATCCTACACATTAAACCAGCAATTAATTCAAGTTTGATATGTTCACAATTCGATTAAACCAAATCTCTTTGCAGATAATCGAATTGCTCACCCTAGGTTTTATCAGATTACTCAATTGCACTCTCGTGCCTAATCGATTAATCTAAGTTCTATGTTCTAGGTGATCAGATTAGAAATAGCTTTGAGAACAACCTGTGGTGAAGAACTACTCAGGTTATGAACCCTAACAAATAAATCATCATAAATCAGAGAAATCCATATGAGAAAACCCTGAACCTAAAATGAGACTACTCAGACATGATTGATGAAAAACAAGACATAACTGAATAGATCATGAAATTAAATATAACAAAAGAATAAAAACAAGGGTTCGGGATCTTTTCTATGATGAACAAAGTCTTGGATCCGTCTCCCTCACAAAAGCTTTCAAGTCTCAGTGGTGGTTCAAGAATCAAAGTTCAAAGTAAAATCTGCCACCCCTAACCTAATGACTAAAAGTTTGCTTAAATAGGTCTAAAAACACGAGCTGGGTCTCTTTGTAAATAAGAGAAAGTATTGGGTTTCTTATGGTGAGAATTCTCTTCCTTGGATATCTCTCTATCTCCGCGTCAGTTACGTCGGTATCGATCGATACTCAGGCTTCAAAACGGGTACTTTCTTCGGTTTGCTCCAAAAGGCTCCAAATGGTTCCAAAATCTCTAATTTCGTTCCAAACGTGCTAAGACCTGAAAAGACTCCAGAACGATACAAAAAACACTAGAAAGACTCGATAAAACAACTTATATCATGGCTAAAAACGGGTAAAAACCATGATATATCAACTCCCCCAGACTTAGCCTTTTGCTTGCCCTCAAGCAAAACAGAAAACTAAGTTAGAGAAAGAGGTTTGAAAAACCTTAGAGACCTGACCTGTTACCGAAATCGCTGTAATGATCCTTTTTCCCAAGCGCCCACTTCTGCCTGATCAGCTCCAGATCTAACCACCATGTACTTCTCCGTAGGAACCCCAACTTCCCAAGACTTCACTTATTATCTCACACCAATATTCATCTAAGCTCTCATCGCCAGTTTCATCGCTGCAATCAGTGTTCAAGAACTTTCTAGATTCTTGCTCATACAATATCGTAGCTAAAGAACCATTTATTCAGCAACATTTATTGCTTTCTGGTATTCTTTATCTCCCCTAGACTTATTTCACAATCAGTTCTCATTAGATTTCGACAGCGCAGGTTTATCTGAACAGTATACACAAATCAAGGTCCAAAACACGAGTATTGATAGTGTTTGCTACCGAATCCCCGGTTCTTACCCTCTCAATGTATCAAAAGTCTTAGGTGAATAATGGGGTCATAGGAAATTTTCCTACCCCTCGCTTCAGGCCTTTGTGTGATCATTCCTTATCCAAGTAGAATAATGGGGTCATAGGAAATTTTCCTACCCCTCTACTCGGCGGAAATCATTTAATCTTTTATATAGATTTTACCTGTTTTAACGCAAATATGTATCCAACAATTTTCACGGGAGAGATATACCACAATTTTCAAGCATGATGGGTTCCTTAGCCAGATATGAATGAAGAATCAAGCTCTAAGAACACTAACCGCGTAGATGAAGTGCAAAATTTGGCTAAAGCTTGTGAAGAACCTTGCTGGAGACATGAGTGATTTCTAGCTGGCTGGTTATCCCTTGGATTTTTCATTAGTCGAACCGAAACTAATCCTGTAACAGTGGTCACTCAAAAGCAAAATCAGAACAACAAATTCAAGCAAAAGACAGATCTTCAAGTAGTTTTGACTCAATAAAAACATATAATAAATAAGAAAACAAAAAGTCAATGTCAGTGACTACCTCCCCCAGACTTAAGCAACACTGTCCCCAGTGTTTATTAAGCCCAGAGAAGGTGAAAGAAATCAAAGGACAAGACGAAATAGGTCAAGAACAAGAGGTGTTACCATAGAGCGGTGGTGTCGATCGATACCAAGGTGGTGTCGATCGATACGGAACAAAAACGACCATCCTTCTTCCGACCTGATTCGCAAGACACAACAAAACACAAAAACAAAAACTCATATTTATAGACTTACCAGTGGGTTGCCTCCCACTAAGCGCTTTTTTAATGTCACGAGCTTGACTTTGGCTAAGATATCAGTGAGGACAAGGTGGAGAACTCACTCCGAAATAAGCTCCACAACCAGACATCTCCAGCTTCAAAGTTGTGCTCATCATATCCCCTTCTTTCTCTTTCATCTCCGTAGGAATGAGAATTCTAGCCTTAGAGAAAGGTTTCGAGGTTCCCTTGCACTTCACCTTATATTCGATCGAATCTCCATCACACTGCTGAGGAATCAAAGTGAAATTAGCAGCACCGTTGATCTTCTTGCTCATCGCCTTCCTTTTTGTTACCTTGGTCTTCTCCACAACTTTCTTGGGGTGTTGGGGGGTTCATTTGAAACAACTGCGACTTTTAGTTCATCAGAAGACTCATCGAGCAGATCGATCATCAGAGTCTCGCCCGAGGCAATGGTGATGCACGAGACATGTCTGGGTGCTCCTCCAGAAGGAATGACATCGTAGAAGACGTCTCCGTCAATGCAAGAGAAAGAGATTCTCTTATTAGGCGTGTACATGATCGCGCCAACAGTAGCCATAAATGGTCTTCCCAAAATCAAGGGCACCTTGGATCCTTGGCTCATCTCCACAACCTGAAAATCAGTAGGAATCAGACAATCTCCTATTTTAACAGGTAAATCAAGAATTGTACCGTAAGGGAGTGAGCTAGAAGAATCCGCGTATGTGAGAAGCGTGTTAGGAGATCTCATATCAGCTTTCAATCTCTCTGCAATCGCCCTCGACATGACGTTGACACTAGACCCTGAGTCAACGAGAGACTCCTTGAAGTTTACTCTAGAGATGGAGCATGGAACTGAGAATTTCCATGGGTCTTCCCTCTTTGTCAACTGTCTTAGCGGTGGTGATGTATCAGCAACGGGAGGTCCTGCAACCATTTTTTTTGACAAAAACTTGCTTCTAGCAGCCACCCACTCCTCTCTTGTCAGCTTGGGAAGAACAGGGTAAGGTAGCTTTGGTTTGTATACCCGTTCCTCAACCATCTCTGTCCTTTTCTCAGTTATTGATTCAGCCTGCGAAGGGTATCGACTGATACCAGATGAGTGTCGATCGATACTGGAGTTTTGTATCGTCTCTGTAGGTTGGTGTCGATCGACACAGGTAGGGGTGTCGGTCGATACGCGTGGAATGTCAGAATTCTTATCTTCATCTTCAGCAACCTTCGAATCTACAGCAGGTCTCGGGAAGTATCGATCGATACCAGGCAGGTATCGATCGATACTAGTATTACTGGATACGAACATAGTCATCTCAGGCTCAAAATCCTCTTCTCTAGCGCTCGAGGTGATTGCATTGACATGTCCATGCTGTGGTTGAACTATCTTTCCCTTGACAGCTACTGATGTCTGGGCTATTTGATTTTCTAGCATCTTCTGATGGATTTCGAGAGCGTCGATTCTCCCATTCAGATCAGCGTATAAATTATCCAGCTTTCTATTAAAATCTCCAGTCATCTTTTCTTGTCCCTGCAGAATTTGTTCCAAGAGGATCTCCGTCTTACTCTCTGTAGACCTCGGAGAATGCGGTTGGTAAGCTGAATTACCGTATTGGCGAGTAAAATCACCGCCTTGAAGTGGTTTTTGGGCGAATTGAGTGGCACCAAAAGCAGATTGGTTACCTCCAGACTTATAACCACCTTGCTGATTGTTGTTGAAGCTTCGGTTGTTGTTGTAACCAAATCGCTGACCCTGAAAACCAGAACCACCAATGTAGTTAACATCCTCTGCCTCATCTTCAATGTTCCCTACTTCCTCAGCAAAATGTACAGCCTTCTTCGTCTTTCCCACTAAGAGGTTGTGCATCGTGTCCAGTTTCGCCTGAACCTCAGCAATCTGCGAACCGTCGGCAACACTAGCGAGCCGTTTTCGCTCGAAATCAGCATTCTTGGTGCTATTGCTAGACGCCAAGTTCTCAATCAGCTTCACAGCATCGGTTGGAATCCTAGTGTTGAAGTTCCCGTTGCTTGCAGAATCCAGTGCCATCTGATACCGCCAATCAATCCCTCTGTAAAAGATCTCGAGCAGCTGAACTTGACTGAAACTGTGATGCGGACAGTCTCTCTGGTAGGATCTGAATCGCACCCAAGCAGCCTTGAGTGCTTCTGTTGGACCCTGAGAAAATTGAGAGATCTTGTTCCTGAGCTCCTCCGATCTCGCATCGTCATAGAAATTGTTTAGGAATGCGTTCTTGGTCTCGTTCCAAGTAGCGAGAGATCCGGGAGGTAATTGCTTCAGCCAGTAAGCTGCTTTTCCGCCAAGAGAGTATGGAAAGAGCTTACAAAAGAGGTATTCATGTGGTACTCCATTGTACTTCATACTGGTGACCAAGTCCTCGAATTTCTCGATGTGATCCATAGGGTGCTCATGAGAGAGACCGGTGAAGGGGTGCTATCCAACACGAGCGAAGTAAGCAGGCTTCAGCTCAAAGTTATTCCTCTGGAAAGTCGGAATACGGATCGCTGCACGATTTGCATAGAATTGATCCGGTCGGTTGTACTCGCCAAGCGTCCGTTCACCCTCGGCGTGAGGTTGACGTCCGCCTCTATTGCGATCCACATCATACAGTAAGTTGGCAGCAGCGTCAAGCGGTTGCCCAGCTGCGTCGCCTACCTGACCAGCTGCGTTTCTGAAAATGCTTTCCTCATCACGCACCAAACCATGTGGAAGATCCATCTCAACTGTAGTCCTCTTTGTTATCCGATTTGTGCGTTCAAGCTCTGCTAGCTCTGTATTGGAGAGATTGATCAGTGGTGTGTCCTTCTTTCTCCTGGTAGCACGCTGATGCATACACCTGAAAATCAAAAGACGAGAAAATAAGTAACCAAAATTCAAAAACAGACGTTCAGTGTCGATCGATACCAATGGAGTATCATCGATACTAACGACGGACTTAGACAAAATCGACAACTAAAATTCTAATGGTGAATTTTTAGAGTCCCCGGCAACGGCGCCAAATTTGATATGCTCAAATTAATACCCTATAATGATACTAAAGCAGTTGCTGCAGTAAAGTTAGGGATCGAACACGAGAACTCAAGAAAACTCACGCGGTAGATAAAAGATGCAGATTGTGCTAAGCAAACAATAATTGATGAGAAAACAAATGATTGAATTAAACTTAGGTCGATTAATATGGAAGGAAACTAGGCTCAGGGAAATTCTCAGGAAATCAATGATAAATAACAATTAATCAGTTAAAGTTCAATTCAATTAAGTGCCGTTCTTGAACTCAAACACGAAAATATAGTTAACCAACTGTCGTTGCGAAAACTAACTAAATCTAAAATCTAGAATTCCAAATCTCTTTGCAAATCCTACACATTAAACCAGCAATTAATTCAAGTTTGATATGTTCACAATTCGATTAAACCAAATCTCTTTGCAGATAATCGAATTGCTCACCCTACGTTTTATCAGATTACTCAATTGCACTGTCGTGCCTAATCGATTAATCTAAGTTCTATGTTCTAGGTGATCAGATTAGAAATAGCTTTGAGAACAACCTGTGGTGAAGAACTACTCAGGTTATGAACCCTAACAAATAAATCATCATAAATCAGAGAAATCCATATGAGAAAACCCTGAACCTAAAATGAGACTACTCAGACATGATTGATGAAAAACAAGACATAACTGAATAGATCATGAAATTAAATATAACAAAAGAATAAAAACAAGGGTTCGAGATCTTTTCTATGATGAACAAAGTCTTGGATCCGTCTCCCTCACAAAAGCTTTCAAGTCTCAGTGGTGGTTCACGAATCAAAGTTCAAAGTAAAATCTGCCACCCCTAACCTAATGACTAAAAGTTTGCTTAAATAGGTCTAAAAACACGAGCTGGGTCTTTTTGTAAATAAGGGAAAGTATTGGGCTTCTTATGGTGAGAATTCTCTTTCTTGGATATCTCTCTATCTCCGCGTCAGTTACGTCGGCATCGATCGATACCGGGATGGTGTCGATCGATACTCAGGCTTCAAAACGGGTACTTTCTTCGGTTTGCTCCAAAAGGCTCCAAATGGTTCCAAAATCTCTAATTTCGTCCCAAACGTGCTAAAACCTGAAAAGACTCCAGAACGATACAAAAAACACTAGAAAAACTCGATAAAACAACTTATATCATGGCTAAAAACGGGTAAAAACCATGATATATCATATGGTCATCCCTAATCAAAAAACAAAAGATAAATATGGTATTCTACATAAATTTTCTAAAAATAAAATAGTTATTAGTTGATTTAAAAAGATGATGACATCACCTATGCATCTTCAACAGATATGTTGATGATTTTCTCAAAATATGGGGTCTAGACATAAATAAGAGATCATGGGAAGGGATGCATTCCATTGATTTTTCTCGTATTCCGCCAGAAATGAAAAATATAGTATCATAATTATTCTGATGGCCACAATTAACAATTATGTTATCCTTATAGAAGAGTTACATAACATGTGGGTACTCTACGGTTGCAAAAACCATATTTTTTGTCCGCATCTCTTCTCCGGGTAACTGTAAGTGTATTTGTAACTGGTTGTTAGACACAAGATATGTTGTTACAAGATCAAAGGATGAGGTTCAAGCTAGTACAAGAAGTGTAGCAAGAAGACTGAATGTTGATTAAGAGCTGATGCTGAGAACAATGAAGTAGAACAGAGAAAAAAGAGAAAGACACATAAGTGAAGACCTTATGTGGTTATGGGAGTGCAGACTTTACTTGGTATGGGAAAGAAGCAGATGTGATGTCATGAACGGATAAGAAGATAATCGATTTGAGAACATGAAAGAATATTAAAGACACACGATTTCAAGACTTGTTATGATTACAACTCATGAGATTTTGGATGTTTTTATCGTGCTTTAAAGGGAGATGAAGTTTTGGAGCTGAATTTGAGTGGGATGGTGTCTTGAAGGTTTAGGGCATGCGTTTCTATTTCTCAGGTTATTTTCAGAACAAAGATGTGGAAGAGACAATGGTTTGGTTTTGTTATGGTTGGTTTAATTAATGTGACCTAAGAAATAACCAAAATAATTGGTTGTGTCTCAAAAGACTACGTTCATTAAGAGAAGAAGAGAGCAAGGGTTAAGACATATTTGGGTTTTAATGAATAAACTATTACTTCACTAAAGCAACGTTAATTTCACGCGTCGGAGATGAGAAGGGTTTGAGATGTGGAGAAATTTTTTTGTTACCATCATGGAAAAAAACGACTTGAATTGGGTTTTAAATTTACTGGGAAGTATCTTGAGATGTGAAGAAAATATTTGCCACCATCATGGAAGAGAATGGTTGGATATTACAAGTGAAAGAGTCGATCATCCAAAAAGCAAAAATTATATGTTGTGTGCATATATTTTCTCTTGCGTTTTGGCCCAAATCAGAATCGTTTAAGTTTCAACATAAGGTTTTTCCATCAGAATTACTTTTGGACGTGTATGAATTTTGTGGAAGAAGTTTTGGTTTTTACTCACCATGTGCTCGACAAAATGCATGGGAGAGAACTTGTGTTTGTTGGTGTGATTCGCAAAGATAACTATGGTGAAATCTTGTGTGGATAAGAAGATTTGAAGGTTTTGTTATCTCTTAATAAGCACACTAGGAGATGTGTTGAATGTGTGGCTCATGTTTTGGATGTGTACTTGTATGAAGCACAAAATCAATAAGTAGGAGAAGACTGTTGAAACCAAGAGATATGAATTTAAAGTTGAAGTTGTCGTGATGTTGAAAGTATTTGGGACATAGAGAATTGGAGGAGTTTTTGCTGAAAAAGTATGTTGTTGCTGAACCGAGAGACTAAGGATGGTCTTACAGGAGAAAATGGGGAGATAGATGTGCGTGAAAGTGAGAAATATTGAGTAAGGTCGTTTACGTTATGATGAAGAAATCGATGAAGCAAATGATTGATTCTGAAGCTGAGGATGTTATAAAGAACTCAAACAAGAGAAAGTGATGAGTCTAATTTTAATGGGAAAGGACATGGAAAACCATATGTTCAGATGTTAAAGTTTGATCCGTTGCAAATCATCAGGTGTGTATCATTCTAGATCTGTCTTGGAAAATTGGCCATAACTTTCAAACGGTAAACCCAAATCTTGGTCTGTTTTTTCCTGTGGCTTATGACTGTTTCTGATATTATCACCAAGTTTTATAATTTTCTGGGTTGGTTTGCTGCTCTGTTTGTTCTCTGCATCAAGACTGACGAAGTACCTTCACTACAAGAGATTTTTAGAAAAGGAAACAACGTGTGTTTAGTATTATTGCAAGTTCATGGAGATGAATATAATTTATGTGCATAAGGGTTATTGTTCATACTAGAGTGAATGCAAAAGAGATATGAATTGCAACATCAAAGAAGAGAATAGTAATTTTCAAATCAAGAACAGAATACAAAAATCAGTTATGAGAAAGTTTTTTCATTGAAGCATTTGGAGATCTAAAAGTAATTCGATTGAGCTGAAACTTTATGGGGAACTTTGTGTTATTCTGGCTTGAGATTCAACGGTGGGATTGATTTTTGGACGGTTGAGTTGTAACTTACGCTAGCGTTTTTAGTCCTTTCCGAGCACATGTAATCCGAAGTATCATATTTGAATGAAGACATCAAACGGGATAGCAAAAGAACTCAGAATAAGATAAAATTTTGAGGAGACATTCTAGATGTATGTGCCTAGATTCTATTAAAAGAGCATTGATTTTGGAGTCCGGGAACATAATTGAGCAGTGACGGCACTAAGCAGATATCAAGAAAGAGATGTTTTTGATCAGATACGAAAGAGATCACAGCTGACAAAAGTGGAAAGTTAAGGAATGTTGGAAGTATATTATTGTTGATTAGGTATGTGTACACTGCTGAGGAAAAGTCAAGAGAGAAAAATAATTGGAAAGGAGAATCCTACGTGATGATTTACTCTATATGAGAAGTTGGTTGAGATCAGTCTGAGATGTGCTTAGAGTTGAATAACTCCGATTAAGCGTAACGTGGTTAGCTTAAGTGACTTATAGATGTTGGGTTATCATTATTGAGAATTACTTATCAATTATCATGAAAAAGTAATTGGGAAGGAGAATCCTACGTGACAATTCACTCTAGATTAGAAGTTGGTCGGGATCAATCTAAGATATGCTTAGAGTTGAGTAACTCTGATTAAGCGTAACATGCTTGCAAAGGATAATAGCAGTATGTTTTGGTGATATAAAATAGATAAAAATCATGAAAAAGCAAGATGAGATACCATTTGTCATGACCATAATGTGAGTTATTGCTCTCAACACTATGAATGTGTTTGTTTTTGAATGAATTGTGCCAATCAAGCAGGGGGAGATTATTAAAGGAGGAACATAGTTGGAAGGTCTCGAACTGAATATCTCAAGCTGGAGGAAAGGTTTCGAATTATGGGGGAGAGGCATAGTTTTTGTCAGAGTATTTACTTTCCTACCTTTATCGAGTACAATGAGCATCCTTGTGAAGAAATTATCTTGAGGTTTCTAATTCAAGAGAAAAAGCGGGAGATTAGCGAGTTTGTGTGTTGATTGCAAAAGAACATTACGACTAATATGATGATTACGACTAGTTTGTGTGTCTTGCTCATGAGTTCTTTTGATTCTTTGGTAAAAATATTTAATAGTGTTGACTATGTGTGTCGTTCAAGCAGGGGAGAAGAATTTTGAGATTAAGTGAAAGATATTGGGCTAATGTCATTGTGTCAAACTGTGGAGATTTAAAAGCGATGAGTGTTTCCAGTGAGTATGATCGTCGGATGAAATAAAGGAGAAGCATGATTGATGAATTTCAAAGATTTGGGAAAGAAAGAACAACATATATACATGAAGCATAATATTTAGTCTTTATCTCAAGTGTGGTGCTTGATCGAAACACATAATCAACAAGGGGGAGATGTGGTCTTGATTATAAATGATTTATGAGCAACAGAAGCCTCCAGCTTGACTGTAGGGGAGTAAAGATTTCAGACACATATGCAAATCATGGATAGTTACTTCTAGGAGATGAGGTATAACGTGAAAGTTCACATTCTTATGTGCAAGAAATGATAAAACACAATCTGTGGTTTTTAAGTGAGTATGCACTCAAGCAGGGGAGAATGTTGAAGCATTGATTCAGGGGGAGTGTTATCTATTGAGAAGTTTATTGTGTTGCATGATGCTTACAAGATTGAGCTTGAGTTGACAAACTCACATTAAAAAGGGGGAGAGTGAAAGAATTTAGATCGTGTGAGCTACAACTCAGCCATCAAAGGGGAGATTGTTAGTATATTTCTTATGTTGTTGGAGTTGTATAGTTGCTTAAACATGTTATGATCCAGCGGCTGCGACAGATGATAACATAGACTTTGAAAATGATTAATCACATATGCAATGTCAGCTTAGGAAGAGATTATGAGACAGCATTGTACCTTGAAGATCATCAAAGTGTTAGTTACAAGGTGAGCTTGTGCATAAAAACTCAGTAACAAAGGAGGAGATTGTAAGTGTATTTACAACTGGTTGTTAGACAGAAGATATGTTGTTACAAGATTAAGGGATGTGGTCTAAGCTATTACAAGAAGTGTAGCAAGAAGAATGACTATTGATCAAGAGCTGATGCTGAGAGCAATAAAGTGGAACAGAGAAAAAAGAGAAAGACACATCAGTGAAGACCTTATGTGGTTATGGAAGTTCAGACTTTACTTGGTATGAGAAAGATGCACGATGTTGCTGGAACAAGCTGGAAGCTGTTCTAGTCGGAAAAATTGTCAGCGAATGAAAGTAGCTGACGTGGATTTCAGAGCTAACTAAATTAGTGACGTGGAGGTTACAAGTGATGTGCCTTAGAAGGCTCGTGGATCTAAACTAGAGTTTTGATCTTGGAGAATATAAATAGAATTAGGTGGTGAAAGAAAAACTCACGTACCTAGGGTTCTATTGTGAGAGGCACACATGTGTGTGTGGTGTCGTCCCACCAGACAAGACGTGTAGACAATGAGTGGTAGTCTTTTAATTCATCTAAATAAAAGTGATAGGCACAGATGTGTGATGTGTATCATTGACAATTGTATTTTGTGTTCTTATGCTAGTGAATTGTTTCTGGACTAGGTCCCGGGAATGTAGGTTAACCGACCTCCGTTAACAAATTTATGTGTCTCATCTACTTTATGCGCTTGATTGTTCGTTACATTTACTCATCGTACAAACTTGTAGATCTAAGACAAATCCAGTTTTTTCATAACTGTTTTAGGTTGTCCTATTTTCCTATGTCTTATTCTGAGATGCTAGTCTCTCCTTAGTACTTGCTTAGACCATGATTAATGCAGGTTTTTAAGTGAGTTTCTTAAATATTTTATTGATTAAATTTTTTTTTTTTTGTAAGAGTCAGCTTTTAAAACTCTTATTTAAAGACTCATTCTACACTTTTTTTCTTCTCTTTTTTTTTTTTTTTTTTTTTTTTTTTTTTTATATTTTATTTTACTTTTTTTTTTTTTTTTTTTTTTTTTTTATTTTTTTTTTTTTCTTTTAAAATTTATAATTAAATATTATTAAGAAACCCAAAATGTGTTTCTTCTCATTTATAATGCTCTTACCAGTAAATTTTTTTTTTTTTTGATATTTTATTAATAATATAACCAATACAGATGGCTGTATTTTTTTGTGTTACTCTCTTTTCTTTTCTTTTTGTTTTGGAGTTGAAGTACTTATAAGAAATCGATCTTGACGACTAACAAAATGAGGATTATTGTACTAATATCGCTTGCTTCTCTTGTTTATATAATTGTACATATATATCAATATATGTTAGTATTTTTTCCATGCTGAATTAAATCTTTATTTTTTATCAAGAAAAAGATCTCTAGTTTTACATGTGAGATAATGTATTCTATAGAAGAAAACTATTTCTCCTTTTCAAACCTTTCGTTAAATTCGGCTACTTCTCTCTTTTTAGTTGGACTTGATAAGCTGATTCATATTAGAGATCAGAAACTTTCTTTCTAACCCATAAAAAAGAAACGGTGACGATTAGAAAAATAGAAATCTTTCAGACGTATAAAGAGGAAATTTTAAACAAGGAAGTATTTTTTTAAAGAATTTGGGAGTATAATGTATTGGGGGAACATTAGAAATAAATGTGTATGCCAACCCAAATGGAGTATATACTAGTTTCCCAAGAGCTAATTACGTCCAGCTCGATTAAGTATATAAATCTGTCGAGGAATTTCTTATTACTTACCTTGTGTTTGTTATGTAAAAATGGTAATAATAAACTGTGTGTTCGTATCGGAGTATACTGTGTCCTGGTTTTAGGGTTTTTGCTCTTCTTGATTGCTTACTGTCCAAGCAACCAGTCCAGACTCTGTTTTATAGGAAACACAAATTTGAACACAGTCACTTACCTCACGTTTAGTGGAGAAAATGAGATTTGTATATGATGAGAGTGATATTAAAAATACCTTGACGCATTCAGGCAACTCGTTATCTGTTGTTCTAACATGGACCTGGAGAGAGAGAAAGAGAGGTTTTGGGATTGTGAATATTCTTGTATATTTTTCGAAACTAAAAGGTATTAAAGTGTTATTGAAGGGACTGATACCTTTATGACTCGTTGGTAGGCAGAGATTTTGTTGTGTTCGATGCAGGCGAGAACTACGAGTGCAGCTGCTACAGTTGAGGGCCAAAAACAGAGTTGACTGTGGTCGGATAGTGAGGTAACAGCCAAGGATTTGGCTTTCCTTTCAACTTCTGGATTGGCTCGAGCAGCTTTTAAGTAGAACCTGAGATGTATAAATGATAGTTATATGTATCTTTCTGTGTGTATATGTGTCTTGGAACATGAAAATGTATATAGTAAGAGAGGTTTTACCACAAGAAGTTGAAGATTGTGGGTGTGAAGCATTTGAAGTTGAGGACTTCTTGAACCAGCCACTCCATTGCCACCACTTCATGCCGGCTATATTTTAGGTTCTGAATGTAGAAGTTCCTTTTCCGGATGCTAATTAAAAAGAGGAAGGATCAGGTGAGCAGCTGAAGAAAATTGAATTATTCATGTGTGTTGTAGAAGGTATTTGCAGTAAAGAGTGTTTTTGAGAAACATAATCCAATTTTCGACACACATGAAAAGCCAATCCATTGATTGCTTATAGAAACCAGAAGGGTTTTGTATTATTAGACCATTATTAGTCCCTGATTTGGTTGAGTGTAATACTCAGTTTCTTGTAATGGTCCCAATCTTTTTCCTATTCAGAACAGTTATCTGATGAACATTGGAAGTCAGAATCATGAAGATGGAATATGGTTGGTACCTGTTGTAAGGTTGATTTTCTTCAATTCTGGTGGCCAGAGTAAGACTCGCAATCCCGACTAGTATTAGAGTCCTTTCGCTTTTGAATGATCCTTTGCTCAGGAATCGATCCAACAGACCAACTCCTAGAAACAATGTCTCTTGCTGAAGCTCCATTTCATAACATTGCTGCTTGTAATCAGGGGAGAAGACAATCAGCAACGAAGAATACCATAGCTTACTGATACATAAACCTTAAAATATTCCAAAGTAAGCTATAGATTTCCTTAGGCTAAAACATTCTTAAAACCAGGAACAAGATCTCCAAATATTCATTCTCTTCATAATCTTCCGATACTGATACATATTTCCGAGCTTCAACATTCAGAGATCAATGGATATATAACTACATGCATTTGAACAGAAAGATCATATTCACCTCCACAATCCATTTAACCATGATGGATCGTAGACGAGAGATGAGATCAGTATGGTCCATCCTGGAACAGTAAGCCTTAGCACAGTCCCGCATATATGCATGACTCCTCTCTCTTTCCCTCAGCCTTTGATAGCTCTCTTCCACCTCCTCATCATCAAACCTTAGCAGCTAAAACGAAAATGTATACTTTAAGATTCATTCCAGAACAAAATTTCAGAATCAAATCTTGAAGACAGAGCAGAACAAGTGTCAGATCAAAACCGAGTAGTAATCGAGTGAAATTTCAAGCATATAACCACAACTTCCATCTCTAACCACTAGCAATTATTCCAAGAGATATGAAGGCATTATACCACTTACTTCAGAGTGAATTTCTTCCTGGCAAGAAGATCCCAATTCGTTCGGAATTGTGGATCTACAGAACTGTTCCTTGAACTCGAGGTACAGAGAGCGAGAATGTGAAGTAGGAGAATCAGAGGATGATTTCTCAGAGAATTCACTACCAGAGTCGAAAAAAATCGACGGAGTGTAATCCGAGTAATCGAAGTCGGAATACTGAGAAAATATCTCTGAACGCTGCTCGGATAACTCATCCTCCAGAGAATCCGAAACCTCTTCGTCCGATAATTTCTCAGTGCAAGCAAGATCAGAGACGCATCCGACTATCTCAAGCTCCGGCTTCAATTCCTTAGCCGATCCAAGAGAGGAATCAGCTTTCACGAAGCTGATCGGTTTGGAGATTTCAGTTTCTTCGTTATCAGCTCCTCCGGTAACGCTCCCGAACTTGGAGCAGTACTCCACTCCCGATATGGCTGAAACGACGTCGCTCTCCTTATTCTCCGATCCGAAATTCAAATTCCGGCTGTTGGATATAGAAAAACAAAACGAATACACAATCTCTTAATAAGAAGTCCTTCTCTTATTAATCTCAACAAAAGGGAAATAACTCAAACCCTTACAAACTCTCAATCTCACATGATACCATTGCTCGGTATCTCTAACATATATATAGCTCACAACAAAACCAAAACCCAACAGGAATAGGAAACCTTTTAATAAAAGGAAAAACTACCAAAACCAAATAAAAGGAAATTATAACTTAAATTTAGATAACTTCTAAATAACGTAACTTGATCCTCAAGCTATCTCAAGCTTATCCAACATTCTCCCCCTTAAGCTTGAGATTTCCAACGTCCACAACTCCAATAAGATCTCTTATCTCCTTGAACCGTATCCTTCCAAGTGATTTAGTCAAAATGTCTGCTCGTTGCTTACTCCCAGGCACATGCTCCATCTTTACTAGTTCATTCTCGACGCATTCTCTTATAAAGTGATATCTCTTATGAATGTGTTTGCTTCGTCCATGAAAAACTGGATTCTTTGCGAGAGCTATGGCTGATTTGTTGTCCACTCTTAACACGACTTTCTCATGGTCTTTTCCAACGCCTTCTCCAAGCAATTCTTGTAACCAAATAGCTTGTTTCGCGGCCTCCGTTGCGGCCATAAACTCTGCCTCACATGACGATAAAGCAACAATTTCTTGTTTTTGAGAACACCAAGTTATAGGACAATTGTTTAGGTAAAATACATGACCCGTAGTACTCTTCCCGTCATCCATATCTACGTTGTGAGAGCTATCACTATATCCGATCAGTTTTATTCCATCCTCTCGTCGAAACACCAACCCAAGCTTTGTTGAACCACGCAAATATCTTAAAACTTGCTTTAAAGCTGTGCCATGTGATTCTTTAGGATCATGCATATATCTACTTAGTACTCCAACACTATATGACAAGTCCGGTCGTGTATGCAATAAGTATCTAAGACAACCGATGCTCCTTCTATACTCTGTTGCATCAATACTCTTCTCTTTATCCGATTTGTTCAACGTCAAATTCATCTCCATCGGAACATGACACGGATTGCAACCATCCATGCGAGTCTCAATCAGAATTTTTTGGGCGTATCTCTCCTGGTTTAGTACGATACCTCCTTCGACCTGATACACCTCTATCCCAAGATAGTATGTTAACTTGCCGAGATCACTCATTTCAAACCGTCTTGCCATTTCCTTCTTGAACTCGAGTACTAGTTTTAATAACGAACCCGTGACCAAAAGATCGTCAACATAAACTGCGACCACGACGAGATGTCCTCCTTCTATCTTCCGATAAAATGATGGCTCCTTTGAACATCTATGAAATTGTAACTCACGAAGTACCTTATTTAATTTATCATTCCATGCTCTTGGAGCTTGCTTCAAACCGTAAAGAGCCTTTCTCAATTTATAGACCTTGTTCTCACTACCAACGACTTTGAAGCCCTCTGGTTGCATCACATAGACTTCTTCCTTCAAATCTCCATGAAGAAAGGCCGTTTTTACGTCCAGATGATGAATCTCCCAGCCCTTTGAAGCTGCAAACGCGATAGTGAGCCGAATTGTCTCAATTCGTGCTACTGGTGCAAAGACTTCATCGTAATCGATGCCTTGTTTCTGAACGTATCCCTTTGCTACCAGCCTTGCTTTGTGCTTATTAATACTCCCATCGGAGTTCCTTTTGATTTTGAATATCCATTTTAAACCAATCGGTTTACAACTAGCAGGGAGATCGACTAAATCCCATGTTCGATTTCTTTCAATGGAAGAAATCTCGTCTTCACATGCATCTATCCAAACCTTTAATTGTTTAGCTTCACCAAAATCCCAAGGTTCATCGTTTAGGGCTAAGAGAAGACGTTCTCCTTCAGCTTCTGCCCAATATAACACATAATCTTTTAGATGAGATGGTAAAACGCTTTCTCTTGCCGATCTCCTCAGTTCTGGCTCGTGTTCAAACCCGTCTTTATCTTCACTTAATTCATCATCACTGATTTCTACGGTCTCAACATTATCGATTAGTCTCTCGTTCCTCATTACCCGAGACGAAGTATTGTTATGCTCTGTTTCATCGTTGTGTACGTGTGATATAGTTTCTTCACTCTCGAAATCTCCCAACTGCTTGTCGAATATTCTTAGGTCATTACTCGACCCTTTCTCAACCCTATTCCAATCCCAACTTCTTTCTTCATCAAAGACTACGTCCCGACTTACAACAACCTTCTTATTGGACGGATCATAAAGACGATAGGCCTTTGATCCTGGTTCTGTTCCTAAGTGCACCAACATTCTTGAACGATCATCTAACTTTCTTCTTCCAGCCAATTCTGTTCTAGCATACCCAATACATCCGAATATTTTGAGGTGACTGATATTTGGTTTTTGTCCCTTAAGCATCTCATACGGAGTCTTTTCATTTAGAGATCTTGTTGCGATTCGGTTGATTAGGTATGTTGCATGTCGGACAGCCTCTCCCCAGAGGTAATTCGGCACATCCATATGTTTCAAGATACTCCTAGTCATCTCAAGTAAGGTCCTATTACGCCTCTCAACCACTCCATTCTGTTGAGGCGTATAAGGAGCAGTTAAATGTCTTTGAATCCCATTCTTGTCACAGAATTCTTGAAACTCAAGAGAAATAAACTCTCCACCTCTATCTGTTCGAAGCAATTTAATCTCAGACTTGACTTCTAACTCAACCAATACCTTGAACTTCTTGAATTTCTCGAAAGCCTCTCCTTTCTCTTTCATCAAAATAGTCCACATGTAGCGTGAGAAGTCATCAATAAGCACAAACACATACTTCTTTTGGGCTGGGGTAGCGGGTGTGATTGGTCCACAGAGATCTCCGTGGATAAGCTCAAGAGGTCGTGCAGCACGAAACGACGTTTCTTGAGGAAAAGGTTTTCTCGTTTGCTTCCCACGAAGACATGATTCACACACACGTCTTTCAACACCGATCTTGGGTATTCCATCAACTAGTTCTTTGTCAATCATTAGCTTCATGGTGTCTAAGTTTACATGCCCCAGTCGTGCGTGCCATTTAGTAGAATCACTTGATGTTATTGATTTTAAACACTCGATATTCTCAACCTCCAAGATAACTTTGTAGAGCCGATTTCTTGATCTTGTCGTTGTCACCATCTTTTGACCTAGTCGATCATAAAGTATCAACATATTTTCTTTCATTCGAACCTCACAACCATCTTCTGTAGCTTGACCAAGACTGATTATATTACTTTTCAACATCGGAATATAATATACGTTGTGCAAAACCTTTCTTTCACCATTGTTAAACACAAAGCGGATGGATCCTTTTCCTTCGATATCAATCCGTGAGTCATCTCCAAATTTTACCTTCCCAGTTATTCCTGCATCGATCGCATAAAAAAACTCCCGGATCCCACACATGTGGTTGTTTGCTCCGTTGTCGAGATACCAGACATTCTTTGTATCGGTATCTGTTTCAAACACGCTTGGCTTAATGTTTCTTTCATTGAGATAGACAACTTCATTCATCATCAAAGTATCAGCTTCTTGAGTATCATCCCCTCTTCTCTCCTCTGTTTCTTGCAATTTCAACAATCGATCCGGACAATTCGCTGCATAGTGGCTTTTCCTGTCACACTTAAAGCACGTTATACTCGCCTCGAGTTTGAGCAAACGATCCGGACAGTTATTTGCATAGTGTCCTTGTTTTTCACATCTAAAACACGTCACTTTAGCTTCTCGTTCTTTATCACTCCATTGGCGATATTGATCAGGATTAGTCCATCCTCGACCTCTTCCTCTTCCACCAAACCGACCACCTCTTCCTCTTCCACGACTGCTCCCGATATTGTCATCTGCGTGAGCATACATCAACTTGTCTTGCTCTTCTTGCTCTTCAACTTCAGCCCCGATTCTCTCCTCATAGGCCTTTAGCCTTCCAACAATATCTTCAAAACTCGTTGTCTTTAGATCAAGTACTTGTTCTAAAGAGGCAACGATTTGAATGTATCGAGCTCGTGGCAAACTTTTCAAAAATTTCTTTACGAGCTTTGTTTCTTCAATTGTTTCACCAAGAGAAGACGTTTTGGATGAGATTTCTGAAAGTTTACCAACGAAAGAATCAATTGTATCGCTCTCCTTCATCTTAAGTCGATCAAATTCCGCCATTAGGGTTTGGAGCCTAGCTTCTTTGACACGTTCTGCACCAACATATCTCGTCTTTATTGCTTCCCACACGGCCTTCGCTGACTCAAGTTCTCCGACTTGTAATATCAATGATTCGGGTATTGATTGGAATAATAGAGCAATAGCCATATTATTCTGTTTGCCGGTATCATCTCCATTCTCGATGGCCTCCCAAACATCATTGACCTTGAGAGCAATCTTCATACGTATTGCCCAAACGGTGTAATTTTCTTTTGTGAGCATTGGACACTTGATTGAGGAAGAACTACCTCCGCCTTGCGTTGTGACCATTCCGTCTCCACTCGAGGCTTCTCCCTCGCTCTCTTTCTTCTTTCCGTCGTCACCTTTGGCCATTGTTAATCACCGCTCTGCTACCAAATATAGAAAAACAAAACGAATACACAATCTCTTAATAAGAAGTCCTTCTCTTATTAATCTCAACAAAAGGGAAATAACTCAAACCCTTACAAACTCTCAATCTCACATGATACCATTGCTCGGTATCTCTAACATATATATAGCTCACAACAAAACCAAAACCCAACAGGAATAGGAAACCTTTTAATAAAAGGAAAAACTACCAAAACCAAATAAAAGGAAATTATAACTTAAATTTAGATAACTTCTAAATAACGTAACTTGATCCTCAAGCTATCTCAAGCTTATCCAACATTGGAGACATGCTCGGCGAAGGTAACGTCGGATCGTGAGTATGAGATTTCATCGTTCTCGTTAATTTCTAATCCGCCATTTCCTTTCACATTCAATCTCCTTAATCCAGCACCGGAATTCGAATCAACACAAGACGATTCGCTTACTTCGAACTCATCACCTTCCTTCTCCTTGTGTAGCTTAGAGTATGACCTTGTAAGCCTCCGAAATTTCGAATCATCAATCGTCTCCTTCACCACATCTTTACCAGGTTTAGAAACTTCTACCTGTTCAATTCGAGTCTTCTTCGGATTCGAGCTCTTCTCGACTCTGCTCGAACCGCAGGAAACGTTGTCGTCAGCTACAAAAAGCAAATCAGAGCAGGAATCAGAAGCAGCAGAGACTCCGATTTGCTTGCTCCAGCGAGGTGATTGAACAACAACGGGAGAGATCTGAGCTCTCTTCCGGCGCAAACGCGTCGATCGGAGCTTCTTCCAGGCGAACGGCGTCGGCTCAGCCTTGCGCTTCGACGCGATCTCCTTCATTTTTCTCCGACGAAAGCTTAAAATTAGAATTGCGAATTCGAATTTGAAATGGAAGTTCGTTGGTTAGAGACTAGAGAGTGGGATGATGCAGTTATGGAAGTTTTAAAGCGAAGAGTGGTGAAGGTGGAGAGATTCTTATACCCTGCGGGTTGGTGCACCGTGCACGTGAACGTCGTTTTCAATTCAGATTTAGTAGTTGCTTAAACGCAAGTTTTAGACGCTAGTCTCGTTTGTCAAATATATAGATCAGCGTTTGCGTTTGAATTTATGCATCTGGGTCAGTACAATCACAATTTTAGCTTTAAAATTATGCGGTTTTGATAATTACTTCAAGTGACTGATATTTTTATTATTAATTTCTCTAGTATGCTTTTATCGACATACAGTCTAATCATTTTCTTGCATCACATCATGTGGAAGGGCTAAAAGAAACATAAATTGAGCGTATGTGTGATTTTAAAAACTTTTGTGGATGTCATATGCTTGGAACTAAAAGAGAATTTTTTATATAGAAAAAAGATCATTGTTAATATATTATACGTACATGACTTGTGTAACGTGTGTTGTGTCGCATGATCAAGCAAATTACATTTGACCCTGTAAATTTACATTTTCTGCATATGTTTTACTGGTTTTTTCTTTTTCTTTCATTGGTGATTTTTTTATTGATTTAACATGGGCCAAAAAGAAATTAAACTTCGAAACCCATGATACAACAAATAGTAGACCCAATATTTAAATATCTCCTTTAGTTCTCTACGAAGCCCAAAACTTTTTTCGGGAACAGGCAAAAATGTAAATGTAAAATGTAAATGTCCTTCACTTGGTTGAATCCGATCCAAATCCTCTATATTGGAATAGAGAATTTAGAAAAACAAAATAAACAAAACTTGTATTTCAACTTGATAGGTATAATATAATTCGTAAACCCCCTCAAAAAACAAAAGGCTGCAACATATGATTCAAGAATAGATAAAAAATCAAATATCTCTAGACTTTTAAATATTGGAAAGTTCATAATTACTTCGTTATCAAAAAATTATCTTCTTTTAAAAATAGCAATTATGAAAAAATATCTAAATATAGGACATGGAATCAGGTCAACAAAATCCAGCCTATTTTAAATTCTAATATCACATTGACCATAAAATTAATAAATTTCCAAAACAAACAGTTCTTTTAACCAAAAAAAAAAAAATTCCTATCTTTTCCGGGTTTCCCTATCGATTTCACCTATAAAATAAAACGTCCAAGTTTATGTTTTTGAGTTTATTATAAAACTACAGAACCATGGGAAACCTTTCAATTTTCGCTGTTCTTTTCATGGCCATCTTCATTGTTTCAGCAGGTACAAATAATCATCTCTATGAAAATAGTTTTAATTAATTTAAACTCTATATATAAGAAGACAATTCTGATTTTATCAAGTCATATATACGTCACAAACTTTTAATTCTTATGTTTGTTTAAGGTGCGAGAGAGACGAGAATGATGCAAAAAACTTGCCCCATTTTCTGGCCAATGGTTCCATGCGATGCTAAAAAATGTGACAAAATGTGTCGCGATTATTACGGTCCTGTTTCCTCTTACTGTAATAAAGTCGGAACTCCAAACGCTGAATGCGCCTGTAATCTTACAGATTGTTAATGACGCAAAGGCTTTCTCAAGTTTTAAGTTTAGTCATTTTATCTCCCTTTAATCTTTGTGTATCTCTATGTATTCAAAAATAAGCAATGCAACGACCGTTACGTCGTTGGAAAAGCAAAGGCGTTATAAGGTGATTTTTTTAAAAGGACTCATTTGTAAATGGTTAATCTAAAATTCTTGGAGAAAAAAAATCATGGAAGCTTTCTTTTATTATAAAGAGTGATTAAATGTTCAAATAATACAAAACAGGAGAGCATGATAGTAAATTTTTTCGTAAATTGAGATTACCATTAAGCGATTCTACAAACGCGTTCCGAAAACGCAGCACAATGAAACGCGAGTACACCAGTAATTGGCAAAATGCTGTAAGATAATAGTACCAAACAGTTGTTCATGTTATCCCTTTTTAAGGGGATGATGACATAACGATGTCGTTTAGCTGAGTGTACACCGCATCCACAAACCGGTGCGTTTCGATAAGAGGTTTCTCCATTGCTTCCTTCAGCTCCCGTAGAGTCGAGCAATACGCTTCCTATATGTGAATGAATTTTCTATTATTCTATTCGCAAAATAAACGTAAAATAAGTTGAATCTGCAAACAAATAACTAGAAGACATGTGAAAACGTTGTTTATTGCTGTGAAATAAATTTGGGCTGAAATTGATTTATATTAAATTAAAAAAGGGATATATATAAAAAGAGAAGAAGATTAACCATGAATTGATCAAGTTCTGAAGAGGTAGCTTCGGGGGAAATATCAAAGTGGAGAGAGAGTTTGGTTAGGGACAGACCATCCGCCGTGTTCATGATCTCCGGTGAGTCAAAGTCGCCAGAACACACCTGGTCGTGGTGGGTCCAATAAGAGATTAGTATTTACAAATTACAACAATCAGATCATGTTTAGTAAAAGAGAGAGAGGGAGAGAGGTGACCTTTAAACAATTGAGATGTGAGTGAAGAAGAAGCCCATACAAAGGGTGGCTTGAGATTCTCTTCTTTAGAATCTCTTCTTCTGCTTTTTCTTTTATATTCTGATTAGTCTCTTCTTTCATGTTTTCTAAGAAACTGTTCTCATCTTTCTTCACCTCCATGTTTCACTAGTCTCTCACTGTCTCATGCACATGCGCTCTACAAGTATGTACATATATATATATACTATGTGTATATGTATGTAGATAGACATAATCTAAGTTGAAGCTAGGGTTTTAAGATTACTTGATGGTCTTTTGTCGGTCTACGAGACACTTGTTACTGTTACAAATAATAATTGTGCATGAGAGTTACATAACATTTAGTCATTGGTCACGCTATGGTCGACATGTCACTTATCAGATTATTAAGGTGCTAATAATATTCAGCTAACTAAAAACAAAATTATAGTAGACTTTATCTATAAAAAATGAATTTGTCTTATAATTTTTTTTTCACATAATATATTTCTCATAATTAATTGTCAATTTTTACACTTAAAAAAACAATAAATGTGATACAGAGTAAGTAATTAACTAAGGAGATAAAAAAGGATGAGAAACTAAAAAAGGAGATCGAGGTGAAGTGAAAGGAGAAGAGTGGAGGAACAGTGGAATTATGAAGAAAAGGATGAAGCACTGTATCATTGCTTACGAAAGCACTTTGAGTCACACTGTCGATAAATAGAATTATGCGCAAGTTTCATTGCTTCCATTTTTGCCTTTTGGTTTTCCATCCTTTCTGCTGAATTGAAATATCACAAGGTGTAAATCCAGTGATTAATTAAGTGGGGTTTAAGAATAATTTTAACAAAACTCGAGCTTAACTATATAAAAAAGGATAGACGAATTGAGATTTTATTTATATTATAGCTGCACTTTGTGAAGGTTGCCTACGTACCCCTGAAAATGGATCAACCTATTCGTAGTTTATATTATAAAGGAAGAGGTTTAGGTCTTTTGTGTGAAAGTCTCCGTCAATCTTTTCCTCAGGTTTTTAAAGAGGTGCTTCGCTATTTATATGTTAGGGGTCTTCGCGAGTTTTTTTATCTCTTAGGCGGTTGAGCTGATCTTTTCTCTTTTTCTCGGATGATAATTTTGATCTTCTTTTTTTTCTCTTGGATTTGAGTTGATCTCTTCGTTTTCTCTAAAATTTAAGCATATCTTTTTTTTTCTTCAGAGGTCGATGCTGGACCGAATTTTTTGAATTTTTTATTAGTATACCAATTTTGATTCGAGATGGACTAATTGAATGGTGAACCGTCTATTTCCAACACTTTTTATCTCCTAATAATTCAAATTATGGAAATTGGAAACATACCAATATATCCATTTACATATTATAAGCTAATTACAACTAATGTAGAATAAAATATACAATAATGTACACGTATATACATTGATTATTTGGGGAATTTGGTAACTTAACATAATTAGTGGGTTGATCTTAAAACACTAGTATACATTGTATAGTTTTAAATATTGGAGGAGAGAGAGAGCAACGAAGCTGGACAAAAAAAGGAATCAGAAGAGGGAACAGTGAGAAGATCGTAAATAGGAATAGAACTGTTGCATCAATGGGACAGTTCTATTTTTGATGAGTTATGAGTTTGCCAGTTTTGGAGCCCCAAAACCTATTATTGATCTTTCGATAACGACCTTTCGTACTATCCACTGTCTTCATTTTTTCAAAAATAAAAATATTGAAAGTTTACTTATATTTGTTCTACTTTATCTCGTCTCCAACTATCACAAGATTCACAACTATACAATCTCACGTTTAATTCATTTATTGGTCTCTTGGTTCAAGATGTATACAACAATTTCTATACCAAAATGGTATTTTATACAAAAGTATTACTTCATACAGTATTTAGTATATAAAAAAGGATAGGTTTGAGGTGAATCTTAAATATTATAACTGGATTTGGATTTCTATCTGGCTCGTTGGATTTTGTTAATAATCATGTTATTAAGAAATTAGCACCCATTAATGTTCATATTTTAGTACAATTACCTTTAAAATAATCACAATTCAATTTCAGACCCTTAATTTTCAGTTGTAATATAATACTGTCCCCCCCCCCCCGCGTCTCCAATTCTTTACATCATCAACACACGAACAAAGACAATTGCTCCACTTTTCTTCCCTAACTTGTCTCCTACCCAAAATATACCAAGAACAAGAGCGTTTTCGAACTGCACAAAAGCACATACTTAATTCTACGATCCCATATCTAATATCGATCACCCGAATTACGCAAAAAAAAAAAAAAAAGACAAGAAGAGATTAAGTTACAGTGAAGTTGCAGCAGGAAATTCATCACTTGAGTCTCTTGCTTCTTATGTAAAGTACCGGGAAACACTTCACCAATCTTCTCTCGGCGCAGCTAATCAACTTCTGAGATTCATGGTACTCCATGGCGACTCGGTCATACCAGCACAGAGGGCATAGAAAGTTCCCGTCTTCATCAACGTTAACCGGACAATTCAAACATTCCTTGTGAACTTTTGCTGCACACTCGCTTCTGCTACATATCAATAATGTCCCTTCTTTTTCACATTTCCAGCATACATTCTCTGGTCTTGTTCGGGAGCTCGAAGGAAGAAGGTTCAAGTAAGTGTTTGGGTTTTTCTTGATCGAGGCTGGATCATTAACCATATCTGACTCATCATCGCTCCCATTGATTAACCAAGTTCCATCTTTTGTACATTTTACACGTGTATCCTCCGGACATCTTCTAGAGTTTGGAGGAAAAGTGTCACCAGTAGTATTACCGTTGTTAATGGGTTCACTGGTTGTGTTTTGATCACTCTCAGTTTCGTCATCGATCACAATTACTTCACCTTTTTCATTGGTGTGCATTGGCTCATCTTCATCGTCGATGCCAATTACTTTATCCTTCTCGTTTATGTTTTGTTCCAAACTTATATGCACTTGTTGCTCATCAATGGGTTCCTTCTCGTTTATGTTTTGGTCCAGACCAATATGCACTTGTTGCTCATCTATCAGCCCCTCCTCGCATGTATCCATGTGCACTGATCTATCATCTCTAAAAACAGGGTCATCTGTTTCCATGGAATGAGCTGCACTTGTCTCCATTTGACTCACATCTCTCAGCTACACAATCCAAACAAAAAAGCATTGCGCGTTGTTGTTTTAATCACTGGATTCGGCATCCTTAGCATGAAGCAAAGGAAACTAAAGTATAAGGAATCTTTACCTTCTCCAGTGCAGATTGTGGCAAACACAAGTTCTTGTGAGCAATGAATGGAAGAACATTGAACTTTGATAGCTCTGGCATGCCCGCTCGTAGTTCTGATACTGGAATCTAACATTTGAGTACAAAAGACTACAATTAGAAACCTATACATCATAATACTACTACTGCTAGTCAAGTTATTAGAGTTTGCTCATACCTCTTTCAGAATTGCTCTGAGAACATCAGTGTTACTCAATGATAAATCAAACTCAACTTTTTCCTCTGAAGTAGAGGCTACACCTACACACGTAGCATCATTCTTGCTTGGATCAAACATGAACTCCAAGACTCTAAGAGCCAGGACTTCATTAATCCTCCTCCCATAGTCATTTGAGTATTGATAACCCATGTTCATCAAATCTGAAGCACAGAGATTTCCTATTAACACCTACTCTTAACATACACAAAAACCATAAGAGGGGCTTCGGATCGAGTTACCGAGAATGCAGCTTATATCCTTCACAAATTTGGCTACATATTCGATACACCATAACCATTCAGCTATTTGTGAGGGTCGAGAAGAATATTCATCCATCAGATCCTCAAGGCTCAAATCAGAACCACCATGGTCATCCATCAAGAGCTGCTTTACAGAAAAATATAGAATCAAGAAAACCCTAAACCATTTTCTCCTTATAACGCTTAAAATTCCAAAATCCAATTTCACATACCGATCAATTCGTACTAAAGACAAGCTTAGACCTTGCAATAATCAATCAAAACTAGAAACGGCATACACTTGATTCATTATCACTGACGCTATCAGACATACAATGGAAAAGAGAAAATGTAAGTATTTGAAGAAAAACCACCAAGGAAGACGAATTTTACAAACCCTAACAGCGAATTAGCGCGAAATTTTCCAGATTTAAGACAGAAGAACAAAAGCCCATTTGATTTCGCAAATCTCCCGCCTCGAATTTCAAACTTTCATTTTAGAAACTTAGAACTCGAGACCTTCTTCTCCGGTCACCATGTCGAGTCGATTAGTGGAAGACGAAAACTCAAACTGTAGATTGGGCCGTAGAAGGGCCTTGCTTGTTTTTCTATAACTGATCTACACCGTTGAAATTCAGAATTGAATCTCAACCGTCAAAGTATATATTATTTTTAAAATGGGTATATTAGCTAAAAGCTGTTACTTAGTCCGACGTAAAAAACTTTCTAGGGCCTGGGCCATTTATGCGAGTCTATTTTCCATTAATATGTTTTGCTCCAATAAAATGTTGTATATTGTGAATTATAGAAATCTGATTATATATATATATATGTGACTATTCGATTTAAAAAAAAAAAAACATAGAACCAGATATTTACGAAAGTAGATGCAGTACATTAATTAACTAACAGGAGTGTTAAAAAAAAAAATTGATTAATTAGATAAATGGCGAAAATTTGATTAAAAATTAGCAGAAAGAAAACGTGTGGCAAAATCATAAGTAAGGGATACAGTTTTGCATGGTTGATTTAGCAGTGTATAAATGCGATAATTTTTAAAAAAGGATTTAATGTAAAATTTGACCAATCATACGTAGTTACGTACTAAACCGGTGACAATGAAAAAATTAGAAAAAAAGAAACTAACAGTAATAATAAACTAATAAGCAAACAAGAAAGACGCGTACTTGCGAAAGCAAAGCTGCGTTCACACTTCACACAAACGCTACACGTACATAAGGAGGATTGAGATAAATCATCTTGGAGATATATATTTGCACTCTATTGTTTCTTGTCGACTATATGTGACCCTTTTTAAAACCAATTTATATTTATCTGTTCCTCACCTCGAAAACAAACCACCAAACACCATTGTCACTACATATAATTTTACCTTTAAACCTTGACTTATTTCCGAATCTAAAAACTTTTAACATATTACGTATTTGTTCCGTTTATTCCAATTTGAACCACTTATTATAAAACGCTACAAGCTAGTACTCGATATAGAAGTCAAGATATGATATCGAGTGGTGGCAAACAATGCAGTCTGATATTCTTATTTTGTGTGTGTATATATACCGACATTATTTATGTGTTATCTTTATGCGTGTACGCGATTTTGTAGTCACATCAGCTTAATGGTGTGTGTGTGAAAACAGAAGCAAATAAGAGAAAAAGAAGAGGAAACTTCTGTTTTAAATGTCGATGCTTTTATTACGTAAGAAAGAGACAATTAGACATTGCTATCAAAAATTAACTAATCAGTCAAACAAGTTTTTGAAATATAGTCATGTTCATATTATTTAGCTTTACCACCTAAACTGGAAATTTTGGATCGGGTTAATTAGCCGTGCGGACTGCTTCCCACAAAACTTATAAATTTTAGATTGATAATTATGATAAAATTTAACGTTAGGGCGTTAAGTATACTATTATACCACTTTTCATAACAAAATGGAATGATCGAATCTTAGGGGAAATGGCAAAGAGAAATTAGAGAAGTAAAGCTTATTTGATTAACTGTTAAATGCATGTACAAATTGTTTATATAGTTGGAAGTTAAAACTGAGATGGGTTTGAATTTTGATATGTGATAAGATAGGACTTTCGAAATTCTAAAATCTTTTTCTTCTTCTAGAGACGCGGGTCAAATGGTCAAAGCCTTTGTGTTTTGGGTTTTATGGAAATCTATATGCAATTCTTATTGCAACAAACAAAAACTTAATGAGCTGCCAAAAAAAAAATAAGGAATTTTTATGCATCACATTCAATAAAACCGCATCTATGTTACTTAGTTACTTACTCTTCAGTTTCAATAGTTACTTACTCTTCAGTTTCAAAATATAGAGAGTTTTAAAAAAACAAAACACGCATTTTTACAATTTTTTTTATTAAAAAAACATAATTTATTACAAAAACACTAATAATCACTACAACTTTTAGTTTAAATTATTTCTCTCCCCATCAATTTTGAGAAATATCATTATTATGCACAACATTTATTACGTATAGAAAGTTGAAAAATCTTTATACTTTTTATTATTTTGATTATTTAGATTCTCAAAAATATTTTATCATTGGTTTAATAAAAAAATTTAATTAATAAATTATGTTTTAATATATAAAAAAATAAAAAAGTTATATAGTTTTTAATTGGTGTACGAAAACCTTAAACATGAAAGAAATAGAGTAATAAAATTTTTGCGTAGACTTCCTATGACTTATTTCCCATAAACCCATAATTAATACAATTACCATATGGGCAAATAAAAAAGAATTTTTTAAAAAATAAAATAAATAACGTTGCTAATGAGTTTTTTTTTTCTTTATATCTACAATTTAAATTAATTCAATATCTACCAAAATCACTATAATGTTTAAATTGTTTTTAAAATATATAGTTGCAAGTAATCTACACATTTACGTGTTCCTCTGAAGACTTCGTAAACGATGCTGTTATTCGTCGTTTTCATACTTTTGGAGTAGTCCGATAATCCTCTTTTCTTCGTCAGTCAAAAATTAATACATACTTCTATTTCAAAAAAATATCGTTTTAAGATTTTATTTTTGTTTTCTTAAAATATTGATTAACCATCATTACAGGCAATCAATCATTAATTTATTTATTTCTATTAGTATATATACAAATACCCCTTTTCCTGCTTTTAATATACCAGAGGAAACAGAGATGAACAGAGGCGGCGGCGGAGATGTGGTGGAAACGGCGGTTAAGAGTCTTGGCAAAGGGTTCGATTTAACGGCGGATTTCCGGTTAAAATACTGCAAAGACGGCGACGTTGCCGCCGGAGATGACAGATTGGTTGTCCTCGACGAAACTCAAAACAGAGAATTGCATGTTCCTGGTTTTGGAGCTTTTCAAAATGTCTCCGCCGATATAAACTGCGACAAAGGAGAACGAACTCGATTCCGTTCCGACATTCTTGATTTCAACAAGGTCCTCACAGTTTACAGTTTCTTCCTTAATATAACCCAAACTTTTAATCAAAGTCTCATAGAGATATTTACATTACATGCGTGTGTGTTGTTGTTCTTCTGGGATCAATCAGATGTCTGAGTATTTTAACCAGAGGTCGTCGGTGACCGGAAAAATACCGTCGGGAAATTTCAACGCGACGTTCGGGTTTCAAAGCGGGTCATGGGCAATAGACGCCGCAAACGTTAAATCTTTAGGTCTTGACGCTTCTGTTGTAACGCTATTTAATCTCCACATACACAATCCCAATCGTTTGCGTCTCACCGATCGCGTTCGAAACGCAGTTCCGTCTTCCTGGGACCCACAATTATTGGCCAGGTCAGTAGTACACATGTTATTTATTATTATTATTATTTTTTTTAAAATGTATATTTTCATTGACTGAGTGATAGCTAACATTACGAGCACAAACATATGTATAAAACAAATTTCTCTAAACTTGGATAATTGTTTTAGCTGAATTGTGATAGAACAGCTGTGGCATATTTGACTAATTCTATGTTATTAATTAATGTAGAATATCTGTTTTTTTTTTTCCTCTCCTATCTTTTGAATTCAATTGTCAACGTTTCCAACTAAGAAGATCATACCGAAGAATGGGGAATTTTCTTGATACCTTTTCTCATTGAACTGAAGTTAAATAACTAATACTAAACCGTTGAATAATTGTAAACTTGAAAAACTGAACATTATTTGCAAAGACTTTGAAACAATAATCTAAAATATAACTACCAGCTTGCTTGTTTCCAAAAACATTATATAAATTCTTTTCATGCTTCCGTAATAATTTGTCATTATTAACGTAATAGTAGATAAATAAATTTAATTTGAAAAGGACAGGTTCATAGAGAGGTATGGGACACATGTAATAACTGGAGTGAGCGTAGGAGGACAAGACGTGGTGGTTGTGAGACAAGACAAGTCATCCGATCTCGACACCGACCTCCTCCGTCACCATCTCTACGATCTCGGCGACCAATTGTTCACTGGCTCTTGCCTTCTCTCTACACACCGGCTAAATAAGGCTTATCACCACTCACACTCTCAGCCGAAGGTCAACTTCAATAATTGCTTCGTATTTTTTAATTCAATATACAACTTAGCAATCAGCATAGTGCATTTGATCAATATTGAAATTTAATGATTTAGTGAAACAAAGTTGGGTACAAAAGATAAAGAGTAATAATTCTCTTTTACATAGTGTTTTACAATACAAAATGGAGCGTGTTAACCGCTTGACACATCTATGTTGTTTACTTAGTCTTTTGAAGGTTTTTCTTTGCCTTCATTTTTAGTATTTTTGGTTGAATGAGTTAATTTAACGTTTAATCCAAAAAATATACAAAAATATCTCATTTAATCCAATTTGCGACGTGAATATTGCAGTTTCCGGAGGCATTCAACGTCTTTGATGACAAACAAACGGTTGCTTTCAATCATTGTTCTATAAATTCCCAAAATGTAAGTAAGTTTCATATATCAAATCTAACATGGCGAAATGTATATAGTGAAAATGGTTATCTATAAAAGAACAATTTGTGTGCAGGGAATAACGGTTATATGCGCGAAAAGAGGAGGCGACGGAAGAGCAATGAGCCATAGCGAATGGCTAATAACAGTACCGGAAAAGCCCGACGCGATCAATTTCAACTTTATTCCGATCACATCACTCCTTAAAGACGTCCCTGGCTCTGGCCTTCTCTCTCACGCCATGTCACTCTACCTCAGATGTAACTATTCTTACCTCAAATATTTTGACTATCGAATGAAGGGAGTAGTATAGTAGTATGGTAAATGATTTGAGGGGTAATTTGTACAGACAAGCCTCCGTTAATGGACCTACAATATTTCTTGGACTTCTCTGGGCCAAGAACGTGGGCTCCGGTCCATAACGACCTTCCGTTTGGCGCGGCGCCAAATATGGCTTCGGCGTATCCAGCTCTTCACATCAACTTCATGGGTCCCAAACTATACGTTAATACCACTCCCGTACGTATTCATTTACATCTCTTAACTATTGCTTACAGTTTTGTTTCTTTCACAATATCACTTATTATTAACCTATACATGTAAGATATTAGTAGTTTTACTAATTGTTGAGGTTTATTTTTTCGGGCTAGGTGACTAGCGAGAAGAATCCAGTAACCGGAATGCGATTGTTCCTTGAAGGCAAGAAATGCAATAGGTAAAGAAGTTAACCAAAGCAATATTTCTTTGATTATCATTTGATTATAATTGACAATTTTGTGTAACAGTGCGATACATTTTCGTTTCTTATAGAATTTATGCATAAAGATTCAAGGTGTATATATAATGAAACAATGAATTTTGTGGTCATCAGGCTAGCTATACACCTACAACACCTAGAAAATACAAGAACTACGGTTGGGGAAAAGATCACCGACGAACATATATGGAGAGGCTCCGATCAAATTACCGGCAATGATCGCTACTTCGAATCTCTAAACGGTAAGAAATTCTCACACGTGTGTACCGCTCCAGTGAAGTACGACCCTAACTGGATCACAACAACAACAAGCAATCACAAGTCCCAAAACAACGTCGCTTTCATCGTCACCGGAGCACAACTCGAAGTGAAAAAACACGGCTCAAAATCCGTTCTTCATCTCCGTCTCCGTTTCACCAAAGTCTCCGATCACCACGTCGTTCAGAATAATTGGGTTCATGGACCAACCGGTACTTCTCAGAAATCGGGAATCTTCTCTTCCATGAGCTTGCCGTTGACTGGTGGGAGTGTTCATCATAATATGGTCAATAAAGACAAAAACGAGGTCGTTTTGTATTCAGGTGTCTTCCCCGGAGGACCTCCCGTGCCGGCGAATAACAAGATTGTGAAATTTGTTGACCTCTCGCAGTTATGTCGAGGACCTCAACATAGTCCTGGTCATTGGTTAGTCACAGGAGTGAGGCTTTACTTGGACCAGGGAAAACTTTGCTTACACGTCAAGTTTGCTCTGCTACATCGCCAACGTCTCCTTGCCTCTTCTTGAAGAAAAAAAAGTTAAATTTTTGATACAGTTAGTTTTGTTTTTTTTTGTTTTCTTGGTTTTGGAGTGTGTATATATAGAGGCTGTGCATGTGTTTTGTTTGATGGGACTGGCCCATTCAGAGAAATTGTTTATGTACATACACATATGTTGAGGGGTTGAAAAATATAAACTCTTAGTTGTAGCAAATTTGTTTGTTTGGTTTTAAAATTAGAGATTTTTGTATAAAAATTTAGATAAACTTAACCTTTTTTAAAAAAAAAATACTCGACTAAAGAGAATGACTTTAGCTTCAGTTTTGAGTTAATTCGGTCAAACCGAATTAAATTAGATATCACTAGTAGAGAAAGTAAAATCTTCTGATTTAACTCAAAACCAACCATTTTGTATGTAGAAACTGATGTTTGCACACAAAACCAAACATTTACGTACATAGAAACTGATGTTTGCACACAAAATCAAACATTTACGTACACAGAAACTGATGTTCGCACACAAAACCAAACATTTATGTACACAAGAAACTCATAACCAAAAAAGAAAAAATCAACTCAAACTCAGAACGTGGCCTAACCGCTCGAGCGTCTCCTGCCGCTGACGCCTCCCAACATTGGCCTTCTTGATCCTCACAAGCTTATCATAAACGCACCACGCAAAGCTCAAGAAATGGTCGCGATTCAAACCTTCATTATAAACTCCCCAGTAACTTGAGTGGTACGTTACATGATACCAAGCCGAAGCCTTTGCTAATTCATCAAAGGCATTTTCTTCTTCAGCGGCATTGAACCACGACAAAGCTTCTTTCCTCAACGCCCGAACCGCTCTTCCGATCGATTCTGCGTCCCGTCTCTTGGTGAATGACTTTGACATCCTCATGATACCACCACTAAGTATCTCAGCCTCAGTCTTAATCCCATAATAATCCATCAGATTACCTAATTTGTAATCATAATTTCCCTTGTGGAAGAAAGCTTCATCAATATACTCCTCAAATCCGTCAACTTCCATGTCTTTATCATAAGACTTTGAGGCCACATCAAGAGTAAATGATTTGATCGAGATCAACGGTGGAGCTCGCTCTTTTACCTCTCTAAAAAGCTTACCAATCACGTTCTTTGACTCATACGTTGGCTTATCCGGTTTTTCCATAAAATCAGGGTACTCTTTCACATAAAGATGTTGCGGTATCTCAGCTGCAACACCAGTTTTTGGGAAATCCACCGCAATTGAAAACTTCCTTGCAAGCTCAATGCATGGGTCACTAAACCCCTTGAGTGATTCCTTATCCGCAAAGGCGGTATGAGCATTCGCGATGATCCCTAGACTATCATTCACAATGTAGTTCGCGAAGTACTCTTCAACTTCCTGGAAACCGATTTAGCCAATCAAAAATCAATCTACCAACGCAAAAAATAATATATGTAATATAACCAAAGTGATCAAAGATTTTTATTTTGACCTCAATTGTGACGACATGATCCAAGATTTGAGCTGGTTCCGGAGTGTAGTCCATTGGTTCAGATGTTCTTGGTGGAATCAATTCTTGATCCCAACATACAAAGTATATATCTCCATCTAAATCACTCCCAGAACATTCGTTTGGGTGTGGCCTATGCACAAAAGAACACAAGATTCCAATCAACGTCCAAGACCTTAACAAAAAAAAAGGCTCGTCAATAAACAAGAATCAAAAGAATTTACCTCAAGCCCTTTTGCGGGAATACAACGCAGTCCACCATGTGATATAAAGCTGGTACATTGACAGCTTGGAGAACACGCACGTCACCAGGATGCAGGCATGGGTTTTTCGCAACAACAACAGGTCCGGTGACGATGTATCGCTTCCCCGGCCTCGTGGGATCTGAATACTGCACAACTACCTGACCATACTCCAGTGTTCTGGTCTCGTCTAGGCATCCCATCATAGCTCTTCCACCAGATATGAAAATTCGCGTTTTTGTCCGTAGTTCCAACAACTTAGATGCTCTGAAATTCTGAAGCATCATTGAAAGGAAAGGTTCGGCGTCAGGTTTATAGCCACACAAGATTAATTCCTTGAGAATATTTGTGTTCTCCCCTGGAGCCATTAAACCAAGAGCTTCGTGAGCCTCCAAAGGATCTGTTAAAATTGCGTCGAGCCGATCCACAACTTCCCTTTGTTTCTTCTCAAAAACATTGTCTTGAACTCCTAGAGTTGACAAAAGTGTAATTAGTTGTCTGTTCAGATAACAAGGTTGGTACTTGCTCCACGCCAAAACATCAAGCTTTGTGTTCCCCGACTCGAATTTACTCATACTCTTCCTCAAAGACAGTTTCTTTGATGAGTTTGGATCCACAGCCACAACTCCTTTATACCCGCCATAACGGATTTGAAAAGCAGATGGAGAAAACTCTGTAAGGCCACATTTCTTCGCTACCTTTCTAGCAAATTCAGCTGAGATCTTTCCTATTCCATCGGAAAACACATAGCGTGTCCCTAAAGACCTGATCTCAACATCAGGAATCACTTCAATCTCATCACTCCTAACATTAAGTGTCTCTCTTGACGAGCTAAAAGATTGGCCGAGCCTTGCAGCATATCTAGCTACATTTCTTATATCGTCAAAATCACCCATCCAAGCTCTGATATGTGCTGCTGTAAGCCCGTCTCTTGGTGCAAACATCCAAGCGGAGTTCTCCCGCAACTGGCTGGAAGAAAAAGCGAGAAACTCAAACTTCTTATCACCGATGGCAATCCCATCGCGAAGAACAGAACATATCCTCTCATATAACTTGGTTCTTCTTTGAGTAGAAGAGCGTGGAGACAGATCCATGGAACGAACCTTTTCCAGATCTTCATCAACAAATGATATCCTGAGGAAGTTGTTGATATAGTTGGAGTAATGTCGAAGCACACGATTCGAAACATTCACCTCTGGTCCAAGGAAATAGACTCTTGCTGGTGTAACTTGAACGCGATACATATAAACAAGTCCATCATCCAGAGATATCGTAGGAGACAGTGGAGGCTTTCCTTTCGTGATCCATTCCTTGTACTCTTCGCGAAGCCAACGAGCAGGCTCATAGCAACATTCCTTAAGGTAAAAGAGTTTTTCAAGAGAGTGATCTATGAAAGCTCTCTCATATTTTCCTGGACCAAGCAGCTGATAGAAGTCAAGATCAAGAGCTGGCCCGGGGAGACACGCGTTCTGCACCAATGTATTAAGTTTAAACAAGATCTGAAAAGGCAAATACAACCCTGGAGGAGGATCAACAACAGGGACAAGCTTCTTTGCATTAGATGAATAGCTAGAACCAGATTCAAGGATAAAAGTGCTGGCTCTGTGCTCTGCATAGTTGGCAAAATTCTCTCTGAAGTCAGGAACATTGAGATGAACTGGAAGCTCTAAACAGAACGCCGATGATTGACCGATACAGGAAGACGAAGTGAAATCTGTAGTTCTTATCCACTGCTCATCAGATCCATCACTGTAATAATCCATCATCCCAAACAAAAGATTGACAGGTTGATCCTCTTTCTCAAAGATTTTAGGAGCACCAATCAACTGAATCACAAGAAACTTCGATGATCGTCCTTGCGGCGAATGCAAATCAATCTGCCATACATTTTCATACGGAAGCTCGAGACGATAATCCTTTTGATACCAAGACATGGAGAAATGAAGTTTCCGCATCCCAGTTCCAAACGAGACACAAACATTTTGAGCACTCCAGAGAGTTAAAAACTTCTTAGGTGAGACTTGACATCCAAAGTACATCTTTAAATCAGAGATGTTGTGCAGTGAAGCTCTTGGTTTTGGGACAATGTCTTGTTCCACTTCAAAAGCCTTGAGATAAGATCTCCCAAAATAAAGACGTTCTGCGGCCATGGTTATGATCAGCCTGGCATTTCTCTCAGATGTGAATTGAACAATGGCATAGACTCTTGGACCACCTTTCTTCGGTTGTCTAACTTTGATTGCGTAAACCGTGCCTGAACCAGTGAGTCTTTCAAGAAATTTCTTAACATCCTCAGCGCTCACACCACCAGGGAATCCAAACACTTGAATTGTCTTCCCCATCTTCTCATAAAATGTTCTTCTATCAACCTAAACAAGAATCTAAGATCACTCAAACAAGAACACGAACTAACGAAAGTAAAAACAAAAAAGATACGACGACAGATGACTTACCGCGGCGATGACTGATCTCTCTTCTCTCAGTTCCGTCGACTCTGATGGCCTTTGGATTCTCACTTTTATTTACACTGGACTGAAGACCCAACCAGTACGATAATTATCAAAAGAAAAAGCAAACAAAGACCAAAGTCTTCTTCTCTTGTCGTCTTCTCTCAAGTCCCTTATTGGCCGAGCCATAATCGTCTGCTTCTAGTAGCAAGTTAACTCCGACCTGCTTACGTCAGGTTGATGACGTCAATATAATCGGACGGTGGAGAGCTCTCATTGTCATTGATGTATTATTATTTAATGATTAAAAGACTAAGAGTCGTATTAGGAGGGATTTAGAAGGATAATACATGCAACTGATGAACGATTGGTTAAGATTTAAAGAACCTTTAAAAAAGGAAGTAGATATTCGTTTGTTATTTTGATGGAAGGGTATATCAAAAAAATATACGAATCTTAGTAACGAAGGAGTTATTTTAGGATTTGATAATATCTGATAAAATATTTGCAATCGTACTATCAAAACTATCATCAAAGTGAAAAGGACGGACAATGTGGGACCCAGTTGTAGTTGAGTGCGTAAAATAATTGTTGGGCCCGGTTCTCTTCGAAGAGAATCCTCTGTGACCATTCCTATTTTAAGGCAATCTGAAAACTTACCTAATTGCTTCTTCTTAACCAAGCCGGTATAGATTCGAACCGGGAAATTGCCAAGCTTCAAGCCTGGCCCACGCTTATTCTCTGCATACGCTGCTCGGTTTCTTCTATGAGTCTTTCATAGACACCAAAAAAGCCCTAGTTTGAATCCAGTCTAGGTTCAGTGTAGGAACGTGCTTATCCTTCTGCACTGCAGCTGAAGACAAGTCCGTACGATTTGCTTTAACAACACCTGCAAGGCTGCAATTTACCCTTTGCTTTTGTACCTTCAATCCAGCTGCATAACCTAACCATGGTCTTGCTTTTATGCACCAAGGTTAGACTTAGAGCCATCTGAGTGCGGTTTAGATATTACCGTTGGCTTCCCGCCAATCACGTCACCTTTGATCTTTGAGTTCTCACAACTTATCACATACCACTGCGTTCAGATTCTGAACCTGATAAAACAAGAACAAGCAAAGAATTAGGACAGTGCTCAACCAAAGTGAAAAGAAATAGAATTTGATTCAGCGAGCTTCAGAGACTTTCATAGAAAGATATAATTCGACTTTGACAAACATTCATATAGATACTGTGTTTTTGGATAATGTAAAATTAACTCATGGTAAGGTTTCAGACAACTTTGATGATATAACTACGTAGTTAACTAACTATAGGTTAACCTCACAAGTCACAAGCCTCTCATAAGATACAATGCAATTTGCACAGCTTTTAATATTACAGTGACGATGAAGAGACGTTGAATTCACCTTCGAGCATTGGATCTACCATATAATGTCCAACAAGCCCGATGTCCGAGCTAGCAGACATGTCCGCTTTGTCTCCCGACATTGTCTATGTCCACACCGCTTTTTTCTTTGGACAAAATTTTCATGTCCATGTCCGTCCAAATTAATGCGGAATGGGCTTTGTCCGCGGACATATGTTCAACTGACAGCTCTAAGCGTGGGGATGAGTTCAGATTTCAGAGACAACTTTATGAATGCATGTAACAAAATTGGTCAAATAGCAACCCCACGAAAACAAAAAAAATAATGAGACAAATTCTTGGCTCAAATCTGATAATACAGTGATCTCAATTCATAAGGAGCAAAGTGAGAGGATTCAAATTCAGAGAAGCATCTCGGCGATCTGAACAGCATTCAGAGCAGCTCCTTTCCGTATTTGATCTCCGCAGACGAATATGTCCAGCCTGAATTCATAAAGTTGTATCCTTTTAACCAAATGGAAAAAAAAACAAAAAAACTCATTTGCTTCAAATTCAATAGAAAGAGTGAGAGTTTACCCGAAATTGCCATCTTGAGACACGTCTCGTCTGATCCTACCAACCGCGACATCGTCTTTGTTAGAGACATCTAGTGGAGTAGGGAAAGTATTAGAAGCACGGTCGTCTATTATATAAACTCCAGGTGCTTTCTTCAGGATCTCCCTTGCTGTGTTCTGTTAAATTACAGTTAGAAAAACCGTTATAACCTCAAACAAGAACTTGATCATAAGATTCTTTTAATTGCACAAGAAGAATCACAAAATATGCTACCAAAACAAGTCTAAAGAACAGCATGAGGGTTTAACTCTCCAGGTGCCTCGAGAACTATCAGAGCCTACTTATGCTGATAAGCTGATTACATGCAGCTCCATATAATTCGACGGGTAAATGATTCCTTGTAAAATAACAGAATGAAATTGACCATAGAACAAGGTTTAAGCCATTATTCAAATTGCCCTATCAGTGACTGAAATCATTAGGAAACACAGAACACCGATGCTTCAAGAACTTGAAATACAGATTCAGTACAAAACAGGTTTCATGTGTATTATATTACCTCATCGAGAGGATTTTCAAACTGGAGATTTACACTCTCTGCATGAGCACGCATAACTGGAACACGTATACACGTTGCTGTTACTTTTACTTCTGTGTCATTCTGTGAAGAGCAAAAAAGTGGTGAGAGACTTCTAAACACATTCAACAATTTGGACAGAAGAACACAGTGAAATGAACACAAAATAGATCTTAAGTTTTGTGAATTGTAAGCCACTCACCCAGATCTTCCTTGTCTCCTTCACAAGTTTCATTTCCTCTTCGTTGTAACCGTTGTCAAGAATAGGAGCATTATGCGAAAACAAGTTAAATGCATACTGCAGACAACATAAAAACCATGAAATTACTCAAAAAGAGATTCAGAATCAACACATTCGAAGACAAATTATAAGCAAATTGAGCAATCACCTGCTGCCCGAAGATGTTACAAGTCGGGGGTTTACCCTCTAAAACCTAAAAAAACACACCAATGCAAAAGAAGAAGAAGAATCAGAATCACTACTCAGCACAATCGTTAAACATGTTAGTCAAAGAAGGCTGAAATAGAAACAAAACCTCGCGAGTCTGCTGAACAAGCTCTTCCATAGCTGCAGCACCAGCACCACTAGCTGCTTGATATGTACTAACCACCATTCTTTTCACCTATTAGAACCAATCGAAACGTTACTCAAATCACACAAAAGTCTACAGCTTTCATGGTTTCCATTGATTCTCCAAATACCCTTCAAATTGGGTTTTAGATTCCAGAAGATAAAAATCGAACCTTTGCGTGATGATGAAGAGGCGTAACAGCCATCAAACAGATAATGGTGGAGCAATTAGGGTTTGCAATCAAAGCCCCTTTCCCCGTTCCTACTTTAATCCCTTTCATTGCTTCAGGATTCACTTCAGGAATCACAAGTGGAACTCCCTCAACCATTCGAAACGCCGAGCTATTGTCAACTACAATGGTTCCTTTCTCCGCCGCGAGAGGACCAAATTCCTTGCTTATGGATCCACCGGCACTGAACAAAGCAATATCGACACCATCGAAGCTTTCCGCAGTGAGCTCCTCCACCGTGTATTCACGACCGTCGAAGGCAACGCGTTTCCCGGCGGAGCGTTTCGATGCAAGCATCTTGACGGAGCTGTAAGGAAAGTCTCGATCGGATAAGACGGAGAGGAATTCTTGTCCGACGGCTCCAGTAACGCCAACGACGGCGAGAGAAGGCGCAGATTCTTGGAGAGACATTTTGACCCTTGACGCGAAATGTCTGGGTTTAGCTCTGAGAGAAAGGCGAGAGAGGAAATGGGTTTGTGGGGTTTGATGAGTGAACGTCGCCATTGTTGCCGCCGTGAGGGAGAAGATCCGAGAGATACTTTGGAGGCGGCTGATAGAAATAAAGTTTGGAACTTTTAAGTGTTAGTGGATTACCAACATCTTCAAAAGTCTAAACAGCAGGCTTTTTAAATTTAAGAAACATAAACAGCAGGATGTTTGATATTTGGTCATTCACCAGATTGAGTATATTCACACAACTTTCTCATGTGTTTCATTTCTTCTTTTGGAAATGTAAAGTTGTTGGAAAGTTCTCTGTCAAGGCTTAGGGATCATATTTTGTCATTCATTTCATTTAAGAGATCTTGATTCTGGTTTAGCTTAAGGACATCTATGGCTAACTTTGGAATCTTACAAGTACATCAAGAGGACATTTAAGTTTTTAGAACTTAGTCTGGTCTGTTGATCACTTCCTGAGAGAATAGGTATCAACCATGCGTTTTGCATTCTTCTTACTTATGAGTTATGTGAATAGGAAAAGGTAAGCAAAAGCGATCACTCAATCACCAGATTGAATATATTCGCACACAACTTTCTCATGTTTTAATTGCTTCTTTTGGAAATTCAAAAGCCATAACAGAAGTTTTGTTCTAACCATTATAGAATAAATTATTAAAGCAGTACGAAAATATATACTAATAGGCAAATAGATTAAAGCAGGGTTTAGGGTTTTCAGATTAATGCTTTCAAAAATAAAGAGTTAAACATTATTGTTTGTTAGAGTGACTGGAGCAGCCTGAGGAAGAAGAACATCTTGGATTAATGTGAGCTTAGCTCGGCCACCGTACTCTTCTGGCAAAGACTCTACACCGATCTCCTCCTCGAATTTTCTCTGTTCTTCTCCATCCGTTACTATCAAAATCTATACAACAACAAAACCATAATTAATGTGCTTCATTGCTTAAGAATCACTAGAGATAGATACATCTAGAGAAGATTAAAGATCAAACCTTTTCCTTAGTTGCTTTCTCTAGAAAACGGCAGACGAATTTCCAAACGGTCAAGAAGAATCCGGGCATATGCAAGATGTAGCATTTTGCAAGGCGTTCCGGGTAGTAAGACTGGAGAAACATCTTTCATTTTTAAAAGATGGGACTTTTTTTGTGTAATCTACATTGTTTCAGAAAGAGGGGGATATAGATGCTTACTTGTAAGAATTGAAAGCCGGTGATCAATCCACGAGCATCAAGGTTCTTGTATGTAATGTTTGCCAGATCAATAACGGCTACTAACTTCTCACCTCCAACTTCTTTGCCATTGATGCCACTGAAACATATGAACCACAAAAAGCTTGTAACATAACCGACGAACCAGAAAATTACTGAAGTGTTTTGGTTTCAATAATGTTTAAACACCTTGCGATTGTTTTGTCTAGCACATAAACAACGAATTCTGCAACACCAAACACATAAAAGATTAGTTCATAGACACTGACACTAATCTCAAGAATCAACTCAAGGAAATACATAATATGGACTCAAAAAACTTCATGCATTTTGGAGTCAACTGGATCACCTGGATTCAAATGAAACTACTTAATAACAAGAGAACAGGAAAGAAGCTGATCATATTTATGTATACAAAAGCTTATTTGGGGTCACCAAACACAATACTTATCTCCGCAAGGAACAGATTATATCCACTGAAAGTCAAGGTCTTAAAACAAGTGAGAGGTGATTGATTACTTTTGAAATTAGCTGGATCCTTAGAAGGAAAATGCTTAGAGGTTATGACAAGCACCAAAGGGTGTCCGGATTTGGTTGGACCCTGAAGACAGATCTTTCTGAATTCCAATTCATCCTTCACTTCTGACTCTGGAATGAATCCAGTTGGAGGAACCATGGAGGCTCTCCACTTTTGCCAATCTACAAACATCTTTGCTGCCTTGTCTGGGTCCATCGACCTTGCCACCAAGAACCTCATCAATGTTGGTTTCTCATACCCCTTTCAGAGGAAACAACAAAAAAAAACCATGGATCAGATTATCTGATTATGAATGTGTTTTACTAAACTGTCTCTACTGTTAGGGTTTCTGATGGGAGAATCAAAGCTGATCAGACTAACCATTATGATGAGAATGAGACAAGAGTTTTTAACAGTGTAGCTCATAAAAACCCATCAAAATCAAATGACAGATTTTTTTTCTCATTTTCTAACGAGACATTGACAGTGAAACGCATGAACTAAAGAACCAAACGGCCAAAAGATACAAACTTTTGTACACTATAGCGTCGAATCGGATTACCTCAATGGAAGAAGAGAGTTTCTCGACCGATTTTCTCAACTGGGTCAAGGCAAGTTCTTGGCTTTCCTCCATGATCTTTTGGCTCTCATATCCTCAAAACTCACAGAGATATAAAGAGCTAGAGAAAAAGAGGAGCCTTTGTGGTCCGTACAGACGCACGATAATGTTAGTTGAAAAAGTAAAGAGCTTTGATGTTGACAGAGACCCAGAAGCCACAGGAAGATAAAAACCAGAAACAGACCAAGTATTGGGCACTTGTCTCTACGGTAAGTGGATCGAAGCCTTTCCCCAATTCGCTGCAATAAATGAGCAAGCTGGAAGTTGAAAATCTCTCTCTCCCTCTCTTTGACTTTTATTTTTACTACTTTGACGATTTAAGCACTACACACAGCTGTGATTATTTCGTAACTTTTACTTCTAAATCCCAAATCTTAAGGATTACTAATACTTTGTCAAAAGTAAGTAAATATCGATCTATGAACGTGTTTAACGTGAGCGTGACACGTGTCAAAGTGATAACTCATTAGATTTTGACACGTGTTATCCTTAATTTAGATTGTGACACGTGTCTCTTCCTGGTAATTGTAATTTTCTATATAAAATAAATAATTAATTAAAATTTTTGTCAGTTTAAGCAAAAATGTCAATAAGAGAAATTTTAGTAATTATAGATATATAATAAATAATTAATTAAAAATTTTGTCAGTTTAAGTAAAAATGTCAATAGCATAAATTTTAGTAATTTTGAACTTTTTGGTAATGGTAATTTTCTATATCAAAATGTAGAATAAATAATCAGTAAAGATTTTTGTCAGTTTAAGTAAAAATGTAAATAGCAGAAAAATAAAAATAATAGAAAAGACAATTTATTGTTAGTGTATCAAAAGACAATTCTCAGTTTTATCAAAATATTTAATATTTAATATTTAATATTTTACATCATAATTATGTTAATTTTTCAAATTAATACTGTAGTAGTTTGGTTATAAATACCAAAATATAGATTCTTAACAAATGATCTTCTCATTCATTTTTTAGTTTTTGTTATTCATCATATTAAATCAGAAAAATAAATTCAGGAGTTCTTCTTACCCTAGATCAATTAAACATAAATCGTGTTTATCGTCGTACTATAGTACGCTTGCTTAGAAAATGGAAAGCAAGAAATATCAAAGCAAATAATATATTCATGGGAATAGAGTTATTATTGGCTGATGAAAATGTAATAATTTGTTTTAACAAATCTTATTATATTTTTAATAGATGTTTTATATTAGTATTTAATGTATTTTATTAAAATATGGTTTGTTAAAAGTCTTTATATTAGTGTTTAGTGTTTAATTTACTTGATTTTTGTCGAAAATATTTATTTAATTTTAAATTTATATGATTATTTACAGAAAATACAAATCAAGGTTTTGTACATTATTATCTTCTTAAAATATTTGGCGATAAATATATTTATAAAATATATTTTTTGATATAATATATTTTTTTATAAATATAAATAAAATATAATATAATATTATTTTCCGGGTATGAAACTAGATTACTAATAAATAAGGATTATACGTGTCTTTTGATCTATTTTTAAATGATCCATATCAAGCAGGCTCGTTAGTTAAACCACCATTGCATTAAAAACACGGGGACTTGAGTTAAAGTTTCCTTTGTATAATTGAGACGTGTCTACTTATCGAGTCCTATGCCACTAAACAAACCCAAAAAAATCTTTTGATTTGCAGTATTATTTAACTGTATATAACAAACAAGCGTCTGTATGTATGGCTTCTGTTAACGGGTATATACTTTAGCTGTTCGCTCAGAATTAAGTATTGGAAATTTAGTTCTAACGACTATTATTGTTCGTGACAGAAGAAAAGTCCTTATGGTTGTTGACAAGTTAGTTCTATCTTAATGAGAGATATAAATTGGATCCGAATAGTGGCACTAGAGGAGACCAGTAGAATACAAACCGCCGGTAAATTTTTCCATATCTAATCATTACTTTCATCCTTTTGTCTTAATGTAAAAAAGCGTGTGACTTCTCAAATATGTCTCAACTGTTCTAAAACAGTATTCATGAATCGAAGATACACACCAAAAAGTGGGAAAGTTGTGATAGAAATTAGCAACCAAAGAAAACATGAGTAATCGCGTGTGTGTTGGTGTGGATTGGAAGATAGAACTCCCAACATATCAATTATAATGCAGTACCCACACGAACAAAGAAATTAACAATATAAAGAATATTTCTTAGCAAACCCCCTTACTTCCAAGCCACAGCATCGATGTCGTCTCTAGCTTGTTTGTAAAGTTCGAGTCGTTTGGCTAAGGTTCCTCTTCGTTCCATCAGCTGTGGGTCTTCGTCCAACATCGCACCCAGCTTCTCCTTCTGCACCATTATTGATTAACATTATTCTCTATTTGAGAATTTCCTCTCAAGCAACCAAAAAAGGAGTAATAATAATAGTATACCTCTTTCCTGCCTACTTGAGCATAGAAGAAGTTGAGGAGCGATCTCTTAGCTTCTCTAACTTGACAGTAAACAACCGCTTTGGGAAGAGAGTTTCTCAATGTGTCGCAGACCATGTTTATGTATGCACTCACGTTGGATCCTGAGTTATTCAAAGTCAACAAACCAACACTTGATATGTCTCATTCATAGTGAGTGAAGCAATAGACACGTACCTATCTTTCTGAAGTGATTATCGGAGTAGGGGTCTGCGTTTGGTGCTGGGGCATTCCTTGGGTTTGGTTTCTCTTTCTCGGGTTCAAGGTGAAGTTTCCTGAAGAACTCAACCGTGAGGTAGCTGGATTCCATATCCACCAGACGCAGAACCGTTTTCCTGCTTTCGTCTCTGAATCTTTCAAGAGCTTCATTTGCAGCAGCTGCTATATCACTAGCTAGAGTCGGGAATCGCTTTAGTTCCTGATAAAAATAACAATGGCATTTTAGGATTGAAACAGAATATAAAGAGCTAGGAGGAGTTCTCATAACCAAAGGCCTCTTTTCAGTTCTCACCTCTGTTTCTGAAATTGACTTTCTGACCAGCTCCTTCAATACGTAATGCACCTAGGAAATATCAAACAGTAATCATGAATCTAGTCAATTTAATGAAAATGAAATCTCAAAAAGAATGTAATCTAACAAATGTTGGAAGCATACTGCATCGACAGTGGCTTCAGCTGGTCCTTTGAAATAGCTTATGGATCCATCAATGAGCCTTCTGTATCCTTGTTCAGGAGCAATAAGATGTGGCTGATAACCATCTGCTTCTGAAACAACCTTCTGAACATTTTTGGTAGAGAGATGTCGATCAAAGGGAAGTTTCTTTAAGGCTGCTGGTAATTGATGGTCGAAAACTCCATAAATCCGGTCTCCACCAGGTCGTCTGTTACAAACAACGTGATAAATGTAATAAGACCAACTTTACCAGACTTACATTGTGAAATTATGTGAAGCATTTTCTGGCAAACATTTATGAAGTCATTGTTGTAAGAACTTTACTAAAACTGCACATCCTTAGTCTGGAAACTGACTAGAAGATAAACAAAGTAAAAACTCATTATAGGGCAGCATAGGAACGCCACTATCTTTTAGAAACATTCATAGACTCCAAATTGATCATCACAATCACAATATAATAGTACACCGACAACAATTTATAAGCTATACGAATAAGAAGCAGAATAACTACATCACTTACCCTCCATCCAAGTGTTCCTTAAAGACACGATCAAATGCCCGACAGAGTTCCAAAATTGTGTAAAGTTGGGCCTGGAATCATATATATAGTGAGTGACTATCCGTACGATTATGATGCAACTCTAAATACCGATTAGATAACAGTTTAAAATCTTACTCCTGAATCTACTGCAATGGGTCTCCCAATCCTATCCAGCTCTGCATTAATCTCATCGATGCTTTTGTTGATTAAAGCAACAATACTGGGTATTTTCTGCCTGATAACAGTCTCTAAGTGCTGATAGAGGAAAACAAAGATGGAAGAATGTCAAAGCTATGCAAGCTTTAATTTAAATGAGATCTGTGCGAGTAAATCCTAAGGGTACCTGAGACAAGAGTTTTGCTAGATATTCTGATCCCATTCTACTGGCTAAGTGTCCGTATTCAGGGCTTGTTTCAAAATATTCACGTTCCTTCCTACGTGCAGCAATCATATCGACCCTCTTATTGATATCAGCCTGTGAACGATTCACAATTCCGACCCAGGGATGTTGCAAACGGTATGACCTGCCCTCAAGAACCTTCATCAAATAGGTAAGAGGAGGTGTCAAAGTAAATTAAGCAAGTAACTGAATTAGTTGAGACCCCAAGGTGCAGAAATCAAGAAAGACCCTTACATCTAGACAATCTGTTCCTTTATCCATGATATCAAGCTTGGTTGCAACTCCAAAAGTTCTTTCGCCTACAGAAATATATAAGAAGGTTAAAAAAATGTTGTGGAGTGTAAAAAGTCACTACTTATCAGTTACTAGGAAACAACATCTAGGTCGTACCTGTAGGATCAACTTCTCTGGCAAGTTTTATAGCGTCTGAGGTAGCAATATCTTGATTAGCTGGAGAAATAGCCAATATGATGCAATTTGGCTGCAGTTAAAACAATTCATAGGATAAGCTTCTAGAGTTAACATTATAGTGAGCGATGATGATCAAATGCATTCTACGGTTCAACTTGGTTGGGATAATGAAAAAATTGCCGAAACCTTCTAAGCAATAGCTTAGAGTAAAACTGACCTTCTCAACATAAGAGCGGACCATATTTTCAATGTCTTGTACGATACTATCTGGTTGTCCCTCTACAAGAGTAACAGTCATGTCAGTGAATAGTTTGAGCACAAGCTACTGGATAAAAGAACCAAGGATATGGCATATCAAACTCTTACCTACAGCAACCTTCGTCAAACCCGGAAGATCTATGAGCGTCAGATTGACAACTGTAGAGAAAAGTGTAAAGTGAGAAATCAAAGTCACATGAAAGAGGTCAGCAAAATTGGAATCTTTAAACCTAATCCTACTCAGTTGACTCATTACTGCTGGTGTCAACAATATAGGAAATTTACTAAGTATTTACAATTGGGATGCATTACAAGAAATGTGGTCTTAAGCACAAACCATTAGGAGAATATATGCTCAGCTGGATTGGAATGTTTGAGATTTGTTTTGACTTCCCAGTAATACGATCAGTTTCATCCTCAATTTCCTTCCGCACAGCAGCTGGAAAGAGAAGAATACTTATTAGCCCAACTTGCCTTGGAGGATTTCATTATTTCCAGCAAATAGCATCATATTAGATATTTCATTAACAATTAGACTGCCCCATGAAAGATTCAATCAAACCTACCAAAATCAGCAAACCTCTTCTTAGGAGCATGAAGAAACTCAGCGTACTCGGTTGTCCCTTCTTCGGTCTTATGAAGTTGCAACACCAATGGTCTCCTTGTAACGATACCTGATTAATCAAAAGGTATCAATTTAGATGGGCACTTCAAGACGATATTGGAAAAGAACAATATATGATCAATCAACACACAGACTGAAAACGATTTAAGAGAATCAACATCAATGAAACACTACTCACAAGGCACAGTAATGAGGAGCTAGTGTATAGGTTCTTCGAGGTACTCAAAATGTTCATGTAATGCTTCCGAGATCACATAGTTTCGCTAAATTTTTTTAATCGAAGCAACTAAGAGCAAAAAAATTTCCGAAAACCTAGTTTCAATTCCAAACATCGGACGCCAGAAAAAATATGCTTAACGAAAGGTAAAATTACCAGATCCACGAGGCAGAAAATCTCTTCCCACAACACTTTCTAGAACTGAAGATTTTCCGGAACTCTGATCCAAAAACAACAAAACAAAATAATAAATCAGAAACGTAGAGATTAAAGAGGCGAGAAGTGAGATCGGATCATAAGATACAAATGTGTATGTTTCATAGAAAGAGATCAAACCTGGCCACCAACGACAGCGACGGTTGGGAGAGCTTCCCAAAGCGACATTCCTTCACCGCCATGATCTCCGAGGACAGTACAAGCCCTCTGGATTTTGTTAATCAGACCTATCAAACTTTTCATCGTTGCCATTTTTCCTGGAACGTATCACAGATCCAGATAATCTCTCACCGACGCCCAGATCTAGATCTAACGAAAAATACAATACGATTTATCGGATGGTGGATTCGAAATGTCCGGTGAGTTTTACTCTCTCTCGCGGCGGTAGGAGAGATTGATGAATCTGGGAAAAAAAGAGGAAAGAACCCAATGGAGCAGAGAACGGTAATGGGGAATACAATTTCAAAACCACAAAGTAGGACTACTCTTTCAAATATAGAATACTTTGGGCCAAAAGTGAAAATATTAATTATTATTAATTAGTCCCACGTCGCGATACGCGTACCGGTCACTGATACGGAGCCGGTTAAATTCATATGGTTATGTACGTTTAGTACTTAGTGATCATTATTAAATTAACTCTGTACTCTCTTTTTCAAATTTTGTTTAACATTTTTGGGTTTGATAAATTCTTTATAACAAAAATAAAAAAATTAAGCTACCAAATATTCGATCGAAAAATGAGTAAAACCGAGTTAGGTTAACAATAATATTAACTAAAGGGATAGAGAGTGACACACACGAAACAATCACACAGTAAAAGCTTAAAATGTTACATAAACCAAAACCCTACCTCTCCTACTATACATAACACTTTATCATCCACACACAAATTAACGTCAAAGAGCTTACTTTAACATACAGACAAAAACATAAGAAAGGCTGAAGTAATAAAAAAAGGTTGCATTGTATCACGATTTAAAAACACCAAGAGGAGCTTTTCTTCTTCTTCTTGAGAGCTTTCTACTCCTACGTCATCTTTTTTAGCCTTGCTAATACAATGAGCTTAAAATAAACCACGAATTCATGACAAATTTTACTTTGACATCAAGAATCGAGAATTTTTGTACCTATATTTAGGATAGTAGAGCCAAAAATAACATCCTTATAGACGTGAGGAATTCGTCGGGAAAAGTGTTTGTCGTGAATATCGAAACAGCCAACGGATTACCGACAAATTTTAATTTCCGATGCTAGGCATCCTACGACATTCATTTTTCGAAAATCCGCGAAATGACCATTTCCAACGAAAACAGCCGTCTAAAATAACATGGTTTTTGTAGTGTTTAATCATATATTTTAATCTCAGATCTGTAAAATTTGTGAAGAAACCATTAATAGAGAAACATACACCGAGTAAGAGGAGGACGATTACTTTGGTAGTGGTTTTCTCGCTAGTGTCCTTGTACATGGCAATAACCCTAACCCTAGACTGTGACACAAGATATTTTTCAGTTTTATAGATCTTCAAAAGCTCATTTCTCGATTTGCCTATTCATATTGGACCTGTGATTTTACCCTAACTTATTTGCTTTGGTTTATATTTTCGTTTACCAACTTGGTCTAAAAATTTTTGTTGTAACAAAACAAAAGTCCTGCGAATAAAAACCAAACCAAAATTTCATAAATCTAAAATATATTCAGTTTTCGATTTGGGTCGGTTCAATTTTTTTCTGAATCAAATTTTCTAATCAAATTTCCTTAAACCTAAAATAGGAAAAGCATTATTTATAAGTACTCAAATTACATTATAAATTATTATTATACATGAGAAAACACCAAGCATAATCTTTCTTTGTATAGCTTAACCTTATAAGAAGAGTCAACACTAGGAGTGATTATAAGTTTAAATAACCCAATCTTTATTAAGTAACACCGAAAGATAAATTACTAACTCAATTTAAATTATTATTTTTTAATTTCAAAGACTTAGCGAGAAAGGGAAACCGGTCGATGCTAACCAGCCTCCACCACCAATAAACTGACCAGCCGTATATTGCTGAGCTTCTGTAACACTTGTAATTACCTTAAAGCCCTTCCACTTCACTCTATTTGCAGTTCCTGCCCCTCCTCCTCTATTCAAATACTCTCTATAAGTCAGAGTGTCCAACGCAAAACTCCCGCTCCACTCAAGCCAACCTGCCGGTCGGATCACGTCGGATATATCCGATTGCATTATCACCGTCCGTGAATATTCCTTCCAAGGACGACCAAGATACGTCGGAAACGTTCCTTTCACTGCCAAAAGATCTGACGTGCCACCAATCCGACAATTCTGGATCACAATCCCCGTGTTTTGATTCGGATCGGACCGTCCTTGAGCCGTAACCATGTTTTTCTGGCCGGAATTTGGCCGGCGTGCGTTTATATCACAGTCTTGTAACACAGCGGCTGCGTTCCCGAAGATGAAATCGACGGTTCCGGTAATGTGACATTTCACAAAGAATTGACGGTTTGAGTGGACATAGAGTGTGTCTTGATAAGCTAACATGTCGCAATTGTAGAAAGCGGATAAATCCGACCCGACTCGGAGAGCCACCGCTTGATGCTTCGACGGACCCGCCGTGTTTTGGAATGTGATGTCACGCGCTAGGAACCCCTCGCCGACGGCAGCTACAGTCAATAAAAAAACAAATTTTATTTAACCGTGAAATTAGTTACAATGGTGTCTACGTCATCATTTACTAGTGAAACGTTACACATGCGTCATCATTATATCATATTATATTATATTATATTTGTCCTTACGAACAAATGCCTCCTGTACAAAAGTCATGGCACTATATCGCAGTACGTAATATATATTTAAAATTCATTTGCTTTATTTATTTAAGTTTTTGCAATTTAAAATCATTAAATATCCTTTAATTTTTCAAAATTCTTTTTTTTTTTTAAATCAAAGAAGAATTGTATTTACTTACCAACAGTAGCGGAGTGGAAAGTGGTGCTTCCGTCGACGACATTTCTACTTCCGGTGATAATAGTTTTGCCTCGACCATCTCCCAAAAACATTATATTCTTCTTCTTCTTCGTCACTTCCACATTCTCTCTATAAACTCCTGCCTTTATATGTATCACAAACCTCTTGTTACTCTTCTCTGGCGCCGCCGCTACAGCCGCCGCTACCGTCGTAAAGTCACCGCTTCCGTCAGCTGCCACCGTAGCGTCTGCTTTGACCGTTGACCCTTGAAGAAGCCTTCTGTCTCCAACGGATAACCAATGTGGCCATCCTTGGGCGTCTAAGTCGCCGGTAAACTCCTTGAGCTTGCGGTTGGTGGAGGTGGAAGACTTATTTCTTAGCTCGAAGTTGGCTATGTCGGTTTCTGTCATGTTCTTGATCATTGCTAATGCGTTGCTACACATGTGTTCCACGTGTACCTGTTTTTATTACCATTCAATGATCAAGCTGTTACATAGTATATTTTAATTTTTTTCCGAGTAAAACAAATGTTTTGGGTAGTATATAAAGAGTAAAACAAATTTTATTATGCTCTTCATAAATACATTAAATAAATTTCTTTTTCTAATTAATAAACTGAAATAATAACGATTAAAAAGATATTTAGTACTATTAAAAACTGTATTGAAAATACAAAATAACATTATTTGTGAAATAAAAATAAAACCTTAAAACAATTGTAAAAGGAAGGGAGTAGTTTATAATTGTCACTTTAAATCTAAACTTTTGAAAGAGTAAATATTTACGTACCTGACCCTTCAATAACGCCTTACGAACTTTCTTATCAGCGTTTTCGTAAGAGAAACCATCAAGGCAAGTTCCTTGGTTAGTAATGGCTGAGCTGATTAGTGTTTTGAGATCATCGGAATGTTTCCTCAGAGATTTTTGCTTAGGATATTGATGAAGATCCTCCACCACCACGTGGAGCTCATCTAATGTCTCGTCGATTGTCTCCAAACAATCATGAAGCGCCGTTACCTCACGCGCCGTCAAGCCTTTCCTCTTTGTGATCAACTTCTTGACGGCGAAGTAGTTGTGTTTCACGGCTTTGGTTGTTAGGTTAAGTGACGCTTCGATAACGTCTTTCTGTGACGTCAGCTCTTTTCCTCCGGTGGATGCCACGGCGGAGAAACATAGTTCCGGGTAAAGAGTTGAGCTGCAAACCGATTTTAGAACGGCGTGTGACGTCGAAGATAGAGTTGTGAATTTTTGGTTTTTGTTTTGGTTTGATTTTGTGGCGGCGATTCCAACTACGGTGGCGAATAACAGCAAGGCTATTGCGGCGGAGGAGAGAATGAGTTTCTTGTTGTTCTTGAAATCTGAAAATTTGGATATAAAATCTTTGACTGGTGCCATTATAATTTTCAACAATGTTGTTTGTGAGGACATAGAAGATGGTGGAGTAGGGTTTATATTGTTGAGTTTTAAGATGAAAAAAACTATATAATTTTCTTAAAGTAATATATTTTTGTCTTTGTAATTTTTTACTTGCTTGGCTGTATCTGTATGTATTTGATTATTTGAGTGGTACATTTTGAAACTTTCTTAGGCCCACTTTTTGATATCATATATACTTTAATAAAAAATAATAAATATCATTAAGGAATGAAATAGTTTAGGCTTTACAAAGTGAAACCTATAGATTTGCGACCTTGCCAAAAAAGAAAAAATATAAATAATGATCTCTTTATAATATTTGTAAATTATTTTGATCACATTTATTATATTAGTCAGATAACGTCCAAGATGATTTGGAATGTAATATTCTTGATTTGTATGAACATGCGTTATTTTGATTTCCAAGGAGGAAGAAGCGACCACTTTCATCCACGTTGAGACTCAAAAGTCATAAACATGAGACAACATAATAAAATTAATATAAATAAAAAAAAATATATATATATATATAATATTTCAATGAAACTTTTAGGAGTTTTTGAAACTTTGAATCATATCGAAATGTAATATCGAAAACTGTCTATCGTGTTAATACGTTTTGGTATCATCACGAATAAATGATGCTTTTTTCTTTCTTAACTCTAAATTAATTTATAACTATAGAATTAATGTTTTTGTTTTTCAGCAACTATAACTTCAAAACATATTCCTTCATCACATGCTATTCCCGAAATTTACGCTAGGAAACATATATTCCCTCTCTTTCAAAATATAAAAGGTTAAAAAAAACACGCATATTAAGAAATTTAATTTTACAAATTTTTTAATTGTAAAAACATAATTTATTACAAGAATACTAATAGTCACTTCAACTTTTAGAAAAAAAATGTAGAAAAAATGCTCAATTTTCAAATTTAGCCAAAATAATACGCAGACTTTTTCGTGCCTCGTTTAAAGCCTGAACTATTTAGAATTGTCATAAAAATGTCAAACTTTGTAATTTTTTTCCGATTTGGACACGCCGTTTACTCGCGTTTAACGCCGTTACAGGTCGTTTCTTTTTTCTGTTTTCTCCTCCGTTTGCCATAAAATTTTGCGTTTTGATATGTTAATATTTAAATGAAAAATCCCAAATTGAAAAGTTAAAAACCCTAAATCCCTAAATCGAACAAATCCTCTCTCTAAATCGATTTGATCCCCAAATTGCCGAACCCAAATTGAAAAACCCTAATTGATTCCTAATCTCGGAATGGGGAAGAGGAAGAAGAAGACTAATTGGTCGCCCCGTAAACGGAGGAAGTCGAAGCCCTTAGATCCGCTTGGGAATCCTAGCGGTAGTGACCCGACTCCACTCTCGATTGTTGATCCTGTCCTCTTACTAGAGTATACGCCGGTTGAAGCTGCTGAAGCCATCGCCATTGATGGGGATAGAGCAGTCGCGAACGAAAAAGCGACCACTGAACCTGATGAAGAAGTTGCGGCTGAGGCAATCGGGAATGAAGCAGTAGCCGATGAATGGCTACCCGGGGATGAAGAATATGGGGCAGACCACTACGTCGAGCCTGTAAATAGAGATGATTACGAGGTAAATGATGATTGTGATTTAGGTATTGATGAAGAAATTTGTGAAGATATTGGAGAACAATTTGGGGATAATGGGAAATAAACTGAAGGCGATGAAGACTTGACTGATGCAGACAGTGGTGATGAGGCTTGGAATGATCAGAAGATTCCTGATCTTTTGTCGTCATTTGATGATGAGAGTGAAGATGGAGATGGTACAGACAATCAAGTAGGAGAAGATGAGGACACGTTTTTGAAGTTGGGTAAGTGCTTTAACACGAAGGATGAGTTCAAGATTGATGTGCTTAGGTACTCACTAAAGACTAGATATGATATCAAGTTGTATCGGTCTCAGGAGACGAAGATCGGTGCTATGTGTTCAGACAAAGAAGGAAAATGTATGTGGAAATGTTATGCTTCATATGATAAGAAGAAGCAGAAGATGCAGATAAAGATATATGTGAATGAGCATATTTGTGTTAGGTCGGGTTATTCAAGTTTACTAAAACAAGGAATAATAGCTTGGTTATTTGCGGAAAGGCTGAGAAAGGATCCAAAGATAACAAAGCAAGAGATGGTAGCTGAGATTAAGAGAGAATACAACTTGGTGGTAACTGAAGATCAATGTTCGAAAGCAAAATCACAGCTTGCGAGGCAGAGGAGACAGAGTCATGAAGATCACTTTGCACGTGTATGGGATTACCAAGCAGAAGTCCTACAATCTAATCCAGACTCTACATTTGAAATTGAAACAATACCAGGGCCGAGTATTGGGAGCAAGCAAATGTTTTATAGATTATACACGTGTTTCAAATCACAGAAAGAATCTTGGAAAAACACATGCAGGCCTATCATAGGTATTGATGGTGCTTTCCTTAAATGGGACATTAAGGGACACCTTCTAGCTGCAGTTGGGAGAGATGGAGACAATCGGATCATTCCAATTGCATGGGCTGTAGTTGAGATCGAGAATGATGATAACTGGGATTGGTTTGTGAGATATTTGGCAGTAAGCTTGGGACTTGCATATGGTACAGACATGGCAGTTATCTCGGACAAACAGAAGGTTAGTAGTATTTCTAATAAATCTGGACAATCATTAGTAAAAGCTGTCCACAATATACTACCTCAGGCTGAACATCGTCAATGTGCTAGACACATTATGGATAATTAGAAGAGAGATAGTCATGACATGGAGCTACAAAGGCTGTTTTGGCAGATTGCACGGAGTTACACACAAGGTGAATTTGCTAAAAATATGGAAGCCTTGCGGAAGTACAATCCCAATTCGTATGCAACTTTGTTAGTCACAAATCCTGCAACTTGGTCTAGAGCTTATTTCAGGATTGCGAGGAGAATATGTTGCAATGATATATTGAATAATCTTTGTGAGTCATTCAACAAAACCATTCGGCAAGCAAGAAGAAAACCACTACTGGAGTTGCTAGAAGAAATTAAGAGGCAAGCTATGGTTAGGAATGCAAAGAGATATATCGTGGCTGAGAGATTGCAGACAAGATTCACACCAAGAGCACACAAAGAGATAGAAGCAATGATTGCAGGCTCACAGTTTTGTAAAAGATACTTGTCAAGAAACGATCTGCATGAAATTGATCATGAAGGTATTTCATATCGGGTGGATATGATTGAAAGAACATGTGGTTGTAAGAAGTAGCAGATGACAGGTATACCTTGTATCCATGCTGCATGTGTTATAATTGGTTTGAAGCAAAAAGTTGAGGATTATGTTGTCAACTACTACACCACTGCAACATGGAGGCTCACTTATGCAGATGGTATTGCACCAGTTCAAGGTGCGTTGTTATGGCCTAGATTGAACAGATTAGGAGTTTTACCACCGGGATGGAGAAAAGGCAGGCAGGGTAGGCCAAGCAACTATGCAAGAAGGAAAGGCAGAAATGAGAAAGCTTCACAGACCAAATTATCACGCATTGATAGAGTGATGACTTGCTCCAACTGTAAGCAAGATGGTCACAACAAGGCAACTTGCAAAAATGCAACAGTAGAGAGTCAACTAAAACGATCAAGAGGTAGACCAAGGAAAGAACAGGTTAGTTTTTAGATTTTATATTGATGTTAGTTTCAATTGATATAGTACTAAGCATATTGTTTTTTCTTGCATAAGGAACCAAAAGGAGTGTTGTTTGGCCAAGGACAAGCATCGGGACAACCCTCATTGAGTCAAGCTTTGGGATAAGCCTCACAAGGACAAGGATCACAAAGACAAAGATCACAAAGACAAGCCTCACAAGGACAAGCCTCACAAGGACAAGCCTCAGAAGGTCAAGCATCACAAGGAGATGGGTTGGGCATCATGGTTTACATAGTTTGTTTTCTGTTTTGTGAACATCATGGTTTACTATGTAATGGATGTTTGGATGTTTTCTTTTATGTTTGGATGTTTGGATGTTATGACTATTTTTAGGTTTGTATGCTACGACTATTTTTAGGTTTGTGACCATGGATTTTATGTTATGGATGTAATGGATTTTATGTTTGGATGTTATTTACTATTTTCAGGTTTGTGACAATTTACAGGTTTAAATGAAAGTCATATTCTGTCTTGATATTGCAACAATTTTAACCAAATTTTATAACATAAACAACTAATTTCAGTCTCACATTAATCTTTCAAATGTCATGACACAAACACAACACAAACTACAATTACAATACTCATACTTACATTCAATACTCTCTTTAACTAATTTGACTTCAGATTTGAGACAACACCATATCCAATAGCAAATGTCATCAAGGACAGCCAAACAAGACCAAATTTGTTCCACCATTTTAGCTTCTCAATTTCCATTTTGCTCTCTTCACCTTCTTCCTTCAATTGTTGAATCAGCATTTTAACTACTTCAAACTCATATCGCCCATTTCTTATCTCCTCCACCACAACATCCTCAACCCACTTGAAGGTATGATTCTTTCACAAAAAAAAAAAAAAATACGGTTTGGATGATCCTTTTGTCGGATAAAAAAAATACAGAATGGGTAAAGTGAATCAAAACTAACTTACATCTCTTTTGTCCGATCGAAGTGTGACATCTCTTTTACTTATGCAACGAAAGAAGGGCCGACCTGGATTGTCTTGGGTTTTCGAAGTGAACAATGAAACTTCCAATCCACACACACACTTTGAAGGAATCCCACACTCAGAACTCGAGCTGAATGAACTCATTAAAATCGATTTGGTGTTTAAGAAGAATCTGAAATTATTTCGAAACCTAGAAACTGAAATTGGGGCTTTTCTCTGGTTTTGGGGGTATTTAAAAACGTTTTACAGCAAACGGAGGAGAGAACGGAAAAGAGAAACGATATGTAATGGCGTTAAACGCGAGTAAACGGCGTACCCGAATCGGAAAAAAATACAAAGTTTGACATTTTTATGACAACCCTAAATAGTTCAGTCTTTAAACGGAGCACGAAAAAGTCTGCGCATTATTTTGGTCAAATTTGAAAGTTGGGTATTTTTTCTACATTTTTCCCCAACTTTTAGTATTTTGAAACAAAAATAAATCTCTAAAACTCTCTATATTTTGAAACAGAAAGAGTATTATCTTAGATGTAACTAGAAACGACAAATATTCTTTAATAGGTGTTTTAATATAAAATATATCATTTTGATTTTGTGACTATATGTTGATTATAGTTACAGACTAATAATAGTATAGTACAAAAAATGAAAAAAAAATAGTACATAATATGAAATTTCTTGATTTTCCATTCCAGTATTACATTTTCCTAAGTAACAATGTTAATTTTGTTTAATTATATTGTCGTTATTTTCCTTTTGTCAAAAATTCAAAATACATATCATCTTGCTTTAGATAAACAATTACAGAAAATTTCATATCTTAAAAAATAAAAAAGCGGTAGGTGTTAATAAACTTTGAAAGTAATTAAGTGGCATGAAACATTGGATTGATTTGAAAGTTAGTACTTCTTGGCTAACATATAAGGCTAAAACATCTTTTTTATAACGACAAACATATTTTCTAGTTGTCAACGTAATAACAAAAAATCTCTTATAAAAAAGCACGTATCGAATAAAGAGTTAATGTTGACAAAAAAAAAATCAAACAAAAGTGATTATAATTATAGCTCCTGGCGTCTACTAGGCTGCAGGACTGCTGTCACGGGATCCATCTTCTTATTGGTAGAATCGGAATCTTTGTGTTGTTCGGATTTTGAGAGATTTTGTTTAATCGTGGTTTCTTCATTATTAATACACAAACATGTTTTCTTTTAAAATTTTTGTTGAACGAAGCACAAAGATGTTTTATAAATTTCATAATACAGGACCCTATACTTTTCCTACAACATTCCCTGTATATTATTTTTTTTTTTTGATATTTTCCGTGTCTTGTACTTTACTAACTGTAAGACTAAAGAGTAACAAAATCATTTAACAAGAGACATTTGGCCATAACACTTTAAAAAAAGTCTCTTTTTGGAAAAATAAGGGGCAAATGATCGAGAAATATCTCTTGTTCTGATTAGACCCGCAGATGTTTGGTAAAATATATAATCTTATCCTTCAAAAATAATCAAAAATTGTTTGATCAACTATTTAGAAAAATGATGAGAAAATAGAAGATAAAAGACTCCAATTCATATTTGATGCTTTGACACATTAAAAAACTATCACACCAGTCACCATAGTCTGTTCTGTTTTAAGAAAATATTTTGTGGAGACAAATAAACGAACCCACGCGTATTAGTAGAAAGAACAAGTATAAATATATTAATAAGAAGAAGAGGATAATCCGATAATCTATCTATATAATGTTGGGGTATTAAGAAAGACCACGTGAGCGTTGCCTGTTGGGCACCCACATTTGGACAACGCCAGAAACGTTCAGCTAAGCCAAAATTCAACTTAATTATTAGAGACGACGACATTTTTTTTTTTTTCTGCTCTGGTCTAATATCTTTTACTTACCATATTTAATGTAAAATTATATAGGTGGTTGTTATTTATTTCAGTCATACAAACTGTATAATTATATAGATAATTAGTAAACTTTGTGGCTGTTGGATCATGATCGATCGAAAATTAAAATTCTGATATGCACTGTGAATTCTTATAAACTTGTTTTTGTTAATTGATTATTATTAACTTGAATCGATGGTTAGTCAAGAATATTTTTTTTTCTCCTGCATGTAATTCTTTCTTTGATTGTTAATTATAGAGTTATAATAAATTAAAACGTTGTGCTTCCGTTACTTTGATAAATAATCAATTATTTCGCCGAAAGATTATGGGTGGCTGGATGCATTGACAAATTATTCTCGTAATTATTTCCGTAATGTCATGAAATTATTGCAAATTTCAGTTTTTTAAACATTGTTCGTTGTTATAAGGTTGTACGTGGAATTTATAATCGCAAATATCGCCGTAAATCGCGCCTCGTTTATTTCAAAATTCAATTACTCGACAATTTCATCAATGCAAGGTTACGTATATACTTCGAAGTGAGTTTGAGTCTCTATCTCGTTAGTTTTTTGTTGTTCTTTCTTTTTATATAAAGAAAATAAGACAAATTTAAATATCAGTATTATCTTTCAAACAAAATTGACTTATTTGAAAAACAATAAGATTATTATTTTGTGAATATAGATGTCAAATTATAATTTAAAAAACAGAAGAAGAAATTGCTATTGAATTAAGAAGGAATCATTTTTTTCACCTCGGATTTTTTAGAAAAATGTTCGTCCTATTCTTCATTCTTTAGATAAAAAGAAAATCACTAAATATATACCGTATATTATATATAAATTATTGCTTTAACACATTATATATATATATATTATATTTAGTTATACAAATATAACTAAATAAATTGTGATGACTTATTCAAATTTATTAGTTTTGGTAAACATTGAAAATGTTAAACAATTTTTTAATACATAAATATAACTCTAGAAAATATTGTTTGTGCAAAGCTATGTTGCATGAAATCAGACGGGGATATAAAGAAACAATTTTTATAACAAAAAATTAGGATATGGATATGTGTCGGAAGTGCTATATATATAGGGGTGTCAAAATGGATAAAATTTCATGGGTCGATCCGATCCGAACCGATTCATTAACCATAATGGTTTTACTATTTGGATCCTAATTAATTGATGGGTCAAATGAGTTATGGGTTATATGAGTTGGGTTGTAATGGTTTGTGGTTAAACCATTTATCCATTAAATTATCATACTTAGCATCATCATTATATTTATACTATCTTCATCACACCATCATTGTCATACCATATTTCATCATCAACATATCATCATCATTCATCATCATCATACTAAAATTTTTCCACCAGAAACGCTATTCCGTAAAACACGAGTCCGTATTTTTCCCGCCAAAAACAAGTTTTTATTTTTCCTCCAAAAACACGAGTTCACATTTTCCCGCCAAAAATACGAATCCACATTTTTCCGCCAAAAACAAGTTTTCACAATTTTCCGCCAAAAATACGAGTTTATATTTTTCCCGCCAAAAACACGAATTTACAATTTTCCGCCAAAAATACGATTTCACAATTTTTTCGCCAAAAACATGAGTTCACATTTTTCCCGCCAAAAACACGAGTTCACAGTTTCCCGCCATAACCATGAGCCCGTATTTTTTCCGACAAAAACAAGGTTTCACAATTTTTTCGCCAAAAACACGAGTCCGTATTTCCCGCCAAAAACGTAATTTCATTATTTTTCCGCAAAAAATGTGATTCTAGAATTTTTCCTCCAAAATTACGCCCCCCAAAAAATACGTTTCACAAATTTTTGCCAAAACTCGATTTCATAATTTTTTTTGTCAAAAACTTGATTCCGTAATTTTCCTGCCAAAAACGTGATTTCATAATTTTTCCTCCCAAAACCGTGTATCCATATTTCATGACATTGATGATGATGGCAAAATGATAATATATGATGATAAATTATTAATTATTTATTTTTATATTTATATTATTAAATTATTAATTAATTATTTATTTTATTTTTATGAGTCAGCTCATTAACCATTCAAAGTTCAAACCATCAAATTAATTTGATTTATCGGTCAACTCAACCCATTTAACAAATGAGTTGGGTCAACTCAAAAACCATTTAAGTTTCAACTTATTGAGTTATGAGTTGGTTTGGTTTGATTTACCCATTTTGACATCACTAGCTATATATATAACAATAAACATCATATTATATTTGAAAAATTGTTATACACCGCATTAATCTAATATATAAATGTTAAATAACTCAACTAAAAATAAAGTTTATATGGTTCAAAGTTAAAATTTTATAGTACCATATTTATTCTAGTTTCTCAACTTCATAAAAACAATTTTTACAAACTCTACAATTTCAAGAGAAATATCATTATATTAAAGTCTTAAAAGAATATTTAATTTAATTAATCAAATTAAGCACTTCCAAATCATTATATGATTCAAACAATCTTTTAAAATAATTCTTTATAGATAAAAGATGAAAGTATGCACAAATACCAAATTTTTAATTTAGCTTTGCAGATTTTTATTTAAAAATATCGAAATTAAATTTATAATCAAATTAAGCACTTCCAAATCATTATATTTGCGATATCGCACTTTTAAAATGAAAGTGTAAACTTTCAACTAGTTTCTAAAATGGTTTTTCGAAAGCATTACGCAAGCAAGCTACCAATAGCTTCTGCAACTGAAGCGGGAGACGGATTTTCGACGAATTTTTTATACAATCTAGATAAAATGAAAAGAGTATTAGACTAAATGTTTTGTAGTGTCGAAAAAATTAATACAAATAATTGTAAATCATCAAAGAAATATGGAAGAAGGTCGAAAGAGCCATCCACACTAATATATCCCAGAGAAAATGATTGAACCCAAAGCTGACATTATATGGTGGTTCTCCATTCCAGATACATGTATCAATTATCTGGCACGATATGTATTAATATACGGTTATATATATGGTAGAGAGTTTAGCTTTGTAGGGAGGTTGTGCTAATTAATTGTTGACGTTAAGTTGACAAAAATGTCAAAATTTAATCATTGTGCCTTAAATCGAGGGATTTTATTGTCATTAATCAATCGAGGATCTGAGAGGTCGGCTCTTTTGGAAAACTGATTATCATAAATTCATAATGCTGGCAGTTGGTTGTGGACTTGAGGACTTTGGCACGTCCATTCTTAATTTCTCATCTTGGCTCTGGTAATAACTAATTAATGACACAACGTTTTGGCATGATGATTAGACTTTGCTTGGCTCTTTACTGGACATCATGGGTTCTAATGATCATAGAGTTTTGAGTATCTCTCTTACGGCAAAGGTAGCTCAGGTAATATCCAATGGAACTTGGATTTTGCGTAGAAGCCGTCATCCCATTGTTACATTACTCAAAGGATATCTATCTATCCCTGATGTTAATTCTCATATAAAGAACCAATTTCTCTAGAGAACTACAAGCTCAGCTGCCCCCAACAACCTTCTCTTTCTCCCGTACTTGGAAAAGTCTTTCACTCGATGTCCGGCACACCGGTTCCTTGGTGTAAGACAATCTAATTTTCTGAGAGAATTCCAAAGCACACGTTCATCTTTTGGGTCCTCCTTTGAGATAGATTTCCTACTCGGGCTATATAAAGAAGTTGGGGTTTGCAGTTACCTTCATCTTGTTTGCTTTGCAGCTATGAGATACTTAAAGATACCACTCACTTGTTCTTCGATTGTGACATTGCCAAAGCTGTGTGGAGGTCTCTTTTTGCTTGATCCAACCTATCTCTGCCTACATCTCTTTCTGATATTCGGGTTTGGATAAAAAGGTCCTTCCACAAAATCGCAAGTTGAATGTAATTTTCAAGATAATTCTTCAAGCTTCAATTTATGAATTGTGGAAGGAGAGGAACACTGCTAGACTACACTCATCCATATCCTCTTCACCTACTCGTCTGGTCAGACATATCCAACAAATACTTATAAGCAAACTAGCCGAGGGTATCTGTAACACCCCCATTTCGTAAGTTTTAAAAAAATTTCTTACTATGTGTTATTTTTCGAATACTAATCAGATTCTTACTACACAAGTAGAAGACTTAACAATTTTAACTCAAACCCACACCAATATCGAATTTCAAGTTTAACAATTTAACTCACTTACTAACTAATTTCGATTCAACAAACTCAGACAATTTATTTAAATCAATTAAATAAATTCTAACAATTCAAATTAAACTCCAAAAATTTCTCAAATTAATCTCAGGTATTCTAACTCAAATCATCGTCTAACTCATGCAATCATGCATACGAAATCAACAAAAATACTCAAAACTCAAAAACAACAAGACAATAACCAACCATCCACTCCAACACCTCCATGTCCCTCGAGCTCCTCAATCATCTTGACCTGCATCCATGCGGTGGATACGTAAGCAACATAATTGCTTAGTGAGGCAGTCGTCCCGTCTCACTAGGCACAATTACATAAACAATTCAACACAAATAGACAAGATATGTTAGGAATATTACTGTATGCAATTGGTTCTCAAACGCATAAGTCAAGAGTCTACACTCAAGATACATGCCACATCAAACGGAACTTCAAACTGTCATGACACATAAACGCATACACGTAATACAAAATAATCAAGCCACAAACACCAAATTACTTCTACAATTGCACCACAGTCACGCATTCACCTTAGAGTTACTGATGACAACTTAAAAGCATAACAAATGAGGTTAATAGAACACGCCAATAGCCTAGACAACAAAACAAATTCGGATTTAGAATACGATCACAAAATAACCTCACAAACGATCTTATAAAAAAATTCTTACCAAACGATGCACCAGCCAAGGCCTTGTACACGCTGATCAGCCTCACCACAGTCTTTAGAACAAGCGTTGATCATAAAAAAGACACCACAAAAAAATACGCAACAAAACTCCATAAAACACGGATCCAAACTAAGCCTTAAAAATGATCCTAAAAGCAACTCTTACCAAACGATGACCAAGACTGAAGCCTCAGCAACCACACGGCCTCACCACAGCAAGATCAACACACAATGATGACCAAAACTCACAACAAAAGCTCTATCAAAACCGATCCAACACTTAGTCCCAAAAGCAATCTAAAAAACGATCTTCTTACCGAATCAAAGACATATCGGATTCTCCAACACTCAGATCGGTCTCCTCTCAGCCTCTACAAGACACGGCAGCCATCCAAACATGAATCAAAAACAGATCCAAAAACCGATCTACAAAAGCACACGAATCCAAGGGCAAAAGCCTTACCAATCGGTTTTTCTTCTAAGGATTGAGTGTGTTTTCCTTCACAAGCACTCGATCTGGACTCTTTCTACACACGCTGGGACTCTCCAGCCACAAACAAACACATATCAGAATCGGATCCATAAACCAAAAACGAATCCAAAGACAAATCGCTTACTTTTTGCGATTTCTAGCAAAGATCCAAGGATAAATCTCAATTCTCGATGGATCCTTTCACTACAGTCACGAATCCAGACTAACACCATCAGAAACAAGACTTATATCGACCTAAAAACACCAACCAAAAGGGAGAAACGCTTACCAAAAACGCTAGCTCTTTCCCACGGACGGATCTCTCTCAAACGGCCAAGGATCTCTCGATTTCTCTCTAAGGCTGCTCGATTTTTCTCTGATTTCTCAAAGTGTTGGGCGACCACCACATATAAAACTCGACAATAGGTCCTTATAAAATCGAGTTTTAGGTTAAGTCTCCTTACGGGCCAACACTTAGGATTTCTGTTAAATTTTAGGTTCTATCGGGCCAATTTTGCATAACAGCCTAAAACTTATTTCAAGCCTTAGAAAACTCGAGTTTTAGCTTCAAAAAGTCGATCCCCACAATAAAAATCAATTTGGCCCGGTTCGAATTGATTTTGTCATATCGGATCCCAAATTGACCCGTGCAGGACCGTCCGTCGGTCCACATGAGAAACTCTCGGCCAAATTCATATTCCGTCGGTCCAACTTATCCAAAAGCCAACCAAATAAGATTTTAGGACAGTCTTTGTCCTAAAATCTATCCATGTCCGAAATATTAGGGATGTTGTCCTTACGGTCCCTTCACGGTCCCTTCACGGTCCCTCGGATGGTCTGTGTGTCCGAATTATGACAAATCTTGTCCGAATCTTATCATATCCGAATCTTATCCTGTCCGAACCTTATCTTGTCCAAACCTTATCCTGTCCAAAATTTTTGGATCGATGTCCGAACGATCCTCGACGGTCCCTTGTCCTCTCAGACCAAAAAGTCTTACTCGGATAAACTTTGTCCTAACGATCAATCATGTCTGAAAATGGACCAACTTTGTCCAATTATCCACTCTTGTCCGAAAATTCCCAAAATGACAAGGTCTTGTTCGAAATTTCCCAATCCGGACATATCGTCCGTACGGACGTAGTCCATACGTCCGTACGTCCATCCGGACGGTCTTTTCGCGTCTGCAACACTCATCCGGATGTACGTTCCTATCGTACCGTCCGTTCGCAGCATCCGATCGTATCCGACGACCGTATTGCATCCGGACGTCCTGTCCGTCTGTCCGCAAACCACATCCGTACGTCCGCAGACCACCATCCGTACGTACTGTCCGTACGTCCGCAGACCACCATCCGTACGTACTGTCCGTACGTCCGCATACCACCATCCGTACGTCCGCATACCACCATCCGTACGTCAGCAGACCACCATCCGTACGATTCCAAACATCGGACTTTTCCGAATTTCCCGACTATCCGTCTAGCCCAAACATCGGCATTTCTAACCTGTCCGAATTCCTGACCGTGCCAAAGAATGGGTTGTCCAAAGCACGAGGCTTACAATACCACTCAATATCTCTTCTCACCAGCCTTATCTCCGAGTTCAAGAAACATAGTTGATGCTCTGGTTTGGCTTATTTCATCATCCTTCTCCGTGATAAAGGCGTTTGATCTCTTGTGCATTCAATTGTCTATGTGTGAGTTTCTTTATTAATGTTCTGTTTTTATGATCTGTTCTACTCTATTATGAAACCCTCTATGTGTGTAGTGATGCTCCAAGTGATGTCTTTGTAAAGGGAAACAAAGAGTAACAGGAATAAAATTCATTTTAGAAAAGAAAAGAAACATTAAGTACGAATAATCGATGAAGAATACTTAGAAAAGAGGTTGTGAGTTCTCATTAGAACTCTATTAATTAAAATTTAATTATTTATCATGAAGGCCACTGGGTACTTTGAATTCTGATTTAGAAGGGTAGAGTTTCTCTTGAATTATATGGTTTATTTAGAAAGTTTGAAATGATAAGATGTTTCAAGTTTCTCTTGAATTATATGGTTTATTTAGAAAGTTTGAAATGATAAGATGTTTCAAGTTTCTCTTGAATTATATGGTTTATTTAGAAAGTTTGAAATGATAAGGTGTTTCAAGTCATTGGTAGGATTCCACACAAACTTTTGGAAAAAAAAAAAAACTTATAGTATTATCTCCCGCAAGCATGAGCTTGGTCTGTTTGACCTAAAGACTGGCTCTGCTTGGACTTATTCATATGCTGTAAAAGGAAATGTAAAAACAATCTTTTGAATTGAATTGTTTTGGACAAAGAAAAGACAAATCGCTTCTTATTTATTTATTTTATTTTTGTATGTTTCCCACCTTTTTCGCATCAATGTATATGTATATACTACAAGATCTTGACAATCCATAATATACAAAATATCCTACAGTATACAAAAACTTACAGTGACTAGAAAAACATTTACCTACAAATACACACTCACAGATTTTAAAAACATAAAATGTCGTTACGTAGGTGCAAAAACAACTATTACATTACTTGCACTTCCCATCAATACTGACGTAGTGTTCACTTCACGCGTGTATGCTCTTTACTAATGTCCTCTCTGTTTCAGTTTTCTTCTATTTTGAGCTTGTAAGCTCAAAATAATGTTTCTGTAAAAAGCCTAAAAGGAGACAAAAAAAAAATATATACAAAAAGGTTTTATGAAAAAGAAAAAAGAAAAACAACTATTACAAATGGACCGGGCCGTATCTTTCTAAACTAGGCTTCTTATGTGGTAATTCTTTATGACTCATGAGGATTTAGCGGAATGATATCATATATGTATATATTTTTCTTCCCTCATGTAAAGTAAAAAAAAGTGGTCAACATTCAGCAACATTTGCTATTTGGTATAGCCTATCTTTTATTTCACTTTTCTAGAATTAGTACGTACATAGTTGAGACACATGTTTTGAGTTCGATGATAACAAACAAAAAGATAGAAGTTAAAAGATTTCCTTCATGAAAAAAACATGTACACATGCATTACCACGACATGTACTCTTGATTGTCAACACCATTCAAAATTACAAATAACAAGATTACAAGGCGAAATACATAAAAGGATATTAATAAAACGAAAAAAAAACTCAAGAGTTATAGAGATCTCTGAATCTCTTCTACGTTACTTTCATCCAAAAATCTATCGAGCATATATGTATAGTATAGAGTATAGACATACGTGTAAATAATTGTAAAACCTGTCATAATGAGTCTTCGCTACTTGTTCTGAGTAGGATTTGCGCCACTACGTGGAATCTTCCGGAGACTAGGGTCTATTTGATCGAACGGATTCATTTTGGGGAGATTCCGAAATACTCGAGAAGATGACCCGGTTAGTACTGTTGCCGATTCGGGAACGGGTGGACCCGACAAAGCTGAAATAACAAGAGTTAATAGCACAATAGCGATAAGTTTCCAAGCTTTCATGGCGGCTCCTAGCTAGCTAGTGAAGATAAGTCTTTAGGGTTTAACTATGGTATCGATTTCAAGAGATATTTATATAAGTATACACTTAACTTAATACTTTATTGTATACAGTTTATATCGAGCTTATACATTTACATCATTGATATTTTATTATGATTTTACGAATTGTCTAAGTGGGATCATGTGCTCTTCTTTTTGACTACTCTCGTCGCCAATTATTCGTTCTTGGGCATTGAGCTCATGTGATACGGTCACGTGATATATGAATTTTTATATGCTATGTACATATATACGTACTAATGTATATACATAAACACGTATTATATTTACCATGCCCGGTCCAACGCTATAAAATTTGTGTTTTATAAAAAATATATATATATATATATATATTTCCGTTAATGTAGAAAAAATCTAATTATTCCCAAATTATTTTGTTCGTTTCTGCTTTGGACTGGAATACTTACGTATATATATGTCATATTTATAAATTTAAAATGGTGTTCAGTGACAACACGTCTTAAATCAGTCAAAGCTAAGAACCTTGAGAAGTGAGGAAGCATCTGTATTTGCAGAGATCTCTTATATTTTATAGAAGTAAAGAACTAATTTACTAATTTTTGTTTTAATTATCTTTTAACATTTATAAATTGTGAGTGGATATTGGGCCTAAATAAGTGATTAAGCCTTACTAGACCTAATGGGCTCTTATTAAGTGGGAAATTTTGACGTGGCATATAAGGTTAGTTTGAAATTGACGAAGAAACAGAGCCAAAGTCGAGACACGATTTAGGGTTTAGGGTTCTGAAGTCTGCCATGGAAAAGCTGAAGCATCTCTCTCTTTGGAGGATCTTCTAACTATTTCTGGATGCAATACAAGTTCTTCGCTCTCGGATTGGATCCCATATGAAGTCTTTTTGGATATTATCTCGAGATTGCCGGCAATTGTCGTGGCGTATCGAAGTTGTGGGCATACTTGGCCGTCTCGTCCTCAGTTTTGACAGATTCAAAAATCCGAATCACGACAACTCGGATTGTGATATAGGGATGAGTTCTGTAACTATGAAGATATTGTGATATATAGTTTGTTTTGATATTAAGTTTGAGAAGTTGGCCTAAGCGTATCTACAAATTCCCCAATGGATGGTAGGAGCCTGATGACCCTGGTGAAATCGTGTTGTCCTCGTACTTTCTTTTCAACTCTTTTTATGTTTTCTATTATAATCCCGAGAGGAACAATATCCGAAGAGTCGAAATACAGACGAGGATTTGAACTTTGAAGAATCTAAGCATCCTATAGTTCGCGCTTTATAGATTATGTGGAGAATGTGACACCTATGCAAGTGCTTAGAACTTCAACAAGTCGAGACTTGTTTTTTTTTTTTTTTGGTTAGCTCTATGTCTTTAAATCATTATTCTTGATCTGTTCCTTTAAATAATACATTACTTTCCAAATAATGTTATTTCTGCCAAGTATTGATAAAGAAACATGTACATACCATTGCAAGAATTGGATTCCAAACTATATCAACCATCGTTTAGTCATCATCTCTAATAAGAACAACTAATGTAGATTTGAATTGAATCACACTGTACATGGAATGTTTTTGTCACACTTCTCCTAAACAAGATACCAATTCATATTTTGATCTCAGAATATTCAAATATTCTTCTTGAATGGATTCAAGATTAGTTACCTATCTCTTTATTCAAACATTGTTGTTGTTGGTACCGCTTGAACCAATACTGCAAACTACACCTTTCTTCTCTCTACTCAAAAACTTCTTAAGCGATCTTAACCTTGTGAACATCGGTGACTGAGGTTCTTCTTCGTCAGTTCTCTCCGATAAATTCTCACTTGAATTTGTCGGAATGTCCACCACAACCGCCGTCACTTCTTGTGCTCTGTTACAGGTATCGGTACTACTAGATTCTGGTTGATGATCATTAGAAGAATCTGCAAAAATTCCAGAAGGAGAATCTTCAGAAACATCGAAGCCTGCACTTCTAAGTTGATTCTGATCTCCCCAAACCAGTATATTTGTCGGAAAACTCAGAGGTTCTGTCGAAAACCCAAGAACAGGGCTCTGATCTTGAGATGGATTATGCTGATTACTCGAGTGCCCAGATTCAAAGTTTTGATTTTGAGATAAACCCTCACTTCCTCCATGTATCGTCTCTTCCACGGAACCAATGGTGTTTCTACAGAGAGGACAAGTGGAATGAGACTGAAACCACATGTCGATGCAATCAACATGAAACCCATGATTACACATTGGCAAAACCCTGGCTTTGTCGCCATCAACGAGATCAGAGAGGCAAACGGCGCATTCTAACCCGTCTTTGAAGTCCGTAGACTTGAAAACAACAACATGGATCGATTGGAGGATTTTAGAATCAAGACCGGCGTTGTGAGGAGGATCTTCTTGACTTTGTGCGAAGACGAAACGACGTCGTCTATGATTACGTCCGATAACTGTGGAGCCAGGATCGTCGAATTGTAGGTTTAGGTTAAAATGTTGTTCTACACGCCACCAGAAGAGTCTAGCGTAGAGATGAAGCAAGAGGAGGAATAGAATCCCTGTGAAAATTGATACGATTGCGAATAGAAGTACTTTTCCCATCGTCTCATCTCCTTCGAATTTTCTGAAAACGGAACTATTAGAAGCAGATTCTTCGTCCATGTCGCTGACAAATGGTGGAAACCCTAATGAATTTGGGTCAAAATTAAAGGGGGAAAAAAACACTGATTTGCGTGAAAAGAAAGGAAAACGAAAGATTCTCACATCAAGACAAATATTGTGAAGAGTAGAGAAGAACTGATAAAAACCTGAAAAATCGATGCTTTATTGAAAGTGGTGAAGCTTTTCGAACGAATGAGATGAAATGAAAAGATGTTTTTGATGTTGAATCCTGGTTGGAGGTCCATTAATTTTGAAGAATTTGTCTCTCGCACCAGAATTCACGGCAAAATGTCGATGAGAATCAAGACTGGTTCAAGGATTTTGAAAAAGTTGGGACACAAGTCAGTGGAACACGCTTTTGGGTTTTTGACTTGGTTTAGTCAATTTCTCCGAATCATGTTAGTCAACCTCAGCTTGATAAGAATGCATACTAATCTGAAACTAAACATACAGTACAATGATGGATATATTTTTTAAACAAAGAATGAGTTTATAGATTCAATTGGTACATACTAGAAACTGCTTCTCTCAAGTCTCAAGCATAAGACCAATAGAGGAGGCCTATATTGAAGAATATGATTTTTTTCCTAGTTAATGGCTACAAGCCTACAACATTACCACGTGGCTAAAATTCGTTGCTCCTTGGTAATATAACGAAGTTAGGCTCCTTAGGCATAATTAAATAATGGTGCCTACAATTAGTGAGTAGGTATTGGGCCGTAACAAAGCCCAGGTTATGGAGTATGGTTGAAGCATAGGGTAAGCCATATATAACAGAAAGAGACGCGTACTTTGGTAGCCTCAGCCTCATAATCCGGATGAGAACACGTCTCTTGTAGTCACCCTTCATCATACGCGGATCGTATATTCCCAACATCTTGAAAGCTATGAGCTATCCAATAACTCGTATATGTGCCTGACACGGAACTCAGAATCGTGTTGAGGATCAGTGTTTATTCTTCGTACTCTTTCTATAGGAAGAGCAGAGCCAAGATTTAGGGTTTAATTCATCATGAATAAACGTAAGCAGCAAGTCACCGAGGATAACCTAACCGTATCCGGATCCAATAAACTATCATTAAGCTCTGGAAGAGAAACAGAACACTTTGATCTGATCCCTGTTGATCTCGTCATCAATATCTTTTCGAGATTGCCAGTGAAGTCTATAGCTCATTGTCGTTGTGTATCGAAGCTCTGGTCATCCTTAATTCGCCGTCCAAATTACAACCTGTTGCTCCCGATCAAGTCTTCAGCTACACAGCGGCTCCTTCTCGCCTTAGAATATGCAAGAATCTTCTACTCTTCACCTCAACCACAAAATCTGGATGAGAACTCGTCTCTTGTAGCCACCCTTCATTTTAGGATTTCCGGCACATAGTTCTATGAATTAGGTCGCCCTGTCTGCAGACTGCTCTGTCGCCAACATATCGAAAAGAATTATACGGTAGATTTGATTTCTAATCCCATCACAGGAGAGTCTTTCACCCTGCCCAAACTGAGAATGGAGGACATTAAGTCAGACAGGATAAACGAAAATGAAAAATATAATTTTGGGTATGATCCAATCGACAAACTGTTCAAGGTACTGTGTATCACCTAGTTCTATCGCTTACACAACTCATACGGTCAGTATCAAACTTCTCACATTAGGGATTGGAAATAAAAGTCTCTTATGGAGAAATATCCAATGTTGCACAACTCATTATCTTCTAGGCCACAATGGGATATGTATCAATGGTGTTTTGTATTATCCAACTCAGATTTATAAGGGAGAACGTACCATAGTTTGCTTTGATGTTAGGTCTGAGAAATTTATATTTATTAACATTGATCAAGACATGTCAGTAAAGATGGAATCTTTCACTTTCACTTTGATCGACTACAAGGGTAAACTAGGTGCTTGTAATTGTGATACAGCACCTTCGGGTCTTGCATTGAAATCTTTGTCCGTTCTCTAATCTTCTATAGGGTCTCTGCATAAACGCAAAAAAAAAACAAAAAGATTAATGTTTCCAACTAGAAGCAACTGCAGATAGATTTGCGAAAGATATGCTTTAAACAAAAATCCACACAAGACTATATATGCTTTCTGCCTTTGTTCCAAGGAGTGTTCCCTTGCAGCCAATTGCTGCACTAGCTTTCCGTACAATATTCTTTAACTGAAGAAGGCACTTAAAAGCTATTCAAACATTTTGTGTTCGTGTCATGTGAAAAACGAAGAGTGAGAATGCATTTAAATTTTGGATCTCGTGCAAATTCTCAGAAACAAATATTCTGAGACTTGCTTCAGAGGTTCCTAAGAATGGCGAGTGTAGCCACAAAAGTGCAGCTTGGAAGGCACCCACGTCTGCATGGAAAAAAAAGCAAACTCTCTGGAAACAACAACAAAAATATAAGCAGAGTTTGAAAGTCGACATACAATTTCCTTAGTGCTTTGCAATGCCAGTATGGATTGTTTGCTTAGACATTGAAGACTTAAGAAAGCATTTTAGTATATGCCCACAATCACGGAGGCTGTTTCAAACCGTATAGCTTAGTGACATCTTTAGTCTTTGATTCAACTTCCTACCCTTCATGTTGGTTCATCAATATTCAAGGCTTCCATGTAAGAAAGTTTTCTTCACATCAAGTTGTTCCACCTCCATGTCATGATGTACAACAATAGATAAGATCAATCTCATAGAAAGCGAGTCTATGGCCTTGTAAACCATAGATCAATTTTGGGTTTTACTGTATAATATTAATTGTTTACTAAGCTGAAACTCTGACATACAATTGAGTTATAGATACAACTGGCACATCACAAACTGGAAACTGCTTCTCTCAAGCATGAGACCAATATATAAGCCAAAAATTTGAATCACTAATTGAAAATATGACTTTTCTCTGCTAAATCGCTACAAGATTAGGCTGCTTCTGTGACTTCTACGAGCTTTCCACGAACCCACTTCTTCGTTACGTTTCCTGATTCCAAAGATGCAGCCTTTTCGTCCATCCCGTGGTAACCATTCGGAAGAGGATGATCCTCAGCAAGTCTGATAGCTCCATTAGACTCTGCTGGTGGATGGACTCTGGTTCCGTTTGGTTGCAGAACTATCCCGAGTTTGATATCTTCTCTATCTCCCTGGGATATGTTGGATTCCTTATCAGAAACAGAATGATTTGTAGTACCTTCTATGTTGAATGTCGGCAAATCGCTAGATCTCATGTTCAAGTGAAGACTCTCTCCGTTGATCGGGAATGTGTGTGTTCCATTAATCTCTCCTGGTTGTTCTTGATCGTTTGTATCTTTGGTCTCGGATTCACTGTCTACCTCCAGAAGACTATTATTAGGCTGAGGTGAGAGAAGAGATGGGTAAGTCCCATCTTCATCTGAAGCTATCTGCCTCATCTCTATAGATTCAATCAGTTGTGTTGCTTCTGCTATGAGCTTTTTACTCTCTAACAAAGATGCTTGAGCAACCGGGCTTTTCAAAGCAGCAATCTCAAGGACTTTCGCAGCTTTCTCAGCTTCCGAGATCAAAAGCCTGAACAAAAAAAGGTTAATTCTTGTTAACTTCTGCGCACAATTCCAAACAGAGAAATATTAACAATTCTGTTTTAAGAGGACTGACCTCGCTCGTTCCACAGCATCCATCTTCTTTGATTCTTCCGCCACTCGTTTTGCTCTGATGCTTTTTATCATTTCTAGTTTTGAACTTGCCAAAGGATCTTTATACACAGGTGTTTTTCGCTTCCGTACTTTCACTACTTGAACTTGGCTTTGCCGTTCGGTCTCTGAATCCCTAGTACTTTTCTTTGTAGGGTTCTTCTTTCTGGGCTCTGTATTGCCACTTGGTCTTCTACGACGCCTCTGGACACCATCAGGTATACCGTGATACCTTGCCAAGCCGGAGCAAACCCTTTCACGGTAAGACTGATAAGAGAAAGCAAACTGAGTTAGATATAGCCAAGAACAAAACATCAAGCAAGTTGATTAAACTACTGGACAACTTACTGGATCAGCCCATTTAGCAGCTATTGCTTCTGCAATTCTCCTTCTTTGTTCAGGAGATTTTGGCGCTCTTCTGTTACTTTTAGCTCCTCTAACGGCTTTCCTCTGCTCAACACTTTCCAGCCATTCCAGTTGATTCTGTTGATCCAAGATGTTGTAAGAATCCCACTGAAGCGCTTCCTCATCTGTATATCCTTCTTTAGCAGCTTCCGCTAACAAGTTTTGCCACTCGAAATGACATGTCTCCTGCACTTTTCTCCTCTCCTTCCGCCTTGCCCATCGCATCCGCACTCCCTCCCCAATTTTCATCCGTGTCTCCTTGCTGTAAAAATCATGCAAATTTGGGAAGATAGTAAGAAAAGCATAACAAAAACCAGAAGGTCCAACAAGTTTGAAAGCAAAAGAAAAACCGGTACTGACTTTTGTGCGTGCCCAAGATTCGCTAATTTCATCTTGATCTGCGCAGGACGAAGACACAAAGGTTCTATGAGGGGTTGAAAATTCTGATGCATAGAGCAAACACAAACGCCCTAACATATCATAAGTTTACCTGAAACCGCTTTCCTAAAGGGTATATATACCTCAAGGCTAGAATAACAAAAGGGTAGAATCTGTTTGACCGAAGAACATTTTCTTGTGTGCACTAACAATTGATATCGGTACAAGACCCACTAGAATTACTACCGGTAACTCCTCTAAGAAGACATATAGTACCATTCTTACATGACATCACCTTTGGGTCTTGCATTGCAATCTTTGTCCGTTCTCTAATCTTCTGTAGGGTCTCTGCATACAATCAAAAGAGAAATAGTATTAAAATGTTTCCAACTAGAACCAACTGATACTGCTGAAGATACGCGTACGCAAAAACTACTCACCCGGACTATGCTTCCTGCCTTTGTTCCAAGGAGTGTTCCCTCTATTTGCCTTAGAAATCCTCATCCTTCTCAACTTTTCTCTATCATCCACTTGTTCCAACTCTTCGCCATCATCCGCACTTCCATTTCGACCATCAGAGGACTTTGAAGAAGCAGAAGACAAGGAAGAGCTCTGTTCGTTTTTTTTCTGAGCCGGATACTTCGTTTCAAGAGTGGCCACTGCAGTAATAAGGACTTTGCCTCTTCGGACATGAAGATGACCCGTGTAAAATTTCAAATTCTTCGAGAAACAGGACTGTCTCCATGGATTAGGTAGAGTTTTAGCATGGATAATACTCTGAGCCCCCAATGGAACAAGATGAGCTTGCAAGGAAGGTTGGATAGTAGCAATATCTGCAAAATTAAACCAAAGAGCCATCTCCAGGAGCTAAGAAATTGGGCAAAACACTAGTAAACATTCTCTAGAAACTATGCAAAGCACTAATCTTTTCTAATATGCATTTAACAAGTCAGTAACTATGAATATGCTAGATTTTAAAAAGTTTAGATTTGTTTAGACCAAGATTGCAAATGCAAAGAATTGATACTCAAGAATGATACCCAATAGACCAGAAACAAAATTGAGAAGAAAGAGAGTCTCAATACTGAAGTAGAATTCTAAAAAGTAACCAAATACAAACCCAGAAAATGAAGAGTAAAATCATCAGACGCAGGATAAATGTTGGAAAAATCTGAAACTTTACCAGAAAAGCTACCTAAAGAAGGCATTGGGAGCTCATTCAGCCCAGGAAAACGAGAAAGATGAAACACCAAACCCTCTTCTTCTCGACAAAACAAGAATGTATTGTAAGATTAAGGTGATTTATGTTCCTTTACTTGTCTTAGAGAGGCGAGGGTTTTTGCAGGAATTTAAGACAGATAAGGATAAGCCACACAATATCAAACTTCAACAAAGAAACTTCTGTCTGGCTTTGACGCAGCAACCAGGAGGCGGTGGATAACGAGACCCGGCTCATTCTAATGACCCGACCCGTTTCACCCTTTAACTGGGCTAATGGGCCTTGATCATTTTGTCTTGATACGAAACGACGACGCCTCACTTTGACGGTAACGTGAACAAAGAATGGCCACGTGGTTTTATCCGAGTCCTTCTATTTTACCTCCAGTGACCCGACGCGTATTACCTTTTATTGGGCTACAAGGCCTTTAGATTTCTCTTAATAAACGGCGTCGTATTAAAATTTTAATCTTTAATCGTATTAAATGTGAATGAAGAAAAGCCACGTAGTGTAAACCCGGTCGGATCTTGGATAAAAGTCTAGCTATATGGGTCGACGGTTCCGGGTTGATCTCCGGCAACTGTGACGCGTCATCAATGGTGAAAGAGTCTTCTTCGTCGTCTTCTTCGTCTCCAGATGAAGAAGCCGAGATCCGGAATCTGCTCGAGGAATCAGATTCTCAAATCGACCAATCTCGTGGCAGCGACGCGGCGGCAGAGCAACGACCTACCTTAGCTGTGGAGAGTCTCCGATCACGATTAAGACGGAGCTTTAAGCTCAATTTACCTAAGAAACAGTCCATTGTTATCTTCCTCCCTATCGTCATCATCCTCATTTACTTATCTACGGATTTCAGTAATTACTTCTCCGTCAAAGTTCCTGATTCTGTATTCCGGTCAAATAGTTTAACGGGTCGGGCAAAGGAATCGGATCTTCAGGCTCTGTATCTTCTCAGGAAGCAAGAAATCGATCTCTTCTCTATCTGGAACCACACTGTATCGAATTTATTAACGATCGAAGACGTGAAATCTGCAGTTTTCCGGCAGATTTCGTTGAATAGACAGATCCAAAATGCATTACTGTCTCCGCATAAAACTGGAAATGTTGAAATCGGCGGTTCATCAGATGGTTACTTCGCCGGCGGAAGTTGCCAGAAAATAGATCAGAAGTTGAATGGGAGGAAGACGATACAATGGAAGCCGATGCCGGATAAGTTTCTATTCGCCATTTGCTTGTCTGGTCAAATGAGTAATCACTTGATTTGCTTGGAGAAGCATATGTTCTTTGCGGCATTGCTGAATCGTGTTCTTGTGATCCCTAGCCATAGATTTGATTACCATTACAGTAGAATCATTGATATTGATCGAATCAATACTTGTGTGGGGAGAACAGTTGTGGTTTCTTTTGAGGAGTTTTGGAAGAAGGATAAGAATAGGAAGAAGCATCATCATGTTCATATTAATAGATTCATATGCTACTTCTCGAAACCGGAGCCTTGTTATGTTGATAAAGAGCATATTACAAAGTTGAAAGCTTTGGGGATCACCATTGGAGGGAAGCTAGACACGCCATGGGAAGAAGATATTGCGAGGCCAAGCAACAAGACAGCTGAGGAAGTGGAGACTAATTTCAGATCAGATGACGATATTATTGCGATTGGGGATGTTTTCTATGCTAATGTTGAAAGAGAGTGGGTGATGCAGCCTGGTGGTCCTGTTGCTCACAAGTGTAAGACTTTGATTGAACCAAACCGGCTTATTTTGCTCACAGCACAGAGATTTATTCAGACTTTCCTTGGCAAGAACTACATTTCTCTTCATTTCCGCAGGCATGGATTCTTGAAGTTTTGGTATGTTCTATTTTCACTTCTTTGAGTTCTCTGGTAGTATGGTAACTGAAAGTGAGAATTTTATGCTTGACTTTCACTCTTCTAATTCTCTTGTAGAACGGTAAAGAACTGTGTGCATAGCTAAACTCTACATTTGATGACAATGTAGGTATCTTAGTCTTGACCAAATTATAGCATTAATGGTATGGTAACAGTTAGAAGTGTGTGAATGAATAATTGGAGTTGTACTTAGTTTAGGCGAATTCCATGGACCAGGTTATCATATTTATGAATAAGTATGGGCAATTGGGCATTGTAAGTTTATATCACTTGTACCAAGAATATTATTTTCTTAATAGCTTCTTTTCTTTATGGTATTTAAGATGGATTGTTTTTAATTTTCATAGTAGCTTTTGGTGAAGCTCTGTTCATTTCATTATGAAGACTAAATCAGGAACCTTAGCTAAGAAATTTTCGTCTTTTGTGCCAGTAATGCCAAGAATCCAAGTTGCTTTTACCCCATTCCTCAAGCTGCTAACTGCATCACTCGTCTGATTGAGAAGGTCGAGGCACCGGTTATATACCTTTCTACTGATGCAGCCGAAAGCGAAACTGGTCTGCTACAATCGCTGTTGATCCTGAATGGAAAGACTGTCCCCCTTGTGAAGCGACCAGCTCGTGATTCAGCTGAGAAATGGGATGCATTGTTATACAGACATGGTCTCGAGGGTGACTCACATGTGTGTTTTCTTTCCTCCTTCATATTGGATGAATGATGATACACAACAAGTCAACAAAATCTTACTTGGATTTTCTTATTTTAAAGGTGGAAGCAATGTTGGATAAGACGATATGCGCAATGTCAAGCGTATTCATTGGTGCCTCGGGTTCCACCTTTACAGAGGATATCCTCAGACTCAGAAAAGACTGGGGAACCGCTTCAGAATGCGATGAGTATCTCTGTGCAAACGAGCAGCCTAATTTTGTAGCAGATCATGAATAAAGATTAACACGCAAACTAATGTCTGTCTTGTGAGTTCTCATCATAAACAGCCTAATTCTCTTCTTATTTTTGTGTGCATAGTTTACTAGTGTATCATACAATAAAGCCATGCTACAGTTTCTTCTAATATAATCTGAGATTATTATATGAAAGTTTCTTAGTGATGTGTCAGTTTATCATTGCTTCAGTTAAATTAAATACTTACCATTTGTTATTTGCTTCTAATCTGTCAATATCATGTCAATTCTGATCCACAATTTTAAAAGGACAACCTTTGTCATACCAAATTTTAAGTCGATTTCAGATACTGTTTCATCATTACATACATACACCCTTATATATAAATTTTGTCCATATATACCCAAAGACGCGCCGCCGCTTCTTCGTCTTTCCTCGTGAAATATATTAGGCTTTGTCGGTCATCGCTATAGTTACCTTAAAGCTTCGATTTTTCCTTTGAATATACGAAAAACCCACGTCGTTTAAAGCAATACCCAGATGACAAATCCTAACTGAAGATCGAAGCTTTTTCAGAGTTTCGCTTTCTCTTTCTTTCGCTTTCGGTTTGAAAGTGATCATGAGAGCGGGATTGGTGGTTTTCCCGATCAAAGGGAAGAAGTGGTGTTTTAGCAGATCTGTTGATCCTTTTGCAGCTCAATCGCCGTCCGGTGTTACTCCGACCACTTTACGAGGTTTGTGGAAGAAAATATCATCTGAATCGAAACCCATCAATGCCAACGCAGAGCTTCTCGTCGATTTCATGTCTGACAAGGTAAAATTACATTGAAACTTTTTCTCTCTATATATAAAGCTTACAATATAATACCCGTGTGTTCATGTGGCGTGTAGTGAGATGTATTGGGTGTATAAAATCTCGACCAATGAACAAACTTTGGTTTTGTTTCTGATTAAAAGTTTTTGGCAACGAACCTCATCTAGGACCACTAGAAATGAGATAAAAGAAGGGCTTTTTAAATCAGTCTTCTTCCTTTATTTCTCCGATACTAAGTTTGAAAGAATTGTTGTTGTTGTTGTAATGGTAGATGAATAAAGCTTGGGTGGGTCTTGAGAAAGCGCCTGAAGGGTCAGTGAAGAACAAGATTCATGGGTTTGTACTTTTTTGTATTTTGAGACATTTCTTGAGGTTTTGGCTTTGGTCTATGTTTGTTGATAGGCTTAATGTCAAGTTGTGGTTTTTTTGGTTGGAATGTATAGGTTTGGATTGAAGCTTCTGGCTCGTGTTAAGCCGTCTGAGATTTTCTTGAAGTCTATATCTAAGGAGGTCACTTCTGTACAAGTCACTTATCCTCCGAGGTTCTATTCACTCTCCTTTTCTTGAATTCTTAAACTTGAAGGCTAGTATCTATCTAATGGATGATTTGATTATGTCTCTATAAGTATATTCTGGTGAATTCGGATTGGTTACCGTTTTAGCTAATCCATGTCAAGTGTTTCAGTTTAGATCCTAGACTTGTACGTCGGAGACTACGGCACATTGCCATGAGGTAAATCACTTTGCTACCTGTTGTCTTAAATGATGAAACTTTATATCCGGTTTTCAGGTGTAGTCATAGATTCAGAATCCCTGTTCCTTCTAACACTTAATTGGATTTGCAGTGGAACAATCCTGCACAAGAAGTACCTAGTTGGTTCAGTAACTTTGCTTCCATTGACCAGTGCATTTATGGTATGTATAGTATGCAGCTAGCCCTCAAGAACCTTAGCAACTAACTCGGTTTTTTTTTTTTTTGAGTATCATAACCACCAAAGCCTTTTTTTTTCTTTCCATTTAGGTATTGCCATTACCAAACATACCGTTTTTCTGGGTCTTATTTCGTACATATTCTCACTGGCGGGCTCTTCAGGTCTGTCATCTTTGCTTCCTGATACAAAATGGATAATTCCATTGTCGTAGAGGTTTTATATAAACCCAATATCATCTTTATTGACATTTTAGGGAAGTGAGAAGCTGCTTAAGCTCATCTCAAACCAGTCAAATCCTCAGAAACCAGATGCAGATGAAAGCAAGAAAAACAACAGCAACCCGGAAAAAGAATCTCAATCTCCCACATGTGTAGGCTGATCTATCTCTTTCTCTTTCTCTGTCATCAAAGAAACTTAATGGAAAGTTTCTTGTTTCTTATCTATCTTTGTTTTCTCATGAAACAGATTTTGCTTCCATCAGAAGAGTTATATAAGCTAATTCGTGAAGCTAGCGAGGAAGGACTCGACGAGGCGATCATAGTAGAGATTTGCAAATCCTTTCATCTCAATAAGAACGATGTTCTTAAATATCGCAATCTAGTCTAACTCTTTTGGCATTTAGGCTTCTTTTTAGAAAATAATTTCTGCTGTTTGAAGCTAACATTACGCTCCAATTCTTTTTTGTCTTTTGATTCCTTTGTTGCTTTAAAAACTTCTTGTTACGATTTTGAACTACAAGGAAACTCTAAACATAAAATAAGCTTCTTATTTTCTAAGAATTATTGAATGATACAAGAATTACAGAAGAAAAAGAAAAAATGAATTAAGAGGATACCCAAAAAGTATTTGAACATGGCTTGCGATTAACCATCCAATTTACGCGTGTGAGTGTGGACTATCCGGTTTACGGTAAAGTTTCGGTTCAGTTTGGTATTTGTTTAAAAGCAACTTTTAAAAATAAAGTAATAATTTAATTAATATATGTTTGGTACATATATATAATTAATATATAATTTTGGGAGAACGGTTTAAGTCTATCCTAAGTATGAGTCGACAGAAATACCATACACGAAGTTTGAGACTCGGTTCAATTGAATACCGACTTAAGAATCACGGTCTAATTGCATACCAAGTTTGTAATATCGGTCTAATTGAATACCGATTTCAAAATCGTGGGTTTAATTGATAATTTGTAAAATTAGATACAAAATCTCGAATAAACTTTCGGTTTAATTAATGAATTACGAAACCAATTAGAAATCGATTAACCCAATCCTAAAATCGATTTTAAACCGAAATCCAAATAACTAAATCAAAATCCAATGTTTCTTAATCTCTTCTTCTTTTTCTTCATCATCAATCTCCTTCCCAAATCATCAACGTTTTACAAACTCCTCTCACCGTCACCAGAACTCTTCCCTATTTCAACAACACTCATTTCTCCGATGACTCCAATTCCAAATACACTATTCGTCTTCTCCACCGTGATAGATTCCCTTCTGTCACTTACCATAACCACCACCACCACCGTCTCCATTCGTATGCGCAGAGACACGGAAGAGTCGCCGCCATCCTCCGCCGCATTTATGGGAAAGTTGTGGCTTCTTCCGATTCTAGATATGTGGTCGACGATTTTGGAGATGGAAGAGGAAGAAAATAAAGAAGAGAGGGAGAAACATCGATGAGTTATTTGGTTTAGGATTGGGTTTTTCCTTCTTACCCATAAAAATTTTATGTTTCAACTTTGAGTTTGGATTTTGTTTACTGCTGCTAATTCTTGTTCTCAATCATTCAAATTCGATGAAATTGCATTACAAAATTCGAATTGGGAATGGAGATGGTTTAACTGCAATAATTTGTTGTTGATATCGATTCGTGGGTACATAATTTGAAGAAGATGAATTGTGTTTAGTTTTGACTGAAGCGATGGAGGAGGTAAAAGTTGGAGCTTGCACTCGTGTTGGAAAACGCAGTCGCCATTTTCTTCACAAGATGAATTGTGTTTTGAAGAAGATGAAAATGAATTGGGGATTTTAGTGTTAAAATCGATTTTGGGTTTAGTATTTGGTTTGATTGATGGGTTATTTGGTTTAATTGATGGGTTAGTAATCGATTTTGGTTTAGAATTTGGTTTTAGATTTTCAAAACGGATTTTAGGATTGGGTTTTGGTTTAAAATCAATTACTGATTGGTTTTCGTAATTCATTAATTAAACCAAAAATTTATTCGAGATTTTGTATTTAATTTTATAAATGATCAATTAAACCCATGATTTTGAAATCGGTATTCAATTGGACCAATATTACAAACTCGGTATACAATTGGACCGTGATTCTTAAATCGGTATTCAATTGGACCGAGCCCAAACTTCGTGTATGGTATTTCCGTCGACTCAGACTTGGGGTGGACTCAGACCGTTTTTCCTATAATTTATAATAAATATCGGTTTATTCGGTTTGGTTACATAGAAAAGTGTTTTGGTTATCCGGATATTAGAATAAAGAACCGAATAGTTAAAAAATAAATCTCGGTTCAGTCTCAGTTTTTGCTCACCCTAGTTTGACTTATTTGCTCTGACCTCTCCAGCAAGACACAAAATATGGGCCTCGCTTATAAAGCCCAGTTTACACGTGGGAGCGGCACGTGTGGTTCTTCTCCTGCAGCTTCAGATAAATGAAAATACAGCTTCTTTTCCTCTCCTGCAAGACACATAAAATCGTAATTCAATTTCTTCACAGACCTTTGAATCTCAAATCTCCGATTCCAAATTCCGGCGAAAATGGTGAGAGATATTGAAGATGAGATCAGAGACGAGAAGAATCCTCGCCCCCTTGACGAAGATGATATCGCTCTCCTCAAGACTTATGTAAGCGTCCCCTTTTAGAACCCTAAATTTTATTGGGGTTTCAGATTTTTTTATCTTTACTCTTTTGGTTCATCGGAGATTTCGGATCCAGCATAGATTTTAGTTACTAAGCGCTTTTTGTACGAGTCCATGTTAGTCAAATTTGCTAGGTTTGGTTTTCTCGAATGTGAGGGTTTCGTCTCTCTGTAAACCAATTTGATGTTTCCTCATGAGTAATTTCGAGCTAGATTCGTTCTTAATTGCTCTTTGATTAGCTTGATTGTTCTACTTAGTTCAATTTTGTGCTATTTGCTACTTAGATGAGTGAATCTGCCTCACTCTTTGAATTAGTCGAAGTGGAAACTTTCATAGCCATACTTCGCTGTATCTGTTCTCTCTCCATATGCTGACCTTCGTATATGTCATTCCTATGCAGGGGTTAGGGCCTTACTCTGCACCTATCAAGAAAACGGAGAAAGAAATTAAGGATCTCGCCAAGAAGATCAACGATCTATGTGGTATGTGCACACTTGTTGTTACTCAAGTGTTGGGCTTATTTTGATTTGCAAGTGACTTCTGTTTACGGAATGACTAAAATGGCTATGTGTTGCTTATATGGTAACTTGCAGGTATCAAGGAGTCTGATACTGGTTTAGCTCCTCCCAGTCAATGGGATCTTGTATCTGATAAGCAAATGATGCAAGAGGAGCAACCTCTGCAGGTAGGCTTTCTTTCTTAGATAGTGGTCTGAAACGTCTTCTTATCTCATGGTGACGATAAGGGATTAAGGTAAACGTTTTTTTCTATCCAGGTTGCAAGATGTACAAAGATAATAAGTCCAAACACTGAAGACGCCAAATACGTGATCAATGTCAAACAAATTGCGAAGGTACCTTATATTATATCCCTTGGCTGCTGTTGCTGGTTTGCTGCATAATCAAGTGTGTGTTTTAGAGCCTTTTATGTTTGGTTATACTGATTTAGTTTTTGGTTCTTAATTCCAGTTTGTTGTTGGACTTGGCGATAAAGTTTCTCCCACTGATATTGAAGAAGGCATGCGTGTGGGGTATGTTCTGTTTATGAACTGAGTTTTTATCTGCTTAATTATCAGTTCCCCACTGTATCTTTCTATGTTTTATTTACTTCTGATCAATCCCTTTTGTCGTTGTACATTTCTCATATGGATGAAAACTTATGAGAACGTTCTGTCTCTGATTTGTACTTGCAGAGTTGATCGGAATAAATATCAGATACAGATTCCTCTACCTCCGAAAATCGATCCTAGCGTGACCATGATGACAGTCGAAGAGAAACCTGATGTAACTTACAATGATGTTGGTGGCTGCAAGGAGCAGATTGAAAAGATGCGAGAGGTATGTTGAACTTTTGTTGATATCCCGTGTGCTTATCTTACAATGTTTTGCTAAAGTTTAACTGAGTGGTGTGATGTAATATCTTCAACAAAGAAATTGTTAAAAGTTTTGTTGTCTTTGCTGATGTAGGTTGTTGAACTACCAATGCTTCATCCAGAGAAATTTGTGAAGCTTGGGATAGATCCTCCCAAGGGTGTTCTCTGCTACGGTCCTCCTGGTACCGGTAAAACTCTTCTGGCTAGAGCTGTGGCCAATAGAACCGATGCTTGCTTTATCAGGGTTATTGGCAGTGAGCTTGTTCAGAAGTATGTTGGGGAAGGAGCTAGGATGGTTCGTGAACTGTTTCAGGTAATTGATTGTAAACACTCCTTTTTGCTATCCGATTTTATCAAGCCAATGCTGCTATATTTTGTTCTGAATTGTATAATACTCTCTTTTCAGATGGCACGGTCCAAGAAAGCTTGCATTGTGTTCTTTGACGAAGTTGATGCCATTGGTGGTGCAAGATTTGATGACGGTGTAGGTGGTGATAATGAAGTCCAACGTACTATGCTTGAGATTGTGAATCAGCTTGATGGGTTCGACGCACGTGGTAACATCAAGGTTCTTATGGCAACAAACAGGTCAGTCACAATCCCCTTACCATCTTTAAGTAAACTACACAACCCAATAATACCGCTTGACTCATTGGTGTTTCTGTATTAACTCTCTAATCCAGGCCTGACACACTGGACCCCGCTCTTTTACGTCCTGGACGTCTTGACCGTAAGGTTGAGTTTGGTCTTCCTGATCTGGAGAGCAGAACACAGATCTTCAAGATTCACACACGAACTATGAACTGCGAAAGAGACATCCGTTTCGAACTCCTTGCTCGCCTCTGCCCAAACTCAACCGGTAATGATCCTTCGACCGTGAAACAGCTCTCATACTTTTTTTTGTCGTTTAAGATTTGTTTTGACTTGGATTTTGTTAATCTTGTCTTTTGCAGGAGCTGATATCAGAAGTGTATGCACTGAAGCTGGAATGTATGCAATCAGAGCTAGGAGAAAGACTGTGACTGAGAAAGACTTTCTGGACGCAGTGAACAAAGTCATTAAAGGTTACCAAAAGTTCAGTGCCACTCCTAAGTATATGGTCTACAATTAGACAGAGAGAGATAGAAGTCGTTTTGCTTCTTCACAACGCTCCTAAAGCAAAACTCAGAAACACTCTTTGTTATTTGTGTCTCTCCCCTTCAATCTCTTTTGCATTACTTGTTTTACTACTTATTCCTGTAACTCAGGCTGTTTTCTTCTTCAATGTCTGCTACTTTTGGATTCCATAAATTCTTTGTTAAGTTGGTTTTTTTGAAGTCACGTCCTTTGAAATTGATAACAAGTTGATGATCAAGAATTGAACCAAGCCCAAATAGAATCAATGTAGAAGAAAACAAGAAGGAATTTTGATCATGTAGAGGATATAGAAGCTACATCTTTGGAACATACAATTACAATAAATCAATGGGATTATACAATGCGTGAGGGTGCTTTTTATCTTCCAATTTTCTTTTTGTTGCGTCTGTGACTTCATCCGACGGAGCAAAGTATTTTGTCTTTTCTCTTGGGAGAGGAATTTACATGTAATCATTGGTCGTGTCGGCACTACCAGAACGTTGTGATGGATCAACTCCGACAGTTCTCTTGCTCATGTTAGCTCTCTGCACTAACACAACCAGAGCCTGCACAACTTCAGACATCGGTGGTCTAAACTCCGGTTCCGGCTGTTAAGAAACAAAATCCACAATCAGTAAAAGACTTTCTTGATTTTGCAAGTTACTTACAAGATTCGATTTGTAACCATTATTTTACCTGGACGCAGAGAGCGATAACATCTGCAAATCGAGAGAGAGATTTAACAGGATAAAGCCCTTTAAGAGCTGGATCAACCATTTTGCCTAAAGCATCAATGTCGTGAAGTTGTGGCGTCGCCCATCGAACCAATGACTGCTCAGATCTTGACCTTGTGCTGCTCAAGTTATAACCAGTTGTAAGATTCAAATTCAGAAACACATTCCTCATCTAATTCAAGCCTGGTTTGGATCATAACAGAGTTTACCTGTCAAATGGTTTTCTCCCAGTTAAAAGTTCAAGCATCACTACTCCAAAACTGTAAACATCGCTCTTTAAAGAATATTGGCCTGACATTGATACTTCAGGTGCGCTATACCCTTCATCGGTTTGGTTTAATAACTGCACATATCAGAATGATCTAAGCAACCAAATAAGTTGAGAAATAGTACAGAGTTTGGAGAAGAGTTTGTATATCCAACCTCATTAGCTGTGGGAAGGAAGCTTGCGAGACCGGAATCTGATAAGTGAGGATTCAGCTCTGAATCGAGTAAAATATTAGCTGATTTGATATTCTTGTCAACTATAGATGGTGAACAAACTTCATGCAGATACCTGCAAGAACAATACTTTCAGTTTAACCAAAATACTCTTTTCTTTTTTAAATAATGAGCTAAGCAATGAATTGTTTTTGGAATTTACTCCAATGCGCGTGCAGTCCCAAGAGCGATCTTGACTCGTGAATTCCACACCAAGGCTTTACTTTCCTCTTCTGATAAGTGTAAGAAGTCATGTAATGATCCATTTTTGTGGAATTCATAGACCACGAGATGTTGTCCGTGCTCAGCACAGTAACCAACAAGCTTGGTCACATTTGGATGATCCAAATTGGCGATTTTCGATACCATTTCAATGAAATCATCGGTCATGCCATGTGGAAGAGCAGACGAATCAATTTTTTTCACAGCAAGAACCTAAAAGATAAGACGTTTTCCAAAAACATTATGACATAATTCAAGACAAAGAGATTAGGATTACATAACAATATTATAATATTTTACCTTTCCATCATCAAACTCAGCTCTGTATACTCGTCCAAAAGTCCCTTCTCCAAGAAGATTATCTACGCTGAAACTGCTAGTAGCAATTTGGAGATCTGCAACTGAATAGACTCTCACATTTGAAGGAACCACCACCATGGATTTCTTGACAGTGCTAGGTTTTCTTGTCGAATCTTCATCATCAAATGATTTGTTTCTATCAAATGGTGGAGGCCGAAGATTAATAGACAATGAAGTATCCAGTTTCTTTGTCTCAATTGATGAAGAACTCTGAATGGAATTGTTTTCTGCAACCATATGGAATATTAAGTTAAGTTATTTTTTGTTTAAATCTTAAATTACGTTAAAGGCAAAATGTAATGTATATGTGTGCATACCATGAAAGTCGTTTGAAGCAAGAGTGAAAGGCTGGTTATCGGTTTTCTCAATGTCCATGGATGATGATCTCTTTGATTTTTTTCTTTTGAACAAGAAGAAAGCCACAAGAAGAGATGTAACTACTAACAATGAAATGATTATGCCTGCAATTGCACCAGCTCCAATTCCCGATTTCTTGGAATCTCCATTGCTGGTGGAATCACCGCTAGACCGGTTTTCACGTCCTCCGGATTTACGGCTCGGGGAGCCACGGATTGGAGGTGTTCCAGGTGGTGGTGGAGGCGCAGGTCCAGTATTGAATGAGTTGCCATCTTTTCTGTTTGCAAGAAACAAGAAAAGTAAGATTAAAAGTTTAAAGAAACAACCAAATGTGTGTGAAATGAGATTTACATCAATGTGATGCCCTTTAAAGAACTGGGGATCCAACCCGTGAAGTCGTTGTTTGCAATGTTCCTGAGAAACATTCAAGAGAACCAAACGTTAATGAATGTTTAAGAAAAACCAGGTTCACATGTAATAAGGTTTGGTTACTCACAGAGTCTCAAGAGGAAGACCGGCTAGGACATCTAGTGTTCCTGAGAACTGATTGTTCTGGAGGAATCTGGGAATTTAAAAGCCACATGTTTAGTAACTCCTAAATTTTTAGTTAGATCAGAGGTTCCTGAAAACTTACAGTGATTTTATACTTGTAAGAGAGATAAAAGTTCCCGGTAGAGACCCCGTGAATGAATTGAAAGAGAAGTCCCTGAAACAAATGTAAGTTTGTCAAATATTTTACTTAGATTAAAACTTGAGAATTATACGAATCTTTACTAGGATCTTACATGGTTGTGAGAGAGGTGAGCTTGGTGAAGTCAATAGGTATCGACCCCTTAAACTGATTGTGACCAAGATTGCTGATTTTTTGCACAAGACAAAATATTAATATTCACATCCTTATGAGAGATCTCTAGAGAAATGTGAATTGAAGCAATTACTTACAGATACTTAAGTGGTACTATCTGAGAAATTGAGTACTGAGCAGCTCCAGTGAATTGGTTATTTGCAAGATTCCTGAAACACCGAGGATTATAAACTCAAAAAGACGGATATTAAATTAGAAACCAAAAAAAAAAAAAAAGAGATTTGATGGAATGTACAATCGTTGCAGATTTGGAGGAAGCTGATATGGTAAATCACCTCCGAGATTATTGCTGCTTAGATCACTGCAGGTTCCATCAAAGACTACAAATTAGAAAACTCAGTTATCTCTAAACACGACTTCATTTAACAGTTTGGAGCATTTGACAGATTGATCTTACAGCTCAGTAAGAGAAGTCAATTTATCAAGCATGTATCCAAGTGTTCCAGAGAGCTCAAGACCTGGTAACTTTCTGCCAAGTAGATATAACTTATGTTAGATGTAAATCAAATGGTTTAAAAGTAGCAAACAAGAATTTAGATACAAAATCACTAACATTTGAGTAACTCGTGACCCCGAGCAAGTTACACCTCTCCAATTCTGGCCACAAGGATCACCAGCTGCTGCAGTCCATTGTGTTAGCTGAGCTGGTGAATGCATACTGCTGAACAATGTGTTCAATGCCGAAGCTGCAAAAATTAGAAATCAGAGACCATTAAAGCACAAACCAGTCAACAGAAATTTAACCATAAATCATAAATCATAAATCATAAATCATAAATCATAAATCATAAATCATAAATCATAAATCATAAATCATAAATCAGCTCTGCTTTCAAGTCTACTATAAATTAAAAGCTTGTTATGGTTCAAGACTTGAGATATCATCTAGATTTTGCATATCGATAATGCTTCGCTCTCAGTTCCAGAAGAAATAGTTTGAAGAGAAAGGTTCAAGATTTAACCCAAAAGGAAAAACTAAAAAGATTTGAGATTCGGGGAAAAACCAGTACCCGAATAACATATTATTTTGAGGAAAAGTAAAGATTGAAACTTTGGGAAATGGGTGAAGAATGCAAACAGAATCAAATTGAAGGATATACGAAAAAGATTGAGACTTTGGACAACCCTGTTAAGCGAAGAAGTGAAGAAGATTCTCAGACTAAGAAGAAGAAGAAGAAACTCACTGTCTGATGCATCTGTGGCTCCATGGATGAATCTAAGCTCAAATCCAACAATGCATACTGTAAACAGAGCCACCATCGCCCAATTCTCCCTCATTTTCTTCCTTTCTCTCTCTCTCTCTCTCAAGAACGAGATTCCAAAATCTTAGTCTTGTGAAAAGCTATTAAAAATTAGAAACTTTTTTTTTGTGTTTGTTTTTGAAATCTAATAATTTTTGTAAAGTAAAATTTTCTTGACTTAGTGAGATTATATACTGTTTCATTTTCATTTAGCTCGTAAAAAACGAATTTTTACAGAGTAGAGCTGTCAAGCACGATTTTAGCAATAAGAATCCAAAGCCATATAAATAAGATTAGGCTCATTTTGTTTCTTTCTGTTTAATTAATAAATCACCTATATTCTCTCTTTTTTTTGTTCTTCTTCTTCTCAATAATATAAACATTAATTACAGTATTATTTTGTTCCTCCCAAATTTATCCACAATAATTTGTTCTTTGTTGGTGTATCATGATTCATGAATATGGTTTGACCCATGATTAATAAATAATAACAATTACGCTGCCTGTAGATTTCATAACATACACGATTTTGGAGGTTGTATATTGATTTTATTTTATTTTGAATTTCATGTCTTTATTTATATATTTTTAAAGGTAGCTCTCATACAATGGAGATCACTTTGAAGGTTGGCTATTGGCTATGATTGGCTCTTTACTCTTTACATTGTCCCATCATCGCTTTTGCTGAATTGATCGTTTTTTACTTTTACGTTTTTTTAAGTTTAAATATAAAAGAAGTTAAAAGAGGACGACTCAATTGTGTTTCCTTTACTAAAATAAAGTCCAGCTGAATACGAAAAGAAAGCAAATTTGTTTACAAAAAATGGGTGTATTTTTTATATAAAGAATAGGTATTTTCTACGTAAATTTAAAGAATGTTTTCAGTATAATTTTGTTGAGGGAAGAAATGTATAAACTCGCATAGTTAGTTTATATTTATAGAAAGAAATATATTTTATTGTTTATATATTATCACTCTTTTAACCAAATTATACCCCATAAAAATACCATGTAGCCGAGAAGCTCGTGAACCCAATCATAGTTGTTCTACTTGTTCATGCGTATACTGCATAGTAATTCAAAGTTTGAAACTAATTTTATCATGATATTTATTTAATAATATAAATCATTGTTTGTTTTTTATAAATATAATATAAATAACTGTTTATCAATTATTGTACGTGGTTTGCAAGTTGCAACTAATATTATATGGGATAACTTCTTCGTTGAACATCTCATCATGTGTGTTTTGCTGTCTTTTATTTCTCGTAATTGTTAACTTGTTTTTTTTTCGTGATCGACGAAGCTAAGTCTGGACATTCGGATTTTAGATCGCGTTCGGATCAATTATTTGGATTTCGGATTATTCGGATAGGGTTATATAGAATCCGAACCTATTTTAGATCGGATTCGGATCGGATTTTTGTTGGATTCGGATCAGATTATTCCGATTTTTCCAGATTTTTTTCGGGTTTTTTTCGAATTTTTCGGATTTTTTTGGATTCGGATCGAGTTATTCGGATTTCGGATTATTCAGATATGATCATATAGAATCCGAACCTATTTCGAATTCGGATTTTATGCTCGGGCCTAAAAGAGACACGTAAATTTTGTGCTAACTTTTTTTTATAATGCAAATATGTAGTTACGTAGAATCGAATTCCGGTGGGAAAGCTCGCAGATGTAGACTTTAACCACTTGCCTAACGATACTTCCACAATTTTGTGCTAATTTATATTTTATCAGAGTAGGCTCCGATAAATCGTAGTTAAAGTAATTTACATTCAGAGATCTCTCGTAGAGTCTTTTTTTTTTTTTTTTTTGGTTTCTATTTCGTGTAAGTTTGTAGTAATGTATCTCGTAGAGAAACTTCTCAATGATTCTATTTCGGGCAGGTGAATCTTAACTTGAACTGTCAAGAAAGTGCCAGCAAGAACCAAGTTTGCATGACAAAGACATTTAGTTTAATTTATTTAAAAAGGACATTTAATTAATTTGGTACCAATATTCATATTAAATTATTCATAATTCAATACAGAGAATCTTATAACTCATGTTCGCGTTCATTCATGTTCAGCCATATATTAGTTTCACAAATTTAACAGCACAAATATCAAAATTATATTATTCTATATATTCACAGTTCAAATTTTTTTTTTATCATTTAACAAATACTACCATTTTATTGTGCAATTACGATTTTATGATCTAACAGGCTTAAATAATAAATAAGCCCAAAAAAATAAGGAATGTAATAATGTAAAAAGAAATATTATACGAAGTTTTATGTCGAAAATTAACGACCAGATTGCTTCCTAATTCCCACGACAATTTCTCCAGTTTTGTCGGTGGGAAAACTTTTTTTTTATTCTGTGTCTATCATACGTTAATGATTCATGTTTTTTCTTCTGTTAATGATAAAACTAATTACGACAGATGTGCTATCGTTTTTCTCCAGACAAGACATACGGCGTGCCGTTTTGTTGACCGAACTAATGTAGCCGTTTTGTTTCCCTTTCTATAATATCATCGTTATCCAAAAAAGAATAGGTGACCTATCTTAAGTTAATTGGTAGGTCGATTTGGAAGAATGATCATTAATTTGATCATCTGCTACATTATAAAACGGTTGATGTGTTACCGTGTGTGTCTGTTTTGCTTCTTATCTTAAAGTTAACATTATTCAAGTTAGTTTGAAATGTACTCAACCTAATAACGTGAAATTCATAACATAGCGCAGAAAAAAACCAAAGACCAGAGAGAAATCAATTAAAAATGATAGGAATATGGATGGTTGTGAATAAGCATTAGATAAAGAAAGAGACCACAGCAAATCTAGTAGCCACGTTTTACAACCGCTTCATCTCCAATGGCTGAGAACTTGATACAGAAAAAATTAAAAAGTACACTAGTCAAAAAAAACTCAAAAAGAATACGTCTCTGCAGAATTAAAAAACTTCAGTTACTTCACTAATACAAAACCCACCTAAACCCTAAACGCAAAGAGCACAAAAGAAATGCCCATATGCTTTCTTCACCTATCCCTTCTCTCATGTCTCGCTTCTCTTTCATGTCCATTGTCTCTCTCTCTTCTCCTCTCTTTATAATCTCTATGACTCCGATGATCATCGTCGTCTCTCTCTCTTCGACTCTCTTTATCTCTTATCTCTTCGCGGCGTCTTCTTCTTCTTCTGTCTTCATCTTCCCTACTGTCTCTTTCTTTTCTCTCCGTGTGTTTCCTTTCCATTTCTCTTACCTCTTCTCGATGATGCTGTCTTCTACCATCATCTCCTTCATCTCTGTGGCGTCTTTTGCCTTCCCCATTACCATGAGGACTTCTCCTCCCAATCTTCTCACTCCTCTCCCTCTCATGACTATGCTCTCTCTTGGGGATTTCATGCACATCACCCTCAAACACCATATCATAGCCTTCACCTCCTCCGTGCTGTCTGTTTTGATCTTTTACAATGAACTTTGAAGATTGATTACCACCCACACAGTCCTTGGCAACATGATCTGTTGAGCCGCATTTGAAACATCCATTCCCTGTTTCATGTTTGCCAAGGATTATTTCGTTACTTGTTTCATCTATGGCAAGTCAATACTCTACAGGAAGGAAGAAAGGATTTACCTTTACCCTTTTGGGAGTCTTTCTGCCTGAACTGTGACCAAAGTTTGGACACACTCTGACTGAAATCCACATGTATCCGTCTATCATCGATCAGAGCATTGTCCATCTGCAAATCAACAAGTTGGTTAATTCCCCCCCCAAGCAATTCGTTTCACAACTTCTCTATGGTACTATATATACTTGTCAGCCATTTGACTTTTACCTTAAAATACGCTTGTTCACATGCCTCCTTATTCTCAAACTCTAGAACAAAGACAAAACTCAGTTAACACCAAAATTATACAGAAGAAAACTAATTTTCCTGGCAGAGAAAGGACACTACTCACCTATAAAAGCATAGCACAAACTGTCACCTGTCTTGAAATCCCGGATTACATCAGCCCTGCCATATTCATACAAGAAGATCAATACAACTGCAACAATTTACTTTCTCAAACGCATAAAGAATCAAGGAACTATCACTCACGATACAACAGTTCCAAAGCGTGAAAAAATGGTATGGAGGTCCTCATCCTGCACGAGACAAGAAAAACGAACAAAATGTCACAAACAGAGTATAGGAAGGCTTTGCTTTAATTTTAAATATCAAACATCGTACCTCAGTCACAGGATTCAGTTTGCAGACGAACAGCACATTGTCAGGGGGTTTTACCTCAGCCTCAGGGATATCTCCTATCTGCAACAGTAATACAAGGTCAAACATTAAACATGATTTGATATAACATCAAGAGAGCTACGATACAACTGAATCAGTGATACTTACACTTTCAAGTACAACAGCACTAGAATGGGCAGCCTTTTCACGGATAACCTCCTCCAGTTCCTGAACACCAAGTTCTTCATCCATTGGAACCCAATCGTCTTCAAGACGCACGTCATCTTTGACCTCTTCCTTCGGTTTACCTTCGGGAGAAGCATCTGGTATCATGTCAACCAGCTGTGGGTGATCCTCAAACGGATCTTCAAGTATATATGTGTGCTTGATTCTAATGTTTTTATAGGGTCTGTTCTTTGTATCAACATAAGCTTCGTTTATCCTAGTCAAAGTGTCAAACCCCTCAGCAATCTCCCCAAACACCTGAGGCATAAAATGGCATATTAAAGGTAACAGATATATTACAAAAGAAAGAACAGGCAGATCATTAATAATTTTGTACTTACAGTGTGTTTCCCATCAAGGTAGTCCAAATCATCACGAAGTGTGAAATAGAACTGAAAAGGGAGTATAAAAAGTCACATGAGGGAACAACAACACATTGATAGTATTCAAAACTGAAAGAAAAACATATACCATTTCCCAAGAGAATTCATTGAGAGAATTTACCATCATAAAAAACTTAGTAATTCAAGCAAAATGATTTAGTTTACCTGGGAAGCATTAAGATTTTCTCCACCACTAGCCATTGCAACAGTGCCGGTCTTTGAATGTTTTAAATCAAGATGAATCTCATCGCCAAAAAAACGAGCCTGCTCACCATACAAAAATCTGGAAATCCAACATAACAAGCACGAGATTGTTAAGGACAGTTCAAACATTGACCGTAGAAAACACAAACAAGGAGATGGGAAAGCAATACACTAGGCAATACGGATTAAATGATTCAAAAGGTAAAGAATAAAAAAAAAAATACAAAGTCCACATATCAAAAGGTAAAATAATAGCATCTTACTTGTAGATTGAATCTCCACCAGCTCCCGTGCCAGTTGGATCACCCGTCTGTGCTGTGAAATCCTTTTGCACAGTGTGAAAAAGGCACCCATTGTAGTATTTGATCCTAACCAAATAAGAAAGTTAAAACCCTGTAGAGACATAGTGAGCAATATAGAAATGTTTCTTAGGTAGATAGGAAAAGAGACACTTACTTGCAAAGCTTGAGGAAGTTCTTGCATGTCAAAGGACACTTCTTCGAGTAAAGGTCAATTACTATATCCCCAAGGCTCGTCACAATAAGAACTGACATGTTTACTTCTTGAAGAATCTGAAACCAAAAATTGAGCGGAGGAAGGCAATTTAAAAGTTAGGCTACTGAATTAACTGACTGATACAACTCATAAGACAATAGAGATATTAGTTTGTCCATGTTCATATGGGAGGCAATGGCGGCTCCAGCAGTTGATCCAAGTGGATTCTTCTGCCTCTTAACCGTCACAGACTCACAGCCATTAATCTCTCCTTGAGACAAATTTCGTAGACAAATCAATTCACAAACAAGATTGTTTAGAAGCTTTGAAGATCGAGATGGTACCGTGAAAGAACGGCGTCAGAGACGAGTTCGATGTCGCGGATTGTGATGCTGGCGAAGGAGATGTAGATGAGGATTTGGATTCCGAGAGCTTTGGAGACGAAGAGATAAGCGATGGTGAGAGATAGAAGAAGGATCAATCCATGGAAGATACTACGTGCTTCAATGGCGACGAGGATGAAATAAGGGAAGGAAAGATGTGGACAAAAGGAATCTAGGGATTTAGATTTTGGTTAGTTTGGGAATTGGGAGTAATGAGATATTCTGACAATTAAAATTCGGCTTAATGTTATGAATGTTATGAATTATTTAGATCCTTTATTTTAATTTTGTTTCAACTTTTGTAATTGGGCCTAAATAACAAATGTTTAACACTATAATATTTTGAATATCCCGGATCTCGGATATCCGACCCTAGTTAAGCATATTATTCGGATCCAGATGCGGATCCATTGGATCCCGGATAATAATTCACCCCTTTCAAACTAAAACCATCAGTAACATCAACAGTTCAACACCATGAATCAAAGGTTTAATACATATCACCACAATAGACATAGATCAACAGTAAAACATAGACTCTAACTTGGGAGAATAGCTTTTACATAGAGAAAGAGAAATCGAAGAAACAAGTTCAATTTCTTATTTTCATGTTTTATCTTACAACATCCTTGCAACAAACTATAGCAAAAAATTATACAATACGAATATACAAACACAAGTGTAGCACTAAAATATAGTTTTCCTATGACCATAATCAAGAAAACATTGAAATCACTCAGAGTGAGTTTATCTTAATAAACGATAACTAAGACTAGATCATAAATAACAACGGTACATAACATAGTCAATTCAAACTAGAACCAAACAGTAACATCGACAACATGAAATCCCTAAGTTATCTCAAAACAACCAATTAATCACTACTAAATCCCTAAATCATCTCCTTAAAGGTGATTACCACTGATTTCCATTGCAAAAGTTACGTTAATCAGCTATCATCTCGCTCATCTAAACATGAAAAGGAACAAAATACCTAAACCTATGCAAAGAGAAACAACAATCGTGATTCGTGAGCAATGTATTTTCATACATCGTAAATTGAATCGAGGACAATACGAAGAGACGAGCAATGAGAAATACGAACTAACCTCAGAAACAGTGCGAGAGAAGAAGATAGGAGCAAGGAGGCGTGCTCTTGGAGTAGCCGGAAACTCTCACATCTCTACTTAATATTTCCTCTTTATTTCCTTGTTGGTTAGATATTTCCGTTTTTTATTACGAAATCGGATTTCACTATTTATTTATTTTTAATATTGTTTCTATGTTTAATTGTTTATCAGTAGAGAGAATTAAGTGAATAAGACAAGGATGTTGAAAGAAAAATTAAGGCCCATTACTTAAATATTTTGTTAGGTTTCAGAATCTGATGATTCCACTAAAAAGGAGGCAGAAGAGTAAGTGATCCCTATTTCCTCAAGTTAAGTCCACACTAACGTAAAAGAGATTTTGATCATTCATTCATACAAGACCCCTCAAAGGCATCATTAGCATTCAATCTGAATGGTGACGTGACTGATGTTGTATTCCCTCTTGATGTAGTCAATAACCTTGTCAAGAACCATATCTGCATCGGCCTCTGGCTTGATCTTTACATGACATGCCAACAGAATTTTGCCAAGGGTGATTGCCCAAATGTGAAGCTCATGAACGGCCTGTTGGAAATCTTGAATTTTATTGGGTTAAGGAGAATAAAACATGTTTAAAGCAGACTCTAAATGGCAAATTAAACGTTAAAGCATATATTTTTAGGGAGAACTAACTAATAATTATTTTTTAAAGTATTACAAATAGTATGCAAAAAGACAAAGAGTAGAAGACAAACAATTCAGAATGATGCGTATGCCTTTGCTTTCTCATTCAAAGTTAACATTATTTGTGAGAACACGATAATAAAGTTGCCATATTTTTTACATTGAAAAGGAAAAAGGGCATAGGCCTTTCAGTTTTCATTTGAATGAATATGATTTTGAGACTTAGGTAGTTAATGTATAGACTAGTATCGACTTTCGGGAAGAGAAGATAGGAATATTTATAAAGCACACCTTTAATTTTTATCTTTTTCTAATTCTACCCTAACTCTTTATTTGTTTTCTTTAAAAAAAACTTAAAGGGTGATCCGATTCGAATGATTTGTATAATTGTTTTTGGAAATATATTGGGTAAAAAATAAATAATCCAATATTTTTAAAAACCAAAAAGTTACTCACGAGTTAAGAGTTCGTAATTCCCTCCTTTTGCGATTTCCTTTTTTTCTACTTAAACTCTAGTTTCTTTGTTTATATAAAGGGAGGAGATGCAAGAGTTATGCCCAAGAACTTAAGTTTATCTCTTCAGATAAAGGTATCTCTCTACTCATTCCTCTTTATTGAGTTAAGAAGTCTTGAATTTTATCCTTCCTGCTTTAATTCTCAACTTTATTAAAATTCTTGAATTTTATTAGGTTAAGAAGAATAAAACATGTTTAAAGCGGACTCCAAATACAAATAGCATAAAAAGTAAAGAAGATAAGACACATTAAACGTTAAAGCATACTTTTTTAGGGGGAACTAACTAATAATTATTTTTTAAAGTTTTACAAGTAGTATGCAAAAAGACATTGAGTAAAAGACAAACAATTCACAATGACGCGTTTGCCTTTGCTTACTCATTCAAAGTTAATATTATTTGTGAGAACACGATAATGGAGTTGCCATATTTGTTACATTAAAAAGGAAAAATGCATAGGCCTTTGAGTTCTCATTTTAGTGAATATGGCTTTGAGGTTTAGGTAGTTAATGTATAGACTAGTATAAACTTTCGAGAAGAGAAGAGAGGAAGATTTATAAAGCATACCTTCAATTTTGATATTTTTCTAATTCGACCCCTAACTCTTTGTTTGTTTTTTTTTTTTTTTAACTGAAAGGATAATTGGAAATATATTGGGTAAAAAGTAAATAATCCAATATTTTTGAAAACCAAAAAGTTATTAACGAGTTCGCAATTTCTTCTTTTTTACGATTTTTGTTTTCTACACAAACTCCAAATTCTTTGTTTATATAAAAAGAGGAGAGCGAGGGTTATTTTAACACCCACATTTCGTAATTTTTAAAAATATTCTTACTATGTGTTACTTCTCGAATACTAATCAGATTTTTACTACACAAACGGAAGACTTAACAATTTTAACCCAAACCCACACTAATTTCGAATTAAACAAACTCAAACAATTTATTTAAATCAATTAAATAAATTCTAACAACTCAAATTAAACTCCAAAATTTCTCAAATTAATCTCAAATATTCTAACTCAAATCATCGTCCAACTCATGCAATCATGCATACGAAATCAACAAAAATACTCAAAACTCAAAAAGAACAAGACAATAACCATCCATCCACTCCAACGCCTCCATGTCCCACGAGCTCCTCAATCATCTTTACCTGCATCCATGCGGTGGATACGTAAGCAAAAGAATTGCTTAGTGAGGCGGTCGTCCCGTCTCACTAGGCACAATCACAGAAACAATCCAATTCAAATGAGCAAGATATATCAAAGTGAGGTTACTGTATACAATGGTTCCCAAAATACATAAGTCAAGAGACAACACTCAAGACACATGCCAAACAACAAACGGAATCCAACCTGTCAAGACAATCAAACGCATACACGTAGCAACACAAGACAATCAAGCCACACACAATACTACTTCTACAATTGCACCACGGTCACACACTCACCTTAGAATTACTGAAGACAACTTAAAATCACAGCAAATAGTGTTACTAACAAACGCCAATCAGCCTAGACAACAAACGAACTCGGATTAGCAAATCTGATTCCAACATAACCTCACAAACGATCTTATTAGAAGATATTTACCAAACGATGATCAATCTGAGGCTATACCAAACAGATTGAACTCCTCTCAGCCTCAACAATAAACGCTAGAAACAAAAACACCAAACAAAAATCGATCAAAAATCGATTTACGCAAAACAAGTACAAAATAATCCTAAAAGGATATCTTTACCGAACGATCCACAAAACAAGTCCACACACACTTGGATCGGTCTCTCCTCAGTCTCTTTGACACACGCTGGCCATAAGAAACACACGAAAAGACCCCATCAAAAATCTATCCAACACTTAGCCCCCAAAATAATCTCAAAAGGACTAGATCTTACCGAACAAGGCAAGGATCTAAGGTCACATCAACCAAACGACTTCACCACAGCAACCACAGCACACGCTCAGCCTTAAAACAACCTTATAACAACATATCAAGATCCGATCTCATCAAACAACGAATCCAAACATTAACCGCTTACCATTTTACGTTTTCTGACAAGATCTGGTGATGGATCTCAATTCTGGAAGGATCTACTGAAGGCTGTCAAGAACCAATCACAAAACCATCAGAGAACACTCTATGATCGTCAAAAAACACAAGAGAAAGAAAGAGAGAAGGCTTACCAATCACGGATCTCTCTAACGGGTCCAAAACTCGACGATTTCAAGGCTCAAAGGGACGATCTGCTCTCTTTCAAGACACACAAGTTTCTCTGTATTCTAAGTGTTTTTGGCTGCTGAAAAACTCACAAAAGTCCTTTAAGCAATTTGACCTCAAACCCTAATCCAAACGGGCCAATACTTAGAAAAATTCCCAATTTTTCTTTTCTCTGCGGGTCAAAAGTCTCAAATTTGGCTTGTGTCCCATATTTAGCATTTTTCCAACGATTTTGTATCCTCTTTGGTCGGTCCAAACACCCCAAATCAAATTGGCCCGACTAAAATCGATTTTGTCCCATCGGACCGTCTGTCGGTCCATATCAGAAACTTCCGGCCAAATTATATCTCGTCGGTCCAACTTGTCCAAAAGCCGACCAAATAAAATTTTAGGACAGTCCTTGTCCAAAAATCTATCCATGTCCGAAATATTAGAGATGTTGTCCTTACGGTCCCTTCACGGTCCTTCGGATGGTCCGTGTGTCCGAATTCAGACAAATCTTGTCCGGATCTTATCATGTCTGAATCTTATCCTGTCCGAACCTTAACTTGTCCAAACCTTATCCTGTCCAAAATTTTAGGATCGATGGTCTCTTGTCCTCTCGAACTAAAATGTCTTACTTGGACAAACTTTGTCCTAGCGACCAATCATGTCTGAAAATGGACCAACCTTGTCCAATTATCCACTATTGTCCGAAAATTCCCAAAATGACAAGGTCTTGTCCGAAATTTTCCAATTCGGACATACCGTCCGTACGGACGCAGTCCATACGTCCGCACGTCCATCCAGACGTCCGCGTCTGCAACCATCTGGAGGTACGATCCAATCATACCGTCCGTTCGCAGCATCCGATCATATCCGACTACCGTATCGAGTTCGGACGTCCTGTCCGTATGTCCGCAGACCACCATCCGTACGTACTGTCTGTACGTCCGCAGACCACCATCCGTATGGACTGTCCGTACGTCCGCATACCACCATCCGTACGTACTGTCCGTATGCCCGCAGACCCCATCTGTGCGTACGGTTTGTACGTCTGCAGACCACCATCCGTACGATTCCAAACATCGAACTTTTCTGAATTTCCCGATTATCCGTCTAGCCCAAACATCGGTATTTCTAGCCTGTCCGAATTTTTGCCCGTGCCGAGAAATGGGTTGCCCGAAGCACGGATCTTACAATTTTCCCCCACTACAAAAAGATTCGTCCTCGAATCTATTATCTCGGTTCATAAGCAACTTGCTTCTCATACCATTTCTTGACGTTAGCCTTCATAATTTCCTCGGATTCTCACGTGATTTTTTCTTCTCCATCATGGTCCCAAACAACATGAATCCAAGGTACGGCCTTTTTCTTAACCGTCTTAAATTTTGTACCAATGATCCTTACGAGTCTTTCCACAATAGACATATTACTCTGTAAATCTAACGGTAATACAGGTAACACGACGTTTCGAGGAATATGCATTTTCTTAGCATAGAGACGTGAAACACCTTATGACAGATAAACTTAGACTGAGCAACTCCAACTTATAGGTTACCGGTCCGATCCTCTCCAGAATCTTATACAGCCATATATACCTCGGAGACAACTTTGAGTTCATCTTAAGATATACTTGGTCCCCAACAACAAACTCTAACTCTCGACGATGCTTAACATCATAACTTTTCTGTCCTGCCCGAATTCCTGCCCATGCCGAAGAATGGGTTGCCCGAAACACGGGTCTTACAGTTATGCCCAAGAACTTATGATTTCTCTCTTCAAATAAAGGTACCTCTCTATTGTTTCCTCTTTGTGCCTTTCTCTCTCTCTCTCTCTCTATCTCTCTCTCTCTCTCGCTCTAGTTATATGCGTTTTCGATTTGACAAACAAGGGTTTGTCTGATTCTACTAGCAAGATATTGGGTTTATTGGGTTAAGAAGAATAAAACATGTTTAAAGCGGACTCTCTCTCCCTCTAATTGTATGCGTTTTTGATTTCACAGACAAGGGTTTGTCTGATTCTACTAGCAAGATATCGTTGCAACTAACCCTAAATATAAAAAGGTTAGTCTCTCAATGGTGGTGGTTGAGAAACCCATTATTACTGTCTAACATAGGAAAGCTCATTTTGATTGAATTTTAAGTACCAATAGTTACAAAAGATATATAAATGCCATGGTATTTGACCCTTTTAAAAGCTATCCAGAGAAGTCTGCCTAAATTATTTCCTTTTTTTTTTCTAGATAAGAAGATTCAATCCAAAATTTCTAATAAAATTCAAGATTTCTAATAGAGTTGAGAATTAAAGCAGAAAGTATAAAGGGGAGAATGTATAAAAGAAAATAATCGACATTTGAATCTTTTTTTACTGAAATTAAAATTCAGTTTTTCATCTCATGGTTCACAATAGAACCATTAGCGATCGTTTCTCTAGGACAAGTGCAAGCCGAGTCAAGTACTTTGCGGGTATTCATTTTTTTAAGTGGGTACTTGTTTTGACGAATAATTGTTTTGGGTGGATCAAGTCCAAGTCCAAAAATCAATTATTTAAATGGGCCAAATCGGATAACAAGTACTTGGAAATTAGCAAGTACTTGCCTTGTACCATCCCTACTTGAGTACGGCGCCATAAGGTTTTTTTTTCTCTTTTTGCTTTGTAGGTTAATATTATTAAAGCAAAAGAGCAAATGTTATAAATGAAAGAATTGGTGAAAAGATACAAGGAAGTAGAAAAAAAAAAAATGAAGAATAGCTGCCTCATTAAAACTTTGCCTCGAAAAATTCAATTGAGACAAAAATCAGGCGAAGAAAAAAGAGAATATCTACTTAGGAACGAAAAATAATGGGGGAAATGGGGTGAATGCTTATGGCACCAAGGGGGGGTGAAGGAGTGGAACTGTAGGCGGCATTCTACTCATCAATAAATCATGGCTTTAAGTGGTTGATAATAATAAGTCAATGAAAGATAGATTGATCTTCATCCGGTACTCGAGAGACCAATGTTACAATAGCCTTCTCTCATCTCATGGTTTGGTACAACAATTTAACAATTGCTCTGTTCTGGCATGGCTCAGCATCAGACTCTCTTTTTGTATTTTGTTAGGTTGCATGGAGATGCCATTTAAGTGCCGCCTCCCGTCCCGGTTTGTGTTTGGGGACGGGGACAATTCGGAGACGGTTTGGAAATGTTCTTGTTGCGTCTCAAGCTAACTAAGGACGTCTTGCAATTAATCGGGGACGTTTCGCAATTAACTGAGTACGTTTCGCAATTAACCGAAACGTTTCGGGAATGTTTCCAAAATGGCAACCAATGAGAGATTTTGGAAATGCTGTAATAATATTGTTGTAGTTAATAAAATAATCTAATATTTAGGAAAACTAAGATTTTAAAAATTAAAATTGATACTTTGATACATTTTTTAATTAATATTTTAAAATTTTGATAAAATCATATCTAATTAAAAACTGATTTGGTTGAGCATATATGGCAAAAATTTGGCACATCATCAAGTGAAGACTAAAGCCAAGTTAATTATATCTTTGATCATTGTTTTATATGTTATTTATTTTTCTAGCATTTTAAGTAGTATTTTTCATAAGTTTACACTATGTTAGTTTTTTGCTTAATGATGTTATTTAAGAAAATATATTATTTATAATGGATTGCATTATTAATTAGTGCTATTAAGATTTATCTTGTTGCCCAAAAAAAAAAAAAAAAGATTTCATTCGAATGCGTGCTGTTTTTTTAATGCTAAACTACGCGACGTTTTGGTTTCTCCACATTCCGCAGTCTCGGCGTTCTCAGCGTCGCGTCGCGTCTTGACCGCTCTTTTTGGTCAACAACGATCACCAGATATCTCGGGGAAGCAAGCAAAGCCGAGAAGGGAGATTCAGATGCTCGGAAAAATGAAACACCACCATAAGCTCACGGTGGGATTATGTCTCATTTGGGCAGCCACGATCCTCTACGGCGAAATGTTCGCCTTCTGGGTTCCTTCTCTCTTCACTTGTTCATGGCCTCACCATAAGGTTTCTCTCTTTCTCCGAAACTTTTTCAATAACTGATGCTCAATTTTGGGGATTCAGTGACTTTTATTCGACTTCGATTGTGTATTTGCTTATATCTCTCTGTAATCGTCCATTTGTTGCTGGAAATTATAAAAAGCGAAGTTTTTACAATTGAAATCCGATTTTCTCTACATTCCTGTTTTTGGTAATGTAATCGTTCACTAATCTAAAAATAGCTTTGATGCAACATTATTAGAAGGCCCAATGTGTAAGAATCTCCATAAATCTGCAGAAGCTTGATCTTAGTCACTGTTGAGTTGTGATTGCTAAGAAAGCTTTTTTTTTTTTTTTTCAGAGTGATGGAGTAGAGAATGATGGGAAGTTTACTAAAGTAGCCATTGTTACTGATCCACAGGTGACGAGCTTTTCAAATGGTTTTCAATGTTGTTGTGTGTTAATGGAGTTGATTATCTGATTGTGTGTTGTTCTTGTTTTTGTTGTCTTTATGCAGCTCATGGATAAGACATCGTTTCGTTTGTCGTCAAAGACGCTTGCTTTGGAGCTTGCACAGTTTTATACGGATATAAACATGCGAAGATCGTTCTTTCAATCTGTCTTGCCCTTCAAACCCGATGTTGTTTTGTTTTTAGGTGATTATTTCGATGGCGGGCCATTTCTGCCCGAGGAAGAGTAAGCTCTTCTTGTTCTTGTCTTTTCAGTTGTTCTTCTTTCTGCTCAAATGGTTCGTGGAAATGCTTAACTTCTTATTTAATCAGATGGCAGGAATCTTTAAGCCGGTTTAAACATGTATTTGGTTTTAATTCACAAGGCAAAGTTGGGGACATCCCTACATTTTACATCCCTGGGAACCATGATATTGGCTATTCTCGGGTTGCGTCCCATAAGCAAGACGTACTAGATTTATCACCTTTTTTCTCAAATATATCACATATGTCAGCGACCTATATATTGATAGAACTTCACATTTCAACAGGTGATTGATCGATACCAAAACGTTTTTGGGATCAGAAACCGCAGATTTATGATTGGAAGTGTTGAGTTCATCAGTATTGATGCACAAGCTATTGATGGTAATTACAAACTTTGCTCTGATCTACGCATTGATCATTAAGATATTGTTTTATATGCTTAGAATTTATCCTCAAAGAGAAACCAAGGATCTGTACCTGAAATGCTAATGTATATTTTGTAGGCAATCCTCAAAAGGATCTGGCATTAGAAGTTTGGAAGTTTGTACAAAATGTCTCCACCGGTATGTTATTCAGCTGCATCCTCTTCTGCACTTACTATCTTTGTGAAGCTTACACATAGATTTTTCTTATCTTTTTAGATGCACAGTCACATCCTAGAGTTTTATTGACCCACATCCCATTATATCGACCTGATCAAACCCCATGCGGCCCTCATCGTGGTGTTTCTGTCATTGATCAGGTGATTTATCAGCTCGGATTGTATTGTAATTCAGATAAGAACACTTTGTTTGTGGTCTAATTTCTACTCTTTCATGAACAGCGGTTTTGGCGCCATTTTCAAGATCAAGAAGTAATGTAAACTTCTACCTTTCCATTTTATTATACGGAACTTGAGTTAGTTTTTAATGAACCAGACTCAGGGCACAACTAATCCAATGTTGTCATTTTTGATTATCTTCCTATGCAGATACCAGAATTATATTACTCCAGAATCATCAAAGAAGCTACTGGAGTTGATCAAACCTGTAAGATAAATTCTTTTTTTTTTTTGTTCATGTGAGAGTTCCGTCTGTGTTTCTTGTCAATGTCACTTCAAACACAGCTCTCTTTGACGCTAAACCAAACAATACCGTTTCGCCTTTTTTCTGCAGATACTCATTCTGTCTGGCCATGATCATGACCAGTGCACTATAACCCACAAGCCGGAAGCAGGATCTGTAACTGAGGTAACCTTAATAAGTAATGGCCACAAAATATTTGGATCCCACTATGGACAACCTTTGATAGTGAATATCATATTACAGCATACTTTAGGTACTATAAGCTGGCAACAAGGAAATATATATCCGTCCTTCATGCTATTATCTGTTCCCAACGCCGTCCATCAAAACTCCTCTGATCTAGATAAAATGTTACACACCCAATTATGCTTCCTTCCGTGCCAATTATTCATTTACATGTGGTATGTTCCTGATCAGAGAGTTCTTGGCTTTATGATTATTGTCTTGATGCATGTTTATGAATTTTTGAGTCTAATTTTGAACTACCAGGTACCTTTCTCTATTCGCTATGTCCCTTCTTGCTCTCCTTCTCTGGCCAAATCATGGGATAAGCTTCTTAAACAATGCTGCAGACTGTATCTCAAACGTAATGAAGTCAAGCTTTTTAAGCAGCGTCACGAAGGAGAAGAACGAAGATGAGAACTGTGACTATGAAATGGTATGGGACGCAGAAGGATCTATGCATCTCGTGAAGAAAGTTCTTCAGACTCCCTTGAAACGTCAAAGCGACAAACCTCTTGTAGAAAAGTAAGACATCAACCATCCTTTGGATTCTCACTACAGACACAAGTTTTGATTTTCTCGTCTTCTTATTTTCTATCTAGGGGTAACGCGGTGTTGAGATCAGCGGCTAGAAAGAACGCTAACGAACAGATTGAGCTTGTGATGGACTCAGATGTAAATGCAGGTGCTGGTGGGTCTGATCCTCTGATGAGATCAGCATCAAAATCAAGAACAAAACTTGTGATCCAGAGAGTGATACGTACAATCATGATGATCATTGTCATTGCGGCGTTAAACGATCCCATTTACATGATGTTGCTGTTCAAGGATTGGATTGAGCAGGAGTGATAAACTAAAGATAAATCTCATTGACCTGAAATTTTGGACTAAGCAAACTATCATCTGTAGGATTTGTGGTGAAAAGCGAAAACTGTTGTTGTATTATTAGAATATGAGAATCAAAAGAGACATATTTAGTCTAATATGGTTCAACATAACCATAGACTTATTTATTTGGTCTTATTAGAATATGATGCAATAAAAGAAGAAACAAAACTGAAATTATACAGAAACAAAACAGTCTTCTCCAGTCCAAAGTGAAACCAATCAAAACCCTTCAAAGATCTTCCATTTCTTAAAGAATTAGCATCTCCAGTGTCTCTGTCTCAGACACAGTAAAAACTCCGGCTTGATTAGCGGACAAATCTCTTGCTCTATTTCTGTCTTGTCTGAAGCAAATTAACCCATGAAGCAAACCCAAAAAAAACCTAAAATCCTTTAGGTTGAAAAAACGACAGGCTTGTAAAAGGGTTTTGCACCAGAATATATCAGAAGAGAGAATCAAGTTTCGTGTGAAAGGATTTTGCCAAGCAGCGAAAGGAGAGCTTCAATGTCCATGGAGCTTCAAGAACTAGATATCAGGGACAGGGTGATACAATATATATATATAGATTTATGTGTAATATATATAGCATTAATTTGGGATGTTATATATAATTAAGGAGAAGAGTCATCTCTTTACTCATCGCCTTGGATGTACCAGCAACAAAGCATGGTAGCACAACGACGGAGAATGTAGAGACGAGCTCGTTGCTCCTTCACCAAGGAAGCACATTTGCTTGTAAAGGCGTGACCTTTGTTTAACTTACTCTTGAACTCAGTCATTGCCACAATAAAGGTTTTTGGTATTTCAATATATTAAAAGAAAGAGAACAAATAAAAAGATTGAAACTGTTGGGTGTAGAATGTGATGAAGAAAAGAAAAGAAAAAAAACCCTTTTGTGGGTAAAGAAGAGAGTTGTGGAGAAGTAGAAATGGGATTGAAGAATATATATAGAGTGAAGAGGAAGAAGAGAAATCTTGGGAAAAAGGATAATTAGATATGAAGGAAAGAAGAAACAGATGAACATGGTCTGAGTTTTGGTTCATTAATATTGACATTGGGATTTACATGGATTTCTTTTTGATTCTCCAAGGAAGTAGAGTTAAAAGTTTCATGGAATCATCAAAACATCAATAATTTATTATATCTTATATTATGATCTTTTTGTACGCTCATAGCTTTAATATATAGTTCATTGATACAAGTTACTTTTGCACATGTATTTTACCTTTCCCAACAACAAATATACAGCCGCCTAAATCGTTTTAAAAGATCCCTCGCTTATACTGTATATTGTATTACCGTTTTCTATTACTCTAAATATGGAGAAGCAAATATACGACTTTATTATTTTATTATCACGGAAATGATGATAATTTGGTATTTCTATGAACAGGATAAATATAACTCCAAAAAGAAAACCACACGAACAGCTTCCATATAAATCAAATAAATGAGAGTGAAATACAAGAAAGAGTAGAAAAGGAAGAAAGGTAGAGCATGAAAAGAGGATATTTGTGGAAAAGAAGACAAAGCATTGAATGTCTATTTCCTAAAACTCTAATAATTACACATAAAAACTATAATCAGGGTTGTTGACAAAAAAAAAAAAAAACCCCAAAAATCAAGATTGTTAATGTTTTCTTTCTCTTTATCATAGTATCTTGTGTGTTTATGGTTTAATTCGATGCAAAGGGAGAACCTTAACAAGGCTTGAACATGCCACAAATCCTCTTCAAAGAGAGAGGTGCCTTTGAGAACGCGGACAAAATGTATTCAAAAAATATATAAAGGCTGATAAATCCAGAGCATAAAATTACTATATATATTGCTTTGTTAAAAATTCAATAGAAAATATAACAGGGCTATTCATAAGCATCTTCTCAAATCTCAAGCAAGTGTAGTGTTTACAAATGGACGCAATGATAAGGCCCATTACCCAAAAAGACTCTTAGATATAATCTCTGTTTCAGACAAATGTGAAAAGCATGCCTGAATTCGTTTGATAGTTATAATTTAGAACTCCTTTGGTAAGATGCGGTTAGGAAAAGAAATGATAGAAAAAGGTAAATTTAGTTATAGTTTCTTGAATGAATTTCAGAAACAACAAACAAAAAAATATGTCAAAATCAAAAATGATCAGACAGCTAACATGCGAAGCCTCATTTTTTCTACCCTCTAGAATCGTATGAGATATTTTCAAGGTTAAAACGCCTTAAACGCGTTTGCCACTAGCGTTATAGCTTTTACCCACATAATAATAGTAATTATTATTGCTCTGAATTTTACTGCAACTCTTGTTTAGGCTTTTACTGCGCAGTAAATGCGATAGCCCCCACCACAACCACTTCCTCCTCCGTGGCGTAACAAGAGCAGTCACGTGACCAGCATGTGCTTTCGTCTTCTTCACCAGACCTCGAATCTCCGGCGGTTTATAGTTTCTGATCAACGGCCACTTGATTCCTTCGAAAAACTCATGCCTTTTGATATCTTGCGCACCCCTGGAGCATCCTAGCCTCTTCCTCGGATCTTTCACTAACAGCTTCTCTATCAAATCCTTGGCTTCAACCATACCTTCCTCTTCTAACGGAAACGCCACGTCATCGTTGGATACTATATTGCGCAGGGTTTGTTCTTTGGTTCCACCTTTAAACGGCGTCGTTCCGTGTAACAGTTCGTATAGAAATATCCCAAACGCCCACCAATCTACTCCGCTTCCGTGTCCGTTACCGGCGACGAGCTCCGGCGCTAAATACTCGTGAGTTCCTACACACGACTTAGAAAACGGCGTCACTGGTTCCGCCGCGAATTCCGCTACGATCTCTTCTCGCTCGTACTCTACCTCCGTGGAGAAGCAACCGCCACTAAGCCGATTCCTCCTCCTCCGATGTGACGACGGAGGAGACGAAGTTCTCCGGAATCGTCGAGATCGGAAAGTAGGAACTACATCGGCTTTGAAACAGAGATCGAAATCTGAGAGCATAATGTGTCCATCCTCACGAATCAAGATATTCTCCGGTTTAAGATCTCGATAAACGATTCCCAGAGCGTGGAGGTACTCCAAAGCAACGAGGACTTCGGCGGCGAAGAATCTGACCGGAGAAATCGGTAATCGGTTACCAGGTTGCTTACGGAGCAAGGAATGTACATCACCGTTGGGGCAATAATCGATGAGGAGGCAAGTATAGTGAGAAGCGTCGATTCGTGCGTAGAGTGTAGGTAAGAACGGGTGGTCTAGCAAGGAGAGGATCTCAGCTTCTGTTTCCACGTGTGAAAGCTTCTTCGCCGTGAGAACATCACGATCGATTACTTTAAGTGCGAATGCGGTGGGGTTTGGGCAATCACGGAGGTGACAGAGGAAAACACGGCCGAGATTTCCAGTTCCGAGGTGGCGGACGAGTTTTAAGTGACGGAGATGGAGTCTTCCGTCGGAGGAGAGAGTTGTTGCGGCTCTGATTGATGTCCAATGAGGATCGTAACGACGGTGGTGGAGTGTTGTTGCGGCGGAGGAAGTGGTGGTTGAAGGAGTTGTTGCGGTTGACAGTCTATCGTTGAAGCTTAAGGTTAGGCTTGAACGTGCGAGACTCGATCGAGCGCTTGATGAAGCGAATGTACGGTCTGTGCCGATGGAGGTGAAGCTGAGATCGAGATCGGTGTCCAGGTAATAACCGTCGTCTTCCATTTGTTTCCGGTGAAGTTTTTTATTTATTTTTTGGGTTTTTGTGGGTTATTATAAGGTTGAAGGTGATGATGAGGAGTTTATATATAAAGGGGAGATGAGTAACTAATTAGTTGATTAGTGATTGTTTAATTTCGTTTTATTTGTGTTTGGAGTAAATAAGGGTTGACTTGTGTGAAAGGACAAAGATGAGATGTGGTTTGACCTGCCAATGAATCATTTCTTTAATTTAATGAATCGGGTTATAATTGTCTTTGGGTGTGTAAGCACTAAGCACATGGTTTTTTCCCCATAAATATAGAATTAAGATTTAAGAGAAATTTCTTGTAGCAGAAATGTTGTGTGTTTTATTCAATGTACGTTCAAAACCTTTCTAATATTTTGACTTGTAGGATAGACTAAAAAAGAGACCGTTGGTTTGCAATTTTGAGTTGAAACAGTGTTAGATCAAAAGAGAACATTGGGTAGCAAATAATTAACACCTTGGTTTGTATTGTAATATTGCATTGGGATTCTGTGGAGAGTAACAATAAAGTCATAAGCAGAAACCATTTTTTTTACAGAGAGAATATAAAATATATACTCCATCTATTTCAAATTATATATATATATATATATTAAAAATACACATTAAAAAAACAACCAAATTTTCATTTTTATCTTTGGTTAATATATTGTATCATTTTTTTATTGCCTAATATATTTAAACTATAGGTATAAAACTAGTAGTTTGTTAAAAATCTGCATTGAAAATATAAAACAACACTTAATCTGAAACAAAAATTAAAATATAAAACGACATCTAATTTGAAATGGATGGATTGATTTTTTTAAAACCATTAATGAAGAAGTAACGGTTTGTCGGCTTTAAAATTATGAAGAATTAGTTTCTTACGTTTTTATTTTATAAAATAAGGAATCAAAATTTTTTGTTGACAAAAAAAAAAAGGAATTTGTTAATATTGGATTTGTAATTCTAAAACCAAATTCATTGTTGCTCTGTGTGAAAGTGTTGGAACTTCGTTCGAAATCCCTACTTTACTTTAGAGAATACTCATGAAATTTAAATTTTTGAGTCATGAATTTGTGAAGCTAATAAAAAATTAAAAATGACACGAACGTACAGTAAGCAGCTAAGCAAATTCCTACACAGCTACTCACAACTTTTCTTAGGTTATTGTACACTTTTATTTTTATTTTTATATTTGTTAAAGTCTATACACTTTTTTATTTAGTGCTCGATAGTTACCTTACCTCACATGTTAGAAGATAAATATTCCTATCGAGCCTTAATATAATCCATAAACGTTTCATAAAATACTCCTATCATAGTTAGTTAGTTACCTTACCTAGTTACCTCACATAAACGTTTATGGATTATTTTATTTTTGTATCGTTGTCACGACGAACAACGTAAATACCTTTTTCTTAGGTGCGTCACTACTTAGGACTTGATTGGAAAAGTTTTTTGTAGAGTTTAATGCTCTTTATAAGCCAATCACAAAAAAATTTTAGAGCATAAATGGCTCTTTAATACTCTACATTTTAATGCTCTTTAATTGAGTTTTTTCAAAGTGTAGAGACTTCTAAAACATTAAAATACATATTTACCCTTAATTATTAAAAACCTAATATTTTCAAAAGCAATACTACGAGATTAAGCTCCCCATTCTAATCAGAAAACAAAGTGACACACCGATTTGTTCTTTATAATTGCTTCAATATTAATCTTATCGTACTACATACTTTCAAATAAACTCAAAATGATAATGAAGATTATAATCAGTTTGAAGTAAATTCTCATCCTCAAGATTATAATCAGTTTGGAGGATATAAACTACATACTCCAAAGTTGATTTTAATAAATTTATATCCTGTACTACATACTTTCAAATAAACTCAAAGTGACAAATCGTTGTACTGCTTTAGTATTATTGAAGATTATGTGGAGTACTAGCAGGAAACAAAGTGACAAATATTTTTCGACATTTCCTGAAAGAAAATATTTTGTAGTTGATTTTGGATATCCGAACAGAAAAGGTTATTTAGCTCCATACCGTTATGAACCTACAGGAGGTACATACATGTCAACTTCGTAACAATATTGCAGAAAGTATTTGGACTAGTTAGTATTAGTTATGGAGTCGTTACAAACACGTTAGTCTTTTTTTCTAATCTTTCTCAATTTTTTTTTCCTATTATGTTTGTTTACATTGATTTTGTCAAACTTGAATGTTTCATGATAAGAATATCTTTAGTTTATTTTCTGGAATTTTATGCTTTTTTTATTTTGTAAAATATTGTTTTCTTCTAAAAAATCCAAAATGAAGAATCATGTCTATTTTAGTAATTTTGTATTTATATGCTCACTGCTCTACCAATCAAGTTTTTAATTAAAACTTACAGCTTTTATAGCATAATGTTTTTGGAAGATAATACAACATACTGCTAATGCTTTATTAAAATTATTTCTAATCAAACCCTTACTACCCAACGTTTTAAACTTTTAAACGTAATTTATTAGTTCTATAGCATTTGAAGACAATTTTTTTTTCATTACACAAACATTAAATAAGAAACCTCGAAAACTAAAGATGATTTTGTTTGACATCAAATTAATATAGTACTAGAGATGTTTGGTATTAGAAAAATGATTGGGAGAAGTATATTCTAACATGAAATAAGCTTCTTCACATAAAAATAGTGTAATATTACATGTAAGGTACAACTAAATAAACACCAATAAATATGATTAGTGACATAAAATGGTATAAATTTTTTAGCAGATAGATGAAACAGTAAGTAATATCAAAATAGTTAATAGTAGTATAAAAAGGTTGAAAATAATATTTTTAATAACTTTTTTAATATTGCTTCTGTGAATGATAATTATTAAAAGCGGAATTACCAATCAAAACTAATTTGAATATTAAATTCATTCACCCTGATACCCTATTATAAATGCATTAGATATGTTCTAAGGAAAAAAAGTTAGATTTCTTTTCACCTTTTGGCAGTGACAATAAATTCAAGTGCATTAATGCTTCGTAACTTTGTTTGACCGGATCCATATACAAATAAAATAAAAAGTACATAACAGCTAGCTAATGGCATAATTTTTTAATTTTATTTTTTTGATAATGAGCTACTAATGGCATATGCAATGGATGAAAAAAGAACAAAGAATTAAGCGACCGCCCAAAGCAAAAGTTTAGCCGACTTTTACATCAAGATTATAATATACTTGGTCCCTAGGAAAAATATAATTGATCAGCTCATATAAGCTCTTAATTTAGTTTTATTCCATAGATTTAGATCTAATGTAATGTAATAGAAGAGTTTTTTTTTTTTCATTTGAGGAAACGGTTTTATATTTCATTGGACCATTACACAAATCGTTATTATTTTCTGGTCAAAAAGTCAAAAACTGAAGAGTGACTCGCATGTTAAAAAGAATATGGGAATTGGATCCATGTGATGGGCCTATACTTAAGGCCAATTACCTTAGCGGGACCCACGTTCGATCAAATCTTATTTTGTTTGCCACGTGGTGAGCATAGGACCCACCTTTGTCGCTTTACATATGCTCTCTGGACCCTGGCTTAATTAAGTGTAATATGAGTAGATTAATTTAGTTAATTATTCGTCAATAATGACACCCATTAACTTCCTAACAATATAAGTATATCATTTTTTTTTGGTCAATAACTTATATAATTAAAACAGTTTGGAGATCCAAATTGGATGTACAAAGTTTATGTAACTTATATTGTGAGCATAAGTTTTAATACTACGTGCCAAATTATCTGTTTTTACATTCAAACTACGAAAAATGAGATTAACGGAGAAAAACGCAAAATCTTCCTTGTCTTCTTCAATTCCTCTAAAATCACTTCAAAAGTTGGCCAATCTTCTGGTGTTGCTATCATCTTCAATAATTCGGAATTGTCTGTATAAAAAACCTACCGAAGTCTTCCGATGTGATAACATGCACTGCATGGTCCATACTAAAGAGTCCAACTCTGAATGGAGTGGTGACAATCACTTGGAAATGCTTCTGGATCCCATAAGCGTTTCGGATTCATCTTCTTGGAAAGTATACCAGTCCATCCCTGAGAAAATATCTGAGTCTTTCCAGGATCCATCAATATAACATTTGGTAACTTGTGTACCTGTATTGTTTTCCGTAATTGGGCCGCTCTCCCTCTCTTGTAATTGCTCTGTTATTTGAGTGGTCGACCATGCCGATGCCTCGCTCGTTGCCAAGTTTAAAGTATATCTAGGATCAATATGAATTCGAAAAAACCTTATTGTTACGTGCCTTCCAGATATACCATATAATCTATGGAAATTGTAATTCTTCCTTGTCTTTTTTAGTTCTACCAAAAAGATAATCCAGGTTTTCATAAACCGAAGTTATTGGAAATGTACCTGAAGAGGTTGGTATATTTGATAACGTCCATGTTTGTAGGGCCGGAGGGCATTCAAACAATGCATAGTTGACTGTTTCAAATTCCGCTCCGCACCGCACGCATACATATATCATTATTATTTGAAAAAGAGAGATTCCATTATTTTAAATTAGTTATTGACGACATATTATGAATTTGTGGGCTGCTCGTTATCAGGTTGTACGATTATTAAAAAATACAGAATCAACTCTTGATTTTCGTATTTCTAATGTGATGAAATGGGGGTTTTTTCTCAATGTAGTTTATGTTATGGGTTTATTTGTTCTAGCTAGTTTTGTTTGGTCTTAAATAATTAATTAATTAAAGGGAAACTAAAAATATGGCTTCTTAACAAACTTTTTTCTTTTTGAAATAAAAAAAAAATTCTTTAGGTAAAAAATTTACAAAAAAATGCGGTGACAATACCGTGTAATTAGTGATGTATATTTTCGCATGTTATTTAATCAAATATCGTAAAATCATGTAATTGCATGTTAAAATATAAAATAACATGATATATATCAAAAACTTATGCAATACATGAACTAACGTGCATTTATGATTTTCTATCCGTTTGTGTTTTGCAAACAAGAGGGTAGAATTTTGCAATATAGAGCATATTCTCAAAATAATATAATAATATATCTAAAAACAATTATAAAAGGACATTTATTGTGATATGTTAGACACTGGTTTTATATATATGTTGCTTCAAAATAGCACTATTAATAAGAGTCTTATTTTTTTTATTTTTTTTCAAAAGAAGTTGGTTCCATTTTATATATTTTATCGTTTAGTTGCCAATTTCTTAGTTAATTACTTAATTAGTCGTTTCGAAAAAGTTTGACTTTGTTATGTATAAACACTATCAATTATCATCAGATTCAATCAATCGAAGCAAATTAATTTGGTGGTTCCATTCGGTTCATAACAAATGTTTTTAAAACAATCACACTTTTTTTTTTGGTCGTCAATGCAACTTTCATAAAAATTAAATAATACTAGTAACAACAATCTTATACTAAAATTTTCCCCAAAGTAACTAACCATATATTTCATTTTATGCTATGTACATTACGAAAAAACGATGAAGACCACCTGATGAAAGAAACGTTTATTTTGGTCCTAAACAAAGACATGTGGTCGTTTTGTTTGGATTTAATTGTTAAGTCGTGTTCACAGATATGAAAATTATTATAAGTTGGCAATTTAAAAACACAAGTTGCAAAATATATTTCTATAAAGTAAATTTAAAGCCAAAAGATCTTAGGGAAAACAAGGATCTTCCCCAAAATATTGTGTTAACCGATGATTGAACATTATAATGACACTTACGACATCATACTTGAAGAAATTTTAGTTAATGGGATTAAATCAACTAACTATATGGGCTGTTCAGCCTGTTCTTTATCAAGAAAAACAAATCCACATTTAACTCCTTAAAAAAAAGAGATTACTAATCTACTTTTGTAAGCTGTAAGTTGTAACACTAACAACTTCCCAAAAAGAAAATGTTAAATAATACAAGTAGTAATATAATGATAAGTCATAATGTAATATTATTATAACCAACAGGAGCATATATATAATCCAAGCTGGACTAATTAGAAAAAGAAATATTTGAAGATTGAATGAATATGACCTTTCATGTGATGTGTAGTTGCATTTTGTAACAACTACCTCTAACAGAAAGATAAACATTCTGATGAAATATACATGCAAAACTGAGGTGAATGTATATGTAATACATAAGCTATACATGAAAATTAATGCGAGCATATACGGACCATATACTTTTTTTTAATAGTCATAATTTTGTATAATAGATGCAAAAAAATAAAAGTTTCAGTAGTCTTACTACAGTTTTCGATGTGTGTTATAGATAAAAATCTATGTTTCTTTGTGAATTGTTAAATTTGTATGTTTTACACAATAAATCGTTCTTTGTAAATTTCTTAAGATTTAAATATTTAATGAACAATGCAATAGATGACAAAAGATTTTGTTATATATTACTTTGTTTTTTTTTGTAAAGTGTCAAATGTGCTATATTTTATACTGTTTTATGAATTTTTTTTTTTTTTAAATTTCAAAACCAATTATAGTAACAATGACATATAAGGCGTATGTTGTATGATTCTTCTTTGAGGTGCAATGCATATTGTCATTAGCTCTTTGGTAATATTCTTCTTAAAATATTATAATCGTTGATCTCCAAAACTTAAACCCAACATGTTGGGTCCAAATTTAAAGCATTGAATTTAAATTAAGCAATTTTTAAATGGTCACATGTAACAACGTTCATTGAAATCAAAAACATAACAATCATCATAATGGTGCCCACCTAAAACACTATACTATAATTTTATAACATAAACATATCATATGGGTTTCATGTAGATACATTGAACTATACACCTTTTTCTTTCTTCAATGATTAAAAACAGTTTTCTCTTAAGTATTAACTTATTATAAAATAAAAATTCTCAGCAGCCATTGCTCCTGTGTGAAATTTAATATGGTTGTTAGTAGTAATAAGCCTGGACATAGGTACTCGTTACCCGCTCGACCTACTCGATCCGCTCCATCTGTCCCATAAAAATGGGACTCATCTCGTTCAAGTCAAATAACAAACCTTAGTTTTCAATTACTTGCAAGTAGTAGGACTACTCTAAGCCGGATTTTTTTTTCTGTTACCCGTCCCGTATCTGTTATCCGCTACTCGTTATCCGCTACCTGCAAAAAAATATTCATTATCCGCAAAAATTACTCGTTATCCGTAAATAATATTCGTTATCCGCAAAAAATACCCGTTACTCATAAAATATATCCGTTACCCGCCAAAAAAATATCCGTTATCCGTAAAAATATATTTTTTATCCGCAAAAAAATATTCGTTATTACTCAAACGAGACGGATTAAGTATCAAGGCGGATACTCATTTTTGTAATGGATCAAGTATCAAGATGGGACTAATTTTGACGGGTCAAGTATCAAGGCGGGTAAAAGTATTATTCGTATGGGACGGATCAAGTACCAAAACAGACGAAAATGGTGGATATCCGCTCCGTGTCCAGGATTAGTTGTTACTTGTTATTGGTTAGTGTTGCATGGGGGCCCAATATTTTGAATTTGTAAATCAAAGGAATAGCAACGGGACAACCACATCCTCATATTCATTGTTCTCTTGCATTATATATCAGATTCATAATTATATATTGGGGTTATGTGAAATAGCTTCTAAATAGTCATTTTTGTAATTAAATATTTCATGTCAAAAAAATTTAAATCAGTTTTGCAAAACTAAAAGTAATATGCAATATACCATGTTATTATTATCTGTCAAATTATAAAATTATGATAAATAAAATATTAAATCGAAACCCTCGATGAAAATTTTAAATACACTTTTAGAATTTCAAAAGTTTAATGTATGTAATTGTAAAAACTTTTCGAATATACATGTGAATGTTAGATTGCGTATTATTTTTGATTTCATTAAAATGACCTGTACTTTGTAAAAGTGAAAGATAAAATTGTAAAAATAAAGATTTGGAAAACATCTTTATATTTGTTTTACGATTTGACAAATTATATATAGTTTTTCAGTCGATAAAGGATATCAATACCGACTTACTAAATAAAATTTGTGAGAAACAAACACATGTTAAATACTATAAGGTTTTTTTCTTTTTGACTTTTGTTTGCTATTTAAAAATTTGTGGATTGAAGGATAAAACATATTTTGTTGAATGTTAAATCCCGGATATTAATTAAACATTGTTCAATAATAGTTGGTTATAAACTTATATTCACATAATTGGCACCGGCTCTTTGACATAACCGACCAGTGGTTCAAATTAATCATCGAAGTAAAATTTAGCCTAAAGGTTTCTGGTGCGGAAAACTGGTCTTTAACTGCTTCACGTCTTCTTAGGTCTGTACAACGGATAATCTTTGTTTCGGAGACATGTAAATTGTAAAGAGAGTCCTCCACAAATGTAATCGATATGCCACATGTCCAATGCATATAACAATCTCAAAAGGACTTTTTACTGAGGTGGAGGCGGCATTAGGTGTGATAAACATAGTTTTACTTGAACAGTTAATTAGAATAAGAGAAGAATGAGAATTCTGATAAAATCTAGTCTTGGTCAAAATTCTGAAAAGAAGATGGAGATGATTAAAGATGACTTAGGTTTGTTTGTTTTTGTTTTTTTTTTTAATTAAAAAAAAAAAGGATTTGATACCATGATTCGTGGTCCTTGTCGAACCCGATCATATAGAGCATTCGACACCAACATTGTCATCTACCATTAATGTATGTTTTTTTTGATCTGGTATTTTGGGATTACATTCTTGGAATCTAATCCTGTTTGGAACAAATTTGTTATTTATCTTCTTTTATTGATTTTGATCGAGATCGTTGTAGTAATTAAATCTTTGTACTTCTCTTGTTCTTATTTATCCCTATAAAAATAAAAATTTGAAGTATTTAGCGGTGCTTTACAAGACTCTTGTGCCACAAGGTCTTGAGTTACAATTGATGAAAAGCTATCTTCTAGATCTTTCGTTGACCGAAGCACTCTTATATGATTATACCCAACTTGTAATATGAACATGTTTGACAATCTACACACCGTTGAGTGTCCGAGACCTTGGCTCTATGGGAGCAAACAACATAGATGCAAAAATACTTCTTGAGTTTTAAGTGAACTTCGAGGATAAGGTTATTCTTTCCAGCGATGAGTATTGATGAGAACCAAACCGGTGTAAACCAGTGTCAACTAAGTCAAAAATTGAAATTAGATGTTGCTCTATGTTTTCTCTTTTTTTTTTAATGAGATTGTATTGTATCTCCACTACTTCACGTTGTAAACTTGGTAATTATTCCTAATCCTCGTTAAAAAAACTAAATCATGGGAAGATTTCTGATATTTTTTGGGAGTAAAGGTTGGATTTTTTTCTATCGTTGTTTGCTTAACTTGTTTGTCTGAATCATTTGGTTTTGAAGATTAATTGTGGAAAAGAGAACACTTTGAAGTCTGGGGATGTGATTCAATGCAGAGAGTGTGGGTACCGTATTCTCTACAAGAAGCGTACCCGTACAGGTGAGTTTACCTCTATCAAGCTAATCCTTAATCCTCCTTTTGTTTGAGTAGTAAAGTTTGTAGCTTTCTTCGACTGCTCTTTGGTCTTGTTCTTAATTTTTGACAACTGATTGCACAATTTTGAATCTGTCTCACAGACACACATGTTATGGGGATTAGGTTTTCGAATCTATTTTGAGTTTGTACCTTTGTAAAAACATTCTGGTCTACCTCATTTTTGTTTGGACTGCTAATCTTTTGGTTTTCTTTTACAAAATCTAGATGTTGTGAACTTGTTTCTGGCTAATTAATTTGGTCGTTCATTCTCTTGCAGGAGCTGTTCAATACGAAGCTCGCTGAGAGCCACAAGTCCTGAAGATGGTTCAAAGTAGATGGGTTAAGATTTATTGCCGTTGTTTGTAATATGAATTGAGTTTTTTTTTTTTTTTTTTTTTTGGCTAAGTGGCTTGTTTCGGTTTAATTTGATCACAACTAGTGTGACTGTAATCTCTTAGCCTTTTTTGGTAAAAAATAAATCTTGGAAAACTCTCCACAACTAAGTTCACATTGGTGAAATCCTTGATTGGCTATATCTCCTAAAATTACTTATCTTCATTTGCCACTTCAACAAGCAAAACGTCAATCTCTGCCTTTCTTCTGTACTGTTCGCTGCGTCCAGTTGATCAGCTTTTGAAGGTGAAAAAGGTAGTTTCTGTGCCTTAAACCACTGTGTTGATGTTCCAAATTCGCTGAAGTTTCTATAAGAGGAAGTGATCAAAATAGTGTAGGTTATACTCCAACCCGTTGACCAAAAAAAAAAAAAAATACTCCAACCCATTTTATACTCCAAAATGGAATAGCTCCATTTTGGAATGTGTTTTACTCCAACCCATTTCTCCATTTCACTAGTGACAGCAAAAACTCAATGACCATACATCAATGCTTCAGAATAGAAACCTTTAAAGACATCGAAAAAATACACTGATTAATAATGAAAGTCCTCAGATATTATTGCAAGAAGATGCAAGCCGACAGATGGATATAATATCCAGATATATAAACACATACAAGACTCTATAAAACCTATCAAAGAAAACTATATTATATTATGACATGAATCAACTAAAGTCACCAACCTTTGGTAAGCTTTCACTCATTTCTTCTAACTACTAAATAAATAAAAAACGTAATTAGATGTAATTAACGTTTACTTCCACAAGCCAACCCCATTCACAAAAGCAATTGGAAAAAAAAAGATCTCTGTGGGCATTGCAGCAAACAAATACTGTAGAGAATTATCCTTTTATTGTTTGTTTTTACGGTACCAAAAGGGAAGGAGGCATCGGTTACGGTGTTGCGGAAGAGGCACAAGGGGATGGGTCTTCGGAGGAAGTACTGAAGGCGGACGGGACCCTTTCGTACGAAGATGAGACCTTCTCCCCCTTTCTTACTTTCTGGTTCCTCAAACTCTTCAAGTTTCGCTCTTATAACGGCGGCGGCAACTGGTAGAGAAGACGGAGGCGGTAACTGTTGAACTTTGCTCTCTCAAAATTACTTTGTGTTTCAACGGACAACACACAGATTTTACTCTGTTTTGCAAGTCTCTTTGTTTTGTTGTGATTGATGTTTCTCTTAATAATGAAAACCACACTTTATTACTGAAACATATACAACGTATATATACAAGTGAATAGGCATAAATGAAGAAACACATATCTTCGACACTAACGTTACGACATAACCGTTTAACGGTTACAACTTAAGCAACGTTACATACATATTATACTAACATATATGAAACTCAATTAAATTCCAATACTCCCCTTTAATTGAGTTTCATCTTAACACCTAACTTCATCCTCAAGATCTTGAATGAGACATGCATTTTCTTCATTGTTATCATCATCACACGTTTGAGGATCAATGGGACTTTGAACTTCTTGAATATGCTCTGTTTGTGAAGACTGATTTTCCATTGAGGAGACAAAATGCTTTTTGACTTCTTTTTGTCTTCTCCCAAACCCACTTTTTTCCTTCTCCAAATACAGCGTCTTTGATATCTCTAACCTTCTCATTATTTAATGAGCACTTTATACCTTTTCGATTGGTTACTATAACCAATGAAAATTCTACTCTTGGATTTTACATCCAATTTTCTTCTTTTCTCGTCAGTACGTGTACGTAACACATGCTTCCAAAAACTTTCAAATGACTAATTGTCGGTTTACACCCACTCCATTGTTTGCCTTTGTTATTACGTCTGACAACTGTTTCTTCTTCTCGTAAAACATGAAACGCTCTTTCGTTTAACGGTTACAACTTAAGCAACGTTACATACATATTATACTAACATATATGAAACTCAATTAAATTCCAATAGTAACCGGTGGAGAAGTCAGTGGCAACAACTGGTGGAGAAGTCGCCGTTGATGGCGTCGGTTTCCGAGATGAGACCTGCGACTACGAGGAGAATTATGTCGACGAAGAGAATTGTGTTGTGTCGAAAATATTTTTGATTAATTAAATAATTAATTATCATTGATTTTTGATCAATTTACGATCAAATATTTTTCTTCATGATCTTTTACAGCATAATGTTCTTAGATTTTAATATTTTACAAATAAAATTCTATAGATTCAGATATTTTTTAACATTTTTATCGATAAATAGTCAATAATTTTCTACCATTTTGCATTAGACACTTTTTGTCAAAAAAATTTAACCACTTATTCGTCAGATATTGATCGAAAATGTTTTAACCATTTTTTGACCATTCTAAAACGGTTACTACTTAAGTGGTAGGTATTCGATTAGTAATTTTCGATCAATTTGCCTTGAATATTTTTCGTCATATATTATTGACCAATTTTCGACTAATATTTAAATTGGTCGAAAACTCGTCAGAATTTTCTGACCACTTATCAATTAATTATATTGGTCAATTTTTTTGGATCAATTACTGGTCATTTCAAAATGTTCATCATGATTTGGTTGAAATCTTATTCATAAAATATTTTACTATTTTTTTGGTTAGTAATTTGGCTGAAATTCGACATGTTTTTTTTTGTAGCGTATTGGTAAGAGGCTAAGAGCTATGTCAATAAATAGTAGTTTTGAATAAGATATAAACAGGAGAAAATGCCATTAGCATTTACCAAAAACTTGGCATAAGTAAACACATTTCAATGATATCTCAACACCTTACCATGATCATGATGATACAAATACATATCTGGAGTCTGATATCGAAAAGAAGAGAAGGAAACAGAGCCGAAGTCAACTTGCCGGACACCATAATTAGTTAAGATTTGTTGATAAAATCGGCAAGTCATCCTTGGCTCAACCTCATTCTCTGCTTTTCCATGCAAGACTCCATGATACAATTAGTGACTCTCATCATCATTATATATTTTTGTACCTCTCATATTGTCTTGTGATCTTGTTATGGCAAAACTCACTCATGATGAAGGTATTTATAGACATGTGTAGTGAGAAATGTGCTAATTAATTTAATTGAAATTTAAAGTTTTCACATAAACTTATATGCAATTATTATTAGAATAGTCTTCGTATCCATGCATGGTATTAGTGCATGGAGCAAATAATAAAAATAATAATGGAATTTTGACCACTACCGTATATTGAAGAATATAATCACTTTAGAAGATTGGCTGACCTTTTCTTATCATATTCGAATTCCAATTTTGTGTGAATAATTAATATTCGTACCTCACTACTTCAAAGGCATATCGTATATGTCTGCGACATAAAAAGCCACTTGTCGTACTTTTCTTAGGACTGGGCTCGTAGTCTTGTGGTTGATGACAAAAAGACGTTATCGATCGTCTCACAAAAAAAAAATTGTTGAAAAAATCGTCAATTTTGGGATTTTCGTTGTCGGTTTTAAGTGATCGAAGTTTGTTTTCCAGTTTTTTTACTTCGAGGTTGATCTTCCATTTTTTTTTGGTAAATTGGAAGTTTTTGTTTTTGCTTTTCCCTAAAATTCTCTAAACTAGTGTTTTGTGTGCGTGTGTATGTAGATAAATTAGAATGTATTTCAAATGAGACAGTATTGAGTTTACTTACAGTTACTGTTTGTTTTTAGCCAACGTACGTATAAGCAGCAGGTTAAGTATTTGTAAAATCTTTTATATATTAATTGAGAATCATTTTAACAAAATAATTTTAATTAAGTTTATGTGAAATATTATAACGCTACATGCTGACATGTCAACATCTCATTAAGATTTAAAAATTATATTAAAAAGTTTAGTTTATTAGAGAAATTACATTATACTGCCATCATAGATTATTTGAAATTTTGACATATTTGATTACTCAATTTTTTAAGAAAATTTACTACACTGTTTTAGACAACATATATATATGGTATAACTAAACATTATTATTATTAATCTGAGAAAAAGTTTACAATATAAAAAAAATATACATAATTTTAAAATCTTATAATATATCTAATTAAAAGAAATATAGATTTATACTTAATAACACATTTTAAATATCACGCAGAACATGTGTCTATATTTTAAAGAAATATAGATATATATACACAAACGAAGCTGCTCTCTTGATTTGCCTTTCCTGGTAAAATTTCCTTTTTGATAGATTTCGTTTGTGATTGTTCATACTTACGTAAAAGTTAAATAGAAATCGTGTAATCTCATAGCATGATGTTTCTGTTGTGATTTGAGTTTGCTTTTTGAAAGCGAGAAAAAGACTAACGAAGACACAAGTGAATCTAGCAGAGAAAATAGCAATTCAGATACTGAACAAATGCAATTAGAGGTTTGAAATCTAAACAATGATATTCACTTTAGTACGATTTTAAATTTCTTATATGAATATGATACTAGAAACAAAAAAGATGAGAAATTTTTGAGGTTGTTATAATAAAGGTGTTTATATATAGTTATATTATCGAAAAAAATTTTATTTGATCTGTAGAACCCGAATGTATTTATATAAAATATAGAAGGAATATGAAAACTGTGTTTGAGAGATAATATCTTTATTTCTTTTGTTTTCTTATGTTTCGAATGATGTTAATACATTAAGCGAAACCTCATATTTATAGTGTAATAGATGGAGTTTACTGTGCATGCATAGTGATAGTGGGCTCCACCTATATACGTAAGGTATGACGGAAGAGAGTAAAATTTTACTGCCTAACTTGCCTAACTTTTGATATTTACAACACTCTCCCTTGGAGACCAATGTCACTTGCGTTGCGTTTTTCTGCTTAACGCCTTTGTTACCTCGTTAAAAATCCTTATAAGAAAACCGAATGGGATAAAACTTCATAAGGTAAAAAGAGTGCAACACGCAAGCTCCCCCTCGAATTACGTCATCTCATATGTCTCACTGATGACGCATTCCAATGTTGTGGACATGTTTCTTGAACATCGAGGTAGGTAGTGATTTGGTGAAAAGATCTGCAGTGTTTTCGCATGATCTGACATATCTTACTTCAATGTCCTTATTCTTCTCAAGCTCTTGAGTGTATGCGAAAAACTTCGGAGGGATATGTTTGGTTCTATCACTTTTGATATATCCTTCTTTCGTTTGAATGACACATGCAGCATTGTCTTCGTAAAGAATTATTGGCTCCATGTTAACGTGGATTCCGCTGCTTGATTGAATGTGTTGCCTGATCGATCTCAATCATACATACTTTCTACTTGTTCATGGAGAGCGATGATCTCGGCATGATTTGAAGAAGTAGCAACAATCGTTTGTTTCTGCGAACGCCATGATATAGCAGTGTCTCCGACCATGAATACATATCCAGTTTAGATCTGATAAACATCTTGCATCTGTAAAACCAATCATTTGACCATTTGAATTGTTAGGATAAAATAACCATAAATCAATCGACCCTTGAAGATATCGAAAGACATGTTTAATCCCATTCCAATGTCTTCGAGTAGGAGATGAACTATATCTTGCTAAAAGATTAATGGCAAATGATATATCTGGTCTAGTACAATTAGCCAGATACATAAGGGCTCCAATCGCACTTAGATATGGCACTTATAGGTCAAATATCTCTTCATTTTCCTCAGATGGTCGGAATGGATCATTATCAACATTCAGTGTTCTCACGACCATAGGGGTGCTGAGAGGAGTAGCCTTATCCATATTAAATATTTTTAACACTCTTTGGTATATATAGATTGATGCACAAATATACCCTTTTGAGATCTCTCAATTTGTAGGCCAAGACAATACTTTGTCTGTCCGAGATCTTTCATCTCAAATTCTCCTATAAGGTAATTTGATGCTTCCTGTATTTCTTTTTGAGTTCCAATCATATTCAGATCATCAACATATACCGCGATTAATACAAATCCGGATGTTATTTTCTTGATGAAAACACATGGACATATAGGATTGTTCACATATCCTTCTTTCATCAAGTGTTCACTGAGTCGATTATATCACATACGCCCATACTGTTTTAGTTCATATAATGATCTTTGCAATTTTATTGCACATAACTATTTGGGTTTAGAACTTAATGCATCTGACATTTTGAACCCATCAGGAATTTTTATATAGATATTAGTATCAAATGATCCATACAGGTAAGCTGTGACAACATCCATGAGACGCATTTCTAAATTTTCTTTAGCTGTTAGATTCATCAGGAATCTAAATGTTATTGCATCCATAACGGGAGAATATGTTTCCTCGTAATCAATTCCGGGTCTTTGAGAAAAACCTTGAGCCACGAGGCGAGCTTTATATCTAATAATCTCGTTTTTTCTCATTTCGTTTTCTAACGAATACCCATTTATATCCGACCGGTTTCACATCTTCAGGTGTGAGTACAATTGGACCGAATACTTTTCGCTTATTGAGCGAGTCAAGTTCGACTTGTATAACATCCTTCCATTTTGGCCAGTCATGTCTTTTCTGACATTCATGTACAGACTTTGGCTCAATATCATCGTTTCATCACATATTTTCTTTGCAATAAATTATATAAAAACGTCATTGATGCTATCAACTTCATGTCGATTCCATGTTTTCTCATTAATGGCATAGTTGATGGAAATCTCATGATTATCTTTAGGATTATGAGTTTCCATGTTATTATCAGTCTCATGATTTATTTCTTCTAAAATATATTCTGTTATTTTGGGATCATTATGCTTTTCAGCTTCCTTTCCTTTTCTAGGATTTTTATCATTAGAACCAATGGGTCTACCACGCTTCAGGCGTATTTTAGACTCACGTGTATCATCTGCTCCTCCACCTTCATGTTGTATTCTAATTCAAGCAGGCACATTAGCAGCTGGTATGTGTGATTTAGTTACCGTTTTGGTATCTGCAAATGCATCAGGTAACTGATTTGCAATGTTCTGCAAATTTATAATCCGTCGAACTTCAACTTCCGACTGTTTAGTAGGTGGATCAAGGTGTGACAATGATGGTACACACCATTTTATATCCTTCTCTATTTGTTTATTTTCTCCCCTAGAACCGGGAATGTTTTCTCGTCAAAATGACAATCGGCAAAACGTGCCGTAAAAACATCTCTAGTCTGTGGTTCTAGGTATCATATAATTGGTGAAGAATCACAACCAATATATATTCCCAACCTTCTTTGTGGTCCCATTTTTGTACGTTGTGGTGGTGTTACAGGCACAAAAATTCTCAGATGAGAAATATTTGGTTCTCGACCGAATATTAACTGTAATGGAGAATATTTATGGTATACACTCGATCTTATCCTAATTAGTGTCTCTGCATGCAAAATAACATGTTTCCATACATATGTTGAAAGTTTTTATCTCATTATCAATGGTCTTGCAATTAATGCAGCCGTTTAATCAATGATTCAGCCAACTCATTTTGTGTATGAACATGAGCTACATGATGTTCAACTTCAATTCCCATTACCATACAATAATCATTAAACGCTTGGGATGTGAAGTCACCAGCATTGTGGAGTCTAACTCTTTTAATCGGATAATCTGGAAACTGTGCCTTCAGTTTGATTATCTGAGTTAGAAATCTCGCAAATGCAATATTGCGAGATGGTAATAGACAAACATGTGACCATCACCTGGATGTGTCAATCAGGACCATAAAATAATAGAATGGTCCACATGGTGGGTGTATGGGTCCACAAATATCACCTTGAATTTGTTCAAGGAACTTTGGTGATTCTTTATCAACTTTGATTGGCGATGGCCTTATGATTAATTTTCTAAGAGAACATGCAACACATGTCGTTTTATTTCCCATATCAATCTCCTGTATTTTTAAGGAATGAACATGTGAGTTCTCTATAATTATTCGCATCATTGTGGTGTCTGGGTGACCTAGGCGATCATGCCATAATATGAAATCTTTTGGATTTCTTTTAACTACAAGATATGATTCTTATTGCATCTATATATGTTTGATGCAAACCAGAAGGAAGCTTTGGTAATTTTTCCAAGATAACCCTTTTGCCATTTTTATCAGAAGTTATATACATAACATTCTTTTCATCCTCAGTCCCAGACTGAGTATAATACCCTTGAAGGTAGATAACTTTAAAACTCAACAAATTTCGTTTTGAATTAGGAGCATACATGGAATTGTCAATGGAAAATTTCGTTCCATTTGGCAATGAAAATCACGTCTGCAGGACCTGATATTGTGTTGACAATGATATTTTTATTTTAAATCAGAGAAATATCTCTTGTTTCTCAGAATAGTGTGTGTTGTTCCACTATCTGGTATACAAATTTCTCTTACCATTTTATTGGATATTGTTTCCTCTGTATTATGATTCGTTTATGTAATAAACATTATTATCAATAAAAACACACAATTATTGTTAATAAAAACACAAAACAAGTAGTATTAATAAAATCATACAATAATCATATTTATTTTGAAAATAACATTATTTTCAAAACAACTAATATACATAATTATTTATGGCATAATAGGAAACTGTTCTGCAGTTTCTCTACGATCGTTTTACATATTCATAGGAATGGTCTAATCGATCTCATTGACAAAGTTAGAAGAATCGAGGTACGTTATTCCCTCCAAAATTTCACTGAGATTTACTTTCTTTTCTTTTATTTTTCTTTGAGTGACTCTTTATATAATTTACAAAGATGTAGAGGTGTATGACAAACTCGAGACCAATGTCCTTTGGATCCGCATCTGTAACAGATGCCTTCACGCTTATGGGTTGTATTCTCTTAAATTTCTTTCTCTTTGGAAGATTGTTCAGGTCGGATCCATTTAAAGGACTTCCTTTCTTGTGGAGGGATGGATCTACCACGTCCACGGTAAAATCGATTTGTTTGATTTTTCAGTTCTGAATATTTTATTTCCATTGCATTCACTTCAGAGAATGCTTTGGTTCAGACATGCCATTTGATCTTTTAATATGAACCGAATATAATTTTATTAGAATGGTTATTGAACCGATTACATTTTAGACAAACAAAGCAATTACAAAGAGAACTATCCCTTAAAAAATTAAAGCAAAACTAAAAATAAATTCTTCGGGGGTAAATTCCCCAACAAACATGTCATAAATACAGACAATAATAAAAACTAAACAAAACACTAGAAATATGCGAATCATTTTACAAATGAAATCTAAGCAAATTTCTTATGTGAATGAGATGAGATGTGAATAAATAGGTGAATGAGTGGGTGTATTTATAGATTAAAAAACACTGTTCTGGACCGTTGAAAAAGTATATGACCGTTGGTGATTTTGAAAAAATCGATTAGAAATTTTCTAACATGCGATCAATTAAATTTACCAGATTCAGATAAGCGATTTATGATTAATATAATAATATTAACAATAATATTATGATGACATGATTAAATTAATTATGCAGATTATAAGGACGTTTAGCCATCCAACAATATTAATCAGTAATAACGAAACATAAGAATAAATTATTTGGCGGCTTGGCCGTCCCGATAACATTGAATAAAATGTAAGTTAAATAATATAAGGCGGCACGGCCGACCAGTAACATTAAATAAATTTTCTGGATGCCTAGCCGTCCGGTAATATTAAATAGAACGTAAGGCGTCTTAGACGTCCTTCGGAAATAAATAGTAGTGCGTTAAACAGCCACTTGTCAATATTATTTTTCAGAGGCGCCAGTTCGCCTATAATATATTTTTATTTTATTGAAAAAAATAATTTACCCCCGGTATTAACCGGATATCTTCCAGTTTGATTTAATGAAATCGGCGGTGAACAGTAATTTCGGTAGTGAATAGTAATTCTAGCGGTGAACAGTATATTCCTGTGGTGAACAGTACCTCTGCTATGAATAGTACTCTTGGTGTGAATAGCGTCTCACGATGGTAACGGTGATTTCTGGTGTGAATAGTTATTTTGTTGTAAATAGTGAATTCCGATGTTGACGGTAACTCCCATTGTAAATAGTAACCTGTTGTATCAGCGGTAATAAAACGATCAGAGTGATTGTACTAATAACGTGTTATAATAACGGTGTTTATATATAGTTATATTACCGAAATTTTTTTATCTTATCCGCATAATCCGGATGTATTTATATAAAATATAGACATTTACCACAGAGGTAAATTAGTGTCTAAGAGTTGACCAAAAAGGTTGTTTTAATGTTCCGAAGAATCTTGACAACAAAAAAATTATTCCGAACAATCTGATCTTATTTTTGGTCTGACCGAATTGGTATCTATTTGTCCAATCGGATAGGACATTTCATAATCTCATGATGTGATCCATCAATAGATAGAATAAAAATTAACATTACTGTTTAAACTAGTTTATTAATTTTTTCTAACGAGCTTGTCTTTTAGAATTAACATCAAACGAGATTGAGTTGCTTTCACACACTAGTACAAATAAATAACCATTTTTTTTTTGTTTTTGTATGAATATTAAGTTATTATACCATGTTTTGGTTTTGTATCAATATTAAGTTATCATGTTTTTGTATGATTACATAGAGTACGAGTAACAGAAGAGACCGAAAATCAACAGAATTAACAAAATGCACAACAAACCTACAAACCCAGCAGATTAAATTCACATGCGAAGGTTGGAAAATGGAGGATGATAACAACTTGGAAGGATCAACAAACATCCGACACTAAACCAAAGCTCACGGCACGACATGCTTTGAAGTTGCAACGAGCAACAATGATCCGAAGCCAGCCCTCAAGCCCCAGAACAAACAGCGCCTACAGCTTCTCCGTTGACGAAACACGTAATAAGACTTCAACCAAACAAGCCACGCAACCGCAACCAACTTTAGAGAACTAATTAACCCCTAACGTATAAAGAAAGAAGGAAACAATTTTGAATTTTCTTTAATTTTTTTTTTTTTTTTATGTCCTCTCACATCATTATCGTTTTTATTCGAAAGCTTCCTTCCAAGTTTTTTCAAATCGCAGCCGGCCTTTTTCAGATCTCCGAACACTACCTCAAGCTACCACCATAATCTCAATCTCCCTTAGGTCGCCTCTGTTCCCACCCGCCTTGGGCAGTGGTGGCCGGCGTCGCCATCGCCCCGGGCTTTCTCGGTTCTGCTTCTTCTTCATACTTATTCTCACTCCACCCATGTTAAATTTGCTCTTCTTCTCTCCGGTATCGACTCTTATCCGTCCCGACCGGTGCCGGTGTGCCAGAGAAGCTATGAATTCCTTCTCTCTTTCGGTATTGTACCGAAGAAGAACTGACGACTTCTATGTCGATTCCCATCGCTCTCCGTTCTCAGCTTGGCCGGATCTTTATCTTTTAAGATTAGACTCACCTCGCCGTTCGGTAAATCTTCCAAGAGCCTCTATTTCCATGCCCTTCCCGGTAAAAGATCGAGGAAGTACTGCACCAAAAACTCTCACGTTCCGATATAGAAATCAAAGCTGTCGTCGTCGCCGATGAAATCTCTCTCACGGTCGGTAAAGCGAATGTCGTTTTTCACACCCGACATGTATGGTGCTTCTTCCGCATCAATGCCAGATCCAGATCCAGCAACCACCATCGGGAATCTTTTTTCTTGTCGAGCCACCACGGCTGCAGCAAATATCCCGAGCTCCGGAGCCACCGGAGACTCGACCCTCCCTCACGAGCGGACTCATCAAGCTCCTATGCTCCCGTCTCAGTGGAACCCTTCTTGGCATTTGAGGCCGAGTTTCCTCCTCATCTCGCAAGACTCAGCTCCTCCAAGCCTCTCCAATGACCTTCATCGTCGCGCCGCCACAGATAACCACCGCTGGTGCCACCGCCTTCGGCCAGCTGCTAGGGCGAACTCGGTTGTCCTTCATGGGCTTTGACCCATTCAATCTTAAACGCTTATTTGTTGGACGAGCTTTAATTTGGGGCCTCTCTGTGAACACGAGCCTCAGGCCCAGTAAATTCTCCCTCCTGTTGGATTGGACCAAACCCACTGAAATCTGGTATAATTCCCTCTCCTCCTTATTAGACTAGTTAGCCCATTTAGTAAGAGACTGTCTAATTTAAATCACCATGTTAGTTTGTTTTCAAACACATTGAATTTGTGTCGACTCTTTGGCATTGGTGGGTATCCCCAAATTTTGGTATGGATTATATCCGTTCTACGGTTCTTGCATTATGTTTCTGGTTAAGCTCTTGCGTTTCAAACAGCCACTATGAGAACCTTGATTGAACTTCTCGAAGCTGTATCGTTCTGGTCTTCCTTCGGAAAATGTGAAGCTACTATCGGCAAGCGTTTATCCCATAGTTGAAGATGTTGTCCCTGTTGATTATCATCGTTTCTCTATGCTATTCGAAAATCTATCTTCTACTGCTTTATTATTTGCTTTGTGTACTCTGTAGTTTTAAACCTTCCATTTGAGGACTTGGAAGAGTTTATTTCTCTATGTTGTATCGAAACATTTTAATCTAAGGAATGGAAGTTTCTTAGTGAAAAAAAAAAAAAAACGTATAAAGAAAGAAATAACCATTTCATTTCTCAAAAATAAAGAAAGAAATGAAACCGTTTGTGTATATACCATGCATTGTTTCTTAAATATTTTTTGGTTAAAAAGTTTCATAATATGAAACCTATACTAATTACAAATTCTATAGTTGCTACCTATACCTACATTCGCTATGAGTCAAAAAAAAAAATATATATATATATAAATCATGGCGAATTCTGACCATATTTCCAACCAAAATCGTGATCAAATTCTATTTTGTAATACTAACCAAGACCAACATTCTTTTCCCTCATTCGACACACTTTGTTTTGCTCTTTCTACCGCTGAACGACGAACCTTTTTTATTGAGGTAAATCACTCTTCATGTTTTATGATTCTGTTGTGATATATAAATTGATTCTCTTAGATCTATTAGAATCCTTTCTCTGAGTGTTGGATTTGATCCAACTTGAAAGCACTAATTTACAGCTTGACGAAGCTTGGAAGATGAAGAAGAACAAGCTTGACAAAGGAAATGAAGCAGATTCAGTTTTAACTGTGTCAAACACTCTGAAAACTCAAGACTGTCCTTTAAAATTCATTTAAATCTATTCACAAAAATATAATTTAGATTAATTTTTTTTTTATTATGGCCAAAATTTCAATATGATAGCCATTTTTTTTTGGAAATCTCATAGCATGAAAATCGGTTTATTCCAACTTACCGAATGGGTTCTATAACAGAAATAGCAATTCTAGTGACTAGTGAGTAGTGATAAACGAAAAATAAGTCAATTAACAGCATTGTATTACTTACATGTACTAGTGCTCCTTTGACTATAAGATGACTTCCAGATAATATATGCTCATCTTAAAAGGAAAATCTCGAATTTTTTATATGCATTCCATTTTTGTCAACATTAAGATGTTACTCCAAATAATATATTCTCATCTTAAAAGGAAATTTTCGAATTTTCTATATGTATTCCATTTTTGTCAACATTTATATTCCATTTTATCCAAAAGAAAACGAAATTAGTGGCAATTCTCCAAAAAACAGAACATGAAAATTATAAATAATCTTTTCTTTGTGTCGATCAACTACAAGAATATGAGTCGAATCTTATTATATAAAGTTGAACGCGTTTAACATGAGTATGACATGTGTTAAAAGAATATCTAATAATAATTTGACATGTGTTAATTAATTTTTTTTTATCAATTTAAGCAAAAATATCAAAAAAAATTGATAATGAGAATTTTCTATATAATTAATTAAGATTTTAGTCAGTTTAAGTAAAAATGTCAATAGCAGAAATGACAACTTTTTTCTTTTAAAAAATGGTCAGTTTAAACAAAAATGAAAATAGCAGAAAAAATCTTATTATATAAAGTTGAACGCATCCAACGTGAATGTGACATGTGTCAAAGAGATAACTCATAATAATTCAACCTGTGTCAATTAAATTTTTTATCAGTTTAAACAAAAGTATAAAAAACAGAAAAAAGAACCAGATTAATAAGTTATACCAATATATCACATGTTATTCCAATATATTTAACATGTTACGTTGTTTTTCTTTGGTTATCACTTAACATATTTTTATATATATATATAAACAATTAAGTATTAAACAATCGGTGCTAGTTTAATTTTATTCATATATATATAGAGAAAAATATATGTTCATTAAATGCTATATTAAATGTTATAAGAAAATTAGTCAAGAAGAAACTTGGACGAAGAAGAAATTATTCAGAAAGAAAGCATTCTAAATCTAAAACCATCGCTGCTTGACTTCACATAATGCTGCAGGGCTTGGGGCTACTGGCAGTTGGCGGAGCCGTTATCGGGGTCAAAATAATTAAATATAAGTAAATAAATAATATATATTTGGATCCAAAAAAATCATAGTATGTTAGATATATCCAAAAAAATTTGTACTTCTAATTTTTAACCTCTTTTGACTATTTTTATATTGTTACCAAAAAATTTTTTGTTTGCTAATTTGTTTTAACGCTTTGTGTCACCAATCGGATCAACCACTCATCTTACATTTCATAATACAAGATTGATGAATTCAACTATGATTTTTTTTAACTTATAAAAAATCTAAAATATAAATTGAATATCAAAATAACATAAATTAATAAAAATCAGAAATATATTTACCTAGAATTCAATGCAAAATTAATCTAATTTTAAGTGTTTATGATTTGTCGTTGTTGAAGACTCATAAGAAAAAAAAATTGTGTTTTGTAAAAAGAAAAAAAAAATGTCGGTAGATTATTAACTTAATCATATAAATCTTGAATAGCTACATTACTATTAGTTCTGAATTAGTTTTAAATTTTAACAAGAATCAAGTAGAATAAAAAAAAAATCTTATGTAGATTGGTTGGTTTTGCATAGGGGTCAATAATTATTTCATAATGGGGTCACTATACTTGTTAATAAACCACATATAAGATTTTGTGGGGTTCAATTGACCCCCCTATAGCTCACATACCTCTGCCACTGTCTACTAGCAGTTATAGCCGTCCATTTATGCAGTCTTTTTATGTTTTGCCATCTATGTATTTTACATCTATTTAACAAGCAAAGATGAACCGCCGTAATCGTGATTGTATACGTCAAACGACTATGTCTATCTAAAATCTTTTATTGTTTTATAATATATATTTTAAACTATGTAGTTTTGTTTTCTATTATTTTTCTCATCAATATAGTTTACATCGCTTACATACAATTCCATTATTTTGTTCCTAAATAAAAATAGTTATTTTGGCCAGTGTTTATAGCATAATAATTTGTCTTTAAGTCTTGGGGTGGCTTAGTCTAATCTTTTATAAGTTAATAACGAATAATAATCTTTTTAAAAAAAAATCTTAAATTTCACCTACAATTCATATCTTTTTTTCACTTGTATTTATATTTATTTATATATTATTTATGTTTTGCTTTTATTTTGTTTATGTTTTGCTTATATGTTTCTCCTCTTATTTCAGTTTTTTTTAATAATGATAGTGTATTTTTTTTTTGATAAATAATAATGATAGTGTATTGGTAGAGTTTTACTTTTTCTTTCTTATTATTAAACACATTACAAATCTTGAGAATGTCCCTGCAATAAAACTAACTAAATTAGATTTAAAAACAAAAAATTAAAAAAATATATTTGAAAGAACTTGGAAATAGTAAATTTCTTTACTCGCTTGGATCGATGGTATGGTAGCTTGCTCTTAGATTAAACTAGTACTAAGAAAAGTACGACATGTGGATCTAAAGTGATTATATTCTTCAATATACGATAGTGGTCAAAATTCCATTATTATTTTTATTCTTTTGCTGCATGCACTATAACCATGCATGGATAAGAAGACTATTCTAATAATAATTGCATCTAAGTTTATGTGAAAACTTTAAATTTCAGTTAAATTTAATACAGACATTTCTCACTAAACATGTCTATAAATACCTTCATCATGAGTAAGAGTTTTGCCATAACAAGATCACAAGACAATATGAGAGGTACAAAAAAGATATAATGATGATGAGAGTCACTAATTGTATCATGGAGTCTTGCATGAAAAAGTAGAGAATGAGGTTGAGCCAAGGATGACTTGCCGATTTTATCAACAAATCTTAACTGATTATGGTGTCCGGCAAGTTGACTTTGGCTCTGTTTCCTTCTCTTCTTTTCGACGTCAAACTCTAGATATCTAACCATATATCGTATCGTCATCGTGATTAGGTGTTGAAGTATCATTGAAATGTGTTTTTAGTGCAAGTATTTGGTGAATGCTGATAGCATTTGCTCCGGTTATTATCTTATTACCCGATTTAATCATCTATTTGTTTAATGTTCGTTCTAGTAATTTGATATTTTAAAAACATTATCCTTCCTAGAGCCAGACAATTTTTTTTTGATAAATGAAACATAAAACATTCATAGAACATTTAAACAGATGAATCATACATACACCAGAAAAAAAAACACTCAATTATTTCTCAAAAAGCATTTGCAAACAGATAAACAAACAAAGACAAAAAAAGAAAAGAAAAGTGAAAACATTAGAAGTCTTTTTTTTTTTCTGCATTCATTCAACACCAAAAATCTGTCTGAGCTTAAGGACTTGTTGATAAACTTTCTCAGATTCAGGCAATGAAGTAGCAACACTGTTTCGTTCAACACATCTCTTTCCCCAAGCCACGATGTTCGGACACTCAGCTTCGACAGAGAAGTCACCACATTTCTCGAGTGCGTAGAACCAACTGTAGAATGGGACAAGAGTTATGTCTACATAACCGAAGGTCTCTCCTCCAAAGTAAGATTTGTCTCCAAGCTCAGCTTCAAGAACCTTTAAGCTCTCAATAAACTCTTTCGTGCCTATCTCTTGCTCTTCTCCTTTCTTGTTTCCCTCAAATCTTTTTTCCTCCTTCAAACGATATCTGCATTTTGGGGAATTGAATCAAAACCAAGTGGACGTGTAAAGCAAACCGAATCAGAAACAGATGAATTGATAACTGAAATGTGTTAACACTAATTACCGTTTTATCAGCGAAGTCAGCCCAGAACCTTGCAGTGGCTCTGGATTGAGGATCAGTGGGCAAGAAAGAGGCACCCTCACTCCACATCTCATCAATGTACTGAACCTGGACAAGCGATTCAGAGATTGGTGTGTTGTTGTGGATAAGAACAGGGACTTTCTTGTGAACAGGGTTAGATTTAAGCAACAGCTCACTCTTGTTCCACAGATCTTCCTCTTGAACCTCAAACTCAACTCCTTTCTCTCTCAGCGCAATCTTCGTCCTCATCGCGTAAGGACTTGCCCAGAAATCCAAAACCACAACTTTGCCATTCTCTTTCCCCATTGTTGGTTATACAAGCTCTTCCTTGACACAGACTACTAGCCAAAACCATATATATACACACACACTCATGTATGAAATTAAGAAATGGATATGGTGAAGACGTGGGAAAGAGATTGGAGTAAATAAATTTAAGAATGTGCTGTCTAGGAGATCGTGAAATCAACTCAAAGTTTAAACCTTTCGATGGATTACAGTTGACTTACATACAACGACTTAATACGAGGACATACAATGGATACTATATATTATGTAATATGAACAAATCCTTGTACCAGAAACTCTCAATCTCTTGTTTTCTCCAATGCATTAAGTTTCAGAGCAGCACTACAAAAAGCACAAAAACAGGACCTCCAGATGAGAAAACTCGAACCGAGTCAAAAACATTCTTGATCAAATGGAAGGAAAATACTTTCTTGGTTTCAGAAAAATTGATATTTAGACTTCATTTGTTACTTCATAAACAATGATGCTAGTGTTTATACAAGTTTAATATATGATTATTATTGTTTAGTTATAATTGAACAGTATTCAATAATAATAGAATGATTAGGTGGATATGGTAGACATGTTGATGTCTAACTAATAGTGTATGTGTGGAAACTTTCAAAACTTAAGCTTTATAAAACAAAGAGAATATAGGTTAGCCTTGGGAATCTTGAAAATAAGTATTGAGGATGAATGATAAACCTGTTGAGGCAATATCGTTTTCCTGTTGGGCGTGGACCATCATCAAAGACATGGCCAAGATGGGCGTTACAAACAGCACAAATAACTTCTTGTCTAGGCATGAAGATGATAGAGAGATCTAGCTTTGTCCTCACATTGTTTCCAATTGGTTTGTAATAAGATGGCCACCCTGTTCCACTATCAAACTTTGTTGATGAACTGCAAGAAATCATCACTTTGATCTGTTAATAACCATTCATTCATATGAATCATCATCTGGTACGAATTTGAGAATTTTAGCTTCATTAGTTCAACTTCTCTACATATAGAAGTACAATTTCAAATTCCCACCAATAACAACTTACTCAAATAGAGGCGTGTCGCAACATACACAATTGTATACTCCTGGTGTCTTTGTGTTCCAATACTCCCTGAAGAAACAGATGAACTGAGTGTCAACTCTAAGGTCATTGTGATGATGTTAAAAGGGAGATAAAATTCGATGAATATTCATTACATACCCAGTAAAAGCTCTCTCTGTCCCCTTCTGTCTAGTGATGTAATACTGTTCCGGTGTTAGCCGTTTCTTCCATTCATTTTCACTTAGAGAAGCAAACTCACACTTCTCAGCCTCTGCACCATCATAAAAAGCTCTGAAAATCTTAGAAATCGCTTACTAGCTATCTAAAGAATATGGCACTGAAAGCAACACTGTCCATACGAACAATAAGTTCTTAAGTCTCTTTCACAAACTTCCTGACCTAATCTTTCTTCCAAAATATGAAACATAACATTTTGGTTTAAGCCAAATCAATTTATGGACAAAACTCATTAACCTAAACCCACAAAGAAAGAAACCATTTTTCGCTAATTAAAGTACACAGCGTGAAATGGGATTAATGGGACATCATCGAATAATCAGAGAGAAATAGAAGAAATTAAAAAAAGGTTAAATTTTTAAAAAGAACCTTGGACGTTGTCTGGTTTCTGAGAAGAACTAGAGGAACCCATAGAACGAACAGAGAGACTCAAGTTTCTGGGTTTTGAAAGAGAACGACAAGCGAACCCAGATAGACTCGGCTTAGTGACAGAATTGAGCCTTGTTCTTGCTGAGACGAAGCTTGATTGTATGGTTAAACTGCTAGAAGAAGCCATCACACCTATAATGGTAGTCGCCGAAACTTGTTCAATAAACAATTGGAACAAGTCTTTCTTCTTCTGTTGAACGGAAGAGGACACGTGGCACGTCGAGGATGCGAGATGAGATCTGGAACTCTAGCTGCCACGTCGACGCATTCGTGCCATGTAACGAATTTCAAAGGTAACCGTTATTGGGCTTTTAGCATAGTTGTGATTAGCCCATTACTAAATCGAGACTCGAGAGAACATGAATTTTGAATATATATATATATATATATATATATATATATATTTTTTTTTTTTTTGACAATTATATGGAAATTATTGTTTTGTTTTGTTTTTTGGTGAAAATTATATGGAAATTGTTAAAATGAAGTCTAAAAAAAAATTATATAATGGTTTTTATACGTTAAAAAAAATGAGTAATATTTATTATATTCTCAATTATAATGTCAACATGAGGAAGAATAACAAGTGGCTATAAGTAATAGTACAAAAATAAATAAACACCATTGTGAGAAGTAAATATTAACACAATTACATGGAAAAAAAAACACAGTTTCAAAAAAAAAAAAAGTTACATGACTATAAATCACACATAGAAACCTCCCCTACATACGTGTAAAATCAGAGAAACAGTTTTGAAATCTTGAAAATGATTGGAAAATAATATAGAGGTAAGAACTAAACAAAAATAGGCCAGAAATCCATTAAAAACTGTTTTTTTCCAGTTACACTCCTTGACCTTTCCTGCCTAAGATTTCTTTATTTTCTGATGCTCTCAAAAATTGTGTGATAGATAATAATTTTTCTAACCACAAAAAATGTTTTTTCTATGTGTTTACTATGTGTGTTACCTCTTGTGATGACAAAAATTATGCGCCACCGGATTCCTTGCCGGAGTTTGTCGGTGACTGAGAAACCAACGTTATGCATTCTCCTTTCTTTGGCTTATGTTTGTTATATGCAGCTACACCAACAATGGCTGCGAGTGAACACAATTCACAAGATCACTCTTTTAACTCTTAATACAATTCTCAATTTTATTTATGTGCAATGATGAACATGATGAGATGATCCTTACCAATGGCATAACCAAAGAGATTGATGATTGTGAGTTTTGTCTCGACAAAGAGAATGGCTGAGACCAAAACAACCAGCCAATCTTTAACCACACCAGCTATTCGGATGGTGAGAGCACTTGTCTGAGATATCACAAGAAAAACCGACAAATTGAGGGCAAATGTGCATAGCGAGTTAAGACTCAACACAAGAACATGAAAGTTCCATGTACCCATCTTCGACTTCTCTAGAAATATCCATGGTATGAACAAGCAAATCGCGCTGCAACACAACACATCAATACAAGTTAAAAAAAATGGGATTCTTGTAAAAGTAAAAAAGAAAAAGTCCATAAAAGTCACCAAACAACAAACATGAATTTATCATATTTCCGCAAAAATACTCAAACTAATCCTTTTAATTTGTCCCAAAAGAATACATAATTACCTTCGTGCTTCCATATAATAGCAAAGAGTTGCTAAGATTTATTGGATATATAGATACTTACACATCTATGTAGATGATGTTTTTTACTTTAAAACGAGACTAATTGTATAAATCATCTACACTTGTAAGTGTCTATTTAATAATTTTAAAAAACTAGTCCATCTAGTATGGAAGTAAAATGGTGTACACTACAAGAAAACATGCTATCTGCGACTAACATAAAAGGTAAATTAGTTTGTGTATATATCTTAGAAACACTAAAAATTCTCGTGCTTTTATAAAAAACGTTATAAAAGTGGTGAATTTTTGTGAAATGTATTCAGGTAAAAAAAAAATGACATTAGGGTTCTTTGGTTTTCACAATACCTGCATGGGCTCATGTAGTACATAAGGGAGACTGGATTTAATTTGATGCTTTTCCTCTTAACAAGAATTTCCATTAAGATTAGCCTCAAGGCTTCTGAAACAATACCACCCATTTGGTAAACAACTCCAATCCAGTTGACGTTTAATTCTCCATAAGACGCGACTAAAACACCAAAACTTATAACTGACATTATCAAAAGCATCTTGAAGCTCATTATTTCAAGCCCAACACAAACTCCAAGTATAAACACAGCAACAGGCACTGCAAAAATATGATTCTTAAAATCAGTTATACCTATTGATTATCCAAAAACATTTTAATTTCAGTAAAGCAAATGAGACTAAGTTCTTACTGATGGCCTTCAACATTTGGGAAAATGCAACAGTTATGTAGAGATAAGCAGTGTTTCCTAACCACAGAGTCATTGCAAACATTGCGCCAATTGGAATAACTGATGTAACATATCTGAGTATATATATAGAGTGGATTTTTATTTTAAAAGGTATTTACAACTTCAAAATAAATAGAAAAATTGCTTACGAAAATCTCTTTCTTTCTTACATTTCTATTGTCATTCCTTCCTCAACCTTCATAACCTTTAAAGGAGACTAAAAATTAGATTATAAGCGTTTTGACTAATGAGCATTAAGAAAAGCTCATAATAACCAATGACATACCTTAAAAACCTTCGTGAGGAGAAAACACAAAACAGAGGAAAAGCTCATGTGTAGTAAAGTCAATCCAAGTGGATAAGGGAAGTTTATTTCCTTAGATGACAATACCCACTGCATCGATCAGGTGAAGTCAGAAATAAAAATTATGACTGGGACAAAAAAAAGTATTAAACTGAAAGAAGCGAAAGAGAAACGGAAGGAACTAAAATTCATCGATCTGAAACCGAACTAAATTTCATAATAGTTTGAATAGTAAAAAAGAATTTAGAGCGAATAATCGGACTAACTCTGAATTGAACTTGAAATTTGCGTAATGGAACTGAAACTCAACAACTAAATAAACTTCATCATAATTTTAATACTTTTAACTAGATGTATATACAATAATACATTTAAATCTACTGTTTTTTTTTTTTTTAAACTTATATTTTTTGTCCAAAACCAAACCACATTTTAACGAACCAAACCAAAATTGTCAAAACTTAACAGCTTTATTTCGGTTAAAGTTTAAAGCTAATTCTCAAAAAACGAAAAAAATTCCAAACTGAAACGAATCTAAAAAGCCTAATGTCCAGATCTAATAAAATGAAATCTTGAGCAAAAAGACTGCAATTAGAAAACGTAGATCCACTAACATATGAAAGTGAGATTTGACTTAAACCTTATTGAAGAAGATTTGACAGCTAGAGAGAGTGATGTAGAGAAGAATGGAAGCATACGTCACGTGTTTATCTCTGAGAAAGCCTCTGATCCGATTTCGATCCGCCATTAGAGTCAACAATTTTTTTGGTCTCGAATCAGCAGCAAAAGAGTTTTTTGCCATTTTCATTTCTTCTTTCGTATTCTTCAATATTTTATAGTACCTCACCTTTCCATCTCCTAAGCAACAACACTTCATTAAACACGTTGACAAGAAGTAACGACGAATCAGCGGGTCCCATTTTAAGTAACTTCTTTTCTACGAAATCCGTTTTACCTGAAGCAAGACGGGTCGGGTATACGGGTCATAATGGGACTATACTATATAGGCTTTAATTGTCTACCCAATAAAATGTAAAAACTACTTTCATGTGGGCATTCCAATTTGGAGTTGACGTTTGATAACTTAGTGGAATTTTACTATAAATAGAAAACTTTAATATGCATGCTAAAAATAACAAATCATTCAAATATAAGATTACAAGTTTCACAGTTGTCATTATTCTTATTTCTGAGAAAGTTTTTGGCAAGAAGCGTCAATCGCAAATTTCAACTTCAACTCAATAATATCATCAACCAAATAACTTATACTTAGATCATGAAGTGTGCTGAAATGTATGAAGCTTTTAAATTCGTAATACTTTAGCTGTGTAGTTAATTGATAGGTTTCCTATGCGAAAATACAAAGGAAAACAACACATTTACATATGTAATTGTGAATATACTTGAAATAGAAAATATAAAACCAAATTACCTTTTGCAAAGAGTTGTGAAAGGTCAACTGATTCACGATCTTCAATCACATGCATGTGAATCCTGCATTGAGATATAGTATTGTCTTAAGTACAATGACACATGGTGGAAACTAGAGAATTTAAGTTCCCATATCTGAGCTCCAAAGTACTCAAACGTCTCATACTAAGTGAAATTGAATATTTTCCAAGTAACCAGAATTTTTGGTGGTCTAGATTAAAAACTCAATCATTAAATTAATTAGGGAACCATCAAAAGAGAGTATGAGCATGATATACAGCACATTTTAACTAGTGAAAATATTAAGAATGGAAACTTATAATATGCATGTTAAAAATAACAAATCGTTCTACTGTAGGATGAAACAAAGCGAACTTAATACCACAAATAAGAATAGTGACAAATTGTTATATTTACTTGCATCAACTTCGAATAATGCTAATTTAAGATGTTGCCTATCTTCATTGAGAATTAAATTGTTTGGATTTTGTACAACATAATTTGTGAATATTCGAAAAATAATTGTCGATAGATGAGATTTTGATGTGATCATGGGAATCATGACTTACAGATTTTGAAAAAAATGATTAAACTTCATGGGCTCCATTTAATATTTTTATTGGAGTATTTTGAAGCCCAAAAATCATGAAAGAACAAGTCATTGAAGCCCATAAATATAAAGAGAAGAGCTGATTTTCATCTAAAATTAAACAGCATTTATATCTGCTCATTTTTCTCTCTTACATGCAAGCTTTTTTGTTTAATTTTCATTTTGCTTTGCATGTTAAGATGTTTTTATTAATATTTCTCATATAATGAGGCTCAAATCAATCAAATAAAATACGAGCTCTTTTTATTATTTTTGGAAACTTTTGAGAGTGAGTTTTCATTTTTCGTTAATGGTGTGTAATATCCATTGATTTGGTTAATGGTGTGTAATATCCATTGATCAATACATGATCCGTCTTGGTGCGTCATATCCAAGGGGTCTTGTCGGAGAGTGATTCTCGTTTTTGGCCTTGAATTCGTCTTAGTGTGTCATATCTAAGGGATTCAAGTTGACTTATCATGAGATATTCCGCAACCTTGTGTGACGCCATTTATTCCACCACCTTGTTCATCGCAAGGATTATCTTTCTACCAACTCTAGAGTGACGATTTTCTTGGGAGGATCGCACCATTTGGTATCAGAGCACCAATCTTGAGTTCGGTATTCTATTATTCTACCCTTTCTTATCTTTTCATCTTCCTTCATTCATCTTTTATCTTTTCATCTTCTGTTCAAAAAAAAAAAGAAAAAAAAAAGATCCAATGTATCTCCTCTAAAATAAGTACAGATTTGAGGACAAATCTTTTTTCAAAAAAGGTAGGATGATGTGATCATGGAAGTATGACTTACAGATTTTGAAAAAGATGATTAAAACTTCATGGGCTCGATTTAATATTTTTTTGGAGTATTTTGAAGCCCAAAAATCATCAAAGAATAAGTTATTGAAGCCCATAAATATAAATAGAACAGCTGATTTTCGTCCAAAATTAAACAGCGTTTATTTTAGCTCATTTCTCTCTTTTACATGCAAGCTTTTTGTTTAATTTTCATTTCCCAAGTTGCTTTGCATGTTAAGATGTTTTTATTAATATTTCCCATGTAATTCTTCTATATAATGAATCTCAAATCAATCAAATAAAATAAGAGCTCTTTTTATTATTTTTGGAAACTTTTGAGAGTGAGTTTTCATTTTTCGTCAATGGTGTGTAATATCCATTGATTTGGTTATTGGTGTGAAATATCCATTGATCGATACATAATCCGTCTTGGTGCGTCATATCCAAGGGATCTTGTCGAAAAATGATTCTCGTTTTCGGCCTTGAATTCGTCTTAGTGTGTCATATCTGAGGGATTCAAGTTGGCTTATCATGAGGTATTTCGCAACCTTGTGTGGTGCCATTCGTTCCACCACCTTGTTCATCGCAAGGATTATCTTTCTACCAACTCTAGAGTGACGATTTCTTTGGGAGGATCACATCAGATTTGATGTAACGTAAAACTAAAAAATAATTGTTTAACATTTGTATTTTAATTTGAATATTTATCCTATTTTAACTAAAATCCCATAAGACATCCAACGAATTTTCAACATATAATTAAAATAAGTATCCAACATTAGTATTATATATTTTGCACAACAAAAATAATTAATTGTAATAGCACATTTGCTTCGTTAGTTAATCAAAATAATTAATAAAGGAACGATTACGCAGGCTATATAAATAGAAGAATCACCTTTCACTATGGAGAGATTTTCATATAGGCGATTTACTATATTGAAGCAAAAATGTACATTGCCTTGTCCATCTGGAATGAAATGATTTAGGATTAGCGACGCCCAAATAATGAAAGGGGATGTGAAGGTTGACTACACAAAAGGCAAAATAGGTGTATTTTGGGATATCTAGAATAGTCCCATACAAAATAATTTCGATGATGTCTCTAAACAGGTCTGAAAAGGATAAACTTTTATGGTGAGGTGGAAATGTTTGGTACTGGCAATAAAAACAATTTAATAACGCTATGAGTAAAACAGTAAATAAACAGTCAATTACTGTCGTGCATGCGCAATTTTTTTTTTTAATGTAAAACGGAGAAATCCGATATCAAGCAAATGATCAAAAAGGTGTATGATTTACTTACGTGATCACAATGCAGTAGAAACTGTGCTGGTAACAAGAGATATTGATTCACGATATGCTATTCTTAAAGTAAAAAATAACAAGTGTAAAACTCTTCTAGCTCACAACGAAAGACACATCGAAGACTAACAAACATAGCAGCTAAAATTATTATTGGAGACAAGTTTATTGAATGAAAATTAGCATAAACCTTTCATATTCTTTTCTAATAGTATAATGAGAGTTTCATTTCATATGTCTCTCTTTTAAGTTTTAACTATATATTATTTTGCTTTGTTTAAATGCTTAAATATTTTAATATAAGCTCAAATACTATCTGGTTTAAATATTTTGATGATTCAGTGACTTATTAAAAAGAAAAACAACTTTGTTTAGTTGTTTGATTATTGGTGAAACTAATAAAGACATCTAAAGAACAACTAATATAATGATTATAAAACCAACTGACATCGAATAATTTTATGTGTAAGAAAAAGAAACGACATTGTCCTGAATTCAATTTACTAATGTTTTTTTTTCTCCTTTTGGCAACTTTTTGTTTGTTCAGAAAACCTCAGCTGTCGTTGCATTCTATCTTTTGCCAAATTTCTTAACCAATGAACCTTTTCTAATATTTTATTATACAGTAGCGTATACTTAACATTTTCTAATATAAATGTTGGCATTTAGCAATAGAATTTTGTTTTACACAAGTGGACGAAGAGTCGAAGACGGTGGATTCTGCTGTCGAATTAATAATGAGAACTTTGTACATTTTAAAAACATTTTTAAATCAGTTTAAAATCCTAAAAATGTACTTATTTTCACTCCACCCGTGTTAAATTTGCTCTTCTTTTTTCCGGTATCGACTCTTATCCGTCCCGACCGGTGTTGGTGTGCCGGAGAAGCTATGAATTCCTTCTCTCTTTCGGTATTGTGTTGATTCCCATCGCTCTCCGATCTCAGCTTAGCCGGATCTTTATCTTTTAAGATTAGACTCACCTCGCCGTTCGGTAAATCTTCCAAGAGCTTTTATTTCTATGCCCCTCCCGGTAAAAGATCGAGGAAGTACTGCACCAAAAACTCTCACACACTCTGCTTTCCGATGTAGAAATCAAAGTTGTCGTCGCCGATGAAATCTCTCTCACAGTCGGTAAAGCAAATGTCGTTACTCACACCCGACGTGTATGATTCTTCTTCCGCATCAATGCCAGATCCAGATCCAGCGACCACCATCGGGAATCTTTCTTCGTGTCGAGCCACCACGGCTGCAACAAATATCCTGAGCTCCGGAGCCACCAGAGACTCGACCCTCTCTCACGAGCGGAATCAGCAAGCTCCTATGCTACCGTCTCAGTGGAACCCTTCTCGGCATTTGAGGCCGAGTCTCCTCCTCATCTTGCAAGACTCAGCTCCTTCGAGCCTCTCCCAGTGACCTTCATCATCGCGCCGCCGCAGATAACCACCGCTGGTGCCACCGCCTTCGGCCAGCTGCTAGGGCGAACTCGGTTGTCCTTCATGGGCTTTGGCCCATTCAATCTTAAACGCTTATTTGTTGGACGAGCTTTAATTTGGGGCCTCTCTGTGAACACGGACCTCAGGCTAGTTAATTCCCCCTCTTGTTGGATTGGACTAAACCCACTGAAATTTGGTATAATTCCTTTTCCTCCTTATTAGACTGGTTAGCACATTTAGTAAGAGAGTGTCTAGTCTTAAATCACCATGTTAGTTTGTTTTCGAGTACATTGAATTTGTGTCGACTCTTTAGCATTGGTGGATATCCCCTAATTCCGGTACGGATTATTTCCGTTTTACGGTTCTTGCATTATGCTTCTGGTCAAGCTTTTGCGTTTCAAACAGCCATTCTGAGAACCTTGATTGGACTTCTCGAAACTGTATCGTTCTGGTCTTCTTTCGAAAAATGTGAAGCCACTATCTGCAAGCGTTTAGACCCCATAGATGAAGATGTTGTCCCTGTTGATTATCATCGTTTCTCTATGCTATCCGAATATTTATCTTCTACTCCTTTATTATTTGTTTTGTGTACTTCTGTAGTTTTAAACCTTCTATTTGAGGACTTGGAAGAGTTTATTTCCCTATGTTATATCGAAACATTTTAATCTTATGAATGGAAGTTTCCGAGTGATAAAAAAAAAAAAAAAGAGATCTCTTCCTTTATTCATAAATAACTCTATTTCTTTTTCATTTTCTATTTTTTTGTAAAGTTTCAAAATCTATTCTTGTTCTTTTCTTATTGCTGAATAATTTTCTTCCATTACATCATAATCACATATATTTGATATTGTTTTTTTATAGGCGATGATTTAGGGTGTATAACAAACAAATCTACTATAAGTATAACACACAACATATAAGATTACGATAAACGATTTTATGAACAACTTCATAATATATAATTATGCATGCATTACACTTGCTATAGATAATTTTAGTCATATATCAATTCCGACAAATGAAGCTACTTACAGTTTTGGAATCTTATATACATCTGCATTTGTAACCTACAAAAACTATAATGTATATACATTGGACCTTACTTTTAGTGTCGACATTAAACTCGTAATCAACCATTTGATCAAAAGAAAATTACCGTAAAATCTCTATAAATTAATAATGTTGGGACCGTGAAATTTTGTTACTTTATATAATAATCAATTTATTAATAAATTAATATTTATTAATTTAAAGAGAGAAATTTTAAAAGTTTGTTATGTCAAAATATTTTACAGTAATTTTTATAAAAAAATACGGTTTTGTACAATCTAAATTACGTGATGTCAATTTTGCATTCTCAATTTGGACAAATAATGTTAAGGAAAAAAATAAATAAATTAAAACTGACACTACAAAATTCATAGATTAGTCATTTTAATCTTCTTAAAAAAATGAATATTAACTCTTATAGTACCTAAATGATAATGATATATGTTCATAATTTTTTTAAAAAATTGTAGTTATTATCTTAACGTTAGCTTATGAAATTTAAGATGATTGTATAGTATCTTGGGAACCAATACGACATATAAAATTAATTATAGAATATAAAACTATTAACAAAGTTTTTAAGGAATTCAAAAACATAACACACTAGAAAATGTGTAATGCAATAAGAAAAATTAGTAATTTTTTTAAAGAAAAATTATATAAAAAATATAAACATAATCATATAATTATTTTAGCTATATATGTGTAAATTTATAGAATTATTAATTTATAATATTATTGAGACCATATTTACACAAAGGTTTTCAAAAAGTTATTATCTTATTATCTTATCGAATTGTGTTAATTTTTACATTGGTCCAACTCGGGGCTAGAAAAATTTATTAATTTATAGTGTTTATTAATTTATCAACTATTAATTTATAGAGGTTTTACTGTACAGCACTGCAAAGTTTTTGTTTTTCCTCTCACATAAAATCATTTCAAATTTTGTATTAAAAAAAATTTATCATCTTGTTGTGTGGTTACTATTATTAGGGATATCCATACAAAAATAACTGAAAACCAAATTTTAAGAGAAACAGAAAATAAAATAACAAAATTTGTATCGTACAATTGTATATCTATTTGTAAACTATATTTCAAAGTAATGAATGAAAAGGTGTTAAAAATATATATATTAGAATTCACTGTGTGTGTATTTTTTGTGGCCGAAGAATCCCAGCAATAGTTAAAAAGTAGAAAAGCAAAATCCCAACAAATCCAAAGATTTATGGACTTATTATGCCAATTGCAATTATGGAGAAAATAAAAGTTCATAAAACATTCATTTTTTCTTGATTTGTTAAATGTCCATTTAACAATTTCTACGGAACACATTTCAATGCAGTCCATATGAAAGACAAAGACCCTATCCATAATATTTATAAAAAAAAACCAGTTAAAAAATAAATATATAAATAAAATGGAATTATGTTTCTCAAGAGGAACATAAATTAATAGAGAATCATCTCTTTTTCTTTTCTTTTTATTTTTTTGTTCCATTGACGAAATTATTTTAAAAATGAATTAAAATTTCTTACTCCGGAAAAACAGAGAAGCACTCTTGTGAGAGAGTTTGCGTCTATTTGACTGAGTTAGAAAAAGGCCACAACAAGAAACCAAAACCACCATTCATTCCTTTTTCTTCTTCATCTCCACCGAATCAGATTTTAGGCATGTTTTTTTTCTCGTTGAGATGTTTCATCTGGATGAAGATGAGAATTGATGTTTGTTTAGTGTCTAAAATGAACATCATCGAGATGCACCATCTCAATGAGTTATAAAAATTTAGACAAAAATTATAAATTCATCTAGCTAATCCAAATTAGATCATTTGAATGGAGATGAATCAATCAAAATAGCAAATACCAAATATATCCCTCACTAAATAAAAAATTACAAAATACCCTATATCCATATATTTTTTCGCCAATTTTTTCGCCAAAACAACAAGTTCACATTTTTTCTGCCAAAAACACGAGTTCACATTTTCCCGCCAAAAACACGGTTTCACACTTTTCCCGCCAAAAACACAGTTTCACAATTTTCCCGCCAAAAATACGGTTTCACACTTTTCCTGTAAAAAAACACGGTTTCACATTTTTTCCGTAAAAAAACACAGTTTGACACTTTTCCTGCCAAAAACACAGTTTCACAATTTTTTCGCCACAAACACGAGTCCGGATTTTTCTGCCAAAAATGTAATTTCATTATTTTCCCACAAAAAACATGATGAAGAAATGATAATATATAAATAATAATTATTGATTAGTTATTTTTATATTTATTGTTATTAAATTATTAATTAATTAATTATTTTATTTTTATGGATCAACTCATTTAACCATTATAAATGTCAAAAATAATAATTTGAAAATTATTTAGTTGTAAATATATTTTAAATCAAGAATTAAAATTAATATAATTAAAGTTAAGGTTAAAATATGATTAGATTAAATTATGAGTACTTTACTCATTTTTATTAAAAACATTTAGATGGAGAAGAAAATTTACAAAAACTAAACAAACAAACAAATATTCATTGGGATGGATTATCCGGATGAAAATTCAAAATAGAAATAAACAACATTTAAATAGATTATTGAATATTTGGATGAGTTATTTGGAGGGAAAAATGTCAATTAAATGTCCAACTTTTGGAGTTGGGACGTTTAACACACGTACTATCGCGAAGACAAAAATACACACACATTTTCCCGCGTTGCTGATTCAGGCACGACGTTAAATGAAAATTTAACCTCCGTTTAAATCCTTGTTAAATGAAACGCAAAGTTTTAATTAACACCCGAAATCCCTAATCTAAAAACCCTAAATCCCAAAATCCCCAAATTAGAATCCAAATCCCTAAAAATCAAAAATTCCCAAAATCGATCTCTCTCTTTCAATCTGTTCGGAAATCGATTTCACCAGAAATGTCTATCATTGAGCGCGGGATTCCTTCTAAGTGTTCTTGTGGAATGGATGTAGCAAATTTCACTTCGAAAACTCAAGAAAATCCGGGTCGTCCTTTCTTCAGATGCGTGAGTAAAAAAAATGTAAGTGTTGGTGATTCTCTTTATGGTTATGTTATGATTTGCGGATTTTGATTTGATTTTTCGATATTTTCAAATAGAGTCACTTGTTTAAGTGGGTCGAAGATGCTATCATTGAGGAGATTTCGAATGGAAAACACGAAATGGAGGAGATGAAAATGAGGTTTCAGGAGCTCAATCGAAATGTGCAAGAGAGTAAACGGAGAATTCAGATATTCATGGGTATCTCTTTGGTGGATTGTATTGTGTTTGTTGTAAAAATTGTGAAATCATGAGTTTGTACTATGAGTAAGAGTAAGAACAAAACTTATGAATTAAGAATGATGAGTTTAATTTTAAGAATTATGAGTTGTTGTTTGATTATTGTGTTTTAGTATTGTGTTTTAATATTGTGTTTGAATATTTGTGTATGAATTTGTTTTTGAGTGAGAGTTAAACCTGTTACTTGTCAAAACTTGTCAAAGAACAGAACCTGTTAAAAAGAACAAAACCTGCAATTTTTAAACATCATTGTCATTAAACAACCAAACAACAGGTTTGACAGAAGTCATCTTAAACAACAAAAGTCTTAAACAACAAAGCAACATCCAATAAAAGTCATCTTAAATAACCAAACAACATCCACCAACCAAGCAACATCCAACAAAGTCATCTTAAAAGCCTCCTACTGTGGCTGTGAATTAGACCATTCAAACCATGGTGCCCAAAAAGATCCTGCTTGTCCCTGTGAAGCTTGCCTCAGTAACTGTGATGATTGCCTCCATAAAGCCTGCCTCTGTGATGACTGCTTTCGTGAAGCCTGCCCCTGTGAAGCCTGCCCATGTGAAGACTGCCCTTGTGAAGCATGCCCCTGTGAAGCCTTCCACATCAATCTCATGCAAATTGTTTCTTGACATGTATATAGTGCAAAACTGTGAGCCTGCAATCATTTTTTTTATTTCTGCATGTGCTCTTGTGGTGAATCTTGTCTGCAACCTTTCAGCAAGAAGATATCTCTTTGCATTCCTCACCATTGCCTGCCTCCTAATGTCCTCTAGCAATTCTAACAAAAGTTTCATCCTTGCTTGCTTTATAGTTCTATTAAAGGACTCACTGAGGTTGTTCAGAATATCATTGCAGCAGTTTCCAAGTCTAAAAAATGCTCTAGACCATGTTGCAGGGAGAGTGAGTAACAAAGAGGCATAAGAACTAGGACTGTACCTCTGCAATTGATCCATATACTTTGCAAACTCTCTTTGGGTGTTACTACGAGCAATCTTCCAAAACAGGCGTTGTAGTTCTAGATCATGGGTATCTCTTTTCTAGTTATCCAATATGTGTCTTGCACATTGCCGATGTTCAGCTTGTGGTAAGATATTGTGGACAACTTTGATCAAACCCTACAAGAAAAGATGAATCATAATCAGTATGTTTTCAAATCGATTCATAGCATAGTTTGATCTTAACATCAAACGTACCTTCTGTTTGTTTGAGATAATAACATAGTTTAATCCTTCACCAAGCCCCAAAGTTGATGCCAACAGTCTGACAAGCCAATCTTAGTTATCATCATTTTCTATCTCAACTATGGCCCATGTTATTGGAGCTATCCTATTGTCTCCATCTCTCCCCACAACAGCCAAAAGGTGTCTCTAATATCCCATTTAAGGAAAGCACCATCTAACCCTAGTATAGGTCTACAGGTTTTCTTCCAAGAATCTCTATGTGCCTTAAAACACATAAACAACCTATAAAACCTCTGTTTGCTTCCAATAGTAGGGCCTGAAACTGTCTCAATCTCACAAGTAGATTCAGGATTCGATTTCAAGACTTCAGCTTGATAATCCCATATACATGAAAAATAGTCTTCATGACTTTGTTTCCATTGTCTTATCAGCTGAGTTTTAGCTTTCCCACATCGCTCCTCAGTAGCAATCAAATTGTATTCTCTCTTAATCTCTTCAGCCATCTCGTACTTTGTGATCTTGGGATTCTTTCTCAGCTTTTCCTTATATAACCAAGTAATGGTTCCCTGCTTCAGTAGCGATGTATAACCAGACCTAACACATGTATGCTCTTTAACGAATACCTTGATTTGTATCTTCTGTTTCCTCTTATCGTACGATGCATAACATCTCCATTGACATTTCCCTTCTTTGTCGTTACATTTAGCACCTATCTTTGTCTCTTGAGATCGATACAACTTGATGTCGTATCTAGACTTCAGTGAATACCTAAATACAACAATTTTGAAATCTTCCTTACATGTAAAACACTTACCCAATTTGAGATAAACATCATCATCGTCACGTTGTACTCTATCAGAACCAGGTTCATCATCTTCATTTTCATCTTCGTCTTCAGAATCACGCGCCAAAGGTTCTGGAATCCCAAACATCGTCTCCGCTCTCTGCATCCTTCCCATCATCTTCGTCTTTTTCTTTGAACCCAAATTGACTTCCAATATCTTCACAATTTTCTTCGGCAATAGGAAACTCTTCATCATCTACCTCGCAATTGTCATCCTCTACTGCCTCGCGGTCTTCTTCGATTTCGTCTTCTACTTCAACATCATCGCCGCCTGCTTCTAATTGACCATCACCGCCGACTGTTTCTACTATGATATTAACGCCGGCTGCTGCTAATTTGACAGGATCGACAGAGTTTGCCCAACATCGATTAGATTGCTCTCTTCAATATCTTTAAGCCGTTGACGCTTACGGAAAGCCAACGATTTCTTTCTCATTCTGAAATCGATTGATAGAGCCTTTAGAAATTGAGGGATTTAGAGAGATTTCATTTGGGGATTTTTGATTTTTAAGGATTTGGATTCTAATTTGTGGATTTTGGGATTTAGGAGTTTTAGATTGAGGATTTCAGGTGTTAATTAAAACTTTGCGTTTCATTTAACAAAGGTTTAAACAGAGGTTAAATTTTTATTTAAAGCGCTAAACCGCCACTAACACCGTGCCTGAATCAGCAATGCGAGAAAATATGTGTGTATTTTGATCTTTACGATAGTATTAAACGTCCCAACTCAAAAAATTGGACGTTTAATTAACATTTTTTCCTTTATTCAGATAAAAGTAGTAGATGAAAAAACAAACAAGCCTTTGTATATCTACGGTCAAGCATTCTCGTCTTCTTCTGTTCGAATGCTGAAATGGGTGTTCAATAAAACTCGAATTTCTTGATTAATCTCATCAAATTTTGCATTTTTCTATGAAATACGACTGAAGAGAGAAGAAAAAGTTCGCAACTTTTATTTCCTCTGTATCTTGTTTTTGTTGAGTCGTGATCTTTTTGTTGTTATATATAATTTGTTTCGAATTTTCTGATCTAATTAATGGCTGCGAAGCCTGCGATCACTGAGATGGCCACTGATTCAAATGAGGCAATCGACGATGGTGGTGACGGAATTGAGAAGAGCTTGATGACGGATTCTAAACCGGAAACCGAATCGGACCTCAAACCCAAATCCAGACCGGAATATGATAAAATGAAGAAGCTTGTGGCCATGTTAAAGAAACTCAATCCTGAAGCTGAGGAATTTTTCCCTTCTGACAAGAAGAATAGTAATCAGTCTCTGTCTTCTGACAAATTTGTGATCGCTAAGAAGCCATCTGGTGAAGACAACAAAAAGGATGACATTAACCGGAGGGTACACTTTTTATTCTGTTTCTCATTAAATTCTGATTGAAAAGTTTGGATTTTTTGGTTGTTGTTGTTGAGCCTGTCAAAGAATTTTGATTCTAAGTGGGTTTTGGGTTGTTTTCATATGATTATGTTTCTCAATTGAGTTCTTTGTGCTGGAAAGTCTCTAGCTTGAAAGTTCAAGTAGAAAATTTTGCTTTTGATCTTGTTTTGTTTGATTTGGTTTGTCCATAAGTTACATTGTCAAGTTTTGCAACTCTTATATGATCTTTACTTAACATTTCATCAATTGAAATTTGGTAAATTGTCTGTTTTTTTGTTTTGTTTTGTGGATTACAGAGAAGAGACGACTATAACCAAAGGTGGAGAGTGAGGTTACCTGGAAGAGCTTCTAAGGCTCAAAGAGAAGATAGTATTAGAAGAACAGTATATGTCTCTGACATTGATCAGAGTGTAAGTTACTTAAAGCCTCTCTTTTTGGATTTTCAGAAAAAGAATTCAATTTTGCAACATTATTACCTATATTATTATTTTCAAATAGGTGACTGAGGAAGTCCTTGCTGGCTGGTTCAGCAGCTGTGGACAAGTAAGTTAAAATCTATAAGCTTTGTTGCCGGTTGTTATCTTTTCTTGGTGAAGTAACATTGGACTCTTCTTCTGAAGGTTGTTGATTGTCGAATCTGTGGAGATCCACATTCAGTTCTTCGCTTTGCGTTTGTTGAGTTTTCTGATGACCGTAAGTTAAAGCTGTTGGATTTTAAATCTTCTTTATATAAATTCAATGTTAATTTTGACTTACATTAGTAAGAATTTGTTTCAAAACAGAAGGTGCTCGAGCGGCTTTAAGTCTCGGTGGAACAATGATTGGATTTTACCCAATTAGAGTCTTACCTTCAAAAACTGCTATTCTTCCAGTGAATCCCACATTTCTCCCCAGGGTACGAAAAAACAAGAATTTCCATTTTTATCAATTTTGATTCTAGTATACAGTTTTATAACTAAAATTTGTGGTTTCCACTATTTTGCCTTTGGTGTTTTATTCAGTCAGAAGATGAAAGAGAGATGTGTACAAGGACCATCTACTGCACAAATGTTGACAAGAATGTAAATAATTTTTCTCGGTTAATGTTTATTTTGCATTTACGTACTTGTTCCCAGTTTGAAGATATTCCTATAAACTGCAGGCCACTGAAGATGATGTCAAAACCTTCTTTCAGTCTGCATGCGGTGAGGTCAGTCTAGAATCCGAAAGCTACTATTTTCTTCTCTCTGAAAGACAATAAGAAATTTGTTAAGCAACAATAACACTCAAGTTTTTTTTCTTCTTCTATATACAGGTTACTCGCTTAAGGCTTCTTGGTGACCAATTGCATTCTACTCGCATAGCTTTTGTTGAATTTGCCATGGTAAGCTCGTCAGATTCTGTTAAAGACTCAGCTTTTGTGTCTTACTGAACAACTGAATATATGTTTTTTTTCCGGGATGATAGGCAGAGAGTGCAGTTGCGGCGCTAAACTGCAGCGGAATAGTCTTAGGATCTCAGCCGATAAGGTACAATATGTTTCTCTTTTGGAATAAACCTTTCATTGAATACAAAAATTTTGATATGAAATCTTTGGAATTCTTCAGGGTAAGCCCTTCAAAGACACGAGTGAGATCGCGAATCACTCGATCACCATCGCCAAACTAGGAGAAAACAGAAGCGAAGAGGCTTTGCTGATGAAGGAGAGTGATGCAACATTCAGTTATTTTATTTATTTCAGTCGTCTTTCTTTTATTCTAGAGCAGTTAATTTCCAGTTTTGTAGTATCTGGAAAGACAGCAACCATGAACATGCTTCTTGAATTTGGAGTTCTTGTTCTGAGTTCTTAGACTTATTGAGTCATATCATCTTTCTTTAAAGGAATTTTTTTGGATCATTTTTTGTTGTTCTCAACGAAAAAAATTAAGGATTTAGGGTATTTTAGAATTACTATTATGTTTGACGCTTAAGTGTGGCCTAATCAATATCTCTAATTTTTTTGGGTGGGTTTTGGGGGGGGGGGGTTATCAATGGAAAGTATAATTCATTTTCCATTGGGTATAAAAACTCCAGGGACGGAATTGCAAAATAAAGATTTGGATCATATTCCAAAACATGATTCGTTTGTCACCTCGCGTTATAGGCGAAACCAATGTTTTTAAACCAGGATTGGACCGGCCGGTCGAACCGGTCTAACCACGAATCGGCTGATTTACCAATCCGGATAACTACTGAAAACTGGAAATTTAAAACTCGACAAACCCCAGAAAAATGGCTAAAACCCGCGAACCGTGGTTTGACCGGCGAATCAGCTCAAACCGAATAAACAAATTTTAACTTTAAACGTAGGCTTTCAAGCCCAATTTCTATGTTGTTGACGTGATGTTGCTATTTTTGAACAAAACATGTATTTGTTTCTTCCTTTAACCTGATGTGAGACTACGTAACTTTTAAAAATCAAGTGTTTTCATTATGTTTGTCAAATTAAAAAAAAAAAAAATGTTCTTCATGTATCATGTATTCATGTTGTTTGGTGGAATATAAATGGTCTTGTCAATTTAAAATCTCATTTATTTGTAAAAAATATGACCTCTTTATTGATATAAAATTAATTTTGTTTTCTATTATTTAACTAGGCAGATATTTGTTTCTATATTTATTAAAAAACTAATATTATATTCTTAAAAATTAAAATAAAGTTATTGATCCACGGTTGGCTTGGATTGACCCAGTGATCCGGTAATCCAAAAGGTATTCCGGTTCACCATCCGGATCGGGTTTAAAAACATTGGGTGAAACTGAATCTATGTTTTGGATTAAGAGGATTTTGATGTACTGTTATGTCGACGCTTCAGTTTAGCCTAATGTCTCTAAATATGGAGGGGTTTTGGATAAATGTAAAAGTATAGTTCCTTTTCCGTCGGGTATAAAAGCTTTTGGGACGAAATCACAAATATGCAGTTATTGGTCATCTGAAACGGCGTCGTGGAAGAAAACCCCCATTTTCCGATTAAACACAGTAGTAACTCAAAACCCTCGAATCCTCAAATCATCGCCATTGTTTTACTAAAATTTCTTGAATTTGAAGAGATCTGAAGTGAAGCAGATGAGAAGTGCTATAGGAAGAACAATCTCAAACCCTAATGGCTTCACCGTTGCATCAATAGTCAAACAAACTCCATTTCTTATCCAATCCACATCTCATTTCTCCTCTTCCTCCGGCCGTGGTCGTGGACGCGGTTCCGGTGAAGATGGAGGATCTCCTGCCGCTGGACGTGGCCAATTCGGTATCAATCGTGAATCGGAAAAGGCTAACGAACCGGTGGTTCCTGGACGTGAACCGTCATCTGCCGGAGGTTATGGTCATGGTCGTGGTCGTCCGATCCAATCTGATTCGATTTCTTCTGCGTTTTCTTCACTTGTTAGATCTGATTTTTCTAGCGTTGGCCGTGGAAGAGGATCCGTTGGATCAGACACCGTTTTACCTTTCGCTCCTGAAACTACTCTTCATTCGCCGCCTCCACCGCAGCAACAACAGTCACAATCGCAGCAACCTCGTTCACAACCACAGCAGCAGCCGCGTTCACAACCGCAGCCCATTGATGAATCTCAGGAAAGACCTGGATTTGTGAAGCTGCAGGAGATGAGGGACGTAACTTCGTCGCCACCACCACCAGAGTCTAAATCTGGTCAAGCTGATCCACCTAATAACATATTCAATTTGTTAGGAAGTGAATTTTCACATCCAAGTGGAGCAGGTAGAGGGAAGCCTCTTGTGGAATCTGCTCCAATCCAACAAAAAGAAAACCGTCACATTCCACGTCCTCAGCCTCCACCGCTGCGTTCACAACCGCAACAGAAGCGGTCTCAAACGCCCAGGGATGAAACTCCCAGGCCACAATTGAGTATGGAAGAGGCTGGAAGAAGAGCAAGGAGCGAGCTTTCGCGCGGTGAAGCTGAAGGAAGTGGTGTGAGAGGAAGAGGAAGAGGGAGAGGAAGAGGAGCAAGAGGGAGAGGCAGGGGAAGAGGTGGTGAAGGATGGAGAGATGATAAGAAAGAAGAAGAAGGTGAACAAGAGGCTATGAGTGTATTCGCTGGAGATTCAGCTGATGGAGAGAAGTTTGCTAAGAAAATGGGACCTGAATTGATGAAAACATTAGCAGAAGGTTTTGTGGAAGTTTGCGAAAAGGCGTTGCCTTCTACTACTCAGGATGCAATTATAGATGCCTATGATACCAATCTCATGGTAAAAGTTTCTGTTTTTTTTTTTTTTTCTTTCTCTATGAACTGTCTAGAAAAGTATACAACTTGCTGCTGAGATTGCTGACACTGAAAACTTCAAATATTATTAGTAATAGTGAATTCTCGAGAAGCAATATCATAATTATTCAATCATACTCTATAACGTGGTAGAATTGGTTGTGGTGGCCTTGAGGTTTAGAAGTATTTTTTACTTAATATGCACAATTTACAAAAATAGGCCACCAATTCGTCTTGTAGGATTCTCAGCTTTATAACAGCCTCTTGAGGTTATTGTTCTTTTTCATTGTGAAACTGGTCTTTCAGCCAAAGGAGCGATGGAGAAAGTGCATTTTTGTTGTTGTTTGGCTTTGCATTAAAATCGATATTAGAGTCTCTTAGTTTTCTACGTCTCTCTCTCTTTTTCGCTTTACAGATTGAGTGTGAACCAGAATACATTATGCCGGACTTTGGATCAAACCCTGACATTGATGAGAAGCCACCAATGTCTCTGCGTGAGTGCCTTGAGAAGGTGAAGCCTTTCATAGTGGCTTATGAGGGAATCAAGGATCAAGAAGAATGGGAGGTAATACTGTTGAATTTGTGACTTTTGCTTTTACGAAATCCATGCAATTTTTGTTTCGTTTGAATCACACTTGAATTTCTCCCTTTTTGCAGGAAGCAATTAATGAAGCAATGGCACAAGCTCCCCTTATGAAAGAGATTGTTGATCACTACAGTGGTCCTGATCGAGTAACTGCTAAGAAACAAATCGAGGAACTCGACAGAATTGCTACAACAATACCCAAAAGTGCACCTGATTCCGTGAAACGATTTGCAGATCGTGCAGCTCTTACTCTTAAGGTTCGATCTCTTTAACCAAACCCCAAACTCTTCATCTAACATCACTCTCTTTTATCAAATATCTCTACAGAGGTATTGATGTTTTTCTGAAACTTTTGGCAATGCAGAGTAATCCTGGTTGGGGATTTGACAAGAAATACCAGTTCCTGGACAAGCTCGTTTTGGAGGTGTCACAAAGCTACAAATAGATAACTCAGATTTCAAACTTTTTTAAAAGCTTCATTGCCGGTTGAGTTTATATAGATCGTATTCTAGATCTTGCCTCTACTTAAAACGGTACCCATTTCTTTTGAACAAGTATTCGAAATTTGGGCGTTAGCTTTTTCGTCATACGTTCTGAGGGTTTCCGTAATAACGGCATTGTTCTTTCGATCTTTGTTACTCAAGAGATTGTATTGTATCCTTTTTCTTAAATGAGTTATAAAGGGTTTAAGCCTGTTTTTGGATCTGTGTAAACGAAAAAAGTAATTCTTGACTGTTTCTAGGTTTCTAGTGTCTAATAGATGCCTTAATAGAGAAGGAAAAGAAAGAGAGATTAGTGTGTTTGTTCACTGAAAAATCTTTTTGTTTGAACAATTCCGTCGAATCATATGTGGTTGCGGTCGCGGCTTCAACCGTAAGCCACGATCTGCGATGGTAGTGGCTGTTGCTTGGTCTAACTAAATGGTTTGAAGTGGGTGCTTTCTCTTTTTTTCTTTTCTTCCTACCTACCACAAGACAAACAAGCATTGCGTGGTCCGAGTTCTATACCACATAATGTTTATCTGATTATATATACATAAATATACTATTAACAATTAGCTTTAAACTATATGGATCTCCTATGTATTTGAAAGAAATAACGGCCGCATTCGTTACCATAATCGAAATTTCCTCTGTAACTTCTTGTATTGTTTAAAAACAAGTAGGTTATGAATTTTATCAAAAAAAAAACAAAAAACAAGAAGGTTATGAATATGTCGTTAGCTTATATATACAAAGTCAACGGACGGAGATTTAGGGACATTTACATATAAAAGAACATTTAATCATACATGTATTATAGATACATCCTTTTTTCATAAAACAAGGAAAAAAAACTTTTTATTGTAAGCTGTGACTGAGTTTTGCTATACGATCTCGATGGTTCGTATGTTTTGCGGTTTCCTCAGCCGGAAGAAGAAAAGGCCTTCGTCATCTTTGTCATCACCGTCGATAGATATCAAAAAGGGTAAAAAAGGAGAGAAAGATGGAGGTCTTCGTGTGATGACGTCAGGCACTAAGACCAGAACTAGCAGGGCTTTTAGCCGCGGCCAAGGCTGCCTTTGTGGTGGTGGTGCCGGCTGTGGAGGTTGCGGCGGTTGTGGAGGTTAAAGCGTTTCGTTGTTATGTATAAAATGGATTCTTATTCGCGTGATCTTAATTTCTGTATACATGTAAGGTTTTGTTATGTGTGATCATCTTTTGAGTGAGTGGAAATTGAATGTATATAGATGTGCTATTGTATAATGAATCACGAAGGTGAAAATACTACTTTGTAATTGTTAAATTTATGGTTTACAATTGGTTACAGATACACTTTTCCTAACTATATATATATACGCTCCAAATATGACGTTTTATCGTATTCTTTTTAACACACTATTATAGTAGTGTATATATCTATACTTCTTTAACAAAAAAAAAAGTACAAAACCTTGATTTGTTTATATGAAAATATATTTTTTAAATAGATTTATCGTCAAATTTTTTAAGAAGAGAAAGATGCACAAAACCTTGATTTGTATTTTCTGTGAATAACCATATAAATTTAAAATTAAATAAATATTTTAAAATAATATTTTTTACAAAAATCAAGTAAATTAAACACTAAACACTAATATAAAGACTCTTACTAAACCATATTAAAATAATATTTTAATAAAATACATTAAACACTAATATAAAACATCTTCTAAAAATATAATAAGATTTGTTAAAACAAATTATTACCTTTTCATCAACCAATAATAACTCTATTCCCATGAATATATTATTTGTTTTGCTATTTCTTCCTTTTCATTTTCGAAGAAAGCGTACTATAATACGATGATAAACACGATTTTTAGCTAATTGATATAGGGTAAGAAGAACTCCTGAATTCATTTTTCTGATTTAATATAATGAATAACAAAAGCTAAAAGATGAATGAAAAGATGATTTGTTAAAAATCTATATTTTGGTATTTATAACCAAACTACTACAATATTAATTTGGAAAATTAACATAATTGTGATGTAAAAGATTAAATATTAAATATTTTGCTAAAACTGATAATTATCTTTTCTGATGATACATTAACAGTAAATTATTTTTTCTATTATTTTCATTTTACTGCTATTTTACATATTTTCTGATGATAATAAAATTTCTTCTATTGACATTTTTGCTTGACAAAAATCTTAATTAATTATTTATTCTATATTTTTACATAGAAAATTATCATTACCAGAAAGAGACACGTGACACAATCTAAATTAGCGATGACACGTGTCAAAATCTAATGAGTTATCACTTTGACATGTGTCATGCTCACGTTAAACACGTTCAGCTTTATATAATAAAATTTATCAACCAATAATAATTCTATTCCCATGAATATATTATTTGTTTTGCTATTTTTTATTTTTATTTTTGAAGCAAGCGTACTATAATACGATGATAAACACGACTTTTAGCTAATTGATCTAGGGTAAGAGGAACTCCTGAATTCATTTTTCTGATTTAATATGATGAATAATAAAAGGTAAAAGATGAATGAGAAGATGATTTGTTAAAAATCTATACTTTGGTATTTATAACCAAACTACTACAATATTAATTTGGAAAATTAACATAATTGTGATGTAAAATATTAAATATTAAATATTAAATATTTTGCTAAAACTGATAATTATTTTTTCTGATGATACATTAACAGTAAATTATCTTTTCTATTATTTTATTTTACTGCTATTTACATATTTTCTGATGATACTAAAATTTCTTCTATTGACATTTTTGCTTGACAAAAATTTTAATTAATTATTTATTATATATTTTTACATAGAAAATTACTATTACCAGAAAGAGACACGTGACATAATCTACATTAGCGATGACACGTGTCAAAATCTAATGAGTTATCACTTTGACACGTATCATGCTCATTTTAAACACGTACATATTTATATAATAAAATATCTATACTGAAACTCTGCTAAACTTTCCCGAACACAGTTTCAATACTATTTGACTCGGTTGTTTTAAGCCGTTTCTTGCTGCACATCGGATAATTTGAGTCATATATATTCACTGTTGATCAACTTTTTTTGGTAATATTTCAATTTTTAAAGTATCACCAACCAATTTAGGAAGTTAATTATGAGTCAAATTTTATGTCATACGTTTTACCATGATTTTTCGGTAGAGTAACATACATTTTGTAACGGTTATCAGTTAATCATATGCATGTATCTGGGGTGAAATTATATTTGATATAATTGGATGAAAAATTCCAATAAAGATGTTTTTTTTTCTTTTGATCTTTTCCTTTTTCGTAGTGATTTAGAAATAGAATGTTTCCAACATTTCCAGCATGCATGACTGATGTGCTATGGACCAGGTAAGTCATGCTTTCTTTTTTTCGTAATTTCACGGGAAAAGCTTGCTTGGTCTTCGAACAAGCTCAATAATCTAATTTCATAATATTCAATTCAAAAAGATGACGTGTAATATATATCAAGACTCAAGTGTAGTTATTGTACAGATGACATATCAATATATAATAATGATAATAATCCATAAATCTATAAAAGTCATATTTTCATGGAATTAATTTCAATTATTCAATCTCTCACTTGGTTCTCATTTTAGATTTGACCATATAATATATACATTTTTTTTTCTTCTTGCAAAATTGATTAACTAGAAAAAATCCATTTATTTGCTAGTAGATTGAAAGTCCACTGTAAATACTTGTATTCGTACGTCATAAAATATATAGGTTAATGTTGTAAGCTTATATATTAAAAGTCAACGGAAATATGGGGCTATTTATCTATATAAAAGGACAATTTATCATCTTTATATCATCACAATTCGAGAGTTTCTTTTTTTAGCCATTATAATCTTTTGTTACTACCATCGAGATGGGTCTTCTCTTATGCTATTACATGTGTCGCAAGGAGGCGGAACCGACATATGACGTCAAGAAAGGTGAAACGTCGACCGGGACGAAAGATGGAGGTCTTGTTGTCATGTTGTCGTCGGGAAAGAGTAATACCACCGATGGTGGATATTCATCAGATTTATGGTTTGGATATTCATCAGATATGTCATGTGTGTAACAACTATACTTGATATATATATATATATGACATATGTGATGAATATCCAATCCATAAATCTACTAGAATCTATCCCGCGTTATAGCGCGAATTAATTTTTTTTTAGATTTAAGTTTTATTCAAAAGTTTTGATTATAGTATTGCAATGATTTTAATATTTAAATAATAATTTGAGTTATATTATTATTTGTCATTCAACAAATTAAATGTTATTTCTATAAATGTATTTTCTAAAAGATATTACGAATCTTTAGATTTTCTTTAGTCGAAAGATTGATATCTTGAAAAATTACGATTTAATTCTATTTTTAAGATACTAATTAAATTACAATTATAACTTTAATAAAAATTTAGTAAATAGTCTTAATACCAATGGCATAAGAAAGTAAATATTAACATATATTAAAATTATTTTTGGCCCAAATAATATTAAGGGGATAAAGTCTTATTTCCATGGAATTCAACTATTCAATCTATTACTAGGATCTCATTTTAGATTTGACTGTATAATATATACATTTTTGAACAGTTAATCAACAAGAAAAGTTCCATACTTCCATTTATAGCTAGTAGATTGAAATTTCGACGGCAAATACTTGGATATGTAATAAAAATAAATAAAATTATGTTGTAAGCTTAGATTTAAAGTCAATGGATTCTTAGACCTGTTTCACCTGTCTATATATGAATGGACAATATTTCATATTTGCATCATTGCATTTTGAGAAAAATTTAAAGACATAAAGCTCGTAACTATCATTGCTCCTTTGTTACTAGGCCATCGGGTCTCCCTCTTGTATATTTCTGACGGACGAAATCGTCTGGGTGTTTTCGATGGATTGCCGACGATATCGACTGTCGGTTCTACATCGTCGGAAAAATTAATTCCATCGTAAAATGGAGACAAATTTCCGACAGTTTTATCGACAGTTACGAACCTGATTGGTTGTGGATGTAGATTTATGACTTTTGCTGTAGAATTTGATTTGTGTATTTTTGTGCTGTACCTTTAGAATTTAGACTATATAATCAATTTTTCATAATAAATAGTTTGCAGAGCCAACCTTGCATAATTTTTCAAAGACCAAAATTTATGGTTTTAGGTTTTTAGCTTTCTACAGCAAAAAAAAAAAAACCAAAAAACCAAAAAAGAAAACAAAAATAAAAGTGGTTTTAGCTTTGAAAAATAGATGCAAAACCTGATTGCTTTGAATTTAGAGTTTTAGATCCAAATATGGCTGTAATCAGGTTTCAAAGTCACAACCAATCACGCCCTACATTTCCGACGCTGTTTCGACCATTTTTTGACAATAACCGTGATTGGTAAATCCGTTGGAAACTTGTCGGAAAAAGTGTCGGTAGCCGTCATAACATGTCGAAAACCTTAACCGACGGATTTCTGACGACCGCGTAAATTTTCGACGGATTTTCGAAGATTTATAAAACCCAAAAAGAAAATTTATGATTTAATAATAAACATTGTAAAACCTTATAATTTCTTATAAAGTCTTATAAAAGCTTATAAAACCGTTTAACTGTATGTTTTGGTCAAACGGACATCATGATCTTTATCTTATAAAACCGTATAAAACCCAAAAAGAAAAATCAATGCTTTTATAAGAAACATTATAAAATCGTATAAACCCCCAAAAAAAGATTAATAATGGTTTTATAAGAAACATTATAAAACCATAAAAATAATTATAAAACCTTGTAAAATCATAAATACTGTATGTTTTGGTCAAAGGACATCATGATCTTTTATCTTACAAAACCTTATAAAACCCAAGAAAAAAATCAACAATTTATAAGAAACATCATATAACCTTCTAAAAATAAAATCAATCAAAAGTTAGAGGACAAGAACAAAAGTTGAAAGATCAAATCAAAGTCTGATATTTAGCTTACCAAAAAAAAAAATTAGAAAGAGGATTACAAGCTCTACAACGATATTATCTTTGTCTACAGACTTATCAGCAAGCCTTATGAACAATCAAATCATGAAACAACGATAAAACGAAAAAACCCAGTGGTGCACTTTGTTTTGGTATCTGTCCATTTACTTCTGTCTACCGGTTTGTTCATGCCAATGAGCCTGGAGGGATCTTCCCATCTGTTTTCTCTAAGAAGAAAAACCTAATTTTGAGTAACGTCAACTTCTCTCTCACTTTGATCTTTTATGATTGATTGCTTTTTCTCAGGGACTTGTGTCACTGAAGTAAATACCGCTCCATAACCAGTTTCCTTGATCAAGGGATTAAAAAGAATGTTCAGTAGAAAGAATAAGTCTAACAGGTTTATTAAGCAAATTAAGAGTCATTTCAGAATATTCATGCTCCCTAAAATCTCAAACAAGATAATGTAGTTATTTTCCCTCTTATCAGTTGTTTTAAAGTTTTAAAATCACACTTCCAATTAGGAACAAAGCTCACTAGCAACAAAAACATCATCTTAAGGACAAATTTGTTCAATAGGAGTCCATATTCAGTAATAAGAATAGACCGCATAACTACTCCAAAGGCTTGCTACAGAGCTATAAGTAATTGGGACACTTTGCTTGGTATATACTCGGATCCCTTAGTTAAGTGTGGTAGAAACGTGCAATGGTTTAAAACAACTAAAGAATACTAGTTCTCCAAGTTTTAGTAATTTCAGTTTTCACCTCTTGCTTCATTCTTATTTGTCTCTATGTCTTCATCCATGAGCAAACTCTGCTGTCATTATCACATCCTCACAGACGCCAAGCGATGCCTTTTAAAGCAAAACATGAACTGTGTCAAAATCAAAACCACATAGGCACACACGACAAATCAATGTAAGCTAGATGCAAAAAACATACTTGCTACGTTTTAACAGCGCTTGCTGTCCCACTTGAGAAGCTGGAAATTTCAAGTCAGTGTTTGCCACGTCTTAACATACTACACTAAAGATTCACCTTTGTGCAGTGTCAGTGATCTTTCAGGTCAAAATAATATTTCATCTTCTGTTCCAATCAAGTAAACCATACAAAGCACCCATAACTTCAAGTATCCAATTTAAGCTAAAACTGATTGTATATCTCAGAGATGAAACAGAAAAGTAAAATTAGATTTCGCAAAGATTCATCAGCAAATCAAAACAGAGATGGGGAAACAGATAAGTAACCTGCAGCGATACTATCATTTTTATGCGGATCGATCTGCGAGCTTAGCCCATGGACGATGCTTAGTATTTTTGAAAAGTATTTATTTTTGGTGGTATTTTTGAAAAGGGATATGGTAAAAGTGATATTTCTCAAAATTTCTCTAGTAATTTCATAAACAAAAACATTTAGCAGTCTTTATTATCTTCTATGTTTAAATCCACATAATATATATTGTTGATAAAAAGATTAACATATGTGATGAATTCATCGTGTATATACATATATATATAGATTAACAATATACGATGAACTCTAAAATTCATCGTGTATATACATATATATAGATTAACAAATACGATGAACTCTAAAATTCATCATACAAACCATGCAATAGCATGGACTATTGTTACAACTTCTTTTTTTTTCTTTAAAAAAATATATATATGAGTTTTTTTTTTAACTTTAATTCCAAAACGAGTTCTCTAACTAATATATTCACATTCATTATTTTGGTATTTAGAATATTTAGTTAAAAAAAGTTCTCATCTTTGTTTGATCCTATTTTTTATAAACATTTGAATCATTATATGATCACATATTATGATTTGAATTTTTTAAAACGGACATAAATTATTTAATCGATAAGAAAAATAAGTGTGTTTTGAATTAACATCCCACGTCAGCTAATTTTTTTTTGAGGTGGTTCAAAACATATTATAAATATGACTAAAATGAATCTAAATCCGAATGAATAGAAAGCTTGACTTAACATGTATCCAAATTTAAAAGTTTGTATTCGGTTTAATAATGTTTTTTAGCTAAACCTTTTAATTATATACCGGATATAATAATTTTAAAAAGTTTAAAATATTAAAAAATTTTAACTTGATCTTGGAGTATATTTTAACTTGATATAAAGTTAAGATGTTATACATTTAAAAGTCAAAAATATTTTCCTGAAATTTAACTTGATTAAAAATTGTTTAATTTAACTAAATAACAATGTTAATAAATATTATCAAAAATATTTTAACAGTTATATTATTTATTTATAAAAAATATTTTACATAATTTTTAAATTTTTTTAAAAAAGTGTGTGTTGAACGTTCCACAATAATCGATTATTAACAAACTTTTTAAAAATTTAAAATTTTTTTGGAGCATTAACAAATCCGATTTTTTTGGTAAGCACAATAATCGATTATTAACAAATTCGATTTTTTGAAAATAGTTAAAAATCCTTTTTAGAATATTAACAAATCGAATTTTTTGTTAATCATAAATTAAATGATTTCATTAAATGATTTCATTAAATGATCATAATAACTAATGACTAAAATATCCTTAATAAAATATTAAATTTGTTCTTTGAATTAATGGCAATATGATGTAAATATTAATATTTTTTAATGTTTATTTATAAATGTACTCCCCAAATAATATATAGGGGATTCACCAAAATAACCAAAACTAAAACCGATACCATACCGGATTTAACACTCCTAAGCAAATTGTTGTAATATTTTTTAAATAGTTTAAAAATATATGCATAACACCATTTATTTTTACAACGAAATTATGTCCTAAGCTAAAGTAGGCATGTCAATTTCAGATATCGGGATGGGAAATAACAAGTATGGACGAGAACAGATAATTGTAATGAAAAACACTACACAAACTATTTTCGATAAAATACGGGACACAAATTTCGGGTAATCAGACGAAATCGGAAAAGTCTGGTAGCTAAATTCAATTTCAAAACTCTCACTAATTTGGGCAAAGATTGACTTCGAGACGGACAAGGGTTTATTTCGGGATGGTTATTCGGGAAATTCGGATATTTTTGAATAATTATAGTGTATTGTAAAAAAAATTAGAGAATTTTTGAGAAATATGAAGAAAATTTAGATAATTTTCATCCTAAATTAGAAATACCGTATCCGGTCTCTTACCCAAATCCTTAGTCGTTGGACTAAAATAAATACTTTCTAATGAGTAATTAACTAAATAAAAACAGTTACGATATGGGAAATTCCTAATGGATATGGGACGGGACGAATTTTCTATCCCAAAATAAACAAGTTTAAACTAAATTATCTTCATCTTGTGTAGCGAGTTCTTTCGGGCCTCTGTAGGAAAGCATCTGATTCAGGGAACCTGAGAGGGGTCAGGATTGCTAGACATTGCCCGCGGGTTAATCACCTTCTCTTCGCGGATGATACTATATTTTTTTGTCGCTCGGACCAAAAAAGCTGCCACACGCTGATGCAAATCTTCATAAGTATGAGTCCGCTTCTGGACAAAAGATCAACACCACCAAATCCTCCATCTATTTTTCAGCAAAGACACCGGACCTTCTAAGAGCTGAAGCAAAAAGGATTTTGGGAATAGAGAAGGAAGGTGGAACCGGTAAGTACCTGGAGTTACCGGAACTTTTTGGGAAAAAAAAAAGACCTCTTTGCGAGCATTATAGAAAGAATTAACCTCAAAGCCAAGGGTTGGTCCACACATTTTCTCTCCACAGCGGGTAAAATGACTCTTCTAAAACCGGTTCTTTCGTCTATCCCGAGCTATGCTATGACATGCTTCAAACTCCCTTCTAGCCTATGCAAACAAATCCAATCTTCACTGACTCGCTTCTGGTGGGATAGAAAGCCGGGAATAAAGAAAATGGCTTGGATAGCTTGGAAGAAACTAGCTAAACCAAAGGCAAAAGGGGGTTTGGGGTATAGAGATATCCAACAGTTCAATGATGCACTTTTGGCAAAACTAAGTTGGAGGCTATTACAAAACCCGCAGTCTCTTTTGGGGAAGCTGTTACTAAACAAGTACAGCCACAATATCAATTTCTTGGACTGCAAACTCCCATCAAATCCCTCCCATGGATGGCGAAGTGTAATGATAGGTCGGGATCTGATAAAACCAAATATTATTAAATCACTCGGTAATGGCCAAGAAACAAAGATTTGGCGTGACCCCTGGATCTCTTCCTAGAGGGTTTCAAACCAATAGGGCCGCCAGCAAAGAAGGATGCTGAGCTAACAGTGGATAATCTATGGAACAGATAATTTAATTGCTGGGATAGAAACATAGTTTTATCTTTGTTCCCACACCTGCTGGATGATATTTTGTCGCTGAGAATTTGTGTTTCAAGTGCAAGGGATAAATATCATTGGTTAGGAACGAAATCTAGGAGCTACTCAACAAAATCGGGCTATTTTGCAGCCACCAATCAGGAAATCCAACATTTTTCTGTTCCATCGGAGTTGGACTCTTTTAACTGGCATAAACAGATTTGGAATGTGAAGTGTGCCCCAAAAATCAAGACCTTCCTATGGAAAGCTATCAATGAGGCTCTCCCTACAGGGGAAAACCTGAGTAAAAGGGGTCTAGATACCAATGTGTTGTGTAAACGTTGTGGTGAATCAGAATCTTCTTATCACCTCCTTTTTGACTGCGAGTTCGCAAAGAAAGTCTGGAAGGATATCGGATGGCATTCTCCAATCCCCCAACATCAACCAACCCTACTACAGGCCATAACTTCTTTCCAAAAAGGAATCTGTCTTCCACCTTATGGCATCATAACAGGACCATTCGCGCCGTGGCTGCTCTGGAGTGTCTGGAAAGCAAGAAACTTACTCATCTTTCAGGATAGGGACCTGTCACCACAAAAAGTACAAACTAGAGCTCTCAATGAAGCCCGAGAATGGCAACAGGCACAAAAAGAAAATATTGCAGGTGCAGGCTCTATTCAGCCAATATCAATCCCGAAGAGAATCAGGTACAATGTCAAGATCTTTACTGATGCTGCCTGGGATGAGAAATCAAAAACTGCAGGTCTGGGAATAATCTTTAGTTCAGGCGAAGGGCTGCCAATTCGCCAATTCAATCAGATTGTAGAACATGTCAATTCACCACTTCAAGCAGAGGGACTGGCTATCCTTGCAGCGGTGGAGAAGATGATCAATTTGGAGCTCCATAGCGTCAATCTCTTGTCAGATTCAAAGGAATGCATCGATGCTATCGCACATGCATCCGAACATCGTGAACTCTACGGTATCCTTAGTGATATCACTCACTTTTCAAAACAGATTGAGTTTATCTCTTTCACCTCTATCCCTCGAAATCAAAATGGTTTAGCTGATTCAATCGCAAAGCAAAATAATCTCTCTGATCATTTAGTTAAAAGAGAGTTGTATTCATCTTAAGTACGCTGTTTTTAGTATTTTAATGGAAGTTGTTTGACAAAAAAAAACTAAATTATCAATTAAATTTGTCTACAAATATAATTCTGCACGTAAATGCGGGTCCGATCTTAGTTATTATCTTGTAAGTTGATTCTATCTTTTTTTTATCTTTGCAGAGAAAGTAATGTAAGAAACAAGATAAGTACATCTCTTTGCAAACAAATTGAAAGTCCCTTTGCCATGTGCCAGTGGCTCATGCCGACAAGTTTATCTACATACATAAAACTATTAAAGTCACCAGCAAGCTATAAAGAAAAGGTATTTTTCTCATATGTATCCGTATCACTACAGTTTCACATTTACTTTTGCTATAACGATGGTGATGTTTCGTATATTGTGTTGTTTCATCAGCTGCAGCAAGATAAAGCCGTCGTTTCCTAACCCAGAAACTAATATCATGATTTCTTCTACGTACGTAACGTGCGATGTGCTTATTTGTGTCTTGAATTTAAGGTGTGATATGATTTTGAAAATTCATTTGAATGTATGTATACATAAGGGATCATTTATAGATGAAAAAACGATTGTGTAAATGCGAAATTTCTGGTTTGCATAAAGTTTTTTTTAAAATATATTAGATATATGTTCGACTCATCACATAAATTTCTGGTTTGCATAAAGTTCCACTACGGATATCTTCATCCATTTGTGGAATCGCAGTGCTCGTGATGTTCTTCTCATAATGCGTGGATTCGTGGTCTCAAGGTAGCTCTAAAAAACGTTTAACTCCATGGCCAATTTCATTTTTCCAAAAACTCTCAATGCAGACTCTTTCACAATTAAGTATAATATTATGGAAATATTTAAATACCCAAACACATCCTTTTAGTTCATTTCTAATTTAAATAAATATACCAGATATTATAGATAAAAATTCTTGTTATGTAAGTAAATTTAGAAATATTATGTTAAGTTACATTACGTAGAAATACCTACAACATTACATTACATTAATTAATGAAACACCTAAATTCATTATACCATATATTACATTACATTCATTAAAAAAAAACTTAAATCATTAATTTCTGTGAAACAAAACAAGTAATAATAACCAACTATTCCAATTGTTACAAAACCATGTCTCTTGAATATAACTAGGTGCTGGCCTGCACTACATGCAGGTTGTTTACATATTTTGAATTAGTAATATAGGTATCTAAATATATAGACTTAACATGTAGATTATTAGTTTTAAATATTTTAAATAGATATTAGTTAAATAAACAGTTGATAATAAAGACCGAAAGCAAAAAAATATAAGGACAATGTGAACTTCTAATATATATATATATATATATATATATATATATATATAGATAAATTAAAAAAAATGTAATTAAGTTTATAGTTTTACTCAGCTCGACAATGTGGAGGCTAAGTTTTGTCACAGGTTAAGATTAAATTGATATTTTAAAAATAAGTGATTTTGTTGTAGAGGTAAAGACTTAAATTTATGTTTTATTCATATTACATATTTATTTTAGCTAAATTATGTTAAAAGGTATATTGAGTAATATGATATTGATCAATATATAATTTTTGTCTTATGTCAATGATCAATATATCATATTTTTGTTTTTATATCCACGTTGGGTCTATTTAGTTGATATTTAGTTCATTTTGCACATTTGATCAATTAATTATTTTTTATCTTCATTTTGGTCAATTCTGTTTTTAACAACCAAAAAAATTGTGTACAATAATTAATTCTGGAAAATCTTTTGTAATAACTCTTTAAAAAAATTGTATACAATAAAAATAAATGTACAATCTAAATAGTAAGAACCAATAAACAAATGAAATATGTTGTCCACAAATAATGCTGGAAAAAAAATTATAGAGAAAAAACAGTGAAAAAAACATAAGTCATATTCATATTCTCTCCATGGGGACAAACTATCTACTTCCTTCTTCTTCATTTCACCAGGAATTTCGTTTGATTGAATCAGTTGGATTCAGGCATGGTGGGTTATCTTTCTCCACTCGTTTCTGTTTTAAGTTATTTGATTAGAAGCTTTCTTCTTGGATCTCGATTGTTTGCTAGTCGATTCAAGTACAAATCCGACAGCACGATTTGAAATCGGTTGGATTTAGCCATTGTGAGCTCAGTTGCCTCTCGTTTCTGTTTTAATTTCTTCTATTTGAAACTTTCTTCTTGAATCTCGTTTGTTTGCTAGTCGAGTCGAGGTCAAATCCGACAGCACGGGTCAGAATCTATAGTTATGTCTGGTTTTGGTTTTGAAATTTTTTGATTTGTTCATGTAATTGCAATAATGGGTTGTTAAGTCGAGTTCTGGTTACTCACATAGTTTATTTTATTGTTAATTCGATCTTTTTTGTAACAAACTGTCCATAGAAGTTAGACGACTTGGTCCATTTTTCTCGAAGAGAAGCTTTTTTTAGATTATATGTCACTATTGTCTCTTTTTAATTATTTGGGGACAATAGTCGATGGATAAGACTTGTTCCATTTTTCCCTCAGGAAAAGCTTCTTTTAGATTACATGTCATTATTGTCTTTTTTTTTTTGTATTCTGATCATTGTATCTCTCAGTGGTTGATGTTGTTCTGCAAGTTCTGATTCTTTATTTTTTCTTTTATTGTGTTAGCCTCTTACGCCTTTGTTTCGAGTCAGAATGTCAGTTAGTTGAGTAAACAGATTCCATCTATTCAGTCTAATTGGGTTTCTGCCAGCAAGATTTGGTAGAATAAGATGAGAAAAAGTAAAGCTTATTATCTTTTGTAGAAAAAAAATCATTCCGTGCCAGCAAGATTTCGTAGAACATTGTGCTCTTCCATTTTCATTCTTGATTATTTAGTCTAATGACTTGTCAACCCAGCTGCCAAGTTTTTACTTTTTCTTGCAAAATATAAATTTATGTGGCTTTCAGTCTTTCTTACAAAATAATTTCAAAATTCGCTGCTTTTCTTATCTACATGTTTTGTGTGCAGAAAATGAGTATGTCGGACCCTTGAGCAAGTTGAGGCTATTGCCAGAGCTGTTTACAGTTTCTCTCTTATCTTGAGCTTATAGTTATGTTTTTACTGCTTTTTATTATGTCCTTTTGATTCCTTTTTTGTTAGTACTCTGAATGTACATTACGAAAATGCATGCAAGGAACTAATCTTTATAATGTTTGATCTTCACTTAAAACTATTGATAAATCTAGTCTAGGCGAAAACCTAATTCAAACTTAAAATGGCACATAAAATAAAATATAAACTCTTATTTGATGGTTTTTCTTTAATGAAAAACAAATCTTCAATATCTTCACTCAATTATACCATGTTCAAAACCTGCATATCATGTAAATTTCAAAAAATTACTGAATAAGGTAAAGACTTCATACAATTAGCTCATTGGTACAACCACGAAACTATTTTTTACCGTGTAAGTGTTTTGTTTTCCATCATGTTAAAAGAATCGAAAAGTAGAGAAACATTAAGCGAAGAATAGAAATACTAATTTGGCCATGATTTATAATAAAAGCTCAAATAGTAAGAAAATGCATAATTAAAACCAAAGGAAGGATCCTAAGTAGCATAAAACCTGAAATGGTGAGTGCTCTTGGGTAGTTTTACCACGTAGGAACTCTGTTTCTTCAGATCAACTACAAAAGAGGAATCCAGTTAGTCTTAAATCAATAACGATTGAAGACAATATGAAAAGTAAAGGTGTAAAGCGGTAAGAAACCACAAACAAACATTCGGCAGCAGGAAGTTGTTGGAATTTCTTCAGGACAACAGCCACCTTAATAAAATGTGATGGTATTCAATATCCAAAGGAACCTTAAATCCAACATACTCAGATTTGATATGACATAATACTTATTGGTAGAATCTAAGTAGATGTACATACCTTTCTGCATATTTTTATTTAGTAAACTCGATGCATATTTTGGTGTCGATGAAAAGCAGCTCCATTTCTATAAGTGTATTACCATTTTTAAAGTTGCGAGCTTCCCATAAATGAATTAGTCTTACGGGGACTTCATCATTGCAAAAATTTCCTGCAAGACTGTCAAAAGTTTGACAAATATTTAATTGAAAAGATGTTTTTGTAACATGTATTGCCATGTTTATATGAAGTATTGGTTTGAGATAGGGTGGTGTTTGTTTTGTAGAAATATGAGGATGTTTGCTATATATATATGGCAATATAGAAGGTCAATTATTGGTGTAATTATTGTATATTATTTAATTAATTTTAATTTTATGTTTTCATATGTTTTAATTTTAATTTATTTTATATATACATTGTGCTGATTACTTCTGTTTCCAACTCTTTCATGACGTTCAAGTTATCTCTGTAAAACATTAAAATAATGGGATAAAATGACAATACCTTCTTAAAAACGTATCATTACAGCTAACAGAATTTAACTGAGCCATAAGACCACGACTCATGACATTACGTAACTGATAGGAATAAGTAATTAAATGTCAGTAAATGGAAAGACAAATTAAAAAATTAGAGAAGTTGGAAGGAAGTAGAAGAGAAATAGAATAGGCATGGATTTGAAGCAATTAAATGACATGACATTACTCCTCTAATAAATTATCTGTTAGAAGACGTTACCAAAAAAATAAACTGACATCTTCTTATTTGTTGTTTTTTTTGTTTTATTGTTTGGTTAATTAAATATTAATTTAGGTGGTAATCATGATAAAGATACTCCACAAACAAATCCCTTGCTAGTGTTGTAATAATGATTATGAGTGGATTATTTAAAACGTTCAAAGCAATTTTAGAATCCCACACTACTTTTCATTTAATAATATGAGACTAATTCATATCTCATTATGATTTATTTTGAAAGAAGGTGAAGAGAGCATTGGTTATAAGTTATGTCTTAATAATGAGATATAAACATATATATATATATGATTAATATATTCAATTAATTTGGTTTATAATGAATTTTATTATTTTAAGTTGAGATTATTATTATTATTATTATTTTTTTTTAATTTGTTGATGATGTGCCATCCTTAGAAAGTCTCACTTTTGGTGATGTGGATGCTCTCTTGAATCTCTAAACTTTATTTTTATTAGTATATATAGATTGTTATGATAAATATCCCTCATTATCTCTAAAGCCAAAAATAAAATTAAAACAATCTCATTATCTTATGCATGCATCTCGTCTCTTCGCGGCCAAAAGTTCGCCAGTGGTCGACTTATTGGACCTTTAATAATGGTTTGTATTTGTATGTTTTCCGGATAAAAACTCTATACTATTTCTGTGATTTACGACTCCAAAGGCCTTTTCTGTAAATGAGAGTGAAAATAACTATGATTCATTCAACCTATGTATCATTCAAAAACTCATCAACTGATATATAGCTTCTCAAAGATGTGGCGGTTGTGGTGATTATCATATTTTTACATTTTTTGCATAGATATATAAATTATAATGGATGCATGAAAAATATGTAGATTCGAATTGGTCTCTCTATTGGATTCACTTAAATTCATGAATCCCCTATATATATTATTTGGGAAGTACATTTATAAATAAACTTTACAAAATGTTAATAATTACATCACATTGCCATTACATCTAAAAACAAATTAAAATCTCTCATTAAGGGTATTTTAGTTAATTAATTATTATGTGATCATTTAATTAAATATTAAATTAATTATTTATAATTTTTGTTTTAAATAATTTATTTATTTTAATTTTTTTGAAAAAAATTAAAAAATAGATTTTGTGTAGGTTTTGTTGATTTAATTAAACACACTAATTAAATTAAATTAAATGTTGATTTAATTTTCCATAAATAGGAGATTTGATATAGATTGTGATTTTTTGAAATATTTAAAGAAGAATTTAATCTGATTTAATTCTGTTTTTAGGTGCTAACAAAAATTCAATATTATAAAAATTGATATTATAATTTTCATAAAGTATTCGAAGAATTATAATTTTCTAATATTATGATTTTATAATTTTTTGAATATTTTTTTATAATTGTAATTTATTCGTGCTATAGCACGAGATATATCTTAGTTTATGTTCATATTCTTTGCAAAACGTGGTTCGATGGACTTTCTGTTTGATATAATATTTCAAGAATTCACATACATATAAAATTATATTTCAGACGTTGACAAAAAAAAATTATTTACATAGACCAGTATAAATAATCTAGATTTCGTGATACAGCAACTTATTACAATATTCAATATTTCCACTTGATATCTTCAGTATTTTCCGTTATTACAACTCTTTCTTTCTAATAAATAAACATTTACATAAACAAAGAATATAATAATACACTAATGAGATATTATAGCATGGGCTGTTTTATACAATTTCTGCAACTTGGTTGTCCACCACGACTTTTCTTTCGTACTAAGAAAGGGCGAATAGTTTAATTCTTTCTTAATATCATTTGGCTTAATCTATGTAGGCTAAAAGGACCATGTCAAAAGAGAAAATAGATGATTAAAAATACAACCATATACTTTAATTACAATCACTTTGGTTAATTCCAAGTCTCAACTAGTAGGTTGGCAAAACCATTTTGAGTTTGCTTTGTTCTTAATAACCGGTTTATCTATTCATTTGTGGATCACAACGAGTACTCGGTTCAACCAAGTAGATAGTGGTTTGGTAATTATCTTGCACTTTCTCAAAAAATTTAAAAACTGTATGACCAAAAGTGATATAGCTTGTAACCGTTTTTTTCAGTAGTAAAACCTTTATCAAAAAAACTATTGCACTTACGTTTTCATTTATTTATTTATCTTCCTACAAAATGTTAGTAAACAAACAGAAAGATTACCACATTTATTTATAAACAAATTGAAATACCTTCGCAATTTCTTGTATCTTATATATTATAAGCCATGTGGCTCGTGTCGGCAAGTTTATCTACATACATAAAATCAACGGAAGACTGGAGATATTTATATATATAAAAGGTCGCTTTATTGAATAATGTGATGTGAAACTATAGTGATATCATATATACGAATCACCATATAGTTTCACATCACATTTATTTTTGCTATTACGATGGGGATGTGTCGTGTCTTATGTTGTTTCATCAGCTGTACCAAGATAAAGCCATCGTCTCCGCCGCAAGTGGTCGAAACGCGAAAGAAAATTCCACCGTTGCCTCTTCCACCCCAAGTGATCGATATGGCCAAGAGACAGCCGCCACCGGGAGTAGTAAAAATTAGAAATGGTACAACGGTCAAAGATGGAGGACTTGTTCTTTCAAAGTCGAGTAAGACCACCATCAAGAGCTCACATCGTCGCAAACGCTATGGAAATGACGCCGGCGGTTCCGGAGATTGCGGCGGTGGGTGTGGAGGTGGTGGCTGTTAATATGATTTAATTATTTTCTTCTCTTGAGCGTAGTGTAATTTCTTTACTTTGTGCCTTGTGATCTTGAAACTCGTATGTATATATATAATGGATCATATAGGTGGTGAAACGATTGTGCTAATATGAAATTTCTGGTTTGCACAAAGTTTTCTTTTACATATTAGGTAGATACTCGACTCATATAATTTGCCCAATATATCTTCTATATATACTACATAGCAAATATAAGCCATTATTAACATATAAGAGAATATCTTATTGTATGCTTTTTTTTTTTTTTGTCAATCATGATATTCCATTCATAAGATTAAAAGGTTTCGTTACAACATAGGAAAATAAACTTTTTCAAGTCTTCAAATGGAAGGTTTAGAACTACCGAAATAAACAAAGACGACAATAAAACATGAAAATATAGATCTTCGGAGAGCATAGACCTTCGATGATAATCAACCGAGACAACATCTTCAACTATGAGGTCCAAATGCTCGGCGAGAGTGATTTTAGACCAAAACGATACAGCTTCGAGAAGTCCAATCAAGACTTTCTTAGTGGCTGTTTGAAACGCAAAAACTTGACAGAAAATATAATGCAAGAACCGTAGATGGAACAGATCCGTACAGAAATTAAAGGGTAGACACCATTGCCAAAGAATCGACATAGATTCAAAAATGAAATCGAAATCAATCTAAAGCGCGAATGATGCTCTGATACAGTACTCTCTCTTATTAAAAGAGGTAACCAATTTAATAAGGAGAAAATAATTGTGTACCAGATTAATGGAATATCAAGTTTTCTTTCATAGATGTAATATAAAATAAAACAATACTTTTTTTTTCTATTTTTAGAAGATTTCGATATAGAATTAGAAAATAAATTGATCTTTGCTTGTTGTTGCACGTATCGGACACGAATATTAAACTCATCTAATTAACTGTAATGTGTTAGTTGTTTCCATGGACTTTCAACTATTCAACCTATCTTATTATATAAACGAAGATCTCACTCTATTGACCGTATATATTTTCAATTAATCAAGAGGAAGATTCGTTTTACAATTAATTCAGAAAAAGAAAGAAAAACTAAAGAGGAAAATTCGGTGTATCTTACAGGAAACAAGTAGCTAGGTAGGCTATGTCATAAGCTTGTATTATAAACAAATATATGTGTTTTCAACTTGAACGGCAATTTGGGACTATAATATATAAAAGCTCATTTTGCATAAATGTATTATGTATATATTTGGAAATCAGAAAACAAATTCAGTACAAGGAAATAGGTCTTTTCCAAACGATAATAATCGTCCGAAATCTGTCGGAAAATAACCTATTTCGACGAAATTTAATCGTTAGATCGAAATTTTCTTGATTTTAATTATAATTCGTGATTGTGTTGCTATATACATACCGTCACGATGATTCGATTCTTATGCTGTTACCTCAGCCTCAGGAAGAAAAAACAGAGTAGGAGGCGTTCCCGCTGTGGCAATGGAGAAGGTTGTTGTGGCGTCGGAGATGGAGGCTGTGTTGTTGCGACGGTGGTTGTGGAGGTGGTGGAGATTAATTGAAGACAGTGTTTTAATTATATAGTTATATAATGGCTTTTTTTGTGGCGTGTAATGTATTTATTTATGGTTGTAAGATTTTAACGTGTGATCTCTTATAGAATGGAAATTAAATGTATAAAGAATCAAATTTATGTGTATAGTTAATTTTATCTTCTGTTGTTGTTTAGGGCTTCTCCCTTGCTTTGTTATTGTTCCTGTAATTTTCTGATCTACGAAAATGATTTTGTAGAGAAATGACGAAGAACTTACAAATTTGGGAACAGAGATGAACTTATTAATTAGATCTTCAATCGGACCTTGTTAATGTAGATTTCGTTTTGTAATCAGTTTGTTATTTACATCGATTTTTTTCCCCCCATTTTTAAAAATAAAAATGTCTTACACTGCCCCATAAGTCTTTTAATTTATTTAGATTTCGTAAAAATCGATTCCTGAATAATGGATACTTTTATTTTCCAAGCAGGTACGAGTCGGATAATGGATTGATTACAAATAATGGATATTGGATATTAGTGTTTAGCCCTACCACACTTTTTTTTTTTTTTGTAGTCATATATGGTACGGTGTTTATGATAAACAAATCGCCCTTTCCTTACCCAATCTTAAGACATCCCTTCGTGGTCGGGCCTGACTTATGAAATTTTGTGACGAGCTCATAAGCGAAGACGACGTTTTCACATAATTGCCTGCCTTTGTCTAATACAATTTCCTCGACTTTTAAGGTATATATATATATAAATAATTTTCACGTCACTATTCCAAAGAATTTCGAGGCTAAATAAAATACATCGTCATGAAATAAAATAGGATGGCTGGTCGCTGGGTATAGATTACGCGTAGTCGTAAAACTGAAACATCCCATGCAATTTCTTGTATCTTTCAGAAATTACTAAAGTTAGCTAGGTCTATGTCATAAGCTTGAAAGCTTTTATATATGAATTTGAAATGTCTGAATATGCGATTCATAATAACTGTGATAATTGTAACGTTTCCGTGGAATTTTCAACTATATTCCTACGATGTTGAAAAAAACCTAGCTATATCGTAAATAAAGAAACTCAGTCTTAATTTTGACCGTGAATAGTAATCAAGAGGGGAAGTCCCATTTGTCTACTAGCAAAAGTGAAATTTCTTGTGCAATTTCATGTATCTTATCAGAATAAAAATAGTTGACGTCGTAAACTTAATTATATTATTATATAATAAATATCTTTCAAAGTCAAACGCATTTGAGGCTATATAAAAAGGTTTTACATATCACATATATTTGCATCAGTATTTAGAACATTTAGAAACAAAAAATTATTCATCTATTGTTGACCTTTATCATAATCTCTGTGATTGCAATTCCTATACGATCACGATGTGTCGAATGTTATGTTGTTGCTTCTGCCGCAAAAAGAAAAAGCCGCGAGATGTGAAAAAGGGTAAAAAGGAAAAGAAAGATGGAGGCCTTGTTGTTTTGAAGCAGACTAAGCCTAAGAAGAAGCGTCGCGATGGAGGAGGAGAAATAAGCGCAGACGTATGTTGCTGTTGTGGCGGCGGTGATGGTGGCGGAGATGGTGGTGGAGACGGCGGCGGTGGAGGCTGTGGTGGTGGAGGTGGTGGTGGATGTGGAGGTGGTGGTGGAGGCGGTTAAAATATGAGGTTTCTGTAGTTCTAAATAATGATCATTTCTTGTGTGTCATATGTTTATTATTTTATTTATGCATGTAATGTAAGAATCATTTTAAGGTCTGATCTCTTGTTAGACTGGAAATTGAATATATATATATATATATATATATATATATATATATATATAAAATTAATATATGATGCATCATATCTGTTTATTTTGATGAAAAAAAATACTATGATTTAGTTGAATTTATTCAGTTACACTACTAAATGACAAAAATCAAATAAACAGATATAAAATCTTTATTTTTATAACTAAAATTTAAAAATAATAAGAAGAATTAAAAATTAAACGAAAATCATGCTATATTAAATTATGTATTCATTTTTTTTTTGAAAATATTTCATATTATAAAACAAAAATATTTTTGTTTTAGATTTATCATAAGATTAATATTGTTTTTAAAATGAAACAAAAGTACCATATTGATTAGTTACTTAGTAATACACAGTTTCTATCACATAATTTTCTAAGGACACCTGATGTTATTTAACTTCCATCTTACGCCAAATCAGCTATTGTTAAGTCGGTGGTCGGGTATGTTTCTATCACATAGCGTATGTATTGAAGAAGTCTCGTAGTCACATTACCTATCGGTAGACATCAATTTTCAGATATCTTCTTTTAGAATATAAAACAATGTTTCAAATAATATCTGCATATAAAAGCACACGCTTTGATCGTATGACCAAATGTACATCATCCGTACATGGACTTCTTTTAATCATCCAACCTAATTGTGGTCATCTCATTGGTTATTCGATTGTTTGCAATTTTGTATATATCCACCAACCCGTAAAACAGTTTATTTGTCAAAGTCTACATTTGTTTCAAACTCAACGCTTGAGTTTTATAGCCAATGATAAACAACATATTTTTATATAGATTATCACACCATTTATAAACTATATACACAACACAATCATGAACGATATATTAAAGAAAAAAAGAATACAAAAGATATTTTTATTTTTCTCTGCGTTGTCTGTAAATATAAACATATCATATCAATATATATATATATATATGAGTATATATGTAATTTATTAAGTACTCCCTCCGTTTGTGTCGTTTAAGATATTTTCACACATATTAATAAAACAATTAAATTATCTATTTTATCCCCTAATAATATATTTCCTCCTTTTCATATTAAGTGTCGTTTTAGACTTAAAATTTTGTTTCAAAATAAGTGTCATTTTAGATTTAAACTTTTGTTTTAAAATAAATGTCGTTTTATATTTTCAATATAGATGTTTCATAAGATTTCCAGTTTCGTCCCTATAATTTTAATGTATTTACCAATAAAAAATTTGTATGATATATTAATAAATGGTAAAACAGAAAATTAAATGTATTTTTTAATATGTATGAAAAAATATTAAACAACACTTATAATGAAAAGAAGGAGTACTATACAATTTTTTTTATTAGTCAATACATTAAAATAGTAGAGATAAAATTAGAAATCTTACCAAACATATGCATTGAACATACAAAACAACACTTATTTTAAAATAAAATTTAAAATCTAAAATGACACTTAATATGAAACGGAGAGAATATAAAATTAGACATCAACATATAAATATATATATATATATATGTAATTATTAATTTAATTATACCTACCAACTAAAATAATTATACATTAATAAATACGCCTAATTAAGTTGTGTAAGCCACAACTCCAGACAAGCTGTAGAATCTTTTTGTTTTCTTGGGAAGAAAAAGCAATCAAGAAGAAAATGTTACACATTAATTTTGTTAGTAATTTGCAATTTCACAAACCAATTAAAAATATTAAAGTTATTCCATAATCGTCTGGCCGTCTGTACATATTTTTGTATAACTTCAGTTTCAAGAAAAGAAAAACTTATAAATGATGAAAGGTTATGTTTTTTGTTAAATTGTTTTTTTAATAAATCAATCGATAGCTTCATGGATAATTGTTGACCCAAAAAAAATCAATCAATCGCTGTTTTTAAATACAAAAAGTTTTTTTTTTTATAAAGATTAAATACAAAAATGAAGTCCCTTTTTGTTTTAAAAACCTTAGGTGGACCAGATCCTAAATAAATACCCTATATGTCGAATTAGTTGAGAAAGTGAGAGCCGTGAAGGTGGAAGATGAAAGGTTATATTATTGGCCGTAGTATAGTATGCAGGTGTGTGGCTGCAACTGTGGTGGTTCTTTCTTATTTAATGATGTCTCCACAACCAAAACCGTTCCAACTAAAATGGTGATCCGAAACGTAAAAAATATTGGGATCCTTTTAAATATTTTTTAATTTAAAAATATTATAAATATAATTTTGGCTAGAGCTTAATATATACTCTTCTGTTCGTAAATAAATAATTTTTTAGAATTTTCACATTTGTTGACCAAAAAAAAAAAAAAAATTTCACACATATTAAGAAATAATAATTGTTTAGTTATGCCTACATTTATTCTCTAATTTTAATAATTTCCAATAACTATGAACCAATAATATATGTATAAATTTAATTATTTTCAGTTAATGTTTCTTGAAATGTACAATTCAGTAATAAAAATATAAAAAAAATCTAGAAAATCAATTGTGGAACAAGAAAAAAAACTAGAAAATTAAATATTTAGAAACGGAGGGAGTGATAGTTAAAAATATCAGATATTGAAGGCCCCTAAAAACATAATCATAATAATATACAATATTAAAAATTAGAGGCCCCTAAAAATCCAAAAAAAATAGGAGGCTCAAAGCCTATGTTTACCCTGCTTATGCTATGTGCGGAGCCTGTTCACAACGACGAGAAGAAGAAAAAATGGTCTCGGCGGCCTCCGCCACTGAGAGAAATTGAAAAAGGTAGAAGCGGCGGCACCAGAGGTGGAGGACTTGTTATTTTGACAGGTACCGCTGCCACTACAGTTGTTGTAGCTGCGGCTGTAACCACCAGCGGTGATAGCTATGGAGGTGGAGGAGACGGGAATGGTGGTGGAGATGGCGGCGGAGGTGGTGGATGTGGAGGTTGCGGCGGGTGTGGAGATTGAAGGGCTGATAATAATTGTGCATGTAAGGCTTTAAAGTGTGAGATGAAAATTTAATGTATATAAATTTTAATCATGATTACTGATTAGTGAATCATAATAAGGTGAACAAATGATTGTGTAAATCTGAATTTTCTTGTTTTACATAAAATTTAAATTAGTAACATTTATTTTTAATTTTGGTAAAGGTTAGTAATGTATACGTACTTACTATACTTAGAAAGTTATAGTATAATTTATAAATCTTCAAACACAATAACGTACATGGATCGGCGTCTTGAAAGTAATTAGCTTAAGAATTGTTAAAGGTCTCCATCATGACTTTGGTAAATAGAGATATATCATTTGAATTCAAGTAACAAACTGAAATGCTAAAAAATTTTAGGCGAAAATTGGGTTAGATAGTTCAATAAATCCAAATGAGGATTTGATTTGCATGAGTCCAGTCATTAGTGATGTCTATGTCTGAGAACTAAAAATTAGGTTAGAAACCAAATTATTATCAATTAATGTAACTATTTTTAGTAATTAAATCTGGTTTGAGTTCATATTAATTACAAAATACATTTTTCAAATTTTGATAGATTATCAGATATATAGCTGGTCTGTCCCCATTTTTCCCCTGAATTCTTGAATATCTGAGATCTCACTTTCATATATTGATACTTGTTACAAATATTAAAAATTAAAATCTTTGGATTGCATACATAGAACCATACTTGTATAAATATGGAATATGGATAGAATTAATAATTTCGGTGTAAATATCACCGATATAAAAGTTTGAATATCCAAAATATTTAGATTGGCCACATATATTAAAATAGAATACTCGTTTAAAATAATACTGAAAATGATGTTTCGAATATATATTTTTTGTTAACATGAAAGGATTTGGACCTTCGACCCTAATACCCTTATGGTTCGGGATTAGCCTGCGTTAATACCAAATACATGACATAAAACATTTTTCCACTAGAAATCGAATTAGGGAATATATGGGCCAAACCTGTACACTTAAGCTATTAGCCCTACTCACACGCTTTCATATTGACCAAAAGTATCACTGCCTAATTTGTAGAATGATATCTTAAATATTCAACCTATTATGGTGATCTCATGTTATATTTGACCGTATATATATATATATATATATACCGATCCATAACCGTTGAACAAGCTATATCCATATCGTTAAATAGCTAAAACAATAGAGAACATAAAACCAAAAAAATAGTATACAAAAATAATCAAGAAGAAAGTGTCTTAATTTTTGCTAGAAAATTGCAATTGAAATTTCCGTTGCAATTTCGTGTAAGAAACTAAATAGGTTTATGTCATAACATTCTATATAAAAGGACAACATTCTCGCATCTTTTTGGTATCAATTCAGTTTTTCAAAAACATTAAGAAGAAATAATGGAACCTTTTGTCATTGTCATAATTATAGTATGTGGATGTGTTCTTTTTCCGTCGATTGTCATTTGCTGTGTCTTCTCCCATAGGCAGCCTTTGTCTCAGCAGCGAGATTTGGAGAAGGGTAACATGGGAACAAAAGATGGAGGACTTGTTGTTTTGACAGGGAATGATGCCACAACAGCTGCGGCTGTAACCGCAGCAGATTCTGGCGGCGACGGCGAGTACAACGGTTGTTGTTGTGGAGGCGGTGATGATGGTGGAGGAGATGGAGGCGGTTGTGGAGGTTGCGGCGGCTGTGGAGGTTAAGGGTTTCGTATAGTTATGTATTGTGGGATTCGATAATTATCAACTTTATTATCTATGCATATAATGTATGATTTAAACTTGTGAGGATGAAAATTGTATCATAATGTGCTTTAACCAAAAAAAAAAAAAAAAACTGTATCACAAGGTGAAGAAACAATCGTGTAAAAAATGTGAATTGCTCATTTACAAAAGATTAATTTTTTAATAAACTTTCTTTTCTCATTCGTTTCATTTAAATAATGTAAGTGCATATAGTTTTGCAGAAAGCGCTCGATCGAGATATCTTATTTTCTCATATAAGCAATTTTGTGTCAGGCTAGGCTGGTTTCTCCTTAAGACAAATTCATTCCCCACTTAGAAGTTCTAAAGAAAATATGGACTTTTTGGTGTCTAGAAAAAAAAATCATGCATACGTGAACACAAACGATGCGGTGAAGGCTGGAGTTTTTTTCGTAATAACTGCAAAAACTAAGATAGTAATCATTTTTTGTAGTAAATGGCTAAAATTCTAGTGAGGAATTTTTTTTCTTTTGTGTTATCAATTATCTTTATTATCATTAATGTTTAACTAAAATGAAATTTTAACTCTTTTCTCATATTGAAAGTAATCTTTTTTTGGTGTAAGAAGATTAGTAACAATCTTTTTGATAATATATTTTTAAAATCACATTTTTCGGTATGAAGTTTCTGAAAATCTAAGCATGGTCAATCTTAAACACTCAACTATGTAAATATTTTAGTATGAGGTATGCTTAAAATTTAAATAAGAATAAAAATCTAATGGATATTCAACCCAAATGTTAAATTTGAGGATGAGAGAATTTGTGGATATTCAAATTGGAACAAAGTAAGAATTTGAGGATCAGGGAATTATTATTACAATCCTTTCAAGTTAAGCTAAACGACGTACACTTATATGATGTACAATAGAATGGACTGTACGTTGTTTATACTATTGGCAACTTAGGGTGTCTCCATGACTCCATGTACTTAAAATTGAAATACAAATAAGTCAAACAACAATTTAGTATAAATTAACACAAGTAGCACCGTCATTTATTAACCTATATCTATATCTATATGTACATCTTGATGTTTCCCTGTATGAGAATCAAATCAAATTAAAAGAAAGAGAGAAAGACTGATTGATGGGGAAATTGATTATTCTAATAGTCTTTGTAGCAGTTCAATTGCTCATCTTAATCATTTGGCTAATTCACTTTCTCTATAAAAAAACTAAGAAAGATGGAGGCAAGATAAGAACCAGTTGTCTCCCGTTCGGCTATGACGGCATCGGCGGCTGACTGATCTCACCAATTAACAACAACCTTTGTGTCTCTCTGTTGAATGCTTATTAAACCCTAATCTCTTTGTGGAAAAGAAATTATCTTGATCCTTATTTGTACGTAATCTTGCTTTCGAGATATATATATCACTGAGTTTAAGGAAGGGTATTTAAAAGTTGATGATTATGTTTTCTTTGAAATTTTTGTGTGAATCAAACTAGGTTAAGAGAGCCCGATTTATGAGTGATTTTTATATGTAAAATTTACAAATATTTTAATGGATCTAAACATTATCTCAAAAGAAATTTAGCAAATGATCATGATTTCAGAAAATGATAGTCCCATATGAACATTCTCTGTATGAAGGTCAAACTCGCTCTTAGGACTGATTAAGTTCGAAGGGATGATTTTCTCCCACATACATACCGAAAATCTACTCGGAATATGTCTATTTAACAATTGTTATTACTTATTAAGTTATTACGAGAAAGTTTTTTTTTAGGTTAATTTATTATGAGAAAAGTTATCAGAGAACTTTTACAAGAAAACACTTGTACTATATTTTAGCATATTATACGAAAAGATCTATAGTTGATGTTAGATAATTAATGAAACTTTATGTAACAACTTGGCGATGGTTTGACCATACAACATTTCATTGAAATTATATCATTTCAAAGAAATTGTCACTTTTGAAATTTTCAAATGATACCCTTCGTTGGAGTGTGTATTAATTATATCAACTAAGGTTATTAAAACTCGACTTGTAGCGATTGATTGAGTTAATATGATTGTGATCCAGGTATGAACTGGTCACTTGATTACTGTCTATATGTGTATTTTCGAAAATATATTAATATATCTAGGAAAAGTATGAGTATATAGTTAAAATAAAATCAACAATCAATCTATGTTTTTCAAATAAAATAAAAATATCGCTCTCTGACGAAATTTTGGATACTTTTTAAACGGTTACTTTTCGCTTTTTTCTCCTCTTCTTCTTATTTCTCCTTATTTTTCCTCTTCAATTTTTAAACAGTTACTTTTCTTCTTCTTTAAAAAGTTATTTTTTTCTTTTTTCTCCTTCTTTCTCCTCTTCAATTCAGATAGGTGAGAAAAGAATCCAATAAAGCCAGCTGATATTTTTGCGCAAATGATTTTATGGAAATGTTTCATCTGTATTTCACTTTTATGTTCCAAATTATATTTCTAAAACTTACATTGTGACTATTTTGTTTCTACAATAAATTAATAAAGTAGATGTTTAAAAAAAATACCAACAATCAATAAATTAAGTTGAAAAAAATATATATATTTTGAGCAGTAAAAAAAAAAAAAACATATAGACTAGGTTCAATAATTCCTGTCCTGGTCAACACAATTTTCGGTATAATTAACCTTTAAAAATATATAAATTGCTTCTCAATTTGGGTTCGAATAAAAGCAAAAGGTAACGCCACTAGTTAAATACCCGATTCCATTTGAAATACAGATACAACCTAAACACAAAGTCAATGGTTAACGAGAATTTCATAAAGGGTTATCATCTCTATATATACATCTTGTTGTTTCCTTATCTGAGAAGTGAAAAACAAAATTAACAATTACGAAGAAATTAATAAAAAGAAGTCGATCAAATGAGTCCTGTGGCAATTCTGTTCATAGTGTTTGGGGCATTTCTCTTGTTTTTGTTCATCTTATGGCTCATTCACTTTCTCTACCACAAAGCTAAGAAGGATGGCAAGGAAAGCATCGCCTGTCTCGGCAGCGGCTACGGTGGCGATTTCGGCGGTTGACCTTAATCTCACCCGTGGCAACAAGCGACATTTCAATATGTTTGTTGGGATGCATATATTTATCCATCTATACAAGTTCTTTGTTTATTTTTATTTTTATTTTTTTTAAAATATCATACTTAAGGTATTTATCCATTTTGACACCCCTATAAATACGTAATTAATTATGCAAAAAATTTGTCCGGGAAAATTGATTTAAAGTCTCTTATTAGTTAACAGTTTACTTCAGAATTCCCTTTTTGATATGTTCAATATATCACAAATGATTAATGGATAATTTCTGACCAAAACAAAAAAGATTAATGGTTAATTTAAATGAACAATGTGTTTCTTCACGTTTTGACTTATGGATCTACCATTGTTTAACAATCGGTTCGTAACAGACATCTTGTAAGATTTGATGGCCGTATAAAAATCACATATCTTATTTTCACATAAGTTAGTTTTCAATAGATAACCGATAACTTATGAATAAACACATATCACTTTAGAACTATGATGGAAAAGATGACCATACATATATATATATATATATGTATATATATATTTTTTTTAATCGGGAAAATATGAGATCGAAACCTAAACTAATTCTGCTAAGTCCATCTGTCCATAGAAATTTGGGATTTTTTTGTCACTAAAAACATCTTAAATGACCAAAAATGATTGAAAGCGCAGTGGCAGAGCTTGAACTTTGCCAAAGAAAAACTCTCAGTACTTTGATTACACGTTCTGAATGACTAAAAATGATTGAAATCGTAGTAGGCCAGGCCAACCTTCAACTACTACTGAACTACTAGTACTTGATTAAAATAAACATATATATACGATACGTAGTAAAAATATTGTATAAATAATATATATGTAACTAGTTTTATACCCCTGGTGCTATAGTATCGAAAGATAATATTATATTATATTTTATCTATATTTATATGAAAATATATTTTTAAAATAGATTTATCGCCAAATTTTATAAGAAGAGAATGATCCACAAAACCTTGATTTGTATTTTCTGTGAATAACCATATAAATTTAAAATTAAATAAATATTTTAAAATATTATTTTCTACAAAAATCAAGTAAATTAAACAGTAAATATTAATATAAAGACTCTTAACAAACCATATTAAAATAATATTTTAATAAAATACATTAAACACTAACATAAAACATCTTCTAAAATATAATAAGATTTGTTAAAACAAATTATTACCTTTTCATCGACCAATAATAACTCTATTCCCATGAGTATATTATTTGCTTTGATATTTCTTGCTTCCCATTTTTGAAGCAAGCGTACTATAATACGATGACAAACACGATTTTTGGCTAATTGATCTAGGGTAAGAAGAACTCCTTAATTTGTTTTTCTGATTTAATATGATGAATAACAAAAGATAAAAGATGAATAAGAAGATGATTTGTTAAAAATCTATACTTTGGTATTTATAACCAAAATACTACAATATTAATTTGAAAAATTAACATAATTGTGATGTACAATATTAAATATTAAATATTTTGCTATAACTGACAATTATCTTTTTTGATGATATAATAACAGTAAATTGTCTTTTCTATTATTTTTATTTTACTGCTATTTACATTTTTTTCTGGTGATACGAAAATTTCTTCTATTGACGTCTTTGCTTGACAAAAATCTTAATTAATTATTTATTCTATATTTTTATATAGAAAATTATCATTACCAGAAAGAGTCACGTGTCACAATCTAAATTAGCGATGACACGTGTCAAAATCTAATGAGTTATCACTTTGACACGTGTCATGCTCACGTTAAGCACATTTAGTTTTATATAATAAGATTTGTATAGAAAATTACCATTACCAGAAAAAGATTGTGTCACAATCTAAATTAGCGATGACACGTGTCAAAATCTAATAAGTTATCACTTTGACACGTGTCATGTTCATGTTAAACACGTTCAACTTTATATAATAAGATACCATTTCCAACCATATGAGTTTTGTATACCAATTAGACAATTATTTACGTTAGTTCACTTCATGTTAATTCTTATGATCGATATATTGTCAAACCTTTAAAATATTCTAAAACTTGTATTAAATTTACAAGCCAAGGACTGAGACAAGCAGAATAGTATAAATCACAATTCTCAACTAGCTTAATTCGCACATTTTAGCCAACCGAAATTCCCTTGAATATTATAATAATCAAAAATAAAAGTCGATGAAACAACTTCCAAAATACAAAGTCTCAAAAATGGCTCATCTAAAAAAAACTTAATTGTATATAATACTCCTTCTATTTCAAAATATAGGGAGTTTTAGGAATTTTTTTTGTTTCAAAATATAGGGGGTTTCTCCACTTTCTATATTCCTTAATTACTCTTTAATAATTACTCTTTATTAATTTAGTCAAAAAAACTATTCTCAAAATAAATATTTAATGTTTTAGACCCCTCGTGTCTCCTCTCATCTTTTTTCTATAAAACTTTTAGTCACCAAACTATTAAACAAACCATCCTCTGTTTTTTTCTTTAAAAAATCATCTCCACTAAACAAAATGGAACAAGAAAAAGAAGAACAAAATGAAGAAGACGACACGTCAAAGGATGCTCAACCAATCAAAAGGATAGAATATCACACCACTCAAATCCATGGAAAAGTTAAAAACCAAATTAGTTAAACAAGTTTATATAAGCACTATTTTTGCTACGATCACATAGGTTTGACTCCACTTTAAAATTTTGGATTTTTAGTTTCAAATTTACAATAGAAAAATTGGCTCCAAACTGAAATTTATAATAAATGTGCATAATAATGATACTACTCGTAAATTGGCTCGGCAATGGAGTAACTAATAGGAGTAATATTATATGTAATAAATTATGTTTTAATAATTGTAAAATAAGTTTTTAATATGCTTGTTTTTTCCTAAAACCCCCTATATATTGAAACAGAGGGAATAAGAAACTACACATATCTATAAAGAGAAAGAGAGATTATTGTTCCTCTGTAAGAATCAAATTAAAGTAACAAAAATCAATGACTCCTTTGAAGATTATAGACATAGTGATTGGGGTAATATTCTTGATAATATTTATCTTATGTCTCTTCTACTTTCGTTACCGCAAGAAACAGAACGACGGTCGGAAAGAGACAACCAATTGCAACGGTGGCTGCTGCTGAAGTGGCACGCGCGGCGGCTACCACCGCACGACTGGTCACTTTAACCGTTTCTTTTGAAGATATTTGTTTTTGAAACATGTAAGATGTTATAATTTAGGGTTGTGTGTGCGAGTTGTAGAGATATACATGAATCAAAAATTTTGTTTTCTTGGTTTTTCTTCGACCAGTAATGCAACAATGTCTGTTGACGAAATATTTTGTATTACTGGCTTTGGTAACACAATCCGATTTTCTTCCTAGCCAATTGTCAAGGGTATATATATAAGATGAGTTCCAAATACAAAGTTCCTAATACCAAGATTTCTTCCATGACAGACAAGGACGCAACGTAATCGATTCAGGAGCCTTCACTGTTGGAGTAAGGCCGAGATGGAGAAATTAATGGAGTCAGCCTGAGGAAGGAAGAGAAGTTCCGGCGGGATTGATTGAAGAGGAGGATCCATGGAATCAGAGACCAGGTTGACTCAATCGGAGAGGATGGAGGAGAAGAGACAAGACGGAGCAATGGTGGCAGGAGGCACACCGCCGGAAACGAGCGAGACCTCAACCCTTATCGCCGAAAGGAGCCATTTGATTTACTTTCTTTTAAAAACGTTTGAAGCCAATTAATTTGTTCATCTACTGGAGAATATATTCAACCAACTAATTTAAATGTTGTATTGTTACTTATATACACCATAAAATTTAATTACAACAACGGAGAAAAAATAGTCATGCAGAACAGTTTAAATAATAACATCATCATAAACACAAATCCAATAATTTGTTATCAGAATAAACAATCAACACTATATACATTTTAACAGGAAGATCAACATTGCAATGTCCTTAACTAAGCAATTTCTTGGTTAAGATCAGTCCAACCGCCAGATTGGCCGCTTTAACTTGCCGATGCTGCATCGAGCTTACCTTCATTGTCACAATAATTGATGAGCCATAGGATTAAGATTAACATTAAAAAGAGAATTAAACGCTGCAAACCCGGTAAGTATGACCACAGCCATCGATTGATCTATCTCTTAAGGTTAGCTTTTGTTTATGATTTGTTTTTTAGAAGGGAACAAGATCTAGAACACATATATGGACGATGACTACTTGTGTTAAAAATTTGAACCTCTTGGAAAACTTATATTCGAACCAAACCATGTATCTATTGAACACATTGACCATTGACTTTTTCTTGGTGTTTTCTTTTGTATTTCAAACCAAACCATGTATCTATTCTGTTTTACTGAAATTTCTCCCGGTTAAGCATTAACCAAACTCGGATTTGTGGTAACGTTTTTCTAACCAACTTAGTTGAGACGTGTAGTAAGCCTTTTTGCTTGTAAAAGGCTTTGGGCTTTGGTTTGATTGGTTATATGGCCTGTTTTGACATAATCGTTTTAGCTGCCAATTAGTAGTATGTAAATAAATGTTTTAAAGTCTGTTTGACCTTTTTAGTATATGTAAAAAGTTGTGAGAACATGATGGACATCCGAAGTTGCAGAAATGGTCTTATATTATTAACTCCATCTTGAAAATAATTTAAGAATTACATGAAAGATTCTTAATACATATTTTTCACGTTACATACTTTTTCTAATGTGAAAATAATTACTAAATCTTCTACTATCGGAAATTCGTCGGAAATTTTCTAGATTTTTTTTTCATCGGAAATGGTGAATTTCCGACGACTTTCCTTCCTTTAGTCATGTGGTCGGAAATTCTTCAGAAATATTTTTTATATATTGAAACCTACTTCCTCCAAAACACAAATCACAAATCATAAATCACAAACATCTTTACTAATCTTCTCCTTCTCACTATGATTTTTTTCGATAAAAATTAGTAATTTTTTATGATTAAGATTTTGATTATTGACGTATATAATATTTAATTAAAATTATTCTTTTTAGGTTTATTATTATTTATCTTTGATAATATTTTTATTAAAAAATAATTTGTCGGAAAATAGTCAGAAAGTTTTTACTAGTTTCCGACGAATTTTACCTATAATGTCGGAAATTTAATGGAAAATTAATTTTTTCTTTTAAAAAAGAAAATTTCGTCGAAAAATAGTCGACAAATTTCTGACCAATCGTGGTTTCAGAACAACGATTTTTTTTTTGTCGAAATTTCGTCAAAAACACTGTTTCGGACGAAATTCCGACCAATATCTTGGTTGGAAAACGCATTATTTTCTGTGGACTACTTGTGTTAAAATTTTGAACCTCTTGGAAAACTTATATTCGAACTTCATCTCATTGATCATTGACTTTTTCTTGTAGTTTTCTTTTCTATTTCAAACCAAACCATGTATCTATTCTGTTTTACTGAAACTTCTCCCGGTTAAGCATTAACCAAATTCGGATTTGTGGTAACGTTTTTCTAACCAACTTAGTTGAGACGTGTAATAAGCCTTTTTGCTTGTAAAAGGCTTTGGTTTGATTGCTTATATTGTCTGTTTTGACATAATCGTTTTAGCTGCCAATTAGTATGTAAATAAATGTTTTAAAATCTGTTTGACCTTTTTAGTGTATGTAATAAGTTGTGAAGAACATGATGGACATCCGAAGTTGCAGAGATGGTCTTATATTATTAACTCCATCTTGAAAATAATTTAAGAATTACATGAAAGATTCTTAATACATAATTTTCATGTTACATACTTTTTCCAATCTGAAAATAATTACTAAATCCTCTACTATATATGTACCATATGAGTCTTCACGATCTTATTCACAACAATGGCGGAAGAAAAGAATAAGAAGAGCATCATGGCTTCGGACGATAGCGACGATGAGAACTCAGGTGCGGTATCAGAGCAGGCTGAACTGAGCTCGATTCTGGATAAACTCAGTTTAGGACCCAAGAAAGAGAAGAAGAAACTTTTGGTCTTAAGTCTGAGTGGTCTACTTCTACACCGAGTGCATCGTATAAACATGCGTAAAAAACCCAAGAACCGCTCACCTGATGCTTCTTGTGGGCCAAATCTTGGTAACATATCAATATTTACTTCACTAATTTTCATATTTTACATATCATTAGCTTATTTGGGTTTGTTTGTTTGTTGTTTAGTGTATAAGAGGCCATTTGCCGAAGAGTTTATGAAGTTTTGTCTTGAGAGATTCGAAGTTGGGATTTGGTCCTCTGCTTGCGAGTTAGTCTCTTCACTTTGCATTCTTATAATTACATATTAATTTTGATGTCAATTGCTTAAGCGTAATAGTACGTTAATCTGGTTCTTCATGGTTTTGACTGATAGGAAAAATGTCGATATAATTCTAAGCATTGTGATTGAAAATCTCCAAGATAAGCTTCTCTTTGTTTGGGTAAGACTCTTATAATATTTATATTTTCACATATATATATATATATATATATATATTCATGCGTATTTATTTATGGTTATTTACTTATTTACTTTCGGATACTCTTTTCTTTTAGGATCAAAAAGAGTGTACGGACAGTGGATATAAAACTCTAGATAACAGTTTCAAGCCTATGTTCTTTAAGGATTTCTCTAAAGTGTTTCAGTGCTTTAAAGGGTTCTCTGCTTCAAACACCATCTTCATTGATGATGAACCCTACAAAGCTCTTCTTAATCCTGTTAAATACTTTAATATCTACATTAATGTTATTCATCTCTCAGTTTGGTTGTTGATCCTAACTTTAATCGTTCTTGCTGTGGATGCAGGACAATACAGGCCTATTCCCATTGAGCTATGATCCTTCTTACAAAAAGGATAATTTACTTGGTATGCAAACAGTTTTAAACTTTGATGTTGACTCTTATATTTTATACATGCTTTTTATTTATGATTGAATTTGTTTTGTATATGTTAGATCCGGAAGGAGAGTTCTGTTCTTACTTGGATGGTCTTGCGAATGCAACGGATGTTCAGGCTTATATAAAAGAGCATTCTTTTGGACAGCCCAAGATCGATTCTTCTCATCATGATTGGTCTTTCTACCGCAAAGTTTCGTGAACTCATAAAATGAGTCCTCCAATGTTGAATCACATTCTATTCTAATAATAAAGTTGAATCACTTCTGTTTCATCATTTGTTAAATCTTGTGTTTGAATTTTTAGCAATGTACGTATACGATATGTTGAGACAAAGAGAAGAAATGTGAACGAAAAAGTTTTATTTTGTCCATTGGATTGTAAAGAAGCCAATGTGCTGAAAGTTTAAAAGTTCAAACTTTTAACAATGAAGTCCCAGCTTCCCAGGAACATGAAAATGATAGCAAAGATCCTCAGTTTCTTAAGAAACTTATGAACTTGAAAGTCTTAGTCCAATGTTAAAAGTTTCTGATGAGCTTACTCCTTAAGTTCCGGTTCCGAGCCATACCACCCTAGAGTCAGAAAGGGAGAAGGGCTTGTCATTTCTGGTTATTGAACTTGTCCTGTGGATGAGGAAGCCAATGCGCTTGGTATTGTGGGTGGAACAACCACAGCTTGGGACTCAGCGTTCCTCTTCTGAGAGTGAGAAGGGCCTATCATGTATGGTTGTTGGACTTGTCCTGTGTATGAGGAAGCCAGTGCACTTGATATTGTGGGTGGAACAATCACAGCTTTGGACTCAGCGTTCCTCTTCTGAGAGTGAGAAGGGCATATCATGTATGGTTGTTGGACTTGTACAATGGATGAGGAAGCCAGTGCACTTGGTATTGTGGGTGGAACAATCACAGCTTTAGACTCAACGTTCCTCTTCTGAGATTGAGAAGGGCCTATCATGTCTGGTTGTTGGACTTATTATGTGGATGAGGAAGCCAATGAATTTGGTATTGTGGGTGCAACAACCACAGCTTTGGACTCATCGTTCCTCTTCTGAGACGGATTTGTGACCAAAGGCCAGAAACTTCCAATCACAACCTGTAAAAACTTTCTTATGTTCTGTTTTGTTTTCCCAACATTTTCTCTTTATTCATTCCTATATCTGAGTTCGGAAAGGATTCTTTTTCTATAAAATATAAACAGTGTTCATTACAAGAAATAATATATATAACAGAAAAAGAAGAAACTGAATTTGAAACCCAATAAAGACAAAGTCAAAACTCTATACTAATTTTAGAAAACTATACTCATAATCTTAAACAAATAACATGTTACATGACAAAAAAAAATATATCCCCTATATATGATTTGGGAAATATATTTATAAATAAACATTAAAAAGTATTAATATTTACATCACATTGCTATTATTTCAAAAAACAAATTTTAATAGTCATTAGTTATTATGTGATCATTTAATGAAATCATTTAATTTATGGTTAACAAAAAATCTGATTTGTTAATATTCTAAAAAGGATTTTTGACTATTTCCAAAAAATCGGATTTGTTAATAATCGATTATTGTGGTTACCAAAAAAAATGGATTTGTTAATGTTCCAAAAAAGATTTTTTTACTATTCCAAAATATCGGATTTGTTAAAATCTGATTTAATTTTATTTGCACAAAAAAAATTAGATATTCTATTATTAATTTTTTCTATTATTTAAAAAAGTTCGGATTTGTTTAGATTTATTAACTCTTGCTATAGCACGGGACAATTTATTGTTATTATGTATGAGCAGAAACATCTTTCAAGTTTGTATAAGCGAAAAACTCAAAAGCAAGTAGTAGTAACTTATGATTTTTTATAAAAAACAAAAAAATAATCAAGAAGAAATTGTCTTAATTTTTGCTAGAAAATATCTAAATTTTTGCTAGAAAATATCTAAATTTTTGCTAGAAAATTGCAAAAATTTTGAAAATTCCGTTGCAATTTCGTGTATCTTTACTGAAATTTCTCCCGGTTAAGCATTAACCAAACTCGGATTTGTAGTAACGTTTCTCTAACCAACTTAGTTGAGATGTGTAATAAGCCTTTTTGCTTGTAAAAGGCTTTGGTTTGATTGCTTATATTGTCTGTTTTGACATAATCGTTTTAGCTGCCAATTAGTATGTAAATAAATGTTTTTAAGTCTCTTTGACATTTTTAGTATATGTAATAAGTTGTGAAGAACATGATGGACATCCGAAGTTGCAGAAATGGTCTTATATTATTAACTCCATCTTGAAAATAATTTAAGAATTACATGAAAGATTCTTAATACATAATTTTCACGTTACATACTTTTTCCAATGTGAAAATAATTAAATATACTAATTAAATGTTTTAATTAGTTTCTTAGCAGCAAGCTCAGCTAGATCCACCCATAAATAAGCCTTGCTTGCACCAAGCAAGCTGCTTCATCAAGTAATTTTTAAGTTATTTACACCAAGCAAGAATGAGGCTCACAAAGCATTGAAAGAGATCAAGTTGCATGCTTCATCAAGTATACTGGATTGTCAGTTTCAACATTATAGTTACTTTTGTACTAGACTACTAGATTATGAAAGTAAACTATTCAGATAATATTCTGTTTAACAGAACCGAATGAGAANNAACAAAAACAACAAGTCCAGAAAAAACAAAAAGACAAAAGAAACCCAAAAAAAAAAAAAAAAAAAAAAAAAGAAAAAAAAAAAAGAAGACAAATCTAATCAAATAAAATAAAAATTTTTACCCAAATTATAGCAACATCATCTAACTAGAAATCGTTATACATAACTAACTATCTCCGCAGCCACCGCCAGCATCACCACATCCTCCACCACCACCATGATGTCGGCCACCACCATGATGTCGGCCACCACCACAACCACCACAGCCATAGTGACCGTGATGCCCGGTATTGGAGACGCAGCCGCTGGATAAATCATAAAGTCACCATTGCTTGTTACAGCTCTGCTTCTCTGGTTGTTGGGCTTTTCAGTCTCCTTCTTCCCCTAACAAGCACATAATAATAAGGTTATACCAATCAAAACCGTGAAAACGCAAGCAAGCAAGACAACAATAAAAGTTTCCATCAACTCTCTCTGTCTCTGCAATAAGAAACCAGAATCGTATAACTTCAAAAATTCACGTTTTCTTTCTTAACCAATACAACCGTATTTATAAGAGTTTGGAGTCTTGGACAAGAAACAAAGTTAAGTAATTAACAAACATTTATCCAGAAAAAAAACATTAAGAAAAAAGAAAACGTTAGTAAATCAACTCCAAGAAGAAAACTCATACCTCAATAACAGAGCTTGGTTCAGAAATGGATAAAACCTCTTGCGCCACTTTACTGGGAAGAATATATATATATATATATATATATATATAGACAACCCCATCCATTATTAGATGCATATATGTGAAATATGCCAAATTTAAATCGAAAACATAGGACTGATTCATAGGAGAAGGATTCAGGAGCTCACAGTTCATCTTTGGTTAGTGCTAGGAGGACGAACTTGAGAGACATTCGGTTTTACAAGGTGACCAAGTGACTTGTGAGCTTCTTGCTCGCTGTTGATCAAGTGAAAACCACGTGCTTGCATGTTGCTTTACTGAAAACTGCTTCCATGGCTGACACAAATCAATTCGATTTCCTTTCCAATCATCTTCAGTGTGAAAGCTATCTCTTCCAGATTCAGATGAGATTCATCTCCTGCAAGAAAATTATGTACTTGACCCTTTAAGATGATCCAGCTAGACCCAGGATCCTTCTTTATTCTTTTCGATTTCTTGATGTTCCTTATCCGATCACAGTCTCTGTTTTTCCCAACAATTGAATATAGCTGGGACAATACCACATAAGGTGTTGCACTATCAGGCTCGAGTTCGATTAGATTCTTAGCAGCAAGCTCAGCTAGATCAACACGTAAATAAGTTTTGCTTGCACCAAGCAAGCTGCCCCAAACCCCAGGATGAGGCTCACAAGGCATTGAAGAGATCAAGTTATATGCTTCATCAAGTAATCCACTTCTGCCAAGGAGATCAATCATGCATGCATAATGATCAGGTCCTGGTTCAATGCCGTACGGGAATTTCATTGATTTGAAGTATTTCCATCCTAAGTCTACGTATCCAACATGAACACAGGCTGATAATAGAGCAAGAAAGGTAACACCATTTGGCTCTTTTTCTGTACTTTCTAATATGGAAAACAATTTAAAAGCTTCCTTCCCGAAACCGTTATACGAAAACCCGCTGATCATCGCGTTATAAGAAACAATATTGGGCTCATTGATGCATAAGAAAATCTTGTAAGCATCATCTGTGTTCCCACATTTGCAATACATCGATACCAATGAATTCTGAACTGACAAGTCATTCGCCATGTTCATCTTCACAACTCTACCGTGGATCTGTAGTCCTTCAATTAAATCCGCCAAACTAGCAGTTGCGCTGAGGACACTACTGAAAGTGTAGGAATTTGGACAAATCTCTTTCCGGAGCATCTTATGAAACCAGCAAAGCGCCTCCTCATAATATCCATTGCTCACAAAAGCAGATATCATAGCAGTCCATGTTACATCGTCCTTCTCAGGCATCATTCTAAACAACTCTACACATTTAGAGATTTCTCCTTTTCCAGAAAATCCCTTGATCATATCTGTCCAGGATACCAAGTCTTTATCCGGCATCTTCTCGAAAAGTTCATAAGCTTCAGAAATTTTTTCGCGCTGAACAAGACCTGTGATCAAGGAATTCCAAGAAACAGTGTCTTGATTTTTCATTACGCCAAATACTGCTTTGGCCTCTCCCATATAACCAAGCTTAGAGTACATTGAAATCAATGAATTCCCTAGGAACAGATCAAACTCGAGAGGCATGCGTGAAACTAACCCATGAATCTGACTTCCCTCTCGGTATCTGAAAAAATCACGACAAGCTTTAAACATGACAGCTAAAGTGTTAGAATTAACCTTGACATCTCCCTCCTGTCTCATTCTTAGAAACAGACCAAACCCATCTTCAAAAAACCCAGCTTTAAAATACCCATCAATCATAGCAGTCCAAGTAATCACATTTCTCTCAGGAATTCTATCAAAGAGACTTCTAGCATCAACAAGTCTCCCCATTTTGCAGTACCCATCAATCATTGAGCTATATGATACCACTTCTTTCACTGCCATACCCTGAAAAACACGAACAGCCTCGTTCCATTTCCCTGATCTCAAATACCCAGTTAACAAAACGTTGGAAGCAACAGGATCACGAAACTTCACTGGTGTCTCCGCATACAAACATTCAGCCTCGTCAAACATCCCTGCCCGAACAAAACCAGTAATCATCGTCGCGTAAGAAACCGCATTCTTCTCCGGTATATCACAAAACAAGTCATAAGCTTTCCCCAAATCACACTTGTTTTTAATCATAGCCGTAATCATCGCATTATAAGAAGTTGTAGCTCTCACAGGCATTTCATCGAACACTTGCCATGCTTTACTCATTTTCCCATTTTCTGCGTATGCTGAAATCATCGCATTCCAAGAGACTATACTTCTATTCGACATCTGTCTGAAAATAGATTCAGCTTCTTGGAGATTCCCATTTCTCGCGAGCTTCGAAATCTGAGAATTACAAAGAAAGATAGTTGTGCTCGTCGTCGTCTCCAGAAAGTTTCGTGTTTTCTGGGAAATGGGCTCGTGATTAGAGAGAGCAAGCGTAGAATTATATCTGAGACAAAAGCTATGTCTGTAAATTAATCCTTTGTTCAAAATTGGCCTCATCACCATTGACTAGCGATTCCAAAGGCGGAGAGAAGAAAAAAGCCGGGTAAACATTTAGGGTTTAAATCTATTATACTAATTGACAAAATAATTTTGAAATATTAAATATAAGTATTCAAGATTTTATAGTATTTATTTAAGGCAAAATAAAAATAAAATTATCAAATGACATTTTTGCAAGTTTATTCTCAACTTGCAAAAATAGATGTCAAACCTACGAAATCGAATTATATCCGCAATAAAAAAAAATTATATGTATCTCGTCAAAAAATTTAACGATTACATACATTAGAGTTTCAAAATTATAAAAATAGATTTATTTATTTTTCAATTTAATGTATTATTTATCATAATTTTACAAACTTAACAATGATAACAATGTTATATTGATCTTTTATATTTTTAAAGGACAAATTTACTATTTTTTAAAACAAAATTTTACTACTTTGTCATATCGGATTTGGAGGTTTAACCCGTTTTCTCCACGTTACCCAAAGCATTTTCAGGTTTGAAAACCCATTTCCACCATTTTTGTTTTTTTAAATGTTTCTTCCATTTTGTGTAGTTTAAATGATAAGGCATATTCTTTGGGTTGTAGCAATATTTTTCGTTAGATTTTATGTATGTAAACTCCGTTATTTTTGGTTTGGTTAACCAAACATTTTATTTAATATAAGTTTTTCGGTGGCAAAAAAAGAAGTAACGTGTGAATCATGCGAGAATATTTCATGGTAATTATTACTTGCACGTTATTTTCAATTTTATTATATAAAGTTGAACGTGTTTAACTTGAACTTGACACATGTCAAAGTGATAACTCATTAGATTTTGACACGTGTCATCGTTAATTTAGATTGTGACACGTGTCTCTTTCTGGTAATGGTAATTTTCTATATAAAAATATATAATAAATAATTAATTAAGATTTTTGTCAGTTTAAGCAAAAATGTCAATAGCAAAAATTTTAGTAATTTTAAACTTTCTGGTAATAGTAATTTTCTATATAAAAATGTAGAATAGATAACCAATAAATATTTTTGTCAGTTTAAATAAAAATGTAAATAGCAAAAAATTAAAATAATAGAAAAAATAATTCACTGTTAATGTATCATCAGAAAAGATAATTGTCATTTTTAGCAATATATTTAATATTTAATATTTTACATCACAATTATGTTAATTTTTTTTTAATTAATATTGTAGTAGTTTGGTTATAAATACTAAAATATAGATTCTTAACAAATCATCTTCTTGTTCATCTTTTAGCTTTTGTTATTCATCATATTAAATCAGAAAAATAAATTCAGGAGTTCTTCTTACCCTAGATCAATTAGACAAAAATCGTGTTTATCGTCATACTATAGTACGCTTGCTTTGAAAATGGGAAGCAAAAAATATCAAAGCAAATAATATATTCATGGGAGTAAAGTTGTTATTGGTTGATGAAAAGTTAATAATTTGTTTTAACAAATCTTATTATATTTTTAGAAGATGTTTTAAATTAGTGTTTAATGTATTTTATTAAAATATTATTTTAAGATATGGTTTGTTAAGAATCTTTATATTAGTATGTAGTGTTTAATTTACTTAATTTTTGTCAAAAATATTATTTTAAAATATTTATTCAATTTCAAATTTATATGATTATTCACAGAAAATACAAATCAAGGTTTTGTGCATTATTCTCCTCTTAAAATATTTGGCGATAAATCTATTTAAAAAATATATTTTTTGATAAAATATATTTTTATATAAATATAGATAAAATATAATATAATATTATTTTTTGGTGCTATAGCACCGGGATCATAAAATATATTTTCATATAAATATAAATAAAATATAATTTAATATTATTTTTCGGTGCTATAGCACCGGGGGTATGAAATTAGTTTGGGATAAACAATAACAACACTTATAAGATATAATACAGTTTCATTCCATTTGTGTATACCATTTCCATCATATAACGGTCAAGTAGTTTTAAAACACTAATCTATGTTTCCTAAAAGCATAAAGTTCAAATAGAGAGATACTTAAACTAAAGATTGAGGCAACTTGGCAAGTCAAGTGTATATAATGGCTGGGTCAATCACACGTCTCAACTAGCATAATTGACACATTCTATTCTAGTATACCAAAACTAAATTCCCCTAAAATTATAGATTATAAAAAAATAGAATAAATAAAATAAATAAAATCAAAGTCAAGGAAACAACTTGTATTAGTAGAAACTGCAAATACAAAGTCAGAAAACAGCCAGCCTCCAAAAACATTATTGTATATATGATTAGAAACCGTATATATTAGACAGAGTCGAGAATAAAATCATTGAAAGAACAATCGATGGATCGAAAAATTATAGAGTCTGTAATCTACTTAGCGTTACTTGGTTTTCTTCTTCTGAAGTATCATTATTTGTTTAAAACCAAAAAAATATCATTAGTTGTTTCTTAGGTACTCGTCAAGCCTGGTTTGAGAAGAAATAGTCGCCAAGACAGCACCACCGGTGGCTAACACCGTGGCTTATCACCGTAATTGCTCCTTTCTTTTCTTTTTTTTTCTTTTTAATTTCGTTGTCATTCTTCCCAATATTTATGTGAAATATGAATGTTATAAATTAAGTTTGTGCATGCGAGAGATGTAAACATTTATACGTAAATCAATATATGCAATAATGTCAAGTCAGAGAAATGTTTTCGAAAATCCCTGCTAGCATATTAAACATGGACATACAAGGTTTCGGAGCTAATTCTGATTTATTTTCTGTTGTCTCATTCTCAGAAACAGATCAAATCCATCTATGAAAAAGCTAGCTTTGAAATACTAAACAATCTTCTTTTTTTTTTTCAAGGACTCAAAGCCATATAGGCTCTTAATTACATTGTGAAGCCAAACCTTTTCATTTTCTAGTGATATTAACATTCATAGCAAAACAATATACTAAATAATCATAGCAGTCCAAGTAACCACATTTTTTCTTGACATTCTATCGAAGAGATTTGTAGCATTAACGATATTCTTTATTTTGCAATACCCATCAATCATTGAGCTATATGAACAGCATCGTTCAATGATCTCTGCTTTCAAAATAGCCACTCATCTGATTCCCACAGGCATTTCATAGTGCTCATTTTACCATTTTCATCAAACACTTGTTGGGTTTTCGGTTTTTGCATATTAGAGACGGTAAGTGTAAGGAAACTCTGAACATCGACGAGGAGACATGAGACGAAACCCCTTTGTAAGCAAGCTGTTGTTTAACCAACTTGGAGGATGAGAAAAGAGAAAAACAAATCAAGAAAACAAAAAAAGTAGGGTTTATATAAGCTCAAGAACTTCATTTGGTTCGCAGGTTTCAATTTTAGTAAACCAATGAACAGACACATGAACGTGAATGTGCATAAGATATACATTTTTAGTTTGAAGATGATTCCTTTTCTCCCCCTTCTTCGATATTCTTAGGCATCTCTACTTTCTCATCTTCAGTTTTGATGTTCATGGCGGCGTCGATATCTCTACTTTCAAACTCTGCTGCTTCCTCCAATTTCTCCTCTTTAGCTTCAACATCTGTCAAATTCTCTGCAATATCACCACTTGAAACTTCCTTAGTATTTGCTAATGTTGTTGAATCTGCATGATTAACATCTCCTGTTCTAACAATATTCCCATCGCGTGTAAGAGCTCTCGGTGTTCTTGTTTCTGTTGCCAGGTTCTGTACACAGGTAAACGCATCATCATTGTCATCAGAAGAGTCAGAATCAGATTCAGAATCAGATTCAGGAACGATTTCTTGTTGCCCATCTCTTGCTTTCTTGGATCCTTTACGCGAAAAAGCGTGCTTGATCTGTTTTGCAGACTTTTCAGCTTGTTTTAGAAAGCTTTTCATATGACCTTTACCTGAATTCTCCTCTGAATCCAAACTCCCACATTCTAAACTCTTGCCTGAAAGAGGACCCGAGAGATTGTCTTCAACGATTAAGTTAACTCCAACATCCTTCTGGTTTATTGCCTTCAGATTGATCCGGGGAGACTGAGACTGTGACTCCTCTTCAATGCTTCCTATTAAAAACTCTTCCTTTTTCCCATTCCTATGAAACACTGACCCAATTTTTCTCAATCCTCTACCAACAGACTTCATTGGATTCTTTGATCCCTCATGATTTTCGTCAGTGCTGCTGCTTCCATTGTTGGGCGATCCATCATTAGGATTTCTTTGTATTTGGTTATCAAGACGTCTACTCTTGCCTTTTCTCGGTTCCCAAATCTGTGAAACTTCAGCTCCTGGCTTTTGAACCCAAATTCCAGTCTCTTCTTGCCCTTCAACGTTGATTGGCTCAAAGTTATCCACAACACTTGTAGATTGGTCGGACCGGAAAGAGCCTTGGTTTGTAGTATCAGAAGCAAAAGAAGTCTGTATGTCTTCCTTGTTTAGATTCGCTCTTTTGAAGGGATCCTCACTCAACTGTTTTTAAGAATGAGAAGCATTCGATAAAACTAATCTTGAAAAACTGCCGTGTGTTCGGAGAAAAGTTTTACCTTTGCATTGTCCTCGATTACAGTTATAGCAAGATGCAGCCTTCCCACTTTGATGTTCTGAAGAGGCAACCACATATCGTTTCTTTGGCCGCCTCTTAACTCTCCGATATTCACTGAACATTCACTGCAACAAAATAGGAACCCGAAAACAATAAATTATTGATATTCACACTAGTTTGGAGAAGTAAAATTGAGGTTCAGGAACAAACCCAAGGGTATCATCCACAAATCGGTCTTTGTCTCGAACTTCAATGTTAAGTATACTTGGAGAGTCCCATGTAAAGATTGGTATCTTAAACTCTTCATGCCATTTTGGGGACAATGTTTTCTTCTGTATCTTGGTTTTGAATCGGTAAGCACCAAGTTTCCCTTTCACATAAGGATCAGCCAAACCTGAAACCAAAACATCCAAGTTTTTCAAACCGAAAGGAAAGAAAGACTAATGCATGTGGTAATATCAAAACTAACCATTTAGATCAGATGGTTTAACATCTGATGCTTCAAAGACTTCAACTAAGACGTGTGCAACTGGTTCTTTCTCATCAACAAAGAACCAATTTTCTGGAGGCCAACAAAGACAAAAAGTGCAAGTTAATGAAAGCTTGAGAGATACCAGTCATTTTAAGGGCCAGGAGTGTAGACAAAATGTTACAAGTGACGAAATAAGAAAACAGATATATATAAGACGGAAGCTAAGGAGTTGCTGCAAATAAATACCTAACTTTGGGCTAACAAATTTCTCCATGTCAACAACAAGCATATTTGGCTGCAACCAAATTGAAGGAAAATTAAGAAATAGTAAACCAATATCTTTAGACAGAGCCATTTGTTGCTTAAATACAAGAAGGGGATATTCAAAACCAGCAAATGTCATTCTTACCTGAACAAGGGTCTGTTCAAATGCGATAGAAAGAAGTTTATCCTGATTAAGAAATGACAGAAAGGGGTGACTTTTAGAAGGGTAAAAAAAACAAAAGTGCGAAGAAGAGATTCAAATTTTTTTTTTAAGACTCTTGTAGTGCTTACTAGCCATCCTGCGATCCCTGGAAGTACAGCAACATCAAGCCCGTGAGTGAAGATTGGTTTAACAGTCATCTGGAAATATGGAGGCTCAGCAAAACACACACGTAAACGTCCTAAGAAAGGCCATTGACGAAGGAACTTCACTCCAATCAACACCTTTTAAGAGTAGAAGCGCAAAACTGTGTTTACAAAAATGAAAAACGGTCACATTCAGATAAAGCAACGGCTGCACTACCTTTCCTTCCACGTGCATCCCCGTTAAATGCAATTTTGTCCACATCCCAAAACCAAGCCGTTTCCTTAATTTCACAGCAAGTATTGCACTCATATCATCTGCTGCGAGAAAATTCATTCCGAGTTCTAGTACCTGTATAAACTCCAGTATAAGTTCTACTTCTGCTATAGATAATTAACGGAAGAGATCAAATTATGATGTTCTATGAGGCACTGAAACTATACCAAGTGATCATCACCCGTAGATTGGCGAAGGACCCTAATATCAGTCAGCAGAGGTGGGTTTCTTCCCATGTAAAGATGCTGTATCACAGCTTTTTTCTGCAAATACATCGTGGAAGATGTCAATAATAACAAGTGAGTTCTTACAACTGGGGTGTGATATCCAAATTAAACCAAAATGCCATTCGCAGAGCTGTTGAAATACTATAAGATGCAGAGAAGCAATATGGAATTAAGAACCAAAAAATATATATTTCGTAGAGACGAATACCGCTGTCCAAGGTCTATACTTGTCCAAGAACCAAGGTATGATTGGACCCAGAATCTTCTGAGATGCAATTTGTTCCATGCATATAGGCCATATCTTCTCCACAGCATAATTCATCCACCGCACAGATTCAGAGTCAGATAGAACCTGAGAGATGCACAACAAAGAACAAGGAAGGAAACCAAATTTCATGCAGGGTAAGGAAAACTTGGGATAAACAAATCAAAATCCAAATGAAGTTAATCACAGACAACAAATACACAGGCGAAAGCGGAAGTGCGAGCATCCTTAGCACTAAATCAGTCCATAAATTGGCTAAAATCTAGCAGTTTCACAGCTTCACTATACGATTTCAACCATTACAAGATCAAATGCTTAAAACAGAAAGAAAAAAGCAACCTAGGAGCTTAGAAAGTTATAATGTCCAACATATTGTTAAAGGTAATTTCTATGATCTCTCTTTCCCAACCAAACTAAAATGTTAACTACCAATAACGGTTAGAAACTTTCCACCTAAAGAAGAGTACAAACAAAGACATTTAAAAGTTACCCTTCTCTGATTAGCTTGCTTCCTCTCCTCAAACTGCAATGTTCTCTTCAATCTCATCACATACCGTTCGTGAACCTGAAGAAACCCAAAAAAAAACCAAAGCAACAACCTTTACACATTCCATCAAAATCTAGACAAGTAATCAAAAGAAACATAACATCAGAGAAGCGAGAAAAAAAAACAGTACCAGGTAGAGATAAATGAGAGCGAGGAAATAGAAAAAAGCGTGGGATCGATTCAACGAAGAGATAAACCAGAGTAAGAGCAACACAATGATGATATGATGAATTAACGAAGACTCCATCGTATCCTTTCTATGATCAAAACCCAGATGAGAAGAGCCAACAAGATTCTCAAAGATTAAGTCTTTGGATCAAAAACTCCATCCGAATCGATTCGAACTTGGAAGTGATTCTGTTTAGAAAGATCGAAAAAGCCAAGCCAAACGACAAGAGCTACTGTAGCGCGGAAGGAATCATTAATTCACCACAATTTGTAATTCGATGAGTGACTTTGGATCCTCCCGTGGGTTTCCCTTTTTTTTTTCTCTCAAGTCTAAAAAAATCTCAAATCTTGAGTTGACTAGTCTTGAGATTTTCCTTTTTGCTAGTTCCGAGATCAACGGTGTCGTCTTCACGACTGTTCCACATCAAATTGAATCGAATACTAAAATTGATAATTTCATACTTTCCATATGGTTAGAGATTAGGAAAAGGTTTTTCCAGTGGTCTAAAATATGACTTGGCTATTATTTGGGTTAAGTCATTAGCTTAAAACATTGTTACACCAATTTCAAGTTTAAATTTTTCATGTTCTTTAAACATCTTGACGCATAGATTAAAACATTACTTGGGATGTAAATAGACGTATACTTGAGGGATAAAATACGATAGAATGATTAATGCTTCATTAATGCATTAAAAATTAAAATAAAATTCTTATAAATAAAAAAACCACTCTTCAACATATACATCTCAGCTTCAGCCCCTACTTTTGTGGACATGATAAAGAAGAAAAAAAAACTCACTTGTCTGTCCATACTCCCTTACTAATAGTTTGAAAAGTATCCATTTGAAAATAACATTTAAATTCTAAAAATTACAAGCAATGTCATTAGTTTTAAAAACTAACAAAACAAAATTTATTAAAGGTAAAAATATCTAAACACTTAATCTATTTTTATTATTAAAAATACATATTTAAAAATAAAATTTCATAAAATCTATTTCCAATTTTATTCAGATTACACTTAACTAATTTTTACTATTAAAAATACATATTTGAAAATAAAATCTTCACAAAATCTATTTTCAATTTTATTCAAATTTTCTCAAATAAATCAATTAATGAAACGAAATTTTAATTTAAAATGTAGTAAATATATAAATTAATAATAACTAATTGATAGATTCTAAAATAAATAAATAAAAAATTACAAACAAATTTGTCTAATTTTCACTACAATATTACTACTTAAAATTAATTTTAAAATCATATAATACATATCTAATACTATTAATTGGAAATTACATATTATAAACAAAAATTTAATTTGTAAACAATATTATTGATCTTAAAAGCAAACAAGAAAAAAACAATAAGGGTCAAAATATGCTAGTATTTTATTCTTTATTTTTAGCCAAAATAATCTAATAAATCTTTCTCTACTATCCATATAACCAAACATAATTATGTAATTAAATCTTACTAACAATTAGACACAATTTACAATAATAAATCAACAAAATCTTTTGTTTTACAAACATAAAATATATTAATTTAAAACTCAAAAAATTTATGTAAAATGTTTTACTTTTTTTTTGAAAGATTAAAGTGAATATTTTAAATAATATTTTAAATAAAATCAAACATTTACGGAAAATAAATTTTTAATACTCATAGTTTTTTATTATTTAATAATAACACATCATGAAGTTAGTATAAAAATGATATATATTTAATACTAATACATTTTTAAAAATAAAATCAAATATTTGAAGTTAATATCCTCTTACTAATATTTGGACAATTATAGAAATAACATTTAATTTGATGAATGACAAATAATAAGCTAACTCAAAATTATTATTTAAATATTAAAAGCATTGTAACGCTAAAACCAAAACATTAGAATAAAAATTATAAAACTTCAATTCAGAAAAAAAAATCAATCTGCGCTATAGCGCAGAATATAATCTAGTTGTATTTGTACTGCACTATTTTACCACCATATTTTTTGTTTTATGTTGGATCTTATTGGTAGCACAAAATGATATATGTGTATCGAATGATAAACGATACAAAAGTAGTTAAAAATATTACAAATAACGATAAAAAAAAGAACTGAAAATATAGTTTTTAGATTTTTTTTAAAAATGTTATGATATGAAATTTTGCTTGCGAAAAGAAAAAAAAGTTATACTCCAAAGGTCAAAACCAAATGTTATCATCTGGATGGACCTACAAACAAGACCATCAGAATCATAAAGAAGATCCTGACAGTTGACCTCCTAACCAGATGATATGTCGGCAACACTTTCGTTTTAAATAAGTTTAGGCCCAACATTGGCCCATTAGTTTAGGCCTTAAGTCCATCTAAACTCGAAAGCTCTCTTCTTCATCTTCAAGGTTCATTAGAAATTCATGAATCTCCGATAACATTTTTTGTCAGATGAGTTTTTAATCTTATCTGACAACACCAAAATCATCTATCTAATTCCATTATTGTAACAGTACTGATCCATCAGGGGTCCCACCACAACGTTTGTTTCAAGAAGCTGTTGACATCTGATAATAATGGTGATGACACATTTTTCACGTCTCCGACAACTTCTACTCCAACCCAAATTCCTCTTTTCTCAATCGCGTATCCTCCGTCGTCCTCCTCTATTCAAAACTCCATCATTTCTCCGATCAGTGATGGGTTCGTCTTCATCTTTCTCCTCCTCCTCGAAGCTTCTCTTTCGCCAACTCTTTGAGAAAGAATCTTCCACCTATACTTATCTTCTCGCCGACGTTTCTCATCCTGATAAGCCGGCTTTGGTATGTTTGTTTCCAAGATGGGATTTTTCGAGATGGGTTTTGGTTTTTTCGTGTCTGATCGTTGTTTTTTTAATCTTAATTATGATCTGCATGATGAATGTGATCAGATTGTTTTGTTGGGAACGATGGGAATTTGAATAACTTAGTTTTGGTTGTTGGATTATCCAGATTAGAGTATCAAGAGGATGATGTGATTGAATTGGTTTTGAAAAGATCACCAATTTTGTATCAATTTTTGTTCTTTTTTGGTCTGATTTGTTGAATTGTATTGTTTTATATGATGAGCAGTTGATTGATCCGGTGGACAAGACTGTTGATAGAGACTTGAAGCTGATAAATGAGTTAGGCTTAAAGCTTATCTATGCTATGAACACTCATGTTCATGCTGATCATGTCACTGGAACTGGACTTCTTAAGGTCTGTTTCTGTTGATTGATGTCATTTGTTACATTTCCGCAGTTTTGGTTTAAATCGAAAATTTTAGTCATCTCTCTTTGTTTGCTTTACACAGACAAAGCTCCCAGGTGTGAAATCCGTCATTTCGAAAGCAAGCGGTTCCAAAGCAGATATGTTTCTTGAACCCGGTGACAAAGTATCTATTGGCGATATATACCTCGAGGTATGAAACCAAAGTTTCAAACCACCGAGAAACTATAAGTCAAGAGAGTAATAATCAAATTTGATTTTGTCGCAGGCTCGTGCTACACCTGGACATACTGCAGGATGTGTTACATATGTGACTGGAGAAGAGGCTGATCAGCCCCAACCAAGAATGGCTTTTACCGGGGATGCTGTACTCATCCGGGGCTGTGGGAGGACTGATTTTCAGGTACAAAAAACAGAGGAAACTTTGGTATAAAGAACCAATAACCGCAATTTTCTAAATTTTGTATCAAGGCATCCGAAAACCGCTATGTCAATGCATAAGATTTAAATTTTTGTAATGAGGAACCAAAAACCGCAATGTGGATGCAAAAGATTTAAATTTTGTAATGAGACATCGGTTTAACCTTACTATATGATGTTTCCTTGGTGTTGCAGGGAGGAAGCTCGGATCAACTTTACGAGTCTGTACACTCTCAGGCAAGTGTTTTCAAACTTTCTTATGACTCCACAGGTAAATTTGTTTTACATTTATTAGGATTTTATATAAAAGGGCTTTTGTTGATGTTTGTACCAGATATTTACATTGCCAAAAGACACATTGATCTATCCAGCTCATGACTACAAAGGTTTCGCGGTAATGCTAAACGCAAATTTATTCACATTGGCTTGTTTAATGAAAATGTAATTCATCCACACAATTGCTTTTACATTTTTTCTGTTAATATTCAGGTAAGTACAGTTGGAGAAGAGATGCAACACAACCCACGTTTAACTAAAGATAAAGAAACATTCAAATCCATTATGTCAAGTAAGTTTCTTCCGTTTGGTATGCTCAAGTATTCCTCAGCTCATAAATAACCACGTTTTTGCTCTTACAGATCTGAATCTGGCGTATCCAAAGATGATTGATGTTGCAGTACCAGCAAATATGGTATGTGGACTACAAGATGTGCCTTCTCAAGTCAACTAAAACTCCAAACAATAGTTTCTCTCTTTCACTCCTTCACTGATTCACTCTATATTTACCACAAGCCAATAAAACTCTTGACAGTAGTTTGTTCATGAGTTTGTTTGTCCAATAAGATTTGCTTCCGTTTTAAGATGAGATCATTAGAAAACTTGTGTAAATTAGATTTGAACATGTGGAATTTGTTATGAAGAAGACAGTACTTGCCTGTTCAACTTTTGTTTGGTTTGTTGATTGATGTGTCAACTACTTCTCAATTAACATAATCTACATGAGCTTTTCAACCATTCGTCCATGTTCCGCTGCAACTTGTCTAAATTGCTAAAACCTTTAAATCCAATGAAACAATGACTCGTCGTTAGATAGAGATAAACTTACTATCTCTTTCTCAGTGGGAACTTGAAATTCGACAAACTCCTCAACTAACTTATGTCAAACATAAACTACTCATGTTTAAAAAAAAAAAAAAACATGAGTAATTCAAACTCGTGACTTATTTTCTTTCTTGAAAGTATATTCACACTGTAGGTTGAAAACAAATGGTGGAATATCATCTTTGTATAACAACACAACTTACTATCTTTACTTCTCACTCTATAATCTTTCTATTCATTTCATGTTTCTCTTTACATCTCTCTTTCCCCCCAATTTCTCCTTCTTGTTCCAAAAATCTCCACTTCTAGTAGATGCCCCAACAAACACAATTATGGTATCATAACTTCATATTTCCCAGGGTCTAGAGAAGGAGAAGGCCAAAAGCAGGGGGAGACACTGTGTTTTATACATGGTCCTTGGGCCTTGTTTATGGTATTTGACTCTCAGGCTCTCGATCTTTGCTCCATTTCTACACCAGTCTAGATCTCAAGGGTGAATTACGTGTTTGAGCCCTGAAACTAGATGGTTCTATCATTGTGTCTCTCTTCACCCTGAAAGGGCTTGCAGCAAACTCTGCTAGGTTGTACCCACTGTCTTGCCCAGGAAATGCGAAAGACGGGTGAGGAGGTGACAGGAAACAACTTTTGTATGCCGGCCCAAGTTGCCGTAAAGGACTTGAACATGGAGATACTGGCAAGGATGTGATAGCTCTTACGTTTTCTCTGCTGCAAGAACCAAATACGAGATTAGATGACACGAACAAGCATCAAAAAGATTGAGCTACAACCCTTTACCTCGGGCTCTTTATAGCTCTAGACAATGGCTGTCTTGGGTAATTATCATAGCTCAGTCTCCCTGGATAGGATTCCCTTGTAGGCTGCTCAAGAAGAAAGTCAAGTTTAACTTGATGGGTGGAAATCAAATTGATCCAGCCCAACATATGCATTATACACATACCAGTGAGAAACTTCCATCAAAGGAGTGTGGGGAGGCATCTTTGGGCATACTAGTATTAGCCACTCTTGTTGTGTGTACACGTAGAAAAGGGTGTTCTAGAAGCTGAGAAGCTGTAGGACGTACTGTCGGATTTCGTTGCAGACAAAGCCTTATAAAATTCTTTGCATCATTTGAAAGGTGATCAGGTATTTCTGGGGTGTCTTTGCTGTTTCCGATTTTGAAAATCGCAGCAACCTGGTAAGAATAATGTCACAAGACAACATAATATTTAGAAAAAACTTCAGAGTAATAAAAAGAAGAGTGCACAAAATATTATTTCCAGTCTTCAGTAACATATACCCCTTCAAACTGGCTCCAAGGTGGCTTTGATGTAGCCATTTCAAGAATAGTACAACCCAAACTCCAGACATCGACTGCATGAGTGTAGCCATTTTGGCTCATCACAACCTGAGAAAGAACGGAAGCATGATGTGATTTTCTATCAGCTGCAACAACATAATGGCCTTCCACTGCACCACTTGCCAGAGAAAAGTTAAAAAAGATAGAATAGTGGAACTACCTCGGGTGCCATCCAGTAAGGACTCCCTTTGAAAGAAAGCATAGTAGAACAGGCGGTTACCTGTTGCCGAAAGAAATGGCTATTAGAGCTTCTGCAAGCATTAATTCTCAAGAAATATATAATATAAAGGAGATAAAAACAATTGATAGCTTCTGCTGCCTATTGATGACGTTCTAGAGAGCATGTATTCATATTTTGGTTATGAAGTATATAGATATACTTACGTGTTTGGCCATCCCAAAGTCTGCCAACTTGATTTCACCATTCGGATCCACTAATATATTTGCTCCTTTGATGTCCCTGTTTAAACAAAATAACTCTTTATTAAATGTCCAAGAAGAGACAAATTGAATTCCATTCAACCTTTAAGATGTCATTTCGAATACCTATGTACTGTATTTCGTCCATGTAAATAGGCAAGCCCAGCGAGAATCTGCCGCGTGTAGTTTTGGATAACAGGTTCAGTGAAAGAACCATACTCCTTTAGTAGTTTATGGATTGAACCACCTGACACATACTCCAAGTAGACGGACAAGGTTTCTTCACTCTACAAGCATAACAATGTCCAGGCCAGGCTTCAATATAGGTTTCTATATAACAATATTACACTGCCCAAACTCAACAAGCATATATGATCTCTTCTTTTCTTGAAGCTCACAGATATTGACACATACCAGTTCACTTCCGTAATACTGGACAATATTCGGATGACAAAGCTGGCTAAGCAAATTTATCTCCTGCAAATAAAATAGTGAGGTGTAAGAATATTAGAGTGTTTCACAATTTCGTTTTAAATAAGAGCTGAAAGTAATCAGATCTTGACATATATAAAAGATGAGGCCAACTAGATAAACCTGATTTAGTTGCTTCAGACATTCTTTTGACGTTTGGTCGTCAGAAATGACCTTGACCTCTTTAATAGCACACATTTTTCCTTTCTCACTGTAAGATTGGCGAAAACATTATACGATGGAAACAAGCAATTTAGATAGGAGGATGCTACAAAGTTATAAAGTAAGGAGCTAGCATAATAGAAACTTTTGCTTTCTATTGCCTTTATCTAGATAGCAGGTGAAGTTAACCTTAAATTTTGATCAAGTAATTGCGGACATGAACCATCAGAAATGTCCACACGGCCCACAAACATAACTCAACAGCATATCACAGGTAAAACCCTTGCTGGATTCATAACATATACGGATATACCCAAGCCCATCACACGTAACATCTCTGGATACTGGTTTAAGAGAGCTACTAACCTAGATATCAATATTAATGGCCTCCGGATCCACACGATGCAAATATAGTTTCCACCTACAGAGAAAGCTAGCACCAAACGCCCTATCTATCTGTACATCGCACATTGCGTGATCTAAAGAAGTGGGAAGGCTTTGCTAAAACCAAGGTTAGCTAACTAACTCTTGTCACCGAGAAACTAAGCCAACTCACTCACTTGATAAGATTTTCCTTATCTGAAACTATGACATTTCTTTAAGCGAATCAGAGTAGAAAAATCTGATTATCTCACCTGTTGAACCCTTGATAGACTTGGCCAAAGGTGCCACTCCCCAAAAATTTCCCTTTTTTCCACTTGGAAAACCCGGAAGGAGAGGTCTCGTAGCCTCCTCCAATCCTGGAACCATGCACAGCAGAAGGGCTTGTAGGAGAAGTAGGGGGTCGAGGCAAAGGGTGACACTCAGAGGAGGACCTTCCATCATCATTCCTCCCTGTTGAAGACTCTAGACTCGCGACTCCAGAGAATCGCTGATGCAGTGGAGACGTGGGCCTAGTAGTTACTGCCTTTGGGGAAGCTCTCTCGTTGAATTTCACATCAGAATGACCTCTGCTATATGCTTATTGAGTTAGAGCCACAAAACCCACAATCCAAACAGCAAAAAAAATCTTTTATTGATTAAGAGGTTCTGGATCCGTGCAAGCAGATGCACAATTCAATGGAGTTAATATCACTATGTCCTAAATAAAGGGGGGAAAAAGCAAACCTAGACACAACAAGTTGACTCTGATCTTCAGCTGATCCAGATGAGCTAACGCTAGAACCAGAGGTAGATCCGGAAGTGGATCCGCTTACATGATCTTGATGGATCGAAACCGGAGAGAGTAGAGGACGAGGAAGAGGATGACCTTTCTTCTCGGTAGAATCAGAGTCGAAACCAGAGAACCCAGAAGAAGCTCCGGCGAATTCTCGACTGCAACGAGGTGTACCACCACGAGTGGGAGTGAGAGGAGGATCAACACCACCACAGCTCTTGATATCTCTATCTGTGGAGATTCCTCTGGTACTGTGGTGGTTTTGATTATCGTCCTTGTTCTTGCAGGACTTTCTTCCCCACCAAGTACGCATATCACAAAAATGGAGGATTTGAATTGAAAGGTGAGATTTTTAACAGAATCAATCGAAGAAAGAAGATGAAATTAGGGCATGAGAAGGATGATAGATACGAAAGATGAAGATTTCATCGGCAAAGAAGAGAGAGAGAGAGCGGACAGCTAAGCACGAAAGGGTAGTAGTTGGAGAAAGAGAGACACAAGTTGGGACCTTTTTTACTTATTTATCTCTCTTCTCGCCCTCGGATAAACAACCTGCTCTGCTCTGGTAAGTTCAAAGATGGAATATTTTTTTTTTTTTTAAATAAAGTTTAAAGATGGAATTTTGCGACATGGGTTTTAAAAAACAAAATCATTTAGTTTTGGTTTGTGGATTAATCCAATGTGATTGAACAAATTATAGCATAAGCTGGTTAATTTTGCTATGTAATTTCAAGAAAATGATGAGATTGAATTGGTTGTTTCCAAACAATCATCAACTTTTAAATTCATATACTTAGCCTAAATTGTTTTTTTTTTCTATCATGTTTTTGTTCTTTGTTAGTTTGTTACATATGTAACTGGGCGACTTGAAACTGATAAATGAGTTAGTTTAAAGCTTATCTATGTTTTGAACACTGTGGACTTCTTAATGTCTGTGCTACACCTGGCCATACTGTAGGATGTGTTACATATGATACTGGAGAAGAGGCAGATCAGTCCCAAACAAGAATCGCTTTTACCGGGGACGCTGTACTCATCGGTGGTTGTTGGAAGACGGACTTTCTGTTACAGAAAACATGGGAAAAGTTGGTTATAAAGAACCAAAATCCGAAATGTAGATGCATAAAATCTAAATTTTGTATTAAGACATCGGTCATAGTCTCATAGAGAACCAAAAATAGCAATGTAGATGCAATAGATCTAGATTTTGTAATGAGACAACGGTTTAGCTTTAGTATGATGTTTTCCTTGGTGTTTCAGGGCGGAAGCTCGGATCAACTCTACAACTACGAGTCTGTACACTCACAGCCTGAGTCACAGGCAAGTGTTTCACACTTTGACATGCAAAGTGACTCATACTATTCAAAGATTCAATCTAAAATGCTAATCTTTTTACCAGATATCTACATTGCCAAAAGACACATTGATCTATCCAGCTCAGGACTACAAATATTTCGCGGTAATACAAAACGCAAAATTCATTCACATTAGTTTTTTGATGAAAAATTGATTCATTGATAAAGATAAATATTCAAATTCATTATGTCAAGTAAGGTTCTTCCGCTTAGTATGCTAAAGTATTCATCAGTTCATAATAACCACGGGTTTTAGCACATATATATCTGAATCTTGCGTATACAAAGATGATTGATGTTGCAGTATCAGCAAATATGGTATGTGAGTTACAAGATCTGCCTTCTCAAACCAACTAAAAACTCTACACAATTTGTTTCTCTCTTTCACTCATCCTTCATTCTATATTTACTAGAAGCCAGTTTGTTTGTCCAATAAGATCATGTTGTATTACATAAGATCATTAGAAGATTGTGTAAATTACATTGAACATGTGGGATTTGTTATGAAGATGAAGACAGTAATTGCGTGTTCTACTTTTGTTTGGTTTGCTGATTGATGTGTCAACTACATCAATTAACAATAGCATAATCTAAATGAGCTTTTCTAACAACCACTCGTCCATGTGTCTGCAGCCACGTGTCTAAATTGATAAAACCTTAAATCTGATTAAACATTAATGAGATAGAGAGAGGATAAAGAATTTGACACGAGAGAGAGAATGTGCAAAGAAAAAGACAAAAACAGAGGAGCTTCTCCTTCATCTTACGGCACGTTTCAAGGTGTCCCCACTTATCCTCCTCCGCGGCCGTATCCTCATCCGCCGTCGCATCATCCGGTCACTGGATTTCCTCAGCCGTCTCCACCTCCCGGAGCAGCTCATCACGACATTTCCGTTCATCAATACATTCAAGAACATCAAACCGTTCCTGGTAAGTAACTCTCCGAATCTTTGAAACCTTTGTCGGAACCAGCGTTGAATCTCGATTTTCAAGATGGAAAGTTTAAACTTTGCTTCATCTTTCGTCAACCCTTTTGATAGTATCTCCATGGTTACTGAAAAGGTTCCTAAATATGAGACTGAGTCTATGCCTGGGCTTGATACTAGAATTGTCTCTTCTTTATGATCCAACTGAATCAAAATCAAGATGCCTAGATTCACTTCAGTTTGAATTATAGTTGCGCAAAATTAGATCTCTATAGTAAAGTTACTTCTCATTGACAAGAGTTGTAAGATTCTTGAAAAATTATATCAGAGTTTATTTCTTCCAGTAAGCAATAACTTAAAACTATATAATCTTAATTTTCTAAAAAGTCTGTGCCTCTCCATTTGAATGTTGGGAAGCTCTCTCTGTTTCTACAATAGTTCACAAAGCTTTAAAAAAGCAAATGTGTAACCTTTATTTCTGCTCTTTTTTACTGTTTTATTTCTCTTTCATTAGTTTATGCCGCCTATTTGTCCTAGTTTATTTTCATTTCTGTCAAAAATCGAAAATGGTATAAAATTTAACATTTTAAAAAAAAAAAAAAAAAAAAAAAAGCAAATGTGTAACTAAATTGCAGGTTACCCTGTTTCTCAAGGAAGACCTGCAATAGAAAACCGTCTTCCTTGTTGTGGTCTTGGCCTCGGTTGGTTCTTGTAAGTTTGTTTGTTTTCTTTGCAATCTCAAATTAGTCTTCGATTACAATCACTTGGTTTCAACATTTTGTCTGAAATACACGGTTTTTTTTTTAATATCTTCAAGGTTCATCATTGGTTTCCTCCTTGGTGCAATCCCATGGTACATAGGCATATTCATTTTAGTATGTGCTAAGATCGATCCACGAGAGAAACCAGGATACATAGCTTGTGCCATCGCAGTGAGTCTTTCACAAAACGATAAACGCGTTTAATACATTAATCTTTTGATTTAATCAGTGTTTAACACTTACTTACTTTCGCAGGCTGTTGTTGCTACAATTGCCTTAGTTTTTGGTGTCATGGGAGGAAGAGGAGCCTGGTCCTGAAACCTGAAGTGGAAATTAAATGTATATTTATATTGAATTGTTCATGAAAAGTATCTTGAATGTATATTTATCAGAGAAACTGAGCTGTGTTTGCAATAGAATCAAAAGCTTAATTTGACTTTACAAAAGATTATAATATATTCTTATCATGGGACATTCTCATACTTAATTTGACTTTTCACACTTACCTTTTTGGTTATGCAGAAAACTAACAACTTCAAAAGACACACAAGGAAAAAAAAAGGAAATCTAACAACTTAAGTTCTGTTTGGAAGAAGTAAACACTTACATAAGCTTCACATCCTCTACATAGTTTGGAAATGCCTCAATCCTATACCCACGAAACTTTTTAAATAGTGGAACTTCAAGTTTTTACTCTTGTGATAATGTTGCTCTCGAGATTGTAGTACAAAATGAAGAAAGGATCTTGTGTAAAGCTTGGGTATAACACAATTTCGCAGCTACCAATCATTCCAGCAGGCCATACATGACTCTAAATCAGATTTGGTCTTCTATTATTAATTAACAACAAAAACATTGACAAAAATAGTTTATTGAAAATATGTTGGATTTGGTTTACTCTGCTCTCCCCTAAGACGAGTCTCGGCTTATTTCATATCCCATGTCTATATAATGCTTCAAACACGCTCTTTTAAGTTAAGACTTCACTAATTGTAGGCCCAGTCCTTCAAATTTAATGATATGTTTAGCATCTCTATTCGGATTCTCGCAATTGAAGAAGTCTCTTGTTTTCAAGCAGGACCCAACTTCATAAATTGTGAAAAACGATCCCTTCGGAATTAAATCGTCTTCATACTAATTTCACAACATGTTTGTATAACAATTTCATTATTAACCAATTACAATTTTGAGCTTTGACCTGATCAGAAAACAATCACATTACTTCTTTCACGTAGTCCAAATCTTCTAAAACCATTTTTTTCTCCTTTTGTCATCTGGAATAATATTAGTATATTACCACTGAAATATCCATTACTCAAAGGCTTGCACAACAAATCAAACATCCATTACCGAAATCTAGTTTGTTATATTTCGTGTCAAGATCTCTGTTCTAAGATCAAAGAACCATTAAAGACGATCAAAATTTAGGGCAGAATCTCTGATTTCAGACATGACAAAATAAACATGTAAAAAATCATAGATAGAGAGAAAATGCTCCATTACATAGAATTTAAATCTTGGCCGGGTGAAATTGGGAACTAGCATAAGATGCAAGTACCCATTTGGATCGGCCGTATCACAAAAACAAAATCATAACAACAGAAACAACAACAAAAAACAAACGATAAAAATAGTTTTGGTTCTTGATCAACGAAATGTGAGATCTTTTCTTCCGATTTGCAATAATGAAGATTACTTGCAAGAGGGAATAGAGAAAAGATCAATGGGTTTCGATATGTGCCTGCAACGGAACAAGAACAGCATTGAAATCTCGCTGTTCTGATCTCTCAAAGGCACTTCGATTTAACCCTAATAGCGGCGATGTTTATTTATAAGCGCAAGAAGAAGAAGAAGAAGAGGACCAGACCTTCAGTGTTTCGAATTGTCTATTTTACCCTTAGACCTATTTTTTAACCTATCTTTGTATTCTGTGAAAGGGACCCATGACTTTGGAAATTTTCCAAAAAAGTACCTATATTGTTTTAGTTGTCTTAGTTGTCTATCTAGTCCTCCTCTTCTTGTATTTATATGTCACAACATCACATAACTGATAGTTATTTGGTTTAAAAGCAAGACCGGTTCGGTTTGATTAGCTAATGAAAACGCGTAAATAGAACTAGCGTAATTGATTAGCTAATGAAGCCAAAGGGCATCTATATATTTTTGAAAACAGTTCTCTTATTAAAGATCTACCGATAATGATACAACGAGATTTATGATTACTGGAAAATCAAACACATAGACACACCAATTATGTCACTACAATTATACATTTTGGTCTTCAACATTCTCTTTAACCGGAGATATCAATGGACTTAACCTCAGGCTTCTTCTCTGGCACTTTAGGCACGGTAACCGACAACACACCATTCTCCATACTGGCTTTGATTTCCTCCATCTTCGCATTTTCCGGCAGCCTAAACCTCCTCATGAACTTCCCACTGGACCGCTCAACACGGTGCCACTTGTCACTCTTCTCTTCTTTCTCATTGCTCCTCTCTCCACTTATCTGAAGTATGTTGCCATCTTCAACCTCCACCTTCACCTCTTCCTTCTTCAGCCCCGGTAAGTCCGCCTTGAACACGTGCGCCTCAGGTGTCTCCTTCCAATCCACTCTAGCGTTAGTGAACGCTGCTACGTCCTTGGCCGGTGCGTTCGTCAAAAACGGATCCCATACGTCCAGCGAGAATGGATCGGAAACGTTCGTTCTTCTGCCTCCAAATATGCTCGGAATTAGAGACATCGTTTCACTTCCTCTTGTGATTACTACTCTTTGCGTTTGCTCTGTTTTTTTTATTTTGCTTTTGCTATGAACTCTTTTGCTCTTTTTTGTTGATTCAGACGCCTACGTGCCCTCGCGTATTTATAGGGAGGAGACAGTATGGAAAATAACAGAGAGAAAGTTCTGCAAATTTCTTGAAAAATCAGTAGGGATCTTCTTTTCTTTATAACGACGTTACCAGACTTCTCAGGTGCTTTCAAGAAGTTTCGTTGTTGACGGTTGAAACGAGGTGCAATTCATCAAGCCGGCGAGTGAACGCCTTGCCGTTTTTGTATTTTGGGCTTCGTTAATGAGCTATATACTGTGGCCCATCAATTATTTCGGCCTTTTTTTCTTTGTGAAGGGAAAATGGACCAAAACATCTAAAATTTTGCATCACCAGTTGTATGCAACATCAAGTTTTTTCGATCTAACAATATGAATCTTAACATTCAGGCATAAGAAAAATGTTAGGTCCATCGCTTTCCTATACTAGTGCCAACAAGGGCGAAAATGCTTATCTAACTTTCATGATCTCATCGAAATTTGAATGATACATAACTCACATGAATATGAACAAACAGTGCAATAAAATCTCTGGAGTAATCCTTGACGCATCTTTCTGCGGAAGAAACCGATACCGCAGGGAGACAACCTGAATGCGTATGTATATGATCGTTATCTCAATGACCCAAAGTATTCTGGTGGCCAGACCTAGAGAAGCAAACAGATAGGTTACTGAAAAGATTATTGTCACCGTTTCATAATAACTTCATAGCTAAAAAATTTGAGAAAAGAATGTCAGAGTAGAAAGAGTTACCCGCAGAAGAGCTTTTCCTTCAATGAGACCATAAGGTATAGGTCCAAGATGGCGTGAATCAGTCGAAGCATACAAGTTATCTCCCTGAATCCAAACATGACCTTTTGGAACCTATTAAAGAAGTAAACACAGAACCCTTTATCAGACAAGCCTTGGTGCAGCAAAAACAGAGATTGGTCGCAGTGTAGAGATATAAGAAAGTAAAAAACCTAAATGCTATAAATACTCTGAAATCGACTTTAACCAAAACCAGTAATTAGCAACGATTCACATTCTAGATCATCCCAAATCATCAATCATACACAATTAAACCCTAAGCCCTATAACTTTGCAAATTACATCGTTTTACCTTAAACCCTTAATGCTATAACTACTCTGGAATCAACTATAACCATAACCAGTAACTAATAAAGCTTTACCATCTAGACCATCCCAAATCATGAATCATACATAGCTAAACCCTAAACCCTAAATTTGCAAATTCCATCTAGTGTTACCTTAAACCCTAAATCCTATAACTACTCTGAAATCGAATTTCATCGAAACAAGTGGCCAGCAATGCTTTGTATCCTAGACCATCCAAATTATTAATCATACACAGACACTAAACCCTGGAAAAAATTGCAATTCCATCTTCTTTTTTACCTTAAACCCTTAATGCTATAACTACTCCGAAATCAGCTATAATCGAAACCAGTAACTAGCAATGCTTCACCTTCTATACCATCCCAAATCATCAATCATACACAGATAAACCCTAAACCCTAGAAATTTGCACATTCCACCTTATAAAACCTTAAGCCCTGAAAGCTATAATTACTGTGAAATCGACTTTAATCCAGTTTCTAGGCAATGCCTCACCTTTTAGACCATCATACGCAGATAAACCCTAAACCCTAGATTGAATTTTTAATGGAGAGATTTCTCAATGTTCATACCACAACGCTGACTAAGCCATCACCGACCAATGGGTCAGCAGAGAAAGTAAGCCTATCGCCTTCTAAACCCAAGATTCGCTTTGTCACCATCCTGTTAGGGTTTCTCGGAGATCGAACCAATACAATGTCACCGAGCCCAATCTTACCGAGCCGATGTGATAAATGTTCCGCCAAAATTACGTCGCCGGTGAGATTAAGCGTTGGAAGCATACTAGGACCATGAACCTAAAACCCCAAATCAACAAAATTAGAGTTCGTGGAGAATACGAAAGAGAAACAGATTCAATTTCGCTTGGTTACAAAATTACAGACGTGAGTCGAGGAGATTATATAACGATCGGTGACATGAAGCAAGCAGAGAAACTTGGCTACGATAGATACATTCTCGAACGCTTCTTTCGCTGTTCCACGCCACTGCTTTAGAAAACTCAGCACCCTCATTCTCATATCTCTCTCTCTCGGAGAAGTGAATCTCGTCAGAAGAAGCAGAAAAAGGCCGAAGATGACGAAGGAACGAAGGAACGAAGTCGCTAAAACGACATGAAGTTAGTTATTCCACACCCTAAACGACACCAATTTTTGACCTTTTAATGTGTTTTTTACTTGTTAATGTCAAACTGCATGTAGTAGAGTTGCATAAATTGAAAACGACAGGTTTTCTTCATTAATAACAGCCAAAGCCACGCAAGTGAGAATTTGTGATGATTTGTATAATTTGCAGAGTGTGGTTCTTCTTCTACAGATCAAAAACACTTAGGATTTATCGCCGGAGTTTTGAAAATGGACGGGATTCTTGCAGCGGTTCCATCTGCAATGTGTGTCTCTCTGCGCACTAATGCTGAACCCATTCACCATTTTCCCGGAAAGTTCTCGAATCGAGTTTCAGTGCTTCAAACAGGGAACTACGTTTCTTCTCTTCGGAAACCTTCGATTCATCCTTCTCAAAAAGGAAATTATTTGCTTAGAAAGCTACATAGTGGTGAAACTTCGCGTGGGATCGTAAAATCCGCCGCTTCTTCAAGCAAAGGTTGGACCTTTCGTGTTGTCTTTCAGAAAACAGAATTTGATTTGAAATTATAGTTGAGGTTGCTTTGGAGTTTAGGGTTAATCAATCATTGTGCTTCTTTCTTTTAGAGCTTGACGAAACAGTGTTAGCGTTAGCAAGGAATCTTTTTAGAAAGCAAAAAGAACAAATTTGAATGCATTTGAGATTTTAACCCAGTTTCATTTTGGTCTGTGTGGCTGGTGGTAGTTGGAAATGCAGACGAGTACGCTGAAGAAACGGCGACAAGCGTAAAATTTCAGAGATCAGTGACATTACCGGGCTGTTCTAGCCCGTTGTCTTTGCTTGGCACTGGTTAGTTTTCATTATATCTGCACTCTCTAGCTTCAAAAATGCTATTTTTCTCAAAGCTTTTATTATATATCTCTGTGGGATCTTGTGTATGTGAAATGCTTCTAAACTTGCTCTGAGACTTCCTTCAATGAGTCTATCTATAAAAATGCATCAATTGTTTCAGGGTTTAGGGAGAAAAAGTTTGCTATAATCGGTGTCAAAGTCTATGCTGCGGGTTATTATGTGAATGAATCTATCCTGAGTGGGTTAAGCGCTTCGAAAGGGCGATCTGCTGATGAGATCCAAAAAGATTCATCACTGTTTAGTTCCATTTTTCAAGGTAATAGAATGCGAAAGATGATAGCTTTCTTCATCCATAATTGATCTCTCTCTCTCTCTGTATCCTGAGTCTTTTTCCTTTCATTGATGCAGCTCAAGCGGAGAAATCTTTGCAGATTGTTCTTGTGAGAGATGTTGATGGTAAAACTTTCTGGGATGCTTTAGATGAAGCCATTTCACCGAGAATCAAATCTACATCTTCTGATGATCAAACCGCTCTCTCTACATTCCGCGGGATCTTCCAAAACAGACCTCTCAATAAAGGAAGTGTCATACTCTTGACTTGGATCAACCCTTCTAAAATGCTTGTAAGCACATTTTTCAGGCTTTGGCTAATTGATTTTGTTACACATGATCTTTTATTGTTGCTTGCTTATTTGTCGGTTCTTTTGTTAGGTTTCTGTTTCTTCGGGAGGATTGCCAACGGATGTGGATGCAACGATCGAGTCAGGTAATGTTACATCTGCTCTGTTCGATGTGTTCTTTGGGAATTCTCCAGTTTCTCCTACATTGAAATCCTCAGTCGCTAACCAATTAGCTATGACCCTTGTGTAAAAGTAAAGATCATATTGTAACTGTATATCGTGAATCTTGCAATGTGTTATTCGCTGTTTATGTTGTTATCTTCTTAACCAGATAAAATTAGCCAACAAGAACTAATTTAATACTAGAAATCTCATGTGAAACTTAGTTAAATATATAAAGAGGATAGTCACTCTAATTATTACCAATTTGTTTTTAAGATGGAATATGGTGAACCTTACAATGGTATCAAAGCAAACTAAACTAAAAAATGGGTTTTGATCACTAACTTTACATGTAGTCCAAAATAGTGAGTCAAACAGTTGGGAGTTAGGTAAGAATTAAAATTTAAATGTCTAAGCCAAGATCATAGTTTCTACTATGGGAAATAAATATGAATGTGGAAGACAAGGAAAGATGAATGAAATTATATGGTTTGGGCCAAGTTGAGCAAGTATGTCCTTTTCTTGGTGTGCCCTTTACCACATGCAACTTCTTCTCTCACTGGACCACATCACTAATTATAATTTGTCTTTTTTTTTTTTTTTTCATCAACATTATTATATCTTTTGCACAAACAATACAGAGTTATGGACAAATTATTATTATTTTGGATATGGGTGATCCTTTTTAATTTTCAGCCATCATTATATTTGGTTCATAGATTTTTAATAATACGTAACTCAAATAAATAAACAAACAAAATAATTCGGCTTGGTGGAGATATTTTTGGCTCCTTTAGTCAAAACTCTAAAGTAAACGGACACAAAAAATATACATATACACAACAGCATGATTCATGTGGTGAATGGTGATATTTTGTCCCCCCATGTTGAATTGTGTGACTCATGCGTTTTCTTTTTCTTATCTTTAGTTTATTGTTAAACGTTTGATGTTTGTATTTTCAGAAAAACTAGTAGCGTAATTATTATTTAACAGATAAGGTGATATATGCTGAGTGTAGTATCGTATTGTGTAGAACCTGGTCTATAAAGTAGGGCCAGCATTACTAGCTCCTTAACTCGGTGATTACTAGCATTACTCAGTTTTGGAGCTCTGCGTTTAGACTTGCTCAGTTTTGTGTGCTGCTTTCCTCTGGTCTGGTCCTGAGCTGAATCATCGGAAAGCTAAAGTGGCATGGGAAGATGTATGTTATCCGAAGATTGAGGGTGGCTTGAGTTTTTCGTCCTCTGAAAGAAGCTAATCTGGTATTTGGGTTTCGCTTGATTTGGAAAATTCTGACACTTCATTGTAGGTAAACTGGGTAAAAAGACACTTGATCCGTGCGGGTTCATTTTGGACAGCTACAAGCACTACCGGCTCCTGGATTTGACGTAGACTTCTGAAGCACCGGGACAGAGTAATAAACTTCACCCGTGTTGTTGGCTGGTTTGGCACACATAGTTAATATGATTTTAGTCTTTTCGAGCTTCATTTCATTCTACACAAACTTTTTCATTTTTTTTATTTGATTAAATTTCTTTAATTTCCTCAATCCTTTCAGAACAGTCACATTCTTTTGTTAAAAAAAGATAGGGCGAGCATTGACATTAATCTTTGGCCGATCCTACTTACAAAGCAATTGGCTTAACATGTTCAATTTAGTTAAAAGATTATAAAATTACAAAAAAAAAAAAATAGATTTCGTACCGAGAATAGAAGTAAATAAATAACAAGAAAATATGCAAAAACATCAACTTTAGTTTTAACGCCTTAAAATATAGTCATTTATTTGACTCCTGCCTGCCTCTATCATAATATGAAAATGTTTGATATTTGTGCCGCTTATGAATCGAGTTTCTATTATATAAGTGGAATATATAGTTTTATATATATGTGGAACTGTCTTTTTCATGCTTTAGGTAATGGACCAACTTTGCAACTCACTCAAATGTTTGAATGTTTCAAATACAACAATAAAATCTTGATTTCTTTTTCTTCATATTAAATCAAGATAAGATATAATATTAACATAATCTTAAGCTTTTTATGGATTGCTGCCCCCTTGTGATAAACTTTTAATATGAGCCAGACAATAAATGTTGGTCTTTTCAATAAATACAAACGCCAATTTGTGTAAATTGACATGCGAATATCAATATACCTTTAGTTTCACATGAGTTACTTCTAGCAAAGACTAAGACATACCAATGTGGATTGCAATCTTTTTTCTTTATTAGTATTATTATCACATATAAAATTGACTAAAAGTCTAAAACATAAGCGACAGATAATCAAGTTGGTCTTTTTCTCAATGTTATTTAGTTGAATTACATGGAATAAATGTTATCAAAGATAGTGAGATGATGTTTTTTTTTTTTTTTTTAACAATCTAATAGTTTTTAATAATTCCTAAACACCATAAGAAATATGATTCGAATCCCGAACCTGTAATTTAATGTGATGAATTTTCAGAAGTGGCCACAATTGTGCCACTTAACTACCACACATGGTGTTTTTAATCTTAATATAATAATATATTAGTGGTGTCTCGTCTTTTATTAATTAAGTTAAAACTAAATGTGATCCAATATCTTCTAAAACTATTTGTTTACATATGAATTAGCCAGTTGGATGGGATTGTTGTTCCTTCAGTCACTCGATGAATAATAGGTTTTTTTTAATTAAGAAAAAAGTCGAGGAATTATTGTTTTATAAATGATATTATACAAAATCGAGTAGATAATGTTGATATATTCCTTCCCAGTGGTATGAGAAATACTATCACGTGGGGGTTAAATTGACCACTTGAGAAAAAGAGTGGCTACAATTAAAATTAAAATTTAAGATAGGGGTCAAAATCGGAACTAAAGAAAAATAAAACGGTCCAAGTCCAGCAACAAGTGTCTTAACCAATTGGTCATTTTTTTTTTTTTTAAAGTCGTCAACAGTGAGGGGAAATAATGACATTTTACCCTCAAGGTTGTGAAGTAATAACGAAACTGCCACTCATCTGGGATTTGTCGCACCCGTGCACAATAAGTACCCACGAGAATTTGTAGAATTACAAATTATTTTAATTCAAATTTAGAAAAACTCAAACAAACAAAAAAAAATCTCAGATTTTTAAATTCTCTCTCGTTCTTCTTCTTCGATAGCTGGATCTAGTTTTTTTTCTTTTTTTTAGCTGCTCTCTCGTTTTCTTCACAGACTGGGTTTGATTTGAGTTCGTTTGGTTTTGGGACTTTTAGCAAATTAGGGTTTTTTTTTTTTTTACTTTTCGAAAAGCCGATCGAGATTTTGATTTCTAGATTTTTGAGATTCAAAAATTTGCCATTTTCTTCGATAGTTCTCGTGATATCTGAGATTATATCGAAGGTTTGAGTTTTCAATTTCCGTCTTTTGTGTTCGTCGAATCAATTAGGCAAGATTTCAAGTTGATAAATTTGAAGAAGATGCAACAAAATCAAGTGAAGAAGGTTAGTCTCTTGCGCTCGCTCAATCATACTTTGGCTCAAAATATGAGAAATAGAGGATAAAGTCTTTTCCTTTTTTCAAACAAAACAAAAAAAAAGCTTTCCTTTTTCAATTGCAATAAGGTTTAGTTGCATGACCATACTACGATCGAGTTCTTCGAATTTGTGTTGTTGTGTGGATAAGCTTACTGGATTCTTATAAACTTTATGTGTTTTTTTCTCTAATTTTCTTGATTCACCAGGGGACGAAAGAGATGGAATTTTTCACAGAGTATGGTGATGCTAACCGATATCGGATTCTTGAAGTTATTGGTAAAGGAAGCTATGGAGTTGTGTGTGCAGCTATTGATACACATACTGGAGAGAAAGTTGCCATTAAGAAGATTAATGATGTCTTCGAACATATTTCTGATGCTCTTCGAATTCTCCGTGAGGTGAAACTTCTACGGCTTCTACGGCATCCAGATATAGTGGAAATCAAAAGCATTATGCTGCCTCCTTCTAAGAGGGAGTTTAAAGACATTTATGTTGTGTTTGAGCTCATGGAATCAGATCTTCATCAAGTTATTAAAGCGAATGATGATTTGACTCGTGAACACCACCAGTTTTTTCTTTATCAGATGCTTCGTGCCTTAAAGTTTATGCATACAGGTGCAATTCTTTTCATTGTTTCAGACCTGAGATCCGCAGCATGTGTTTTTACTTGTCTGGTTGTAACTAACTGTTTTATTTTTATCCTGGGTGTAGCTAATGTTTATCATCGTGACCTTAAGCCAAAGAATATACTGGCAAATGCAAACTGCAAGTTGAAAGTTTGTGACTTTGGATTGGCTAGAGTATCGTTCAATGATACGCCTACAACAGTCTTTTGGACGGTTAGTAGCCTCATGGACACCTTTCGTTTGCTACCTGTTAAACTTTGTATTTGTTACTGTCTCCAATTTTGTGTGTTTGATCTTTTCCTTTGCTTCATTTAAACTGGATGCAGGACTATGTTGCCACAAGATGGTACAGAGCACCTGAGCTCTGTGGATCATTCTTTGCAAAGGTATGTGTTACTGTGGACTTGAAACACGTTTTTTTATGCACACTAGTTGTCTATGCTTTAGGTCTTATGTACAGAATAGTGTTTGTTGTAGAATATCTGCAGAATAGTGTTAAAAGATATAGCTGATATTTGATGGTGCTTGAATAAGTATAGAGTTGTGCCCCAGTGGGATATTAAAATAATTCTTGTTCAGGGATGACTTTGAACTCTCCCGGAAGTTGAAAATCTGTGAATCAGGTAACCTTGTATCAGGTTATGTTCATTGAGTGTTTTTGTTTTGCATATGCAACTTCATAGTTTGGATATAACCTTTTTTCCCTCAGTCTGATTTACAGTTAATATTATTTTGCAGTATACTCCAGCTATCGATATTTGGAGCATTGGCTGCATCTTTGCAGAGGTACTAACAGGGAAGCCATTGTTTCCGGGAAAAAGTATTGTTCATCAGTTGGAGTTGATTACTGATCTTCTTGGCACACCAAAATCAGAAACAATTTCTGGAGTATGATCCCTTTGTCTGGTTCACATTCACTTGCAACATATATTTATTTACTGAACTGTATAGCTAAAAATCTATATCTCTGATACAGGTTCGAAATGATAAAGCTAGAAAATACTTGACTGAAATGAGGAAGAAAAATCCTGTCACCTTCTCGCAAAAATTCTCCAAAGCAGATCCTTTAGCACTCCGTCTTTTGCAGAGGCTGTTGGCTTTCGATCCAAAGGACCGACCCACTGCTGCAGAGGTCTCTCTTCTGTCATTGTCATTTTGTTATTAGATTCTTGTTACGTCCTCTTTCAAAAGCTGCCTTGCTTCTTTTGTGTGTCTTTGCTTACTTTGCTATCATTTTTTGTTTTCGGATAGGCATTGGCTGATCCTTACTTCAAGGGTCTTTCTAAGGTTGAAAGAGAACCTTCAAGTCAGCCAATCTCGAAGATGGAGTTTGAATTTGAGAGACGGAGATTGACGAAGGATGACATTAGAGAACTAATATATAGAGAAATACTGGAATACCATCCTCAGTTGCTCAAGGACTATATTAGCGGATCAGAGGGATCTAATTTTGTATATCCGAGGTTTTAATTTCTTCCTACCTTTTACTATTATTCGCCAAATGAAACATTCTTCTTTTCTTTCTCCCTTTGGATTAATGTCAAACCTTTCATTTATGTCAAAACGCCTGCTTCTGGCTTTTCATCCATGCTATGAATTTTTCACTTGCAGTGCCATTGGACATCTTAGGCAGCAGTTCACTTACTTAGAGGAAAATAGCAGCAGAAATGGGCCGGTCATACCTCTCGATAGGAAACACGCATCACTTCCTCGGTAAGTTTTTTTCATTCCATGCATGTCAACTGTGTAGAATATGATCATTTTTTGTTCTTCCTTCTGTTGCGGCATAGCATTTGTGAAGCATATGGTCCAAAGCCATAAGCAAACTTCTCTTCTAATGGATATTATTGTGTTCCATAGGTCTTCGGTTCACTCAAGTGTAGCCCATTCCACCACTCAACCCAACTTGAGTGCAACAGAGAGTAGACGTGTTTCTTTCGAGCCTTCAAGAAATGGAGTTGCTTCTGCAGGACATCCATCAACTTCCACATATCCAACTAAATCTATTGGACCTCCACCAAGAGTACCGCCATCGGGTAAAACCTCTATCGCATCAGTAAATATAATTTTCTAAAAGTTATAGACTTTTAACCAATTGTACCACTGTGTGTTATTACAGGTAGACCAGGTCGTGTTGTGGAGTCGTCTGTATCTTATGAGAATGGTAGGAACCTCAAAGAAGCTAATTGCAGAAGCGGGGTATCATCTCCACACTGCTACTTCCGGCCAAACACCATGACAAACCCAGAGAACCACAACGTAGAAGCTTCTTTTTTTCAGCCAAAACCACAAAATTCTGTCCCTCAATACAGTCCCACTGTACCGCCAGCTGCTACGACTAGACAAAAAGACGTTGAGATTATGAACCAGCCAAACCCTTATTTCCAACCACAGCTCCCCAAGATAGATCAGTTAAGCAACAACAACACACATATGGCCATTGATGCTAAGCTGTTGCAGGCACAGTCACAGTTTGGTCCAGCTGGAGCTGCAGCGGTTGCAGTAGCAGCACACCGGAACATAGGCACAATTAGTTACGGAGCAGCATCATAGACAACATTTACAGACAGATCTTTAACCACATCTTCCTCCACCAGGTGATTCTGGTCTCTCTAGTTTTTATGTAAGTATTATTCAGTCAGGCTCTGATTCGAACTACGCTGCAATGATATAATAAAGACTTTTAAGTTGTAACTCACGAGAACAAGATCGCCTTGGATTTAGTCTGATTGCGGGTCAGTCCCGGTGATTGTTTCGGTTATCTTGTTGGCTCCATAATCTTTGAATTTTCCATAAGCGTAGTTCACTGTAGAGAAGAATACCGTGGTGATTATATACTTCTTAAACTTCTTAATCGGTCCCATTAGTCTTTATTGTTCTTCAACAATGAGGAATCTCTTTGATTATTGGAAAATTTGGTCTTAATTGGTTGATATAGACAACATTAGGCCGAAGAATGTGGAAGTGAAAGAAAAAAAAAAGGTCGTCTTAGATTTTTCTCCTCCGTAAACCACTCTATTGCACATTATAATTAGTCAGTTTTATTCAATGGTTACAATGAAAGAAAGGAATGCTCTTGACCTCTAGACTATGTTTAACAACAAAACTCTTGACCTTAACTTCGAATTGTTGACGCCATTAAATGTTTATAACTTAACTACCAATTTTAGGCCTGAACTTAGCCCATTAAAAGTCCATTTACTAATAACCAAAGTCACATTCTCATTTTTTTGTCCCCCTTAACTGTAAGCATGTAAAAATGTAAATTTGTTCTATTTAATTTTATTAACTAAAAAGGAAGCAAATCAATTATTTCGTTATGTGACGGACCGTCACTGACGGTGACATTAAACATCTGCATTGAATGAACTGTTATGTTTAATCTCAGGTTTTTTTTTTGTTGAACTGATATTAAATCTCAGGTTGACATGTAGTTATCTTTTTAATCAAGTAATTAAATTTTTGAACTGACATATGTACGTTACATCATAAACAAACTAGGGATTTTAATTAAGTACCAAAATTAACCTTCTAATTAAAGAAAATCATTATCGACAAAAAAAAAATAAAATATAAATATACATATAAAAAAAAATAAAGAAAATCATATTTTGTTCGTCAAATTATGCAATTTATTATTAATTTCTGTTAGGACTATAATTTGGAAAATAATGCAAAATATTTATTTCTTTCTTTTATATATATATATATATATAGTTAATTACTTATCAAAATTTCATTCTATTTTTTAATTATTTGAATGTCCTATTTTGGTAGAGAGCCAATAGAATCACATTTATGTTGAAAAAGAAAACCGAAAAAGAAAAAGACAGGAGTTTAATGTCGGACACTAGGCTCACGTGAAATCCGTAATATCTAAGACAAGTAAGGGTAAATTAGTCAATTCCTTCCTACGGTTCTCCGTAACTGTCTCAAAATATAAGAGGCGCAGTGTTGAGAGACACCGTAGACCGTAGATTCCCTCTCTTCTTCTCCTTCCTCTGCACTGTTTCTTGCGTTTGAGCTTTTTCTTTTTTCCTCTCTCTCTATTCTTGGTGAAGTTTCTCTATCTCTATCTCTCGTAAGATCTTCTTCTCTTGGGTTATCTGATTCTAACCTGAATTGTGTCGGTACGTGAAAATGTTTCTCTCTTTCTGTTTCTATTATGCTTTCTAAGCTAAGTTTGTGAAATGTTGTACGTGAGTGACCATAATTGATTTAGTTTTATGATTTCTGCGATGTCTGTTTATGATCCATACGGAAATGTTGATCATTATTGTTAGTCTAAGATCTGTTGTTGCTGAATTGGATCTGGATCTGATTTCCTTTTCATATGAATATGATCCGTTCTGAATTTTCCATATGATGCTGTGACGTTTTTTTTGCAGATTTCAAAGATGGATGATACTTCGTATAAGCCAAAGAACATTCTCATTACTGGAGCTGCTGGATTCATTGCTTCTCATGTTGCCAACAGATTAATCCGTAGCTATCCTGATTACAAGATCGTTGTGTTGGACAAGCTTGATTACTGTTCAGATCTGAAGAATCTCGATCCTTCATTTTCTTCTCCAAATTTCAAGTTTGTGAAAGGAGATATCGCGAGTGATGATCTCGTTAACTACCTTCTCATCACTGAAAACATCGATACCATAATGCATTTTGCTGCTCAAACCCATGTTGATAATTCTTTTGGTAATAGCTTTGAGTTTACCAAGAACAATATTTATGGTACTCATGTTCTTTTGGAAGCCTGTAAAGTTACAGGACAGATCAGGAGGTTTATCCATGTCAGTACCGATGAAGTCTATGGAGAAACCGATGAGGATGCTGCTGTAGGGAACCATGAAGCTTCTCAGTTGTTACCGACAAATCCATACTCAGCCACTAAGGCTGGTGCTGAGATGCTTGTGATGGCTTATGGGAGATCATATGGATTGCCTGTTATTACAACTCGTGGGAACAATGTTTATGGGCCTAACCAGTTTCCTGAAAAAATGATTCCTAAGTTCATCTTGTTGGCTATGAGTGGGAAGCCGCTTCCTATCCACGGAGATGGATCTAATGTCAGGAGTTACTTATACTGCGAAGACGTTGCTGAGGCGTTTGAGGTTGTTCTTCACAAAGGAGAAATCGGTCACGTCTACAATATCGGGACAAAGAGAGAAAGGAGAGTGATCGATGTGGCCAGAGACATCTGCAAACTTTTCGAGAAAGACCCTGAGTCAAGCATTCAGTTTGTGGAGAACCGACCGTTTAATGATCAAAGGTACTTCCTTGATGATCAGAAGCTGAAGAAATTGGGATGGCAAGAGCGAACAACATGGGAAGATGGATTGAAGAAGACAATGGACTGGTACACTCAGAATCCTGAGTGGTGGGGTGATGTTTCTGGAGCTTTGCTTCCTCATCCAAGAATGCTTATGATGCCTGGTGGAAGACTTTCTGATGGCTCTAATGAGAAGAAAGACACGTCAAGCAACACGGTCCAGACATTTACGGTTGTAACACCTAAGAGTGCTGGTTCTGGTGACAAAGCTTCGTTGAAGTTTTTGATCTATGGTAAGACTGGTTGGATTGGTGGTCTTCTAGGGAAACTATGTGAGAAGCAAGGGATTACATATGAGTATGGGAAAGGACGTTTGGAGGATAGAGCTTCTCTCATTGCGGATATTCGTACCATCAAACCTACTCATGTGTTTAATGCTGCTGGTTTAACTGGCAGACCTAACGTTGACTGGTGTGAATCTCACAAACCAGAGACCATTCGTGTAAATGTTGCTGGTACTTTGACTCTAGCTGATGTTTGTAGAGAGAATGATCTCTTGATGATGAACTTCGCCACAGGTTGCATATTTGAGTATGACGCTGCACATCCTGAGGGTTCGGGTATAGGTTTCAAGGAAGAAGACAAGCCAAATTTCTTTGGTTCTTTCTACTCGAAAACCAAAGCCATGGTAATATTGTACACCTTATCATCATCCTCAAAAACCACAAGTGTCTTTGTTCATAATTGCTCTGTTTTTCCACCAGGTTGAGGAGCTCTTGAGAGAATTTGACAATGTATGTACCTTGAGAGTCCGGATGCCAATCTCCTCAGACCTAAACAACCCAAGAAACTTCATCACGAAGATCTCGCGCTACAACAAAGTGGTGAACATCCCGAACAGCATGACCGTACTGGACGAGCTTCTCCCGATCTCCATTGAGATGGCGAAGAGAAACCTAAGAGGGATATGGAACTTCACCAACCCAGGGGTGGTGAGCCACAACGAGATACTGGAGATGTACAAGAAATACATTGAACCAGGTTTTAAATGGTCCAACTTCACAGTGGAAGAACAAGCAAAGGTCATTGTTGCTGCTCGAAGCAACAATGAAATGGATGGATCTAAACTAAACAAGGAGTTCCCAGAGATGCTGCCCATCAAAGAATCACTGATCAAATACGTCTTTGAACCAAACAAGAGGACCTGAGCCTTCAAGAACATCACACTCTTCGCTACACGTGCTTAATTTAAATTGTTTCTTTTTCCTTTTGCCTTTTCTTCCAACAGAAATATCTTCTTATATTTACACATCGTCGTATGATCCTTGTAGGTAGTTTCACTATATTGATTCTACTAAAATATGATTTACCATTATTATTTATATAGACGAGAGTTTTTCTTTTCTCAAATCCTACATTTTCCCTCATATCTTTACTTACTAAGACAGACAGCATATAAAAATGAAGAGTCACTTACTGGTTGTGACCATTAGGGCTTCCACCAAGGCAGCTTCAGAATACTTGAACTTGCTCCTTAAACTATAGCCTGAGAAGAGAAGCAACAACAAAGCTTTTTTAAGAACAAACCCAAGTACCTGATGTGAATTTGGTCTTATAGTTTGCTTACGTGAACAGTTGAGGGCGGGGACGAGAGAGCTGAGAGCGTTTAATAGGGGAGAGAATAAGGTTTCGTAGAGTTGATTGGGGATTAGAAGTGCCACCACCACCATATACAGGATGTCCTCCTGCTCTTCTGTTTCCAAGATCGGATGGAATCGCAGGTGAGTCAATGGAGATGTTGAATGGACCCGAGTTTGAACTGTTCTGTCTTGCTGGCCATATCTCATCTTTAGGTCCTGGTGTTGCAGGAGAGAAAAACGACCGGTCTGCACCAAATAAGTCAACTTGATTTGGAGATATTTAACCAAAAATAGACTCAGGATCACAAGAAGCACTACACAAGGCACAGAAATAGTGTAGTTAAATTAACCTTTGCGAATGGGCTCTCTGTTCTCCATCATGTTAACTGCTGGGTTTGAAAAAAAGTCGGGTTCTTGGTGTCGCGGGTAGAAGTTGTTTGCTGGTTGGATGGCTGTACGTTTGACTGACTCATACTCACTTCTTAGCTGGTCATACATCTCATCAAGCTTCCTCTTCTGTCTGGTATTTTAAACATAATTAAGGTAGCTTGTTATTACAGTTGAGTTTAAGATAGGGTACAGAGCCAGGAAAACAAATACTATCTTAAATACTGACCTTGATTTCTCAGAGAACTTCTCTTGGAGTTCTTGTTTATCCTTGGTCAAGCTTTCTACCTCTTGCTCCATCATCTGACACCTCTTTCCCATCTTCTGGTATGCTGTATGCGCCTGCTCCATTTTCTCGTTAAACTTTGCTTGCATACCCTCACATTTCTGACGATACTGTGCGGCAACTCTATTCATCTTGTACTGCATCTCTAAGTCCCTTTGGGCAATGTAAAACATTACACTTCGGTATGCACTCTTCATCACTAGATTCAGTTAAGGAAAACAGGAGGTTCTTGAACCTTAAACTATTGTTTTACCAAATCTTACACATGCAAAAGAGGGACATTTTTCAGCAGAAGAACATAAATGCAGCTGAAAAATTCTACCTAGAGTGAAAAGGACTACATCTATGGAAAGGATACGTATTTGTGGAGAAATTCCAGCCATCACCATCTGATAACATAGGTAAGCAATGAGGAGATGTAAGATGGGAATATTGGAAACTGGAAAAGAAGAAAAGCTATAGCATCCTTGCGTATTCCAGCGCAACCACTTACATTTATCCATTCTTCATTTGGATTGATATCCACAGATTTCATTAGACTAAGATGAAAAGATAAAGGCAAACTGTCAAGTAGAATATAAGGCGACCAAGGCTAAATTGAAACTAGGCAAGTAGCTTAGGGAAGATTTACCTCTTGGAGAGTACTTGATCACAAATGGGACATGCCCCATCATTACTGAGAATCTTGCTGGCATCTTCAGTGCCTTTTCATAGTGTTAAGGTCATCTTATTCAAACTCACAAGTGTTGCTAAAGAACACAAACAGGTACACAAAAGAAAAGTGGAAAGTGTAAATTGGATACATAATAGGTGACCGCAAGTAGTGGAAATGGCCCTGCCCTCCAAATCCCTCCAGCACGCGTTGCATCTCATGTCAACCACTAATTTACGTATTTGAAGCTGCTATGCACCTGCAAATTAAATTTATATGAAACGAGATGAAGAATCATACTCTAATTGAAACTTCCGTTCTCCATAGAACTAAATTCGTTGAGATCACCAATAAAATAGTATTTCCAATATACAGATTTTGACTAAGCTACATTCATTCTAACAGCTGAAATCGCTAAATTGCAAACACGAATTTGTAAAACAGGTTTATGGAAATAGATTAAAAAAAAAAAAAACAATAAACACGAGTTTCAAAACTTACGGTCACTGTGATTATCTTGAGTTCAGGATGACATATAAACGATTTTCAAAAACGGAAACCCTAGAAATTGGGCATAAACTGCACAGATTCCAGAGATGAGCTAAAAATAATCGCGAAGTAGAGATTACGGGGCCGATTTTGAAGATTTGCAAACTGTTTGACTTGCATAAGAACCGAAATTGGGGATTCCACAACACAGCGATGAACTCAACGTAACAGATGCCGACTACTCTAGGGAAGTTTCTACAAAATCGGAGACAAATAGGTTTACTGATTTCTACAATTTGAGATTGACACGAACCTCGGAAATTGGAAAAAAGCTTAGGTCTAGAGACGAAATCAGAGCCGGAATGTGAAGATCTACGAAGCAATTGAAGAAGCTAACCTGCGATTTCGAGAGAGCGATAGAGAGAACGTGTCGCACAGAGCGAGGAAGAACAACAAATTGACGGCGGTTAAGCTAATCGATCTGACGTAATCTGAAGAAGATCATCAAAAAATAAGCGAAGGATCACGAAGAAGACGCAGATGAAAATCCGAGAGAAAACATAAGAATTACAAGGATCGTTACCTCTCTCTCTCTCTCTCTTGATTTCAATTGCGGCGCGAGAAACGAAGATTTCAAATTTCCAGAAATAATGAGCAGTAGAAAATTACTTCAGCGCCGTTGTGAGCAATAATATAATCCAACGATGTCGCGCTGTATTAAAAAGGTTATGTATGACAAAACGACGTCGTGCTTCTGTTGAAAGGCTATGTATACCAAAACGGCGTCGACGTATTCAAAGTCACGTAAAAGTAAACGACGTCGCTTTGTTCAAAGTTATTATTTGACTCTCACTAAGGTTATGTATATGGTTAAACGACGCCGCTTTCTAGTTTACTAGCCTTAGTAAAGACTCTTCCACCAAGTTTAGTAATGTTCACTGTTGATCTTCATCAGACAAAACAGCAGCATACAGAATCAAAATTCAAATGCCGTAAGCTTATATTTCATGGTGACTATAAACCACTCAAACACAGATATACACAAAAACAGTCTCCGCTTTCACATAGAAAATGAAGAATCCTCAAGTCCTTAAAACAATAAAAGAGAATGAAAAGCAAGAAGAAACAATCTTTCTTTTCACTCACTACAAAATACAACCACCAAAACTCAAACTGTTTCCGAATCTTCAAGCACCGCGTTGTTGATTCCAGCTCGGAGGAATGCGATCAGAAGTGATCGGAGTAGCAGCAGGAAGACTTTTTACATTGATGTTAAGAGGATATAACCGATATTCGATATCCAATTCTCTGCATGATCTACCAATCTCTTCAAGTAATTGACCTCTCCTCACAAATCTCTCTCCCATATCTTGATGATTCATCTTATGTGTTGGCCACATCGCGATCTTCACACTGTTCAATCCACACATATCTCTAAACACAATCATCGGCGATGGATGCCAATGGTCCTTCTTGTTATCAACATAGCTGCATAACACAAATAATATTATTTCATATTAGGCGATAGTTTGTTCTAAGTTTAGGATTAAGGGTTTAGGGTTTTAGCTTCTAACCTGAGTATCCTCTGTTTCAAGGCAGCTGTCTTTTCAGGTGGAGTTGCTATATGGACAAAGAACTCAATAGCATCTTGCATATCGGGACTGCGGTAATAGTTAGCGATAGGTTTTGTGCCGAGAAGACTGTTCGGATATACAATCTTCTGATTATCAAATCGAAGAAACACAGTAGTCAAAATATTCATCTCTTCCACAACCATCTATACATACCCAAAAAAAAAACAGAGGATTAGCTCTTTACTTAAGTATTGAGTTAGTAAATATAAAAACAGAGTTTCAAGGAACAAACCTGGACACCGTCTATTTCACACCTGTCACCGACATCAAAAGGATGCATAACGAAGACGAAGATGACAGCTTCAAATATGGTTTTACATGAATTCCCAAACACAAAGACTACAAGAAGAAGCTGAGAGCTTAAGACAAGCAAGAACTTGGTTGTAGCGATTCCGAGAATGAGAAGCCAGATGATTAAAATCACAATGCCGACCAATACATCGACGATTCGATGAAGCCTGTTCACTGCTGTTTTTGTATCGTTTAAAGTTAAAGCTAGTGCTCTTCGTTCTCTAAAGGCATTAACCTAGAGAAAGATTTAAGAATTTAGCATCATTGTCATACGTGAGAAAGCTTTTGAAATATGTATTACAAACAAACACTTACCACCCAATTCTTCAGACAAGATTTGCTTATTTTGTGACTTTCAGAAGCTCCTTCAAAGAGATCCATGGCTCTTTCAGACTCATCTTCAGACAGAAAACGCATAAAGTCTTCCATATATATGTACCTAAGCCCCGAAAAAATCCTCTGTTTTTAATCTTGATCTTAACAAACATCAAATCAAAGTTGTTCATAAGGTCATAATGTATATGTACCTGGATCCAGGCTCAGCAACATTCTGAAAAATCTTCCTCGCTGCAAGTTTTGCTTCGAATTCACTTCTTATCTGTGTGGCTTTATCATCTTCCTGAGTAGTCGTGTCTTGTATCTGTTCATCCAAAGTGGAAAGAGTTCCTTTTCTTATAACATTCATCAGTCTCTTCATTTTCCAAGCCGATACGTTTTTAGTGTTCATTCTCTGCAAATGATCGATCCTTATACCTTCGTCCCCTCCTTCTTTCTTAGAACCAGACCGCGAAAGCACCGGACTTTTCCCGACTCTGGTCGGACTCTTCTGCAGCCTTCCGCTTCCAACGGTCACTTGTGGTGAAGAAGAAACCGCCTTTGGACCTAGAGGAGATAGCTTACGTCCAGCTATCTCGAAGATCTTTACATCGTTTGCTACTTTCTCCTCTGCTATATGAATCTCAACTCGAGGAGGTCCCGAGAGAGTCTCAATCACGTATTGAGTAAACAATGATTCTTGAATCCGATCAAAGTAAGTACTCATATGGAAAGAGGAAGCAAGAACTTTAACCAGTAAAGTCTTTATGAGCCAGAAAATAACAGCAACGAGTAAACAGATTAATACTTTAGTCACATACTTAAGCACTGTGCTTCGCATCTCTCTTTCGACTTTCTTGTCGAACAAGAAATGCCACGCGATCAACACAAGCCCTAGCCAGAGACAGTTCTGTACCGCCTTCCGAATCCCGTAAACGAAATACAAAACTTTTTTTCTCCAAAGAAAATTGCTTTCCACGAAGTAGACGAATAGCTTCACAATCCAACTCGAAACCAATCTCCCACATATCAACACAAGAACCATCACTTCCCATTTCCAAAGAGCTAGGTCCCAAAGTGTCTTGCCACGCAAGTAAGGTATCACTAGGCTACAAATCAAACCAGCAATGATCAGAATCAGAAAAATCCACTCCATGATGACCCAAACACAAATATTCTCCTTCCTTAAACCTTCCGGTAAATCCTCCTCCGAAAACGGATCTTCCTCTTCTTCCAAATCCATGACTCCTCCCTGGTTAGGAGTTCCCGGTTTAGTGTTTCTCCCACTAAAACCGGGTTTTAAATTCCCGGACTTTGGAGTCCGACCAGAAACCATCTCCGGATACGTCGGAGTTGGAGGATCCATCAATCTAGATCTCGTCTTCGTCTTCATCAAAGTCTTAGTCCTCATCGTTGATCTATTCGAGCTACACTTCACAACCTCTGATTCATCTACTCTGTTTTCTTCATCATCACTACTATCACTATCTTTAACAGACGGAGAAAGCGTAACTCTGTTCTGCCTCCGTCTCATCGCATCAACGGTTCCGTTATAATTACTCGCCGTCGCCGTTACCGGTGACGCAGAACCGGAAACCGCCGTTACCCGTGCCGGAGAAATCGTGTTGCTTTGAATCTCAGGCATGTTAGCTTCCACGTCGAGAGAGATTTCATCGCCGGAAGCTTTTTGCTTGTTGAGAAATTGATTGATGAGCTTCGACGGTGGATCTTGCTCCTCTGGTTTGTCACTACTCCGCCGCATAAAATCAAAGCTTCCGCCGTCTTCTTGACCTCCCGGTGGTTTACTGTTCTTATCATCATGCCAGAAGTTAATGCTTGACTCTCTCCAAAACTTTTCTGAATCACCATTGTCTTCACCGTCGATCTTGACAACAAAATCTCGCCGTTGATCAGTTGAATCAACGGCCATGTTTGAAAGAATCAAACTTTCTGGTCGTGTAGTAAAAAGAAGTTGTGATTTTTGTTTTTTGCAAGTAAAAAGTATGGTTTTCTTAGAAAGAGGAAGAAGAAAAGTTGATTCTTGATTTCTACATGTAATGGTGGTGGATATATAAATCTTTTTAATTAGGTTTTTTTTGATAATGTTGAACCATGTGAGATTGTGATGATCTTGCTGGGGCTAAAAGACAATGTTTCAACCTATATAAGAAAAAAATAATATAAATATATTTTTTTTATCTAATGTTGTACTGGAAGAAGACGAGCATGGAGTAATGGACCAGGTGATACTATCATTTTTCTTTTTCCGCTTCTGAATCATTTTAAAACATTTCACGACCACCTACTCAGACCGATACATAGACTCGTGTCTTGCGCTCACTAACCAATTGAAAAAAAAAAAAAAAAAATACACAACTAAAAGTCAAAAGTAACACAAACGGTGTTGGAACTTGGAAGCTCGAGAATTTTTTTTAAAATAAACAATTTTTAAATTGTTGAAGAAAAATGGGGGCCATGTTCACTGTCCAGAATCGAAGCAGTTGAACAAGTAATAAAAATTGTTGTGCCATTTAAAAGTAATAAATAAACCTATCGGATTGGTGAAACTAGCTTACGTGGTGAGATTTACGGCGCAGAGGTGATAATGAATTAACTAATGGCATATGAGTCAGCCACGTGGTTGGCTAAGGTTTGGTCTGCTTCATAGTTAATTCATTTGTTTGGGAGGCGTATAAACGAATAAACAAAAAGAGACCTAATTCAAAACAAAGTAGAAAACGACACGAAAATGACACGATTTTTTAATAAAAACGGCAGGATACAAAATGATGCAGCTTTGTTAGCTAACGTGAACATACACACATGGTTCAACAAGATTGGTCACAGAAGAATTTGTTTTTACATATCTTATAATCGTATAATATAATTAAAAAAGTATTACATAATTATTACTGGCCAGATACAAGAACAACAATGTATTATTATTATCATTATCTTATCGTTTCAAATATAAATGCATGATCAGAAGAAAACAGTTTGATACATGTGACGAAAAAATAAATTAAAAAGCTGTTTGATGCATGTGAAATGATCTAAAGATTTCCTAGATTTTTTTTTTTTTAAAAGTGAAAAAAAAGTCATTAATTGTTTTCGTCCAACAAGCTAGATATTTTGAAAAAATAAATATAATGGTTAACTTCGGTCTATGGTTAAACCGGAAAAAATCTCGGTCTTTTCATATCCAAACGGGCTTGACTAATTATCTTATTGGGCTCACTCAATTTATTAAGATAGCCCAAATTCAAATCTTGTTCTGTCTTATGTCCCGTATCGCTGATTTTACCCGTTAAACGAGTGTTTATATATCCATAGAGTCGACATGTCTCGACAACGTGATTGTCACTTTCACTAAAATTGGAACGGTATAGAGAAGACTAGCTTGGGCCCTGTTTAAGGATGACACGCTTAACTCGAGAAATGGTAAATGGTTCCAAGGTCGGTTCTTCTTCACATGTTCCTGTTCTTTCAGATTTTCCGGTACAAATCTAAATTTAACCGGATGCCGGTTTGGTTATATCTACTACACAGTACCGGTTTAGAAAACCATTTTCTCTCTAAAACTCTTCGTGTCACTCTCTATTAGCAATCAACGATGAAGAAGAAGATTCAGAAAGAAAAGTTTATTATGAAGATATTTTTATTAGCTTAGAATGAAAGCTGTACAAAGAAACGATTATATACACTTGGTTTAAATAAATCGGTTCTAATGCTATACTAACCAAACTAACTAAACCAAAAATTGAATTATATACAACAATTTTTATTTATATCCTCCAATAGTCTCTCTAAAGATGAGTTGAATATATTTTGAAGACTCATCTTGGATTTTAGATGATCAAACTTGGAAGGGAACAATTGTTTGGTTAGTATATCTGCAATCTGATCCTCTGTTCTCACATGTAATGTCTTAAAAAAATCTTTATCAAGTTTTTCACAAACCGTATGGCAATCCACCTCAATATGCTTAGTTCTTTCGTGAAAAACAGGATTAGTAGCAATGTAAATGGCAGCTGAGCTATCAGAGTAGAGTACATGAACATATGCAGTCATAATCTTCAAATATGACAACAATGTCACAAGCCACATCATCTCACAAGAAGCAAGAGCTAAAGCCCTGTATTCTGCTTCTACAAAAGATCTAGAAATAGTAGGTTGTTTCTTGGATTTCCATGTAATCAAAGAAGAACCAAGAAGCATAGTGAAACCTGTAGTAGATCTTTTGCTGTCTACACACGATGCCCAATCTGCATCTGCAAAGCCTTTCAAGATGAGGTCTGTATCAGCAGAGTAAAACAAACCTTGACCAATAGATCCTTTAATGTATTGCAGCACCTTGTACACAGCTTGAAGATGTGTTGTACGCGGAGCTGAGGAGAATTGACAAAGTTTGTTGACAGCAAACGTTATATCAGGCCTCGTAATTGTCAAATACATCAACCGACCAACCAAACTGCGATACATCTCTTTATCATCCAACAAATCACCATCTTCCTTAGACAATTTTAGATTTGGAGTCATAGGAATTGGAGATGGCTTACAGCCCAACATTCCAGTAGAGGTTAAAAAGCTCCAAAGCATATTTACGTTGACATAAAGAGATACCTTCATTAGATCTAGCAACCTCCAAACCCAGAAAATACTTCAATGTACCAAGATCTCTAAGTTTGAACCTCTGTTGCAAATCTGAAGTCAATTGAGCAGTTGCAGAAACACTTGTACTAGCAATTATAATATCATCAACATACACTAACACTGTCATATGTTCAGTAGATATGCTCCTGACAAACAATGTATGGTCACCTGATGATTTACTGAAGCCTAACTCCATCAAAGAAGTAGAAAACTTAATAAATCATTGCCTAGAAGCCTGTTTCAAGTCGTAAATTGATTTCTTTAGCTTACAAACAGCTTTCACATGTAATGAGTCCCCCTTACTCATAGCATAACCCTTTGGTAAAGCCATATATATCACTTCATCTAGATCACCATTCAGAAATGCATTAGAGATATCAAGTTGATTCAAAAACCACTTCTTAGGCGCTGAAACTTTCAGCAAAAGTTTAACTGTGGCAAGTTTAGCAACAGGAGAAAATGTTTCCTTATAATCCAATCTTGCCTTTTGTGTAAAGCCCTTGGCTACCAAACGTGCTTTATACCTTTATAAAGATCCATCTGCATGAAACTTCAAAGTGAACACCCATTTACATTCAACACTCTTCTTACCAGGTGGAAGAGTAGTGATTTCCCAAGTATCTGTGGACTCCATTGCACCAATCTCCTTATCAATTGCATCACACAATTCTTTAGAATTCTTTGCCTCATAATAATTTTGTGGAATAGGAATTTTGGTGATATTATTTATATATGAAAGATATGATGGATAAATTTTAGAGTATGATAGAAAGGATGAAATGGGATGATTAAGATTAGATTGTAAAGAGTAACAATAATAATCTTGTATATGAGATGGTGATTTTCTGGATCTAGAATTGGAAATACGATATGAAGATGGAATATAAATATGTAGTGATGAAATGGGAGAAGAAATACCTGAGGGCAAAGAATCCTTTGGTGTGAACAATTCCAAAGCATCTTTAGATAGTGATGATTTAGCCAAAGGAAAAATCTCATCATGAAAGACCACATTCCTGGAAATAAACACAATGTTACTCTCCAAATCCATCAACTCATACCCTTTATACCCTGCTGGATAACCCAAGAAGACACACACTTTTGACCTTGGCTGAAACTTATGTCTATGTTTAGGTGATGGAGACCCATAACATAAACAACCAAATGTCCTTATCTAATCATATACATGAGCTTTTCCAGTCAAAATCTCATATGGAGTCTTGTTCTTCAGTAGAACAGACGGTGTTCTGTTGATCAAAAACACAGCTGTCAATACACAGTCTCCCCAAAACACCAAAAGAACATGTGACTGAAACATTAAAGCTCTAGCAACGTTCAGGATGTGTTGATGTTTCCTCTCAACCACAGAATTCTGTTCTGGTGTCTATGGACAAGAGTGATAAAGAACTATCTCTTTCTCTTTATAAAAATCTGTAAAACTCAACTCTTTAGCATTGTCTGATCTCACTGATTTCACCTTAATATTATATTTATTATCAATTTGTTGAATGAAATATGGAAATACTTGTTTTACTTCTGCCTTTGTTTTGAGCAAATAAACCCAAGTAGCCCTTGAATGATCATCAACAATAGCCAGAAAATATTTATAACCTTCAAATGTCTCAACTAAAAATGGTTTCCAAACATCAATGTGAAGTAATTCCAAGTTTGAATTACAAATATTATTCAGAGAGGGATAAGAGAGCTTTTTCTGCTTTGCCAAATGACAGACATGACAGAATGTATATCCCTTATTTTTCATGATGTTTGTGCCTAACACTTCAGAAATTGCATCAAGCTTTGAGAAAGATGGATGTTCCAGCCGCTTATACACCACACTGAGATCTACTACTGTATTTATTGGGACTGATTCATTTGTAGACTCCAGCACATACAGATTGCATATCCTCTTACCGTGTCCAATCATTGACTCCTTGGTAAGATCCTGAATAGTATAAGAAGAATGATCAAATATCACCTTTAAATTCAAATTTGTAGTCAAAGAACTGATACTGATCAGATTCAAACAAAATTCAGGAATAAACAAGACATTTTTGAGGATAATGTCTTTGTAAAACTGAATTGTTCTAATCCCACTGATTCTAATAAAAGATTCAGTAGGCAGATTCACAGAACTCACAACAGATGTATCAAGATTCATAAAGATACTCTTATCATATGAAACATGATGAGTAGCTCTATAATCTATTACCCAAGAGTGAGTAGAAAGGTTCTGTTGAGACACTATGAGAACTCCTACAAACTTATAAGTTAAAGAGGATAAAGAGATACCAGAAGAACTAGATGCATTTCCTTCATTAGACTGAGTTGCAGATTGAATTGCAGACTGAGGTTGCAACTTTGAACTGAGGAGTGCAATCAAGTTATGTATTTGATCTTTACTCATGTCTCCAACCAAACTTTCCAATGTAGGATTTATACTCTCAAAAGATAATTCGACTTGAGCTGTGACAGCTTTACCATGCTGAGCTATTTTTGAACTCTTAACTTCTGAACCTTTGAACTTTGAAGAATGGCCAGGTGGAAAATCATGCTTCCTGTAGCATTTATCCACAATGTGACCCATTTTGTTGCTGAAAGAACAAATAAGACGTCTTTTGTTTGGTCCATTCTGCACATAATTTACCTCAGAAACATTCTGTGAAATCTGGAAAGCAGCAGGAGGAGCTACAGTGTTAGAAAAACTTCTCTGACTGTCATCCTGATCCAGAATGTTGTAAATCTCAACAAGATTTGGAAGAACTTTCTTCATAATAATCTGTCTTCGAATTATATTATATGAATCATTCAATCTAGCCAAGAACTTAACAATTTTAGTTCTATCTACCTTCAATTGCAAACGAGCAGCTTTACCATATGTACAAGGATCATATGGTTCATCTGCGCTTTCCAAATTATCCCACAAGGTTTTTAATGTGGTGTAATAATCAGAAAGAGACATAGAACCTTCACGGAGATCTTGTATTTCTTGAGTCAAATTGAAAGTTCTCGGCAAGTTAGTCATGTGAAATCTACTGTATAGATCACGCCATATATCTGAAACATCATTCCACCTCAAGATGCTACGATAAATTTGAGACGAGACTGAGTTCAACATCAAAGATTTCACCATGCTATTACATCTAGACCATAGACGGAAATTACTATATGTTTCTAGAGGACAAGATAACGATCCATCTATAAATCCAGTCTTATTCTTAGCATCTAAAGCAATACGCATAGCAGCATTCCAGTAATCATAGTTCGTTCCATCTAAACGAAGAGAGATAATGATCAAACCTGGATCATCCGTGCATAAAGAAGGGAGAAGAACACGGATCCATTGATTCTGGCGCTGCTTGTGCTCGCGAGGCTCCAGATGTTCTTTTCGCAACAGCTGGAGGAGATTCGGGAGGAGAAATCGTAGCAATAACAGATTTAGATTTCCGATTTGAAGCTTGAGCATCTGAGCTTGACGAATTCTTCAATCATGTTGATCAACGCGAAATCTTTGAAAACAAAACCATCGGAGCTGAAATTTAAGCTTAACAATGGCAGAATAAGCTTGAAATTTCAATGGAATGGCTCTGATACCATATTAGCAATCAACGATGAAGAAGAAGATTCAGAGAGAAAAGTTTATTATGAAGATATTTTTATTAGCTTAGAATGAAAGTTGTACAAAGAAACGATTATATACACTTAGTTTAAATAAACCGGTTCTAATGCTATACTAACCAAACTAACTAAACCAAAAATTGAATTATAGATAACAATCTTCATTTGTATCTTCCAATTAGGCCTGGACAAAAAAACTGGTACCGAAAAACTAAACCGAACCGAACCGAAAAATGGTTTTGGTTTTGCTATGGTTATAACTAAAATATTTGATGGTTCTTTTTCTCTGGTACCATGGATATCGGTTACTAACCGAAACCTAACCGATATCCATTCGGTACACCAAAAAACCGAAATATTTTACATTTATACCTTTGTGCGTCGATTCAGTTTCACCCTAGTTCCTAAAACTACAAAAATTGAACTCCCTATATCTATTCTTTCCTTCACTACATAAAACAAAATCCCCAAATCTAAAGTTGGAATCTCTAACTCATCCTAATATCTGTCGAGATCTAGAAGATCAAGAAACCTTGCCAACGTTTCCTTCTGCTACTTTGTCGAGAAATCATCCTGAGGTAATTTGCTTTGATTTCTGCGTCATAAGTGATATTTCGTGATTCTCCGAGATTGTTGTGTGTCTCTTGATTTCTTTGATTGTTTTGTGTCGTGATTTCTTTGATCTCTTTGATTGATGTGTGTCTCGTGATTTATAGTATTTTTAAAGGTTGAAACTTGTTTAGTTTTGGGAATTGGGTAGCTATTAAGATTTAAAAGAATCAATCTGAAACTTTTTTTGCGACATGGAAGAGATCTCTGTTTCTTAGTTGTGTTTCTCGGGTAAAATAGTTTGTCAAAAACAAGAATTTCAAAAAAGCCTTAGAGACTCACTGCAACTTGCTGGTGTTTGGTCATATACCTTCTTGTTCTGATTTTATTAGTTTGAGTCTTTGAGATCCTTAGGCTTGCATCCATATATAGTACATGAAAAATATAATATCTTATATATCCGTAGGTTTCAAATTATTGTTTGTGGCATATGTTAAAAACTAAAAAACACACAAAAAAAAATGGATGGAAGGTATTAATAAAGATGTTAAAATTTCTTGCGTTAGATACTAACTTTTCTTAAGTAAGTTTCTTGTGAAGGATGGAAACACAGAGTTTGTCTACATGAAACTTGTCTGCTTCACCAATTTAGTTTTGAGAATCTATCTGATTTGGGTTTTTTGTTGTTGTTGGATTCAATGTGTAGATAAAGAAAACAGCTTTTGATTAGTCTTTTTATTTTGTGCTTCTTCCGGTGGTTGTTTTTAGAGGGAATAATATAAATCTGAGTAGAGTACATGTGTTGTTGTTTTGATCTTGTACCGGTGTGGGTTGCTTTTAGCTTTTGTTTGTTTCTTTCCATTTTTTATAGGGTTCAGTGCTTATAATTTTGTTTCTTCCCATTTCTTTAGTGAGCAATATGCTTCCCCTATTGTTAGCTGGCATATTCTACATGTGTATATAAATGATCATTTTCATAATTAATTATTACTCTCAATATGCTATTAGAAATGTTGTTCACATCTGTCCCTATGTATCGTTCATATTTGTTCTCATAAATAGTTCAAATCTGTTTTTTAATTTGATTTTTTTTTGTCATGTAGATGGCTTCTTGTGAAAATGGCGATGAAGTTGATGATATGTCTGATTCTGAACCTGAAATTGAAACACCTTGTTCTGCAAATAACGGCAAGAGGAAGAATAAAGAAACTATAGGAGATGATGATACTAAGGGGAGGAAGAAGCCTAGGTCTGATGTTTGGAAGCACTTCAGCAGAAAGAAGGACAATTACGACAAGTGTAATTGTAATTACTGTGGTAAAGAACGTTCATATAGGGGGTATACAAAGATCTTGTAAAAGAAACAGTATTTCAAGATCCAAGCAATGAATTGAAGTTGTATTTGAAAGAGAATGTGGAAAATCCAAATCTGATGAGAGGTTCAGAGTTTAATGTATTATCATGGTGGAGGAAAAACAGTTTGAAGTTCTCGGTTCTATCACTAGTGGCTAGGGATATACTTGCAATGCAAGTGTCTTCAGTCGCCTCGGAATCTGCATTTAGTACTAGTGGTAGAATTTTAGACCCATACATGAGCTGTTTAACTGCATACATGATCGAAGTGTTGATGTACACCGAACAATGGCTGAAATGTGAAATGCAATTGAATGACAAAGGAGTTGTAACAATCTAACAAATATTGTCTGATGTCCAGTTTCAAGATGATTTTATGAAAGATAATTTCTTTCATTATTTTTATGATTTTACAATTCATTATTCTTATTTTTTTTATTGTCCTTTCGAGTTTGAAGAAGAATTCAACTTCCAAGGACAACAAGTCTATGCAGTGGTCAGGAATAGGTGGTAGGTAAGGTATGTGTGTTGTTTTTGCTTCTGTACTTTAATCCATTTGGAACTAATCCTTTTTTTGTAACCTGGTTTTGTTTTCCAATTGGTCACTGCTTTTGGTTTCTTATTGATGTTTCATGGATTTTATTTATGGTTTCGCTATTATAACTTTATGTTTTGTTTACTCTATTTTGACTTAGGAGGTATGAGATTGTTAGGACTCGTTCAGTGGAGCCACTCTCTTTGCCGAAGCCAAATCCATCGAGCTATTTATGTTATTGTTTGTGACTTGTGATACTTTCAAGTTTCAAGTTTGTGATATTTTAAGTTTCTTTCAACTTGATTGTTTTTGAATCGATATTTATTTTATTTATTTTGGGTATTGATTACTAAAATAACCGATGAATATCGAAACCGGTACCGAACCAAAGGTTATCCGATTATTTATGGTATTTTTCGGTTTTTTAAATTTATAACCGAAACTGATTGATACCGAACCGAAATTTTTTGGTACTCAGATAGTTCCTAAATTTCAGTAAACGAATAACCGATACTGATTGGTACATATCCGAAACTGAAACCTACCTCCAATACTCTGTAGAGAAGATCTCAGGAGCTTCAGTGGCTAGCTTATTGATTACTACTAATCAGTGAATCTGCCAAATTTCCTATCTTGCTTGATTTCTCAAGCTTCCCCTCTGAAGCCATGGCGATTCTGCTCAAAACAGTTCTCCAAAATCAGACGTTGTTTAAGACTCTCTTGAAGAAACCACAGTGCGTCTCGCCTTCGATTATCTCCAGAACCTTAACTTCGGAAGCTCATAAGAAGCCACTCTCTGTTTTGTTCGAAGAGGCTGTTGGATTGAGGCCCAAATCAGAAACGAGCAAAATCGAAGCAGAAGAACAAGGCAACGAATTGAAGAGAAAGCTTTTGGAATTGGAGAGGAAACTCATAGAATTGAAGGAATCGGAACCTGTGAGAAAGAAGAAGCAGAAGGGGAAGGTTGTAACATCAGAGCAAACTGAGAAAAGGCATAATCTTTATAAGTTGTTTAAGGGAGATGAAGAGAAGGAGGTAAAGAAACATAGTCGGGAAAAGGAGGACGTGCTTAGAGTTTTTAAGGAGCTTCCTCCAGAGATGGTGTCGTTTGTGAGGCTTCTGCATAAAGAAGGGTATTTGAACAAGGCTAATTTCATCACTGGAGAAAAGTTGGATATGGGGAATCTTGATGAAGAGTATGCTAGAACTTTTGTTAAGTTTGCTGCGGAGAGATTTGGAAAGGATTACCAGGAAATAGCAAAGTAAGAATCTTTTTACTTGTATATTGATCATATATTGTGTTTGTTCTGTTAGATTGTTACAAGTTTGGATAGTTGAAGCTCTTATATTTCGTTTAGAGAAATCTTTGTTGAGATGGTCATCTTTAGATTGTTAAAAGTTTGGATAATTGATGCTCCTTAGGCTTCGTTTAGAGAAAATGTATGTGAAAAATGTTCATGTTCAGTTGAAAACTTGTCAGTACGCAGTTCTGCCAGTTCATTTCTAGAAAGTGCGACACCTTTTAGAGTTTGCATTGTAGTATATGTAACATTTCTTGGGGAGTATAGGTTGGGGTTGGAAAAGGAGGGGTTCAGTGCTAGTTCTTTAGGAATGAGGAATCTTTTGTGATGAATTGAGTTCTTGTGGTTCGATCACAGGTTAGTTGTGGCATTGATTTGAGAAATTCTGATGTAAGAAGTGATTAATACATTTGTAGATGCTTCAAATGAAATTATTTGTCGACTGTCGAGTTTTAGAATCTCTTGTATGGTCTTGATTGCCTTACCCTGCAGCATTTTATTTGCCCTTAGTTAAATTGTTGTTTGGATAATTGATGGATAAAGATTAGGTTTCGTTTAGAGAAATGTTGTTGAAATGTTCATCTTCATGGGTCTCTGATGAAAAACTTGGGCATGTTCAGGAGAAAACTTCTCAGTACGCAGTTCATTTCTATACAGTGCGACACTACTTAGAGTTTGCATTGTTGTATGTTTAACATTTCTTGGGGAGTATAGTGGAGTTGGGAAAGGAGGGGTTCGGTGCTAGTTCTATTGGAATGAGGAGTCTTTTGTGATGAATTGATTTCTTGTGTTTCGATCATAGGCTAGTTGTTGCATTGGTAGAGAAATTATGATGTAAAAGTGATTAATACATTTGTAGATGCCTCAAATGTATGGTCTTGATTGCCTCAATCCCTGCAGCATTTTATTCGCCCCTTACCTATTGTTGCAGCTAGGCAGTTTGAAATTGATTTGATCATCTTATTGTTTCTACGGTTTCCATAACCTCAGATTTAACTTGCAGGTGGTTATCAGGTAGCGACCTGAAGAAGATTGTGCTCTTTGGTTGCCCGAGTGTGGAAAAAAGGGCAGTATTCGCTGCTAAAACATTGCGCAACTTTTTCGATATCCATGAAAATAATGTAAGCTTATGTATACACACTCACTACACTGTCTTTATCTCATTTTGCAACTCCCCAACTGCATCTAATCAAGTCTTTTTTTGCATAATAGGTGTGCAATAAATGCGTGTTAAAAGAGAAGTGCAAGTTTCCAAACCAGAGTGTATGGGATGGCAAAACGAAGCACTTGCACTTGTCTGTTGTGATGAAAGTCATCTCAATATATCCATTGGACTTGACTGATCCAAAGCTACAAGTTCCTCAAGAGGTACAAGACTCAGTCTCAAGATTGCTGACAGAGATTCAGAACCTAAGCCGAACTATCTGTACTCCTCTGGCATGAGTTAACCTTATCAAAGATTTGTTTGTAGTAGAGATCAATTTAGTGTTCTTACAAATGGAAGTTGAGCCAAAAAAAAAAGAAAGACTAATATGAAGAGGAGTCCTTCACTTTCACTTTTACTTGCAACAGTTAAGGGTACAGTCCGATAATTCTTAGTTCTGTTTTCCCCTTTTATCTCGATTATGTGCCGTAATTGATCTGTTTCAGACGATCTTTTTCCATTGAGAACACGACATACATTGACAGAAACAAGCTCCTCTATAGTGTTAGTGAACCTTCTGGCTGAATCAGAAACTGGATAAGTATGGAACGAATGGGTCTTCGGAAGAGACAAAGGCTCGCCTGACAAACAAGCCTATCATCAAGAGCCACAGGCATTGCTATCAAACGTGGTGGTAAGGTGATTGATTTACGTCCTTCAAAATCACTTTCTTCACTTTGAAGTTCATTCGCTAGATTCCATAGCATCTCCATACATTCGATTTTTCTTAAACTCTCCAAGAAAACAAATATCCATATTAATTTTCAACCTTTGGGTCTCAGCATTCCAACTTCTATTGAACCCTAATTTTGATTACAGTGTAAGTGGATATCGTAAATTTTGTGGCTTTTCTCCTCTTTCTATCTCACTCTCTTCTCGTCGATTTAAGTTTCTGAGATTTGGAGCTATACTGCTTAAACCTCAAGTTCTTACCTTTTTACTCTTGGTGGAGTTGCAAAGTTTAATCCTTTGATAAATTCTCGGAGATTCCGAGTTTGTCTCGCATGTGGATTTGAATACCGAAGAAACAATGTCTGTGGACAGATCTTTGGAAGCCTGGGAAGAGGTTCAAAGACATGGACAAGACTTAGCTGATCGACTTGCTCAGGGCTTTAACGGTTTGATTCATATCAACCCACCATCATTTCCATCGAAGCTATTCGATCTCGAGTTCTCAAGTCAGCATTTCGGGATTAGGGATTCTAAGTTTTTCATCGACCAACCCATCAATGGCGTTTCGGCAATTGTCGATATTGGGAATAAGATTGGTCAAGCTGGTGTTGATTTTGGCGCTGGATTAAATGTGACGGTTCATCAATTCTTCAGAAGGTTGCGTATACCGTTTTGGTGCGATGAGAACGCGTCTGTTTCTACTGAGAGAGATATTGTTACGAGGAGCCATAGGGCTTATGTAGACACAAAAGAGAACTCAGGGTTTTCTAAGACAGATACTGCTTGTTGTAATTCTGCAATTTCAAGTTTTTATTTTGTTTCTTACTGATCAAAGTGGCCTTAACTTTGTATATAACTGCAGAGATATCTACATTGGATTGGAATATACGAGATTTCTTAGAGATTTGAGTATGAGCATATGCAAAGTTTTATAATTTAGATGCTTGCTTATTGAGATATTGTGAAAATAAGATTTAGTTAAGCTATGGCTTTGGTCAATAAGCATCTATTGACATTGTGAGTCAAGTTCAGTGGAGTTTCTGTCAAGAGTGAAATTTGTTTACAGATTACAGTTTCTGCTCCTTGTAGGGAATGGTTGAGCTATCGTCAAGTTATGAAAGTAGAACAAGTGGTATAGAACATTCATTAGCAGCCAAGGGAGATCTTTGGAGAGTAGAAGCTTCTACTTCAAGTTCCCCTGCGAGAGATGATGGCTCGTCTCTCTTTCTACTCCAGCTCGGACCTCTGTTATTTTTGCGCGATTCAACTCTTCTTTTGCCTGTTCATTTATCAAAGCAATACTTGCTCTGGTACGGATATGAGAGAAAGGTATGCTTAAAGCTTCAACCTTATTATCTTTTGTCTCAGTGGAAGTATGATTGTGTTAGTCTTCGCATCTCGAGTTTTTATTTATTGTTTCAAAACTTGGGTAATACTCATATGGTAATCTCTTTTCAGAAAGGTATGCATTCACTGTGTCCAGCTTTGTGGTCAAAGCATCGAAGATGGCTTATGATGTCCATGCTCTGCCTCAGTCCTTTAGACTGCGTAAGTGTCTTTACTTTAAAATCTTTCTACGCGTGTATATGTGCATTTGTTTGCCTATTTATATTCTTGCATAGTGGAACTAATTCTCGAAGCTTTATCTTTTTCCGGCACATAAAACAGTCATTTGTAGACTTGCAATTCCCAAATGGACAATTAACATATGTATCTGGTGAGGGATTGACGACAAGTGTCTTTGTTCCTTTATGCGGCGGTCTTCTTCAAGCACAAGGTCAATATCCAGGAGATATGAGATTTAGTTTCTCCTGCAAGGTTGGTTAATAATTGATCAAGTATAATCACAGTTCCTTTATTAAAGAGCTTAAAAATCTGTTTTTCGACTTTGATGAAACAGGGAACACGAATTACACAGGGAATTACACCGATGGTAAATTGGCCTGACAAATCATTTGCATTGGGTGTTTCTCAAGCCTTGGCTTGGCGTAGGTCCGGTCTCATGTTGAAACCTGCAATTCAACTTAGGTAAATTAAAACCGGCCTTTTGCTTTTCCAATCAAAATGCTTCTTTTTTTCCTTTTCTTTTGAACTCACAAACATGATATGTGGCTGCGCATTCACAGCTCATTGTTCGACATTTGCATCTGTTTCCGTAAGCTAATCTTTCTTTCTTTTTTTCTCTAACCAAAACCCATTTTGGTTGTTCTTCGCTCTCATTTTGGTTTTTCTCTAAAACCGCAGTTTGGTCGGTCAAAGTGGAATGGGAACATTGGACGAACCGGAATAGTTGTTAGAGCTGATACTCCTCTTCTAAACGTTGCTCGACCTTCTTTCTCCATTCAGATTAACAATGCTTTCGAGTTCTGAAAATATGCAAGGGCAAGTTTTTGGTTTATATAGTAAATCAAACTCATCAATCCAACAGAGAAATTTCACAGGGTAATAACAAAACCTGAAAAGAATTCTCTTCTTGCAACAATTCAATTGTGAAAGTTGTAGATTAAATCCAAAAAAAAGAAGAAGAAGGAAATTTGATTGATATGTTGGTAAATACTGTTGTTTTTGTAGATTGAATAAAAGAATACTAGAATTTATCCTGTGCTATATTTTTTTAGATTTAAGTTTTATTCAAAAGTTTGGTTATAAAATTGCAATGATTTTAATATTTAAATAATAATTTTGAGTTATCTTATTATTTGTCATTTAACAAATTAATTTTTATTTCTGTAAATGTATTCTCTAAAAGATTACAGGGGTGATTGGTTGCTTCTTTAGACTTTTCTAACGCAATATTTTAGTGTAAAGTTCTAAATTGAAAGCAATCATGCTTTAAAAATATTTGAATTGAAAGCAATCATGCTTTAAAAATATTTTTCAAAGCCAAAGACATTTTAAAAAACCTAAAACTATTTTTATGATTTTTTTCCTTTTTTGGAATAAAAGTATAACGCCATATATTGTGGGCTTTGGAAATTTTTCTGTAGCTTCTCAATACATATGTCGTGTATTTGATTTTAAAAAAGGAAAATTTTTAATATTTTTTTAATTGGAATTTTACTTAGAAAAAATTGATAAATCCTATATATATATATAATTATCGTGTATATCCTTAAAAATAGGAAAGTTTTTATTATTTTTAATTGAAATTTTACTTAAAACAAATTTTGAAATCCTATATATACATCGTGTGGATCCTAGGAAAAAAAAGAAAATTTTCATTTTTTTTTTGAAATTTTACTTAAAATAAATTAATAAATCATATATATATATATATATGATTGTGTAGCCAATAGAAAATATATCACAACAACATCGATTGTAGACTAAAAAGACAAAAAAAAGAGAGGTATTTTTCATATTTTCTTATTTGTTTGCTAAATTTTTTTTTATTGTACGCTTAGTATTTTTTTGTATGTATAATTTTTTGCAAAAGATGTATGTTAATTTGTCATTCTTTGTAGATATGACAGACAACTATGGATTTTCTTCTCGGAAAGAGGTAAGAAAAAAAATTTCATTGTTTTTCTCTAAATATTAGTTTTTGAAAAAAAAATATATTAGTTTAAAAAAAATAATATAATTCACATGTTATACTATATTATATTTCTTACGCATATATTTGGTTTTATATATAGATAGTACAATTATTTTGGCAAATGGTAGAGGATGGCGATGAAGATGATTCTCAATTAATAGATGAGTTTAAAATAACACATATGGTTAGGCAACCATTGTGTGCACATCCCACCCGCAGTCGTCAATTTGTAGAAGAGCTAATACACGGTCATCCAAAACAATGTCACTTTCTCCTCATAATGCATCCCAAAATATTTATTGATCTATGTGAAACCATAGAAAATAAATACAAGTTGAAATCATCTCAAAATATTTATGTGGAAGAGAGTGTGGCGATATTTCTATACATTTGTGGTAACAATGCCACTCAACGAAACATCATGAGAATGTTCGGACATTTGCAAGAGACTATATGTAGAAAATTTCATGAGGTGCTTAATGTCATGGAGCTTATGGCAATAGATACATTTAAGCCGGATCCTACAAATCTTACTCAAGTTCATCTGAAGTTGCTGTCTGATAAGCGATATTGGCCATACTTCAAAAGATTTGTTGGTGCGATGGATGGGACACATGTACCTGTTATGGTCTCAGGACGAGATCAACAATGGTATTGGAATAGAAAAAGCATATGTAGCATGAACATTCTTGCAGTGAGTAACTTAGACATGTTGTTTACATACATATATGTTGGTGTCCCAGGATCTGCTCATGACGCAAAAGTTACTCTCTTTAACTATCGAAGGCGATCCTAATTTTTCGCATCCACCTACGGGTAAATATTATCTTGTTGATTCTGGATATGCCTTACATGCTGGATATTTGGGGCCATACAGGCAAACTCGGTACCATCAAAATCAGTTTCAAAACCAAGCACCGCCTAGTAACTATAAAGAAAAATTTAATCGGCGTCATTCTTCACTTCGTTGTGTCATTGAAAGAACATTTGGAGTGTGGAAAGGAAAATGGAGGATAATGCAAGACAGGACAAGGTACAATATTGCAACATCAAGAAAACTCGTGGTAGTAACTATGGCGCTACATAACTTCGTACGAAAGCAAACATACTAGATCCTGACTTTGACATTGATTGGAGTGAAGATAGTGATCAACAGCCGATTTTAGATGAGGAAAATGAAATAGTGGAACAAGACGTGACTGGTTCAAGGCAATATATGGAGGGACTTCATGATGAACTTGCAATGAATTTATGGAATACTAGTAGGTAGATCTAAGTTTTTTTTTATTATATCTCATAATATTTATCTCAGTTAAATTAAATTTTAATAAATTAATTTTTTTGACTCAATATTTTTTTAAAACAAATAAGAAATTTTACATGACATTTATTGAAAATTTTCATTATTTTTATTGAAATTTTATTTAAAACAAATTGATAAATCCTATATGTATATACATACATATACATCGTCTGGATCCTAGAAAAAAGATTATTTTTCATTATTTTTATTGAAATTTTAGTTTAAACAAATTGGTAAATCATATATATATATATATAATTGTGTAGATCCTAAAAAAAGAAAAATTTTCATTATTTTATTGAAATTTTACTTAAAACAAATTAATAAATCTTATATATATATATATATATAAATAGTGTAGATCCTAAAAAAAGGAAAATTTTCATTATATTTTTGAAATTTTACTTAAAACAAATTGATAAATCATATATATATATATATATAAATCGTGTGGATCCTAGAAAAAAAAGGAAAAGTTTCATTATTTTTTTTTGAAATTTTACTTAAAACAAATTGATAAATCTTTTATATATATATATATACATAATTTCGTGTAGTTACTAAAAAATAGGAATTTTTACATCATTTTTATTGAAATTTTACTTAAAATAATTTGATAAATCCTATATATATGATAGTGTATTTGGAAGAAAATATATAACAAAAGACATCGATACTAGACTTTAAGAGAATAATAAGAAAGGTATTTTTTTATATTTTCTTATTTGTTTGCTCAATTTTCTCCTACTGTACTATTAGTATTTTTTGTATGTATAAGTTTTTTGCAAACGATGTATGTTAATTGCTCATTCTTTGTAGATATGACAGGCAACTATGGTTCTTCTTCTCGGAAAGAGGTAAAAAAAATTTCAATGTTTTTCTCTCATCATTACTTAAAAGCTTTTTTTGATATATTTTTTTGTTTGTGTCATAGTTTAAGTGGACAGATGATCTTTCTAGAAAATTCATTGAATTATTTCTAACTCAACTTGATAAAGAAAATTGGGTAGAAAAGACTCTAACAAAAGAAGGAAAACTAATTGTGGGGAAAAGCTTTAAGGAAGCTACCGGATGTGATTTGGCGTGGAAAAATTTTAGCAATCATTTGCATAATTTAAAGCTCTGGTATGATTGCTATCGTCGACTCTGCAAATTCACCGGAATATCCATCGATCATAACACAGGAATAATCAACATGGACAAAGAATGGTGGGATGCTCGAATCCAAGTAAGCACTTCATTATATTGAATTTTTTTTTATCGTTTTAGAAATTGACATATAAATCTATAATAACATTATAATGATTTTTGTAAAATATTTAGGAAACTGAAGTGGCTAAACGATTTAGTAAGAGAGGTTTAGCAAATCAAGATCTCTTAGAAAGATTGTTTAGTGGAGCTCATATTGGAGTCGAAGATGGATGGTCAGTTGGAAATGGCCCTGACGTATATCGTCCTCAACATACAAATGGTATTCAATGGCAGTTTGATATGAATACAACAGATGTTGGCGAGGATCCATATATGTCGTCAACTACTCCAACAGATGAACAAAATCAGAACATTCATTCAGCGCAAGACACCATTGACCCACCTTTGAATGAACGATCACGTTCATATCAACGAAGTAAACGTAAACGTGGGGCGACATCAAACATTGATAACCAGACTGATCTATCAAAAACTTTTCGTGAACGTTCAGATGCAATAAAATTGGCAGCAACTGATATGTCATCCGCGTTAACATCTGATGTAACCATGGTTGCACGTCGGATACATCAAATTTCAGAGATTGAGTTTGGTTCATCATTCTACTGGAAAGCTACTAATTTACTTTCAGCAGATGAGGTTGCTCGAAGATGGTTTATAGGGATACCAGAAAACAAGTTTGCACTTCTTTATCTAGAAAATATAATTGGTCGTAAACACGACGAGTAATCATTAAAATATATAGATTTTTGTCATCTATATTTATTTTATTTAAGTTTTAGATGGTGTGTTTGCATTTTTAGTATTTTAATTTATTATTTATTTTCGTTAAATGAAATTTAAATAATAATTTTTTATTTATTTATGTATAGACACTAATATTTACCAAATATTTTGATATTTTAAAAGTCACAGCAATGTTTACCAATCATTTTTTATTTAATTCTACAGATTTACCAGATAAACCTACAGCTCCCGCAGATAAACCTAAAGTTACAGCAGAAAAATCTACAGCCAAAATTCTGCAGCCATAATCCTAAAGCTACAGCAGAAAAATCTACAGCCAAAATCCTAAATATACAGTCACAACCAATCAGGCCCTACGAATTTTTAGATATTACTTAGTCGAAATATTGATATCTTAAAAGATCACGATTTATTAAAATTAAAATTATAATCTTAATAAGAAATTAACACATAATATTAATAGTTTAATACCAATAACATAAAAAAGTAAATATTAATATTTGTTAAGGTTTATTTCTTATTCTTACTCTGCTAAGGGAATATACAATTCATTACTCAATCTTCACATCGGTAAGATCATCTAACAGGCTCCTCGACGAAGATGATGAACGTCCTTCTTCTTGCTGTTCTCTTTTTCTTGTAAAGGTCGAGACTTGTGACTCGCTGTCTTGTGACAAAAGCTCAAAGGCCTTAAACCTCATTGCAGCTGAACAACTTGGATCAGCTTCACGTTTCACCAATGGTGGTTGGACTTTGGTTTTTCCTTCTAGCATACTTACAACAGATGACATTGGTGGTCTCAATGTCGGAGATGGGTTCGTACAGAGTAAAGCTATGTTCAACATCCTCATCGCTTCTTTCTTCGGAAAGCTTGTACCGAGATCTGGATCCACGAGTTCTAGAAGACTCCCTTGTTCTTGCAAGACATATGCCCAATCAAGAAGGTAAACAAACTCTTCTTTTGGTCTGTAATTTGTGTTGCTCTTTCCGCTAACAATCTCTAAACAGACAACACCGAAGCTGTAAACATCTGCTTTGTCTGTTAAGTAACCTCTCATTGCATACTCAGGAGCCATGTAACCTCTGCATCAATGAAATATAAAGTCGGTATGTGTTAACCGCTCGCGATGAATTTTAGAAAAGATAAGTAATAAACACTCACATTGTTCCTGCAATCCTTGTGCTGATATGTGTATTCTCTTCCTCGTCGAGCTTGGCTAGACCAAAATCAGAGATCTTAGCATTTAGAGACAGATCGAGAAGCACATTCGTCGCTTTTATGTCTCTATGAACAATCTTCAGCCTTGATTCCTCGTGTAGATAAGCCAATCCTTTCGCAATCCCTAAGCATATCTTGTTCCTTGTTGACCAATCCAAGTGAAGTCTCTGTTTCTCTGTCCCTGTTAAATAACCCCCAAGAGACTTTAGCTTAAAGCTCAAGAACTTCAAACTATCTTTTCTCAGATGGATAAAAAAAAAACTAACCAAAGAGTGCGCGAGCGAGACTGTTGTTCTCTAAGTACTCATACACAAGCAAAAGCTCTTTCCCTTCGATGCAACAACCATAAAGTTTCACAAGATTTGGGTGTTGCAACGCAGAGATCATCCCGATCTCAGTCACAAATTCTCGGTTTCCTTGCTTAGATTTTGATGAAAGCTGCTTCACCGCGATGGTCATTCCATCAGCGAGAACACCCTAATAACCAAAACCCCATCAATATTTATAATCCAGTCTCACAGAACTTATGAAGATGTAAATCCAAAGCAATCATCACCTTATAAACCGGTCCAAATCCTCCTTCACCAATCTTGTTTTCTGGATCAAAGTTATTAGTAGCACGTTTGATTTGTTTCAATGTGAACGATCCTGTCTGCAAATCAAGTCCCCGAAGCTCTTCTGATAAAACAAAAAAGTAAGATTTGAAAGAAACAATCAGATCTTGAAAATGACAAAGAGCATTTCTTGAATAATAGAATGATGTTTTTTCTTTCTTACCATTTCCATCCACTTCTTTTCCACCTAAGTAACCTGTAAGCCTGAGGATTATAAGTACCAGCAACCCGAAAACCACACACGCTGCAATCACAATGCCTGCAACTGCTCCATCAGACAATTCTTTTCCGGTATCAACCTTGAAATCTACAACAGCAGGCAATAAAACACAGAAAGAACAGTCATTCATTCACTCTCTCCAAAGTTATTTTAAACAGTTGAGAAAGATTGGAAAGAATACTCACTTGGTGTAATCGTTATGGCTGATATGAGAGGCCCGTAAACACCTCGTGTTGGTATTACGTTTGTGCCTTTTCCTAACCACTTCAAATGAATCTCCAACGTACTTCCATTCACTTGAACTTCATCAATTTGCCTTAGGAACGGTTTACCAACTCCACCTGCTCTCTCTGCTATGTTAAAGTCCCTCTCCAACAAATTCCCCTGCACGAGATAATCCGAATTTCAAATTAACATACTGATCGATGAAAACTGAAACTTTGTTTTTGAAAAAAAACTTTCTTCTTTGTTCTGCAAAACTTACTTGAACATAAATGTCAAATACTCGCCGCCCTAAGCTAGTATATCTCTGGTCATTTGAGAACATTATCTCTGCAAAATGGAGCTGCACTTTGTAACTTCCTCTTATCATGCATAGTCCATAGTACTTGAGTGATTGTGAAGCGAGACGGGCTGTTCTGTAATACTCTGGAGTTGATTCATTGATCAAGTTAAATGTGTCTGTTGCTAAGTAGGCGGCTTTTTCATTGTCTAACCAAGCTCCAGAACTGCTGTATCCCCATCTTTCAGGGACAGAAGAGAATGTTGATTCTCCTCCCTTATTTAAGTCATCTGCATACATGTTTTTATCAACCTTGAGTTGGTTTCCTCCACAGTTGATGAACAAGGAAGAACCTGCGAGAAACTTATTCAGTTTTTTCTAGAAAATTTGAATCTTGAGGGTGTAGATGTGAAAGTTGAAATTTTAAAGATATATGTAAGTTGGAATTTTCCACTTACGGTCTGCATCTCCTGGACATGGAAGATCCTTTCTCAAGCACCATTGAACCCTACACCAGTAGATATTATTTCGTTGTAAGTATCTTTGGTTTTACGGGTTTTATGAACCGAAAGGAGGGGAAAAAGAAGACTCACGAGTTATCGGTTGCTGAAGGGTAGCTGGAGATCAAGTTCCTATAAATTTAACCAATAATGCTGGTTAGAAAAACATATAAACAAGATTAAGCTGAAAATCACTGACATGAAACGACAACAATGCTTACACATCAAGCTGATTACAGCTTAAAGTAGGTGGCTGAGTGAAATTGTTGTAAGATAAATCGCTGAAAACAGATCCAGAAATTAATGACCTCGATAAGCGCAGATGTATACTGAATTTTCAACCTCGAGGTAGTTAGTTAGTTTGCTTACATATTTTGTTTACTATCCAGAATGAATTGAGGAACTGGACCAGTCAATGAGTTATTATACAGATACCTAAAGCAGCAAGAAAAGAATCAGTTTTCAAACGGTTAATATCATCTATATTGATAATTTGAAACTTACATAAAATTGAATTCGGTCAGACTCCGAAACGTGTCTGGAATTGTACCATTTAACATGTTTGAGCTTAAATCTCTGCACACACACACAGACACATACATACTTTAATGTGAGAACTTGATCAAAATTTTAGCCTTTAAGAAGTAGAACTAGCAAGAGAATTTGACTTACAGTAACTTCAGCTTACTCATGGAAGTACCAATGTATTCCGGTATAGGTTCCCTTATCAAACAGTTTCTTAGTACCCTGATGAAGTTAATAAGCAAAAAAAGATATTTAAATGTTGTTTGATGAAACAGAGTTTCTAACTTGAGTTGAGTCAAAGTTAAACTTACAATCGTTCCATATTCGTCATATTTTGCAGGTCTGGAAAAGGAGAGGTTGGTCCACGCAAATCTGTTATCCTCCTGATAAAAAGAGAGTTTTTTTTAAGCTCAAAAATTAGGACGAGGATACGAAAAAATGTTACTGTTAAACTCTTTGCTTACAATTGAGTCAAGTTTTTCAAGTTTGATATCGAAGCTGGAATTGGACCTTCCATTGATGTGCCTTGGAGGTCTCTGAAAATTAACAATTCAGTCTTACTACAAATTTCACAGTAAGCTGAAAAATGATGGTTACTCACAGCCTAACGAGCCGAGTCCAGTTTCCAATAAAATCAGGTATCTTCCCAGATAGAGAGTTTCCATCAATCCGACTGCAAGAAACATATGAAGATTTTAGAATCATTCCAAAGAATCAATATTGTTGAATTCTTCACAGTATCTCTCTACTTACAAATCAATCAAATTCTTGAGTTTTCTTAAGGACTCAGGGATCCGACCCGTTATTGTTGTTTGAAGAGATTAACCTGTAATCATAAATACACCAAAGCACTAAGTAAAACTACAATAACAATATATAAGACAAAACAAAAAATATAATAAAGGATCTTACAATCTTTCCAAGCTTCTTAAGTTCCCTAGGTTTGAAGGAAGTTGTCCTGTGAATAAATTAGTGTCTAATATCCTGCAAATTTTTTTTAATTTTTTTTCCATATTAGAGTCTCGTCAATTCTGGTTTGAAGAAAACAAAATTAGATATGTAATATTACACTTCAGTAAGTGTAGTAATCTCTCCGAGTTGAGGAGGAAACGGTCCAGAGAGACGGTTTCCGGCTACAGACCTGTTAGGTGCAGAAAACAAAAATGCAAGAATCAGTACAACTTTATCATCACAAGAAAAGAAAAAGAAAGAAAAAAAAAAGAAAGAAAAAAAAAAGATATATGCATTGGAGAGAATGGCTACAAGATTGAAAGTGGAATTCGAGACAATGTCGTAGGTATTGTTCCACTGAGAAAGTTCAGCACAAGATCTCTGTAAGAAAAAAACCACGAACAAAGATTGCTTAAGCCCCAAGCCCCAGACATTTTGCTATGATCCATTGATAGAAAGTTAAGAAACAAAGATCCGTCGATGAAAAAAGGTTCGTACATCTCTGTAAGACGTGTGAGATTCCCGAATTCAGGCGGGATAATTCCTCGCAAATTGAAACCTCTAAGCTGTCTATTGATGAAAAAAAAAAAAAAAACAGAAGTTTTCTTTGTGAGAAGTCAGAACCCTAACTCTGTTTCTTGTTATGAAAATTACGGAAATAAGAAGTTTCTTTATTGTATAATACATACATGTTCGTGACACGACAGATTGAACTGCCGTTGAAAGTACAGTCGCAGGTGATGTTACTGGTTACTGTGTTGGGCGATGAGCCGGCAACAAAGTTCCAATTTCTGTCCGAACAAGAAGTCCTTTCGATGTTCACTGTTTGGTTTTGAAGCTTTCTAAAGATCGTTCGCAATGTTTGAACTGTGCAAAAATGGTCAATCATTTGACGGTTGAGATTTAAAGTAAAAACTTTGATATAAATAAAGGGAATGAGAGATAAATACTGTACTATGAAAATATCTCAATCTCAACGTCTCTCGATCTCAACGTCCCAACTTGCAAATATCGAAGTACAATTATTTGTTTATGAACACAATTTTGGAGAAAAATTATATAATATCCAAATGGGTAAATTATGTATGATATATTAGAAAGAGAACCTTTAAATAAGTCACGCATTTACAAATTGACCTTCAATAGAATATTTATAATTTTATTTTTTTATAACTATTGGATTGTATAATCCATGATTCATGATGACCAATACCTTTCAATAAATTCATTGACGACCAATATTGTTGTTGTCTTTTGAAAAAATACTTTATTGTTGTTGTCTTTATTAAAAATATATATATATATATATATTTTTTTTTTCATAAAGACAACAACAATAAAGTGTTTTTTTTTTAATAAAGGATTTACAACAACAATATAGTTTAGTCGATAACTTTCTTTCAATTGAGTTTTTATATTAAAGAAAGCATCCAATTTTTTTTCTTCGAAAATAAAGTTGAATCGGCGACTCAAAATTGAAAATGAAAAAAATTTAATTGAAATGTAAATATAAAAAAAGTGATATGCACCTTCATCTTCTGGCAAAAGTTGAGCATTTGATCCGAAAATATCCAAGCAGATGAAGATGAGAAGAAGTGCATACATAACTTTCTCGACCGAGAAAAAGAAACCCATTTCTCGTTTTCTCTCGGGGAAAAACAAACAGACGAGACGAGAGAGGAAGAGGCTGAGGGAGAAAGAAGAAGAAGGAGATAGAAACAGCTTTAAGTGTTCATTTAATTATATAAACATAACAAAGTCTCATAAATATATTCTTTTAATATCTAGCCACAGGAAATTAATAATTTGTGTGGGGTTCATTGACTGCTTTCTAGTCTTCGTCTATGTTTTATACCATAAAATAAGTGTTGTAAATTTGATGATTTAAGTTAAATAGTTATAAAAGTATGTTTCATCATTTTCGTGGTTAAATATTTGATTATGTAAAAATTTCCGCAAAAACAACTACGTTAGAGTTCCGAAAAATATAATTGTGGGGTAGGTAGTTTTTGACAACTTTCCGACGCTAAGAAAATATAACGAAAAAGGTGAAAGATCCAGTATGAGAGTCAAATGGCACAATAGTGGTCACCTCTGAAAACTCATCACATTAAGTTGCAGGTTCGGGATTCGAACCCTGCTCTCTATGGTGTTTAGGGAGTATTAAAAACCACTAGGATGTTGACAAAAAAATAAAAATAAAAGATCCGGTGTTTGAGCCATAGAAAGTGCGAAGAAGTGTCGAAAAAACGGGTTAAAGAGAAAGATTTGTTCATACTGAGCCAAAATGAATTGTCCACAATGTATATGTAAGTTTATGTTTACTATATAACTAGGTGTTTCCCGCGTTATACGCGGAATAAGATGTTTATAATATATTTTTTAAAATTAATAAATTAAATAAACATTTCTAAATAATATATTATTGTATAAATAATTGAAATTTAACATTAAGGTTTTTACATATTTATGTTACTAATTAATTATTTATTTAAAACAATATCTTTTTAAAATAAAATTTTAAAAACCAAATTTAGAAAACAATAAAATCAACTATAATTTTATGGAATATTTACTTACTCCAGTTAATCAAATTTAAGAAACAATAAATCAGCTATAATTTTATGAAATATTTACTTATTCAATTTTTCATAAATAAATACAGCTAATTTAGGTAAGATTATAATCTTTAAAATAAAAACAGTTTATATATGATTGATCTAATGAAATATTATGTAATTAATCTAGTAATTAATATCCTATAAAATATATTTTACGAGAATCACTCTGGCGACGACACGTAAGCGTGACACTGATGTAATATTCCACGTAAACATAAGGTTATTTTGTTAAAATGATTCTCAATTAATATATAGGGGATAAAATAATAATTTTCTGAAAAAAACTTTTAATATATACTTAATTACATTAAATGCCATTAAAAATAATTAAATATATTGAATTAAGAAAATATATGATTGTCTTTCAAAAGTCTCTCTCATTTGCTTTTTTTTGTCTCTTTTGGAAATTAGATCTTTTTTTTGGCAAAGCAATTTTTTAAAACTAATTTCAAAACTCTGTCTTAAAACAATTATACCTTTTTACATTTTTATTTTACTTTATTTTAAAGTGTGAACTTTTAAATTTATTTTTAAGATTTTGAAAATTTTAATTTTTTTTTTATAATTTACTCTTTGTTTTTATTCTTTTTTTTGGTCAATTTTTTTTTTATGTTATATTATTTAGATATATAATATTTTATTCGAAAATGGATAAATTTGTCTAAAATCGTTTAGTCCCCGATTAATTATTTTAGGCACTAGAGGATTGCCACCCGCTTACCACCTAATCCCCAGCGCTTTCTTGAACACTGACTAAATTTTATTTAGTAAATAAAACTCATCAATCCAAAGAAATTTAACAGCGGTAATAGCAAAACCTGAAAAATATTTTCTTATTGCAACAAGTGGATTTGTGAAAATTGAAGATTAAACCAAGTAAAGAAAAGAAGGAAAAATTGATATGTTGGTAAATACTGTTGTTTGTGTAAATTGAATAAAAGAATATTAATGGTTTACAATTCATTACACAATCTTCACATCGGTAAGATCATCTTAAAGTTTCCTCGACGAAGATGATGAACGTCCTTCTTCTTGCTGTTGTAGGCTAACATCTTTGCTAGGCTCAGAGAAGGAAGAATCGACCCAAGGACCGTCCATCGAAGAGGAGCTTATGTGTTGTTCTCTGTTTCTTGCAAATGTCGAGACTTGTGACTCGCTTTCTTGTGACAAGAGCTCAAAGGCCTTAAATCTCATTGCAGCTGCTGAACCACTTGGATCTGCTTCACGTTTCACCAATGGTGGTTGGACTTTGATTTTTCCTTCTAGCATACTTACAACAGATGACATTGGTGGTCTCAATGTTGGAGATGGGTTCGTACAGAGTAAAGCTATGTTCAACATCCTCATCGCTTCTTTCTTCGGAAAGCTTGTACCGAGATCTGGATCCACGAGTTCTAGAAGACTCCCTTGTTCTTGCAAGACATATGCCCAATCAAGAAGGTAAACAAACTCTTCTTTTGGTCTGTAATTTGTGTTGCTCTTTCCGCTAACAATCTCTAAACAGACAACACCGAAGCTGTAAACATCTGCTTTGTCTGTTAAGTAACCTCTCATTGCATACTCAGGAGCCATGTAACCTCTGCATCAATGAAATATAAAGTCGGTATGTGTTAACCGCTCGCGATGAATTTTAGAAAAGATAAGTAATAAACACTCACATTGTTCCTGCAATCCTTGTGCTGATATGTGTATTCTCTTCCTCGTCGAGCTTGGCTAGACCAAAATCAGAGATCTTAGCATTTAGAGACAGATCGAGAAGCACATTCGTCGCTTTTATGTCTCTATGAACAATCTTCAGCCTTGATTCCTCGTGTAGATAAGCCAATCCTTTCGCAATCCCTAAGCATATCTTGTTCCTTGTTGACCAATCCAAGTGAAGTCTCTGTTTCTCTGTCCCTGTTAAATAACCCCCAAGAGACTTTAGCTTAAAGCTCAAGAACTTCAAACTATCTTTTCTCAGATGGATAAAAAAAAAACTAACCAAAGAGTGCGCGAGCGAGACTGTTGTTCTCTAAGTACTCATACACAAGCAAAAGCTCTTTCCCTTCGATGCAACAACCATAAAGTTTCACAAGATTTGGGTGTTGCAACGCAGAGATCATCCCGATCTCTGTCACAAATTCTCGGTTTCCTTGCTTAGATTTTGATGAAAGCTGCTTCACCGCGATGGTCATTCCATCAGCGAGAACACCCTAATAACAAAACCCATCAATATTTATAATCCAGTCTCACAGAACTTATGAAGATGTAAATCCAAAGCAATCATCACCTTATAAACTGGTCCAAATCCTCCTTCACCAATCTTGTTTTCTGGATCAAAGTTATTAGTAGCACGTTTGATTTGTTTCAATGTGAACGATCCTGTCTGCAAATCAAGTCCCCGAAGCTCTTCTGATAAAACAAAAAAGTAAGATTTGAAAGAAACAATCAGATCTTGAAAATGACAAAGAGCATTTCTTGAACAATAGAATGATGTTTACTCTCTTACCATTTTCATCCACTTCTTTTCCACCTAAGTAACCTGTAAGTCTGAGGATTATAAGTACCAGCAACCCGAAAACCGCACACGCTGCAATCACAATGCCTGCGACTGCTCCATTGGACAACTCTTTTCCGGTATCAACCTTGAAATCTACAAGAGCAGGCAATAAAACAGAGAAAGAACAGTCATTCATTCACTCACTCCAACATTATTTTAAACAGTTGAGAAAGATTGGAGAGAAAACTCACTTGGTGTAATCGTAATGGCAGATATGAGAGGCCCGGAAACACCTCGTGTTGGTATTATGCTTGTGCCTTTTCCTGTCCATTGCAAATGAATCTCCAGCGTACTTTCATTCACTTGAACTTCATCAATTTGTCGTATGAACGGTTTACCAACTCCACCTGCTTTCTCTGCTATGTTAAAGTCCCTCTCCAACAAATTCCCCTGCACAAGAGAATCCGATTTTGAATTCTGATCCAAGAAAACTGAAACTTTGTTTTGAAATAATGTTTTCTTCTTTGCTCTGCAAAACTCACTTGGACATAAATGTCGAATACTCGCCGCCCTAAGCTATTAAAAGTCTGGTCATTTGAGAACATTATCTCTGCAAAATGTAGCTGCACTTTGTAACTTCCTCCTATCATGCATAGTCCATAGTACTTGAGTGACTGTGGAGAGAGACGGGCTGTTTTGTAATACTCTGGAGTTGATTCATTGATCAAGTTAAATCTGTCTGTTGCTAAGTAGCCGGCAGCCGTACTGCCTAACCAAACTCCAGAACTGCTGTATCCCCATCTTTCAGAGACAGAAGAGAATGTTGATTCTCCTCCCTTATTTAAGTCACCCTCATACATGTTTTTATCAACCTTGAGTTGGTTTCCTCCACAGTTGATGAACAAGGAAGAATCTGCGAGAAACTTATTCAGCTTTTTTTTTTTCTTTTTTTTTTTCTAGAAAAGTTTGCATCTTGAAGGTGTAGATGTGAAAGTTGAAATTCTAAAGATATATGTAAGTTGGAAATTTCCACTTACGGTCTGCATCTCGTGGACATGGAAGATCCTTTCTCAAGCACCATTGAACCCTACACCAGTAAATATTATTTCGTTGTAAGTATTTTTGGTTTTACGGGTTTTATGAACCGAAAGGAGGGGAAAAAGAAGACTCACGAGTTATCGGTTGCTGAAGGGTAGCTGGAGATCAAGTTCCTATAAATTTAACCAATAATGCTGGTTAGAAAAACATATAAACAATATTAAGCTGAAAATCACTGACATGAAACGAAAACAATGCTTACACATCAAGCTGATTACAGCTTAAAGTAGGTGGCTGAGTGAAATTGTTGTAAGATAAATCGCTGAAAACAGATCCAGAAAATAATGACATCGATAAGCGCAGATGTATACCGAATTTTCAACCTCAAGGTAGTTAGTTAGTTTGCTTACATTTTATCTTTACTATCCAGAATGAATTGAGGAACTGGACCAGTCAATGAGTTATTATTCAGATACCTAAAGCAGCAAAGTAATTAACAATCAGTTTTTGAAGTAAGATTTATATCATCTATGTTGATAATTTGAAACTTACATAAAGTTTAATGCTTCAAGATTCCGAAATGTGTCTGGAATTACACCGGTTAGCATGTTTGAGCTTAAATCTCTGCACACACACATGCTTTAATGTGAGATCTTGGATCAAATTATTAGCCTTTAAGCTGTAGAATTAGCAAGAGAGTTTTGACTTACAGTGTCTTCAGCTTACTCATGGAACCAATGTATTCCGGGATACGTCCGCTTATCAAACAATTTCTTAGTACCCTGGTGAAGTTAGCAGATTGTTAAATATTGTTTGATGAAACATGAGTATATAACTCGAGTCAAAGTTAAACATACAATCGTTCCATATTCGTTATATTTTGCAAGTCTGGAAAAGAAGAGGCCGGTCCACGCAAATCGGTTATCCTTCTGATAAAAGAGAGCTTTATTAAGCACAAAAGTTTTGACGAGCATGCAAAAAAGGTATTGTTAAACTCTTTGCTTACTTACAATTGAGTCAAGTTCTTCAAGTTTGATATTGAAGCTGGAATTGGACCTTCCATTGATGTGCCTTGAAGGTCTCTGCAGATTAACAATTTAGTCGCTACAAATTTTATAGTGTTCTTTAGAAGAAGTAATCCGAGAAATGATGGTTACTCACAGCCTATCGAGCAGAGTCCAGTTTCCGATAAAATCAGGTATCTTCCCAGATAGAGAGTTTCCATCAATCCGACTGCAAGAAACAGAGGAAGCTTTTAGAATCATTCTGAAGAATCAACATTGTTGAAAATATCACTGTATCTCTACTTACAAATCAGTCAAGTTCTTGAGATTGCTTAAGGACTCAGGGATTCGACCCGTGAAGTTGTTTGCTGAGAGAAGCCTGCAATTATAAATAGACCAAATCATTAAGAAATGCTGCAATAACAGTATTAATATAAATATAAAACAAAGTATATAATAAAGGATCTTACAATTCTTTCAAGCTTCTTAAGTTCCCTAGGTTTGAAGGAAGTGGTCCTGTGAAACTATTAGTTTCCAAATTCCTGCAATATGTTTCTTACATATTAGAATCTAGTCAATTTTGGTTTGAAGAAAACAAGATTAGATATGTAACATTACACTTCAGTAAGTGTAGTAATCTCTCCGAGTACAGGAGGAAATGGTCCAGAGAGACGGTTTCCGGTTACAGACCTTATAGTAAACAGAAATGCAAGAATCAGTACAACTTTATTATCATCAGAAGAAAAAGTAAAAATATATGTATTGCAGAGAATGGTTACAAGATTTCAAGCGGAATTTGAGACAATGTCGCAGGTATTGTTCCATTGAGAAAGTTCCGCGCAAGATCTCTGTAAAAAAAACGAAAGAGAAAACACAAAAAAAAAAAAAAGATTGCTTGAGTTCCAAGTCTCAGACATTTTGCGAAGAATCCAGAAACAGAGATCCTTCGATGAGAAAAAAGTGCTTACATCTCTCGAAGACTCGTGAGGTTTCCGAACTCAGGCGGGAAAATTCCGGGCAAACTGAAACTTTTAAGCTGTCTGTTGATGAAAATCAAGAAGAGAGAAAGTTTTGTTTGAGAGCCCTAACTCTGTTTCTTGCTTGGAAAATTATGGAGATGACAAATATATATATATATATATATACTTACATGTTTGTGACACGACAGATTGAGCTGGCGTTGAAAGTACAGTCGCAGGTGATGTTACTACTTGGTGCGTTGGGTTCTGAGCTGGCGTTGAAGTTCCAATTTCTGTCCGTACAAGAAGTCGTCTCGATGTTCACTGTTTGGTTTTGAAGCTTTCTAAAGATCGTTCGCAATGTTTGAACTGTGCAAAAATGGTCAAACATTTAAAGTCAAACTTTGGTATAAATGAGGAAAGTCCAATTAAAGAATAAGAATGACTGAATGAGAGATTAAATATCTCAATCTCAACGTCTCTTTAATTGACCCAACTTGCACATATTGAAATAGATTTATTCGTTGAGAAAAATTATATATTATCCAGATGGGGAAAGTTACGTGTGATATATTAGAAAAAAATAATTCTTACAATAAATCAAATCATTTACAAATTGACTGACTATGAAATATATAATTGTATGGATCTTATAATAAACTAGATAATCCGATCAAGTTTCATTTTATCATTCAGAATTTGAGATACAAATGAAATTAAAATGCTTATACATGAAAAATCGAAAAACGTGCATGTTCTTTTAGTCAAGTAAATATTATGTGTAGCTAATTTTTAAGCTCTTGCATCGTTCAACTATGACGACCCATTCAATTATTGAGGTAGATCCACGAGATTGAATAAATCCTATATTTTCCAGCTTTTTATTTGACCCATATGACAAAAATGTGACTTTAGAAAATTTTACGCTTATACCAAAAGTTAATAATGGAAAACCTTTTGACAAATTCACGATATCTTGTGGAATTGAATTTAATTAGGTACGTATGAGAAATCCACAACAAAACAACAATATAGTTAGTTTTTTTTTTTTTTTTCAAGAAACATCGAATTATTTTGCTTCGAAATTAAAGTCGAATTGGCGACTCAAAATTTGCAATTGAAGGAAGTTATATGTAATGTGGATTACAAAGAGTGATACGCACCTTCATCTTCTGGCAAAAGTTGAGCATTTGATCCGAAAATTTCCAAGCAAATGAAGATGAGAAGAAGAGCATATACAACTTTCTTTGTCGAGAAGATGAAACCCATCTCTCTTTTTTTTCCTGGGGAAAAACCAAACAGACTCAAAGAGACAAGACGAGACCAGACGATTGGGAGAAAGATAGAGAGAGAGTTGAGAGAAAGAAAGAAACAGTTGGGAAAAAGCTTTTAGTGTTCATATATATATATATATATATATATATATATATATATATCAAAATCTCAGATTGTCGAAATAAAAAATGAAAAAACTCTGATAAATGTATTTTTAATATCTAGCCGCCGGAAATGAATAATTTATGTGGGGTTCATTGACTGCTTTCTAATCCTCATTTGCATTTTAAAATCAAAGAAATACATATCTTAAATATTTGATGAAAATACTTATAATAGTTTACTTTTCTTATAAATTCAACATATCTGAATAAATAGTGATTTAAAATAAGCAAGATCTACGAGTTTTAACTATATAATGTATGCATCATATTGTATTTATTTTTAGATTGAAATCCAATCGATATATATATCTACAAATACTTTTTTTTTTTAAATCACTATTGAAAGCCATATTTACCAATTATTATGAAAGTGCTTATATTACACGTTCCCAGAAGGATCCACGTTCGGCTTCCGCTGTTTCTGACGAACATAGTATACATTATTAACTTTATTTAACTAAAACAAGACCGTGTCTCGCCATGCAAAAAGGTAAAACTATTCTACTTTTAACGTAGAAATATCAAACAAAAGGCTAAGAGATTTATGGTTTTCTTGACTGCTTTTTAGTTTTACTTTTACACATAGCTTTTTAAAAACACTTTTTATGTGCCTAATCTCAAGGCCCCGTAGTCCAAAAGGAATGGCTGCGATGTTGTCTATAAGCAGCCATACTTTCTTTTTCTTTTGGATAAAATAAGCATCCATACTTGCCCAAAATCTTATTTGCTTACATTAATAAGGGTGGTTAAAACTTAGAAGGTATAGAAAAGATATTGTCTTAAGTATGATGACGTAGTTGTTCTGTTTGTCGTAATATCGTATATTACAAAGTAGAGGGTCTTATTTTACATCGATGATTCAATCAAGTAGTTGTGACCGTCCAATTTTTTCATATTTAGGGCAAGAAGCCAACATTTTAGTTCTTTAAACATGTGGTCATCAGGAAATTGTATGGTTTTCACCACTATTATTTCCTTCGCAGGTTTTATCCAAGTGCTACTAAAAAGTAGTCTCGAGAGTTTAACCCATAGGACCGCAAGTGCACAGTCATGCAATTGTAGTACGTACGGGATCAATCCACAGAAAGAATAGAATAACTACACAGAGAATGCAAATGCAAATCTAATCTATGCGGAATAATAAAACAGGAGGTTGTGTCCTAAGCTATATGATGTGATTAAAATAAATAAAAATAAAAAACTTAAAAATAAAAGACATAAATTAAATAACATAAAATAAATAACATAAATTAAATTGCATAAATTAAATGCTGAAATTAAATTGCATAAAATAAATTACTGAAAATAAAGTGCATAAAGTAAATTGCATAATTTAAATTGCAGAAATGTAAATTGCATAAATTAAATTGCAGAAATATAAATAACATAAATAAATAAACATAAATTAAAATACTTAATTAAATATTTACAGTTAATTGGATGATAGTCGATTTATCAGAGATTTCAGATTATAGGATTTATGTTCTATCTGTTTAGTTTATGTTGTCAATCTAGTGATATTCGAAGTAGGCTAGTCCACTCTCGTGGTATGCTAGACACTGTGTCAGACCCACTCTCGTGGCGACCTTCACGCATTAAACGCATCCCATCATCGGTTACTCTTATGTGTGAGAGACACATCGATTGGCGTTGTCACACTACCAACCGATTAACCAAGTGTTTAGCTTGCGTTAGAGTGTGTCTAAGACGAAAAGTGAATGACAGATCTATTTCTAGAATACAATCCCACTCTCGTGGTGATGTATTCCTGAGATCATAATCTAACTTTGGCCACAATTAGATTAGCTTTAAGATACTCCATCAAACAACACACTTGATGCTAACTAATACTCTCTAATATGCAAGTCTGAAGTTTTAATCCACTCTCGTGGTGCTAAGGGCTTCTATTCGTATAACCGCATCACTGATTTGGTTATAACCTTAAGCACATCCCATAGGACATGACTTAGCATTAAAAGTGCATATTAGAGTAGTTAGATCGGTCAAGAACAATCAGACATGTTGAATCCTAAATTTTCGATCCCATCATCGACCACCACCTTAGTGGTCTAAAGGAAGGAATAGGTTCATAAAACAGTAAATAAGAAACTAAAGAACAAGAACAGAAATTGAAATCAAAGCATAAACATAAACAAAAACATAAGAAAGAAGTAAACTTAAAAGAAGAACTTTTTATTGAAAGTGAGACAAAAAGTGGCTAGAGAGTCTACTCTTGTATCTAGTGAGAATACATGATATTATATAGAGTTTAGGTGGCTTGGGAGAGTCTAGGGCGTCCTTAGAAGCTTCTGGAAGGTCATAACTCGAGATCTTAAGCTTTCATAACTTGCAAGTTCGCATTAACCGAAGTTTCTTTTTCTGCACTGTGACTCAGCATCGACGGTCCTGGGTCGATGCTTGTGGTCGATGGGCTTCTCCAGGATGAGTATCGACCACTCCTGGTCGATGCTTGCGTCGATGGTCTTTGACTTCGGCTTCAAGTTCATCCGAGGAAGAGCATCGACTACCCTGGGTCGATGCTGGATGTCGATGGTCTCTTCTGGGAGAGTATCGACCACTCCTGATCGATGCTAAGGCTGCTGCTTCCTTTGTGAGGCTCTTGAGATGTTTCTTCATGATGTTCTTGGCCTCAACAAGTAGCTCCAAGGTCCCTATAGTTTCTAAGGGTCCCAAAATGCTCTGAAAGTGTATGATTTCCTCTAAATACCTATAAACACATAAACAAATGCAAATGCACTAAAACTATCCTAAATACAAGTTAGAAACATATAAAACTAAACTAAATGTATGCAGTAAAACATGTAAAATACGATGCTATCATCATGTAAGCCTATGCTGAAAATTTGAAACTATGCATTTTCACTTTTTAAACAAAATAACAAAGTTTTACAAAATCGATAATGGCCCTATGCTCTTACAAACTGTTTTCTTAAGCCTAAGTATACATTTTACCCTTACAAAGTTGCCGCTAATTACATCAACGTCTCCTTGCAACTGTTACAATGCAAATCCAACACAATTCATTTGTTTCCTCTGTTTTCTTTCTGTTTTTTCTCTGTTTCCTCTGTTTTACTTTTTTTCATATATTATTAAAAGTGTTAAATTATAAAGTTTTTGTTAATATGTGACTCGATGTCTCAATATTAAAATGAAATGTGATTAATTATATTTTATACATTGATATATAGCGGTTTATAATTTGTAACATTTTGACACATTGCAAATCTAAATGTATAGAAAAACTAAAGTAAAAGTGATAAAAACAAAATCCTATTACTATAAATTGGATGTAGTCAATCAGAAAATGGTAAGTATTGTTTTCATAATTTAAAAGTTGTGATATGTGTCACATAATAACTTGGATATGTGTTGGAGATTGATCAAGATTTTAAGTTTTTATACATAAATATATTATTAAAGTGAAAAGAAAATACTGTTTGGAAAACATATAAAGGAAAACAAAATCAATTTCATACACAAGCGAACAAAACTAAAAAAAAAAAAAAAAAGGAATTTTTTTATACACACTTAAAGAAAATAATTTCAAATGATTTATTACTGTGATATTTCTTCCTTTTGTTTTACAAACTTGATATCTAAGGTATGTAACTTCATCACCATGTAATGATTGAAAAACAATGCTTGTTTAGTATAAAAGTTTCCATATAATCTTGATGTTGTTCCTAGTCCCTTATATATATTTTTGATAGATATTATAAGAGATCTAGACAAAATAAATTAAATCTAGCTGAGATACTTAACAATTAATAATATGGCCACTTTTTGTTTTTTTTTTAATACTTATTGAGATTATTTTCTTAAACATGTTACTCTTTCTTCTAAAGATTCTTATTTTATGTTACTTTTTATAACTAAGTAGCTGAATTAGATTATATCCTTTCTCCATTTCTGATTTCTTCGCAAGTCTCTTTATCTCTCCTCATAAACAACCCCACATATGATACAACAATCTAAGTTCTAATGTGAAAAACAACCAAAAAAATAAAAATGTTGTTTAATCGGTTTCTCTTCAATTCCTTCTTACTCTTTCTCTTCTTCATATTTGGTTTCGCATCATCTGCAACTTTGCCAACCCAAGAAGGTAGATATATGCATTTATAATACGCTTATAATATTCGTGTCATTTGTATAATCATATGATCTTAGTATGTGATATTTTTTGTAGCGGAGGCTTTTAAAGTAGCACTAACCACATTGAAAAAAACGAATATTGATTTGAATACGGATCCATGCGAAGTCTCTTCTACTGGAACTCAATGGTCAACCATCAACAGGTGGAAAGACTTCGTTACTTGTGACTGCTCCTTCGTTAAAGGAACCGTTTGTCATGTCACCAAAATGTACGATTTAGTCTTTTGATTTCCATTTTATGAAATCTGTTTGGTTTTGTTTAACTCAAATTTTGTGAATTTTTTGAGACCAGACATTTGAAGGAAGAAAATCTACAAGGGTCTCTTCCCAAAGAGTTTGCGGGACTTCCTTTTCTGCAAGAGATGTAAGCAAGAACCCGAAGAACCAATCGAGGAAATTACAATTTTTCCCGTTTAAAACTGATTTAACTGTCATTTTTTGTTGTTGTAGTGATCTCTCTAGAAACTATCTCAATGGATCAATCCCTCCTGAATGGGGAGTCTTGCCACTTGTCAACATGTACTGATGTACATATACATATCTCCATAGCTGCTCATGTAATTTCAGTATGTATTGGACTTACTGTGTTGATGAAATGCAGATCGATTCTTGGAAACCGATTAACGGGCCCAATCCCTAAGGAGTTTGGAAACATTGCAACTCTCACTAGCATGTGAGTTAAACTTTTCAATCTATTATCAACGGCAATGTTTCATATACCTTATGTTTAGTATAAACTTATTCAGTCTTTTTTTGAAATTTATGATTCTAGTACTTTAGAAGCCAATCAACTGTCAGGAGAATTACCTCTGGAGCTCGGGAATCTACCAAACATTCAACAAATGTAATAAATATTTGTCTGTGTTTGAGAGTTTTTGTATAGTTGAAACTTGAAACCTCAATTTGTTTTCGTATAGAATTCTTAGCTCAAACAACTTCAGCGGAGAAATTCCAACTACATTTGCAAAACTAAGCACCTTGAGAGATTTGTAAGTATCCTTCTTTAGTTCATAATCAAGCTTTTTTTGTTGCTTAATCTATACGAAATTATGATATTTTTGTTGCTAATGCATTTAATTTTGTACTAGTCGTGTAAGTGACAACCAATTGTCAGGAACAATTCCAGATTTCATCCAAAAATGGACTAAGCTGGAGAGATTGTAAGATCTCTTTTTTTTTTTCGATTTTCAGATCGTTATCTCCCTTTAAACATTCTTGATTTAGTAGTTATTATGTTATGGTTACCTCAGGTTTATTCAAGCTAGTGGTTTAGCTGGACCAATTCCCATTGCCATTGCTCCTCTCGCAGAGTTAAAAGACTTGTATGTATAACTACTATCTACATAGGCTTCATCCTTGTTACATTGTATTCATCTCAATGTGAATTTGCTTTATTATATTTGAAATATCATAGGAGAATAAGTGATTTGAATGGACCTAAATCTGCATTTCCACCATTAAGGAACACGACAAAGATGGAGACATTGTGAGTCTTAAATATTAAAATACATTTGGAACTTTTTTTGGACATTAAAAGCTTAACATTCACTCGCTGTTTTTTTTCTTTTGTCATTGTAGAATTCTTAGGAACTGCAATCTCACAGGAGACTTACCCGCGTATCTTGGAAATATTACCTCCTTAAAGCTCTTGTTAGTATATTTACAACTATAATCAATCTATACGAGAGGATGAACTCGAAACTAAGCTAATTTTGTAACAATCTTTTTACAGAGATCTTAGTTTCAATAAATTGAGTGGAGCCATCCCTAGCATGTATTCTAATCTTAGCAACAGAGGTTACATGTACGAAATTCTTTTCTTTTTTTTGTAATTTTGTGTAATTGCTGAGAATTTTTGTTTGAACTATTTCTTTTTTACAGATATTTTACAGGAAACATGTTAAACGGGTCGGTCCAAATTTGGATGGTAAATAAAGGATATAAAATGTGAGTTTCTTTAACTTATTTGTAAGGTGCATTGGGAAATTATATGTTACATCATATACTAACATGTTTCTTTGGTTACTGGATTTAGTGATCTTAGTTACAACAATTTCTCAGTAGATCCAACCAATGCAGTATGCCAGTACAATAATGTGTAAGAAAACAATACACCTTCGAAATTCTCGTGTCTGTTCATTTAGATTCGCAGCGAATCCTATTATATATTCATATTTCATAATTTCAAGACACTAAAAGATTAACAAATGTATTGTTTGTGACAGACTTTCATGTATGAGAAATTACCAGTGTCCTAAAGGTAAGTCTACATGCATTGATGCATACAATGAAATTTTTAGTCGGTGCACTACAAGGAAACATGTCAAATTCCGACCACCGTTTCCGCCGAAAATGGTGGTCGGAAATTGTTCGACGACATTCCGATAAATTTCCGACAGACGTGTGCTAGTCTGATTTGTGCTCTATTTCTCTTTATAGCTTTCAACGGTCTTCATATAAACTGTGGTGGAGATGAAGTGTCTATCAATGGGACAATATATGAAGCTGATAAGTATGATAGACTGGAGAGTTTATACGAAAGTGGAAATGGATGGTTCTCAAGCAACGTAGGAGTTTTCGTAGATGATAAACATGTTCCCGAGAGAGTAACAATCGGGTATAACTCATCCGAGCTCAATGTGGTAGATTCTAGGCTATATATGCAAGCTCGCATCTCAGCCATTTCACTCACTTACTATGCATTGTGTTTTGAAAATGGAAATTACAATGTTAATCTCCATTTCGTCGAGATTATGTTCAGCGGTAACAACACTTATCAAACCTTAGGTAGACGGTTCTTTGACATATACATTCAGGTAACACGAAGGACATATATATCTTAAAATGTCTAAAAGCATGGTCACATTATGAATTCTGATGAAGCTTTGGTAAAATAATGCAGAGGAAGCTCGAGGTGAAAAATTTCAATATCGCTGAGGAGGCAAAAGGGGTTGGAAATGTTGTTATTAAGACATTTCCGGTCGAGATAACAGATGGAAAGTTGGAGATAAAGTTGTATTGGGCTGGGAAAGGAACTACAATCATTCCCAAAGAAGATGTTTACGGTCCTCTTATATCTGCGATATCAGTGGATCCAAGTAAACAATGCTATTTTTTTTTTGGAAGTTTTCATATTAGAGTTGATTCATTATCTCATTTCTAACGAAAATTTAACACATGCATGCTAATAGATTCCAATCCACCACCTAGAAATGGTATGAGTGGTTCTCTCCATGCAGTGGTAGTGATGGCAAACATTTTCATTGTGTTTCTCGTACTTGGAATTCTATGGAAAAGAGGTTGCTTGAGATCGAAAAGCCAAATAGAAAGAGGTACTCACAAAGAATACTAAATAAGTTATAACTTCTAAGTGGGTTTCTTTTTTACGTGTTTGTTGATCATTGTTGTTAGCGCTTTGTTCTTCTCTCAGATTTCAAAAGTTTGGAACTCATGCTTACTTCTTTCTCGTTGAGGCAAATCAAAAGCGCAACAAACAACTTTGATTCTGCAAATATGATTGGAGAAGGCGGCTTTGGTCCTGTATACAAGGTAAGAACGGAAAGAGAGATTACAACTAAAGACGATGCTTATGGATCAGTTGATGACAAAAGTTTGTTGTCTTTGATATGATTTACAGGGGAAGTTGTCTGATGGAACAATAATTGCGGTGAAACAGCTTTCGACAGTATCAAAACAAGGTAACCGCGAGTTCTTGAACGAGATTGGCATGATTTCAGCTCTGCACCACCCGAATCTGGTTAAACTATACGGATGTTGCGTTGAAGGAGACCAACTTTTGTTAGTCTATGAGTTTGTGGAAAACAACAACCTTGCTCGAGCATTGTTTGGTTAGCAACACTCTAGCTCCTTAAAATACACCGTCAAAATTTGAGTTCTGTTATATTTTACAACCAAATATGTTTTCCCTTTCTTGATAAAGGTCCCCAAGAAACTCAGTTGAAATTGGACTGGCCAACAAGGCGGAAGATCTGTATCGGGGTAGCGAGAGGACTAGCATATCTACACGAGGAATCGAGGCTAAAGATCGTGCACAGAGACATCAAGGCCACTAATGTGTTGCTAGACAAATATTTAAATTCGAAAATATCTGACTTTGGTCTTGCCAAGCTTGATGAAGAGGACAACACTCACATTAGCACTCGAATAGCTGGAACATTGTAAGTGTGAAAATCAATAATCAAAAGTCAATGAGAAAGGTTATGTCATGCAAGATTTGCTTATAACACACAAACACATTAATCTTTTTGCAACTTTTTTGCAGTGGTTACATGGCTCCAGAGTATGCCATGAGAGGCCATTTGACAGATAAAGCTGACGTTTACAGCTTTGGTATTGTAGCTCTAGAAATCATTCATGGAAGGAGCAATAAGATAGAACGATCCATGAACAATACTTTCTATCTTATTGACTGGGTAACCATCTTTTCTATTGATTACATTTCACGTAACCATTGAGTAAAAATCTCAACTTTTTTGTTCTTGTTTCCCTAGGTGGAGATTTTGAGGGAGCAGAATAATCTGTTGGAACTGGTGGATGCGAGATTAGGATCAGATTACAACAGAGAAGAAGCAATGACCATGTTCCAAATTGCGATAATGTGTACAAGCTCAGAGCCCTGTGATAGACCGTCAATGTCAGAAGTGGTGAAGATGTTGGAAGGTAAGAAGATGGTGGAGATGGAGAAACTTGAGGATGCTTCAATCCATAGAGAAACAAAGAGACTTAAAAACATGAACACAATGAAGAAGTATTACGAAATGATAGAGCAAGAGATAAGTACGAGCATGAGCATGAGCATGAGTATGAGTGATCAAAGTAAATCATCGTCAGATCATTAGCAGTTTTGTGTAAATAACAGATTAAGATGAAACTCAAAGAACTGTCTTTAGATTTCCAGAAACAATCTGAGTTCTTAGGTACAAGTCAGAGAGAGAGATGTGGGAATCAATCTTTTTATAAGTGTTAAAATAGACAAAAGCAGAGAATCCTAATGTAACTACTTACACACAAGATTTACATTTGGTTCTTCTTTTCTTTTTTTGTCTTTTCAAATATTCTTGATCTTAAATCAATTTTCTTCCACCAAGTTGGTAGGCTCGCTTAGAACATACTTAGGTAGCTCATATTTAGCACCTGCAGGGCAATAACAGGACTAGCTAGGACCATGAAGAACAATCACGAGGCAAGCGAAAAAAGATTTGAATTTTCACCTCTCTCGTCATAGCAGACTGTGAGATCCGTGTTCTGAACAATGACTCCTGCACTGTCTACAATTGCTTGTGCAAGAGATATGTCAGCTTCAGCAGCAGCGCGAAGCGCGTCCCATATCTCTGCGATTACCAAGTGTAAAATACTCCATGTTGATACTAAGATTAAATGCAAACAGCGGAATTTTCTATGATTTCCCCAAACTGTGGTATGTGATTACATTGACACAATCTAATTGCCCTGAAGTTCAATGGTAAACACTTGAAATTCTCAACCTAGTAAAATATCTTTTCACACAAGTCTGCTGAAGAGCAGCAAAAAGGGTCCTTAGCTCAGTGGTAGAGCAATTGACTGCAGATCAATAGGTCACCAGTTCGAATCCGGTAGGGCCCTAAAAATTTTTACCTTTTCCTCCTTCCTAATCCCTACAATTCCCATAAATAATCAATGGTAAATCAATGACTATTCCATATTAATCTCTATGTGTAACTCATCTCTAACAACCACAGGGTTCTTGGCTCAGTGATTGAGTAATTAACCTATCAATAGGTTACTACTCACTGGTTCGAACAAGTAGGACTTAAAACTCTCTCTTTCTCTCTCCTTCCCAATCACTAATATCCCTTTTTCACAAAACCTTACAGATCAATGCCTATTCTATAATCTTCTTTATGTGTAACTCATTAATAAACAACCAAAGGGTCCTTAGCTCAGTGGTAGAGCAATTGACTGCAGATCAATAGGTCACCGGTTCAAACCCGGTAGGGCCCTTAAAAACTCTCTTCTTTTTTTTTTTGTCTCCCTTCAATCACCAATATCCCTTTTCTGCAGATGAATGACTAATCTATAAATCTTCTTTTTGTCTAACTCACTGCTAAACAACCAAAGGGTCCTTAGCTCAGTGGTAGAGCATTTGACTGCAGATCAAGAGGTCACTGGTTCGAACCTGGTAGGGCCCTTAGAACTCTCTTTTTTCTCCTCCCTCCCAATCACTAATATCCCTTTTCTACAAATCCTCCAATTCTTTTATGTGTAATCAAATGGTATAAAGCGAAAACACCACTCAAAAATCAAAATCAAGGCAAGCTCAAGAAATAAGTAACAGTTACCTTTCCTACCGCCATAATGAGGAGCAGTGTCCCAAAACTCTTCTCTCAGTTTCATAAGCTCAGCTTTCGTGATCGGTTGGGTATGCTTCCATGGTTTCGGCTTCCTAATTTTCTTCACTGACTCTGTAAACAAACAAGAAATTATCCATCTGATGCAATGCATAATTAAAGGATCTATATGCATCATCAACCATAGGCATTGACCATACTACTGCCCAGTTAAGATTAAAAGTAAGTCCATTCGCAGAAACTAGCTTTATCGGTGTAGATTCTTCACTTAATTTTCTTTCCATAAAAGAAAAGCCAACCATAATGAGAGATTGTAGCATATACATGCACATAAACATACACAGACAACAATCTAAAACATAAAAATCTTTCATTGGAATCAATAAATAAAACATCATAGATATCAATTCGGGGATAACATCAGCTCATGCTACTGCCATGAAGATTTGTAACTGAAATAAACCCATCAGATCAGATAAAAACCTAAACCCTAAATTTCAATGAACAAAATCTACATTAAAGTTGGAGCCAAGAACATTCTAACGTATTAATTACACATCTAGGGTTTTTCTCATCGATTTCAGAACAAAAAAGTGATTCCTTTTTCGCCTTATCCAATAAAATTGAACCAAGTAAAGTCGTAGAACTAAGAAAGATTCGATCTCACCATCTCCTTGAGACTGTGTCGATCCAGCACAACCCATTAATCTATGTTCCTGCTTCTTTCAACCCTTCAAGTAAAAACACACAAATTTTCTCGGAAATAGACCAAAAGGATTCAGACAAAACCCTGTGTTTGTCGAAGCTTCATCGGAACAAATCAAAGTCGCAAACTTTTTTCCTTTCCGCTTTTTTTTTTTGAATCTTGAGACAAACAAATTAGATGTCGGTAGAAAGAAGAAGAAGAAGGAGGTCCAGACCGAGTTGAAGATGGCGATGAATCGGTGTTGATGATTGTGACATTATTGTATGACCTTTTGATATATAAAGATCTGATTTTTTTTTTACTTTTTCTTTTTGGCATAACGGAAGGAAAATTGGGTTTTTGGCTTCGCTGTCTGTCTTCTTAATTGAAGGGCAAAGGATTCTAAATCCAATGCGAGCCAATGTTGCATCACCCAATCATCTTTCGCCACGTCATCCTAATTATTCTTTGGATTGAAGAATCTATGCACTTTGATCTTTTTATTAATGATCATGGCTTAATTAAGTTAATCAAGTATCAGGTTTAGAAAATAATTAGCAATAATCATCACTTCAAAAGTCGCTACCAGATTTGTTTTTGTTGTAATTAAACAAGGAATAATTAAATTAGTTAATTAATCCCATAAACAATGAGATGGTACACAATAAAGTTTCTTCATCCTTTTCTTTTAAGATATGTTTGTGATAAAAAGAATTAAAAATTAAAATAGCACTGAGAACTTTTCCAAAACAAGATTGTAATTTTAAATTATTTAAACCAAAATATTTCTGTATGGACAATTGTTTAATTTTGGTAAATAATCTTGAAAAAGAATCACAGAAACAGTTAACACAGAGTTTATTTTAATTTAGTTTTGGTATATATATACCAACAAGCGCTTAGTGGGTTGCCTCCCACTAAGCGCTTGTTTAATGTCACGAGCTTGACTTTGGCTAAGAGATCAGTCAGGACAAGGTGGAGGACTCACTCCAAAATAAGCTCCACAATCAGACATCTGCAGCTTCAAAGTTTTGCTCATCATGTCCTCCTCTTTTTCTTTCATCTCCGGAGGAATGAGAACTCTAACCTTAGAAAAAGGTTTCGAGGTTCCCTTGCACTTCACCTTATATTCGATCGAATCACCATCACACTTCTGAGGAATCAAAGTGAAATTAGCAGCACCGTTGATCTTTTTGCTCGTCGTCTTCCTCTTTGTTGCCTTGGTCTTCTCCACAACTTTCTTGGGGTGTTGGGTGGGTTCATTTGAAACACCTGCGACTTTTGGTTCGTCATAAAACTCATCGAGCAGATCGATCATCAGAGTCTCGCCTGAGGCAATGGTGATGTACGAGATATGTCTGGGCACTCTTCCAGAAGGAATGGCAGCGTAGAAGACTTCTCCGTCAATGCAAGAGAAAGAGATTCTCTTATTAGGCGTGTCCATGATCGCGCCAACAGTAGCCATAAATGGTCTTCCCAAAATCAAGGGCACCCTGGATCCTTGGCTCATCTCCACAACCTGAAAATCAGTAGGAATCAGACAATCTCCTATTTTAACAGGTAAATCAAGAATTGTAGCGTAAGGGAGTGAGCTAGAAGAATCCGCGTATGTGAGAAGCATGTTAGGAGATCTCATATCAGCTTTCAATCTCTCTGCAATTGCCCTCGACATGACGTTGACACTAGACCCTGAGTCAACTAGAGACTCCTTGAAGTTTACTCTAGAGATGGAGCATGGAACTGAGAATTTCCCTGGGTCTTCCCTCTTTGTCAACTGTCTCAGCGGTGGTGGTGTATCAGCAACGGGAGGTCCTGCAACCATTTTTTTTGATAAAAACTTGCTTCTAGCAGCCTCCCACTCCTCTCTTGTCAGCTTGGGAAGAACAGGGTAAGGTAGCTTTGGTTTGTATACCCGTTCCTCAACCATCTCTGTCCTTTTCTCAGTTATTGATTCAGCCTGTTAAGGGTATCGACCGATACCAGATGAGTGTCGATCGATACTGGAGTTTTGTATCGTCTCTGCAGGTTGGTGTCGATCGACACAGGTAGGGGTGTCGGTCGATACTGGTGGAATGTCAGAATTCTTATCTTCATCCTCGCAACTGCGAATCTACAGCAGATCTCGGGAAGTGTCGATCAATACCAGTGTATCGGTCGATACTAGTATCACCGCATACGAACACTGATCATCGCAGCTCAAAATCCTCTTCTAGCGCTCGAGGTGATTGCATTGACATGTCCATGCCGTGGTTGAACTATCTTTCCCTTGACAGCTGCCGATGTCTCGAGCTATTTGACTTTCCAAAGATCTTCTCGATGGATTTCGAGAGCGTTGATTTTCCCATTCAGATCGGTGTACACATTATCCAGCTTTCTATTAAAATCCACAGTCATCTTTTCTTGTCCCCGCAGAATTTGTTCCAAGAGGATCTCTGTCTTACTCTCTCGTAGACCTCGGAGAATGCGGTTGGTAAGATGAATTACCGTATTGGCGAGTAAAGTCATTGCTCGAAGTGGTTTTTGGGCGAATTGTGTGGCACCAAAACCAGATTGGTTACCACCAGATTTGTAACCACCTTGCTGATTGTTGTTGAGGCTTCTGTTGTTGTTGTAACCAAATCGCTGACCCTGAAAACCAGAATCACCAATGTAGTTAACATCTTCTGTTTCATCTTTAATCTCCTCTACTTCCTCAGCAAAATGTACAGCCTTCTTTGTCTTCCCCACTAGCAGGTTGTGCATTGTGTCTAGCTTCGCCTGAACCTCAGCAATCTGCGAACTGTCAGCAACACTAGCGAGCCTCTTCCGCTCGAAATCAGCATTTTTGGCGCTATTGCTAGACGCCAAGTTTTCAATCAGCTTCACAGCATCAGTGGGAATTCTAGTGTTGAAGTTCCCATTGCTTGCAGAATCCAGTGCCATCTGATACCTCCAATCAACCCCTCTGTAAAAGGTCCCGAGTAGCTGAACTTGACTGAAACCGTGATGCGGACAGTCTCTCTGGTAGGATCTGAATCGAACCCAAGCAGCCTTGAGCGCTTCTGTTGGACCCTGAGAAAATTGAGATATCTTGTTCCTGAGCTCCTCCGATCTCGCATCGTCATAGAAATTGTTCAAGAATGCGTTCTTGGTCTCATTCCAAGTAGCGAGAGATCCGGGAGGCAACTGCTTCAGCCAGTAAGCTGCTTCTCCACCAAGAGAGTATGGGAAGAGCTTACAAAAGAGATATTCTTGTGGTACTCCATTGTACTTCATACTGGTGACCAAATCCTCGAATTTCTCGATGTGATCCATAGGGTGCTCATGAGAGAGACCGGTGAAGGGGTGCTGTCCAACAAGAGCGAAGTAAGCAGGCTTCAGCTCAAAGTCATTCCTCTGGAAAGTCGGAATACGGATCGCTGCTCGATTGGCATAGAATTGATCCGGTCGGTTGTAATCGCCAAGTGTCCGTTCAACAACAGCTTGGGGTTGCTGTGGAGGAGGTAGTTGTTCACCTTCCTCATCATGCACCAAACCTTGTGGAAGATCCATCTCAACTGTAATTCTTTTCTTTGTTCGATTCGTGCGTTCAAGCTCTGCTAGCTCTGAGTTGGAGAGATTGATCAGTGGTGTGTCTTTCTTTCTCCTGGTAGCACGCTGATGCATACACCTGAAAATCAAAAGACGAGAAAATAAGTAACCAAAATTCAAAAACAGACGTTCAGTGTCGATCGATACCAATAGAGTATCGATCGATACTGACGACGAACTTAGACAAAATCGACAACTAAAATTCTAATGGTGAATTTTTAGAGTCCCCGGCAACGGCGCCAAATTTGATATGCTCAAATTAATACCCTAAAATGATACTAAAGCAGTTGCTGCAGTAAAGTTAGGGGTCGAACACAAGAACTCAAGAAAACTCACGCAATAGATGAAAGATGCAGATTGTGCTAAGCAAACAGTGAATGACGAGAAAACAAATGATCAAATTAAACTTAAGTTGATTTATATGGGAGGAAACTAGGCTCAGGGAAATTCTCAGGAGATCAATGATAAACAACAATTAATCAATTAAGGTTCAATTCAATTTAAGCGCCGTTCTCGAACTCAAACACGAAAGTATAGTTAACCAACTGTCGTTGCGAAAACTAACTAAGTCTAAAGTCTAAAATTCCAAATCTCTTTGTAAATCCTACACAGTAAACCAGCAATCAATTCAAGTTTGATATGTTCACAATTCGATTAAACCAAATCTCTTTGCAGATAATCCAATTGCTCACCCTAGGTTTTATCAGATTACTCAATTGCACTGTCGTGCCTAATCGATTAATCTAGGTTCTATGTTCTAAGTGATCAGGTTAGAAATAGCTTTGAGAACAACCTATGGTGAAGAACTATTCAGATTTTGAACCCTAACAAATCAATCATCATAAATCAGAGAAATCCATATGAGAAAACCCTGAACCTAAAATGAGATTACTCAGACATAATTGATGAAACACAAGGCATAACTGAATAGATCATTGAAATTAAATATAACAAAGAATAAAAACAAGGGTTCGGGATCTTCTCTATGATGAACACAGTCTTGGATCCGTCTCCCTCACCAAAGCTCTCAAATCTCAATGGTGGCTCTAGAATAAAAGTGAAAAGCCAAGTCTGTCCAAAAAGCCCCCTGACCTAATGACTAAAAACTACTTAAATATGTCTAAAAACACGAGCTGGGCTTCTTTTGTAAATAAAGGGGATGATTGGGCTTCTTATGGGCTTCCTTGAAAATCTCTTTTGCGCGTTGATTACGTCGGTATCGATCGATACCATGATGGTGTCGATCGATACTCGGAATGGTGTCGATCGATACTCAGGCTTCAAAACGGGTACTTTCTTCGGTTTGCTCCAAAAAGGCTCCAAATGTCTCCAAAATCTCCAATTTCGTCCCAAACGTGCTAAAACCTGAAAAGACTCTAAAATGATAGAAAAAGCACTAGAAAGACTCGATAAAACGACTTATATCATGGCTAAAAACGGGTAAAATCCATGATATATCACTTTAAATCCTACCATTGGTATATATTACCTACCATTTGTGTAGTAAGAGTTTATTTTAAAGACAATTAAGACCTTTTCATTCAAGAAAATGATCAGAAACTCACTCAACTTCAAGTCTTCTTCAACCAGAAGAAGATTGTAGAAATTTTTGGTCATGTTTTAGTTCAATTATGCCAAAATCTAAGAGCAAGCCAAAATTTTAAAAGAGCTTATAGATTAGCTAATCAGATTTGACAACACTTTCTCTTGGGTTTCTTACAGAAGATCTGCACAAAGTTTCTTACTCTAATAAGACAAGGAACTAAGATGAACAAATAATTTCACGACAAAGCTATATTCTTCATCAAATTTAGCCAACCGCAGAATCACGAAGCTCTTCTTCTACCCGAAAGCTTCAGATTCCTGCGAACTATAAGTGAAGTTAAACCCGTAAAGGAACGATCTTTCTTCACTTCTTTTGAAGTATGATCATCCCCGCAAAGGCAATTCCACGAGTGGCCACACCTATGAGAAGCAATATCATTATACATAAATTCCATTCGTTAATGTCGTAGCCACTCTTCATAAGCGATCCACATCGCGTAATCATCCATACTCCATAGTACCTGAAATCCAATATATGAATCAAACCAAGCTTTTGAAAGGTAACTTCTTTATGCTTTTGTTCCAACTTGTTTTCGTACCTTTGAGCATTTCCTATGACAAATGCCTCCAAAGCCCACTTTGGATAACTCAAATCAGCTAAGATCCTAATAGCTTCACTATTCTTCGGTTGGGTTGCAACAAGTGTTAAAACGACTGGAAGAAGAACAGAAAACTGCAAAATCCCCAAAAGTTTGTCGATTAGAATAAGTAGAGAGCATTATTCTTCTTCAAAAGGAAACTGAAACAAAACTCACCAGCTGGGCTGAGCTCGTTTGGAGAAAGATAGCCAACGCATATGCAATACCGGTCACACAATATACGAGGCAGACCAAAACAATATAGTTATCTAAAAATGTGGATCTCGGATTCGTGAAGAAATAGAACATAGAGAGATAGACCAATGGCTTGACAAGTATATTGAAATAGTCTATTGTATCTTTGGCAAGGAAGCAGGCCGAGCTACTCATCCCCGAAGCACTTTCTCTCCAGTAATGTAACTTGTCTAGTGAGAATGATCTTAAAGCTGCTATTTTGCAAAGAAGAGCTGACAGAAGAAGAAAAGCAAAAGATAAGATTAATAAGAACATGAAGAAACTTCTCAGAAATTGATTAATAACAGTAATGATAGTTTAATCCAACTTACAGACTGCGATAATAGTGTAGGTATAACCAGGAGCTCCAAAGCTCTCATCACTTGCTTTAATAAGTGATCCTAAACAAGCTCCAGCAAGCAACAAGATCAAATAGTCTGTGGCTTGTAATTGAGCTTCTCTCATTCGCTGCTTAGCTATCCTGAAATCAAGAACATTATTCCGGTTTATTCCAACATCCAAGAATCATTTGATCGTAAGTAAGTCGTGGAAAATTTAAGAAGAAAACCTTCCAAGGAAATATTTGTATTGTAGCCACATAGTAGGGGTCCTTCTGTGGGACAAATCTCTAGACTTCAAGAAGTTATGCCGTATTTTATCACGACGCAACCTGAAATTACTCTTTACATCTCCCCACAGCTCTCTGGCAAATATTTGTTCTGCATTATCGTGTGAATTATTACCAATGTCTGGATTCGTTTCAAGTCCAACAGCACTGTTGTTCCGCATATCTAATGGAACTGAGTACCCTTTGTGAAGCATCCACCTTTGAGGAAGCTCTTTGTAACCAACACCAGAATTCCCAATTGATATCACAACTCCTTCCAGAACGTCGATGTAATAGTCAGGAGGGTTGATACGGTCTGGAACATTTATTCCCAACCCCGAGAAGTATTCTTCGACTTTGTTGACTGATCCGTGGTAAACAGTAAGGCCACCTTTCGCGAGAAGTACTAGATCATTGAACGTTTTGAACAAAGTATAACTGCAACAAAGAAACATGAATTAAAAACTTCATGGCACATTAAGACATTTCCTCTACGCGAAACTTGTTTTCAAAGATACCTTGGTTGGTGAACAACCATGCAAATATTGACTCCCTCGAGGGCTTCATGCCGAAGTGCTCTAAGAAGAAGCTGTGATGAGGCACTATCCAAGCCAGAAGTAGGCTCATCCAAGAATAAAACCGAAGGCTCCATTACCATTTCTAAACCCACATTCACTCGTTTCCTCTGCCCTCCTGAGATTCCCCGCTTCTCTACTGTACCAACTAAAGAATTCCTCACAGCTTGTAGCCCCAAAGAGTCAATGATTCTTTCAACCACAAGAACTTTGTCTGCTTTCGATAGACCCGCAGGTAATCTGCATTTAGCATGGAACCAAAGATTTTCCTCTACTGTCAAGTTTCCATGTACGACGTCATCTTGTCGCACAAAACCAATAATTTTTTATATGAATGGATTGATTCGTGCTTCCCGTTTATAAGAATCGAACCTCTCAATTTGCATCCAACAGCTTTCCCAGCCAAAGCAGAAAGAAGACTTGTCTTTCCTGCTCCTGATGGACCCATCACAGCTGTGATCCGGCCTGGTTTCATGCTTCCTGTGACACATCTCAACACATGCTTACCATTGGACTTCAAGGTAAGAGTTAAATCTTTAAAAGAAAGCTCCATGAGAGGCCTCTTTCTCGTCTCAGTATTAGTAGCCATTGAAACTATTCCTGAAAAGGTAAGATTCTTATTCTCTTGCTCCATGGCTTTCTCCTTCTCAATCCGATCATACGCATACTTGAAGATTTGGCTGCGTGTTTTCTTAGTTTTGGCCAAATTCTGTCTTTTTACTCTCTTTCCTTCTATTTCAAGACTTTCTTTTTCATTACTTACGGCGGCTGCATCATCTTCGATCTCATAACTAGATTGCGCAGCAGAGGAACTCGCAGGACTTGAATATTTTGACATGTCTATATCTTCATCTACCTCAGAAGAGTCCCCACGACCCAACATCGTGTGGGTATCCTCATCATGATTGGATTTTTTACCTGAAAATGTCCGATTTATTTGAGCACGGATCTCACTTACATGCTTTTTTGCAGCCTCTCTAGCAGCTTTCCATCTCTGATGAGCTTTCGCTTTCTTCACCGCTGCTTCTCTTGATTTCGCCTGCCTCCTTTCCCTCGTCGTTAGGATTTGATCGGAACAATTGTAGATAATGAGTAGAATAGTACTCACTGCAGCCTGCACAAACATATTGAAGGCCACTCTTTTAGTGGAAAACCTTAGTCTTGGATATTCAATAATAACTGAAAAAACTTACAATAACCATAACCCCAAATGCATGCATGTTCTGATTTGCTGTGTTGGGATTGCAGGACGTTAACTTAAAGCAGGCTGCAAAAGACATGACGTACTTAATAGATGAAGAGACTAGCAGATGGAAATAGTAAACATTACTTGGTTATGTGACAACAATCAATCATGAATATTCAATGACATACGTTTCTCAGATGTAGACCCCATTCTGCAATAGTGCCTAAATCAACATAAAAAGTATAACCAGTTAAACTAAAAACAGTTTGAAACAAAATCTGATTCTCAGCTGGATCATTAATTTGATATAGCATAGTAACACAACGTTGAGGACAATTTGTCAGGATAGAACGGAGTTTGAAGGGACGAAAAAATGAATACCCACTATCGCAAGGTACTTTTTGAGTGGTGGTTGGACAATATGATCCTGCGGAACAGAATACTTCACCGCTGGATTTGATATCGGCCCATACATTCGCACCTCCACAAGTGTGGTTTGGTCGTCCTGGTGGTAATTGATAAGTATACCTATAGATTTGACATTTTAACATCTTATCTTATCCCGCAATATAATCACATGTATCATATTTGTATCTGTATCTAAGATGGAATAAAAAACTTACGGTTCACATAAGCTTGTAGTCTTATTAAAGGTAGCTAAGGGACAATGAGCACCAAGAGGACAAGCTTTTCAAAACAGAACAAAAATTCAGAAACACTGTTAGTTAGACCATATAGATGAGAAAAACTTATAAACCATGAAGGCGTTATGAATTACTTACGTATCATACAAGTGAGGCCACGGGGGCAGAAAAACCCTTCACAGCACGCCATACAGTTTTTTGTTCTTTCAGGAAACTCTTTGGAGTTTTGCAGGTCGACTTGTTCGGTTGGACCAACACTACAGCCCCATCCAGGTTCACAACCAGACACCCATGAAGTCAAGTTGCAGTTTACATTTGGTTGCAAGTAGCCCGGGTTATTCGATTTACTGAAAAAAGCATTAAAATAGAACTTCATCTCTGCTGCTGTACAGATACGCCTACCAATATCACCTGTTCCAAACCGAAAATGTAAACACATAAGATATGAAAATTATGTCATCAGATTAACTCCAAGAACCATAAGAAACGTGAGAGTTCTGCAACAACTAAGATTCGGAGTTCCTATAAAATCATCAAATCATCGCTCTTCCATCTCTTTTCAACAACCAAGTAGCAAATAATTTTCTGTTTCGGTTTGTGCACAGTAAAAGTCCGTACCTCGGGTTTTCTGAATGCAAGAAGATAAGAAATCCAAGTTGGTGGAGAAGTTAAAAGCTCTGTTCCAATCAGCATCCCTGAGATTGTGATTTCAACAAAAGGATAAACCTGAGCAAAATATCTCACAAGACTTTTGTAAGCTAAAAGAATATATTTCACCTAAAGCACCTACAGTTAAGCAAGTGAAGCCATCAATGCATCAACTATACTAAGATCAAAGAACTGAAAGTTCCACACCCTCTTTAGGGCCTGATATCTTAGTAAATAAATAGAACACTAAGTTGAAATCTTAATCAGAAAAAATGAGACATTTGATTGCAAATAAAGTGCCAGATTAGTTTAAGAGTTAGAAAACTGACGGGTCTTTGACGCAAAACTTTGCTCTGTTACCGAGCTCATGATTAAGAGCAGCGGTGCTATTAGAAAGCCTCCGGTAAACCATCTGTGTAACGAGCGGAAGAACAGCTGGATTGTCGAACTCACTGGTGTCCCCGATAGTTTGACCATTACCAACATAACAAACCAACGACAGAACTAAGATAACCAATCTGAGATTAGATCCATGTTTGAGCCAACTTTGCCGGTACACACTCATCTTGAGATTCAAAAGCCTTAAAGGACACATAATAGAAAGTGACTAAATCAGATGCAAAACAACAACTAACAAAAACATAAAAAACCTTGCTTGATTTATCAAAAGAGAAGGTTTTCAATTCTTTTAAATGGAATGTTTGAGACATTGTGATTTGTGAATGGAGAGGGAAGAAACGTGAAGGAAGTTGGAGAAACGATGGTGCAAATACTAAAATGGTGATCTGCTTTGTGTGCGACGAACGTGACTGAACAATGTGAAAAACGACACATCTTAATTTCATATAGTTTTAATCAATTGTTAAGCTTGATTTTGGGTTTAGCTACATAAAGGTTGAGTCTTTTTTTGTCTTATCAAGAATCACATCACAGCTCTTTTTCAAATTAAGCAGAATCGAACTCCAAAACAGTGAAGATTTTGAAAACCCAGAAAATTCAAATTGCTTTCTTTGTCTCCAGATCACATCGAACCCCATCACAAAACAGAGCAAGTTTTAATTTTTCTTTCTTAGATTCCAGAACTCAAAGCACCCTAAATTCCAAAGACTAAAAGAGTTAAACCAGGGTCAATGGAAGAAACAAAAAAACGTACACTGTGACTTGTGAGGCATTGAAGTTCATGACTTGGGAGCTGAAGAATTCATGAAAACTGAAGTTGCTAAATTCTTGGGGAAGCTTGTTAACTAGTAATCTACAAAGCTTGAGATTTGCAGATTAATCTGCCATCATTGACCTCGACAAGAAGGAAGAAGAAGAAGAGAATGCGTTGAATGATTCATTAGGACAAGGAAAGGACATGTAGCCCTTTTTATAATTACAGTTAACAAAATCTATAAAAAAGTATCAACTTTACGTTGATTAAGGAATATAGATATTTTCTTTCTAAGTTTAGTCAAAATTTTCTCTAAGTATAATGAAAGGAAATAATTGTAGCGTGGGAATATGCCCTAATTCTGCACATTCGGTAATTCGGTTTAGTTTCGATTCGATATTACGGTAATTCAGTAATTATAAAATTTGTACTGAACTGGACGAAATTATTAATTCGGCTCGGTATCTAAATATTTCGGTTCGGTTATTCGGTATTTCGAAAAGAAAAAAAAAAACAGAAATTTAAATATAAACACTTGAACATAGTCTTGTACAAGTTTTTAAAAACAGAAACTTCTCAAATTCAAGTATAAATACAGAAGAGGTAGAGTGAAACATCAGTTGCAAAGAGAAAAATTCCAAAAAAAAACAAGAGAAAGAAGATAATGAAGTAGAAGGCTGCAAGCCTGCATCAACATCACAAACGAAATGACCTCTGGTTGCTGCTACAAGACTTACACATAAGAAAGGTATCAAAGAAGTTGCTTATATTGGATTTGAGTGAATTCCGAGGTATTAGAGTTAAACGATGCGGAAAAGTTTAAACTGAAAGCGTATCTTACGATGGTATATATCAGTAGATATAACTTGGATATAATTTTGGATTGGAAAAAGTCAGAGAAGATATCACTAAGCGGATATCAACCACTTATCACCGGTCAAATGTTTTTCCAAATTGTCTTCTATTTTGTTATTTGTTTTGTCTTTCTTTGTTAGAATTCTTACGAACGTAACTTCTGTCTTTCTCTATCTCCAATATCTATCTTATATATTGCACAGAGAGACATGTCCAAGAGACACAAACAATAGAAAAGACGCAACTGTTCGTTTAATAGAAATAACTTTTATAATTGTCGGTTAACGAAACCGACTCAATATTATTTCCTTTCTTAAACCAACATGAGGATCTATAAAATAAAGAGAGGTCATTAATATTCATTATAAAATATAAAGCTATCAAACAATATTCAATAAACTTACCGGATGATTCATAGAAATCAGAGTTCTTCCATCATTTGTACTAGGGAAGTGACAACATGTTGAATAGCTTACAGCCTTTCGTGACTATAAAATACACAGTAGAGAAAGTTTGAATATTCGTCATAATGAGGAATTAGATTTAGGACACTTGCGAATATGTCCATACGTTACAATCAACTGGTCCCATAATTTATTGAATTTTGCTGGTCCAAATTTAGAAGACAGAAAAGAACAAAAAACTGAAATTTTATAAACATCAAAAGTATGCTGAAAACTCTTAACTGGAATGCAAATTTTGGCAAAAAAACAAAAAAAAACAATGATTGACTTTTATGCTTATCAAAGAGTCTATATAACTCATAAACATGTCTATTTTAAAGATTTGATAAGTAGCCAACGATCGCTGCGTTTTGGGACTCATCGTTTTGATGGCGTTACCAGTCAGCGAGGCACTTGATATTGACGGTTCGTATAACAACGGTTAGACAAGACGAAGACGACAAAGAAAAGCGATGTCCATGAATGTGTTTGGTTGTGCGGACGAATTGAACCACCCAAAAATTCAAAACGTTTTGCATGCAAAGAAGTCTATTAGTCTACTAAAAATATTTTCTTTTATGTCTTTTTTGCATTCTCACCTCAATCTCTTATGACGTGAAGAGATAGACATAAATTTATTTTTCTTTTTGGATTTTTTCAGCTACTACGACTTTTACCCAAAATTTTGTTTTGTCACATTATCAATTAGTTTAATCAATATTCTTCTGTTGACCAAAAAAAAAAAAACAAATTTCTTCTTTATGAATTTAACCAGTTATACAATTCAACTATGATGTTATCAATCAAATTTAATATGAAACTGTCAATTTTTTGTTACTATATCGTTTTCTCCGTCCACTACTCTTTATCATTTTTAACCTAATCAGCTTCTTCATAACCGTCATTAAAATCTTAACCGCACCAATCGGACCCTGTTTCTGTATTTATCAAATTACCTGAGCCCGTAACAAAATAGATATAAGCCTAATAAATTCGCACTTTGAGCTGATCTCATAATTGGCCCATTAATAAGCCCAACTAAATCCAAAAGAATACCCTATGATATAGCTACAAAATATTTCATTCAATGCTATTACGTAAATGACCAAAACACCCTTCGCGCATCTCGAGATCTCTCACTAAACCAAGTCACAACGGCCGATGTAAATAGCCTCAGCTTTAAAGGGTACTTTCGGAAACGTCAATTTGAATCTCCCAATACTCGCTTTGCTTTTGATCTCTGGCTTTTGTCCTTTTCAGTCATTTCACATTACTCTCTTCTTCATCTCCTCTCTGACCGTTTCACTCCTCCAGCTCTCATTTTCTCTCTCATCTTCAACCCTCTCTTTCTCTCCTCGAGCTTTGGACGAATCTGTCTATTTGCTTGTAAATTTTCAAGGAGACTTTTTGGTTGGTAAAGAAACAGAGAGATCTATTTTGGGTGAGTGGTCGCCTTTTTTTTTCCATTCAATCAAGTTTTGTTTGTTAAACTTTCATGTGGGTTTCTGGTGAATGATTCGATTCCATTATTGCTTAGTTTTGTTTTTTCAAAGTTTTAATTTTTATTGCAATGGAAGGTTCATGTCGCTGGCCGTGGGCCTAATCCCCATTGTTGTTAGCTAATAACAATAATGTCGAATTTTTCGCATTAATTGTTTTTGTTCATTTATATACATATATATAGTTGATTCTCTAAAAGGGTTTTAGGACTTTCTTCTTTTTACAGCAAAAAGTTTGAATCTTTTGTTCATCTTGTTTATTGATTTTTTCCTTTTCTCATCTCTGTTCTATGTTTTTTTCTTCTCATACTTGAGTTGATTTGTGATTTCTGTTTGGGTTCAATTAGTCTGCAGGGTTTAAGCTGAAGTTAGTTTGTCGATTTCTCAATTTCTTTCTTCAGATTTACTCTACAATGAAGTGAGAATTTCAAAAAATTTAACAAAGAAAAACTTGGGACTTTAGCAAGGTACGACCTTTGACTTTATCAGTTTGTTTGTATGAAACTTGCTTCTGAAATTGTCAAAACTTTGATTGGAAAATTTGAAATCTCAGAGTTTAGTGGTTATATTATAGTCTCATAATCACTCTTTAACAATCCTCTTCTTTTTAAAGCTCTCTTAGGTTTAATTAACCAATAGAGCTCTGTTCTAGGGTTTGTAGATAAGAAATGTCTTAAGGGTCTGTTTGGTTAGCTGCATAGCGTTTAGACCGCTGTTGCTAGTGCGTTCTAGAGCCTAAAACCACAATGAGACATTGTGGGTCTTGTGTCTGATTGTACTAAATGTGTTTGGTGTGTTTGTCAGGCTTTGAGGTTGTCCTGTTGTTTCAAATGGTTAAAAATCAGTTTTTACCTAGACATTTGGTTTTAAGGTTTGTACTGTTTTCACATTAGGTTTTTCTTTTTTAACATAGTAGGAATATAGATTTGTTCTTGTTTCTTAAATGTTTCTTTTCAGAGATGTGAAACAATTTCTACTTAATTATTCTCTGCATAAGTCATGTGATTTTTGCAGAGATTATATGGGTGCAATTTTTTTAGTATTTGTTTGATTCTGTAGCAGCACATTTTGACTAAATAGCCTCGCAGAAAGAGCAAACATATTCACATAAAAAAAAAAAAAAGAAATAAAAAAAGTAGATTGGTTTCATTCATATAAAGAAATGGTATACACACAACTTGCTTATTCTTTTATTCCTTCTCTTAGAAAAATAGCATTTTTTTTTTTTTTTTTTTTTTTTTTAAAAGAAAAATAGCATTTTCTAAGCATGAACCATGAACTCTTCACAACTCTTGATGAATATTTTAAAGAAGTATTGATTGTATATATGCTTCTTTCTAGATATGTATAGATCTCTTTTTTGTAAATTGATCACTTTTTTTGAAACATTCTTTTACTTTGAGCCTTTTTTTCCTATAGTTACTTCACTAGTTTCTTTGGTAAAGCAAGTCCTATTTTGAGAATATCACAAAAGATGATTGGCCCTCCATTAACGGTCCTTGATCCAAGTATTAAAGCTTGTTGCCCTTCTTCTTTATGTATCGAAACATTCATCATTACAAGTCTCATTCATTCACTCCTTTCCTTTGCTTTTTAATTCCTTTTGTGGTGATTCTTTTCTTATTTGTTACTGTGTTGTTGATACTGTTGTCTCGTTACTAAGCTCTTTTTGTAATGGATCTGCAGATGGAGACTGTGAGACCAATGGTTGTTGCTCCTAAGGGTAAACTCAGACGCAAGTTTGCTAAAGTTCTTAACATTCATAAGCTAACGGGTGTTGCCCCAGAAGAGGAAATGAAGAAGATAAAGTTTGATTCCAAGACTGCTACTTTGTCTGAATCTTTCTACAAGCTTGAGGAAGAGTATGAAAGAAGTCTAGCATTGGAAGCTCTTCTTGCGAAGCTTTTTGCAACGGTTTCTTCCATCAAAGCGGCTTATGCACAGTTACAGCATTCTCAGTCTCCGTATGACTCAATCGGGATTCAAAAAGCAGACAACTTGGTAGTTGCCGAGCTTAAGACTTTGTCTGAGCTGAAACAATGTTTCTTGAAGAAACAAGTGGATCCAAATCCCGAAAGAACTCTGGTTCTCGCAGAGATTCAAGAGCTGAGGAGTTTACTGAAAACGTATGAGATAATGGGGAAGAAGCTGGAGTCTCAGTACAAGCTTAAAGACTCAGAGATTATATTTCTGAGAGAGAAATTTGATAAATCGATGAAACAGAACAAGTTGACAGAGAAGAGACTTAACCAAAGCGGACAACTTTGCAATCCTCTTGACAATCTTCACCTATCGGCGCTAAATCCAACACATTTCCTTACTTATCTGCACCACACAGTCAAATCCACTAGAGGATTCGTGAAGCTAATGATCGAACAAATGAAGATCGCGGGATGGGATATTTCATCGGCTGCTAATTCGATCCAGCCCGGTGTTTTCTATTACAAGCAAGACCACAAGTGTTTTACTTTCGAACACTTTATCTCCAATGTAATGTTCGAAGCATTTCATCTACCGTACTTCTCAACTTCAAGCGATTCAAGAAGCTACAAGAAGAAGAAACAGAGCAAAGCAGAGAGGGAAATGTTCTTTGAGAGGTTTAAAGAACTGAGGTCAATGAAAGCGAAAGATTATCTAACGGCACGGCCTAAATCAAGATTCGCTAGGTTTTGTCGAACTAAGTACTTGCAGCTTATACATCCAAAGATGGAGCAAGCTTTCTTCGGACATCTGCATTTGAGAAACCAAGTCTCTGCTGGTGAATTCCCTGAGACGAGCTTTTGCTCTGGATTTCTCGAAATGGCGAAAAGGATATGGCTTTTGCATTGCTTGGCTTACTCGTTCGAACCTGAAGCTGAGATCTTTCGAGTACCCAAAGGTTGTAGATTCTCTGAAGTGTATATGAAGAGTGTAACGGAGGAAGCGTTTGTTCCGACGGCAGGGAGTTCGCCGGAATCGGAGCCACGTGTCGCATTCACGGTGGTTCCAGGTTTTAGGATTGGGAAAACATCAATACAATGTGAGGTCTATCTCTCGCTTTCGTGATCACCGTACGATCTAAGATTCCAAAACGGACGGTTAAGATTTGTTGGACTGACGGTGGTGGGTCTTCAAGGACGATTTGGTAATTTCGAGAAGTTGTTGGGGTATTTTTCGGAATGTGGAAAAAATTGTTTGCCGTTGGATCTGAAGTAGCGAAGTAGTGTTGTGGTGATGTGTTTATTATGTTCTCTGTCTTTTGAGTTTTGTCGATATTAGTTCAGAGAACATACAGGCGCATCTTTTAGCTGTTGTCCATTGAATATTTATCTCCTTTTTAATATATAATATGTAAATATTTTATAGTTTTCTTTATGTGTTTTTTTAGCCTACTTGGAGAAATATAAAATATGGAGCGTAATGTTGGTAAGATCGAATTCTTTAGGTGTATAAAAGATTTGGTATATCATTGAAATTCATTAATATTTAATACTTGAAATGTTGGTAAGATAGTTATAGTATATAATTGCATGTATAAGCATTGGATCCATTCTATAAATGTATAGCTGGTGTATGAACCATCCAGCATTATGTCTCCCGGCCTTGTATTGGCACTTGCACATTACAATTCTCGTCCACCAATTTTTTCTTAGAAAAATAAAAAAACTGTAAATGTGAAAGCTTATAATTTGTCTGTTGAGGTTTATTTGAGTTTTTTTGTTCATTTTTAGGTTTAATAATGGTCAATGTATTTCTGCTAATTGATTATTGGAGAAATTACTTATATGTTGAAAGCCATTTTGGGTTTTTTTTTTTTGGGTTCATTTTTATGTTTAAATATTGATAAAGAGTAATTGATCATCAAAGAAAGGCGGTGCGATCAAAAAGTTCATCGAAAACATAATATTATTTTCATTAAATTATTTAATTTACACGTATTGGTATTTGGTGTGCATTTATGATATAGTTTTTTTTTTGTTTTTTTCAATTTTTAGTGATGAGGGCGATGCTTCTCTGTGCCGAGAATCTAACATCAATTGACCAAATATTATGGTGGGGTTCGGATCTAAATTAAAGGACTGAATAAAATCTTTAAAAATTGGCTTCAATGTTTGTCGGAAAAGCTCCTATTTTTTTCTTTCACTTTAACGTTATTTGGTGGTGCTTTGATTACTAGTCTGATCTTCATCATTTTACAATCTCTATAAGTTAATGAATGCGCTGTTTATCTTTTCAAAATATTTTAATAAAATATACTATTAGCCTATTTCCTAGAAGAATTATAGGTTTATTATACTAATAAAAAAAATCCAACATCTAGATAATTTTTTTAAAAATGGCTGATGGTAGGCTTATATGTTTCTGATAAATCTTTTGGGGCCATAATCATATCCAAGATGGCAAGATCTAGGCATGTACCGGTTTAGTTCCCTATCTACCAGCAATACCAAAACATATTCGGTTCATATTTAAACCAAAACCAAAATATTTTTAAGGCTTTGTTTCATTTATTTATTCGGTCTAGAAATTTCAGTTCTTCGGTTCATGTACCAGAGTTTAAAAATCAGGATGATATTTCCTTAAAAATCAGTTTTGTCTAATCTGGCATGTCATATAGGCCTTTTCGGAGACTAAATTTCAAGAGAGTCGAACAAACAATACCTTGCAGTGTTGAAAAGGATCACAACTTCATACGCCTGAAAACCAAATTCAAAATTCACAATAAACAATTATAATAAAAATCGCAACATAACAACTCTTAACTTCAGGGTTTTCGTCGAAAAGATTTTAAAGAAAATGTAAACATAAATGCAAACAATTTTATTTTACATTTCAAGCTAAAAATGTTTGATAAGAAAAGAGTAAACCTAAAAATGCAATGGCAAGAAACAGAATGTGAGTTTTTGCCTAAGTGTCTAAGAAAAATGAACAAAGTGGACAAAACAGAAATAAGTTTGACCTGCTCATTAGTGGTCACAGTTGATAAATTGAACACTGGGAATGTGTTGGACTTTGTAGTTATCTTCCCCACCTATTACCAATTTCTGAGTCCACTCCCTCTTCATTTTTTCTATATTCAGTTCCTTCAAGGAATTTATGTATTTGAGTCCATCCGGAAGTTGCTTCAACTTTTTGCAATTGTCTATAGTCAAAGTACGAAGACATGGCATCGACCCTTCTTCTACTCTCCACTCTACCATCTCTTTTTTATACGACATTTTTAGAGCAAATAGCTGAGAAAATCCGCCTTTCGAGCACACCATTATCCTTCACACGAATGCACCAGATGAAAGATAAACCGATTTCAAATGAAGCAACTTTTCTAGAATCGGCATCGGATCTTCCTCCATGCGGCATCCGATTAGCCATATGTGAGCAAGGTGGGGAGGAAATCGGTATTGATCTGGAAACCTTGGCATATGCATTGACAATGTTAAATCCTTTAGATGAATAAAATCTAGAATGAGTTCTTCCCCATGATCAGCCACACTGATTTTTTGGAAATCATAAAAATTAAGTGTCTCGCGATTTCTCAATTCACCGAGAGATGACAATAGAGTTTCAAAAGTACACCCGCCACTGAAAATCACATTGAGAGCCCTTAGCTTTGTCATACGGAGTAGGTCCATCACGCTATTGTGTTTCGTAGAGAAATTCGTCAAGGACTCCAAGTTCACTAGATCACCCAACTCCAACTTGGTTTTATCAGGCATTGAACGAGGTAAGCGAAGGTAGCTCAGTTCTTGCATCTCTTTCAAAACACTTGGCACATGAACTAGTAACCGATCAACAACACCTAAGTTCAAACAGAGCAGAAGCTTTAGATTCCGTAGAGAAGAAGGTAGATGAGATACCCCAGCCTCGTTTAAACTCAAGAATCTCAAGTGAATGAGCTCTCCAATGCTGGATGGTAACTTCCATCCTTCAAACTGTACGTAAGAAAGATCTAACACTCTAAGCAACGGTAAACATCGGAAACCTGGAGGCTTCCAAAAGTTTTTGTCCACTCCAAAAATCAAAACAGATCTAGCTTTTTTATTGTCTTTATGTCCCAGCATATGAAGTGCATTATCACTATGTAGAACAAGTCTCCGAGACCTACAAGGAGATTGAGCATTGATGGTAGTAACGGTAGCTGTAGGGACTTTGACAACTTGAAGAAAGTTCTCTTCTTTGGCTTTAGATAAACATACTTCTCTCATCATGTCATGCATTTGACAATACTCTATTCTGGAACTCAAATAGCTTTTTTCAACAACAACCATATTTCTCCTCACTAGCTCATCTAGGTAGCTTTCTCCACTATCTTGAATGGTTGATCCATCGTAAAATGACATTATTATTCCTTCTGCAACCCAGTAATTGAACAATGTCTTTACTTCTATCTTGTAATCTTCAGGGATATGTGCCAAGTAAAGGAAGCAATGCTTTAATTGCATAGGCAAATCTTCATAACTCAGAGACAAAACTCGGTAAACCGAATTGGGATTATCGTCATTTAAACCAGATTTTCCTACTATATAAGCTCTAATATTGCTATATACTCTTTTCCACTCGAGAACTGTATGTTTCTTAGCTAACAAACCTCCCAGCACTTTAACGGCTAACGGTAGTCCTCCATAATATGTGACCATTTCCTTTCCCATGGCTTCATCAACTCTGAATCCTGAAAACCAGGACAAGATAATATATATTACGATTCCAGCCTTGAATAAAATATAAACATCTAAAAGAGAAGAGAAATTACACTTCTTGTTCTTAAGGATTCATAAGAAAAAAATGAATTCACAAAGATTCTTGGTCCTTGTTTTATATATGAAAGCGTACCAGTTTCGTCTCTCCTACGGAATATAATTCTCTCAAATAGCTTCCAACTTTCTTCGGGAGTAAGGATTCTTGGTTTAAAGGCAAAACATGTTGGATCCGCATGTAAACCAACACCTTCATTGTGGGAAATAAGTAACATCTTCCAATCTGCAAAATACTTGTCGTTTCATGATAGCGAATAAAAGGCATCTATGACCAATGTGTTACCAACATTCTTGGTGTTTTATGTATGTACAATTAGAGCTCACCTCTTTTATGGGGAAACACCGCTTTTATTCGGTCCCAGTCTTCTTCTTTCCATATATCATCGAGGACAAGCAGATATCTACCGGTTTCCAACAATTCAAAGAGTTCACCTTGGATTGTATATTCGTTCGTCTGTAGAATGTCCTCATCATATGGTCTAAGATCTTGCAAGGTCCTCTGCCAAACAACCTTTCGCGTAAACTATTGTGAAACACAAACCCATGAGAATCCATCAAAATGACGCCGGACAATGTCATGATGAAAAACTTGTCTAGCGAGGGTGGTTTTACCAATACCGCCCATACCAGATATAGAAACCGCTTGAATGTTATCATTCTCCACCAAATGATAAATCAATTCTTCAACACTTTGATCCCACCCCACAAGATCACTTTTAGAGTTGTTAGGAAATGTTTGTCGGATCTCCCTTTGTCTTTTTTGCAGAGACAGTGAACGGACACCACCATCGATAATATGTTGTATCTCTAAACTCTGCATTCTCACAATCACCTCAGAGATCCTCTTAGTTATACCTTCGATATCAAAAGCAAATTTCCAGCGATCTACTAAAAAGCAAGCAAGTCTTCTCACATGCTTCTTGATCCCTTCATATTTTCCTCTAAGTTCGTTCAGAAGAAAAGATTTGATTATATCCTCAGCATCATAAACAATGTCCTTGACATCTTCCAAGAAGTTTCTCACCCTTTCACTTTCATTTTTCTTATCATCTGCATCTTTCAACAGCGACTGTAACCTTCCCACCTGACGCTTTAGTCCATCAACTTGCTCATCTATTTCATTCAATGGCGCAGATTTTCGAGTCAGAAGCTCCCAAAGCTTCTCAACTCCAAATGATAGAACTGCCTCAGCCATACTACAACAAAGTACAAAAGACGGATCAAAGCAAAACAAGCAAAAAGAAGAGACATCACTGGTTGCGGCCTTCTTTGGAAGAAGAGAGATCAATATTTTAAAGTCAAAGTCAACCTTATACAGCTACCAATTTATTGGCTGAGAGTAGTCCACAGTAATCTGTTATGACTAATGATCGATTTTGGGATAAATTTCTCCTCTGGTTTGAAAGTTATTCTACTTTACCCCACATTCAATTATTCATTATTTTTTCATTTTTCTTAAATCCAAAAACTGAGAAAAAACTTATTACCCTTACAGAATCAAAATAATTACAAACCCAACAAATCCTAAACCGACCCGCGGAGTTAGATCCGGATCTATTTCGGATCCACTTAACCAAAAACAAAAATCAACCAAAATCCACTTGACCAAAAACATAAATTCCAAAAATCTCTAACTTTCTGCTTTTCTTCTCTCTCTCGCGACGAAACTCAACTCTTCTTCTTCTTCTTCTTCGATTCGACATTTCTTCTCTTCTTCTCTCGCTCTCGCGACTCACCCTTCTTCTTCTCTCTCGCGACTCGTCCTTCTTTGTCGTTCAGCCATGATTCCGCCGGTAACTCTCTTGTTCCTCTCTTTGTTTAATTTTCATGGGTTTGGTTGGAATAATAAGAAAAACTTCTCTATATCCCTGTTTCTAGCTTAAGATAAACTTGTTTCTAAGTTTCTGTAAATTAGATAATTTTATAATTATTGGTTTTTGATCAACCATGTCTTAATCGATTAGGGTCCTGGCTAGTAATTGCAAGTCCTTGGTTTCATACTATTGGTGTTGAGGAGATTGACAGAGCATGTTTGGAGAACGCTCCGATCGAAGAAAAAAATCATGAAGTTGTTGTAGGGAGCTGTTCTTTGGGAATGGGGATGGAGACTCAGTGTTGGCATCAGAGACAACAGATTCTCATGACTTTAATGAATGGAAATTCTACTGGGATTCATTCTATGGACGAAGTTATTTTTACAACATTAAGACACAAGAGTCCACATGGGAGCCGTCACTTGGGATGGAGCATCAAACTTATAGCGATGAAAGCCACAATTTGAACGAATTGGCTATAGAGGTGATTGAGATGGATGTCTGCTTTTTTATCTTTCGTGTTGATTATTTATTATATGATTAAGATTTTTGTAGCTCTTATCTCTTTCTATGATAAGAAATTAAGAACTATATCCTCACTATTTCAAAATGATGCAGAGGTTCTCTATTTAAGACAGTCATGAACATTGCGTCAACATTCATTTTGTTTCTTCCCAGAAATGTTGATATCAACCAATTGGCAGAGCTAGCCTTATCAACGTCTCCTTCGTGGTCAGTGGTCACTGAGGCAAGTTTTGTCTTATCGCTTTCCTATGTCTATGAGCATATTGTTTGGGATTTAGAAAGGCAGTCCATGAAATTTTTGGAGAAATTCTTAATCTTACTCGGATGCTTTTCTGTCACTTCAATACCAATGATTTGTCGTCTCGTTATATTGTTGAAGACTGTGATTTGATATTTATATGGAAAACAAACCTTGCAAAATATTTCTGCTGTTAGTAACATTTTTCTAACTGGCAATCCCTAATGTTTTCAGGTAGAAAAGAACTACTTAAATGGGAAGCTGAAGGCGATAACAACATACTACTCCAGACAACATGGTTGTGTTAGAACATAGAAGAAGTCAGAGAGATTCTTCTCACACATCCACTGCAAGTTTTTCATTTAGTTGTACCAGTAGTTCCAATTGTACCGGTATGAACACATTTGTACTTTCGTTGTTTAAACTTAAAATCAGTTGTACTCCACCATAAATTCAATTTTTTAGTTGTACTTATGATATTGAGTAACTAAGTACATTTACCACAATTTCACATAATAGTAGGTGTACAATATGTTGTTTCTATATTTGACATAGTTACTTGGTTAAAATTTATAAAGTAACCATCAAAGTATAAGGAGTATTTACTATGCCAAAGGAATTTCACTATAAAAATGAACTATAAAAGTAACAATATAGTAATGTGTTAAAATATGGTATGTTTGTATGTTTGTATTATAGTAAGATGTGGTTTTCAGTTTTTTTAAAAAAATTTCTTAAACTTACAAAGTTCATAATAAACATAGTTATACCAGTAGTTGTACCTGTTCAACTCATTTGTACCAGCACAACTGAAAATTGTGGAATGTATTTGCAACGGCGTGATTGCTCTTTCTCTTGCTTTTGATGGAGGCTTCACTAGGTCGATATATTAAACCTAGTTTTAAATGTATCGAAAGCCTGCTAATATGATTTTAGTATTATTTGTTTTTTCTTAAATTTGTATTAATTCTTGTTAGAATACTTTTATAATATTTTTTACTGCATTGTAAATTTTTGGTGTTGTTTTCTACACATAATAATCACTCTCCTACTTGTAATTGATTCTAAAATTATATTGATTATAACGAAAAACTTATTTTAAATAGAAATTTTTTAAAAATTATGAAATTAGGCAAATGTTTCTATATCGATAAATTAATACCTCTATAAATTAATATAATATCTTAGTCCCGATATTATTAATCTAAATAGATTTTACTGTAAATTGTCTATTAACTTCTATTTTTAAGAAAAAAATTTCAAAGTTAAGAGTAAATTAATAGATATTAAAAACATATAAAAGAAATATGTTACCTTAGTCATATCCCGAATAGTTTCCTCAAATCTAAGTAGGAACTAGGAAGAATCTAATGCTAAGCGAACATACGAAAAAAGGTGCGAACTTCTTCTTCGATTTATAAAACTAAAGATTTAAAAGATAAATCTCTAAATATTGTTTCTGCATCTTTCGAGCATTATTATCTAGGTATGTCTAACAATGTGGAGTGCATATTCAACGGCGAAATTGCTATTTCTCTTGCTTTTGGTGAATCCATCCTACTTCTTCTCCTTCACTTGAATAATATCCCTCAAAATCGAAGTGTATGACTGTTAAACTACTTTTTCCCATTACCACCTGAAAAAAGAAAACAAGACATGTATCATTTTTTATTTTCGGATCTGTCCAGAAACATAGTTGTACCTACTTGTACCATTTGTACCAGATTGATGGTTCCAAAAGTTTTCTACAAATTTTTGCTTTCTACCTACGAATTCAACATTTCTGATCCATAAATTACTAACGTAAGAACCATAATCGACTAAAAACAAGTTTACTGACCTAGTGACCACAAAAGCGAACTAATTAACAAATCTACAATTTTCATGATTGAAATATTCCAACGATAACATTATCTAATGACATTATTCTCAAAACTAATCGAAATAATATGGTTACATTTAAGCTCATCCAAAGAAGAATATGAGTAGAAATTACCTTGAATTTGATGATGATTTGAGCTTCAATGGTGAACTAGATCGTGAGAGAAGAGGAGAGGGAGCGTCGAAGAAGAAGAGCGGAGAGAGAGAGCCTCGAAGAAGAATAAGAGAGGAGAGAGAAGCAAATTTGATTGGTTACTTTTTTTAATTTTGTAATTAATTTTTTTTTTTCTGATTAAAATATTTGATAATAAGAAGTGATGATAAAATTGGAATTGGTAATTATAGGAATGGATAAGAGGTATAGTGAAAAGAGAAGGGTAGTTTTGCTTTGTTTAAAATAAAATTAAAAAAAAAAAAAAAAGATAATATAGCATTTGATCCTCGATTTTGCCACCTTTGATTCTTCATTCTCATCAACTAGAAGATATTTTATTATAACTCATTCTTGAACTCAGCATCATGACAGTAAAGTTCCTTTGAGGTCCCCATTACTTCCTTGAATTAATACATGTAAAGTATCAACTTGTACTGTCGATTAATTGAATTTTTCATAGTGTTAAGAGAAATGGGATGTTAAAGTCAATGGAGCTAATGGGCAAGTAATTTACCTTTGAATCAAAACCAAATGGGTTGTTCCCATGAGTCCTGCAGGCTGCAAGCAATGGGTTAATCACAACTTCAATTGGCATGTTCTGTATCAAGTAGCTATACTTCATACTGCTCTGTATCAATTGGCTTCATTGGCATGCTCTGTATCAATTAGTTATATGTCATTTGCGATCCAAACCGAATAAATGTTAACTTGATTACAATTACTTTCACTTCTTAGAAATCCAAAAATCGTAACATTGGATCCGGATGAACCGAAAAGTAGAAAAACAAACCAAATAGATTCATAGTAGATTGGAGTTTACATTGGTCAATATTTTTTCTAAAACCAAAACCCGGTTTTAAACTACCAAAAATTGGCAATGCCGTAAACCAAACCGGTTTAAATAACCATTCCATACAGAGAGCTAAATAGCTGATTCTACAACATCTCTAGTTTGATGTATTGGAAGAGTTTCTATTCACCTTCCATTGTTCGAACTCCAAGGAGCTTAACAAGAAGGAGCTTGCGTTCTTGTGACCACCACCTCCGAATCTCTTAGAAACCGGTGTTGTGTCTTCTTCAGCAACACTCCTCAAACTTAATTTCAGTTTGTTCTCATCCCCAAGCTCAGGAACTCTGTAAACAACAGCTCCAATACCTCGAAATTTCAGATTCTTACTCTTCTCAGCCAATTGATTCCCTAATTCGCTTCTAAGCTCTGCAATCTCATCTGCATTTACAGCTAAACACCGTCCAAACTCTTCGTCACCTCCAAGAACAATCTCATAGGACTGTTCCAACGCATCGTGTATCAGTTTATGTTTCTTACACAAACTCTGTTTTCCTCTGTTGATCACACTTTCATGATCCAATGAGAGTAGCTGCTGAAACAATGATTGGTTCAGATTGAAGTCGTACTCGATCTTTAAGTCCAAGATTCCACTGTTGAATGCTTTGCTCTCTGGTAGTTCCCACTTCCATATATCGGCGTCTTCAATATACTCGAAAGCACGTCTCATTCTCTTGAAATCATTCATCTCTCTGCAATTTCCTCTACATTCTTCCATCAGCTTCTGAGTAAAATAGTCGAAAGCAATAGTCGCACCGCTTCTCTCTATATCCAAAACATTAGTAACGTTCTTGCAAGTCGAAGAGACATCACCTAAGCTCTCGATAGCGGTTTTATGGTGATCGAGGATCACGACATTGTCGACTTTAGGAGAGAGTTGGTGAACAAAACCAGGAGGTCCAGTGAAATCAAGAAGATAGAGATGACTAATTTCTTGAAGTGGAAGTTGGCTGATTGTGATTGGAGAGTAGACTGTGTTGGGAAAGAACAATGAAGGGATTGAGTTTGCTGAGAAGTAGAGATGAGCGGCTAAAGCGGCGAAAACACCGTCATGGCAAGGATAATGGTAAAGAACAGCCATCTTCTTCTGCACCATCTTCACTCCAAGATTCATTCCTCTGAAACCAAAAATGATCAAAACTTTTTACACACAGAGAGCTCTACGCTTTATGTCAAAGAGCTGATTTCGAGATGAGTTAAGACAAGAAACTGAAGTTTATTAGTGTAACGTCACAAGAAACAAATTGGAAAAGATTAAGTGATAAAAATTCTTATTGCCAGTTATTTCCGAAGCAATTCATAAAACAGTTACCAAAAAACCCAAACCTTACAAAGTGTGAATCGGAATTGATGAATTTTGGATTAGCCGAAGAAGAAACCAAATCTTTTAAGACCTGAAACTAATAAAAGAACAACAAACCTGAGAATCAAATTTAGGGTTCTCTTAAGTCGAATGACGAAAATACCCTTAGTTCAAAGATAATATGCAATATAACCTTATCTGAGTATCTAAGTTTTTGCAGAAAACCTTGATCTTTGAAAATTTGAGTTTACCTCAACTACTACACTAAACAGACGCATAAACGTACGATTATACGATTTTTTTTTTCCTTGTTCATCGTTAAATTTTGTTCATCCGATTTTTTTTATTTATACGTAAACTTCATAAGTCTTTGCAGTGGTAGTTCCTCCATTTCATCATCAATCCAAGATGACCTTAATTCATTAAAAAAACAATATAAAGCGAAAAAATATGACTTTTCGTCTTAAGAAAAAACAATATAAAGAGAAAAGCACATCAATCAATATTTTGGTAGCAAAACAAAGATAGAAAGATACGTGGAAGACTTTTCAGGCATTCTCAGCATCAGAGTTTAGAGATCTCTCTTCAGCCAAGTTTCAACCACTACTTTGGCTAGAGAAGCTTGTGCAATTTCTAAAAACGTGTAACGTCTAATAGAGCAGCCAATATACCTAGTTAAGACCACAATGAGATCCGGAGAAAAATATTAACCAAGGACTTCCAATAAATTACATAAATTTACAAATTATATTTTTTTAAACTACCCAAGTTTTTTAAGTCAACCGATGTTTATAAGGTTGTCGAATATTAAAATTGAACTAAGACTCATACTAAACCAAAAAATACAACTTAGCCAACTAAATGTTCAAACTCTCGAAATCAATATGGGAATCGTGCCCTTGAGAATCTCCAACTTTTGAATCACCGTGTAAACAATATTAATTCTGAAAACAATTAAAAACAACAAAAATGAAAATCGTAAACAAAAAAGCGAGAAAATACATCAAGACTGCAAAACGTACCAAAAAATACCAGAAAATTGAAAGTATAATTTAAATAGTATTATCAAATTATAAATTATAAAACAAATACATTAAAATAATTTTCTAAAAACAAATTTATACTTTAAAAATTGGGTCAGTTCTCCTAAAAATAAAATATAAAAGTTTTAGAATGAAGATTTTGTTTTTGGGACAAAAAATGATTTTAAACAGCAAGCTGGCATGATAGATACTATAAAAAATGACTTCTTCATTAGTAAAATCAAGAAATGTTTTAAATTTGACAAGAAATTTAGTTACATTCAAACAGAATTGAATTTGAAAACAAAAAGAGACTTAAATCCAATAGAGATTAAGAAGGAATAACAAACAAATCGTTATAACATCATTCAGTCGTTACACATTATTAACTTCACCACCATCGTACCACTGCTGCCGCCACCATCACCACCTTTGCCGACACCGCCATTACGGCTGCCGCCTCCACCACCACAGTCGTCACGGCTGCCCTCAACACAAAAAAATATTATAGTAAACGATACAAGGAAAACAGTACAGGCTATGAGGACAGGTATCTCTGTATCCATGATATCTCTCTCCAATATAGTATAAATTTCCAAAACAACGTTTTCTTTCTTAACCAATTGGTAATTTATGTTATTTTTTATCTTTTAAATCAACTCCAAGAAGGAAACTCATACCTCAATAACAGAGCTTGGTTCAGTGATGGGATAAATCCTCTGCACCACCACTTTACAGGCTATCGAGAAGAAGTAAGAGCTTTAATTAGGAGCACTAAGCACATTCTTCCGTTATCTAAATTGAAGAGAGCCCATGTGGTAACTATTCACCTGTATTACCAGATAGCTTTGCAATTCTCTCGTCTATTTTTTCCTTGTCCTGTATTACCAGAACCAGCACAGCAACATTAACTTGCACGACAAGTGACCTAGCATTGCGGCATTGCTGATAAAGGACCAACTTCCTTTACTGTGTTCAACAACAAATCAATAGAATCCGATATCACGGCTTCTTTGCACATTGTAGGTATCATAACCGACCATACATCTGCATCATCAGCATTCCCTTTATGCAAGCTACTGATAACTTTACTCAGAATCTCCAACTTTCCACTCTCACAAAGCTTTTGCAGAAATCTTTCTAGCCTATCCCTGCGAGGCTTGTAACCTTTGAAAAGCATTTCGTCCAATATAACCGCTGCTTCTTCGAATTGTAAACCTTCGCAAAGACCATCGAAAACTATTCTATAAGATAAGGTATCAGGGCTGCAACCTCTTCTGGGCATATCTTCAAACAAGTAAGTTGCTTCGTCCCATTTTTGGATTCTAAACAAGACACCAAGTATCATGTTGTAGCTTATAACATCTGGTTTCAAGCCCTCTTCGACCATTTCATCCAAGACTCGATAAGCTGATTTGGAATCATTCTCAACACAGAACCCGTTAATCAGTACATTGTAAGTCACTGTGTTGGGTTTGCATCCTTTTTCTCTCATTTCTTCCAAGATCCTCGATACCTCGTTCGACCTTCCAGCTTTTATAAGCGAGCTAATCAACGTAGAGTAAATAGCTGAGTCTACTTTAATCTTTCCTTCATACGCCTCATCCTTTAGCTTAAACGCCAAACTCAATTCACCAATTTGACAAAGCGCTTTAATCAACGACGCATAAATGTGAACCGTGGGACATACTCCATACACTTTCAACATATCTTGCTTCATCTTCAATGCTTCCTTCACCCTCGAATTCTTGCACAACCCGTGAATCAGCGTCCCAATGGTTACCCCAGTGGGCTTCACCTTTTTCTTGACCATTTCATCGAATAGCTTCAAGGCATCATCGAAACACAAGCTCTGAGAACATCCATGGATCAGTATATTGTAAGTACAAGCGTCTGGCTTACCAAACTCATCAATACCCGAAAGAAGTTCCCTCATTTTATGGAACTCTCCGCACTTCAAAAGCGCATTCAACAGAGAGTTCACGGATTTCACAGTGCGTTGGCAACGGTATTGAGGCATTTCGTCGAACATGTGGAGCGCACGACTGGGCAATCTTCCACGGCCGAAGAAATTGATCACGTTACAAAATAGAATCTCCGTAGGAACGATCCGAGTATCGGTTTTGAGCTGTAGAAGTACCTGATCTAGCTCGTCAAACATCTTGGAGCCACCAAGTTTCGTAATGATGATATCGTAGCAAAGAAGCGAGTATCTGAAGGGTCTTTTTGGGTTCGTTGATTCAGGATCAGGATTTCGGAAAAGCTTAATGGCGACGGAAGGATCATTCTCACGGCGGAGGAGAGAGGCGAGCCTGAAGGAAGAGACAGATTTCACGGCGGACATGGGTTTTGATTGGAAATAAAGGTCTAAAGTCCCTAAACTTTTTTGCCCAAAAAAACAAAGACAAATATGACCATGGGAAAAATTTTATGGTTTCAATTTCTTGTTAAAAATCTTATTATACTCTTAATTGTAAAAAAATCATTAAATTTTAAAAATATCACAAAAAAATCTCATTCAAATTGTAAAAATCATCTAATGTATCCATATAAATCATCTAAATTTATCCATAATTATCCAAAACAATTATATAACACTGCATACTGCTTTTTCCTTCAAGTTCCGTGTTCAGTAGTCACGTTTCTACTGTATTTTTTGTTACCGACCAAATCTCATATTTGTTTACTAATTTGAGTGTGAAAAGTTTTCTGAGAATACTAAACTGCCACATGTTTGCTTCTTGTTACAAAAGAATTGTTTGTAATAGATAGATCCACATAAAACGAAAATACGTAAAACACACACAAAAAAAATATGAATCATAATTGAATTGAATACTCTGAAATATCATTACAAATGTTAGATCTTTTAGTTCTTAGCTTGAATATATATATTATATTCATCCATGCCACAATATATTACATGAAAGCCAATATTGTCGCTTTATCCCAAAAAAGAAAACAAAGATGAAACACAACTCAAATCAATGTGGCAGGGAGTTGCTGTGATCGATGAATGCGTGTGACAAAAAAAAAAAAAAAGATGAAACTCAATATTGTGTTACTGTAAGAAAAAAAAAAGTAATTTTTTGTCGGTTTAAATCTTATTTAAAACTGTCTCATGTTTAAATAATAGAAATTTATAATTGATTAGTTGAAATAAAAACTTGTGAGTGGCTTCATGAAATAAAACGATGTAGCTTGTATGGTTTGTTATTTATAGAAAACAAAATAAAATGATGAATTAGTTAATTAATATCAAAGGAGTAAATTGATAAATTAATTAAATATAGGGTTTGCGTGATAGAGCCGTTATTACACAACGGTTAGCAAGCACGTTATAAATATAAAAATTCAAAATTCATCTTCATTCTTCTTCACTTTCCCCAACTTCGTCACAGAAATTTCATCCACGAGAGGAAACAAAAAAAATACACGGTGATTTCGAAAGGGTCGATTTTGTTTTGGTAAAAGTGGATTTGATTGTGAAGAAAAAGGCGAGATAGAGAGAGAGATGGTAGCAGAAACAGAGGTTCTCCGGTGGTTCTGGAATTTGAAGTCTTATTAATCACAAAGTGTCAAAGTTGACAAGCGGTGCACGCGGAAGTGGAATGAAGTCGTGATGGAGGTGAGGATAGTTGATTGACTCGCTCAATCTATGGACGAACAAGAGAGTTTGAATCACACAAACCAATCTGATCCGTGGCTTCACTAGAGGTGAGTGTCTCGCACACTAAACTCAAAATGAAAAGACCATAAACAACTAGAGGCATATATATATTGGTCTCTCTTTCATCTATATGCTTTCCCTAAGAAACTATTTTGAATTTACGCTTTCTCTTCTGCTGAGAGTTTCAGAACTCCAATTTTTTTGTTATTTCTTGCGATTTCTCAGTTTTCTCTTTTTTTTTTTTTTTTTTTTCTTCAAAACTCATGCTTTCTCTTCTGCAGAGTTTCAGAACTCCAATTTCTTGATATTTCCAGTTTTTTTTTTTAACCTTTTTTTCAAATTTTGAAATGGAGTTTGTTTTTATACGATATCAATCTTCATCTTCCCTTAATATAATGTTTTGTTTTCTACACTCTTAAGTCTCACCATCTCTTATTCTGGGTTATATCTAAGTATCATCATTATTTTCTTTGTCTGAAACTAAAGCAACATCTAGATAAATGGCTTCCCAAGCAGCAAGTCGTGAACATATATATAGGTAAAATTTTGCTTCTCTTCTCCTTCCTTTTCTTGTTTATTTAGTGTTCTTTCTCCTTTTATAAAACTTTTGTTTTTCTTCAAATTTTCAGGTCCAAGTTGCTCCATGCCCTGTTAGTTACTGCCATAATTATTGCCATATATAGTGAGTGGTCTTGTTTTCAGGAAAGTTACGGCAAATAGGGATGACAACGAGACCATACCAAATCTGCGCCTAGTTATCTTTGGAGGTTTGTTTGTTCTTTATCTAGTCTTGAAATATTTTGAAACCACCATACCCATCTCTAGGTTTGTTCTCAAGAGTTGGGTCGATGAAATCAGTTTGTTGGTTGGAGGTCTTTGTTTAATAGCTGTTGTGTCTATCACAAGTATTCAATTCGCCCTCAAAGTAGTTTTGCCAGCTTATGGTATAGTATTAGTGGGCTGGGTTTTGTCTAAGACAGGTAGACTTGAGCTAGCTTAATTATGTTTTCTTTTATGTCAAATAACGATTCTTGTAAGAAGAATTCAAGTCCTCTCTTCTCTGTCCAACAACTTGAGAGTGTTGCTGCCAATATTGAAGAAAAGAAACAGCTCTAATTAGTGCACGTGAAGCTGTTATTGATGCTTGGAATCGTATTAACCAGCATGCAAGAGAGCGGGATGCGAAGATAATAGCAGCTGCGATCATTCAGGCGCCGGAAACGCATAATCAAACCGGTGCATGGTGTTATTAACGTTTAGTTGGGTCAGACTCAGCTCTAACGTTTCTTTTGTTGTGTTTCGTTCAGTTAAGTGTAACGGGCTTTTATTTAATGCAATTATCGTTTTTGACTTTTTGTGTTTGGATTTCATTAATCATGCAGAAGTATTACACGAATTTCTTGTTATTCGTTTTTTTTTTTGCCATTTAATCTTTCTTAACTCTTTTAACCCGCCTAGATTTTGCTTATCCATTTTACTTTTGCAATAATCTGATACTTGTCTACCATTTAAACCAAAACATGTGGAAAGTGTAAAACATTTATTTTTAGTTTTTTTGATACAATATCTTCTTTCATTCTTTTTTTTTTTGTCAAATGATTAATGATACAATATCTATACCACATACATTTTCATAAGGATATTATATTAATAGTTATCTTATGGTTTATAAATTTTATCAGCATGTTACAAACAAATAAAAAAAATTACGAAGAAACGTCAGATATATATGGAAGAGCTAACTATTAAAAATATAATAATCTAATAACAAATGAAATGAGATATAATTTTTTACGAAATAAAAGGTTATATTTTGTTTGCTTCTATAAAATATAAAATAATTATTTTATAAATATATGATAGTAATTATTTTAAAAAAAATTGTAAACAAGGAAAATTGTATGTATGTGTAAATAGATTTTTTTTTGGTTGTTGTCAACAAATAGATAGATTTTCTTTTGGCAATAAAGGAAAGCAACTTTAGAGACAGTAGATCATAGATATGACCATTTATGGCATTAAAATATTGCAATAAACAATTTTAAAATACTATATATCTTTTTTCTAAAAACAGACGTGGACCAATACTGAATTTAAAAAGGTACAAATGTTAAAACGTATTTAAGTTATAACTACACAAGCCCAAAAAAGTGACAAAATAAATTACTAAACCCTAAACAAGTAAAATCCATTTCAATATAAATAAGTGATCTTACTACTAACTTCTCTAACATAAAAAAATGGGTTAATCCTGCAACGAACTAACACAATCTTATAAAAAAATCTCTTAACTGATTTGAAATAAACAAAGATTACTACAAACGAATGCCGAGATCTTCGTTTATCAACCTCAATCTCTTTAGAAGCAATAAAATTTTATCTACTGTTAAAGAAGGTAAATATTGAAGCTTGTTACCCAAGTCACAAGATTATTTGTTTGTTGTTAATTCTATGTAGTGCTATGGAGTGTTCTATGAAATAATAACATCGTGTATCCGGTTTAGTCATCGTATCCGGTTTAGTGAGCTATGTGTACTTGTACACACTCTTGTAAAATATAAAATCGATTTATTTCAGTTTTTCGACCACTTATTATATATAAAATAGAGAGACGTGTCCCAATTAAAAGATGTGTCAGTCACCTATTAATATTATTATATCACAGCTGTGTCACTTTAACCAAAAATATCAGTCGGTCTTGTAGATTTTCGCACGTTGGTATGATTATTAGATACCCAAAACACACATCTCATCGTTTCTCTCTCTTCTTTTTCTTTCTCTCTCTATTTCCAGATCGAAACTTGTCTCTCTTCTTCACAAATGCCTTTGTCACGGTCCCTCCTTTCGCGGAGGATCTCGAACTCGTTTAGGGATCATCAGGGAGAGACGGCACCGGAAGCCGATTCGATTCCGCCGCCGCCGTCGAATATGGCTGGATCCTCATGGTCGGCTATGCTCCCTGAGTTGTTGGGCGAGATCATTCGTCGCGTGGAGGAGAGTGAGGATCGGTGGCCACAACGTAGAGATGTAGTCACTTGCGCTTGCGTTTCGAAGAAATGGAGAGATATTACTCTGGATTTTGCTAGATCCCCTCTTAACTCTGGCAAAATTACTTTCCCTTCTTGCCTTAAATTGGTAGGGCTTTTGTAATTACCATTTGATTGAGTTTTTGGTGACACCTTACAAATTGGATTTCGTATTCTCTGATTTAGGTGATTTTGTTGTGTCTTTAACATCGGAGGCACTGTTTAATCACATAGAGCAAGCTTAGTTTATAAAATTTGGTGCAGAATTGATGCGTAATCTCGAGTTACGACTAGGGCATTTTTTAATGTTATTGAAAGCTCTACTTGTGAACCTATTCCCAGTTGTTTTGTTCTCTTAATGGTCTTTGTTCTTGCTCTAGCTTAATATGCATTAATAGATGCTACTTTTTTTTTATGTTTACATTTGAATCTTCAATTATGGCTTTGCTTTTCTTACGAGCAATTGAAAGATGGCATGAGATTTGAGATTTTTTTTGTTTCCTCGGAGATGCAGCCAGGTCCTCGAGACTTTTCGAATCAGTGCTTGATAAAGAGGAACAAGAAGACATCAACTTTTTACTTGTATCTTGCTCTAACACCATGTAAGTCATTCAAAAATATTACTTTTCCTTAGTTTCATTCTTATTGTTCAAACTGGAGACCGGTTGATTCAGTCAACTTTGGAAAAATATATGGCTTGAAAGTCTAGGTAGGTTTAAGTGTGAAAACGATTGGAATTAGTGACTTCCTAGGCGTACAATGTAAAGTTGTCTCAGTCTTTCACCAAATAATGCATTGAGTGGTCATTGAAAGAACTTACCAACCAATTGCCATAAATAAATGTTGACTTTGTTGTTGACTTGGGTGATAATGATGAATATTCCGAGCTTCAGTGTTATATAGGAGTTGACCAGTGAAGTAATTTGCAAGGAATTGTTAATCCTTTTATCAATTTCCGTGCATCTTGAGTTATATCAATGGTATGGTTAGATTAAATTTTTTACAAGTGGGGTTAATTAAGAGCAGATTGCTTTTTGTTGTTTTGGAACAAGTTCAAGTAATTTTAGTTGAACGGCTTCAAAATGTTGGTTATTATATGGCTAGTTTATTCTTTAGACTTTGCTCTATGTCTGTTGTCTAGCAAAAGGGTAGTTTTTCTCTGCATTTATTAATTTCGTTTAGTATTTTCTGTTTACCAGCATTCACTGATAAAGGAAAGTTTCTTCTGGCGGCACGAAGGTTCAGGACCGGTGCTTACACTGAGTACATCATATCACTTGATGCTGATGATTTCTCTCAAGGAAGTAATGCCTACGTTGGAAAATTAAGGTATCATCAATGTGTGCAACACTGAATATCCTTGGCGGTCATTTAATCTGTAAAGCAAGATTGCCTTCTCAAAAGTTTTAAATTTGTTTTTGCCACTCTTGGAACTGAAATCATGAGCCTCTTTATGTAGTTTTGGTATTTTTTGCTTAGAATATGAGTCGCCTGAAAATCTAAGGTTCATGTTTTTTTTCTTTTTTGGAAACTTCTGCAGATCAGATTTTCTTGGGACCAACTTTACAGTATATGATAGCCAACCGCCACATAACGGAGCGAAGCCTTCAAACGGCAAATCCAGTCGCAGATTTGCATCGAAGCAGATAAGCCCTCAAGTTCCAGCAGGCAACTTTGAAGTTGGTCATGTTTCTTATAAATTCAACCTCTTGAAATCAAGAGGTCCAAGAAGAATGGTAAGCACACTCCGATGCCCATCCTCATCTTCATCATCATCATCATCCGCTGGACTCTGTTTGGACCAAAAGCCATGTGATGTAACCAAAATAATGAAAAAATCCAACAAGGATGGTTCCAGCTTCACAATACTAAAGAACAAAGCTCCGAGATGGCACGAGCACTTACAATGCTGGTGTCTCAACTTCCATGGACGAGTAACCGTTGCTTCAGTCAAGAACTTCCAGCTGGTTGCAACCGTGGACCAAAGTCAACCGAGCGGTAAAGGCGATGAAGAAACAGTTCTTCTACAGTTTGGTAAAGTGGGAGATGACACTTTCACTATGGATTATAGACAGCCTCTCTCTGCTTTTCAGGCTTTTGCTATCTGTCTCACAAGTTTCGGCACTAAACTTGCCTGCGAGTGAAACCCAGCAAAAGGCAACGCAAAAAAAATATTAAAAAAGCGAACGTCTCTGCAAAATGTAATGTTTTGTTGTAATCATGTGTAAGTGTAAACGTAAGGTGTGTGGAAGGAGAAGCACATAATTATTACTATGTAAGAAACAAATTGTAATTTGAAAACCCAAAATCAAAATGTATCTCTTAAATATTAATGTGCTTTTATTATTCTTATCGCAGTTGTTTACTCTGTGCAAGTTTACAACTAACAACGAACGAATAATGCTTCCTTTGAACCAAGTGTCCTTTGTTTTTTGTTTTCTTTTACAAGATAATTTGGAACTTCACGTTCCTACAAAGTGGGACACAAAATGCATAAGAGAATATAGGAATCATGCTCATTGTATTTAGGAAACACAGGAGTGGTGACTTATTTGCAAAATAAATAAATAAACAACGGGAGCAAGACTTAGTCATAAAGACAAGTCACATATTTTTTGTTTGGAACTTGAGCCGGTTCGATCGTCTCGTGTTTGACTAGTCGATTTCGTGTTCGCGTCAACAGTTCAATGATAAAGGACGTAGGAGCTCCTCTATCTGGCAGTATCTATCTACTTACTCTGTGCAACTTGGCTAAGGGTTTCATCTTCTGTAAGTTTGGAAATGGATATTCTTGTCAGTTCTGGTATGACAATTAGACGCCTTTTGGTCAGCTAATTGAGTTCATACGACTATCAGGACCTCGGCATGCAGTTAGCTATTTCCAAGGATGCAGTCACAACAAAAACAAAGGACTATTTCAAGCTGGAGTTTCTCTGCGGCTAGAAGTAACCAAGACGAATAGCTGCTTAAACATCAAACCACTGTTAGCATCTCAAGATTGTTGATAGGGTCATTCGTAACACTTACTCCGTTAGACGCGACCGTTCCTCAACTCAAGAATATTCTCATGTTGGGGTTCCTTCCAAGGAACTTACTTCTCTGCAAGTCTTAACGCTGTTTTATATAATTCTCTGGGGTGTGATAAGTGATAACCCCGGTTCAAATGTAATAGTCCCGTTTGAAAGGAAATAAAATCCAAAAAAATTACCAAAAAAATAGAGGAAGTAGGGGTGCAAAGACCTATCAAGAATGTTTTTTTTAATTGTAAAGAATACTGAGTTTTACGAATAAATTTGCAATAGTTATATTATCTAATTTGGTACAAACAATGTTTTCAAATTAAAATTATTATCATAATTTTACAAAATTTATAATCTTTTTTTTTTATATAATTATAAAAGATTATAATCTTACTACTATCTAAAGAAATGATAAATTTCTATATCTTCAAACGTATTTTGTTTATTTATAAATGAAAATAGTCATCATGTAGCGACGACACTAGCATAAAACACTGGACTATAATTAAATCGAAGTCATTATTTATTATTTAAATATCTATAAATAAGGATGTTATCAAGATTGTTTAACCTAATTATAGTATTCCCGCATGGGTTTTATACTAGTTACTACTATTAGCTAATAGCATCCTCATAGTTTCGACATTTCCCCAAATTCATGTCGTCTTATTCCTTCATCATAGTTTCTACATTGCTCATCATCTCTAACTGCAGTCTTGAGGGATTCCTCCGATAGGATCATAGTTTCTACATTTCGACATATCAATGGAGTTGACTCCAACGAATAAGAGGACTGTTATGAGGAGCGTACGTCAAGAGGAAACATACTGTAAATCCTTTCGATGTAGCCATCTAAATAGTTTTATTAACAAAAAACTTCTTTATAGTTTTATTTTCTTTTCGGTTATGTTCTTTTGTTTACAACTGGATCTTGTTTATATATGATATGAGCTTACTATAAATGGTGTGAAATACTTTCGTATGCACTGGTCTTAAGGATACGTAAAGGTTGCTCTTTGTTTTAATGTTTTTCTTAAATTAGGATATAATGCATAATTAATCGTTCATTTATTTTAATTAGCTCCGTAGTTTTTGTACAATAACTTTTCTTCATAAATCATCCTGTAAATAATCAACAGATGCAGTAAACAATATAACATGCGGCTACTTATACAATTGTGTGAATACTAAACTACGTAAACTTTTTCATTTTCACTATTAACGATTAATGATTTTAAAACTACAACCACACTATAATAATTACGTGAAGTCTCATTAGAAAAGAAAAACGATCTAGAGAAGAAAATGTTAAAAATCCAAGAAAAGAATATGGTTAAATTTTTATTAAATGATTTTCAGTTAAAAGAATATTTTGTGCTCAAAAGCTTTCTACGGCATTAATCACGATACTCTAGTAACTCCACCATACATCTTTTAGTTGAGTCGGAAATATGTCATAAGGCATTACGACCATGCAATATTATTGCTTCCGTGAAGCATTCCACTAATAAAGTGTCTAAAAGGATGCCGTCAAATAACAAAAGCTTTCTTAAAAAGGACAAAAGAAGTTTTCACATTTGTCCTTTCTTCCCAAACTCTTCTTCTTCCTGATAATGGACTTTAATTATCATCTAATATGTCAACCAAATTATCAGCTAACTAACCAGCATCCCTTATATACAGTTTATCATTATGCAGCCTTGTTGCTTATATATTTATTCATTATAATTCAGCATTATTCTTAGTGACAAAAAAGTATTAAGCATTGTACTAAAAGTCTAAAACTCATCTTAATAAGACGCGGCGATATACGTAATTAAGGAGTGTACGTAAGCCTTATTTATAATTCTATTACAGAAGATTTAAATTTAAACACGGCAAACAAAATATGTTAGTTTCATGGTACATGCATGATACATTTTCAACTGTAAACGAAGCTTCTATTTCATATATATATGACAAAATTAAGGCTTTGAATGGCAGCAGTTTCTTAATTGGTTTTAGATTTTGGACGTTTATTTTTAGTTTTTAGTATTTAGTTTTTTTTTTTTTTTTTGCAATAAAGTTTAGTTTTATATGTACCCAAGACATATCAATATCCTAATTATATTCCAAAGGAATTTATGTGATGGTGGAAAGAAAAAAAATTGTAATTAATAAATTTTGCAATAGATAAAAGAAAAGTGAGTACCTAATATTCCAGCAATTAGACTATCACTCATGCCTGTTTGAGTGTTGACTTAGGTGGATAAAGACATACCAAATTATCCGAATATTCCATCAGCACATAGGAAGAAAGATCCTTTTTTTTTTTTTTTGAATAATTGGAGTCGCCCAGCACAAAACATTCATAATGTGACATCACAGCACATGTACGACTTTGTGATTTAGTAAACGATAATAAGAGTAAAAATAATAACATGGCATGATCTAGTTTGCATCATATAGTGCTACTGTATTTTACTCACTTTTTCCGTTCTCAATATTAGTTATATATGTTTAAATTTATCATAGACTACCGAGTTTAGATTATTTGGTCAAATGAGTACATGACACGAAGGTATGAAAACAAGATCTGCTTATTAAAAATTAAACAGAAGACTAACGCAAAAAACTTCGGCATCTATGTTAATGAAAAAAAATATCTATGTTAATAGCAAAATTATTTAAGTAGACTAAATTAATTATGGGATTATTCCATGGCCATTGAAAATATGATAAACTATGGAAAGAAATGACTATATGAACATTTCATAAGTCATGTATTTCCAATGTGATTTAAATCATGATCGATTGTTGTAAAATTTCTAAATGATAAAAAGTATTATGTTCTTTTACATATTCTAGAAAATTAGTATGAGTTTTTCGTAAAACATTCTTACGCGAATATAAAATCTTTATAAAAGTAAAAAAAAAAAGGAACATAAAGTAACACAATATTTTTATAAAAACGCTAGCAATATATAAAATGACCGAAGGTTACAATATCGTTTTGATTTTGTTTTTCACTTGAAACCCAATTTTATGTGGTCACAATATATCCCCTATATATTATTTGGGGAGTACATTTATAAATAAACATTAAAAAGTGTTAATATTTACATCATATTGCCATTACTTCAAAGAACAAATTTTAATCTCTCATTAAAGATATTTTAGTCATTAGTTATTATGTGATCATTTAATTAATTATAATTTTCATTTTAATTAATTTATTTATTTTAATTTTTTTTGAAAAGTAGTTAAAATAGATTTTATGAAGATTTTATTGATTTAATTAAACATACTAATTAAATTAAATTAAATGTTGATTTAATTTTCCAAAAATAATAGATTTGATGTAGATTGTGATTTTTTTTCTTTTTTATAGATTATAATTTTTGTTTTAATTAATTAAATTTTTTATTTTTGAAAAGTAGTTAAAAATAGATTTTGTGAAGATTTTTTTGATTTAATTAAACACATTAGTTAAATTAAATTAAATATTGATTTAGTTTTCTAAAAATAAGAGATTTGATGTAGATTGCTATTTTTTTGGAATGTTAATATTAGTTCGTCTTTATAATATCGAATCTAATAATAGACTTTTAGTATATTTAAAAATGTTAGTTCATATCTGACTTAGTTTAACATGGTGTACAATTTAACATAAAAATGTAACATTGTAATTTAATTTTTCAATCTATTTAAATTGTAAAATTTGCTAATTAAAACTGAACAAGATATAACTAAAATTCAAATAAAAAATATCCAGAAATTTTCTGTTGAGAACAATATATCGCAATATCCAATATCGCTAATAAACATACTATCTTGCAACAGAAAATATATTCTACGAAATCAATCTTAGAATATCATGGGTTAAAATTTTCCAAAATATCTTAATTAATATCTTAGAATGTCGCAATCTCCATAACTTTAATTATTTTTTCGGTTAAATCAAAGAAAATATCTTGATTTTATATATAATTTTTCCAACATAAAATTTCTAATATCGTCGAGTATGAAAGATTGGTTTTATATTTCTGATTACAAAATGTTTACGTAGATATTACAAAGATTCGATATTATAAAAACTGATATAATAATTTTTGTAAAGTTTTAGAAGAATTACAAATTTCTAATATCCTGATTTTATAATTTCAAATATTTTTTTATAATTGTAATTTATCCGTGCTATAGACGGGATATATCCTAGTTATTGATACAAACAAATATCGCAACAAGAAAAAAAAGAATAAAGAATTTAGAAAATGATAAGTTTTAATATTATGTTTAGAGCTCTGAATATTAAAACTGATTGGATAGAATATAATAATTTAGAAAACTATATAAAAACGATAAAACTCTTACGGCATTGAAAGTTTTATATCCATTCACTGTAGTTTAAAAAAAGCAGTTACATCGAATAACTAATAAAACGGAATTAAAAAAACTGTATGTTTAAGGAGTTGTTATTTGACGACTATGTAAACGTTTTCCCATCAATAAAAGACGTTAATATAACTAAAAAAAAAAGACGGAACTAAATAGATGGTCGGTTAAATACTTAAATCATAATATATAAAAAATGTCATCTTGAAAAGGAAAAAAAATGTGATCACTTAAAGTGAAAGTGAGGTTCAAAGTTGAGAGATTGATTCATCAATTTCTGTGCATGACACATGTTCTTCTCTACCGCATTCGCTCTCGTGAATGTGAGAACGAACAAATTTCTTTTATTTTTTATTTTTTTTATAAAAGATAAGAAACAAATATTATCCAATTTGTGATAGACTCATTACACTAATAGTTAGACTTCAAAATTTCTGTTTAAAAACGGTAAAGAGATTTTGATAAGTTTGTGGCCTCAGCTCTCCCAACTTACGTAATGTCTTGTTTTATTCTACCCAAATCATTATTGGGAAAACTAACAAGTATTATCGTTAAGTTCTGGTGGAGCGGCAACAGCACAAAATAAGGAATATATTGGATGACATGAAAAAAATTATGTGCCACAAAACACAACGGTGGCTTAGGATTCAAGGTCATAGAAGATTTTAATACGGCTCTACTCGCTAAACAACTATGGCGCCTTGTAGAAGAAAATGATTCGTTGTTGGCTAGGATTTTAAGAGGACGATATTATCGTGAAAGTAACCCTCTTAAACAAAAAAAATATTATTCACCATCCTACGGATGCGTAATATTATCTCTGCTCGGTCTCTGGTAGAAAAGGGTTAATTCATAGAGTAGGTTCAGGACATTCCATATCAGTGTGGAAGGATCCTTGGATCCCTGCTCAATGTCCGAAAAAAGCAGTATGTAAGGGAATACATTATTACCTGTCACATAAAGTGATGCAAACCTCGAAATCACACTTCGGATTGTAGCACATGGAAGCAAAGACTGAAAACTTGAAGGCTTGAAGATCACTTGGAATCGCACCACATCTTCTTCAAGGGCTTGCACAAGGCTTGGAATCGCACCGAGACTTGAAACAAGGGCTGAGGACGAGTCCTTGAATCTCACAAGAACTAGAACTCACACGATAAAGGCTTGAATCTCACAAGTCTAAATCAAAACACTCTAAACGGTTAGGGTTTAGAAAACTAAAGAAACGTCTCCTTTGTTAGGTTATAACTTGTCTACCTTATAAGAGGGGGTTAACTTCGGTTTTATAGAATAAACTAGGCTCAAAAACAGCAAACACTTCAAAAAAAAAGGCAAAACGGTCTAAGAAAACAATAAAACGTTCAAAGAAAAGGAAAGCTTCAAAAATACAAACTTTTGGCCATATAAGGCCTTTCTTGGTTTCGGCCTTTTCTAGCTGTTGTGGACATCTTCTTGGGCTTGTGAAGGATGGATTGAGCTGAGAACAAGCTCTAGAATGGACACTAAGGGTATTGCCTCGTTAAAACCTTTCTTGGAAAATCACACGGGATAAAACCAACGGTAAGAAAAAAGAGTACAATTCTTTCACACGTCTTTATGTGTCTTTAGCCTCTTTTGATGGTAAAGACACGTCTCCTTGTCGCCACACATGATTCTCCATTGATCCATTTAAGAGAAGTTGCCAATTTAATGACATATGAACCGTAAAATACGTTTCGCGGGAAACTCTTGATTTAGCTCGAACCGGTTTTGATTTCCCACGATCAAACGCTCCAAAGTATGCATATTGTTGGTGAATATTGAGTCTTAGATCCTCCAGCTGAGTCATTGGCTTCATTGCCGAGCATGCTCCTTGTTGTTCCATACCGCTACTCAGGCTATCTCTCATACCAGTCAGCTTTGGTCCAATGTCAATTCCGATACTTATATCATAAAATAAACCATTTGGTTGACCCAACAACCCAACAATGGAATATGCAGTTAATCAAGGCAATCATAGATTCTTGTGATGCAGAGATTATTCAAGATATCCCAGTAAGTGGCATTTTTAAACAAGATAAACCAGGTTGGCACTTCACAAAATATGGTAAATACACGGTCAAATCAGGATATGCGCTCTTACAGGATCCAATTATGTCGGATATCTCGGTACCGATCTCGGGACCAAATGTCCGACCCCTGCAGGCTTTCAGTTGGAAACTAAAATGCCCACGAAAATACAACATTTTATTTGGCAATCTTTATCGGGTTGTGCTCCTGTCATGAATATTATTAAATCAAGGGGTATTAATTATGATAATCGTTGTGTGAGATGCGGCGCGAATGTGGAAATAATTAACCATGCTATATTTAAATGCACACCAGCTCTACAAACTTGGGCTTTGTCTAAAGTTCCAACAGCATCGGACATCTTCCCAAGTTAATCCATTTTTGCGAATCTGGATTATCTTTTTTTGGCATATTCCTGAAGCTAATCTAGATGATAACTTTCCTTGGATTATTTGGTTCATTTGGAAGGCTCGTAACAATAAGGTTTACAACAATAAGGATACAGATCCAAGGGACACATTAGAATTGGCAGAAAATGAGTCAATTATATGGACGAAAGCCCATGAAGATGAAGAACACAACCAGATAAGCTCTGGGACAATTGACTTGACGACAATAGATAATGAATGTTACATTGACGGTTCATGGAAGGAGTCAGATTCCTTTACAAGATTGGGATGGTTTTACCACCAAACTAGTGGCCACAATATTCTTTTAGGCTCATGTAGCATTAGAAGAAGTTTGACACCCTTACATGCGGAACTGAAAGCCCTAATGTGGGCAATGCAGTGCTTGCTCATCCATCAGAAACGAGACGTTCGATTCATGACGGACTGCTCAGAGTTAATAAAGATGGTGAATTCTCCGACAGACTGGCCTGCTTTCGAGACGTACCTAGAAGATTTGAAGATGCTACGGGATCGTTTCTCTAACTTCTAAATTTCTCACATTCTACGCCTGTTAAAAGATAAGGCGGATAATCTGACTAGAAGTGCGAGATCACTCTCGCGTGTTGAATACTTTGTAAATTCGGTTCCTCTTAGTTGGTTCACCAAATCTTTTTAATTTTATTATAAAATTGTTGACAAAAAAAAAACGAATATTTTATAAAATAGTTATTAATAATTCTCATTGGTAATTAAGCCAAAAAAGGGATACTGTTTTAGTGTAAATCGATTCGAATTCGTGTTCTAGGTGCAAATCTATAATTATGAGTCAAATTTGAAGGTGTCTTCAATGCATTAATAAATATAATAAAAATGAGGAAAAACAATAATAGAAAGATTAAAAATTCAAGTATAAGCAAGCATCATATAGAAATAGAATAATGGATAGGAATCATGATCACTCTCTCTATATATACGTAAGCAAAGTATCTTATTTTGCTTATATCTCTGAAATCTGAATCTGACTTCAAAGGACACACCTTTTTTGCTCTAAACTGGTTAGCTTCTGAACACTCACTTATTAGATTTACTTTTCTCCGCACAATCAGTAAATATTTCTCATCTGGGTTTGTCTCAATTGACTCAAAGTTTCGATTTTTTATTTATTTTTTTCAACTTCTGTCTCCGATTTCATTGGCGAAATCTTAGTCAATTTTGTCTACAGATCTTTTGACTTTTGGATTTGATTTCGTTTGTTTGTTCTCTTCCTTCAGAGTGAAGAATTGAAGTCGGTGAAAAATGGCGAATCGGAAGTTAGAGAAGATGGCATCAATTGATGTTCATCTTCGTCAGTTGGTTCCTGGTAAAGTTAGTGAAGACGACAAGCTTGTTGAGTATGATGCTTTGCTCTTAGATCGATTTCTCGACATTCTTCAGGATTTGCACGGTGAAGATCTCCGTGAAACTGTACGTTTTCTCGATTTTGGATTTGACCCATTTGAATAAAAGATCCTGAAACTACATGCTCTGTGATAACCTTTGATAAAGGTTTTAACTTTTTGTTTCTATCATGGGTTAATTAGGGCTTTAAACGAAGAAAGATTTAAACTTTTTGTCAGTTTAGATTTGTAGTTTCATGTGCTCTGCAATTTACCTATTGAAATGAAAGATATAAACTTTTGTTGGCTAAATTTGATCTTATTGTGTGTTGTGTTGTGTATAGGTGCAAGAGCTTTATGAACATTCTGCTGAATATGAAGGGAAACATGAACCGAAGAAGCTAGAGGAGCTAGGGAATGTTTTAACGAGCTTAGATCCAGGAGACTCCATTGTTATCGCCAAAGCTTTCTCTCATATGCTTAACTTAGCCAATTTGGCTGAGGAAGTACAGATTGCTTATCGCCGTAGGATCAAGAAGCTGAAGAAAGGTGATTTTGTTGATGAGAGTTCTGCTACCACTGAATCTGATCTGGAAGAAACTTTCAAAAAGCTTGTTGGAGATCTGAATAAGTCTCCTGAAGAGATCTTTGATGCTCTGAAGAATCAGACTGTGGATTTGGTTTTGACTGCTCATCCTACTCAGTCTGTGAGAAGATCATTGCTTCAGAAACATGGGAGGTTAGTCTTTTAGGCTTAACCAGGCTTGCTTTGGATCGATGTTTTGATGTCAAAGTTATCTTCTTTCTGTGTTTTTTCAGGATAAGAAACTGTCTGGCCCAACTATATGCTAAGGATATTACTCCTGATGACAAGCAAGAGCTAGATGAGGCTCTTCAGAGAGAGGTAAAAGTAAAAGCTTATTGGATTCTTCACATTGACATGATTTTGGAAACTAATGAAAAAATTTGGACTTCTCTTAGATTCAAGCAGCATTCAGAACAGATGAAATCAAAAGAACACCACCGACTCCTCAAGATGAGATGAGAGCAGGAATGAGTTATTTCCATGAAACTATCTGGAAAGGTGTTCCTAAGTTTCTGCGCCGTGTAGACACGGCATTGAAAAACATAGGGATCGAAGAACGTGTTCCATATAATGCTCCATTGATTCAATTCTCTTCTTGGATGGGTGGTGATCGTGATGGTACATTTCTATAAGTCCCTCTCCCATAGCTATCTTATTTTGCCCCCTCTTGTAATGGCTTTACTCATGTCACAAACTCACAATATATATGTGTTTGCAGGTAATCCAAGGGTTACACCAGAAGTCACTAGAGATGTTTGCTTGTTAGCTAGAATGATGGCTGCTACTATGTACTTTAACCAAATCGAAGATCTTATGTTTGAGGTTTGATCTCGAGTTTTTTTTTTCAGTTTAGTCTCCTCATTTTCTGAATGTATGTATCCTCATTTCATTTTTACTGCTTCTTTCGTAGATGTCTATGTGGCGTTGCAATGACGAGCTGCGTGTGCGAGCTGATGAACTTCACGCAAATTCGAGGAAAGATGCTGCGAAACATTACATAGGTAAGAAAAGGAACCGATTTTGAGCATATTGTTTATGTCTAAGCTTTGTGTCCAGAACCAATTTAATTTGGAACCTATCATTCATTGTCTTGATTGCAGAATTCTGGAAGTCAATTCCTACAACCGAGCCATACCGTGTGATTCTTGGCGATGTAAGGGACAAGCTTTATCACACACGTGAACGCGCTCATCAATTGCTCAGCAATGGACACTCTGATGTCCCTGAAGAGGCTACTTTCATTAACTTGGAACAGGTATCATTGCAATTAGAATCCTTTAACTCCCGGTTATGATTTGGTACTAAACCGCTCTCTCGTGCTATTTGTGTAGTTCTTGGAACCTCTTGAACTCTGTTACCGATCTCTGTGTTCATGTGGTGACCGTGCAATAGCAGATGGAAGCCTTCTTGATTTCTTGAGGCAAGTCTCAACCTTTGGGCTCTCTCTTGTGAGACTTGACATAAGGCAAGAATCTGACCGCCACACCGATGTATTGGATGCTATCACCACGCATTTAGATATCGGATCCTACAGAGAATGGTCTGAAGAACGCCGCCAAGAATGGCTTTTATCTGAGCTAAGTGGCAAACGTCCGCTTTTTGGTTCTGATCTTCCTAAAACCGAAGAAATAGCTGATGTTCTCGACACGTTTCATGTCATAGCCGAGCTACCAGCAGACAGCTTTGGTGCTTACATTATCTCTATGGCAACTGCACCTTCTGATGTATTAGCTGTTGAGCTTTTACAGCGCGAATGCCACGTGAAACGGCCTTTGAGAGTTGTTCCGCTCTTTGAGAAGCTAGCGGATCTTGAAGCAGCTCCTGCAGCAGTTGCTAGGCTCTTTTCTGTTGACTGGTATAAGAACCGGATTAACGGTAAGCAAGAGGTTATGATCGGTTATTCGGATTCAGGGAAAGACGCTGGACGTTTATCCGCTGCTTGGCAGTTATACAAAGCTCAAGAAGAGCTTGTGAAGGTTGCTAAAGAGTATGGTGTGAAGCTAACGATGTTTCACGGTCGTGGTGGCACGGTTGGAAGAGGAGGCGGACCGACCCATCTTGCTATATTGTCTCAGCCTCCGGATACTATTAACGGTTCACTCCGTGTCACGGTTCAAGGTGAAGTCATCGAGCAATCGTTTGGTGAAGAGCATTTATGCTTTAGAACGCTTCAGCGTTTCACCGCTGCTACACTCGAGCACGGTATGCGTCCTCCGATTTCGCCTAAACCGGAATGGCGTGCTTTGCTCGATGAAATGGCGGTTGTTGCAACCGAGGAGTATCGTTCTGTTGTGTTTCAAGAACCTCGGTTTGTCGAGTACTTCCGCCTCGTAAGTATTTAATTCACTTGGAATTTTTAACTCACCCCACAGATTCTTAAAACTCACGGAATCATAAAATCGGTTGCAGGCTACACCAGAACTGGAGTATGGTCGTATGAACATCGGAAGCAGACCTTCGAAGCGGAAGCCAAGCGGTGGCATTGAATCTCTCCGTGCGATTCCGTGGATCTTTGCTTGGACTCAAACAAGATTCCATCTTCCTGTATGGCTTGGATTCGGAGCAGCGATTAGACACGTGATCGAAAAAGATGTCAAGAACCTCCATATGCTCCAAGATATGTACAAATACTGGCCTTTCTTTAGAGTCACCATCGATCTAATCGAAATGGTGTTCGCTAAAGGAGATCCTGGTATTGCTGCTTTGTACGATAAGCTTCTTGTTTCGGAAGAACTCTGGCCTTTTGGTGAGAAACTCAGGGCTAATTTCGAAGAAACCAAGAAACTCATCCTGCAGGTAAAATCAGAGCCCTCTTGAATTCTTTCTTCTTATTGATTTTACGATTGTCTGAATGGCTTCGCTGTTTGCAGACCGCTGGACACAAAGATCTTCTCGAAGGAGATCCTTACTTGAAACAGAGACTGAGACTTCGTGATTCTTACATTACGACTCTCAATGTCTGTCAAGCTTACACATTGAAGAGAATTCGTGATCCGAGTTACCATGTGACTCTGCGACCTCACATCTCTAAGGAGATTGCTGAATCGAGCAAACCAGCACAAGAACTCATCGAGCTTAACCCGACAAGCGAATACGCGCCTGGACTTGAAGATACACTCATCTTGACCATGAAGGGTATTGCTGCTGGTCTACAGAACACCGGTTGAGTTCAGTTCAAAGAGATGATGAAACAAACTATGAATCTCCCTTTCTCTCAAGTCTCTCCTTTTTTAACTACAGATTTGAAAATAATAAATTAGACGGTTGGATTCTTGTTTATTTATGTATCCACCGTCAAAATGTTGATTTTCGTGTAAGAATCCTTCGAGATCATGAACACATGCGCTCTGTTTTTTCTCAAGTGTAATAAAACAGAACAAGAGAACGAGAGAATCTTTTCTTGTTTTTTTGTCTCTACTTAAACTTCCCCTCTATGGATCTTTATTTTGTTTTAAGGATGATCAAATCTAATTTACTGTTTAATTTCGGTTTTTACAAGATTCATAGAAACTGAAGCCAACTAAAACCAATTCTACTTCGGTTTGGTTTGGTTTAGTTTTGACTTGTGCAATTTTGTATTTGTTTGGCCTTTTCCGGTTACAGTTCTTGGTTCCTACCCTAATCATCGTGTACACACACGTCTCAGCATGTATATGTGGTCCCGAAAAATGGCAGACATGTTTGCGAAAAGAGGCCGTTGAAGAAGGAACATGGTGAATAGAAAACGACACGGTGTGTGAGTCTCGTATATAGAAATGGCTTGCATTTTCGTTACCGTAACGCCCCAACGGCTCCATTAATTGTGAGAATTTATAGCGTACATGTACGGTGTACCAGTTTTCCACCAACGTACTTTAATAAGTACGTTTTTTTAATTTAATTTTACTCTCAGGGGTCAAAAAGTTCACACTTCACACTAATAAGTCGGTGAGTGTTTAATCACGCGCCTCCGCTAATGAGAAAAGAAGAATATTTTATTATTATTAGTAGTAAATAAGCTTTTCTGTGATATAATATTTACTCAAAGTCTCAAATAGATAAAAGCTGAAGACGACCAAACATATGTTATCCACACAAAAAAATGTTGTTTAAATAAAAAAGAGATAAATACGTGTCAAACAACCAGAAATTAAGGGCACTGACTTCGGCTGGCGCAGAATAGCACCGGCTAACGACCATAAAGTTCATAACCTTCCAAACCTTTTTTTCTTATTTTATAGTAGTAATTATTATTAAATTTTGGACGTTATGTTATGATTATTTTCCTTTTTAAAGGTATTTATTATTTTTAAATTGATTTAAAAAAGGAAACAAACTTATAATGCGAAATATTTAGTTCTTTTATCTTTTTTAATCCCTTAAAAGAGAGGGCAATTAATAACAGTCGCTTTCATTACAAATCAAAAATCTGTAATTAATCCGAATCTCCTTTTTGTTTATGTCAACGGCTAAAGTTTTAAAATCCAATTTTCAAATCAATCACCTAACCCTTTTCTAAACACCTTTAAAAAAATAAAATCAAAACAGGTTAATATTTCAGTAAACTCGCCTCTTTCCACCGCATTTTTAGATGAAATTATGTATGATTTTGGGATGAAAGTATTCAAATAAAAGCATTAACTTAGTGGAAAATAAATAAATATATAACTTTTTATTGGTGAAAATGTTGAGAAAAAGAGGAGAATTAAAATGACAAGATGGTTCACTTTCTTCTTGGTTTCACTAATCCCTAAAAGTAAAAAATGAAAAGGAAGAATCCAAATCTTCCTCTTTTGCCCCTTTAGTAAGCCCCTTCTTTCTTCACTCACATCTGAACTTCTCTTATGTACACACAGTAATCTCCAACAAGTAACATCTCTCAATAATACCTAAACAAGTGAAGCTAAAAAGAAGAAGAAGAAGGCGCCAATGCAATCTCAATCTGTAGAGATAAATGAATGAAGGGAAGAAGACAGAACATAACATACAGAGACAGAGATCACAAGGCAATGAGGAGGAGAATGAATGAACAAATCATAAAGACCTGAAACTCTACACTAATAGGGTCCCTGGTAATGAAGCATCATAAGAAGTTAAGGGTAATGAGGAGGTTGCAGAAGAGTGAAGATGAAGCGTGATGTTTTAGTTTTTAACTGCTATAGTGTCTCACTGAGTACTCCAACACTTCTCTGCTTGGACAGACAATCTCCTTAACTCGCAATCCGTTCTTGTATATCTTCACTGTCGGTACAACCCTCACATTCTCTGCATTACCTATCGAAGGACATTTATCGATATCCACCTAACCAGAAAGGTAGAATCTAGAGTCAATCTTCTCCCGTGGAGTTATGAAACGTTTTGAGTCAATACCATGAGAGAGGTTTTCATGTAACTTTACCTTCATGAAGTGTACAGATGGGTAACGTGTACATAGCGAGTCCACAACTGGAGATATCTGCTTGCATTGATGATCAGAGGCTGTTGAGAAATGGATAACCGAAACTCCTGGGTTTGATTGAAGTTTACATCAGATAACAAATTTCATAAGTTAGATCAGCAGTCCAATCAAGAAAAGTTATCAAAGTAAGAAGCAGAGAAGCTATCTTTTACCTGGTAGATTCATGGCAGCTTTGAGCTGTTCACGGCTAAAAATTTCCTCAACTTCACCACCAAATTCCATATTTAAAACTTCTTCTCCACGAGATTTCTTCAATGCCACTTGAGCATGAAATAAAGATTCAGCAACTTCCTTGTCATGAGGTAGTTCTCTTATCAAGGCCTCGTAATCACTCACTGCGGCTCCCCATCTTTCCATCTACAGTTGGACAGAAAGCTCGAGGATCAGTGTAGAACAAATTACAAGCCAAACAAAGTCAAAAAGCGGTTTTATATGTACCTTGCTATTTGAGGCAGCCCTACGAAGAAGAGGCTTTGTATAACTTGGTTGATAACGCAGCGCTTGGTTACAATCTTCAATTGAGCGTTCCCACATGCCAAGTTTAAACCAACAAGCTGCCCGGTTACAATATAGAATAGCGTTGCACGGATCAAGCCTAAGGCCTTCTGCATAAGCTGAGCTTGCTTCCGTGTATCTTTCTGATTTATAGAGATCGTTACCACGAGCACGAGCCCTAGCAACCAATGTAACAGTATTGTGTAACATAGCAACTTCGTTGCATTGTGGATCGATTTGGCTAGCTTTCTCAGCAGCCATAACTGCATTTTCAAACCTGCAAGAATTCATCATCTGCTCTTTAACCTCTTTTTTCTTAATGGCACTCAACAGTTTTATTTAACATTAGCATATGAAAATGTTTCTCTAGTCTCACCTTCCTAAAGCCATCTCGATTTGAGCTTTGACAAAATATGTATAAGCTTCACAAGCCATACCAGAAAACCGAGTCGGCGAACAAGATTTGGGGAACGGCTCTACTTTAGGAGCTTCTAAAAGCTTTGATTGAGCATCATCAAGCCGGTGAAGTTTCAAGAATGCTTCTACTTTACACATAAATAGCTGTAGATATATGAGTTAAAAGATATTAAGTTAGGATTCTTCCCAAGGCAACATCTATCCCACAATTTGAATTCTTACTTGAGGAGAAAAATCGGCTCCAGAAACAATCGCAGCATCTACTTCCGTCAAAACTTTTTTCCAGTCACTAAGTCTCCGCGCATCTACGCATTTGGTCAAATGTTTCTCCACTGCTTCAAGCTTCTGCAACTCCATGGGATCTGATGGTCTCCCAAGAAAACAAAGATGCTTCCTTGCACTATTAACCTGACCTAATCTGCAGTGCAACCAAGTAATGAAGACACACATTGAAGTTTTCACAAACATATTACCAACATCAACAAAAGCACTAAAAGTAACAGCTTTATCATCAAAAAACTAGCATCATAGATAAATATTCTGTATTTTGATGATACAGTGAATACAGAACCACTTGCTGAGCTATGAGAAACGAGAAGCAATTTACCTAATAAGCAATAAGGCCAAACGGTGATGAGCTCTAGCATAGTTAGGATCCGATCTCACAGCTTCTTCACATTCTTTAACAGCTTCACCAATTCGAGCCAAACCCGTCAACGCCGCAGCTCGATTACTCCGGTAAGCTGCGTTTGTTGGTGATAAAGCTATTGCCCTATCATACAACTTCAAAGCCTCATTAAACAAACCTTTCCTATACATTTCATTTCCTACTCTCTTCACTTCCTCTGAATCCGAACCTAAAATTGCTTTCTTCCATAAACTTTCCGCTGCAACAGGAATATTTCTGCTAGAGTTACCGACAATAACCGGCGATGTCGTCGGAGATCCTCCTCCTCCTCCGCCGATAGAGGCAGGTTTCGCCGGAGAAATACTGCTTCCTCCACCTCGCATTATACTTCCATGTCCATAAGTTCCAGTACCAGATCCAAGAACATCGCTTCTTGAACGGCTCTGCGTCATTCCTGTGATTTGGATCTTCCCGGAAGGACAAATGTTTCCGGTAGGAAGTACATTTGTCGCCGGGGACGTCGTAGCTGGAGAAGTAGCAGAGGAGATGAGTGGTTGTGAATGTGAAGAAGAAGAAGTAGCTGAGTCCGATCTAGATTGACTCGTTCTTAGATTATTCCCACTTGATGAACCAGATTGACTACGAACCGAATTAGATCTTCCGATAACAACCGGAGCATTTCTAACCCGACCCGTTACAGATCCGGAAGAGCTAGAACTGCTACTACTAGTGGTAGTGGTGGTGAGTCCACGTGGCTGAGAACGAAGCGGAGAAACCGGTGAACCAAGATCTAGTTCACGGAAGTCTGGTTTGTTTATCTCGGAGGTTAGTGATGAATCACGGAGATCATCGGCGAGTTTGTCAGATTCAGGAATGGGTTTAACTGACTTCGGCATTTTTAACTTTTCCGGCGAAGAAAGAAACGAAATTTGTGAGAATTGAAGAAAACCCTAATCGAGGTTCTTTTCTCGGTAATAGCAGTTTAGGGTTTGACTCCGGTGAGCAATGGTCGTTAATGGAGACGACGACGGTGAAGAGTGAAGGAGATGGAGAATGGAGGATTAGATACTCTGTGAAAAGGCATCGAAGGGGAAAGAAAGAGAGAGAGAAGGGGGAGGGGATCTCGTGAATTAAAAGGGTGAAGCAAAGAATGAATGTGAGTGCCTAGAGATAGAAAGTTGCTCTGAGAAAAAAGAGAGAGAGAAGGTTCACAGAAGAAGAGGAGTGAAGATGGAGAAGCAGAGCGAATATTAAACTAATTAAATAATACAGAAAAGATTAAAAAAAATTATAGATTAAAATAAAACTTATTAATTATTTTTCGTTTGAGAAAGGGGAAAAAATGGTTTAATTATTCTACAACAAAGTACAAAAATCGGAAGTAAAGTGAAAAATTAATAGCAAAGTGAAAATTGAACTAACAGACTTTTAATATTATGTCGAAAATTGTACAATATATAATAGTTCCAAATGAATAATCAGAAATTGCAGAAAATTAAGTTTTTTAGTAAACATTACTAATATTTTTTTTTTCGTACGTGAACATTTTTTTCTGCTAAAGTTTTTGGTAAATGTAATGAATACATTTTTCTGAAAATTTATCACAACAAAAAAAAAAATTGGAAATAGTAACATATTAAATGTTGTGCAAAAAATAACAGTTCTTGTTCAACTGCTGCTTCACGAGACATGGTTTCATTCTTGCTTTAATTTTTTTTTCTTCTTCCATTTTTTCGCTTTATCGTTTGATCAAAAAAAATTCAAGAAAATAATTGTTATATATTGTAAATAGCTATTATACTTAAAAAATTCTGCTTATTTCGCTTTCGATACTGATCGATTTTTCTTTGTACTTTGGAGTTTACAACATCCAAAGAGCCCACTCGCGATTTATGGGAAGTGGTATCTACGCTCCTATAACATCTATCAAACCAAAAAACAATTAAAGAGTAACAACAAAAATGTGATAATACAAACATTTTATATCAATTTTGTGTTTTATTATAAACCTTTCTTTTTATTTCTTGTTAAGTGAAAATAAATGCATTTTACTATTAGTATACTTTTGTTCAACGAACTCATTTTCTTTATTAATCAAATGAACCAATTCATTGTATCAACTACTACGTAAAATGGCCCGATTAGTTTTTAACATTTTACTTGTACGGGTCTAAGTGTCTAACTAGTAAATAACAAACTACAAGTACAAATAATAAACTTTCTTTAAATACGGGTCTTAGTACGCAACGAAATTAGCTCTAACATTAATTGTACGAGATACGTATACTAACACAAAATCGAAGAATAAGTTTATTACTTATTATTATTTAGAAAACCCTTTTTCAAAAAAGAAAAAAAAGGAATAAGTTTATTAACGTTCAAAATCAATATATCTAACTTAATAACAAAAGTCAGCCACTGAGAATCACATTATTAAATTGATGTAAAAGGTAAAAATAATGTGTTTTTTTTTTTTAAGTGTAGAGAAGCTATAAGATAGATTTGGGTATGATAGGGAAATCAATAATCACATCAAATGTAATAAGTGACCTCGTAGTTTGCACTCATCTCTATTGGCTTCTCTCGCACGAGATTTCTTTCTTCTTCTGGTTTCTTCGTTTCTTTTTTATTCTATCTTTCCGTATACCCAATTTTACGCTTAAATAGTTACATTACGTATGTGTATATCAGTATATATTATATATATATTCCAAATTAAAACAATTACATCTAAGTGAAGCATGTAATTAAATTGGTTTTAACTTAAAACTTTTTTCAAATAACTATCAGAGTTTTCCAACATGCATAATGATAAAAATCGAAACTCTTAATGAAATAATAATCAGAAAAATAATACCACTCGGCGACAAAGATTTATGCATCTCTTTGGCCATGCATTGCAATTTATTTATCTCTTAAGAGCCTTTGTACAAATTCAACAGCTAGAAACAGGTTTCGATATTATATGAGATTCCATTCTTAAAATCCGGCCATATTATCAAATTAAAGATCCGGTTATCAAAGTAGATGTGCGTGTGTGTGAATTTATTATTTAACAAAAGCAAAACGTTTGAGTCGATTATACGTATGCGAAAGTGTAGATTAATTGATAATGGAGCGGTTATATAACTCGGAAAGTGGTAGTGGGTTTGGTATACCGACACTTGCATTACACAATATTGTGTATTCTTTTTGCTTTTTTTTTGGTATACATAAAACATTGTTTTATCAAGCATAGAATATTTTGTAACCCAAAAATATATGATGTATTTTTACTTAACATTGTTTTATCAAGCATAGAATATACCGAAATCTTGCGTTATACTTCATATGCTTCGAGCCACATGTTTTGATATGCGTATATTTTTGTAAATATGCCATTATGCATAGTGGTTTCTTTTAGAGCAAGTTACGTGGTTAAAGAAACTGATAATTTTAAAAAAAAGTTTTTATTATTTTGATAAAGTAAAATAATAATTAAAAAGTAAGTGCTTCATAATAGCTAATATTCAAAAGCCTAATATTTTTATATTCTACGATCTAGTCGACACATGGGACAATCCGAGTCAAAAATTATCAACGGTGATAAACATAAATGTTGATGTCATATTGTGGCGTGTAAAACTAAAATTTCTTAACTGTAGTTATGAATATTCAATTCGCCAATTAAGCTGTTGTGTAGTTGTCTTAAACATAATTACCCATTAATCTGTCGTCAAATATTTTAATTGATTGATGTCGATTATTGAGTATAACAACTTTATAGGAATGGGAAAAAAGACATATTCATATGCTGTTATGGATTGTATTCAGAGTAAGGGTTCTGTGAATCTTAAATCCAACTTAGAAAATTTCCTTTAAATGCAAGTGTTCTATAAATCTCGAATTGTCTATTGTCTATAGCTATTATGGTAATGAATTGTGACAAAAAGAAAATGGCGGTATGATGTATATAAGATGTGGGTTATGTAGGTGGTTCAAGTGCAATGTAGTTCAATATATGATTTTGGTCATGTTTTATAAACCGTATATGAATCGTACATCAACCTTCAAAATAGGACGGTTCGATTGAATCGATAGACAATTATATAAAATCAGGAGCATTTAGAGAATTTAAAAATAGCCAAAAATTAATAACTTATTTCACATGGACCGTGTTTGGTATGATTGTTTATTTTATCAGTCACATTTTATTATGTTGATTCTATACTGCTTGTTTCGTCTATTTCAAACTAAATACATACATTATTTTCGGTTGTTCCGTTTGATTTACTTGATTTGCAGCTTCGATAACACTATGAGTTGGTTAAAATAAAAGGGTTTATATTATAAAGTATAAACATCATGTTGGTTTTCAAATAACTTGAATGTCAAATTTCATCGTAAATGATTTATCATTTAAATAAATTTAGTTTGACCGACCGTTCGTTAGTTTAATAAAATATTTCCCAAAAAAAAAAAAAAACATTTCTTTCATGTTAAGAATTTAAAGTCGACAGTATTTTGTTTATGTTACCTCAAATAGAAAAATCGAATGTGATGGTAGAAAAACTAGGGAAAGAAACTGAGTAATGTTATAAGGCCAATGATATAAAAATATACTGTAGTAAAATTTATGGTAAAAACAAATGTAGATTTGGTCAAAGATGACGCTTGTCCTACAAAAGTGACGTCAATGACTCAGAGGTAACCATCATCACTGGTGTCTCTGTTAGATGTGATTACGCTGCACACTGGCATGGCATAGTCCCAGAATCCAATTAAAGTATGATACGTGATTTATAGGATTTACACGTTTACATGTAATTAACCATTTACTTATTCGATTACAAGTAAATTAAGCCACTGCCATCATAATTGCATTTAATCAGTCGATCTTTTTTTTTTTTTTAAAACAATGATCAATTGTATTTAAGTTTATGTACAACCAAATAATGTATTGTTGTTTATAAACGATGATCACATATAAAACTTTACAAAAGAAAACATACACTTGTAAATATCTTATAATCTCTGTATATTAATACTCGATAAATTAATATATTTTTTTGAACCTAAATTAATTTTTTGGATGAGTTAGCATATTGATAAATTAAAAGCTCGATAAACTAATAAAATATCATAGTCTCAACAGTATTAATTTATAGAGATTTTACTGTACCGATCTTTAATGTATGTGAAATAGATCGACTGATTTTGTATTAAATTTATAATCTAGCTATTTATTTATTTTTAATTCCAATTTGATAAATTAAAAAATCGAAAACCAAATAACACAAACAGAACAAAAAAAAAACTCAAATTAAATGTGTATATATACATAGATTACAAAATTAGAGATCGAAAGCTAAATCAGGCACTTCCTACCATATACTATGTGGATATGTATCACTTACTGATTTACACATATTCACACAAAAATGGATGAGAAAAGAAAATGTTAAAAACGAAAATGGAAAATGCAAGTTCCAAAGGAGTGAAACTGAGACATCATCCAAAAGTGGAATCTAGAGATAAGCAGAAACATAGAAATTCAGAAAGCCCAAATGGTTTCAGTCACTCTTTTTAGAATGTTTCTATCTTTTTTTGTTTTTCCTCTCAAATCTTGATATGTACCGACACTTTTTTCTTTCTTATATATATATTTTCAAGATACTATAAATTATAAAGAATTTCAAATTTGGAAAAGTGAATTTGTTCAGAATTTAAGATTTAAGAGACTAATCATATAATGAATGCTCTCTAGATTCAGCACATGATAGTACACAGAGGTCGAGCCACCCCACGTGGAACATAATGACAAAATCCTTCCAATTTTTTTTTTTTTTTTTTCACTTTTTAACTCGTCACTTTACAAGAAATGTATATAATTTTATTCCTACATTATTATATTTGTCCTATGTAAATATATAAATATGTTAATTTTACTTGGATTCTGAAATCACGTAAATACAGTATACGATTTCAAAACATTTTGATATTTCTTTTTCTGATGTTGCCGCCATATGATATTTCTATTAGGATTTGGAGTTATCAAGTTCTTGTAGGATTATGATTAGCAAAATTGTGCTATGTCTATAAATATCAATATTAAGGTGTGACATAAACATTGATAAAAAAAAAACTTTTGTTGAGTTGTGACAAAAAGTTAAGAAAGAAAGTGTTTAGTTTTGAGAGATTTTCTAAACATTAATAAGAGAATTATTTTTATCGAAATGATTCTATCGTGTGAATCGTATACAAACCTTGAATTGGTATCAGAGCCTTATCAAGTTCATACTCAAATCCGCGTGGATAATTTTCCACGTTCAAACGAAACCGAGTCAAGGGCAGCCGCCGTGGAACAAGCTCCAGAGTCGAACATAAAACAGATATATTAACGAAGCCATTGGCGCAATCAAGTTTAAAGAATTGAGAAGCTTAATGGAGTTTAACACATTCTCAAGTTCAAGTTGAAAATTAAGGGGGTGAATGTTGGATAATTACCAACATAACTTGGTGCTTAAGATATCTCTAATATTGTTAGGATAAGATAAGCTTAGGATACTCCTATTATGATTTGGAGTTATCAAGTCTAATAGGATTAGGATTAACAAAGTTGTGTTATGCATATAAATATCAATGTTGAGGTGTGGCATTAATCAAGAGAGAACCTTTGTTGATTTTTGACAAAAAGTTAAGAGTGAAAGTGTTTAGTTTTGAGAGAGTTTCTAAACATTAATAAGAGAGTCATTTTTATACAAAGAGACTCATATTGTGTGAATATGATTGGGCCTTACACTGACTCTGATGGGAAACAACATGATAAACTGACTCTGATGGGACACCACCTCTCAAGTTCATTTGAAGCTGAACTGAGGACTTGTAGAAGATTCGCTTAGGGACTTCAATTCCCCTCCTTGAATATCTTCTACATCTTCATTTGAAAAGGAGGTCTTTTCTTTTACAATAGTGAAAAGCCATATTTGAACAAATAAAAGAAGCAAACCTTTTCTTCTGATAAAAGTAGATCGCGAATATGAAAACAACGAATACAAAAGAAGAGGTTGCCCCAAACAAAATACTACTTGAATGGAACTCAAGTAAATTTTGATTCACGAGCTGGACTTTGATAAATTGGGACTCTTCCAACTTCCAAAAGCTTTGATTACTTCCGACAAGCTGATGATGATGGATGAGAGCTTGGAAGTTCCCCAAGGAGTGGACGAATTTGGGTCCAACGAATACATCAATTACCAGCTCTGGTTGGTTGGTTAATGAACCTTTGGAATAGGGTGGTCTTATGTGGTCGTACGTTTGGAACCTCTTGCCTTATATAGTGGCTCTTTTAACAATTTTTTGTTTGTTATTTAATTAATTAATTATTATCTTTTTTCTTTTTTTTTTTTTGCTTTTGGAACAAGTGCCTGGGAGGATTTTAAATTGGGGCTATTACAAGAATTGCCACTTTTGACTCTGAAATTTTCAAAAATGCCATTTTATTCAATTCTTTCAAAAAATGCCACAATGGTCACTGTAGAGGTAAGACTTAAAGACAATTTTATCCCCACTGGTTTGTGTCTGATTTTCTAGATGCTTAGCATCGTTTCAATTGGAAAAACTGGCATCAGCAAACGAGATTTGGGGTCCTCTGCTCAATTTTCCACAGTTCAATCACTTCATTCTTCCTCTCTCTTCTCCTCCCATTTCGCTTCCTTTTCCTCTGTCTCTTCCCCTCAAGCGCCGATGTAGATCCCAATGTCTCTTTCCACGAAGGCACCGTCTGGCACGACCGTCTATGTCCTGTATGCCACACTCTCTGTTATTATGTTTGTTACGTTCTCTTCGACGTCGACAAAGCGATTACCACACCGCCGAATCATTAGAAGAGGCGATTTTAGAAGGAATACGGAGTGAAAAGGAGGATCTAACGGCGCGGCGTTTGTGGGTAAGAGTCGGCGACGAGAAATACGGTAAGCAATGCATTGGAAATTAGTAAGTTTTGATTTGGCAGAAGGCATGTTTCAAGGGTATATGGTTTTGCTCGGGTTCTGAACTTAGGGTTTTAACAGAAATGTCAATCTCTTGAGAGTATAGATTCGATTTAAGATTACTGTTTATTGAGGTAAAACATCTTTGGTTTGGGTAGGTGAGTGATCCGCCGGTGAAAAACTCGCATGAATCATTCATGATGGAGAAGCGAGCTTTAAGAATGGTAAAATGACTACTTCAGTCCATCCAATTTGAATGATTTCTTTACAGCAATCAAGGTTTAGGACAACATTTGCAATTTAAAGCTCAGAGTGGCAAAATATTTTGAAGCTCTAATACGTTTCGTTCATGAATTGCTGAAAATATATTTGTAACTATTTGTTTCGAATTGGTTTGTTTTGATAGATTATGCCCTCACTCTGTGTGTTGAATGTTTTTTTTTTAGGCATATGGATTACTAGGGAAGCATATATGTGGATTCAAAGGTAACATATTTGTACTATTTTGAGCCACTGAAACATTCTCTCATGATTCTCCAAAAATATTAGTTTGCTTTGTTTAAAAAAACTAGGTTATTTTGTTAACTTATACTTGCTTACAACATGTTTCAAAGAGAATTTGATGCAGCGGCGTTGCTTTGGTGTACGTGAGAGTCGTGGAATTTGATGCAGCGGCATAGTTCATCCACTCTGTGGACATAGTCGCCAACGAGGTGGACATAGTTATCCACGCGGTAGATATAGTTGCACGTGATAGACATAGTTGTTGTTGTCCACGCGGCAGACATAGTTGTTGTTGTCCACGCGGTAGACATAGTTGTTGTTGTCTCGTGGATATAGTTGTTATTGTCCACGCGGTAGATATAGCTGTTGTTGTCCACGCGGTAGAATATGTGTTGTTGTCCACGCGACGGATATATTTGTTGTTGTCCATGCGGTGGACATAGTTGTGTAACTAACAAAACCGACTGCTAACATTCTAAATCACCTTTGCTTACAGCAAATTGTTTAGGCTCAGGCCAAGCCATCTTAGTAAACTTATTGACAGCGATCCATTGACGAAGATCATTTAACGGAGGGTCGTCAACGAAGTGGACATAGTTGTCCACGCGGCGGACATAGTTGTCCACGCGGCGGACATAGTTGTGTTGTCCACGCGGCGGACATAGTTGTTGTTGTCCACGCGGCGGATATAGTTATGTAACTAACAAAACCGACTGCTAAAATTCTAATTCACCTAAAGTAGTCTCCTGCAAGACACTGTTACACTAGATACTAAAAAGACTAAATTTCACATATTTGCAAACACATTTACAACCTAAAAGAACTTAACCAAATTCATTATTTCTAATGGGAAAGAGGCAAAAACAAATAGAAGAAGCATACAATGGAGCAAATGCCTAGCAAGAGTATCATTAGGTATGAACTCATCTCCATCACGACAATATCCAATCAAATTCGCCAATCAATTATGCCTTAGTTTTCCCACACCCCAATCGATTATGACTCAGTTTTGAAACAATTATATGCCCACCACATGGGCGTCCATGTCAACCGCGCAGACGACTATGTCCACCGCGTAGACGACTATGTCCACCGCGTCGACTACATGCGCATCTCGTTGACAACTATGTCCATGATGGTTTTTTGGTCTAATTGTAAGTGTTTTAGATGTCTTAATTGGCTGGTGTAACTAAGAAAGTATGTAAATTTAAGTGTTTTAGATGTCATTTATGCCCACAAAATCACCGAGTATGTTCATTGCGTGGACAAGAACAAGGTGGAACACGAAGTGAACATGAACAAAGATGTACATCGCGTGGACAGGAACAAAGATGTACATCGCGTGGACAGGAACAAAGATGTACATCGCGTGGACAGGAACAAAGATGTACATCGAGTGGACAGGCACTGAGATGTACATCGAGTGGACAAGCACTGAGATGTACGTCGAGTGGACAAGCACTGAGATGTACGTCGAGTGAACAAGCACTGAGATGTACGTCGAGTGGACAAGCACTGAGATGTACATCACTTCAATTCGAGATGTCAGGCTTTTGCCTGAGGGACCATTATTGTTCCTTCAATTCGAGAACCAAATTTTTTTAATGAGCATCCTCGCGATATAAGTAGAACATCAATTAGCATTCAGATCAACAAAACCAACGGCTAAAGGTAATACTTACAAGCCTTTAGGCTGTAAAGTTGGACCAACAATAAAGGCATTCTCTGTCACACTCTTTTGCATACTCTTGGACCCTTCTAGACCTGCAGAATTCATCAAGCAGATACAATAAGAATGAAATGCTTAAATGAAATTCAAATAGCAGATAGGAAACTAGTTTTTATCTTTCATCAACATAAGCAAAACATGTGATATGAAAAACACCTGGAAGAACAAGGGTATTGGAGGGTCCTATTTGTTCATTGTTGCGGTCAGGTTGACGTGGAGGTTGACTCACAGGTTCTACACCTCCAAATGTAACTTTCATCTGTACAAGAAAACTTCTAAAATCATTACACAGCTCACAGCTCGAATTCAGTTTGATCAGTGAAACACAGAGAGTTAAAGCAAATCAAGCATCTTAACTAGTATTGATGATTGAAGTCTTAAATGCTAAGAAGGCTAACTACTATATTGAAAAATATAGAAACCTAATAAACCGGAGGTTTGAAGCTTTAAACAATTCAATCAAATAGACAGCAAAGCTAATAATTGAGACTCAAATAACGATTAACACAGAAACGACCACGATTTTGTTTACCTTGTGGCTGAGACGAATCTTCTTGCTGCAAATTTTTTTTTTTTTTTTTTTAAAACGAAGAACTCTTGTAAATTTTCAAGAAACGAAGATTAGAAAATAAAATTGAGGATCGTAGAAGACTAACGCTTCCAGGTCAGGAGGAGCAAATTGGCCATGGACAGGAGCGAAAAGATCAAGGAGCATCACCACCGGATATTCTCCTTCCTCCACCGGCGTCGCCACCAACAGTTGCTTCGTCACCGGAGGAGCCATTTCGTCCCTGTAATCGCTCCTTTTCGTCTTCTCGGCTACGCCGTCCCTCTTTTTCCTGACCAACTGCCATTTCCCAACCCTCGGTTTGCTAACGTCGCCAGAAGCTCAAAACTCTGACGGCTAACCCACAGCTTAGTGAATTTTGTGGTTTGCTGCCTTGAGTCTCTCCTCCTACTGTGGTCACCTTTTCTTTCAAAATTCGAAATGAATTTGGTGTTGCGCGATTACCGATGTTAATTGAAACGACGCTAAACTTTACCAAAAAACTCATAGCAACTAGTGAGGACAAAATTGTCATTTACCCTACATACTACAGTTCTCTTTATGGCATTTTTTGAAAGAAACGTGGCTTGTGGCGTTTTTTGAAATACAATGGTTTCAGTGTGGCATTTTGTATAATTTTCTCTTTTAAATTTTTATCCATGTGCTTATCTTTTGAGTTTGTTTGCTCGTTGGCCTGTCTTTTGTTGTTCAGCTCCTCGTTTGAGTGAACTCTAAACTTGAATCTATGTAAAACATTCTCGTTGCAGGTTCGCTTGAAGAAATTAATCTGCAAGTGATAGAGCTTCGACCACTGAGAAGAGTTTTATAAGGACATTTCAAGGTGATAAGACAAATAATATCATTCATCATCTGATGGCAAAGTCGGGCTTTTCGAGCAGCTTTCTTGCTTGTGAAGTTCCAACATCCTTTTCTCTGGGTTACAAAGACCTGCACCAGTTACAGATTCATTCCCCAAAACTTATGACCAAATGGTTGTATAGTTTGTTATGCTATTGAATTAAAAGACAGAATCGCGTCAAGTGTTAATCAGATTACTACTATTGAAACTGTAAGAAATAAATACACAGAACCTGAGCATTTAGGGATGTCCCAAACAGCAACAGAGGAAGGCGAGCATTCTGGTTCGCAAAGGGTGTGATGGTTCTCGTGGTTGACATTCATTGCCAGCATCCACGCACCTATTGTTACGTCCTCATTGTTAAACATCCTGAAACTGCAGTTGCAGACAAAATTTTATTTCTTTACTAAGCAAAACGGATCGGACACTATGATCTTTTGTCAAGTTATACAACAGAACATGCCTGTTATTCTTGAGGGCAACCAAACTTGCTACGACATCAGCAGAGAGAGCATAGATCGGGCCATACGCATGAAGAAAGTACTCTTTTCCCAGAAGATGAGACAATGGTTCATACCTGCAAAATTCCAATTTTGATCCCACCAGTTGTCAATCATATATTAGTTCTCAGTTTTGTTCTCGCCTTCTTCATGTTAAGACTCTGCGTTTTCACTTTTCGTCCTTACCATTTGAGCTTAGGATCTGTGAAAACTGGACCCTTTTTCAAGCATCCTAGGTACGTCTGAGAGTGACTCCGCTCTTTTACCAATAGTAGAGAGAGTCGATCTGTGGATAAACATGAAATAAAACAAACAGTACTCCATTTAAAGATCCAAACTTTATTTTTTCCCTGAAGAAAGAGATTAATAATTGTAAGAGATAATCACCTGGCCTTAAGTATATATCATCGTCAGCTTTGACATAGAATTCAGAATCATAAAGCGCGTATGCAGCTTTGAAGAAAGCCAAACTATACAACAAAGAAGAATAAAAACTACCACATATTAGTCTTTTGAATCATACTGTTTCATATAAGATCTGATAAAAAAAAAAAAGAGGAGCAAATCACTCTCACTAACGTTTTGTAAGGGAGCTTACTGTACTCCTCTTCGATATCTAGCAGTACAAAGTCATCATACTCCGCGATTTCCCTTCTGAGCTCAGCCATTTTCTCCTCGTTTTTCGTTTTCCCTATCATAAACCTGATGGCTAATCCCGTAGATTCTTCCAAGCTGCATATAGCAGTGTTATTCAGTGAAAACCCAAACACAAGCACACCCATCTAAATAGTGAAAGCATCCAAGAATCAATGTACTACAGCAAAACAAGAACCATTAAGTTGATCAAACTCTAATTTCTTGAATCTGGTGAGACTTTGGGAATTAAAGTTCACCAATCAGCATATGATTAGATTCATTTCGACCTAGGAATCAAGATCAATACAAAAATCAAGTTCCACTGCCTTCACTTTAGTCTATCAAGTAAGATCTACATAAAACTCTTAAAACTCTCAGATTTGCTAATTAAAATCCAGATCAAACGAAATCTAAGTGAGGCAATGATTCCACATATGCCCTGAAGCTTCAAGGTAGAAATTTCCGATTCATTTGCTATCATTTCAAACAGATACTCACAAGAACAATGGCAAGATAATCAAAATCAATCAGTACCGTCGAAGTCCTTCTGGATCTGACGGCATCCATGTCTTCCTAAGTGCTCGTCTCCGGCCGGCAGATCCGAATCCGGTTTGAATACCAACGAATCCCATAACCTTATGCCTCTTCCCTTCGCCGCTAACGCCATTACTGTTTCCGGTGACGTCCCAAACGACTCGCACCGTCTTCGGAGGAGTGTTCGTCAAACAATTACGGCCGGTTAATCGGAGACCCGGTAAAAGAATCACGGCGAGTCCAAATGTGAAACCGGCGATTCCGATAGCTAGGGAAGTTAATACGACAAGAGCCGTTGATCGGCGCGTCGCGAGTGATGACCGCGCGTGGAATAGCTTACGAGGAGAATGCATTGTGTGGTGTCAAGCAAGCTCGACCTTCGTTAATGGCGTCACAGGTTTTTGTTTTTTTTCCCTCCGATCCGATGGATCCAATTTTTCGGATCCGGTCACATATTTATACTAACTTGAGTTAATTATGATATTTACGTATTTTTGTTGGAGGATAGAGATTTAGAGATATAGGTTCTTAATTAATTTTTGTAAAGATATTGATCTTTTTTTTCTATTAATGTTATGGAAAAAGCATTTATAACTTTAACGCCAATTAGGCAACGTTAATTTGACCAAATATATCCCGATAAAAAAGTGGTCTAAATATATGGACATTTAAATGCATTCACATAAATGGGATATGGATTTGTAAATTCAAACGTAGATTAGTTAACCAAAATTAAACATTAGGTGCTGTCTAGCGGCTAAACATTAATTATCTCGTGTTATTTTATAAAAAAATGTCGTTTTAGAGTTATTTTGTTTGTTTTTTAAAAACAAATATTGTTAAGTAAAGGCAAATATATATAATTAAAAAAATTCAATTTATGTGAGGTGTCAAAATAGTACACTCTTTATAAAATTGAAGAAAATACTAGTTTTCTTAAAAAAACATATACGTTAAAAGTTAAAATATCATCCCCTATATATTATTTGGGAAGTACATTTATAAAATAAACATTATAAAGTGTATATATTTACATCACTTTGTCATTACATCAAAAAACAAATTTTAATTTCTCATTAAAGGTATTTTAGTCATTAGTTATTATGTGATCATTTAATTATTATATAAAAAATAGATAATTAGTATATTAAAAAATCAGTTGTTGATTTTAAAAATCGGAACTAACTTAAAAAAATATTTATGTGGAACTAAGTTTAAAAATATTAACTTTAAAATATGTTTATCTTAAAAATATAATCATATCTTAATATTTAAGTTATATTTATCTTTAATATATAACTTTAAAAAAATCGAAACTAAAAAAATCAGTAATTATTATGTTAACTTAATAACAAATAATAATAATATGTACGAGATAATTTACTTGATAATAATATTTGTTTCAAATAAAATGGAAATTATTTATGAGATAATTTACTTGATAATTATTGTTTCTTTAAACAAAAACAAAAAACAATATTTTCCAATATATTCCAAAAATAAAAATTCCCTTATTTTAATTATATCATAAATACATAAAATTCGGTAACCATAGAGTTACATAATTTGTTAATATTCCATAATTTTCGGATGTGTTAATCGTTATATAATTTCATATTTGTTATTATTCCATAAACTATTCGTTATTATTTGTTATTATTCTAAAAACTATTTTTTATTATTCAAAAAATATGAATTTCATTTTTTAATATTAATCATAAATGCACAAAATTTGGTAACCATAAAGTTGAAAAATTTGTTAATATACCATAATTATAGGGATACCATAGATTATCCATTAAAAAATACATAAAATAATTCCTTTTGTATAATTAGTTTCGGAAGGTTAGCGAATGCTGATAATATCCTAATATTTAACATATCCAAATTTTTTGATAATTATTCCTATATCCAAAAAATTTGGATATGTTAATCGGTATTTTATTTAATATTTGTTATTATTCTAATAACTATTCATTATTATTTTTTATTATTCCAAAGTCTATTTCTTATTATTCCAAAATATCGGAAAGGTATTTTCCGGAATGAAATTCAGTTTGTAGCTTTCACACTATTCCGATTTGAATTGATAATTATTGTTTCTTTAAACATAAAATAAAACATATTATCCACTCTTTCCGTAATTCTATTCTTTTTTCAAAATACCTCAACAATATAATAATATTTATAAAGCTATAAACCTAACATAACTTTAAAATCGGGATAGATTTTAGTCATTAATTATTTTCTTATATTAATTATAAATTATATTAATATTAATTATGTTTTTTGATTTTACAAAAAAAACTAGATTTGTTAATATTCTAAAAAAAAATCGGATTTGTTAATAATCGGATATTGTGTTTAACAAAAAAATTCAGATTTGTTAATATTCCAAAAATGATTTGTTAATATTCCAAAAAGATTTGTTAATATTCCAAAAAAAAAAATCAGATTTGTTAATAATTCAAAAAGAATTTGTTATTATTCCAAAAAATTAGGATCTGTTAATCGAATTTGTAGATAATCGGATATTGTGGTTGACAAAAAAATTGGATTTGTTAATATTTTAAAAATCGGATTTTGAAATGAATATTCTAAATTTATACCCACCACCTAATATAAAATTCTAAATCGCTTTATTGTAAACTCCTATAAATATTTGATTAAGTTTTGCAGAGCTGAGAAATAATAGGCTCTTATTGTCCACATATTCGTCATGGTGTCTAATTTATATTTGTATTTGGATGTTCAACTTTTTTTGGTGCATCAACCCGAATTTATATATATTCTAATGTTTTTAAATTTAGTTTTATTGTTTTAAACATTATTTGCACCTTTATAACCGTACATATTATTAAACATAATTTATTAAGTTGTGTTGTTTTTTATTTCAGCGAAAATGCAAAAGTGTGGTATGTTTAATTTGTTTAAATGTTTTGATTTTTCAATTTAGTGATTTATGGATATTTTTTGGGTGATTGTTTTTATTTTTTTTGTTTTTGTGGTTGTATAGATGATTTTAAGACTATTAAACAAGGATTCGATTTTTTCTTTAAAAATATCGATTCATCGTATATATATTTTTAATATTTTAAAATTTGGTTTTATTCTATTAAACATTATTTTCACTTTTATAAGTGTCGATTTTGCAAGACGTATTTCGAGTAAAATCCACGTATTTTTTAAATCATAATTGTTTTAGATATATGAATTTAATTGAATTATTTATTTATATCGTTTATTCTTTGGTTTTTTTAAAAAAAAAAAAAATTGCAACATATATCTCCTTATAATTATTTGGAGAGTACATTTATAAAAAATTGCAACGATCTTGGTTTCATGTAACCATGATATAAAAAGGAAAAAAAAATTCGGGTTAATTAATTTAAGAAAACATCTACCCGTGTTATTGCACGGGACAAATTCTAATAATCAATTTAAAATTAAACTTTAGCGCGAGTTAACACTTAGGGGGGTTATTCAATCATGGATTTTAATGGATTTGGAAATCCTTGTCAAATCATGTGTTATTCAATCATTGATTTTAAAATCATTATCAAAATCATGTGTTATTCAATCATTGATTTTTAAATCTTTATCAAAATCATGTGTTATTGGTTCTATGATTTACAAATACTAGTTAAAATCACCTGTTATTCAATTTTAAGATTTGAGTATGGATTTGATTTCACATTGGATTTGAATGGATTTGAAAATCTATTTTAGTTAAAAATAGAGAGGTTGGAATCCGTAGTCCCAACCACGTTATTTGAGTGGATTTGAAAAAAAACAAGTATATTATTTTAAAACCTTGTCATTCGAACTATTTGGTGACACAAAAATAAGCCTCTTATCGGAGTCTACGGGAGTGATACGTGGTTCAATGTCACACCTTTTGCCCATTCTTTTGCCATCGATCTTGGGGATATGATGCAGGTAGTTAAACTTAATAGTACAAGAATGTGTTGCATAAAGTAAGAAAGTGGATGAAGAAGAAAGAGAGATACTCGATTGTCTATTTTGTGTACCCCGAGAAAGACTCTATTAATAATATATTTGCTTTTTTTCAAATAATAATGGAAAAAGTTCCTTAACAACCCCTAATGTTGTATTCTCAGCAACTCCAGTACTGTATTCTCGTATTTGTTTTCAAATATCTATATTAATAGCTTGCTTTTTCTTTGTTTTTGACAACACTCATATTCTATATATCTGGAAAATCTTTCTCCATGCAAGTTTTTTTTTTTCCTTCAGGTTGAACTTTTATTTTCAAGTTTATTGATAGATGCAAAAAAAAATTGCAAAAAAAAAGAAAAAGAAATTAACGACAATAGTTATGAAGTTCTTACAACCCAAGACCAAAAGAATATGCCAATTAGTGGAAAGATACAATAGTATCAGATATGTGGAGAAATTCAACCGAAAGGTCATAAATGAGAACATGAAAGATTATTAATTATTTTTATATATTATATTTTTATTAAATCATAATGATTATTTTTGAAATCTCTTTTATATGATTTTAAAATCTGTATTGTATGATTTTGAAATCTTATTTGTATGATTTTTAAATCCAAGTTATTTAACTTTAAAATCCACGGATTTTGATTTTAAAATCAATGAAAATTCATGGATTTCCAAATCCTATAAGGATTTCAAAATCCATTAAAATCTATGATTGAATAACCCCCTTAATATACGGTACCATTTAATCCAAAATATATATTGAAATGTTGACGAAAATCCGACATATATGTCTCTTTCATTATCTTTAAATCTTTAATAATAAAATTTGCTTGAATGTTAAGACATAAAAACAGTCGTTTATATCATTGTGTCTTGATTCAACACAAAGCTAACTCTCAGTCTCAGATTTATCTTCATCTCCATTTACAAACGGTAACTTATGATTTTCCCAAACGTTTATTTTCATAAAGAGTATATAATGGAACAATTATGTAAAAATCGTTTTAGCATATGCGAGCAAGAAGAAAACAAAGATCAAAAGGCGATACAAGAGTGAAAAAAAATACAAGTTTGTTCTTTAATCGATGCATGAGAAGAACTAACAATAACATCAAAACGACGACAAGTGCATGAATAAAACTATGAACCGGAACGTTGTTCGCGCTATGACCAAACTACACGCCGTCTTAATCAATGACGTGTTAATTTTAGTGGCTCATTGTCACTTACTAACCAATCTGATATAGACACGTCAGGATAAAATTCGTTTCATCAGTGCTTCTCTTTCATCAAAGTGAAGGGAAAAAAAAAAAAAAAAAACGTCAATGGCGTCGTCGTTGTGTCATCGCTATTTTAACCCAATCAGTGTCAGTCCCTTTTCTAACAGTAAACTCCATCACTCTTCTTCTGAATCTTCGAGACGAACCTCCTCCTCCTCTCTTCGTGTAAATCGGCGATCCTTCTCTATCTCTGCAACTATGGCTTCATCTACTAAGAAGGTAATCGTTATCATCGATTTCGTACTATGAACCCTATCGATCCTGTAATAATTTTGTCTTGATAAACCCGAGGTTTCTTTAGGTTTTGATTCCCGTTGCGCATGGTACGGAGCCGTTTGAAGCGGTGGTGATGATCGATGTGCTGCGTCGAGGCGGGGCGGATGTAACGGTGGCGTCCGTCGAGAATCAGGTTGGCGTTGATGCATGCCATGGCGTCAAGATGGTCGCCGATACTCTCCTCTCTGAGATTACTGACTCCGTTTTCGACCTTATTATGCTCCCTGTACGTCTCTGATCTCTCCACCAATCTGTCACAAGCCTGGATCCATCTGGATCACTTTTTTACTATCTTGTGCCTAGATTAGCATATATTGAAGCTAATCGCTAGTTTATACTCTGTTGTAGATCATTGCTATGCAATTGTTGTTAGTTATTCTCTTGCTTGAAATGCTGTATTATAGTATATAAGCATGATTAGATGTATCGATTTCATAATTTGATTACAATATTCTTCATTATTTGATTTTTTATCTTCTTTATGATTGGTTAAGGGAGGACTTCCCGGCGGTGAGACTCTTAAGAACTGTAAACCTTTAGAGAATATGGTGAAGAAACAAGACACTGATGGACGACTTAACGCTGCTATCTGTTGTGCGCCGGCCTTGGCGCTTGGTACTTGGGGTCTACTAGAGGGTAAAAAAGTATGTATGTAGCGATCAGCATTCTAGAAGTTTTCTTTCTTTTGAGTTTGTATTTGGTGTATAAATCACATATGTTCCTTGCAGGCAACATGTTACCCGGCTTTTATGGAGAAACTAGCAACTTGTGCAACAGCTGTTGAGTCAAGAGTTGAAATAGATGGGAAGATAGTGACCAGTAGAGGGCCTGGAACCACCATGGAGTTCTCTGTCACGCTTGTGGAGCAACTTCTTGGGAAAGAGAAAGCTGTTGAAGTCTCAGGCCCCTTGGTATGTCTTGTCCCTGACTCTTCTAAGACTGACAGATCCTAGAGACCAATTTCTGTTGAGAAGATGGCTCTCAGCAGAAAAGGATAGATTATGTAGCATTCAAATGGAGCACTTATTTAATTTGATGCTCTTTAACAAGACACCCTAGTACTGTTAGAGCTGCGTCTGTTCATGTAAAGGAAAAAAATACAAATAACACTTTTTTTACCTCACTAATACTGTGAATTCCTTGAAGCCTAGGTCTGTGAAGGCTGAAATTTTCAGCATTATTTCCCCTGTCCAGTGATCATCGACTGTTCTTGAGAGATTACAGACAATTGAAAGCTATATAGGATACATAAAAATTTAGGTTTCTACAAAGAAACAACCATTCCTTGGTAGCATAGTCTTTATTCCATGGTAACCGCTTAGTCTCTCTTCTTCCCCTTTGCATATCAGGTGATGCGTCCCAACCCTGGTGATGAGTATACTATTACTGAGCTTAACCAAGTCAACTGGTCATTTGACGGTACCCCACAGGTAACTTTCAATTGCCTGTCCACTTGGGTTTATACCCTTAACATTTGCAGATGATTTCTATTTGATGGTTAATTAGATTTGTAATGTGAGAAATAATTTGGCCGCAGAAGCTGCATCAGGTGGTTATATGATGAATATCAAAATGAAAAAAAAATTGACTGGCAAAATTGTTCACACTTGCTTTGATGAGCTCATGTGTCTGTCTTAATTTATCTTCCGTACACTGAGAGTTCATGGTTTTCCTTTTCAGATTCTTGTACCCATTGCAAATGGCTCGGAGGAAATGGAAGCTGTTGCTATCATTGATGTCCTGAGGCGGGCAAAAGCAAATGTCGTCGTTGCTGCGCTTGGTAACAGTTTGGAAGTGGTCGCATCTCGTAAAGTCAAGCTAGTGGCAGATGTGCTTCTCGATGAGGCTGAAAAGAATTCATACGATCTGATTGTGTTGCCTGTGAGTGCTAACTTGTTCAGTTGACGAAAGTTTATAGTGTCAAGCAAGTTGAATTCATTGGCGGCCAACATGATAAGCTTCTCTTTAAATTCATAGGGTGGTCTCGGTGGTGCTGAAGCATTTGCAAATTCAGAGAAGCTAGTGAATATGTTAAAGAAGCAGGCGGAATTAAACAAACCATATGGAGCAATTTGTGCCTCTCCTGCTCTGGTGTTTGAGCCACATGGTTTACTCAAGGTACAAACAAAGCGAGAGAGAAATCATGATAGCATACACATTGTAGAGACTCAGATGCGTAGGATCATTACTATATTTCCGATGCCATGGAATATTATGTAATCACCCTACTATTTTCACTCTAAAAACTAAAGGGAAGAGTCACAAGTTTATGGGTGTTTGTACAGGGTAAGAAGGCAACAGCGTTCCCAGCAATGTGTAGCAAACTGTCGGACCAGAGTCACATCGAGCATAGAGTCTTGGTTGACGGCAATCTCATAACGAGCAGGGGTCCAGGAACCTCATTGGAGTTTGCACTCGCAATTGTAGAAAAGTTTTACGGGCGCGAGAAAGGACTTCAGCTTGCAAAGGCAACACTTGTGTAAACTCATGAGTATGTATCTTAGTTGAGAGTGACTTTAAAGAAATAAACTATCAATGAGTGAACCTTTGTTGTGGTGAGCTTTGTACTGAGTGTGATGCTTAATAATGTCTTATAAATAAATCAGGTTACTCTGTTTTCATCATAAAGATTTTTTTTGTTTTTTTTCCTTTACATTGCGAATTTTAGAATATAAGAAAGTGCTGACCAAAAAATAAGAATATAGGAAAGTAAATTTTCTCTTAAAATTACAAAACAAATTGAATTATATCTGCAAATCGTTGTTATTAACCTAGCTTATTGTTCTGTAACATCTGTACCATAAGATGAAGAATCCAAGGACTCTGTACCCGACGATGAAACATGCCATGATACCAAGATTGCTCCATTTCTGAGACTCCTTGAGGTCTTGTTGTTTTAAGAACACGTCTCCTTGATACTCGTTGATCATCAGGCATTCAAATGGATACTTGAAGAGGCTGAGATAATGCATGAACTCCCAGTAAACCGGGATCCTCTCCTTTGCGATGAAATAACCAGAAAAGAGGAAGAAAGATCCCATGAGACCTGAGATTACTGATGTCCCCATTATGAAGTTTGGGACAAGAGCACTGAAACATGCAACAAAGGAGTTTGACATCAGAAGAACAATCCATATCACCAATGAGAAGTAGAAGAACCCGTCTAGCTCTCTTCTGAGACCGACCAGCCAATAAACCGGTGTAGCAAAGAGCATGCTTATGATCAACAAGAAGGGAATGAAGATGAGAGTATCTGCCAAAACATAAGACAAAACTCTGTAAGCTCGTCTTGATGTCTCTCTCATTAGGATTCTCCGGTCTTGCAAGAAAATTGGAAGTCCCTCTGTTGTGGAAGATAGCAAGAAAGTGAGGGTAAAGGCGAAGAACCCAGTTCGCAAGACTTTCGCTTCTTGCTTTTGATTTCCCACGTTCAAGTAAATTGACCCGAGTATAAGACCGGCAGTGGAGGCTTGTAAAGCTCTGGTTGTGAACAATTGCTTGGTTCTGAAGATGTTCTTGCAAGATCTTTGCCCAAGTATCTGCACTTCCTCTAACACTGAGTTGCTGTGAGATATAGATTGATGAACCTCTCCTCCTGCATTAACATAGCAACTCTTCCATTTTTTGCTATGACCATAACAGGAGATTTCTCTGCAACTCTGGGTTCTTATCGGTTCAAGACTCGCTGCAATATCAATCGCATACTCCAAGACATTTACCCGCCGAGGAATCTGGTGACCGGAGAACTTAATCTTCTGATGAAGGCTATTAACCGATCCGTTTTGAACGACCAGCCCATTAGAGAGCAACACTATCCGGTCTATCTGCTCGAGTATGCGAAAACCAGGCTGGTGAATCGTCAGAACAATGGTTTTACCTTGTTTAACCGTCATATTTTTGAGAAGCATCACAACTTGAAGAGCGGACGCTGAATCCAAACCAGAGGTTGGCTCATCGATCAATACAACATTTGGATCATGAACAAGTTCAACTCCAATAGAAACCCTTCTTCTCTCTCCCCCAGAGATCCCAGATCTTGATCCTTGACCGATCCTCGAATCCGTAACATGTTCAAGACCGAGTTCTTGAATCAGCGTCTTCACTTTCGTGGCCGCCTCTTTCCTCTTCATCTTCAGCCTCAAGAGTGCGCTGTATATCAGTGTTTCTTGCACCGTAAGAAACGGAAACAGAGCATCTTCTTGTGGCACAAACCCTGAAACCCTCCTGTACTCAGGACCATCCATAGGCCTACCATTGACAAGCACCTGCCCTGAAACTTTCCCATGAGAAACTTTTCCAGCGAGAATCTCGAGCAACGTGGTTTTTCCTGCTCCACTAGGACCTGCGATGGCAGTGATCTCTGCGGATCTTGCATCACAAGAAACATCCTTCAAGATAACTTGTTCTTCCTTCTCACTCAACAAACCGCATAAATTAGAAAACTTTGGAGTGTTTCCGCGTAATCGATATGATAGATTATTGGTTTCTAGTCTATATGAGATTTTCCGGCCACCGGGAATTGGAGCTTTCACAGGTAAGTCCATCTAAGAAAGAAAGAGGGGAAAAGAAAGCATCAAACTTTGAGAGATAGAGAAATCAACAAATTGAGCAAAGAGTGTGAGATTAAGTGAAGAATAAATGGTAGAGAAGATGAACTAACACACCAAACTTTAAGGAACCTCTCGTTTATTATTCAAACATTCAAAAGCTTGAAGACTTTAATAGCTTTCTCTCATTGCCTTCCATGAAAACCGAAAAGCATTTGACTATATGACTAAAAATCAAAGATATTTTATAATTCCAAGCTTTAAAATGCTATAATTTTATATGACCCCAAAAAAAAAAAATGCTATTTTTGTTTTCTTAATAAATGATTTATTCCTAAATAATATTGGTACAGTTAGATAAATTTATGTGGAGGTAGCATTTGTTGTGTTTCTTGTATTTTTAATTTCATTAGTTGACCAGAAAAAGTATTATAAGAAATTTAAAATATTTTGTATCTTTCTTATATTGGCATTAGGAATTGTGAAGAGGTACACAAGAAAAGCAAAAAATAATTAGTTAGAAAGAGATTGGTTACTTCTGGAGATTCTCAAATTCGGGTGAGCTGAAAAATTGACTGTGAAATGTTTGCCCTTGTTGGTGAACTTGTTTTATCTAATTTATTATTTTTTTCTAAAAACCCAATAAAGAGAGGAAACCCAATTTGGTGGTTATATATATGACCTACAAAAATTAATTACGTGTTTTCGCGTACGGGAATTCGGATGTTTAACAAGGATTAATCTAAATCTTCTAAGAAACCTCGCTAATTTGGTTATTTTTAGGATAATAATAAGATAAAAATGTTTGCTTGTTAAACACATTATGAACGGTATATGTTGTGTTACTTGTGTAGCTGCACATTCGGTTAGTTCGGATAGAAAATTTTCGCTTCTTTGGTTTTTGGGTTTGGAAAACGTTGTGACCAATAAAACGGAATTAGAATTCGGTTTTGTTCGGCAGCTCGAAAATTGGGTTCGGTTCTTGTGCGAAATTGGTTTGGTTACTGGATATAAATTAAAAACAATTTGGGCCAAACGTAAGTTTCACGTGACTTTCAATTACTTTGGGTCAAAACATCATTTTCATAAGCCCAAAGTAAAACCATGAACGAGCTGTCTCTACTGATTTTAGCTTGTTACAAATATTTACATTTAAGGGTTTACTTGTAATTTGTAAATACCTAAGTCTCTCCTCCCTTGTATCTAATATATTGTTCCTTCTCTAAATAATAATACTAGGATATATCCCGTACTCACGGACAAATTACAATTATAGTAAAATATCCGAAAATTATAAAATCACAATATTAGAAAATTGTAATTCTTCCAAAACTTTACGAAAATTATAATATTGAATCTTTGTAATATCCACATAAATATTTTGTAATCAGAAATATAAAATCAATCTTTCATACTGGATAAAAAAATTAAAATAAATAAATTAATTAAAACGAAAATTATAGTCTAGAAAAAGAAAAAAAAAATCTATTTTTAACTACTTTTCAAAATTTTAAAATAAATTAATTAATTAAAACTAAAATTATAATCTAGAAAAAAGTAAAAAAAAAATCGACAATCTACATAAAGTTTTCCTTAAAATTTTCAAAAAAAATCAGAATCTACATAAAATCTCTTATTTTTGGAAAATTAATTCAACAATTAATTTAATTTAATTAATGTGTTTAATTAAATCAACAAAATCTTCATAAAATCTATTTTTAACTACTTTTCAAAAAAATTAAAATTAATTAATTAAAACGAAATTTATTTATTAAATGATTTAATTAAATGATCACATAATAGCTAATGACTAAATTACCATTAATGATAGATTAAAATTTGTTCTTTGAAGTAATGACAATGTGATGTAAATATTAACATTTTTTAATGTTTATTTATAAATGTACTTCCCAAATAATATATAGGAGATTAGAGCTGTTAGCTCATAAAACCTAATTTTCGCCTCTTATATCAAGTTGTTAGTGCTTGTATCATGAAATAAGGCTATATACATGTATTTTCAGCGCTACAAAGAAACTGGAGAATTTATATAGTGGATTATAATGATTGGATAACATTGTACGAGTAACGCACCATTAAATAGATTTTTCAGTTTTCTTCTGTAGCGCCGAATATATAAATCTTCATAAACACAAGTTGGAACAACCAGGATACAAATCAAAACGATCCAAACAAAAGCTTCAAAGTTGGGAGAGAGTTTATCTCTCTAGAGGTTAGAGAGACTCCCAGTAAGAAATCTTTATTCTTGAGCCTTAAATCGAAAAAACAACATGGAAAAAACCAATTAACATGATGATTTCGTGACGAAATGGGTTTCTAATGTTATTTCAAATAACAATGGGACGATTTTGAAAATAATGTATAACAGTAAGGATGTTAATACAATTTTCAATTTATAAAAAGTATCCTTGAATGATCTCTACAAAACCCATCTGATTTTTTAATAAAACCTCTCGATTTAGCTTCCAATGGCGTTTTCTCGTTCCATCCTTCGCCGGCCGGCGAAATCCTTTTCCGTACTTTTCACTCGTTCCTTCTCTTCTTCATCTCCTCTCACCAATACACCCTACATTTTCTCGATCTGCGTCTACATTGCTGAACCGTTCCAGTCCTCTCGTTGCCGGATTCTCTACCGTGGTCCGTGCCGGTTTATTTTCGGCTAGAGATCTGTCTACGCAGGCTACTTCGTTTTCACTGAATGATCCGAACCCTAATTGGTCGAATCGGCCACTAAAGGAGACGATTTTGCTCGATGGTTGGATTTCGAGTATTGGTTTGTTGTCAATTGTCATGGCACAACCTGAAGGTGATCTCACTACGAGACGAGATTATTGATTACTACATCGAAACCCTAGCTTAAGTTGTTGGCAGATATATATATCTCTTTCCTCTTTGCATTTCCACACTGCTTAATATATGTTTCTTGTGTATCTCATTGTGCATTTCAGTGAAGAAGAAGCAAGGATGAAGATCTTCTCTGTGTCAAGAAGCAAGGATGAAGATCTACTCTGTGTCGCACAGATGCTACTTTGCTTTTGGAGCTCTAGGTTCAGAAGATCTTTCACTTAAGATCAAAGGTAAAGCTTGTCTTTTTCCTTGGCTTAAAGTTGCTTGCTTGAGTTATAAGCATTGGTGAATTCTTATGATTTTATCTGTGAAATCCAGATTTGCCTAAGGTTAGATGGGTTCTTCCTGATTCCTACTTGGATGTGAAGAACAAAGATTATGGAGGTATGTCGATTCATTCTTGATAATTATGCATTGTAGTCCCAATATGCGTTGTTGAATTTTGCAAGTGACATCAATATTTGATCTCGTCAGAGAGTAATTAGTCTTGATGGGGTTTCTGAATGACTCTTTTCAGGAGAACCTTTCATTAATGGAAAGGCCGTTCCATATGACCCAAAGTATCATGAGGAGTGGATAAGGAACAATGCTAGAGCAGCTGATAGAAACAGACGCAATGACAGACCTCGCAACTCGGATAGAAGCAGGAACTTTGAGAGAGAAGAGAGAACGTTACAGGAAATCAAGACACGGGTTACAGAGATCCACCACTAAACCAGGGTGTGGGAGGCGCTCCACCTCCACCCCACCTCCACCTCCTCACATGGGTAACAACCCAAACATGCCACCTCATATGCCACCACCGAACATGAACCAGAACTATCAGGGACCTCCACCAGAAAACATGGGTCAGAACTACCAGGGACCACCACCACCGAACATGAATGGAGGATGGTCTGGAAACTACCAGCAGAACGGTGGATACCAACAGCAAGGTCAGGGTGGTGGAATGCAGCAGCAGCCTTACCCGCCCAATAGGGATCAGTACCATGGTTAAGTAGTTGAACTGCCTTGGGTTTTCATTTATAGGAGCTTTTCAATATGGAACTGAAACTATTGTGGTCAGTGTTCTTCAGTTTGTGACTCTGCTTTGTGAGAGAGACGCTGAGACTAATAAGTTCTGCATGAGTTAATAATGTAGCACTCGATCTATTTAATAATTGGTTTATTTATTATATCCTCGAGTCAATCTCGTTTGTTTCAGTATTTAGTGGCACAAGAAGTAAAGAGACAGCTCTATAAACTATAGTAGTTGAAAAGAGTTAATCAAAATCCATTGATCTCATGGCAAAAAGACCAAATCTCGATAAAACATAATTTCCTCGTTGGTTCTTGGCTGCTTGGATCTGATCAGCAAGTGAGATATCTCCTTTTGTTCTCTCTTTCCTTATCAGTTCCAAGTCCAGCTTCTCCAGCTTAGCTGCAACTGAAACTACCCTATCCTTTCCAATAGCGATTTTACCAAGACTTGTTTTCTTCTTGTGAATCTGACCAGACGTTTATTCAAAGTTCAAACCAAAGAGTCATCAAGTGGGTTTCTAGTTTTGTCAGAGACATCAAGGGAGTAGGTTTTTTTTTTTTACCTTTGTTAGTCTCTTCTTCAGTTTAGAACGTGAAGCCATGGTTGGATTCTCCCTTTTCTGCTTTGGCTTTCGAATCTTTCCTTCTCGTCGGTCTTTCTCTTCACGTTCTTTCTTTCTTTCTGCAACTCTCCTCATCTTCTCGGTCCTGGCTTGTGCAGCTTGTTTTGCTATCATCTTGGTTTGTTGCTTTGCTCTTGCTTTCTCTTCAGCTAACTGAAGCTGCTCAGATGAAAACTCTTGTTTTATTGTTTCATAGCTATTCCAGTCTAGTTCTACTTCGCCACTTCCTCCTTTCCTTGCAGCTTCTGCAATGTTTTCTGACCACAATGACGAGAACTTCTCCTTTAATCGCTGTGATCTTACTCGTTTTGCCCAAACTAGTTTCACTGAAGCTCTTATCTTCTCCTTGGTTTCATCACTGCAAGAGACAAACTTGGCTTTTTATAGGTTTCCAGCTTAATTGTGGTGTATCTATACTTAATAATTCACAAATCTACCTGTGAGGTTGTTGATGGTCAGACATCTTCTTCCGAACCTGAAACATATTCAAGAGAAAATAAAGTTTTTAAATTTTATTTGACCTAAGCACAAAAACAACAAAATGTCCCTGAATTGCATTGAGTCTTACTTGACTTCACCTTGGGATTTCTCAAAGCTTCGATTGTTCTCTGCTTGATTCGCCTTCGAGTGTCTGTTAAACGGATCAAACTCACTACACAAAGCCTCAAGGAAGAAAAAAAAAAACAATTTCGATATCGAAAAAATATATCTTTTTATTTTCTCTACCTTCACTGTGTTTCCTTCCTTTGTTCCATGGTACCTTTCCTTTATTTGCTAATCCAATCTTCCTTCTCCTTTCCTCTTCTTTAATATTCTTCCTATCAGTATCAGCATCAGTATCTTTGTCCATAGCCTTCACCTCGAAAAGACTTGGATTGACTTCTTTGCTATGAATCTCAAACACATTGTACAATGACCTTACAGATTTGAACTCCAGTTGTCTGATAGAATTCAAAGAAGCAAGTGAATTGGATATTCTCAAAATGAAGGGTTCTTTGAGATTCCAATAAATCGCAGTAGGGAACCACCAAGCGCATCGGATTGGAGCACGAATTGATTGAAACGGGTATTTCATCTCCATCGATACCCCTCTGCAAAAACAGTATCTGAACGATTAATCAACGAATCTCTACACAAATCCATAAAACCACAAACAGATCAACCAATATTTCACCAAATTGGAACTGATTTTTGTTCTCCTACAATACATTTCGCAGGTAATTTCAAATCACAAAATGATATGAAGAAAAAGCTTGAGAAAACAGAAGCACTCACAAATGCAGCGACATTCTGGCACGGAGATGAACCGGAGACAAATATTACAAAAAAAAAAAAAAAATTCTGAAATTTCTCCACCCAGTTTTTATCGTTTTCTCAAACGCTAAGGTACTTCTCCGGCTAGAGCCATTGATGAATAAAAGTGCGCAGAGAGAAAGAGAGAGCGGGAGTAACAGATAAGGAAGATGAAGGAACATTAATGGGCTATAAATGGGCCTCAACTTATTGGGCCTCATATAAGCCCAATTTTGTCTATAAAATGAACATATCTACCCTCATATTCATCTCGCCGACTTTTATCTTTTCCTTGATTATTTTTTTCTTCTTCTTCGTGTACCGCTCTTTCAGGCTCGACTAGGGTTAGGGTTTTTAGGCGAAATCTTCTTCGATAATGGATATGTTGAAGAAGCGAAAGCTCGATGAAAATGGAATCGGGATGCTTAACGACGGGGTCATCGGCGCTGTTTCGTCTCGATTGATGCCACAGGACGCTAGGAAGATTATCGAGCGATTCTCTACTGATCAGCTTCTCGATGTCTTGCAAGAAGCTGTTGTACGGCATCCAGATGTTCTTGAAATCGTTAGATCAACCGCCGACTCCGATATCTCTCAGAGGAAGCTCTTCATCCGTGGACTCGCAGCGGAGACAACGACGGAAGGTCTTCGTTCGCTTTTCTCCAATTATGGAGATCTCGAAGAAGCTATTGTGATTCTCGATAAGGTAACTGCTAAATCCAAAGGGTATGGTTTCGTCACTTTTAAGCATGTTGATGGAGCTCTGCTTGCTTTGAAAGAGCCGTCTAAGAAGATTGATGGGCGCGTTACGGTTACGCAGCTCGCGGCGGCTGGGAATCAAGGTACGACGAACTCACATGTTTCGGATATATCGATGAGGAAGATTTATGTGGCGAATGTGCCGTTCGATATGCCGGCGGATAGGTTATTGAATCAGTTTTTGGCTTATGGGGATATTGAGGAAGGTCCTTTGGGTTTTGATAAAATTACTGGTAAATCAAGGGGATTTGCGTTGTTTGTTTATAAGACTGCAGAAGGTGCGCAGGCTGCACTTGCTGAACCTATGAAGGTGGTTGATGGAAAGAATTTGCAGTGTAAATTGGCTATTGACGGTAAGAAAGGAAAGCCACCAGGCCAAGATGGTAGTGCTGGGGTTGGACATGGTCATGGTCATGGTGATGGAATGGGTATGGTTCCTCCTCCTGGACCTTATGGTGCAGCTGGTGGTGGTCACGGTGGACCTGGTGGTTTGGGTGGTTATGGTGGGTATTCAGGAGGACCAGCACCGCATCACATGAATTCCACACCTTCTTCGATGGGTGTTACTGCTGCTGGTGGAGCAGGTGGCTATGGAGGTGCCTATGGTGGTCATGACAGTGCATACGGTGGTGCAGGAACTGGGGGTTATGGTGGTCTTGGTGCGGGATCAATGGGTGGCGCTGCTGGTGGTTATGGTGGGCCTGGTGCTGGAAGTGGGGCGTATAGAATGCCACCAAGTTCGATGTCAGGTGGTGGTTATCCAGAGAGTGGACACTATGGACATTCATCAGCTTCAGCATATCCTGGACAGCATCAGCCTGTTGGTTCCTCTCCGGTGCCAAGAGTTCCTCTTGGAGGAATGTACCCCAATGTTCCACCAAATTACTGAACGGTGAGAAGGTTCTTCCTTATATTGAATTATCATTCTTTTTGCTTTACCTTAGTAGTGCTACAGCTTTTTTTGTTGTTGCATGAGCATGGTCCTTGCATTTTGACATATTCTTCACTTGTTTTGCATAGTTTTTTGCCTGTTTCTGTGCCTAGTTTTGTTTGCTAGGAATTCTTTTGCTTTTTTCTTACTTGTCTGCTTTGGGCTAGCTGCTGGCGTTCAGTGGTAACTTGATGCAATGCTTTGTTAGTGTGAATTCATGTATTTACTTTGTTACTCACAGCAGATAACCAGATAAGTCGTGCCTTGAACCCTTTTCTACTGATTGGCAGGGTAAACTACAGTTATATTAGGCAAATATCTTAAGATGTTAGTCTGTTTGCAACCATCATCATCATCATTAGCTTTTGTTTCCTCTCATATTTAAAGTATGTTTTGGTGCAGTACATTGTCCATTGGCTCCTTAGATGTTACATTGCTCAGGGAGTTCTTGTTTTCTGCAAGTATAATCTGTCTTTTGAAGTGACTTGTTTGTTAAAGCTAATGACCAAATTGAGTTGTGAATGGATGTTTGATTCAGGTTTGTGACAGGGAGAAGATGCTTTTTGTGCTTAATGGTGATTACCTGATTGCAGCCTCTTTAAAATCTCTGGATTGATGAATGTATTGCTGCTTTGATCTCTCTCTGCACTTGATCTGATTGTGCCTTGGCCTATGAAATGCCTAGTTGTTCTATGACTGATTAGACTAGGAAATCATCTGTATTTTTTCGTAGACATACTTGGCAGATTGGTTTTGTTTGTCAGAGTAGTGAGAGTTTTCAATAAAATTGGTGTATTTTCCTTACTTTGTTTATTGGTTAATTTTCCTTTACTCTTGTGATCTTTGCTACAACATAGTAACTTGTCTGTGATATTTGTGGACATTCGTTTGGGGTCACCTACCTACAGACTCCTTTACTTGACATAAATAAAGAGGCACTAGAAGATTTGCTTTGTGGAATCCTTATTGACTGGTTGATTCATAGGTTAAAAGTGCTGAACATGTGTTTTAGCAGCTTGATATACTGAACAAATTGTATTGCCTTTCATCTTTTCGAATCAGACTTGGGAAGCTCTATTGTCTATTGATGTCAAATGCAGACATGATAAAAGTTTCTTGAAGAGTGTGTTTCTTGTTATCTGATGTTGCCACTATTTGCTTCAGATGATAAACAATTATATTTGAATATCTGTGGTATATACCAAATGAAAAGAGTTACTTACCAGGCTCCTTTTGAGTTTTTCTGTCAAGAGATTTTAGATTTTTCTGAAAATGGCTTTGTTTGGGTATATCATGGCTATTGATATTTGACAGTTCTTACCTTGTTGTCCACAGTTCTTACCTTGTTGTCCACATTTTACGAGAAATTGGTATTAAATATTCTCTGGTCCTCTTGGTCTGGAGACAGACTTTGATCTGATCTCCCTTCTTGTCCACAAACAGACTAGTCGTGTCACTGTTAGGAATCACACTAACTTATGACCACTTGGTCTTTTGTTTTACATTTTTTTTTTTTGGTCCTTTTTTTGGGCGATTAACCGGGGTGCGACTGAGGAGGTGCGGCATTATGGCTTTGGGCTGTGTGAGGACGACGTCAAAACCAACTCTATATAACATGGAATATGAGATGTGTATCGTTACACTTTGTACGTTTCTTGTCATATTCATATAGTTGCAATATAACCATCTTTATCAAAAAAAAAAAAAAAAAGGTAATAGCCAAACACAATTAGAATTTTAATCTGTGTAATTTTTCCCCATGACTATCGATTTTTTCTTCTCTTGGCTTTTGAATATATGAATGTAATTTGTAATTAAGAGTTTGTGAACTGCTTTTACCCGATTTAAAGTAATCACACCTCTTTAAGTCTTTCGTTTAGAGGTTGTCTTAATGTCTATGACCTTAAAGTGGGTCGGTCTATCTTATAATAAGATTATGTGTAACCCAAATGAGTTTTATCTATCAGGTATGGGTTAAATTTCTGTTACGGTTTTGATTATCAAATGAAATATGAGTTGAGACCAGAAAAATGAAATCTGATTAAATTTGAAATACTTATGTAATCCATAATGTTAAAACTATAATTATCCAAAAATCAAAACAAATTAAACCAAGAGCTTAAAAAGTAAATTACGAAAAAGACCTGAAACTGAAAGCATTACAGGAAAGAGATCCAGGAAAGAGTCATATCTCATCAACAAGTATCCTCGAGTGTCTCGCCCAGCCTTCACCACATAAAATTAAAAAAAAAAAAAAAGCTTTTTCTTCTTAGATTACCTGAGAATCGTTAGCTTACTCTTTCAGAAACCCTAGATTTCATCGCAAAAAAAATGTTCAGATCTATGCTCGTCCGATCTTCTGCCTCCGCGAAGCAAGCGGTTATCCGCCGTAGCTTCTCATCCGGATCCGTCCCCGAGCGAAAAGTCGCCATCCTTGGCGCCGCCGGTGGCATTGGTCAGCCTCTTGCTCTCCTCATGAAGCTTAATCCTCTTGTCTCTTCTCTCTCCCTCTACGATATCGCTAACACTCCTGGAGTTGCCGCTGATGTCGGTCACATCAACACCAGATCTGAGGTATTACAAACGATCCCTTTTTATTTCAATTTCTTCCTCCTTCAGATTTTTGCAGTCTCTCGGCGATTCCCTTTGAGATTTATCATCTTCGCTTATTAGATTCGTTTATTGTTCACTATACTGCATATCCTTCTCATTAGATTAATGTTATTGACTTGTGTTTGATAGGTTGTTGGATACATGGGCGATGATAACCTGGCCAAAGCTCTAGAAGGAGCTGATCTCGTTATCATTCCAGCTGGTGTACCAAGGAAGCCTGGTATGACTCGTGACGGTCTTTTCAACACTAATGCTGGAATTGTCAAGAACCTTTGCACTGCCATAGCCAAGTACTGCCCACATGTAAGCCTACGATATAATACATGTCAGAGTTTATATTTCTATTGGATCACATTCCACAGTATACCAAGAGCATGATCTTTCATTGCTTCTCCAATAATTGTTGGTGTTTCGGTCTCACTTGTTTTAGATCGTGAATTTGGCCTCACTTCTCCAAGATTGTTGATTTTTAGGTGTACAATGTCTCCCTTTTGTCTTACTGAGTTTGGTTTTATATCAAATGACTGACCTTTGGAGTTACTCTTTTGTTGAATCAGGCACTTATCAATATGATCAGCAACCCTGTGAACTCTACTGTTCCAATTGCAGCTGAGATATTTAAGAAGGCTGGTATGTACGATGAAAAGAAATTGTTTGGAGTTACCACTCTTGACGTTGTCAGGGCCAAGACTTTCTATGCTGGAAAGGCAAATGTCCCTGTTGCAGGTTTGTGTAGATGCCTTTTCCTCTCTTCATAAGTTTTGCTTTGAAATGTGTTCATCTTATGAGCTGTGTTCAAGGATGTTGTCTTAACCCAAATATATTGTCTTATCCAGAAATATTGAATGCCAAGCCTGAGGCTTTAATGTGAATACTTTTTTTGTTTGCAGAAGTTAATGTTCCGGTGATTGGTGGTCATGCTGGGGTTACAATTCTTCCTCTCTTCTCTCAGGTTACCTCTCATTTCCTCTCTACTCTGACTGTGGTTGAATGTCTTATATCTTACGACCGCTGTTTAGCTCTGTTCGGCTTAAAGTTACTCTGTTTGTAAAAATGTAGGCCACTCCTCAAGCCAACTTGTCAAGTGACGTACTCACCGCCCTCACTAAGCGTACCCAAGATGGAGGTACAGAAGTCGTGGAGGCAAAAGCAGGAAAAGGGTCAGCTACATTGTCAATGGCGTGAGTATTGTGGTGATCTTTTCATAATTGTTCTCACTTACTTGGTAAAGTGTTCGTGATTCTAGTTTTGATTCTTAACTTCTGAAAATCTGATAAATTGTCACAGCTATGCTGGAGCACTATTCGCTGATGCATGCTTGAAAGGACTCAACGGTGTTCCAGATGTCATAGAATGCTCATACGTGCAATCCACAATCACCGAGCTTCCTTTCTTTGCCTCAAAGGTAATCCTCAAAACGTAGCATCAAACACAGAATGTACATCCTATGGTCTTGTGTCTCGGTTACTGAATTTGAGAGTTTAATTATGATTCAGGTGAGGTTGGGGAAGAACGGCGTGGAGGAGGTTCTTGACTTGGGGCCACTCTCAGACTTTGAGAAGGAAGGCTTGGAAGCATTGAAGCCAGAACTCAAATCCTCCATCGAAAAGGGAGTCGAGTTTGCCAACCAGTGATTAAACCGAGTTGACTCGGTTATTTTTCCGATTTTCCAGCTAGAGTTGCCTCCTCCTTCATCGGGTTGTATCAATAAAATCCATGTTTGTGCCTCCATTAGTGAACCATAAGGCTCCTTGGTTCATCACCAAACACACAGAAAAATTGTAACATGTCAAGTTATGATTTTTTCTTCCTTTTGGAACCGTGCGACTTTCTTTTTCATGAACAAGAGATCATTAGTGTGGTTTGGTTCCTTCTTAATGCTGCGTCTGTGTTACCAGACTTTCTGACGTTACATATTTTTTTTTTTTTTGGGTTTAGTTTAAATTTAATAGAAAAGAAAAAGTGATTTTTACAGATGTGATCTTCGTGGGCATTTTACTATAATAAACTCAAATTGAGACGCAAACGTTTTGGAGAAATTGCATGGGTGGTTCAGGTTGGTTTTGTTTTTTTCGGGTGAGAAAAATTCAGTATGTTTAGGTGTTTTGGATGATAAAAGAAAAAAAAAACTGAAAATATAAATGTATAATGGGTTCCATTTGTTTGACCAAACAAGTATATTTTGTTTATTTTTTCGTTTTGATTGTAGTTTAGTTTTTGTTCAATATGAGATTTCCAAAATTTAATCACTCCAAACCGATTTTACAGATTTTGCCATTTTGGTTCGGAGTGGTTTATATGACAATCCTCTTAGTCATGGTTGTCTCCTTTTCATCTCAGTCTCTATAAGTTAGAGAAAAGTTCTCTAGACTTGCGGCCCATATCCTCAATAACCAAAACTAGTTCGATAACACAAGTTTCATCTTCTTTTTTTTCTTTTTTCTTTTCTTCTTTTGGTTATTGTGACTTTCGTAACAATTATTTTTACAGTTACATAAAAGTAAATGTAAGATCTTATCTCTCGACAAAAAGGGTACCATAAAACTGAACTAAAGCATCGTCCTTTCTCTTTTTAATTTTTAAAATGGCACATGCATATTTATCATCCATCAACATTAGTCTTTTTTTTTTTTTTTTTTTACACAAACCACGTTCGTTTAAATCAAAAAATACAATGTTTGTCAAAATCCACAAAAAAATTTGATCCAAAAAGACAAAGAAACATTAATAGTAGCAAAATAGATTGGACAATTAAGCACATGTTTGGCCATTGCATCGGCGTACGCATTGCCATCACATGGAGCAAACTGAAAGCTAATGTTGCTACCATCCCGCACAAATCTATTAATCTACGAAGTAAAACTATGAAGACATGACCACAATTTCGGATTATGAACCGTTTCATTTAACTCTCTACAATCCGTCTCAAAAATAACATTAGTTATTCCTTGACGAGTAATACAACCAACTGCCCAAACAAGTGAAACAGCTTCAATTACGAATTCAATTTTGAAAAGCATTTACCTCCAAATTGTCTAACATTTCCTCTATAATCTTGTAGTATCCAGCGTACACCGCAAAAGTCCTTATCTTGTTTCCAAGAACTCAATTTCCAAGAACCGTCAATTAAGCACATTAGTCTTTTCTTTTACACTAAAATTGCAAAACGGATTATTGGATCGACAATCGTCCTTTTTATATACCCTTTTTCACGTAAGCCATATAATATGCCTCGATATATGATTAAACATATATTCTTTATTCTTTGGTGTACTTATGTATTAGATTTATATAGGAACCTAATAGACTCATTAACCCAAATAATTTCCGTTAGTGTTTTTGTGTATTGCCATTTAAGACCTCTGTCTTCATCTCTCACATGAAATTTCAATCTTAGCCAAATTAAGACCGGTCACGTTAGAGGAAGCACTACTAAATCATCTAACTCTCGTTAACAATTAAACACAAATCAGTTTATGTAAAAATAAAAATAAACGGATAAAAAATGAAATAGTTTATTACTTCCCCTGAAAATGACAGTTTGTGAGAGAGATAAGTGTGAATGACAGTGAGGGTGATGGGGAGTGTACTCACTGACACACATGCGATCGAAGAACATAAAGACATTAACTAAAGGCTATATTCGTAATTCTATTACACTGTACAGTGTACACTTTGTAGAGTAGATGCAATGAAAACATTAAATTTGAAGTGGATTCCATTTTTTTCCATATCGCTACGTCATCTTTTTATCTGTGCATTGTATTATTTGATCAAGAATATCGCACCAAATACATTATCTCATACAAGTTCGCATGAATAATGAAAAATACATTTGATGAAAAATATAGGACATGGTCGGTGTATAATGGAGAAGTGGTGAGAAATAGAATTTAAAGTTAGGACAAGAATATGGCAATAAAGTTATAGTATAATATTCTAAAAATATTTGATATAATCATCCTTATATTTTGTTTTTTAGGGAGTCGACTTTAAATGGGTTGCGATAGAATAAGTGGCTTTATTCTATCCTATGGTGGTTTAAATGAGATCATAGAAAATAGTGGAGCACGTCCTAATTCTAAGCTCTGCGATTTTTCATGCCTTTTAAATTGATGTTGCAAGTGTGTGGGATGATGAACATACTATTTTTTTTTTTTTTTTTTTTTTTATTTCTTCTCTTGGGAAGGTAAAAGAAGAAATTTTTGATTCAATACAGATTGGATCGAAGATTAGGAAATGCATTTATAAATACATAAATTTCCTATTTGTTCACATAGTTCTTCTTATATCTTTCTCAAAAAAATCTACATGAATCACACCTAAAACGTTCATATTTAATTACATTTTGGAATATATAAACAGCATTGTGGATTCTGAGAACAAATAGTGGAAAGGAGCATCGACAATGCTGTTTATATATTCCAAAATGATTTCGTCGAATCCTACGGATACTGGTGAAGCATTTTACAGGTTGTAACATCTAAAACCAATACTATTTGATTAAGGAAAATAATATTGTATAAATACATCAAAATTAGTTTATACTGCCCAATTATTAGTGTCTCCAACACTCCAACAGATCGAAAAGCATTTTTTGTTTTTAACTTATAATCTTTTAATTTTTCATCAACCAAAAAACTTTACTATCTCAAAAGTTATTAGTATAAAATATTTTCTATAACAAAATAATTTTTAATTTGGTAATTTACCAATAACTTAGCGTTTTTACATCAAATTTGAGTTTTATTAATGTTTCTACATCCTTAACAAACAAAAAAAAATAGTGGTTCTACATCAGAAACAAATCTGAGAGTACATATTTTCAAACGAAATGTGTTGATATAACACAGAAGATACATTAACTTCTAATCATACTTGAATTATATCCATTGTGATGTAGTATGATGTAAACTATATAAGCTAATATCATGTAAAATTATTTCAAATGATGAATTTGACAATAACAAAATCTTAACAGTACACACTTTTTAAAAAATGAAAGAAAAGCAGAAAAGCGCAGGTGATGTGATTGATGAGATCACAGATCTTTTTTTTTTTTTTATGACCAGACACACTCCTCCTTTAGACCTTTACCATTTCCATCTCTTCCCAAACCCCAAAGTCGCTTGCTTTTTTTACCGTTACTGTAAATTTTTCCCGAGAAAATTAAAAAGAGCTTTCTTGGGTTCTCGATTAGTCAATTTCCACATCTCTTTCTCTCTTTTGCTTGCTTATCTGTTTGGTCTCCTTCAATTCTCAGAAACAGATACACAAACTTTTTAAAAAGAACAAATCTTTCGACGAAAGAATAAAAATTCAGTTATGGGTTAGTCTACAAATTCGATTACGTCTTCTTCTTCATCATCTTCTTCATCGTCTCTTAAGTCATTGTTGATTTGGTGGCGAATTTAGGGTTTGGGAGGAGAGGGAGAGCCAAAATGTTAAATTGAAATAAAACGAACGACTCTGGATTCCTCGGCGGTTAACGACCGCCGTCGCCGCCGCCGTCATAACCCAACCACCACCGTCAACGACCTTGAATTTCCTCAATATGCTCCATCAATGGCAGCTAACTACCATTTAATAGATTCTCCGTCGCCGCCTCTTCTCGAGATGAGACACAACCAATCAGCGTTTACGGCGGCGGCAACGGAGAACGGTGGTGGTTGCGGCGAGATTGTGGAGGTGGAAGGAGGTCACATTGTTCGGTCAACAGGAAGAAAAGACAGACATAGTAAAGTCTGTACGGCGAAAGGACCACGTGACCGGCGCGTGAGACTCTCAGCTCCGACGGCTATTCAATTCTACGATGTTCAAGATAGACTTGGTTTTGATCGACCAAGTAAAGCCGTTGATTGGCTTATTAAGAAAGCTAAATCCGCCATTGATGATCTCGCTGAGCTTCCTCCTTGGAATCCTGCCGATACTCTTCGTCAACACGCCGCTGCTGCAAACGCTAAACCCAGAAAAACCAAAACTTTAATTTCTCCGCCGCCGCCACAACCTCCGGCGCACGAAGAAACAGAGCATCGTCATCATCTGCATCATCATAATCATCAAATCGGAGAAGAAGATAACGAATCGAGTTTTCTTCCGGCGTCAATGGACTCTGATTCGATAGCTGATACTATAAAGTCGTTTTTTCCAGTAGCTTCAACGCAACAGAGCTTTCACCAGCCACCGTCACGAGCTAATACACGAAACCAAGATCTTCTTCGTCTCTCGCTTCAATCTTTCCAAAATGGTCCACCTTTTGCTGATCAAACAGAGCCTGTTCTCTTCTCCGGCCAGAGCACTCCGTTAGGGTTTGACTCATCGACGGCAGGCTGGGACCAGAATCACCAGTCACCGGAATTTGGAAAGATACAGAGACTGGTGACGCGGAACAACGGCGGAGCAGCTGATTCCGCCGGAGGAGGTGGATTTGTGTTTGCTTCTCCGTCGTCGTTTCAGCCAGTTTTTAGCCAAAGTCAGATTTTATCTCAGAGGGGTCCCCTTCAGTCCATTAACACACCCATGATTCGTGCTTGGTTTGATCCTCACCATCACCATCATCATCAGTCCATGACCTCTGACGATCATCATTATCACCATTATCCTTACCATGTTCCTACGGGGATTCACCAATCAACTATTCCAGGCATTGCGTTTGCTTCAAGTGGTGAATTCTCCGGTTTTCGCATACCAGCACGGTTTCAGGGGGAACAAGAGGAGCACGGCGGCAAAAACAAACCGTCGTCTGCTTCATCTGATTCTCGCCATTAAACGAGTTCCAAAAACACATAAGATTGTGCAACACAAATGGTTTCTTCTCATATTCCAGGTTCGATCTTTCGAAACACTCATTTCTGAAAGTCTTCTTCTTTAGTCTTTAACAATGTAATCATCCATCAAATTGTTAACTAGCATTCTTGTTAATGTTGCAGGGAGCTTCAATTGCGTGGAATAGGGAATGTGTTCTCGTCGTTGTGCGTTTCGGATATCGAATAGGAGAAGAGAGAAACAGACCTTATCAACAGTTTCAAGTTTTTCTTCTTCTTCTTCTAAAGTCCAAGCCTTTGTTAATTTGTGAGTTCATCTTGTATCAATTAGAAAACTTTCTGTAAGTTCAATTATGTTTTACGATGTTTTGCTTCAGCTACACGAGCTCACATCTTGTTTGTTGTAACTTGTTCTTCTTGTTGTTTCCTTATGCTCTTGTGTTGGAAACCTTTAACCCCACTTGAAGCTAAAGTCTCAAGCTTCGCCCTTTATTCCATGTGGATTTAATGCTTTCCTCAAGAAATATCTCTTCTTTTATCTTGCCAATCCCAAAGAGGAACAGTGCTCTATCCATCTACATCACATTGTTTGGTTTAGCTTTCTTAGAAGCCTTATTTTTTCCTATCTCTATGGTTATAAACTTTCTTTTGACTGGCAAAGAGAATTTGGAACAATCATTTCTCGTGTTTCTTAGCCTCTTCTTTTGGCCCCATAGATGAAGAGTCATTTTCCATAGACAGAGTATGCATGTGTTGCTTCTTTTGAAGTTTAGAATTTAGAATGATGGGTTTAATTTTAAAATTTGTTAAGTGGATGCTGAAACTTAGTATGAGTTTTGGCCCAGGATCCACGGATAAATATAAATCAGAATTTTTTTTGTGACTCTTTATTTTGGTGTGTAGCTACTAGGTTTCAATATTTTATGAAAAAGAGCAAAAGAGAATTTGATGTCTAGTGTCAATAACACATACTTTAACAAGAGTGTAGGAGATCCACCAAACTTGAATGTGATATATAGTCTTTAATAAAAAAAAAAAAGAATAGGACATTAGATTAGTACATGAAGACACCCTTGTTGGTCTAAATGAAGGAAGTTGAAAGAAGACCCAAATCCCTATTTTTTAAGATCAATATAGTAGGGGTATGCGATTTCGATCCATAATTTGTGGATTGCGAATTAATTAAACTATCAGGTTAATGCTGTTTTTTTCTTAAAAAAAAATCCGTTCGATTTTTGGCTACTATTATGAGCAGTCTCCTAATATATAAGTGAAAGATTAATGAGGTAAAACCTCTATCAGTTTGGGATGTATAATTGTGATTTAAAGGGGCATGTTGAAGAAGGCATGGACTCAATAATAAAAAGGATAGCAAAGTGTAAGAAAAGGATGTAACCAAAATGGGGAAAAAGGTTGTCACCTTTATAGAATGGTCCCCCATTCTCTTGTCAGATCTCAAGGTTACAGCTGTTAATTTTCTTTGATTTTTTTTTTTCTTCATTCCATTCCATACCCAATGATATATTTTTCAAAATATGAGAATTTTAAACGAAGGAAAAATAGTTGCAAAATGGCTCAAAACTTGATTGAAGTTACATAACCTTTGATGTTGTTGTGTCCGTTTGATTGACACTTAAATATATGTTTCTTCAATGAAAAACCGAATTCTGGCGAGTGGGGGTTTTAAGAGTTGAGGACCGAGCCCAAACATAAAGGAAAGAGCCCTTTCAAGTGAGCTTCCCCGGTCATATAAATTTGGGTCTCAAATGTTAATAAATAATAACTCTATCGAAAATAATAAAGATACCAGTTTGGTCCCGGCGGGGCTCGAACCCGCGACCTTCGGCTCATAAGACCAACGCTCTAACCAACTGAGCTACGGGACCCTGACGCTTGCGTTCTACGTTAGTACTTAATCAATTAAATTATTTAGAATTGATAATACTTGCCATCAAATCGAAGGTGACACTCGAAGGAGAAATTTCAGATTCATACAGCAGCAGCAATAACTCCTCTTTTTCCCAAATTTTTTTTATAAATCCCAATCTCTGAATATGATTGTAAGTATAGTGGTTTCTACTCAATAGCTAAAGTAATAGTGAAGAATGAAGATGTAGGATAAGAATAATTACAATAGAAACAAGAAAGATAATATTTAGCTTAATAAGATTCTGTTTTCAATAAATCATCACTGACAAATCTCAGAATTTAACTTAGGTTTTTACACTCTCGAATCCATAAACATAAAGAGAACAAACGAAACACGCGAGAAGAAACTCACTCATGTGACAAACCCTTTGAAGGAGAGATCTCTACGACCAACCAAACCAGTAATCAAGAATATAAACAAGACCCAAGGAGAATGGGTAAAGCAAGTAAGCTATGAAACATGTCCAAAGAGGATAAGTTGTGCGGAAACTAGCGAAACCTCCCATCACGAGACAAACAATGAGAATCACTAACACTTCAGATGAGAAGTTCCATGTTAGTCCTCGAAGGTAGACGATTGCTAAGAACACCGAGAGACACAGAATGTTGTTCATTGTCACTCCACCACATAGCTGCAAACAAACAAAAACCAAGAGAAACAGGTTTTAGTTTAGGAAGTATAACAAGGTAGAAAGATATAAGAAATGTGGTTACGGACCTCGGAGAAAGTTAATGAGGCGGTTCTGATCTTTTTGCGGGAAGCGAAGATGATGGCTGAGACGGCTTCACTTGAATTGGTGGCTAAAGGCAAAGCGATAAAGGAAATGAAGAAAGATGGGATCCCTGTGGCTGCCGAGAAGTTGTTAACAGTGTCGACTAAAGGATCTGCAAATGCAGCTGCAACGGAAGCTCCCAAGAGTAGCAGCAGAGCTGCTTTAATAGTGATCCATTTTCGGTCTGCAACCTCACCGCCTTCCTCTTCGTTCTCACCATTTTCATTATCTCCCAACAGAGCATGCTCTCTCTTTGTTTGCTGCAAAAAAAAAAAAGAAAAAAAAGAAGAAGAGATAAAACTAATTGCGTTAGATTCCAGATAAGTTTTGTGACCCAAATCTGTTAAAATAAGGTTTCGACAGTCTCTCTAACCTTATGGAAATTGTCAAGGAATTTCATTGTTCGAGGACCGGCATCAGGACCAGATGGAGAACCTCCCATTGCCTGGATAAGCCAATGCTTAATTCCACGGACAAACTCTTCTTGATCAACTTGCTCATCGAGAGTCTTATCAAAATCTTGGAGAAGTTTTCCCACAGCATCATCCTTGTCAAAATCTATCTCCTCAAAGCTGATCCCAATGATAAGCGCCTTTAGTTCAGCCGCTGATAAGTGTCCATCCTTGTTTGCATCAATTTTCTCAAACAACCTAATAAACAGATAAACTTGAGCCACAAGGCGAAACCGAGTAAACTGCCTAAAAAATGTGTGTTCTCCATGTAAGGAATATATGACTTACCTTCGAATGACATGTTCATCAGGCTGACCTTCGTCATCCAGAAGCCTTCCTAGAGCATGTTGTTTCAAGTGCTTTAGTATTCCTGATATAACATGCTTGTGTTGTGCAAAAGCAAGCCGTCTCCTTTGGATCCACGGTTGGAAGACCTAGATATCATCATACAACGAAGAATAATCTCACAAACAAGATGAAGAAAGCAAAAAAGACATCAGTCTAATGGATACTTTTCTAGAATTTTATGTTACCTGATATACACAGTAAGAGATCAACATTAGAGTCGAGACGACTAGAGCAACCAATAAGGACAAGTGTCTTCCAGATGTTGAGCCCAACATCTGCGGAAGCTGGACAATGACGAACGGAATAACTGATATAGCCATTATTCTTGCAGCATAGCTGGTCCAAATATCAACAGTTACACCAGAATCTACAGACACAGAGTAAACAACAGAAAAAAACCCGCAGAGTAAATAAAAAAATACTAACTTCATTTCCCTTCCTGTGTGTTCATCAAAGATTACAGTAATACCGAAGAATCTAAAAAGTATAAGACACTTTCATGTTACCATTTAGATGGAAGCCTTTAGTGTCTTGATTGTTTACAGCAATTGTATCTCGAAGGTCACACTTTCCAACCACAGTGCAAGTTCCCCAGATAACAGTGAGAAGCATAACGGTGGAGCCAGCGAGCAAACCCATTCCCACAGAAACTTGGCTTTGAGCAGTTGCTGCGTCTCCAGAAAGTCCAGACACTGAAAGCCAAAAGATGTTGTTATACTCAAGGAAACACCAAATCACATAACTTCACGAAAAAAAAAAAGTCCTAATGACAAAAAAAAAAGATAAGGTTTGACTAAAAAGCAGAAGGTGACAAGTTATGAGTGCATCAGTTACCATCAGTGCATCATCATCGATTAAATCTTTCGAATCTTCATCAGTGTATCATAAAACCAATCAAATATTCACTTTTTTTTCCCAAAAGAATCGCCTAACACTCTTTCGAATATTCATCAGAAAATTCGAAAAATGTAAAATTCGAAGCATATGAAATCTCAAGATCCAAAATTCGAAATTTCAAAAAAAAAAAAAAAACATTTCACATACCCAAAATGAGCATAGCGTCAGGAAGAGCGCCGAGCATCGGAAGAAACAAACCACCGACAATTCCAGGGCCAAGGATCTCAAGAAGAAGCTCACTTCCGTTAGAGAGATACGTAGCAGCCGTGAACATGAGAAATCCATAAACCAAAATCAGAAACACGTTCCCAAGCGCGGTCTTAGTACACGGCATAAACCCGTAGGTCTGTTCACAAGCTTCCTCTTTCTCCTCTTCAGCCGAAACAACCGTCTTGATAACCGATCCGGAACCGCCGAGATTTCGACCACCGTCGATTCCATCGGAGATAAGACCGGTGGAAGATGGATGTACAGCGACGAATCTAGCGTAAGCAGATGTAATGAAGATGAGAAGGAAGAGAAGAGAGATGAGAGATCTGAATCTCATGATTACTTTTGAATGAAGAAAACAACAAAAAAAAAAACAAAAAAAAAAAGAAAGCTAAATGAGCAAAAATCAAAGGAGGACGTTCATGGAGAGATCAATCAGTAGAGTTTTGTGGATGAGAGAATGTATACGTATATATATATATATATATATAGTTCGGAGAAATTAATAACAGATAATAAAGTTGTGTGTGTGCAAATCGTGTGGGGCAGTTTTTGGGGGAAGATGTCGATTTGATTTACCAGAGAAGGAGAACATGAAGATGAAGAAATCAGTGTCTAATTACCATTTTACCATTTATTTCGGTATTATTTTCGTATTTTTTAATACCAAATCGTTTGATATTTTTCTGTATATATAATTTATTAATTTAGGAAAATACAGATGTAAGAAACAGGGAATTTTTATATAAATTTGTACACCTCAAAAGATGCCAAAGTATAGTTTTGTAATTTATTAATGAATAATATAAAATTTGTCCACTTTCAAAAAGTAAAAGATGACAATTTATTATTTGACAAAAATAAAGGGCTTGAGTACTACTACTAGTACTTCCATATATTAATGGTTTTCCTCAAATTCAACAATGAACTGTTCAGCATTTATTTATTTACTTTTTAGCATTTTGATAATTAAATATACAAATTCAATTCAATAACAGATAAGGTTATCATCAATTCAGCCGGATTTATGATGGTTTTTAGTGGGGTAGATATGTCTACACTTTTGGAATTTATCACGGGGTGTTTTTTTTTTTAATATACAGTAAAGATTATGTTTGTTCAAAATTGTTTCAGTATTTATAGTCAAAAAATTTGTTCGACCTTAATATCAACTTAAAAAAATTTTAGGGTCAATTTCAACTATATTACTGTAGGCAGGGACTGAAAAATAAAAATAAAGTAGGTAAGGATGATTCGGGAACTGTATGCTTAGATTAGAAACGTTCGTTCGTTCGTTAGTCATTATTACCGGTTTTGATTACGCGGCCACACGTGTAATATTAAGCTAATCTCAAGGACAAAAAAATCAAATATTAGTCAATTTTGCCGACATTGTAGATACCATTAAAAAATCAACAGCTAATGAAAATTGATTTTCTAAATTCTGTATATATAGAAAAAAAAAAATCAAACGAAGTGTTGACCAAAAGAGCGGTGAAGATCGCGACGCGACGCTGAGCTGCGTTTGAGTAATCCAACACGCATGTTTGGGTATTTCGAATGAGATAAAACATTGTTATTGGGCTCAGTCAGTTTAAAATAGGCCTAAAGGCCCATAAAGAAGAACGAAATCTCAAAAGTCAAAATAAACATCTCTCTCCTTGCACCTTTCTTCTCTCGCTCTGTTTCTATGGTGGTATTAGGGTTTTGGAAGAATAAGAGAATAAGGAATGCTTCCAAAACCCTACTATCACCTGAAAAAAAGCTTCATCTTTTGTGACTTTTAAACTTCTCTTACAAGTCTTCCTCGTCCTCCTCCTCCTGGGTTCGACTATTCTCCCCGAAATCGTAACCTCCAAGCTATATTTTGGATTCAAACAATTATATAGCTTCTGGGTATTGTTTGACACGAAGATTTGGGGATAAGGGTAATGGTAAAAATCGAAGAGAATTCTGATAAGTTTGAAGACAGTAAAGCCAAGCGCCATCGAGTGAGTAGCTCAGATATTGACTCTGTCGTCTTAGATAAAAAGTTCAAGAGAGTTCAACTCTGTAGGGCAAAACCATCTTATCTTCTGAGTCTTGGACCAAAGGCAAGCAGAAGCGAGTATCTCAACAGATTACCAGGGATCCTTCGTGAGCTACTTCGTAAGAGAAACTGGAGTGATGCAAGTCGTGTGCTTTCTATTCTGATGAAAGGGACAACTAAAGATCCTTGTCCAAAGATGAATCGCCTCAAATACGAGGTCTTTTGAGTTCTAAAGTTTTGCTTTTTATCTCCAAAAGATGAAATGGTGCTTGCTTTTTCTGTTGCTGTATGTTTCTTATTGTTTCATTTTTTTGCAGGCTCATATACAAATTGTGAGTCACTCGGAAACTAAGAAAAACAAAGCCGATGAGATTGGAAGAATATATGATACTTGGATTGGGCAGATTGGTAAACAACATAAAGAGGTTCCTTTTTATATTTGTAATTCGTTAACTTGATTATGTATATCGTAGTTATTGGACAATATAGCATTTTGATTGAATATTGCTCTTAAGGCTCTAGGATAACTTTGAGTTACTTGGTCATTTGGACAGGAGAGGCTCTTGGTTTGGTACGAGCAAATCTGTCATTTTATTGAGCATGATATGAGCAGTGAGGCCTATAGTGCTGCAATCAGGTACAGTTGATATCTTCTTGAACTAGTTTTTAATAGGATGTTGGGATTTCTATAGTTTGCTTTTGATAGTTATCATACTTTCAGTGCACATGTTATCTTGTAATTGTGTATATTGATAGTTTTTATGTTTAGCTAATTATCCGGAGATAGTCAATCTTTATCCACCAATGCATAATAACACCTCCTGATGGTGGTCTACTACGTTTCTGCTTGGATTTAATTTAATTCTGTTTTATCTTTTGGTAGCTTGATGCAGAACCGTGATTTCGGAATGCTTCCACGGGCCAATCTTTTTATAGGAACCACATTCTACAAGATGTGGTGTAGTAAATTCTTGAAGGAGTTACAGCCTGAAGAGGCAGATGGCATCGAAAGCGTATCCAATATGTCGGAATCAAGATCTGGTAGTCTGGTTGCGTGTTCAGGCAGGGATGAGTCGGTTTGCTCTGTGACGTCAGAGGTTTCTGCTAGAAACGATTCAGAGACTTCCGTCATGAATTGTAAAAAGTTTTCCCATTTGTCCATCAGTGACTCAGGGAAAATGATGGATACGAAGGTAAAATTGAAGAGTACTCCGCATTTTACCACTTCACCACAACTCAATGTGACCTCTGAAGAAAACGAAGCCTCTTTGCGAGATGGAGTTGAATTTGATCCCACTGTTATTAATATTCTTGGTTAGTACTGATAAATTTCTTTAGCTTGCATTTTGCTATAATCCAGAATCAGTTCTGTTGAATCTTCTTTTTTTCAATGTTAGGCGACATGGATCCATGGTTGCTTCCTTTAAAACCGCCAGAAGATCCTGATTGCTACAGAAAGATTGTCGATGATTCTTATTATAAGGAAGCTGTGAAATATTTGCGGCAAACTCTTCAGTCCCCGCGTCATGTATCTTTGGCTGCATTACATCCACTTGTACAGGTAAAAACTGATATAATTATTTTTGCCTACGTGTCGCATAATATCATCATGTTCCTCCCTTAAAGCTGGAATGTCACACTAATTATATGTTTGTTTTTTCCCTTTCTCTTCTCTTAAATTCCCTTCTAGCTTCTGTTAATTGGAGGTCAGGTAGATGAAGCGATGAAAGTGGTCGAGGAGATGTGCAAAAAAGTACATGACATAAAACCTTTCAGGTACAAAAAGATCTCTTTCATTCTCTATTTAGTATATGCACCCGCCTTAGGACTTTAATATATGGAAACAGAGGATTTTCTGAAGTGGGGTTTTGGTTCTTTTGCTCAACTGTAGGATTAAGGCCCTAATGATGGAGAAATTTCATCGTAACAGCGACATGCTTGCAAAATGCTATGAAGATATCTTAAAGATTGATCCTAGTTGTGTAACTACCCTTAAGAAGCTTATTGGAATGTGCATAGAAGGTATTTAAGATCAAGGCATCAGACACCTTTTAGTCTTAAGACCTTTAGTCCTGCCTAAGTCGTTAATAATACCATTTGTTTTAATTACTTGCAGATGAGTATAGTAGAGAGTCGCTGATCGAAATGATAGCATTGCATGTAGAAGCTTCTTTTCCTGAGCCTGAAATCTGGAAAGAGTTAGCCTCTTGCTTCAGTGACTTTGAGAATCTTGATGAAGACCGAATGTCGGTATGCCTTGACGATGGATCTGGAGATAAACGGAACCAACAAACATATTCTGTTCGATACAACCCGACACCAAAACTGTTCACAAATACATCATGGACCTGTCGGGCTAAGTGGTGGCTAAACCGCCATTTCTCCCCGGAAATGCTCGAGACAGAAATAAAAAACGGTATATTGACAGGAGATTGGGAGATGATGAGTTACAAAGCGGCATGTGCAAGTCATATCTACGGACGAGACTTTGGTTATGTTACAGAAGTTTACGAACGATTGAAGAATAGCAACAACATAGAAAACAGAAGGAACTGGAACAAGATTTACAACTTTGAATAGTGTTAAATAAAAAAACAATTTTGAGTAGTTTACACAGATTTTAAGGAACCCATTTTTCAGTTTTACATGGTACAAGATATATATCGATTTTGAGTAATTTGATTCTGTAGTTTTACTAAAAAACATTACTGTAATTGGGAACTTCTTGTTATTTGTTTCTAAGATAGAAATCAATATACGGGCCTACTAATTTCGAGGTCTTATAATATAGATGCATTTGATGTGGTTTCCATAATTTTGAAACTTAAGAACAGTTAAAAAAAAATGAACTTGTAGAATAATATGCAAATGACAAATGACAAAAAACAGGAGAAGCATAAGAAAAAAAAAACCCAAGAAAAACCAAATTAGGCTGTACACTTTTCATTATCACGTAGCCAAGAAACCAATTAAAAGATGACAGTTTTTGACCATTCACAGTTTCACACATATTATGTGCACCAAAAAAGAAAAAAGTACAAATTTACAGAAAATTCTTTTGGAGCTGAAAACAAACCCAAACTCTTTGTTTTCTTCTCTTCTTTAAAAGTCTCCTTTATATATAAATATATATAAACCCAATAGATTAGATAGCCATTCTTCTTCCTATACCTTTCTCTTCTCCATAACCAGTGCCTCTGATTTACAGATTGGACAAACGTTCTTCACAATCAGCCATTTCTCCAAGCATCCCGCATGATACTCGTGCCCGCAATCCAAAGTTGCAATCTTTTCTTCGTTCTTGAAGCTTTCCTGTAAAGAAAGATATTGAGAGAAATCTTTAGAGCTCTAAATCTAAGCCTGTGCAGCCATTGAAAAGTTTTGATAGTTGGCTATTTTTTTACCTGACATATCGTGCACGGTTCAGTTTCTAAATCTTTAGTTCTTGGAGACGACGACTCTATTTCAAGGTTAATTCCAGAACATGTTCTTGTTTTCAAATGATTCTTAACATCTTCCTCTGGCAAACCAGTGTTTACGGTTCCAATTCGCTCACTCAACGCAAGAAGCTCCTGTTCAAACCCCAGTTTCGCAAATCAGATCAACAAAATCCTAACCGTGATCACAGAAAATTGCATTGTGGATTCTAAAGCTCATGCTTAAACCCAAGATCTTCTCAGGGAAAAGATAAAGACGGCAACTTTTAGCTCCTAACTCTGATAACTACATCGGTAAAGAGTGATGATGGGCTCACCTCGTAAGACATTTCCTCGATGTCCAATCGCATATCTCGATGATGATCAATGTGATTATTTCCAGAACCACCAAGGAAGTCACCAAACTCCAAAAGCGCAACTTCCTACACACATTGAGAGAACCAAAAGATACAGAACCTTGGGCAACGACGGAGGAAATGGAAAAAGGTGGGACAGAAAATTTGAGGCAAGAAAGTTACATCATCAGGCATCACTCTAAGCCGAGGAACTCCTCCACGGTGTTGTCTAAGAGTTGCTACAGGTACAGAATCATCTCGTTGATGATGCTGGTATATCCGAAACCCGGTTGATTGAACCGGACCCACGTGACTCGAACCCATCTCTGAGCCCGGGGGACCACTATTCATTGTGTTCTGAGGAGCAAAACTCCCAGGAGGAACTCTGTATGAGGCCGAAGAAGCCATGTGAGGATATATTGTGGCGTTCTGGCCTCTCACACCTTGTACAGGAGGAGGTGCCGGGTGGTGATGATGACTATAATAGTGGTCCCTCGGGTTTAACTGAGAAGGATACATAAATGCTGTAGGGTTTCTGCTACTAGACTCTATGGAACCAGCGACAATGTTACTACCTGAACGGTCATTCAAAGATATATAAATAAGATTACAAAGTTCAAAACTTTAAAAAGAAATTGTGTGTTAGTAGGTACCGTGCATGTAAGGTGTGTGGGGCCAAAACGAAGGTGAGCCATCAGATCTGCCGTGGTGTTGATCATACCAGATTGAGCCAGGAGGTGGAAAAGGGTGATGACCTGCATAGTTTCCTTGAACGAAGTTGTTCGGAGCATGAGGAGGAAGAACAGAGTTCACTGTAACAGCTCCTGGTCTGTTCCTAGCGCCTCCAAAAGGTGCTATTGTCTCTGGTGTGTTGAATGGAGCTGCTAAAGTACTTAAATATTGAGGTTGCCCGGGTATTCCTTCGGCGTTTTTTCGTTTATATGTCCCTCTTGTGTGATCCATAAAATGAGTATTTCTTTCGTATTCATGATCAGGACTTACTCCAACTACACCATAACTGCTTGAAGATGGTAACTGACCCGGAGGAGCCTGAAATGCCACATAGGGAACATAGAAGTTCGTTGGAGCACGCTGATGAGGATGATGATGGTACTGAGGAAGCCCGTAAAACATTGCTGAGTTGTCATAAGTTGGGTCTTGAAGAGAATGAGCTTCTAAATTAGGAACATTTGCAACCATGGCAGGGATATTATTATTATTATCCGGTTGTTGCGGAAAGCTGCCTAAAAGGATGCAAGGTTCTGGTTGGAGAGATGCTTGAGATTGCTGCTGCTCCATTTCTAAATCAATAGTCCTATTTCTTTGTCCCATTTCGCTTGCTGCAGAAGCCCTCTGATAGGTTTTTGATTCATAAAAACATCAACAACCATATGGTGACACAACAAAGTATACGACAGAGTAAGAAATCGAACTTCTTGATTCATACCAATGCAAAATTATTACATCTCAAACTGATACTAAAAACTAAGCTATCACATTGTCATCTGCACATGTCAACTTCTGAGTTTGGGAATAAGTAACGAAACCAAAACATACAAAACACATGATCTCCTTGATTCGGCCTTAGAAAATGTCTCTAAAAGAAACCGTATTCTTGGAAGATTGCATTGTGCATTCTCAAACTCATGGTAACAGGGTAAAAGCCAAGATCATTTTCACGAAAATTAAACAAAAAAGACTGAAACTTTAGCTGCAGAAATCAAAAACCAAATTCATAAAACAATAACAATTATTGAAAAGCCAAAGAAAAAGATCAAAACTTTCTTACATTAACAAAAAACAGGAAACTAGCCCACCATGCCTAACTACAATCAGAACAAATTAAGCAAATAAAAGAACAAAGCTCTAACCTTGAGAACATTAAGATTGTGAGAAAAAGCTTCAATGGGGGTGAGCAAACAGCAGCAAAAGACACAAAGACTTGCTAATTTCCTGAGAATCCGAAACCAAAATCTCCCTGCAAGATAAGAAAAATCAACAATCTTAGATGATCAAAAGAGATTAAAATCACAAAAACAAACTAACCCAGAACAATGCAATTTCTTCAGATAAAGTTGATGATAACACAATTATCAAAACTCACCAAATAAAAAAACGATTTTTTTCCCAGAACCAAAAAAAACTGGGAATTTATTAAACAAAAAAAAAAACTAGGGAACCCGATTAACGTGATGATTACCTGATTTTAGAGGTTTAATCAGGGAGAGAGAGAGAGAGATCCGAAGAAGAGAAGAAAGAGGAGGTGAGGGAGAGAGAGAAGAGAAGAGAGAGACGTCGGTTTCTTGATTCTAATTTCTTTTCGAACTGTGACGGAAAAGCTTTTATTTATTTCACATTTATATTTTTTATTCTCTTTTTTTTTTTCCTATTTTTTCCATTGGTTTCTCTTTTTTCTTTCATTAATTTTTGTTTTTTTCATTGGTTTCTCATTTTTTATTAATAATTACAAAGGTGTCCTAATTATAGACCTAAAACGACGTCGAAATTATGTATAATAAATGGATTATTTACTTATTTTCATTAATGACTTTAATTAGTACACACTTTTGATCTCATATCTTATGTTTTGGTTTTTATTATACCTGATTGCTGAAGCATGCCAACCATGAATTAATAATTATTTATTAGCTAAGATATAAAAGTTTAATCATAGATATATTTTTTATTGCTATAAAAAAAAAAGGTAAAAGGATTTTGTTATTCATTAAAAATGATCCACATTGAGAATTTTTTGTTATTTATTTAGTTATTCCATTAAAATTTTGTAGCGTTTTTGGTGACTTGTATAAGTGAAAGTTTCTTAATATTTATTTTTCTGAATTAGATAGATTTTGAGCAAAGTTATTAATTGTTTGGCTTTTTTCCTTAACACGAGCTTTAGGTAAGTGTCCCCATGTGCTTTCTTTGTTGAACCAGCTTGACACCTAATTATGCCCAATATTAATTTAGAATTTATGGCTACACAAACACAACTTTGTGAACAATCTAAAATATACACACACATCCTATCCAAGAAATTCAAACTCTAATGCGTTGTAGTTATCTGATTTATGAGATGTGTATTATCCTCGTTGGAGGAACGGCGTTAATTTGTGTTTTGTAACTCCAAAACATTTTTTTCTAAAAATATTGCTTATGTTAAGTGCATAAGTTCTATAACTAATTGTCAATAAGTTGATTGGTTTATATTTTTCATATACTACTTTAAATTTTTTATAATTGCGTATTTAAGATTCAGACACGTCTTTTTTTAAATGATGCCTTTTATCGACCAATTTTAAATTGAATACCATTCTGGCACCGGTAATAAACATAAAACTATATTAATCATCACAATTATACATATTTATACATATATATACAAGAGAGGTATGTCAAGAAAATGACCATAAAACTACATTCAGTGGGCTTGGTGCTCTACATTTATCCTAATAATCATTCTTTCAATAATCTAAGTAAAGATAAATGGGACTAGAGTTAAATACATAGAAGGATTTATATGATTGCTTATGTTAATATATACATACAATTTAAACGAACCGAGAGAGCTTGTGTTGTTTGTATTGTAACCAAACAATCGTACTTTGAGCTAAGATATACGTTTGACTTTTTTTGTCAAACATATAGTAGAATGAAATCGACATACACTTAAATCTATGACATCGTTCTTAGTGTATCTGATTGACATGCCAACAATATATCTCGGGTTCCTCGTCATTTGTTTGTATAATAATCTAGTAAAATTTTGATATGGTATAATACTCGAAGTGGCCGTACAAAATAACACTAGCCATACACGTATGTATTGGGAAAATCCCATGTAGCTTAAAAAAAGATAAGCACGAATTTATAACAAAATCCATAATATATGTGTATATGTTTATATATATGGGCTTCTGTCAAAAAAAAAAAAGTTTATTTATGGGGTTTCTCTTATAACGTTGCTTTCAACTGTAGAGTTTGGATCAGATTCTTTCTACTGTCTTAAACCCAAGAAGAGAATATGCTCTTTTATAACATTGCTTTTTTTCTTTTTTTTATCGACAATGAAAGCGGTAGAACGAAAGCGATATCATTATATATTTTGTACCAACATTTCATATACCACTTCAATTCTCACTGTTCTCCTATTTATTTTTTCTTTTTTATAAAGGGCTTGCAATTTAAATAACTGAATTAAGTTACAGCTATGACTCAAGGTCATACAGTTTTTAAAGAGTGAAAAATGAGGAGAAGATTAAACATACATTTGGTTACAAACATATGAGAAGATCAAAGAAAAGTTTCGTAGCATGAAACTATACTAAAAGGAGAGATGAGGATTAGCCAAAGTGTCCACCACGGCCTCCACGTACGACGGCGTTTTCCTCAACCCTTGACCGTTGTCCATTCCATCTCTTGCAACTTTTGTGTAGGGTTGATAGTCCGACCTCGTTGGGTTCTCATGATAGATGCGTTCACAAAGTCCTCATCTTGTAGAGTCTCCATTAAGTCTAATCCTGTAACTTTGTTTCCTAATGATGATTGTAACTTTCAGGGAACTGTTCTCCTATTTCTTACCACTTATATCTATTAAGATTTGGATAAATAATATTATTACTTACAATTCAAAAGTTTTATACCACCAATCAGATTCTATATAAAACTGCATGTAATACACATATGGTACATAAACACTAATTTCTTCTTTTTTTAATGAGTAGAATGATTAAAAATTCATTTAGCAACAAAAACAGTTGTTTGATTTGTGCCCAAACGAGATCGTTTGTTATCTTATATGCATGCCTGACTTTGTTCCACTATCGATTTTTGATACTTGCGCTTGGAGAGTTTGAGATATTTGTTGGTTCCTTGAAAATAGGGTTTCGCATTTTGCAGCCGTCCCACTTCTTTAGGTGTATTGCAAATAAACTCCCCAAACTCAAATGCCCGACTCTTTTGTGTGTGTGTAAACTGTAAAGTTCATCAACGGTTACTAGTAAACGACAGCGTTTCAAATATTGGGCTGAGAGGATTTATGGGCCTGTGATGACGATGCATTTAGGGCTTTTCTGGTTGAGGATTTCTAGAAAGTATCTTAGGGGGATCCATCTTGTTTATGATTTTTAATGGATGAATGAAACTTCAATTTTGCACAACAGAAAAAAAACTTTCAATTAAGAAATGGGAGCGATGTTGCGATGATATATGAATATATAATATAAAAAATCGTTAATACAATAAGGATTGTGCTTTAAAAAAAAAAAAAAAAAAAAAAAAAAAAAAAAAAAAGAATTTAATTAAAAAAAAAAAAAAAAAAAAAAAAAAGACAAAATTTTGAATGAATGGTCATTTTTGTTTTATTGAATCAAAATAGGAGCTTAAACCAAATGGTGACCAACAGGCCCAACCCAAAAAAGTACTGAAAAGAAGTTGTCACGTTTGTGCAAACAAAAAAAAGAGTTGTCACGTCTGAAAATATTTTTGTAAAAATGAAATGTTATCAGACTTAGATTATATATGTACAACAAAGAAGATTCATGTCCATATTTTATACATGGAACGAACCCGTTTCAAAATTTTATTTAACGTATATTGATGTGTTGATCTTTTTTATATATAAGAAAAAAAAAAAAGATTTTCGAGTGATATATTCGAAAATTATGTTCGAGTGCTCTAACTGGATTTGGTAAAAGACGATTCTAATATGGACGTGAATAATAATAAGAAATTATTGTGGATGAAATTTATAATATTCCAGAAAAGTAGCTACTTGTTTTGGTTTGTTTACACCATTTGGCTACTTGTTTGTTAAATTTTAAAAAAACTACTTTTTCAGTTATTTTGTTTGGATGCTGTCAAAAAGTCATAATATCTGCAATATTTCTAGTTGAGATTTGACCTAAGGCACTGTTTTCTGTCATCTGTTAAAGTGTAAAAAGTGTGGTGAGATTTGTCTGTTAGTTAAACGTGTTTCTCTTTTTTGTAAGGTAATTTGGTAGCAAAAACAGTAAATGTCATGGAGTTTATTGGAAGTTAGCAACTACTCGTCCTAACAATCACCCGTAATTAACGGTCTTCTGTTATGAACTTATGATATAATTTTGTTATAAAAGAAAAGAGATTATGTGCAATATTTTTCGTTTCACCCAAATCGGTTTTTGTTTATGCAAACGGTTCAGATTTCAAAAAAAAAAAAAAAAAAAAGAGTTAGTAATCATTTTAAAGGATGCTCGGCTTATTACATTAACTATTAAAATATCGAAGTTGAATAAATGTATATAGTAATATTGTTTTAGTCTTACGAGAGATCTCTGCAATCAAGAACCGGTTCAATCTCGTTAATTCCAAGTCATTACATTCTTTATATTTTAACCCAACAAATATGATTCAACGTATTTTACGTGTAATGTTAAAAATAGAAATCTAGGAAAGTCTGCAAAAATCGCAATCAAATCACAAATTATTATGTTCTTTCTTTTGGAGAAAAAATATAAAATTTATCATTAAAATATTGATTATTATAATGTTCTTCCTTGTTGTTTTTCTCTAATCCCCCTTTTTTTCATCATAATGATTGAATTTTTTCTTGCCCAAAAAAAGAAAGAAGAACATCATCATCACATAAACAGAGGAATCTCATTATTTCAGGAGGATCAGAAGAGAAAGAAAAAAAAACACAAAAGAGTTGAAGATAAGAATCATCTGTACGGAATAGTGTTACAAAGAAACACAGTTAATTAGGGTAAAACAAATCTAGCACTCTTGTCGGACATTAGTAGCTACGGCTCGAGCCCAGAACTTGATCTGATCTTCTATTTCTTTTCTTGGATCCTTTGGAACCCTAGGCGGTGTAGCCAGTCCGATTGCAACACGTGGCTCGACCAGTTGGTCATAATCTTTCAGCCTCTGAATCTCTTTGGTTGTTTCTATGCTGCTTAACGTTTTACGCAGCGTTTTGGGACTTGAGCTTCCTTGTTTGACCATAACAGTGTCTTCTGATCTCAAGCTTCTAGGTGGTCTCAGCCTTTGATTGCTTGAAGCCTGCACCAATGTTCAAACTTTAATATGTTTTTCAAATTCTCAAAAACCAATTTTCTCTTAAGAATGAATCATTTAATTACCTTTGGAACATTATGTGAGCTAGCGAGGGCTTCACGGATCAAGAATCCCATTCTTGAGTCGCTTTCTTGATCTTCAAACTCGTCCTCCTCGTATTCTTCTTCTCTTCTCATGTTATTTGGCATCGTTTGAGTTCTCTGCAAACAAATCTTGACACTACTACTACTACTTTTTGTTTTGTTCCTTTCACTAATCCCTTTGTCGCGTACCATAGTTTCCTTCTTCTGCAAGAAACGCTCACCAGACTTCGTCGGTTCTAGAACCCTAATCTTCTCAGAGAACTGCCTTGTCAGCTTATTGATCATCTTCTTCGCCTCGCGGTCCACCTCTCTTTTTTCTATCTGAGGCGGCAAAGAAGGTGCTCGGATCAAACCACGTTTTGTGGAAGCATCTTGAATCTTCCCCGGAGCCGAACGAGATCCAGATTTGGGAAGGACCACAGGTTCCTTATTCTGCAAGGAAGAGCCAACTTGTCTCGGTTCTTGAACCCTAATATTTTCAGAGAACTGCCTCCTCAGCTTCATCTGAGATCCGCTTTCTCTACTGTCTACAGAAGGTGCCCTGATTAAAGATGCTTCTAGAACCTTCCCCGAATCTGAATCTCCCATTTTTTCAGCAGAAGTTGAAGTAGAAGAAGAAGAAGGGTAAGGATCTGAGTGACAATACCTTAAGCCTCTTGATCTCCTTGTAAATAAGTTCTCAAAGAACCAGTAATCTTCAAGAAGATCATCAATAAGTAAGTCACTTGAACATACACTATCCATTTCCTTTTCAGACAAGAGATTACAAAAGAAGAAAAGGGAAGTTAAAAAGAAGAAGACAAGAGACAGAGACTCTAAAAGAGAGAAGTTGTGTTTATAACAAAGATTGGGTCTTCTGATTTTCCTTTATGGGTGTTTGTTTGTTCATATCTGTGTTGTTTAGTAAACATCCAATTTATTTTTGAAGCATCGATTCTGGAGATTTATTTGGAAGTGCCCACATGGGCAGCCTTTGTTCAATTATTACTTTTATAATCTTTATTATATCTATGTGGAGTGAATATATTGGATTTTGCATAGAATATTTTAAGGATTTTCCAGGTAATGCTGAAATTGGAACTTATCCAGGATAAATTAGTTACAACCATAGAGCAACAGAGTCAACTAAATAAATAGAGTATAGGTATAATGAAGCTTATGCGAAAGTGGATAATAAAATACATAATTTTGACAACAACTATAAGAGAAAAAAAAAAAAGGTTCAACAAAGCTATGATTGCTTAAGGAATGACATAATAATTAATCACTGTCAGAACAGTCCACAAGCCACGTGATTGCTCTGTTTATATACATTAGTATAACTGTAGTACGTAGTATAATAAGAAATGATTTTAAAACATGTATTTGGAGAATATATACAAAGATTTTGATAATTTTAAGTATCCTAATCAGTAGAGAAAAAAAAAACAATAATCACGAGTTATAGATCACCGTCAAAAAGCCGCAATGTTATTCTATGCTTGACAATTACTGATAAGAACGAACTATAGGATAATATTTGAATATGAGTTATTATGGATTGGATTGGTTGTTGATTGTTTTATTTTTGTATGTAATCACGTGGATATTATTAAAAGTGACGAATTTAAGTTACTCAAATATTTGGTCAATTTTCACTTTTTCTGTAGTCTTATACGCCTAATCTTTCGCGTATTGCAAAATCAAAGCATTTATTTGATATCATTCTTCGTTCATCCAAGATAGTGTAAATGAAGAATGTTTCATAATAATCCTACTTGTACGTACAATAACAAGATACTTAGAGCATCCTCATTAGTGTCTTAAGAATTAATTAATATTATATTTAATAATATTTTAATTTAAGACCCACTACTAAATATACATTAGTTTTTCACCCTCCATTAGTGACACCCTTAAGGGTGTCTTAAGAATTAAAAATTAATTATTTATTGAAAATGTTTTTTTTGCAAATGACAAAAATAAAAACAAAACCATTTTACCCTCCAATTACAAGATGACACGTAAGATGTCTCTGAGTGTTTTAAGTGTCTATGCAGAGACACGGTTCTTCACTATTCTGTCTTTTTTTAATATTTTTTCAACTTAAGACACCCATAATTTATGTCCGATGGAGGTGGTCTAAAGGCTTGATTGGAAAAACACTTTGTAGAACTTAATACTCATTAAAAACCAATCATAAATTTTTTTTTGGAACATTAAATAGAGCAGACTCTTTAATGCTCTACACTTTAATGCTCTTTAATTGAGGTTTTTTAAAGTTTAGAGGCTTATAAAATATTAAAAGACATATTTATCTTTAATTATTAATATAAATAGAGTCATAACTCATACACATTATTTAAAATAAATTTTATTTTCACGTCAAAGACATACAAACCTTCAGACATACAAATTCTCGGTGAGTTTTTACAATTCCAATTAAGAAAAGTTTTGAAATCATAATCATGATCACGTATATCAATTCCATATGTGTTAAAAAGATTCGAAAACATGATTATGTTTTATTTACATGACTTTTGTGTAATCATATATACCTAAGTTTATATAAAATATTATTATTATTATTTTTTGTATAATCATGTTTACATTTATTTATAGTTGTGTGATTAGATTTAAACATGGATAACCAAGAAGATGTTAGTCTTTTTCTCAATCTCTCTCAGTTTTTGTTTTTTTTTGTTTTTTTTTGTTTTCTTCTCTATTTGTTTATTTGATTTGGTCAAATTTGAATTTGATAAGAATATTTTTAGTTTTTTTTTGGGATTTTTGTTTTTCTATTTTATAAAATATTATATTTTCTAATGTTTATTTTAGTAATTTTGTATCTATATGCTCACCGCTCTGCCAATCAAGTTTTTAATTAAATTTTACAGCTTTTTATAGCATAATAATTTTGGAGTATAATGCAGCATAATACTAATGCAGATAGTACTAATACTTTATTAAAAGTTTTTCCAATCATGGCCTAATAATAAAGATAATAAACTTAAGCCGCAAAAAATGATTTACTAAAATCGATCCAAGTTACCAAAAAATTAATTACTAAGTATTACATAAGTATAAATTTAAAAAAAAAAAAAAAAACTTAAGCTGCAAATAATGATTTTTTTTTGTCAACATCTTAGTGGTTTTTAATAGTCCATAAACACCGTAGTGAGCAGGGTTCGAATCTCGAACCTGCAACTTAATGTGATGAGTTTTCAAAAATGACCACCATTGTGCTACTTGACTCTTACCGCAAATAATGATTTAAGATTGTATAATATCACATTGAACTAAAATATTCCCAAAAAAAAATCCGCTGGAGAGAAGAAAAAAACACAGTTGGGCTTTTCTCCTCCCACTTGGTAATGCTTTGAACATGATTTGCTCTCTAGAATTTTTCAGCAATAAAAGTGTTTCTACTTTTCTAGTTTAGTCTTTGTTCACTTTTTATCAAAAATCAAAGTTTTTGATCACTTGTGTCCGTATATACTCTTTTATTTTTTCCTGTATATATTTGTTTACTTATAGAATGTAGTCTCTTCGATTTCAAGTAACGGTAAATAAAGATCTTAAAACTTTGATTTAGTAAAATGCGTTATTAGAAGGCCGTACTTTTACTGGGAGAGACTTGCTTACCATTTTTTAATTTTTTTTTATCATTAATAGTACAAGTCGCACAAGATTATTTAGATCACACTAAATGTAGTAAGAGACCAACAACCCACTAGAATTAAAAAAAAAAAAATTGAACCACACGATTAAATTAAGAAACCAATCTTAAAACCTAAATAGCATATCCACAGTTGAGCTCTGTTTTGGATACTGAAGAGCGGCTCTGTTATGGGCAATGTCTTGCATTATTAATTTGGACTTTGCGCAGGTTATTTTTGAAAGTGATTCAAAGTCTTTAATCCAAGCAATCATGGATCCTGAAGCGTGGCCAAGAATGAAGAGCTACACAAGTGAAATCTTAGGCCATCGACAAAGAGGTTTACAACCCTCATTTAGGTTCCAAGGAAGGCAAAATCTTGTACATTTAATTAACATAAGAGTTCTGTACATTTCTCCGACACAAAAGATTCTTCCCAACTAAAAATCGAACTAGAATGACCAAACTTCTAAGGAGCCGCAAGAAATTGACGAAATGAGCTCTCCCACCGGTGTTGCTCCTCCGGCGGTCTTCGTTCCTGATCGGTGGTTGCTTCGTAGGCGAGATCTCTCGGGTGGCCTCCTTCCTCTGGTGACGTTTCTGTTCCGGCGAGCTTTCCCCTGAGATGACTTTCTTCCCTCCGTCGATTTCGAGCTCCTCTCTTCCTCTTTCGACGTATTCGGTCACTTTCCTCGATCTGAGGCCTCCTCCGTCTCCGCTGACTCCACCAGACCCTCCTCGTCAGATGACTATATATGGCAAAGTCTTCTGGCCTAGAAAGTTGAAAATCTAACGTCACATTACACTCACTTTATATAAACAAAAACATCACACTACCCACTTCAAATATACCCAACAACTACCAGTGTATAATGAAAACTGAGAAAGAAAAAGAAAGACCAAGAATCCAAAATATCAAGATGCTAAAAACTCTTGTAGTGGCCTAACCTCTTGGGACTCGAATTTTCTTACTTTTTGCTCTAGTTTTCTTGAAAAAAGATGCAGCCGATCTTCCATGCGATCCCTCAAAATGACCTTCCAGCTTTTCTGGGTTTGGTGGAAGAGAGAGAATCGTCGCTGGAGGAGAGAAGCGAGGAACAAAACACGAACAACACGGTTTTGCACATGGCTGCGAAGCTTGGTCACCGAGAACTCGTCTCCAAGATTATTGAGCTCCGACCTTCCCTTCTCTGTTCCCGCAACGCATACGGAGACACACCTTTGCATCTTGTTGCTCTCCTTGGAGACGTAAACATAGTTATGCAGATGTTAGGCAATGGATTGGAACTATGTTCCGCACGTAATAACAAAAACCAAACACCCCTCCACTTAGCTTGCCTTAGCATTTTCATGGAAGCAGCTAGACTCATAGTGGAAAAGACGTATTCAGTCGACCTCGATGAACTCAATTTCGCCATATCAAGTGGATCTACTTGTAAGTTTATAGTATACGCTCAACATTTTTCGTAATCTTGTATAAACTCACAATTGTGTTGGGATTACTGTCAGTTATTGTTGGGATTATACTGGAGAGATTTCCAGAGCTAGCTAGGAAAAGAGCTTGGATGGTCGAAGGCGGCTCTCGATCAACGCTACTGCATCATGCGTGTGACAAAGGGGATCTTGAACTAACAAGTATATTGTTAGGGCTCGATCAAAGACTAGAAGAAGCTCTTAAGGCCAACGGTTTATCACCTCTGCATCTGGCAGTCTGAAGAGGCTCGGTTGTAATCCTGGAGGAGTTCGTGGAAAAGGCTCCGATCCATTGTGTTTCGGCGGGAGAACGCCGTCAAAAGAGACAGTCTTTCATCTCGCTGCACGGCACAAATATATAGATGCCTTTGTTTTCATGGCGGAGAGTTTGGGGATTGACAGCCAAATTCTTTTGAAGAAAAACGATCAACATGGCAACACTGTCTTACATATTGCTGCTTCCGTAGCTTGTTTTGCCGGTGAGTAGTTTTCTTTGTCCCTAGCTCTCTCCTCTCTATTCCCAAAGCACTTTTTAGTTAAAAATTTTTGACTTGCCATATACTCTATGTTAGGAATCCCACCTTGTCTATAAGATGATACATAATCTAATATACAAGAGACATGAATCATCCGGCTCACAATTGTCAATTGATTTTGAGATGAAAGTCTATAAACATTGATATGATAGCAAATCTAGTATTTGATTCCCGAATTGAAATGGATCTTATATATAGTGGGGATGAATTGCTTCAGTTTTGCTTCACGAACCCCTGTTTTTTTGTGTATGTGTGTGTGTGGTGTTTCTTCTCACATATTCCTATTGAATAAATTGCAGCTTATACGTTACATTGTTGGTAAGAAGATAATAAATATCAGAGATAGGAACAATATGGGTTATCGAGCTTCTCACCTTCTCCCTCTAGAAGCCCTAGACTTTGAATATATCAAGCTGCCTGAGGTGTGACACCAAGACTTCAGAAGAACTGGATTCTGAGAACGCTGAGAACAATCAAGATTACAGAGGCCACTCTAATCCATTAGATAATAATTGTAGAAGCTCTCATGAAGAGGAGGTAATAAGGTTGCTTGAGCTAATCGGAATAAGCACATCAGAAATAGCAAAGAGAAAGAAAAGCAAGAAACATGAAGTTAAAAGGGGTCGTCAGAGCTTGGAACATGAGATGCATGTAGGAAGCATTACAAAATGCAAGAAACACGATTGCGATAGTGGCAGTCCTGATTGCTTCAGTTTCTTACGCCGGTGGGATAAACCCTCCGGGCAGCGTCTACCAAGATGGGCCATGGAAAGGGAAATCGACTGTGGGCAATACGGCAGGGTTGAAAGTCTTTGCAATATGTAACAACATGGCACTGTTCACGTCGTTGTGTATTGTTATTCTTCTCGTTAGCATCATACCTTACAAGAGGAAACCCTTGAAGAAATTATTGGTGGCCACGCACAGGATGATGTGGGTTTCTGTAGGGTTCATGGCGACGGCTTATGTTGCGGCATCTTGGGTGACCATACCGCACTTCCCCGGAACAAGATGGTGGTTTCCAGCTATTGTCTCCGTTGCTGGTGGATCTTTGACAGTACTCTTTTCCTATCTAGGAGTTGAGACCATCGGTCATTGGTTTAAGAAGATGAATCGTGTAGGAGGAGAACTACCGGTTTATTTTATCAGAAAAGACCGCGTAAGAAATATACCTCCCATTACAAGGACCAGCTCAGATCATCTGGCCGCCTCCGTAGTAGAAAAAAGTGAAGGAGAAATGCCTTCCATTACAAGGACCAACTCAGACGTGGCCGCCTCCGAAGGATCAGGCTATTTCACCTATTGAATTTTTTGGATAAATTGTCTAGGGGACGGTATTTTCGTGTAAACTAGTCCCACCCACCTATGTTGTTTCTTTAATTAAAAGTCCAAAAAATATTGTCATATAGAAATGATGTTTTTAATGGTTTGTGTAAAAATTATTGCTTGTTTTTTTAAATTATCTTTTATAATCCTATATAACAATTGAGAAGACAGAAAAAATTTAGCATATTAAGGGACACATCAATTAATTTAATTAGAGATCATAACATTTTAAATAATCAGTAAAATGCCAACAATGATGGTTAAGTGGATTTATCTCAATTCTGGGCCCATTTCGTCTTCTTCAGTTTGAGCCCAGTTCTCCCATTAGATGGTTAAGTGGATTTATTATTTTTCTTTGAGGCATCACCCACTATAAGAAATTAAGAAGGTTGAGGAGAGCTCCACAATTCGACAAGATAAGCGTTCACAATAAATCCAAAACATCAGAAGCCCGAACACGTACGAAGACGGCAGATCACATATAAAATTACCCTAATTTATGTTTTTATTTCTCCAAAGATCTGAGTTTCAGTCAGAATGTGTTGTCATTGTGGCTTCTTTTAGTAAACACGTGCATACCTGTTAAACATTGTAATAACTGTTATAAACATGACATGTCTTACTTCTTATGACATAATCTTATCTTCGAATTATTTGGGTTGTTATATATATAATAATACACTTCATAGTGAGTTCCAATTCATTGACTTTTAGCTTAAGGATACTGATGAAAACGAGTAGTCTCGTTATATATTGAATATAGAAAATTGACTACTTGGAGTCTTCGAGAGCCAAATGTGTGATTAGTTGAGCTTGAGTATCCATTGATTTGGTTTTCTATCACGAGCGTTTCACAGGTTTTTATCATAGATATTTTAAGGAATTAGAATTAGTGAATCTTGGTTTTTTTTTGTGGCAAAATTTTCTTTTAGTTCACATTATCCCACGACTTTCCACATTTCCGTGTTTATATGTTTGTAAAACGTACGCGTACACTTTATTCTTTGTAACGTCTCTATCCCATCAATAGATGCTATAGCAGCTTCGAACATACATTTTTTTTTTTTTTTAGGATACATTTTCTTTTTGTTAGAGAAGAAAATCTCTAAAAGCACTTGCATGTCTAATTATCGGTTGAGTGAAAATTTTAACCCCAAATCTCTCTTTAGACATTTTGTGGAACACGTGGTGGTGTTACCCACGCAGATTCTTTTGTTTGTTGTTCCATGGCATGATCAGAAACTCTCAAAGGTTTGATTATTATATCCACTTGCTTTATTTTTAAATTTTGGATTAGGAAAAGGAATTAAGTTAGTTAGAAACTCAAAAGTTATAATACGACATGATATCAAGTCATGTATATAATCACTCTTTAAGTTAAGTTAGTATCCGGTTCCGGTATAAGAAACGAAAAAAAGCTTTTTGAGAATTCAACGTGATATGATCGTTAATTAAATAATTAACATAGACTAATGATGATGATGTTTAAAAATTTCTTTAGACTACAATATAATCTGTGGGCGCAAACAAAAGATAACCAAATCCATTAATTAAGGCGTAAAGACAGAAGTAGATGTTAAGTGTCGACTGTTGACCAAGTTTAAAAAGAAAAAAAAAATGTGTAAAGTAATCAACAAAATAAAAAAATAAGGACCTCACGGTCTTGGTCTCCTCCTGCCGTCAAGATTTAATTCCGTCTTTACGATACTGAAAAAGAATCAGACTTGACGGTGGACCCACCAACGTTAAATTTGCGGTTAACCGACGCGGCTCTCATCCCTTAAATCTTATCCACGTGGCATGAGAGAATCCAGAAAAAAAATTAAGAGGGCGGCTGATTTAGATTATGTCACCCGATTGATGATGAGTCAAAACGTTTTATATATATATATAACGCTCTTTTGTCGAAACGGCTTCGGTCTGACGTGAGCATCACGCGTTTTCCATTAAAACGCGTTTTCCATTAAAACGCGGTTCCTGAGCCGCGCGTCCTCGTGATTGTGCCACGTTTCCGAAAATTCTCTCTGCTTTTTGATGCGCCGTTGCTTTTTTTTTTTTTTGTCCGTAAATTTCCAGAATCTAATGCCAATATCTGCGTTTCTTTAATAAGCTTTTAATAGCTATCTTCTTGTTGTTGCCAATTTATTTCCATTAGAAACCAGTTTTGATAATAATAAAAAGTTCGTAACATATCTGATATTTATACTGTAATACCGCATGTAGTAGGTAGATGCTAAAGATCGTGTAGCTAGAGAAGGACTGACGAAGATTACATGACAACTTTTTGTTGACATTTTTACTGCACATTTATAATGTTATTATTCGCTAAAAATAAATTATTATTTAATTTATGTGAATTACTTATTAGATCAACTCTTGTGCATGCAACTAACAATAATATTCTTGTTTTACAAAAAAAATAATTTAATTTTGTGAATCTATTTCTATTATTTACGAAATTTTACTATATCAACTTTTTGCATACAATTTTTGTTCGATAGTATTAATATTTTGCCAAATAGGTAGGCAAATATAGTAGATCTATATATATATATATATTTTGTTTGTAAAATTCTATTATACTTCATTCCAACTAATTACAGTAACATAATAACGACATTTATAACGATCTACCAAACTATACTAAGTTCAAAAAAAGAGGAAATTGTGGCGATACAATTTTCAAAGGAAATTGTGGTACTTGGCAGTTTCAAAGGAAGCAGAACAACTGCAAGCTTGATTTTCTAATATGGACACACAGTCGAGTCAAGTTACATATTCTCTTTGAGGATGCAGTAATGGAGAAATGTGCGTAAGAGTTGGGGAAGGGCGTCATTCGCAAAGTACATTGAAGTCCTACTCCTTTCATAAGAATAAGCAGCAAAAATATTAATATGATGTAAGTAATTTCTACGAGAAAGTGGAGTGTTAGTAAGAGTACTACACAATAGAATGAAGGCATAACTCAAGGGGTTTTCCGAAATGTATGAAACCGAAAAACATGGTAGTGAAACATGGTATGGCGGCTATACCGAATCCACTTGCCGGATCATAATTTTTTTGAGCTAAAACTACCAAGGACTAAGAAACTCTTCGACAATGAGCTATCTCAAGAAATTATGAAATAAATTTAAATAAGATTTACAGTTTCTATTGGAGAAGAAGCAAGAATTTTCTTATTTTGCAAAGTTTTAATTTTATTAAGGATTTCTATTAAGGATTTAATACCCTAATTTTAGGAAATATGGTGGTACATCAAAATTTTTTTTAAAGAATTGATTTGGTTACCTGTATCACCAAAATGCACATATATTTTTCGTAGCACGTCTTCACAAAATTCCAGAATTAAGTGTGTTTAAACTGAAATATCTTTTGAACGGATAACCTACTAGAAGATGATTTCCACTACTGTGTGATTGAGGACACAATATAGTAAAATATGTCGTGTTGTTTTGTAATTTAAGGTCTGTAAACAATTTTTTAATATTTATCGGAATAACGCACGAGACGACGGCGGAACGCACTAACAATGACAGTGGGAGCATTACAATTTATTTTTGAGATAGTAGGTTCTAGGAAAGTTTAGTTTTATCATACAATGATGAAATCAATTTAAATGTTCTTTAATCGTGTAATAGTCATTGATGTTGATGCATTGTTTGAAGGTAATAAGATCTATTTATCTTTTCGTCTATGGTTGTTAAATTTGAGATAAATTGTGTGAAAAAGGTAACAAGGATATAATATATTCAAAAGGAATCATGATAATAGTAGGAGATTTCAGTGAACTAATAGAAAATCATGAGAAAAGTGGCAATGTGTGCTATGCAACAACTTTTTGTTTCCTTTCATCTCATGATTCGCCATTGTAATATGCTAAAATTTACGTTTTCAAGAAACTCGATGTCTTAGAGAGGATGTAGGAATAAAAAATGGTTTGATTAAGATTAGATCGAACATTTGGAAATCTGGATTGACACTCACTATTCTCCCACACTAATGTAGAATATCTAAAGATAATTAGATCGGATCATATGCCGATTTTGTTTAACATAGCTTCAAAGGATACTTATGCACATAATTTATTCCGATTTGATAAAAGATGGATATGAAATGAAGGATTCGAGGAAGTGATTGAATGTGGTTAGTCACGGACAACCAATTTTCGGACGCCATGTTTGAGGGATAAAATGAGGAGTTATATAGCCTAATGGAGAAACAATAATATATTATTATTTTTTTTGTCGGCAATCATTGTTTTTCATTAAGAAACTTAAACGGTTACAACTGTTCGATCAAACATAGTACCTTAATAGGCTAATATATTAGCGCTAAATTCAACACTAGAGGAATCTCATCAAAATTGGTTTTGTTCTCCAAAAGTAAATTGCTCATATTATCAAAACATTCAAGGAAACTTAACATGGTGAAAATATATATTGAAAACAAAAGAGTAGGAATTTATGGCTAAAGGAAAACAATAAAAGCATACACAAATTGATCAGTCCACTAAATTAAGACAAATACGTAACCGAATAACGAGTCTCTTGAATATGTCTAAAAAATGAGAAGAATCGAAAGAAGAAATTGAGCTAATAGCCACAAAGTATCTTCAACAATTATTTACATCTCAGAGAAATGATGATAAGATTGTATTGTTCACAATGCACCCGAAGAAATCTTTGGGACAAGATAGAATGATGGCTTTTTCTATCAACGATTTTTAAAATTTGGATAAAAATAATTTGGTGAAGCTGGTAAAAAAAAAAAAAATCATAACAGAAAATTTTGATATGAGAGGTTAAATGAGACTAATTTACGTCTTATTTCTAAAACTGAAATGCCAAAAAAAAAAAAATTGAATTTTACTCCATAAGTCTATGTAATGTAAGGTATAAAATCATATCGAAAATCTTATGTCTAAGGTTCGAAAAGGTTCTTTTGAATCTCATCTCGGAAAACCCAATCGGTTTTTTGTTTTGGAACAGTCAATTATGGATAACATTTTAAACTTCCAAAAAATGTTTGATGAATTAAGATTATAAGAAAAAATTATTGGCAGTAAAAACAAATATGACCGAATAAAAGGTCTTTTTTGGAGTGGGTTTAAAACGATTTGGATTTGAAACACGATGGATTACTTGGATAATGTGAACAATCAAATCAATTTCATTGAAGGTTCCGATCAATGGATGACATGCAAGTTCTTAACTAAGGTGGTAGAAGATAGACAAATTAAATCAATAGTTTTAGTCTTCCTGAATTATGCCATGTCTTGTTTTAGTCTCTCTAATCATTAACAACCAATGTAATCGCTGCAATAGCAAAGTTATGATAGAGTTCTAATAGTGATACCCAAGGCTGACATTAATTTGCCTCAAAAAGGTATAAAACTAAATAAAAAAGAGGCATGAGGTTAAACTATTAAACAATTATACTCGGCTCTACTAGCTAAAGAATTATGTTAATTAGTTTAATTCTCAAATCCTCTAGTTGTTAGAGTCATAAAATGAAGTTACTATTGGGACGTACACTCTATCTCCATCCTTGGGATGTAAGAGTAGTCTATATCCGAAAGATGAATTGACTTAAAAATAACAAGAACAATAAAGTGGGTGTTAATATCTTAGTTTGGACCAATCCATGGATTCTAGACCGTCCATTTTGGAACGCGAAATGTTTGTAAATGTTTAACTACCTGTGTCCTTTAAATCATTGCTCGTTTTAAAATGTTTAATTTAATCCAACGGGTAAGAGATTAGATAAGATATGGAACGTGGTATCTGTAATTATCTATATATTTTTTTCCAAAAATACTTCAGTTTCCAAAATACTGATTTCATAGTGGACCCTTAATCCATCCCAATATCGACCCTTACCCAAATAATGCGAGTTTGAATTGTGAATCCAGCTATCAAATTTTTCTAACCCGTCCTGTTATCCAAAAATTCATGTCTCGTAATTTATCGGAAATATATTAGGTATGTTTTTTATTATCCGAAGTTTTCGTTCCCGACTTTTATCCCCTACTTCCTCTCCTGACACCCGAAATGAACGCACCTAGATCCCATTTATTATATCTTAATTTGACATAAGAGGAAGGAGGATTACATGTTACCCAAACTGAAGGGAAATCATTATAGTAATCATATCTGTTAACAAAAACATTGGGACTTTATTATGCTCATATATTTTGTGGACCTAGAGGATGTTTTACTTTAAGGAAATGATATTACAAAACTTTTAACGAAGACAGTATGACAATGGATTATATCAAATCCGGGGAATACACGGTAGAATGTGTTCGATAATATTCATTTTACCAAATAGGCACGCAAATAGTAGTTATGCCTCCTTTCTTTGTCGTCACGGTACCGAGATCTACTAAACTAAAAATTTCGATGATTTCGTTCGATAATATTTACTTTTTACCATATAGGCATGCAAATAGTAGATTTTTTTTTTGTCGGCACATCGATAACATATATAATGGTACATTAAACTACACTCCAAATTTATCCGGTAATATACATTTTTACCAAATAGATACGTAAATAAAAGATATATGTTTTATTGTCGTTATAGTAACGTCATATATAACGACCCGCTAAATTACAAACTTCAAATATTTTTGTTCGATAATATTCATTTTTACCAATTAGACAAGCAAATAATGGATTTTTGTCACCACCATAACAACATAAGTCCACTAATCTATAAATCCTAAAATTTTGTTCGACAAGATTTTTTTTTTTTTTTTACAAAATAACATATATAACGGTACACTAAACTACAATCCAACAAACTTGTTCGGTAGTATACCCTTTTTACCAAATAGGCATGCAAATAAAAAAAATATATGTTTTTTTTTTACAAAATAACATGAAAATAATAAATATCTCCATTTTTGTTGATACAGTAATGACATATATGACAGTTTACTATAAATCCGATAATTTAGATCGATAATATTCATTTTTTGCTAGATAGACATGCAACACAGTAAGTTTTAAATTTATATCAGCACAAGTAAGACATAAAACCTAGTAGTATGTGTTAATATTATCGTTGTGTCATCATCTGAATATATGCTCGTATCCCTTATATATTAACTAAAAATTATTTTAACAAAATAACCTTATGTTTACATAAAATATTACAACACTGCCACTGCCATGCTTACGTGTCGTCGCCGGAATAATTCTCAGAAAATATATTTTATATGACATTAATTACTAGACTAATTACATGATATGTCATTAGATCAATCATATATAAAGTGTCTTTATTTTAAAGATTATAATCTTACCTAAATTATCTTTATTTATTTATGAAAAGCCGAGTAAGTAAATATTCCATAATATTATACCTGATTTTATTGTTTCCTAAATTTAATTTTAATATTTTATTTAAAAATATATTTTTAACTAAATAATTAATTAGTAACATAAATATGTAAATACCTTAATTTTAGATTTGCATTATTTATACAATAATAAACTATTAAAATATTTAAAAATATTTATTTAATTTTTTAATTTTTTAAAAATAAAAATAAATATCTTATTCCGTGTATATCGCGGAAAATCACCTAGTATTACATTATTGTTGATTAGAAAAATTATTGAAAACATTATAAGTGGCCATATATACCATGTTTTATAGAGTCAATACAAACATGTTTTATAGATTTAATAGGAATATAATGAAACATCAACAAAATTGTATGATATCCTTTAATATAGCCCAGTAACTTAATTTTAAATCAGTAAAATATCAATTTGTACTCATACATTGTTGAACGTATTGTGATATATGCAGTCTTTGTTTCAACGAAAGGGTAAAAATAAGATTCTTTGCAGAAGGAGCACTAAACACGTGGCTAGAAATAAGTGGATATAATAACATAAAACCGGTTTAATATGTAATAAGAGAAGCATGAGAGATAATTTAATTAAACCAATCTGAAAAATGGCTTTGACTGTTCACAAGAAAGCTCCCCAAAAGGAGCGTTGCTTTACTCTCGTCTCCCTCCTCCTATAAAAAGAAAGGCTTCTTCTCTCATTACCACAAAACTCTTTTCACCGATCTTCTCGTTCCTTTCATTCATTCATTCATGACGAAGATGGGTTTGAAACCCCACCCGGTTTCTCCTACAAACCCGACTCATGAGAGTAATGCTGCGACAGAGATTCGTTACAGAGGCGTCAGGAAACGTCCATGGGGACGATACGCTGCGGAGATCCGAAATCCGTTTACAAAAAATCGGGTCTGGCTCGGTACGTTCGATACGGCTGAGCAAGCGGCGCGTGCTTATGACAAAACCGCGCGTGAGTTTCGTGGCTCAAAGGCTAAGACCAATTTCCCCACGTTTCTTGAACTCAACGGTAAAACGGACGGTGGTTTCGTTGTTAATCCTAGTCAGAGTAGCACTGTCGTCAACTCGTCCTCTCCCACGGCGGCGCGACTTGTGACACCACCGCAGCTCGAACTCAGCTTAGGCGGCCGTGGCGCGTGCCGTAGGATTCCGGTTGCACGTCCTGTTTACTACTTTAACATGACGGCCTTTCCTAAGGTGACGGCGTGTGGTATCCAGAGCGAGTCTGAAACGTCGTCGGTCGTTGATTTCGAAAGTGGAGCTGGGAACATATCTCAGCCGTTAGATCTGGATCTTAACCTAGCTCCTCCGGCGGAATAGGCCGTGAGTTTTTTTTTTTATATGTCGTCGTTTCTTTAGATAAAAATAACGTTTTTTTTTTATGCCTTAAAAAAAAATATATATTATCCGTTTTTAGAAGAAAGTGGAGAAAAGCTAAAATATAATTTTTAGCTGACATGGAAAAAAGTCGTTATGTATATATTATTATGAAACCGTGTTATATAAAACAACGTAACATAAGATCTGAATCTTTTTTTTTTTTCTTGGCAACTGATTTCTCAAACCAAATCGCAATTATTTTATATGTATGAAAGATATCATAATTTCAAGAATATGTTAATAGGAAAAAAAAAACAGAAGATAAATTATTATAGTGCTTTTGGGGGGGTCGTGTTGTAGAAGAAATATATTAAAAAATGATAATATTATTGTATTATTATTATAAGACTAAAATAGTAATGAGTATCGTCGGCTTCAAAAGACAATGGTCAAAGTGTCGTGAACACACGCACCAATCGTGGGAGGACCCATCTCTCTGGCTGCGGCGTACGTTAGAGAAGAATACTTCTTTACGCTTACGTCATTTTCACAGTTTGGACTGCTTTTTTTAACTTTTGACTTTTGTGTTTGCATCAAATCTTTTTAACTCTTAGGACTAATTACGAATTTTTTTAACGAATAGTTAAAGACTCTTGCGTAAGTTAATAATAGTATTCGATTTGAAATGGTTAAAACGATAACGTTTTTGAGGAGGTTAAAGGATAAGAAGGCGGCTTCATAATATGAGACAAAGAAAAGGTGCGATTTGATTTTTGATTCTTGTCGCCAACTTTGTGATCATAACGTATAAAACAGTTAAGCACTATCGTCTCAGATCCAACGGCTTGAGTCATCGTCATCGTCACCACGTGGACGGATGTAGTGACTAACTTATCTCTTTTTTGGGATAGTGAATATTGAAATTGGGCACGGACGGCGAAAATGGACCCACAAGGACCAGTAGAAAACATTTGAAATCTTTTAACATTTTTTATTTTTCTATTTGCTATATTAATATTTCTACTATTTTTTATGACTTACGTTACGTAGAACGGCTTTTGGATTTTATGCGTTGGGGTCTTTGCCGTCTTGGTGCTTTGTAAATAAAACTTCCATCAAAACGCCGGATACTATCGGGATGTACGAGTTTAACTGGTTAATTCCAAAAATATTCACTCAAAAAATTCCAAAGTAGTTGACGTTTTTTTTTTTTTTTTTTAACATGTAGGAAATGTAACAAATTTGCAATTAATTTAATCTGTGATTTCCCCACAAAAAAAAGGAAAATAAAATTCAGCATAATCTTTGTTAGCTTTTACTCTTTTTTTGTTTTTTTCGTTGTTTAGCAACTTATGAATAAAAACTAAAACAGTTTCAAGTCTTTGATACCATTTGCTACTTTACTTATTGTTGTTATTGAGTTTTTAGCACCAATCGAATTTCTGACGTTTAATCTATCACTAATCAATCTTTAATAATATTTTCAAAAAATTATACAAAGCATAAATCGTTTTAAAACAAATAATATGGTTTTTAATTTCAAGAAAAATATGCCGATAGATGCATGCGGTTGAGAATCAGAAACGTGTTTAGGTAACAAGGGGATGTTAATTTCGGTATTGACGAGGCTTATGTTATGTTTAGGGGCTCTAAAAATTGAATAGTTTCAATTTAACCCTTATCTTATCACTAACGACATTTAGCCCCACTCAACCAAATTACATTCATGTCATGTAATCACACTGGTGATGGGGCCAACCCCGCACAACTCTGCATCTTGGTATGCATTTGCACATCACTCCCATAAATAGATGTTTTATCAATTGACAATTGCAATCTTAACCCCTTTAATTTACAAATTTAATGTTGGAGACTACCATACTAGAATCCGATCCACGTGTGGCTTCATCACTCATCAGGACAATGTTTGCGACACGTGGTGCTGTCATATATGTGAAGGTGACAGTCACTCTAAAGACGTAGCCTGAGCTGAGTTAACCATGGAATATACTGGGTCAGTGGGTCTCATAGTTCTGCAATTATGGCGCAGTGTTTGAGCCACGTGGATGATAACGGCGTTTACACAAAACTCCGTTTTTGAGCTATGTGGCTGTGACTATATGATTTTAGTAAAATAAAAGAAAAAGAAAAAAAAAAAACTCGGTGACTAGGTCTTTTCGTTGTTTGACCATTTCTCCGACCAAAAAGGGACCACTTACTCATCTACGTTTATGGATAATACATTGTATATAATCACCTATAATGAATACGTGTCCTTTTTGAAGCTTTAGACACATACTCATTGAGAAAACAAGAAAATGTGATTTAGGTGTAAATATACAGATAAAGGAAAAATTCAAGAATCAAGAATGTAGTGATGATTTTTCATTTTCATCTGACGAAAAGACTCCTATTACTGTTTTAACGATTAATTGTTTTTTTAAATGATAAATATGATTATATATTGATAAATATTATTACATCATTTTATACTATTTGTTGCGGGTTATAAGTATTAAACCATATAAAACACAAATATCAAAACTATTTTTATTGTGGTTAAACTAGTTTTATCGGGTAAATAATATTGTAAATCGATATATATCATCTCCTATATATTATTTGGAAAGTACATTTATAAATAAATATTAAAAATATAAATATTAACATCACATTGCCATTACATTAAAAACATATTTTAATCTCTTATTAAAGATATTTTAGTCATTAGTTATTATATCATCATTTAATTAAAATCAAATATTTATGGTAACTAATTAAAATTAAATATTTATGGTAGCTAATTAAAATCCTATATTTATAGTAACTAATTCAAATCATATATTTGTGATTACAAAAACCCATATTTATAGGAGATATTCTATAGATATTTTATATTATGAAAAAAGTTTCATAAAATCTTTGCTAATATATTGTCCAAACTTTTGATAATATCTATATATATTTATATTTATTTAATATTTATCTTATTAATTTATAATCTAAATAAAAGTTTATAATATCGAATCATGAAAAAAAAATCAATCCCGTGCAGTAGCACAGAACATTTCTAATTATATATTAATAAACAATATTACATCACTTTAAACTATTTTGTATCGGGATAAATAAAGTATTACACCATATAAAACACAAGTCTCAAAATTATTTTTATTTCGAATGTTAAAAAAAATTATTTTTATTTCGAATGTTAAAAATTATTTTAAATTAGAACTATATTTCAAAAGAGGACTTTTGTATGTTACTTTTAAATTGTTCTTTAAACAAGATGATTATAATATTCATGTGTCAATAGATGATTTAACTAAAAGTAAACTAAATTAATTAAATAAGCATTTCACTCGTGCGGGAAGTCACCTCGTTCATAGTTCTTGTTAATTGTGCTTTTGTTTGTGCTTGTATAAGCTAATGTATTTTTGTAGTAATTTGTATTTACGATCTCTTGTATCAGATTAAATATCAATGAATGATTCAGATTCAGATATTAAAAAAATAAAAATTAAGTAAACTAAATTAATCAAATAAGCATTTCACCCCGTGCGGGAAGTTACCTAGTATATATAGATTTTATTTTTAATACGTCAAAATCAACTCGAGCTAATTAGGCCCAGGGGGATAAAAGAAAACCCTAATTTGCGATCATGTATTAATATTATTGTTTTGGGCCATCATTTGTGGCCCCTCGGCTAGGTAATATTCTGATAACCGTGGACTTGACTTGACAACGAATGAAAACAGAAGAAAAGTTTGTGTTTGTTCTGTTATGGATGCTGTTATAAACTACATTAGTCTAATGGTCCTCTAGGGGTAAGTTGGAATCTGGCGTCTAGGGCTTTGTTGGTTTAAGGTCTGTGGTGGTGAGGGACTCTAGTGGACACAATTTAATTCTGAAAACAATTATCTGTATCATTTGTTACACTATTTTGTGTTATGTCAAGCTAAGGTACAAACACCATACAATAGAGCCTAATAGAATAAAACTCTTAAATCGTATGACATTTCTCGGTTGACCAGAAAAATCCCTCGCGAGTTGCCCGGGTCAAACCACCTAACTGAAACTGTAAGATGAAAGAACATGGATCTAGAAGACTAATTTGGTTCTTGAGGTAAGAGGTCTACTTAACCATCTACACCAAGACCGAGCTAAGTATCTTGTTAGATATAGTTATAATATAGTTATGATAAGATTCAGAGATATTGAAGTATATCTCTTATCGTAGGTTTATGTGTATAAATACGATGTACAAATCAATGGAGGAATACAACTTTTTCCGAAAACCCTATCGATTTACATGGTATCAGAGCGAGTGTGAGATCTTTTTTTTCTAATAGGTAGGCCGGAAAAGAAATCATCAATCATCAAATACTTCAATAAAAAAAAAAAAGAGTGAAACAGAGAAAACATAGACGAGTGTAGCTATCAAAACAGAGGGCGTGAAAAGTGTGTATTCACCATATCATCTCTCGTCCTCTGACAATCCCGGAACTGCGAGCTCTCCTGTCATGCTCAATGGAGAAAACTACGCAGAATGGACATCAAAATTGGAGAACGCGTTACGTACTAAACGGAAGACGTGCTTCATAGAATGGGAGCTTTCCTATTCCATCGGAGACTGAGAAGCATGTGGAGGCAGATCTGTGGAAGACAATCAACTCGATGATTGTGGGGTGGATCCGAGCATCGATCTCCCCTAGTATACGATCCACTGTGACATTCACCTCGGACACACATGACTTGTGGACTGATCTTCAAAGGAGATATTCGATTGGTAATTCAGTAAGAATTCACCAGTTGAAGGGAGTTGGCATCGTGTAAGCAACAAGGGACAAGTGTGATGAGTTATTTTGGGAGATTATCGCAGATGTGGGAAGAGTTGCAGAACGCAAAAAAATATGCAAAATGTACCTGTGGAGCTGCTGATCATTTCGCCAAGGAATACGAAGAAGAAAAGGTACATCAGTTTTTGTTGGGATTGGATGAGGTCTGTTTTGGTGGTGTCTGCACCAACATCATCGGGATGAAGCAACTTCCAGATCTTAACTCGGTGTACCAACGAGTGGTGCGTGAAGAAAGACGCGTTGACATTGTAAGAAGTGAGCCAAAAAATAAGGTTGTCGGGTTCGTTGCTAGAACGGATCAAGTCAGGGATGAAGGTCATGGAGTGAGTGTAGCAGCCGTGAAAAGTCGTGGTGTTATGATATGTGAACACTGTGGGAGAAGCGGACATGAGAAACGAGACTGTTGGCAGATTGTTGGCTATCCCGAGTGGTTCACAGAACAAACACAAAACAGAGCAGCACGTGGACATGGAGGACGAGGCAGAGGACATGGTAGAAGCAGTTAACCTCAGTCAAACCCGTTCCAAGCTGCAGCATCTGCGAGTATCCCTGCTTTCAGTGCAGAACAGTGGGCAGCCTTATCATCATTGCTTGAACAGAACAAACCAACGCCCATTCCCAAAAAGTTAAATGGTAAAGTACAAATAGGACATGTTATTTTAGATACCAGAGCATCACACCATATCACAGGTGACGTCAAGTTGCTCACTCAGGTGCAGGATATAATGTCTTGTCCCGTGAGTTTTGCTGATGGCAACCAAGTGATGGTTACACAAACCGGACAATTGTGTTTGTCTGATAAAGTTACCTTGTCAAATGTTCTATTAGTTCCCAATCTCAATTGCACATTGCTATCAGTGGCAAAATTGCTCAAACAGACGGGATGCTTTGCGATACTAACTGATACGTTATGTGTTTTACAGGACCATTTTACGTAGACGTTGATTGGAGTCAGTGAAGAACGAGATGGTGTGTATGTTTATCGGGATCTACCGGTTCAGAAAAGCTACAAAGTGACACCAGGTGAAGACAACACTTTGTGGCATCAAAGACTTGGCCATCCCTCGTATGATGTTCTAGGATTTTGCCGTTTATTTCTAGTAATAAAAGCATTCCGAATAAATTTAGTGGATGCAAAGTGTGTTTTAAGTCTAAGCAAACTCGTGTAGCATTTGTTGAAAGTTCTAATAAAGAAGTTTCTTCCTTTGACTTAATTCATTGTGATCTTTGGGGGCCGTATGGAGTGCCTTCTTCCAGTGGTGCAACTTATTTTCTCACCATAGTGGATGATTTCTCACGCACAGTTTGGGTACATTTACTTCTGGAAAAATCGGAAGTGAGGAATGTTTTGCCAAACTTTTGTAAGATGGTCGACAATTTGAAAAAAATGTGAAGATAATACGAAGTGATAACGGGATGGAATTCACTTGTCTTTTGGAATATTTTGAAGACAATGGGATAATTCACCAAACATCATGTGTCAGCACTCCTCAGCAAAACGGACGGATTGAACGTAAACATCGGCATATTCTCGAAGTATCTCGTTCCTTGATGTTTCAGGGAAGTCTTCCAGTTAAGTTTTGGGGAGAATGTGTTCTTGCAGCAGTACACTTGATAAACAGGACTCCGTCGCGCGTTTTGGATGGCAAGACGCCGTACGAGTGCTTGTATGGGACGAAATCATCATATGAGAATATAAAAACCTTTGTTTGTCTCTGCCATGCACACAGATTGTCTCGTGACAAAGATAAATTTGGGGAGCAAAGTCGGAAGTAGGTTTTTGTAGGCTATCCATTTGGGAAGAAATGATGGAAATTGTATGACTTGGAGAAGAACGAGTTCTTTGTTTCTAGAGATGTGGTATTTGACGAAAACACGTATCCGTTTGGAAAAAGTGTATCAAAAGATACTGAAGAAGATATCCTAAATATTGTGACAACACCATCTGCAGAACCAACAACTATCTTGGTTGAGAATCATTCCACCGAAGAGAACCAAGAACCCATCAAGCTGGTATAGTCGTTGAATCGGGTTCGCCAGCTGATGTAGTTACTGTTGAAGTACCAGTGTTGAAGGAGAAACGACAGCCAAAACCGAATACAAGGCTGAAGGATTATGTTGTCTACGGAACTGGTCAGTCTGATAAACATACACCCACTTCTCTTCACGTGATAACCTCAGTGTCTGAGTCTTTGGTATAAGGTAAAACATCGTATCCTGTTGAGAACTATGTTTGTAATGCATTTTTTCTCCAAATTATCAAGCTTTTTTAGCAGCTGTAACTGCGGGTGTTGAACCTCGGATGTACAAAGATGCGGTTCAAGATAACAAGTGGAAAAATGTCATGTCGAGTGAGATTGATTCTCTTGAATTAAATCATAATTAGGACTTGGAAAGATTGCCAGAGGGAAAAAAAGCAATTGGAAGTCAATGGGTGCATAAAATCAAGTATAATGAAGATGAAACAGTATAACGGTATAAGGCGAAGTTGGTATGTCTTGGTAATCATCAAGTTGAGGGTGAAGACTACGATGAAACCTTTGCACCAGTAGCGAAAATAACAACGGCGCGAACTTTGTTGGAAGTAGTTGTCGCGAAGGATTGAGAAGTTCATCAAATGGATGTCAATAATGCATTTCTCCATGGCGATCTCGAAGAAGAGGTGTATATGAGACTGCCACCAGGATTTAAAACCAATGATCCAACAAAGGTGTGTCGTTTGCAAAAATCGTTATATGGACTCAAACAAGCGCCGAGATGCTGGTTTGAGAAGCTGTCTTATGCTCTCAAAAAGTTTGGATTTATTGATTCTTATGCAGATTATTCTTTGTTTATCTATATCAAGGGGGAGAAGAGCATAAGAGTACTTGTCTACGTCAACGATTTAGTGGTGGCTGGGAATGATTCTGACATGTTGTCAGGATTTAAGAGCTAATTGAGTCAGTGTTTTCTAATGAAGGATCTCGGTAAACTCAAATATTTTCTTGGCATCGAGATAACTAGAGGACCGCTTGGAATGTATCTTTCACAAACAAAATATGTGATGGACATTGTTAAAGAGGCAGATCTCCTTGATTGTAAACCGGCTCTCACCCCGATTGAACAGAATCATAAATTACTTGGTGACAAAAGATCGTTGTTTGATGATCCTGCACAGTTTAGACGTATTGTGGGACGTCTCGTCTATCTCACTATAACACGTCCATAATTAAGTTATGCAGTTCATGTCTTATCTCAAGTCATGCACGAACCACGAAATGTTCATTGGGAAGCAGCCATGAGAGTGTTGCGGTATCTAAAGGGAAGTCCAGGACGTGGTGTGTGGTTAAACAAAGACAGTGATCTTCGGGTTCAAGCATATTGTGACTCAGATTGGGCAGCATGTCCACTCACGCGAAGATATTTGTCTGCCTATGTTGTATTGTTAGGGAAGTCCCCTGTTTCCTGGAAGACGAAGAAGCAAGAAACAGTGTCACACTCATCAGCTGAGGCCGAGTATCGGTCAATGGCTATGACATTACGTGAGATGAAATGGATGAAGAGGCTGTTGTAGGATTTAGGCGTTGCACATGAGGAACCAATGGAGATGTTTTGTGATAGTAAGTCAACATTGTACATTGCGGCTAACCCTGTATTTCATGAAAAGACAAAACACATTGAGACAAACTGTCATAGTGTTCGTGATGTTGTGCAAGATGGACTCATTGCAACATGTCATGTGAAGACGATAGAGCAGTTGGCAGATATCATGACGAAGGCTTTTGGAAGCTCGGTTTTTAACTTCTTGTTATCCAAGTTGAGCATTCGTGACTTCCATGTTCCAACTTGAGGGGGAGTTTTAGGATTTGGATATATCTTGTTAGATATAGTTATGATAAGATTCGGAGATATTGTAGTATATCTTTTATCGTAAGTTTATGTGTATAAATACGATGTACAAATCAATGGAGGAATACAACTTTTTCCGAAAACCCTATCGATTTACATGTTCCATGATGGTAATAACTCTTCCTTGTGGGGGAGGTGGAGAGTGGTTGATGCTTCTTGCAGCTCAAAGCATGGCTATTGGCACCAGGATGGTTCGATGGGTCTCTAAATACTCTTCAATTATGGCTACCCTTTCAGACCTTACTTGTTTCCCCCCAATTCTGTTCAATGGTTTGTTTCTGATGAGACTTCTTACAAGAACTAAACATGTCGCAAATTTTATCTGCAGCATATATGGTTATCACAAAGAAGCACCGGCTGACCCAAGCATAGATCCGAATTGCCGTCCTCTAGCAGATCCGAGATCTAGAGGCCTAATTACTATGCAATTCTAAATTAGTTGAACTAAATTCTACAATACATAGTAAATAGACGGTCAACTAATTTTATACTCTAACAGGTCATATACATTTTTAACGGCACACTTGTATACCACAAAAAAAAAAAAATGCTTTCCTTAGTCTTTAATAAAAAATTTTGAATGGTACATGTTTTAATCGATGTCGATGTGGAACAATGAAGAAAATGTATATCATACAATTTGAAAAATCCAACTCATGCTTATATTCATCACCATTTTGACAACTCTCTCATAGTAATAACAATAATGCTTATTATGATGATAAAAATACAGTCGATATGTCGTCGTTATGATTCTATTAAATTCAGAAAGAAAACAAATTTTATATAGAATATATCATAAAATAATACGATAAATGTTAAATTAATATTATATAGGATGTATAAAATAAAATATGTATTCGATTAAGTTTTATATTTGGATAATAATTTCGAAATTTATAATCTAAAGTTATATATAATCTTTTCGATATTTATAATATTCACTTTTTAATGAAATTAAAATATTTTTATTAATTTATTTTTCTGATCGAGTTAAAAATATTTATATAATATTTTAACTTTTTAATCAAGTTAAATTTTAATAATTATAATATTTTACATTTTTGATCAAGTTAAAGTATATGATATTTTAACATTTTGATATAGTTAAAAATATATGTATAATATTTTAACCTTTCTATCAGATTAACATATTAATTATATTGAGTATAATTATGCGGTTCAGCTAAAAAACGTATTAAATCGAATAAAAACTATCAAATTTAGATGCTTGTTCAGCTTCCTACTCGTTCGGATATCATTTTGGCTCTTTATAATATTGAATAGTTGCTTTATTTCATAGCCGATGTGGGACTATCAACACATATTTTTTTTCATCGATTGAGTAATTTATGTTCGTTTTTAAAAAACATATTGAATCATAACAAATGCCAAAAAAGTCTGGATTTTATTATTATATGGATTACATGATGATACAAATTTTATTTAAAAAAATATGATCAAACAAAGATGAATGAGATATATAATCATTTAAAATTATATGATATAATCGAATATCAGTTTTATTAAAAATTAATTGGATATTAAATATTAATTGGATTTATTTATTTAATACTGGATCTTACATGGAAATTATGGAGATGTCATGCATGAGACAATTGTACCTTAATGAATCAAATTATTTTAGTTAAATTACAATGAGGTATGTAATAAGGTACAAATTTAATGTTTCTCCTGAAAATTGATTTACATTTCTTATATAGTAGATTTGATAGATGGTATCATAATTTTTTTTGTTTTTTTGGTAAGGTTGACCAAAAAAAAAAAGGTGGTATCATAATCATAAATTTGTGTGTTTAAACATTAAAGATTTCTTAATTTTTGTAAGGTTTCATTTGATAGATACAAGAACAAGATAATATCATAATTATGCTTTCGATTTTAACATCATCTTCAGAGGCCCAAAGAAAACCAAACTGAAATGGCCATTTTAGTGGAAGAATTAACAAAAGATTGATGACTTTGTCATATGAGAGAGTTAAAAGAAAGAAAAAGGATTAATGAGTAATATTTTTTGAATGAAATAGTAAGAGTGTGTGCACCAAAAAAAAAAAAAGGAAATGGTAAGAGTTATTACATATTGTCACAGATAAAGGCAACCCCTTAATTATACAACTATGAATATGCTTCCTCTCGAAAAACCCAGGAAGGAAAAACAAAGATAAAATTGAAGAGCCAAAATAAGCAAGGAAATGACAATTACAAAGAAAAAGAAAGTAAAATTTTTATAAATACACCCTTTCTCTGCTGAAAAAATTATACACATAAATACCAAAATTCAATGCATCAATCAATGTAAAAGACACAAACATTCTTATGTTCTTTCTTCTGTGCGTGTCTCAACTTTGGTTAAGATCACGCGATGTTTGACCTAGCCATCTGCAAACACAAAGAAAAATAAAATAAAAACATTTGAAGTTATTAACCTGTTTTCGATTTTGAGGTTCCAAATTCAGGAAAATATTTAATGCTAATCATCAGCAAACCTTGAGAATAAGAATCTTGCAAGTGGGCTAAAGTTTGCATTTGAACTAAATTCTTTGCTAGCTTGCTTTCTTTTGTTTTCTGCATCATTGTTCATTGTCTTAGCGAACACACGGATAGCCATGTCTTGCACTTCTTTCACTGACACTTCCTTTGTACTGTATGACGATTTTCGAGGCTCATTAGATCAAAGTATTGACAATACAACAGACTTAATGTATGCAAGTGTGTGTGTTCTTTTAGAGTTTCCCGTACCTTCCCAACTGTTCGATCAGTTTGGTAATAAAAGCTTCAGAAGAACCAGGCTTTTCGCGTTCCATGTTCACTAAGGATCTCGAAACTCTATGTCCAACAGATCCTTTTGAGTCACCCCCAACAGCCTACATCATTGCAGCTTCTAACTCAAAAACGAAACCTTTTTTTTCTCAAGATTGAAGCGACTCCTAACTCATCAAGAGAAGTAAGATGCCAAATGTGCATATATTAGGGATGCCATACATAGGAGCTTACCTCTTTTAGGGATGGTAATAGCAATATCGACAATGATGCAGACAATGAAGCCAATTTGGAATCATCTTCATCATCACTCACATTTTGTGATCCCATGACTGGTTTTTGTTTATCAGAATGATCGCGGGAATTTCTGCAAGGTAACAGCTTTCATGTCAGAAATAACCAGACAAATCCTGTGATCATCAGAAGCTTTGGTATACTTTACACACACACTAACCTCAAGTAATCAGAATTATCTGTAGCTTGTTCCCTTCTTTTGTTGACCTTCCCGTTACCAAGTCTTTCCCTAGCATTGCCCCTTCTGAAACCTGCTTCAAGTGCCATCTTTGCCTGAAAAAAGATGGAAACTAATTGTATGAATGCGCAAGAACACAAAAGAATAACTTGTAATTTCAGAGACAACTCAAAAGATAAAAGTTCTAAACAACCTCTGCAAGATTTGCTATGCTATCTTCTGAGGCACTGGAACTTCTTTCTTGAAGCCCTAGTCTAGATCTTGGTGTTCGAGGTGATCCAGAATCATCATTATGCCCACGGACAACAACTGTTCCACTTGTAGAAGCATCATCAAAAGATGCATACCTGTTGGTGGACTACACAGCAGAACTGGAATCAGACATACTAGTTGTTGAGATAGTAAGACAGGACCAAGGAAGAGCACACAGACTTGCTTTATAAGAAAAGAAAAAAAAAAAGAGAGAGAGAATTTCTAATACCCCAGAGCTTTGATCACGAAAAAAAGATGATGACTGAGAGCTTCTCGGAGATCTTATAACAACAGTTCCGGAACCACTGAGTGATGAATCATCCTGAAAATTCAGAATGACAACGATGAGAAAAGTATGATCTATCTTGTTCCTCCCAAATGAAAGGAACTTAAATCAAATTGAAAACGGTTAACTTGAAACACAACAGATCATGATATATTTGTGAAGCTTAAGAGGATTTTCCCGTGCAATGTCTACTAACAAGAAAGTATGGTGATAGGTGAGACACGGACTGCATCTCGGCACACAAGAGGCAAAGGAACTTACTTCTTCTTGATAGTCATTCTGATAAGTATCTCTTTTAACAAAAGCTCCTTCAGATATTTCAGGGACTGCACTAACATAAGTGGATGACAATTGACCACCACTGGCTCGTGATGTTTTCTGAGAAGTCTGATTAGAACTAACTTCTTGACGCCTTTCCCTAGCTTGTGGAGGTTTTAAAGCTCGAACAGTTCCAGCACCCTGAGAACCCCCAATGCTAAAGTCCCACCCCGCATTTTTGACAGTTTTTACCTGAAAACTGTAGCTCCAAGTTCTTAACATTTTGATGAACAAGAAAGAGAGAAGAAATCCCAAGAGATTTTGGCTATATATCCAACCTAGTTACAGAAGTTCCCTGGCCTCTCTCATCTCTAACTACTCTAACAGTCCCAGATGATTCAGCCGGAGATTTTGGACCATTTGTTGGAATCTCTTCGTCCTCTTTTACTTGGTATTTTGGTCGCTCTCTTCAACAAAAGAAAAGGACAGCATAAGAATCATTATGTTCTGAATTCTCTTTTGGCATAAAGCAGATCAAAAAAAAAACTAATCAACTGGATAACCATTTACATATCAAACTGCATAGTTATTGTCACACAATCAAATCAGTGGAATCATAAATTAGAACCACAAACCAACACTGTAGATGAGAATAAACCTCACACCTTATTCTGTCAAGAAGTTTTGGGCTTTTCCTAGCATTCTTTATAAATCTATGTTTCAGAAGTTCTTTGGCACTTGGTCTCTGCAAGTACAAGGAAGAGTTGTATGAGAGATCTTGGCGTGTCACTGCTGGCAATAAAGATCAGAGACTGCACTACAAGTACCTCAGCAGGAGCCTTTTTCAAGCAAAACGAAACAAATTCCTTCAAAGGACGTGAAAAATGCTCATCTAACTGTGGAGGAAATACAGAAAGTTAAATATCTAGCTCATGAAAGGCGACTTCACAATCAAGACATATGACAGTATTAGGTTTCATCTCAAAAAATGCATTCCAACCATCCAACAGAGCGCAAAAATAAAATTAGAAATATGAAACCTGAGGAGGGCTTTCCCGGGGAATGATAAAAAGCACTCTCATAGGATGAAGGTCAGCAAGGGGAGGTTCTCCTTTTGCCATCTCAATCATTGTTATTCCAAGAGACCATATATCTGCCTGGAGAAGTCCAACCCAGCAACAGAACAGACAAGATTAGAAAGGGCTACAAAGCAAGTAAAGCCAGGACATACACAGAAGATTGCGTAAACTAGAAGAACAAAAGAAGCTAAGGCAGATGTACGAGATACCTTCTCATTATACCCTTCTGAGTTCTGAATCACTTCTGGTGCCATCCAAAATGGTGTTCCTACAAATGTCTGTCAATTTTATATTAGTAGCGAATGCAGTCCTAAGTAGTTGTACAATAGCACTACATCACAGACGAGAGTTAAATATAATAAAATAGTTAGTTATCCTTCAGCTTCCGTAGGGCCACTTATGACATAAACTTCCCAACAAACATTGGAATGACTAGACTATGGAAAAGCACAAAGTCACAGCGATAAGGGTAATAAATTGACTGGGCCTATTTAAGAGAATTCTAATTTCTACAACAATAACAATAAATGAAGAAAGAAACACGATATAGAGTCAGGAGTTTCATTAACATAATAAGATAATCACCTTTCTCCTTGATATTGTCCGGGTTAATTGTGCAGAAACACCAAAGTCCGCGACCTGATATGCGTGAAAGAAGTTGGAGATCAGCTACACAACTAAACACTCGGACATAAAAGAAAATTTAAGAAATTAATCAAATAAGTTTAAGAAGTAGAGAATACCTTAACATCACCATTCTCGCTTAACAAAATATTAGCGGCTGCAAAAATAGGAAGAAAAGAATTGTCATGCAATAAGCAATGAGAATACACAGTTGGATCAAGAAAAGCCATAAGATATTAAAATATATAAGCAGAGAAAACCTTTAATATCTCTGTGGATTTTTCCCTCAGTGTGGAGATATTCAACAGCATGAAGTAGGTCGCGTGTGATACAAGCAATTGAAATTTCATCCAACGGATTACCAGGTTGAAGCTACACTCGCAATATTATTTAAGAGATTACAAATTTGCACCAATGAGAATTAAAGTACAGAATAAGAACTCCACAGAGATGTGTGCTTCACAACACAAACAATTATAATTCTCAACCCAGCAAAGAAGTGAAATAACATACAAGGTCAGCAACTGAGCCACCAGCCATGTATTCCATGATGATCCATAACTTGGTCTGGTGAAGGTAAGAACCATAGTATTCGGTAATATATGGGCAACGGCATTGTGATAATACTGAAATTTCCTGGGATTAATAGCAAAATGTGAACACGAAAATCTTGCATTGCTAATACTAACCTAAAAAACTGACGCCAATCCAAGAGATACCTTCTGTATATCTTCAATCTCATCTTCTCTGTCAGATATGAAGTAAAGGGGCTAGTTAGAAAAGGGCACTGAGCATTGTGGTAATCTTGAGACAAGGATACTACAGCTGAAAACTAGAGCTATTTTACAGAGAAAATCATATGTAGATAATACCTTTTGACAATCGCAAACTAGTACCATATACAAGATTTTGAAAACAAATGTGCAATTTTATTAGAGAGCAAACAGAATAATATCCAAACGTGTAAGTGTAGACTACATATTTGATAGCGAGAAAACATATAAAAACGTAAATACTTACGATTCTTCCAGATCAATAACTTTAATGGCAACTTCTTTGTTAAGATCCGTATCAAACCTGATAAGCAGAGGCAACAGTTCAGCATATGAATAAAGCAAACGCAACTGTTCTTAGTCAGTCCTTATTGGACAAGAAAACTAATGCATATCAGCTTCTCCTAGATCAAGGCTGGAATGGTATAATATTTCTTCCACAAATTTCTGCTTTTTCCGTTTGATACCAATAAAACACCCAACTCTCAATTTCTTTCTAGCAAAGAAATGTCAACATAGTGGGTCAGATTAGTGCTTACATATTGGTATTGTTGTGTGAAAAAGGCATACGTGAAAGATGCTTTCTTGAATTTTTATATTTCAGATGAAAGCACATCTATCATTACCACTCTATTCTTGCTAATGAAAGAACCAATGAGAGAAATAAAATATAAGAGCAGAAGGTCTAACAACTTACATGATGAGGGTAATTTCAGTTAAATAAGTTAGATGAACCTAAGATAGTCTACCAATATATTCACAAAAAAAATCTACGTGTTCTGTGGCATTCATCACTACACACAAAAGCTTCCTTCTCATCAATAAATAAGAAACTACTGGAAAATCTTAAGAAGTCAAAATGTATCAGATACTTACGCTTTGTAGACGTCACCAAACGATCCTCTTCCGATTAACTGAAACTGGCTAAATCTGGTTCCAGCTGCCTCTTGTAAACCAGCAACATCATCCATTTTCCACAACAATAAACAAAAAATCACCTTCTTCCCCTCTGCAAATATACTTGATTGCATCAAAAATTACAAGCAGAATCTCACTTGCAATCAGATTCCACAAATTGAGTCAACCCTTCAACTAAAAAACAACAACTTGTGGAAGAACGACACAAATTTGAGATCTATAACTAAAATCTGATTATCACAATGCATAGACTCTTAACAAAGAAAAAAAAATCAAATATAGGATAGCAAAAACTCAACATACACCTTCATTGAATTTTCTCCCATTCGATCAATCAAAAATATAAAAGTCCAAAACATTTCGATTACGATGTCAAAATCCAAGAAACTCCAGGATCGCGTTCAGAGTATACCTGATAGTTCGACGAAGAAGAATATATAATAATACAGATCTTCTCTTTTTCTTCTTCCTCAGTCTTCGTTTTTCTATTACCCCTTCCCAAGAAAATTCTCTCTCTCTCTCAAGAGATCGAGCAGAAGAAAGAAATTCGATTATCAAGTTTTCTCGATTTGATTTTTTTCAATTTTTCATTTTGTTTTTTTATTTCTCCTTAAAAATTGAAAAACCTTAATAAACGACCCGACCTGACTAACTATCCAGCTAAAGATACACGACCCGACCCGAGTTACCGCACCGTTTAGTTTAAGGTAGACCCAATCTTAACGAGTTATAAGCCAGGCCCAGTCCAAATCTATCTATGTCCAACTTTTTTTTCTCCCCACAATCTAAAAAATTAATCTCGGTTTTGGTCTGGGATTCTCTGGTAACTAATTAGAACTATCGATGTTAAAATATATTTTTTGGGTCTAGCTCGGCTCTCTTTTTTAAAATCTCGGTCCTAAATGAACCCTAACCTTTTGAGCCCATCAGATATTGTAAAACAAGATTAAATCCTTTACAACTCATTTGAACCCTAAACCTTTGTAATCTTTTTTAAATTTACAAATTTTTAATAACAATAAATATAAAAATAACTAATTAATAATTATTATCATCATATCTTATCATTTTGACATCATCATCAATGACTAGAAATATGAATTTACGTTTTCAGGGAAAAAATAATAAATCACAATTTTGGCGGAAAAATTACTGAATCATGTTTTTGGCAAAAAAATATGGAACCGAGTTTTTGGCAAAAATTTGTGAAATGTATTTTTTGGTGGAAAAATGCATGCTTGCGTTTTTTGCGAGAAAATTGTGAAACTGTGTTTTTGGCATGAAAATTGTGAAACCGTGTTTTTTTGCGGGAAAATTACGGAATCACATTTTTGGCGAGAAAATAATGAAATTATGTTTTTGGACGGGAAAATGCGGACTTGTGTTTTTGGCGGGAAAAATATGGACTTGTATTTTTGGCGGGAAAATACAGACTCGTGTTTTTGGCGGAAAAATACGGACTTGTGTTTTGGCGGGAAAAATATGGACTTATATTTTTGGCGGAAAAATACAGACTCATGTTTTTGGCAGAAAATACGGATTCGTGTTTTTGGTGGAAAAATACGGACTCGTGTTTTTGGCAGAAAAATTCAGACTCGTGTTTTTGGCGGGAAAATACAGACTCGTATTTTTGGCGGGAAAATACAGACTCCTATTTTTGGCGGGAAAAATGCGGACTTGTGTTTTTGGCAGGAAAAATATGGACTTGTATTTTAGGCGGGAAAAACAGACTCGTGTTTTTGGCGGGAAAATATGGACTCGTGTTTTTGGCGGAAAAATACGAACTCGTGTTTTTGTCCAAAACTTAGCCAAAAGGAAACAGAAAGCAAGAGAAAACTATGAAAGCTAATAAAAATCAGGGCCAGATTTTGAGTCTTATTTGAGCCCTAACCCTTTTGCACTTAACCCTAAATGAGCCCATATATAAAAAACAGGGTTAGGGTTATAATTTTATGGGTCGGATCAGGCCGATCCTAAATTTTTTAACCCTTATTAACATCCCTAGATCTATCTATATAAATTGTCATAAAACGTTTCGTGTGGTCTAAAGAGAAAAAAAAATGTAAAACGAAAAAGTCTTATTTTTTATATAAGATAACACTGTTACTTACTTATATTAAAAATATATATATTTATTCTGTTTCTAATTAATCCAAGTTTTACAAAAAAAATTGTTTTAAATAAATGATTTTTTAAAGCTTTCTATGCATTTTTTTATTAGTTAATGATGATGAATTGTAAATTTAAAAAAAAAAAAAAAAAATTGAGAACTATTGGTTTAAGATTATTGAAAATTGTTAATCACAAAATGATGCATTTATTGTCAGCTAGTTTGTTTTTTTTATATATCCATGAAAATTTTAAAACTTGGAGTACAAAACTACGGCTTTTGTATTAAAATCACATATACACATTTGTGTTTCAGAAGTTTGTTTTACAATATTTCTCCCATGAAATTAATTTGTTTATATTAGCAAAAAAAAAAAAAAGCAAATAGATTAAAGAAACACAGAAATACAGAAGCATTCCTTCGTCGCAGTGAAACAAGGCTCGTATTCACATCAGCTATCACTCCTGAGCTTCGCGGTGCACCATCTTTTTGCCGTGCCGTCTTCATTATCTCTATTTTTCTTTCTCATTCTATCGGATTGTGTGTTTGTACGATCCATCCAAAATCGTTATTAAGACCTGTACTTTTTTTCCTCGTTTGGTTTTTCCTAAAATGGACTTTCCAAACGACGTTTTAACAAGATAGAACTTTCTTAGGGTATCTTATCTTGATTGGCATTCTTAGGCTAATTTTTATGTAATCTGTGCAGCTTCTAAGCTAAACACTCTTTTGTACATAACTTATTTTCATTAATAAATATCACATTTCATAAAAAAAAAAAAAAAAAAAAACACAGAAATCTTAATTATGGAGATTTAATAATCTTCTTTTTCACATCAGCATCATGATTCACAAGTATCTGAGGCTCCATTGCATGACACTCCCTGCAAGCAAACACCACCGCCTTTAAAATCCTCTTCCACCACTTCATCAACTTACTCATTCCTCTTCTCTCCTCCGCCTTCTTCGTCTTCTTCTTCCTCGTCGTCTTCTTCTTCCGTCCACCGACCTTAATCCCTCCTCCGTTACTTTTTACCGATCCTTCTCTTTTAAACACCGGAGTTATATGCTGCCACCGCCGTGAATACGACCCGTAAAGCTGTGCCGTCACGATCTCCGTCGCCTTCGTCCTCTTGCACTGTGGAAGATACGAAATCTTCTTCGTCGTTGAAGTATTTACGGTTTTAACATTGTTCGTCGATGGTTTCTTCTTCAAATCCAATATTAACGATGGCTTGTGATGATCTTTATAATATTCTTTGCTCCTACGGCAGATTCCGGCCCTTAGGCCCATTATCTCCTCGTTCTCGGACCGAGGACCGAAACATGCTAAATTAGTCTTTTCCCTTTCACTCGAACTCGTGATCTTGAAAATATTGCAAGTGCTTGTTCTTGGAGTGTAAGACGTCGGGCTGCTACTATCACTGCCCCGGCTGCTCGAACTGTTGCTCCGAAAAGTGTTTTCGCTGGACGTACGTGACACTGAACGTGTCGTCGGAAAAGAGTGCGGTAATAGACGGCCGTTGAGAAAAAGATGATCGGCGGGAGAATTTTCGGAGAAAGGGTCTTGTGATGGAGAAGAGGGAGTCAATGATCCAAACTCGAAGTCCGATGGTGATGATGTCTCCGGATTGATCTCGCCAGAGTTTGGGGTACTCGTCCGGCCATTCTCCATCTTCAAATGTGTACTTGTTTGTGAATGTGTTTAACTGTCTATTAGTTGTGTTTATATATAGGGGGAAAGTTAAAGTTGGACACGTGGTGAAATGGGTACGGCAGTCAGAGACTTGCCAGCTCAGTGTTTGACTTTATTGTGGGGGCACTAGAAGAATGAGATCCAAGTGAAGTAATCGTTATGGTGTTTTTTATTTTGTTAAAGGGTTTGCAAATAATCGTGTTATGGTGTTTGTGTCATAATATTGTCTAAAGTGTTTTGGATCCCTAAACGATCCCACATGTTGCTCTACTTTAGATTTTTAATAACGAGGCATCATCTAGATAACTTAGTCCTTGTTAATATTATAATATATTAGATTAGATTTGTTGTTTGACGAATGTCACGAATTCTTTTATAGAAGTCTACAGCTCACTGTCAGCGGCACATACAAATTATCTATTGGTAATCTAACTGGGATCATATGCAAATGGAATCTATAGTGCATATTTTAAGATTTAGACCTTTGCGCTCTAGATTGAGACACAGTTCATTAGTTAATCAACAACAATAATAATAATAAAAAACACATAACATTGATGATCTAAAACTGTCGACTACATACATATATACTACTTTTTCAAAATTTTTTTTTTTTTACTTATATACATACTAACCAATATAATACAAAATGCTTACAAACGAGGATGAAAAAAAAAAATTCTTCAATTCCTGCGACCAAAATCATATATTAATCAATGTATTTTGTTTTCAGTATATTGATTTGAATACGTTATATATTATCAAGAATCCTAGTTTTACAAACGATTAAGGCGCATTGACGCAAATCTTTCATTAGGTAAAAGACATATCGAATTCCAGTTATGGTTTAACCATAATAAACATGTACAAGACTAGTCATAGTCAATTCTTTCTCAATCCCTTTTCAAAACTCGATCTGTCTGTTTTCTGTCTCTTTTATTTTATCTTACGTAAACATCACTTGGTGCTTACTCAACAGTCATTTTCAATATTTAAAAACATTTTTTACAAATAAAAGTCCAAAATTCTAGTCATGACCATTATCATCAGCTTCCAACAAAACTAGTCGAAAATTTAGCTTATTTTTGCGTATCATTTTAGTTTTTGCATCTATGTGTGTGAAACAAAATAAAAATCTAAAACAAGTAATTTGGAAAATGGAGTCATATTTTTGACCGTAATGTTCCTATTAACCATACTGATAATACTAAGCCTTAGAAAGTAAATACACCAACTACATTATTATGTATTCACAATCGTTAACTCTAGGCTTCTAGCCAATAGCTAATTTGAGCCAAGGAGGCATATTAAGGCATGTAGGGACACGTACACTCACCAAACAGGAAGAAGAAAGTGCATTAAACTGAAGCAAAATTCAAGACAAAGATCTCAGTACTCTGTGGCTTTTTGTCTCCCATTCGGGTCTTTCCTTTAGGACACATCACTGGCCCATTCTCTAGGGATTAGCTATGGACCACCAATTATCATTAACACCCATGCTTAATAATCTTTTGCTTTTCTCTCTAGTATTTTAAACTGTTCAATTTTGCTTAACGTTTAATGAACCTCAGATGTGTTCCATATGAGTTGGTAATTGGAACAAGGTTGTGTAGTTTACGCCAATTAAAGAGAACACATTTTAATTTTCTAAAAAGTTATGATAACAACCAATAACCAATACATTGAGTGTAGTACTAGTGTCCTTATTATGTCACGACGATATCGACCAACGACTAAATCATGTTTGTTTTATAGTTGCTAGTGACCAGCACCATCTACATATTTCAACGACTAAATAGTGTTCTTTATGTTTTGGCGATTGAAATTTATAATCGCTAATCGCTGAGAATTTTTCATTGAACCAATAACTATAAAACAAACAAAATATTCACTATCGTTGATCTAGATTGGTCGCAATTACGAAACGAACAGTAAAATGTACTGTTCAGCATTGTTGTCAAGCGACTTAGAAACAACAAAACCTTGTACTAAAGATATAAGGTTTTTCATTATTTATTTATAAAATGTATTATAAAAAAATTTCAACTTTCAAAACTAAAATAACGTCACCTAAAGTTAAGCCTCTTTTTGAACGCAATATAATGTAGAAATAAGATACGTGTGTGTTAAAAAAATTTGCTTTATTATTAGATATATATTTTTTATCAGTATTCATTTAGTTTATTTCATATAGATTTCTTTATTTTTCATTATTTATTTATATAATCTATTATTAATAGAAAAATATGAGAAATTTTTTTTTGACTATTTTCAGACTATACTTAACCAATAAATATTTCAGTTTCTTTGCATTTACCAAAATTTAACATTTAAATTTACTGCAGAACTAAGTGTTTAGAATTAATTTAATGGCATGTGTTAAAATCTTATATGTTTAAGAAAATTAGTTTAACATTTACTTGAGACTGTTGCTCAATATAAAGTCAAATTGATTTTTGTTCTCCGAAGAAAAGTCCATAGTGTTCTCGATGAAATCTTTTAGGGAGACTTTGTCAAAAAGACTTGTTAATTGTTATCACGCCGCTCTACTGAAACCAGAAACTAAACGGGCTGAAAAGTATGATATGGCCCATTATGAAAATAAGGCGAAGCCCAATTGATCCACGTGGTTATCATAGGCTCTTAAGCTCATTCTATCAAATGGCAGTGAATTCCGTCTCTAATTTAACAGATCCGAGGCCAAGTTTGTCAAGAAGATCGTTGAGGAGGTTGGGAAAGTGTTAACCGCCATTGCATCTAAAGACAATAGTGTGAAGAAGGTGAAAACATATGACGTCCCACTGGCTCAGACATGGGCATGGTTTGGCACGGTGGTTGGGCTGGTAGCCATCAAACATGTGTTTCCTATGCTTCTATGTTTGATGTTTGATGTTTGATGACACATTAAGGAACTTGTATTTGCCTACTCTCTATCCTATCTTTTTCTTTTGTGACAGTTTCAAATATTTTGGATGTCAATTTGGAGTTTAAAACTTTAGATCAAATGTTCTGTGAGTTTTGTCTTTAGGCAATGTTTAAATTTCTATCGAGTTTCATGTATTTGGTTTATTTTCGGGTATTTTGCTACATTTCGGGTCTAATTAGATACAATATAACCAAACTGAATGTTATCCGGATTGTTTCAGGTTAGGTTTTAAAAATTTAGATACGAACCGACCCGTAACCGATAGGAACCAAACCGATACCGAACCAAAAGTCTTCAGATTCCTAAATGGGTCCAAAACTCTTCTATTCGAAAGATCTGGGTTTCTATTTAAATCCAATTCGAATACCCGAATGCCTAAGCCTAGAAAATACAATGTTTTGGAAGTGAAAGCGCACTAAACGATTACGTTGTGCCTAGTAGACGAAGTTATCATTGAAATTTTAAGGAACTTCAGCTGCCGGTCTATGGAGAAAGTTTGAGAATTTGGACATGAGGAAATATCTACAACACAAGTTGTTTATGAGACAATGCCTATTCGCACAATGAATACAGAAAAGGACGCAACTTATGGATCACTTAGATCAATATAACACAATATCATAAAATAAAATACAGATAAAAACATGATTTGCTTTATGAGTAAATGTTTCATATAGAAAAACAAATGTTTCATTTATAGTCAAGATAAACGCGGTATCACTTAATAGGTAATTGAGTTACCCTAGATTGTTAAATATATTTGCTTAATAACTAACTTTTGTTTTTATTAAGTGGTTACGTCACTATTATTATTATATAAAGAGTATCATCAAGTTTCAATTTTAGAAAAACAAGATATTGAATTCTATGATAACTTTAATCACGTCAAATTTACTACAAAAGTTTGATATTTTATAATAACTTATTTAAATTATCCAATTGGATGAAATAGCTCATCGTAGCTGAATCAACATGTAATACACAAAATCATATAAGACAATTTTCGCGTGTAGTGATATAGTTGATTCGTTTTAGGTGCCTTTGAATTTTTTTTTTTAATCTTTTTGTGGAATGTTAAATTTGGTATTTAATCCCACATGTAGAGACTGAATCAAACCATATAAATTGGAAATAACTAACTAACTTGGACTAAATATTTTAATAACCAATTAGTGTCATATTATTTAAATTGGATGAAAGTCGAAGCGATTAAAAACTAAGAGTTTGTTTGAATTATATACAATTTTTTGACGTTTTGAAAACCTGATTTTGCTGAGTATATATACCATTCACAAAAAATTGCATTGACTTATAAAACGTGAAAAATAACAAGTGATTTTTTAATTTATCTCACACGTTTTAAGATTATAATTAAATTTGAGAAAGTTCATTCATCTATTAAATAGTAGCTTTTTGGCGTTGTTAAAAAAATCATTTGTGTTTAGCTTAAAATTGTTGTCGTAATTAATTCAGGTATTTCATAATTCAGGTATTCCGCTATTGAGATGTTAATCTAACATATCAGTCAAGCCTTATAATTTTGGTTTTTAATTACTATTTTGAATAAGCACTATCTTTTCATGTACTATTAATTAAAAATATATTTTGCATAAAGAGGTACAATTATCTTTTTAATCATTTTTATTTTCGTGTTAATTATTTTTATCCATTTGCTTATCTAGGAAAGTATAATTTCTTATACAATGCAAAAATTATGTAATACTTTCTTTTTGGGAGATTAGATAAGTTTATTAAACTATTCTTTTTATATTAAATATGTAACATTTTTTTGATAATTTGGTAACTATGTAACTTATGTTGATTCATGTTGTTTTTCTTAAAGAGTATATTTTCGGACATTGAAACATTTAATGTCTGATTTGAGAATTTAGATTTTAAAAACTTTAAAATAAGTTAAATTACTAATAATTTCTACTAATGAGCCCCTAGGCCCTAGCTATAACTGTGTGATATAATGGTTTGCGAGATGACAGAAACAATTGCTTGTATTTTTTTCCCCCCTCCGACTGGTGCATTAAGTATATTCAATATGCTATTTCTTTTTAACCAAAAAAAAAAAAAAAAAAAAAAAGCAATTGCTTTATAATCGAACGTGAGAAAGGAAGACCCGTACAATTCAAGAAATAACTAGTTAAACATGAAAATAACACGTGTACAGCGTCTTAGTTGCCTACTGACTAATGTTTTGGATTCTATAAGAATTAAATAATCACTTACAACATTCACAATCATGTATTGTGCATCTTTTTAGATTGTGTACTTTAGAAAGACTACAAACACTGCAATTTAGTGAAAAGTAGTTATAATATGTGTTTCTGGTCTGGAGATAACTAGTACAAATGTTGAATATATTGTATAAAATTAAACCGTGTAGTGTCCACTGTCAAAGATCTGATATATATATATGAGAAGTGCGTAATTCACAGTTATCCGCAGGGAGATTGCTAATTAACGGTCAAAATATTTTAAAAAGGTGGAATTTTATGTTTGTATGTTGAAATGTTTATATAGAAATAATTTAAGTTTACAAAAATATATGTAAACAATTGTTTTCTTCCTTTTTATTATTTGGGAAATTTAGCTAAAATGGACATTTTTTTTATCTTTTTTTGTGAGTCTAAACTTTTCTTAAGCGGTTTGGTAAATTTAACTTTTTATTTAAAATGATGAATGATTGATTTTTCTTTTTTTTGATTAAAGATGATGGATTTATGCCAAAAGAAGAAGGAAATCTCAATTAAAAAATTAAAAAATTATGCCAAAAGAAGAAGGAAATCTCAATTAAAAAATCAAAAAATTATGCCAAAAGAAGAAGGAAATCTCAACTAAAGAAAAAAAAGAGGTAAGTGATCATTTCAAAGGATTTATTTTCTTACGTGTATTTTAGTAAGCACAATATGTGTTCATTAATTTGTTTGTGCAGTGATTTATGAAAAATCAACTGTCACGACACCACGTTGATAGATATAACAAAAGTTATGGTGATGATGTGCAAAAGGTAGTACTCAAAGTTATGGCATTCCTAATTCTTATTTTGATATCTCTTTCTTCTTTTTTTATTTCTTGGATCTTAACTCTTGTCTTCTCGTTTATTCGATGGGTGTGCATTCGTAAACGATATATGTTGTCGGTAAAAAAAAAAAGACTATTCTCCTTCTTTATATAATAAGATAATCACTACAAACATTCACAATCACGTATTGGATTTCATTTAAATATAATTCTGTAAGAAAAGACTACTTATAGCTTAAAAAAGGTTAAATTTTTTGTTTATATCTGCAAATAGTTATTATTATTATCTAAGTATCTTACAAAATGGAGATACAAGGAGTCAGACTGTCAGAGATCTGAATTATATTATACAAGACGCGTTAAATCGCATGTTAGGGGTGGATAGAAGATATATATGGGACCCGCGTAATCACCACACAAATTAGATCTTACAAAAGATGACATGCATGTTCTTACGTGTTTTTCAGTTTTTGTATTCAAACCGTTTTAGGTTTTTTTTGTTTCTTTGAACTAACCGTTTTAGTTAATTCACTGACAAAAAATTAAGTGGTCGCGTGACATTTTGTCTTTTATATAATTGTGATATGCAGGTTTCTTTATTAAAAACTAGACACATTGATATAAGTGATGATTTAACGAACATAAATATCACATTAAATATATATATTGTGAAAATCATAAAAAGATATTTGAAGAATTATTCAAAAACCAAAAAAGAAGAAGTATCTGATCGAATCGATGAACATTCATATTTTTCGCACAAAGATGCAATAATTTATAGCATAACTCATATATATCTACAGCTAAATGATTACCTAGCGATCTGCAATGTGCAATACTCTATATGTTTCACAAAAGTGTCCTTCTACCATTTTTCATATATATTAAGAAAAATATATAAATCTCTTTTATGCCATTAATACACTAAATTTGAGATGAACATAATTAATGATTATGAAAACCCATGATTATACACTCCTTTTTTTTGCAACATTAAGATAATTAATTATGGTGATTAGTTTGAAAAATAGTCCACAACAAATTTTTGTCAAATACTTAATACGTTACTTACTCCGTTTCACAAAGAGTGTATTTTAAGATTATATTTTTGTTTCACAGAAAATGTTGTTTTATATTTCTAACGCAAAATTTATAATTAAATCTCAATTTTAACCTTACTATTTCAGCTTATTAATCATGGGTTTTCATAATCATTAATTATGTTCATCTCAAATTTAGTGTATTAATGGCATAAAAGATATTTATAAATTTTTCTTAATATATATGAAAAATGGTAGAATGACACTTTTGTGAAACATATAGAGTATTGCACATTGCAGATCGCTAGGTAATCATTTAGCTGTAGATATATATGAGTTATGCTATAAATTATTGCATCTTTGTGCGAAAAATATGAATGTTCATCGATTCGATCAAATGGTTTCACTTTTGAACCAACAAAAAAAGAAAGGGTCGTTTGTTTTGGTTATTTTTTTTTTAAATATCTTATTTTTGAGATATAAAATCTCTTAATTAATTATGCAAAGTGAGATTTTAGAAAATAATAATAACTACAAAAATATAAAGTAGATTGTGTTTACACGTCCTTTTACTTTTAAGATCTTTGAATAATCTAGACAAATAATTTACAAAATTTCTAAAAAAATAAAATTCTTATAATATATAGTAGATTTACTATCCTAACCCCTTTATTTTGAACTTCAGTATGAGACCAATACTATAATGGTTTTAGAAATATTAACTATCTAAGTGTAAAACATTATTGTCATTAATTATCAAATCAATGTACAAATGGTATTATATATACATGATTATAATGAGTAGACTTAAGCTAAAGGAAATTTAAATATAACAAACTATATCATTATACGTTAATAAGAAATACGAATTTAAAGTTAAAAATATATATATTTATAATTTAGAGATTGAAAATGCTAGTAAACCACATGACATTCAAATTGGAAATTGTAATATTTTGTATTTTGCACTGATGTTAAGTTTTATACCCATAGTATTTAGGAGATTTATGTAGCTGTTGGACCTTTACTAATGAAATAACAACGCGTCCAATATTTAAATTGTTTTTGAAAAATTTAATTGTAATGAAATAAAATTTAGAATATTTTGTAACTATTGGGATTACCAATAAGTCAATAACACTTCCACAACTCAGTTACTTTTTTCTCAAAGCTCTTAGATGAATATAATAAGAGTACGTAGTATCAAAGTAAAAAAAAAAAAATTAAGTTGATAGTTCCTTTAAATATAAAGTTATAACATGTGACTCTAAACACGACAATATAGAGTACATTTGATAGTAAAAAATGTTTTTCTGAAGAAAGTATTTATCATCTATGTTTTTTTTTTGGTGGCATAGCAATTTGTTTCCATAACAAAAGATTCAAAATTATGATATGTTTTACCTATTAACACATAAAAGAAAGATAATATATCAATTTTTTTTGATATAATATATAAATTACTTAAACTTAATTAATATTTACTTATAAATTTATGAGAAGAGCATAAACACGATATAAACACTTACTTTGTTTCACATGATCATCCAAATAACAAGCACTAATTAAACTACTCGTACTCATAAACATGTACGTGTTTATATAAAGGTTCAAAACTCATAAATTATTCATAAATTTACAATAATAAGTGGGAGAGGATAGCAAAATAACATTTCGTATCAATTATATTTTTCCATTTAATAAAAATTAAATATCGGAATAGCACTGACGTTAAATCTTATACCTTGACTTTGGTATATAGATTTATGTGCCTAATGGACTTACTGTGAGTAACAACGCGTCCACAATCTTTAATAAGCTTTTGGATAGACAAAATAGTATCGATGTAACGAAATTATAAAATCATGTATATAATCAATGTTTTTTTCCTCCTTATAAGGAGTCCATCTAAGCAAACTATTTTTTTCAATTAAAGTATTTATAATATTCAATTAATATATACTTATTAATATCTATTGTTAGCTACAATGAATAGAGTTGAATAACATCAAAAATACTAAAATTAAAAGTATTACATACAAGATTATGGAGTATTTTATTTATAATTTTAATATAAACCAAAAATATATATTTCACTTTTTTTCTTAACTAATTTAATTTTTGGAATCCCTAACTCCTATTGTCGTGGAATACGGTCGGTCCAAAGTAGAGTATTTTTTTTAGTTTTTATAAAAATTTATATCTTCAATAGAGAAGAGTGTTTTTCTATAAATGCATCAGCCAGAAGACGATTTTTCACCACTTCCTTTTTCAATCACCTCCCTCTCTACTCCTTCCCAAGTTCCCATCCACAATTGCACAATTTTAATCAACTCGATTTTTTTAACACAAATAAATTATCAACGCGATTGTCTTTTGGACAGAGAAGAACCCTTCTAAAACCAAATTGATCGTGATGACCGTTCTATCTCGCCGTGCCCATCAAGTGTTCATCAACTTCAGGGGGAAGGATCTTCGATTTGGTTTCGCCAGTCACCTTACTGACGCCTTGGAAAGAAACAACATCAAGTTTTTCATAGATACACATGAACAAAAGGGCAGAGACCTAAAATATCTCTTTAAAAGGATCGAAGATGCCACAGTTGCGCTAGTCATCTTATCCCCAAGGTAATGTTCTAATAGGCCAGGGCTGAAACTACAATATTAATTACTGAGGCACGTACCCTTAGCTAAATCTTAAGTTTTAACTAATTAACTATGGTATATATTATAGTCAACTCAAAACTAATTGACAATGAATGGATTTGTCCATATACTTTATATAATATTCAAGTTTTTTTTTTCATATTTTAGATGCGGGATCTTTTCTCCACATACATAGCATTTCATACAAATTATTGCAAATTTTATTTATTTGTTGTAATCTATAATTTTGTAATGTTAATCTAATATCATTTAAAACAAACGTTAGTAATTTAATATAATTAATTATGTCTAATTTGTTTTCCCATTAAATAAGTTTCTTAGATCCATCATTGTCAATAGGTATGCAGAATCAAAATGGTGTTTGGAAGAGCTGGCGACAATCATGGGACTAGCGGAAAAAGGAGAAATGGTTGTCATCCCGATCTTCTATAAGGTGAAACCAGAAGACGTGAGGAGACAAAAGGGAGTGTTCGGCACCAAGTTTCGGAGGCGGACAGGAGAATCCACTCGTGTAGAAATAGAGAAATGGCAAGTAGCTTTGAAGGCTGTTTGCAACAAGTTTGGCTTCACGTTGGACCACAATAGGTATACACTCTTTTCGTATTCTTTTCCACTTGAGAACCGTAGAAACCCTCAAAATGAGAACCGCAGCCTATGTCTCATTCATATGCCAGTTGAGAACCGCAAAAACCTCAATATTCTTCAGTTTTTATGTCTTTTTTTTTTGTTTTTGGTTTCGATCGTTCCTTTCCCGAAGTAAGTCAACGCTCTGTTGAAACCAGAAACTAAACAGGCTTGAAGATAATCAATAGCCGATTAAGAAAATTTGCGAAGCCCGATTGATCCGCGTAGTTGGCCATTTTATTTTCGGGATATACTGTATTTGGTTTATTCGGTCATGAAAATTAAGTCCAAATAGAGTATGAAAAATAATTTGACTCTATTTGGTTCACTTTAAGTTCGGGTATTAAAAATGTCATAATAAAAAATATAAAATAAACTTGACGGTAAAATAAAAACAATTAATTGATATTTTAGATAATAAATTTATTTCAAGTTATTTTTGATCTCTCTCTCTCTCACACACACATATATAAGAAATTTGGTTATTTCGGTTTGAGTTGCAAAAAAATTACATTTAGTTTGGTTTTATTTAAGATAATTTGAAATAAAAGTTTATATACTACTCGGGTTATAATTTTTTTGGTTCAGATACATATTGACGAATTTTGGTACTATTCGATTTTATTTGGCTTTTTTATCCATTTCTACAGGCATCTTCAATCTATATCATTTTTTTAATTTTAAAACGTAGTCAGTCCATAATTTAGTTGAGTTTTTTTCCCATGTATTAGTCTATTAATCTCTTAACACCGTAGGAAGCAAGGTTCGAGTCCCGAATCTGCAACTTAATGTGTTGAGTTTTCATAGGTGGCCACCATTGTGTCACTTGACTCTTACACCATGTATTAATCTATTTGTAATTAAAAATAAAATATTAAAGATATATTATATTTCTAGTTTATCATTGATTTATAACAACGTCCTTAATTTGTGAAACTTACAAAATTTTGCTCACTAATTTTTTTTAAGCAAAAATTCTATCATAAATATAAATTACATTATTGTCTAAATAAATATATATTATATCAATAAAATTACATTACACCGTATAAAAATAACAAACATAGTACAATTCTGTTTAATCTCTAGTTAAGGGTGTTTTAATTTTCAATACTTGTACATTTTATGTATTTTAAATTTTAATACTGGTTTGCAATTGTATTTTCTATACATGTATGTCATTGTTACAATTTATATTTATAATAAATTTGATAATTACATTGTAATCTATAGTTTTGTTTGAAGTGTCAAATAATAACAAATTATTTTTTTTAAGCACAAAATAATAACGTATAACATTTGAAGAATCAAGTGGTAAATAAAAAAGTTTGACTCCAAAATGGAGGATGAACATTAAAGCACGAACATTTTTTAGTCGAAAAGATAGTAGAATTGGAGAGAATTTTACTCGAAAATGATGTTTGGAGTAGGATATTGAGTAGGGTTGGAGATTATCGAAATTTGCCTTTGTCTTATTTATTGTGGAGCTTGGATTTGGTCACGTGCAATCCAAATACGCTTAAGGTCTGGTCATGGGGCGATTTATCCTCTTAATGTTTCATTTTAATCTAATGGTGGAGAAGAATTCGAAATATCTCAATGGTCTTGCTCTCTGCTTTCACAGATCTGAGGCTACGTTTATCAAGAATGTCGTTGAGGAGGTTGGAAAAGTTTTAATCGCCACGCTATCTGATGAAGGAAGAGAAGATGATTCTGTGAAAACATATATCACTCCAGGATCGGCTAGACTGACTCTGCCATGGTTTTAGGATTCGGCTTACTTACTAACACTGTTCACAAGTGTGCCTCACCAGCCATGTTTCTCTTGTTGGTCAGGTTGGCACTGTTGTGGTAAGTTCGAGCTGTTGGGGTGATAAGCCTCATAGTTGACTCCAATCTTTACCAGTTTGAAAGTGGTGCGCAAGGGTTGTGTCTTTCTGATCGTTGATGTTCTGTTCTTGCTTGCAATTGATTTTTTTTTCTACTTGCAACAAAAAGGATGATAGTTTGTTGTTGTCTTTAGCTGTAAAGGTAACTTTAGTGTAAAATAGAGCCAACAAATAGTTGATTATATTTAGTAGATCATTTCTTTGAAGCTCATAATGAATCTAGAAGATTCCTTCTTATCTCGCTCACTAGTCAAACAAGAAGGTTGTGATTGAAGCAATACTCTTTGCCAAACTTAATAATTCGTTACTGAAATGCATTACATTTGAAGTCTTGAAAACTTTTCTGAGATGAGTGCAGATAAATTCTACGTTTGTAGTTTGAACGATATGCCACCGAAAACGAACGAAACCAGCAAAAATTTTCCTGAGATATTTCCCTTATACGTACAAATTTTAGTGACTTGTATCGGTTTTGTGATGTAGTGATAGAATCAACACCTTTATTGATAACCAAATCGGATTACACAGAATAGATCAATGAGTAATACTCACGATCTTGCTCCTCCTTCACATAATCCTCGATTCTGTTACACACTCTCTTCTCTAAAATGCTACCTCCAACAGATGAGGTGTCTACTGTATTTATATTTCTATACAATCAGAATACGTAAAACCTATAGAATGCTCTCTTCCATGTTCTTCTTTTCTCCAATATGAAGCCATCGTTTAAATGATAATCCTAAGAAGCCATCGCTTAAACATAAGAAACCATCGTTTACAATATGAATGCTTAAACCATCGTTTCATTATTCTCTCTCTCACACTCATCAAAGACAGCAAATCAATTAATAAAAAATTGTTTTGGAACAATAATAAAAAAAAACATCATACGAGAACTATTTCTTTAAGCAAAAGAAAATTCAAAGAAGCACTAATTGAAATTCTTTACTAAAAAGCTCGTGTTTCTCAGAATTGACGTAGTAATTGAACAATTTTAGAAGATGAAAAAAACAATTTTGGAGTATTTCTATAAAAATTTGAGATACTTTGGAGATTCTTTAGAAAATTTTTTTTTGATGACTCTATACTTTGAGAAATAATCTATAAAAGTTTGAGATACTTTGAGATACTATTTTGTAATCTTTGAAAATATTATGCAGTATTTTGAAGATACTCTTTTGTAATCTTTTAAAATCTTTTAAAGTAGTTACTTTTCATAATTTTTAAAGTCATCAAAACTCTATCTAAATACACAAACCAACAAAAAATATGCTTTCACATCCGTTAATTCTCTACATTTAATCAAAATTTGTGTGAGCTTCTCATCAACGGATATCATTCAGGGTAGATGATAGATGACGTTAGATATCGAAAATGGCTTATTTGGTGTTTAATATATGGTGAGGTTAAAAGTGTTTAGGGTTACCAGATGCTAAACTGAGGTAAAAATAAAGATATTGAATCTTGTCTATAAATGAGTCCATCATAGTTTTGGGCTCTCTTTGCCCCAGTCAGGATATTTTCTCGCTGTTTTGAAAAATGGAAGAAGCGTGGGGTTCGAGTTTTGATCAGAACTCTCCACAAGAGTAAAGAATCCGTCAAGGTCTGATCGCTCGTTCTTCATCGAGTCGCTACTACTTGAATTGGCGCTTTTTGTTTGCATTGTTTTTTCTTCTTGTTGTTCTTACTAGTTCACGAGAATGGATTCATCTGATAGGATCTCTTAGGGTTAACATGATGTTTCTCTGGATTTCGTAGAACGTAGACACAACTCATGTAATAACTTTCCACTTAGATGTATAGACTTGCTGGAAATTTAAAGGTGCTTAGCTTCTAGTTAGTTGGTAGTCGATTTTGGTTTTGAAGATTGAAGAAGAAGATGGCTTGTAACAAAAATTGAATTTCGTGATAAATATCTAAGGATGCATTTGATGGAGATTATTATTGGTGACATTGCAGGGTTTCTCATCATAGCAAGTGATGGACCCTGGAAGGTTTCCTTCTACTATAATTTTATTCTCAACCATTTACTGATAATGGTCGTTGATTATTCAAATCTTGTATTCTACTACTTGTAGTGTCTTTTTATGTCAAACCAAAAAGCCGTCGACTCGATCGAGGGCATTAAAAAAGCGAAATCTGTAACAAAGTATCTCCCTGATGAGGCTGTTGGTAAGGAAAAGGAAGCTAGGATGATTGGTTCTGAAACTTCAGAGTGACCCTGGCTTTCGGTTAATAGTCTCCTGTGCTTTTGGATGAGTCACACTCCTTACTCGTATCTGTATTAAAAACCTTTACCAATTAGCATTCACACATACGAGTAATACACATCATTTGCCATATCTTTGGAAACATACAAGACACACTCAAGGTTCAGGGAGAGTCTTAGCATTTGCAGATATATAGGTGATAACATAGGAGAGTACTAGAGAGTGGTAGCTTGTTATTTATTTCTCTATACTAGGAGTCAATACCATGACTCAGCTGATTTTAACATTGTTAGATACCACAATTTTCAGATTATCTAAGAGAATTTAGATGACAGAAGATAGAGAGCAGACAGCTTCTCTATCTAATCTGTGGTCGCTTGAATGATGAGTTTGGCATAGGAAGTGTCATCTCTACCCTTGATCTTTCTTGATTCTGGATCACCTGACCGGTGATTCCTCTCCGACCCGACCCTTCTCCAAAACCGTCACCAGAGCTCTTCCTTCGCCTCTCATTGTGTCCAGCTAAGCGCCTCCGACAACTTCTTTTAGCTTCATCGAACTCTTGGAGCTCATGAAACCTGTTTCAAACTCCAAAAAACCATTCAAAGATCCAGAAAAACTGTATTGAAAGGGTAAATTAAGTTGTACGGTACCTGCTGCATTGTTGACAGAAGCGTTGGCTAACTCCTGAGAGAAAGACAGAAGATGCCTTTGCATGAAATTCACACACTTTGTGTCTCCGGTGATAAAGTTTAGCCTCTTTCAAATCAGCTGTGCATCTGTCTACTTGGCAAAGCCGCGATGAGCCACCACGATCGATGCTGCCACTAGACCCTCTAACTCTATCCATCACTCCTTTCCTTTTCTCTTCATCCCTTCCAACTTCCTCTTCTCCATCAATATCATTCTCAATTTCTTCTTCCACAAGGTAAGACTTGCTTTTCAAGTAACCTTGTCCTTGTGTTCTTTGACCCTCCATTTTTTAGACTAAAAAAGCTTCAAGTTGGAGCCTTGAAAAGATGGCTTGTTGGAGGAAAGATACTCTAATAGGTTAAGCAATGTTGAGGAATGGGATTTGGTGATATTGTTGAGGAATGGGAAGCTTTTTCAAGTGCTTAAAAGGTGAAGTAAAGTCGGGAGATGGACCACTTCATGTTCTTGTACGCTTCTCGGGTGGAATAAGTGCATGATTACGTAGATGACTAGATGTGCTAGCTCAGAAAAATAGAATAACAAAAATTAGGAAAGAAAGAAAGAAAAAATATATATATATATATATATATATTGAAATTACAAACTTTAAGGTGTTTTTAACAAATTTCATGTGTTTGTTTGATTTAGATTCAAGAAATAGTTGATAGACAACTAAAGATCACTAGCTATTACCAGTTAACAATATGAAATTTTTTTTTGCGATTGAAGATTTTTTTATCTTGAAGATATCATTGATTGCCTTATAGAGGAAGTCTTTATTGGCCTGCCACTGTTTGCAATAGTACATAAAGGTCCATAATTTACACATGGGCTTAACTCATAACAATTTTTTTGTTCTTTAGGAACAAAACAATAGTCCTCCTAATAAATTGATGTGACTACTGAATTCCTATGCTTGCAACCTTGAGTCTTCTTTTGAAAGACTCATATTGGAAATGCATTTACCATAAACTTAGGATTTGATCTATATTGATTTTTATGTGTTTTTATTTATTTTAGATTTGGGGTATTTGATGTCCTAGACATGGATATTATCATGTGTCTGGACCAGGACAAACAAACGAATAGAGTAGATGCCTATATACGATCTAACCCTTTAGATTTCTTTTTTGTGTTAGCGTTTATTATCACTATTACTTATATAAAGATTCTCTGTAGAAGTGGAGAATTACATATTGAAATAGAACAAATGAGATCACTTACTTTAATTTAAAGTGTTGATGGCAACAGACATCTGGAAATGTTTTTGAGACAGATTTGTTTTGATTTCTAAAGTTCCTCTATTTTCACCATCAAAGTAATAAAGTCTCTCACTTTACCTTCCTTTTTTTTACAGTGTATATTATGTGGAGAAGCCATCACTGACAGATTCCACTGGTATCATAACTCTCTGTGAACAAGTCACTGAAACAAATGATATCAACTTTGAATCTTTGGGTTGAATAGCTAAAGAACCAACAAACAGCAAATCAGATAAGTTCACTGATTGATGACAAAAAATAATAATAGCAATAATAATAAGTTCACTGAGATATTTTCCTTAAATTTTTACAGTGTTGTTGTCTTATTATTCTGAAGTACTAGAATTAGTGGGTAGTGAAAGAGACAGGACACAAAGGTTTCACATGCGACATTGTACTCTCTCTGACTCTGCCTTGCCCTGCCTGACTTAACTTAGCTTTTGCAAAGCCAAAAGCTGCATTTGTTCTTTTTACACAACTGAATAAAATATCTAATTACAAACCAGCATTAGACGGATTTAAAACGCACGTTTGTAATTAGATATTTTATTCATTAAACATTACTTCAATTCAATTTCGGTTTACAACTGCTTGGTTCGTTTTTTGGTTTGGTTAAATTTTGGTTTAAATGTGGACTCTGATTGTCCATGTGTCACATCTCTCTTATATATTTACTGTAAATTTGTGTCAAAAGTAACTTATATAACCTATGGGTAACAAGTAATTTCAATGCATGGTTTTTATTTGTTGACACTTTACCTTTTGTATAAGGGTAAATAAAAGTGATTGTCATGGAATCCTCTCAAGTAAAAGACTGATATTCAAGTTTTGGACTATCTAACAAAAAGGTGATTCCAAATTGTGACCGGGAAAAAAAGAAGAAGATAAATTACATATGTATGAGTATGATCCACGAGAAGGAGAATATAAAATAGTTTTTTTCTTTTCTTTTCTTTTTCAATCTAGAGTACATGGTTGATACTAATTTGTTCGCATTCAAACTTTTATAATGTTCGATCCTCCTTTATTCAAATTCTGCATCACTTGCTTCGTTCCTCCGCGTCGCTCTTTTTACGTTAGCAAACAAAACGGACGTAACTATCCGTAGGACCTTGTCCGTAGCTACACCTCTAATAACAATAACAAAAGATGCCTTTGGTTTTAGAATCCAAATTATATGATTTGTCGAGCTGAGTGATCGATTTCATCAAATTTATGTTTTGCCACGTATCAAAATCTGCATGGATTATAATTTAATTGATTTTTTATTTTTTATTCAACGTATATATATATATATATATATATAACTTGTTCAACGCTTTTTCAAAAATTTAAGGGTTCTAGTTTAGGTGCATATTTATATATATTTATAATGTTTATTCTTTAGTCGAGTCGAGTGCATGTGCATCAATTGCTTATGCTAATAATACCCCTGATCAACATTTTTTTTTAATATTTTAATTAACCTCCAGATAGAAACAAAAAAAGTGAAACAAATATCTGAATTGGTTAAAAAACTTTTAGTCCACGATCCACCTCAACATTGCGAGTTGATATATACTAGTAATCTTCAACAATACTAGAGCATCTTTGTGTATGTTTGTGAAAAATAAAGTTTTGAAGATAGTAACAACAGTTTTCGAATCGATTCGTATGAGTGCCAAAAGTGATACTATTACTTGCGATAACACGAGGAACGAGATTTGTCTCTTCGTCTATGGAAATTTCAACGGAACAAATCTACTTCAAATCTTCTTCTCAGATTCTTTCATCCAACTATGCGATCCAGCTAGCTTTTTTATACACACCAACAAAACTACACATTTTCCTTTTCATTTCTTACATCATAAATATTGATGCTATGACAAAAAAATAAATTAAATTTAAACCAAATATATTCCAAATCACCATCTTGTTTTTATCCGATGTTTAAAATTCCGCGCTAATCATCGAATATTTGAAAATAACCTAAACGTCTAGTCAATTATTTTAATACTAATAAGGGATATGTTTTTATTTTATTATTATTTTTAATATATTCAATTATATTAATGTAAAACTATATATATATGATATTTCTTTTCTAGTATTTTTTGTTTTAAGAAATTATAAATATATTAATCGGACGCTTAAACAAATTAATTAGACGTCTAAGCTAAAACATATTATTAATCAATTTAGCTAAAATCAAAGTGCCTCCAAATGGTTTTTCTACCTAGACACCGACACAGTCGATTTTTAAAATGCGTTCTTATCTTTGGTTGGATCACGTCAATATCATTTCTAATATTTTAATTAATAAAAAAAACATGTTTTCGCTTAATAATGAGCTCGATGATGAGTGACATGGAGGAGAACCTGGATTTAATGATTTATGCATGTACTTACTTATCGTGCTCGTTACCCCATCAAGTTTCACCTTTTCTTTTTGCTTGTTTATTTACCATTTTTTTTTTGTTTATTTACACATATCTCTCCCCCTTCGTCCCAAAAAAAAAAGAAAAACACAAATCTTTTTTTTTGTTGAAAAGAAAAAAACATATCTCCTATACGATTACAAATTACAATTTCATTACAGAACCTCCCTCAGTTCTCATGTTTTACAGATTTTTTCTAACCCCATATCTTTATTGGCTTGTACATAAGGAACATCCTTTGGTCCTGTATATGAGTAATAACCAAGTGGTTGTCAAAAAAAAAAAAAGGATTAATAACCAAGTTTCCGATTTACTTAAACAATTCTCGGTTATAATTTAATAATTTTTTGGTTCAATTGGTTTGTATACTCGATTCGATTGTAACTAACTTTTCAAATCAATGAAGCAGAAGTTTATTTACTTGAGCTTTCTATTACCCTGTAAACTCACTAAATCTGACTCTACTTCAAACAAAACAAGAACAATTTTACGTTTCAAGGAAATGATCATACGTTGAAATTGGGCATAAACCAACATTATAGCCACAAGAAGAGTTTACTTGTTACAAGAGAAGTGAACACATCATAGAGACAATGATCATTCATTTCATTATAGAGAACGAGCCACGGTTTTAAATTCAGTCAAGCAAGATTGAAGAATCTTCTGGCGTTTCTGAAGCTGTTGACGTTCGTTTTGCAGTACATCAATTGCTCCAGGAGCAACGAACATGTCCATAAACTTGTCGTCATTTACTGCAAACAGATCCAATCCAAGTGCAACCACTAGTCTGTCTCGGCTGCGAAACAAACAACCGATAATCAAATCAACATGATTTCTTAATCTACAAGGAAACGAAGAATATTCATCAATAGAGACTCACCAAGGTGTTAGAAACCCTGAGTTTAAAGTTGATGTTACACTTCTTTCGACAAGAACTTCGCGTATTCTAGCAAAATGTTGAGCGGCTGATGAACATATCTCAGAGTAAGCAGAGCTTGATTTCAATCCGTTATCCGCGTTACCAAACATAAGCCCACCATTCTGAACTCTAAATGGCTCTATGTTCCTGTTTCCTGCCATTCTCGCCATTCTTTTTCTAGCTCCAACACCATCAGGACCATTACCAATTTCTTTCTTTACGAAACCATACACTATCTCACAAGGTTGGTCTGGTGATGGCGTCTCAGGGACAGTTATGTGGCTTTCCCCTCCTTTTCCTGGTGTTGTCTCTTGGCCATTATTCTTCTCAGGAGGAATGTTTTCTTGATCTTTCATTGGTTCATCGCGACTGGTATCAGAGAGCTCGAAGCAAAACGAATTACCTGAGGCTTGGTTGAATTTGTTATAAGAGCCAAAAGCTCCTCCTTGGTGGTAGTCATTCTCATAGCACGCCATGGAATATGGGCTGGTCACTGAATCAAGATGGTGTCTTACTAATTGCTTACACTGTTTCGCAAGATTCTTCACAAAACGGCTGTAACAATTCTGTACAGCGGCATGAAAACCCACGTATCCATCCATATTTTCAGTTTTCTTCTCATCTGCAAAGACCATTTGTTCATAAGATGCAGGGGCTCTTGGAGAGAATAAAAGATCCAAGGGGCAATAAAAGGTTCTTACATTCTGAGTTTTGGTTCAGGTTTCTTTCTAGAGCAATTTCAAAGAGACTTCCTAATACAAAGGCAAGCCTGTCGCAGGCTGTGTCCAGAAGAGGAGCAAGCCATGACCGTGCAGCGGTTCGAGCAATTTCTGCAGAAGCTTCTGCTACTCCTCTACCACCTCCACGCCCAGCATGAGCAAGCAGAATGTTTGCTACCTGCTCAATTTAGGCTATCTGTTTCATTTTTGCATTTCTATGAAAAACTAGAAAATACTGTTTACTGAGAAAACGTGAAGTGTACCTTCTCTCTTGACACTGGAGGGCACTCGATTGAGTAGGCTGCACAGCGGAATTCATGAATCACTCTTTCAAAAGCAGCTCCTCCATAGAGTTTAAGAACAGCATTGGGCGGCTTAATATCCATACTGACGCCTGGCCAGCTTCCAATGCCACTCTCGCCACGCTCTTCTTTCGTTGTTTTCCCCCATTGCTCAGGTGCTGGATTTGCAGCTCCATCAATCAAAGCTCCCTTAAGAAACAAGAGCAAAACATAGTCTTTTCTCAGCTCATTCCAAAGACTTAGAAGATTATTGTAACTTCAATGTATGATCCACTGTCTGTCTTAAAAAAGGCGCAATAGAAACTGTATGTTACAAACTACTCACCACATGATTGCTAATAGAAGCAGCGTATAGCATTGCTGCTTTTCTGAGATGAGCAACATCAGAAGTAGCTTGGATTTTCATATCCATTCTCAGCATATCATCGGAAACCTCAGAGCAGCGCTGTTCAAGCAAAGCTAGTGTTGCTGGAGCAGCTTCCTTGTATCTCTTCTGAAGTTCAGACTCTAAGAAATCTCTTAACGACCCAAAACCAATATAGGACCGGAATTTTTCTTCATCAAATCCTCCCTGAACTCCCTCCCGTAAATGCCTTATAACTTCCGTGTCCACCTGAGATATTTGTCTACGAAATTCATCATTTGAGACAGTGCTGCTGTCTTTTGGCAATGCCACGAAATAAGGACGAGTGTTCTCCCCAAGGTATCCACTAGCACTCAGATAACGATCAACTTCACCGCGATCACTAAATTCCTGCAAATGTTGGATAATTATATGCTTTTAGTTCAGACAGAGGGAATCATCAACTTATGGTTCATAGCAGATTGTGTTTCAAGATTCTGGTACCTTAAGGCGATTATCAAACTTGGAGACAACAACAATAGTCCTTCGAAAGCTTGAATCAATCTCACGAACTGCATCCAACCACAAAGATGAGCACCACTCCACACTGCTCTGCTGAAGGAACAAGATAATGCGATGTGGAGGACTAGCCAGTGACTTGACCATCGATAGAATTTCATCAGGTGTGGTTTCAGGCTCTCCTTTCTTAGCCTGCTCAAACAAGAATTAGAAACTATCCAAATGAAAAACTTTGATACAGATAAACAAAAAAAGAAAGAGAAAAAGCTAACCTTAAGAACAAATCCAGGAGTATCAATGATAGTCAGATTTGGGCAATGAGCATACTCAGCTCTCATCACAATCGGCTTTGGTGAGACTGCGGTTTTCGTCTTCTTCAAAAGCGCCTCTGTTCTTGACCTAATTACATCTGCTACTGCTGTAGCCGAAACAGTAGGACTACCATAGTCTTCAGAATCTTCATCCTACCAATAAAAAACTTATCAAATTAGTAATCAAAATCACCAAAGATTTCGTTGAAAATAAATCAAATCCAGAATTAGCCAAATTCAACAACGCTACTACATTTTACAGTCTCCAAATTCAACAATCCTATAAACCAACTATATCGTACAGTCTCCAAATTTAACAACCCTAGAAATCTGAAACATATGAAGAAGTAACTCGAAATCGAATTACAAAATCGTCTAGGTTATTATACCTGGAATCGACACCGTGGTTCTAACGCTGATAAATCATGAACCATCTGGAGAATCAAAGGGCGCCGCGTGCCCATTTCAACTTCTCGGACATTAAATCGGAACCCTAAAAGCGCTTCGAGAAGAGTGCTTTTTCCGTCTGATTGACCACCAATGGCTACAATCTCCGGTATCGGAAGTTTCTCTCCGAAAGCAACCGCCGCTGCTTGGAGACGATTGTAAGCCTCAAATCGTGACCTAGACTCTGCGTTTACAGGATCCTTGGATTGAGATTGCATCTTAGATTGACTCTGTTGGTTTCGCCTGGAAGAAGGGGTTTTCGTCGGTGTGGTTAGGTATGTGTTTGAATTCGCCATTGACGAAGAGGAAGAGAAACAACGGTAAAGAATCGCAGAGATGGAGAAGACGGAGCGTAATAGAAAGTAGGAGCTTAAAATTTGAAATTTGAATTAATGGGCCGTATTGGGCTTAAACTTTAACTCTATTAGGCCTAAAAATTCCTACAATAAGTCAACGAAGGTGACTAATAGCATTGAAATTGAGATTTAAATTCTTCCTATTACACAGTCAATTCAAGATTTCTAAATAGAAGAATACGATTTACAAACGAAGCAACATAGTCCTAAAATTCCAAATTCTAAAACACCAAACGGCGTTGAAAAGCGAAAACGCGTCTTGGTAAAGAAGAAGAAGCAGTAGATAGGGAGACGACAAGGGATGAATTTTTCGGAGCTCCTTGGGCAGTGCTGAGACACACTTTTCTCTTTCGACGTCCTCAAAATTTTACCCAGCGATCGAATTGGAGAATGAAATCGAGGGTTTGTAATTTGAACCGGGTTTTCTGGGTTTTTGGACTCACGGGCTTTTGACCTAATCTTGGCCCGATCAACATCATTAACTATTTCACGCGTATCAGATTTTCTCGGAAGAGATTTAAAATTTTTCCTTACCTTTCATATGCTCCAAATAATGCCTTTTTTTTTTTGTAAAATCGTTTTATCATTAAAATTATCACTCTAAATACTATTGTTTATAAAATTTAGTTTTATGTGTACATGTTACAAATAGTACTAGAATTAGTCACGTGCTACAACACGGGTTAATGTATCTTTTAAAATTCGGAATTATAAATTTATATTTTATATTTATTCTGAAATCTTATACACGCTAAGATGAATTTTCGTTAAGATTTTATTATAATGAGAAAATATATTCTTTTGTTCAGATTTAGTAATTATAATATAGAGTATAAAGTATATTGATGACATCCCCTATATATTATTTGAGAAGTACATTTATAAAATAAACCTCATAAAGTGTAAATAATTACATCACATTGCCATTACATCTAAGAACAAATTAAAATCTCTCATTAAGAGTATTTTAGTCATTAATTATTATGTGATCATTTAATTAAATCATAACCATCGATTTTTATTTCTTTAAAAAAATAGATATATCTATATTACAATTTAAATACTTCCTTAAAATCTTCTAAACAAAATCGTAATATACATCAAATCTCTTATTTTTAGAAAATTAAATCAAAATTTAATTTAATTTAATTACTTTATTTAATTAAATCAACAAAATCTTCACAAAATCTATTTTTAACTTCTTTTCAAACAATTTAAAATAACTAAATTTATTAAAACAAAAATAATAATCTAGAAACAGTTAAATATGTTAACTATTATTAAATAAATTATAATTTTAAAAATAAGAAAAATAAAAATGATTTTTAATTTACATACTAATAATCATTTCATCAAAGTATATTATCATATTTAACTAAAAACTAAAATTGATATACATATACTAAACTAAAATTTTTACTTAAATAATATTATAATTTAATAAATTATTAATTAAATTTATTTACCGTTTATATATTTGATTGTTTAAAAAATTATCCTGTTAATAATATTACTGAAATACTTTTTAGAATCTAACCTTAAAATTTTTTTAAAATATATAATAATATTTTTGGAATAAATCATTTAAAGAACAAAATTAATTGTTCCATTAAGAGTATTATTGTAATTTTCAATGGGTAAAAACAAGAGAATATCTTAATAAAAAATATTTATCAAATTTAAATTTTTACTTAACATAACTAAAATATACATAATTTTGATATAACTAATCTAAAATATTAAAATTAATTAAATACATATTTTTTGTTAATAAATTATGCATATATATATTTAACATTTATTTTATTAATTTAAAATCTATAAATAAGATCGAATCTTCAAAGAAAAATCAATCCGTGCTATATCACGGGACCAATTCTAGTATAAGGTTTATACTCTTCATCAATAAATCAATAAATGAACAAAATCATAATTTAGTTTTTCTTATTAGTGGTTAAAATTTAAAATCCTGTGTTTTAGGTTTATTTTGGTTTTTTTTGTAAAAAAATAAAAATAATGTAATGTAGGTTTTAGGTTTTACAAAATAAAATCTTTGACAATATTTACATGTTTATTGACATTATCGATTATAATATTTTTTTGTTTGTATAAAGATTTTGATTAATTTTAAAAACAAAAATCAGAAAGATATTTAAAAATTTATGCACTACATGTTATTTTAAAATTTGTTATTTATTAGAAGTGATTTTTTCTCTAAAATCTTGATAATAATTATAGAAGATTCAGTAAGTGGTTTAGGTAAATAACTAATGAAATATTTAAGGAAATATCGATATTTAATGATATTTAGGTAAATCTCGACATATTTGATTTAATTTTCTTAAATAACTTTTGATTTTAATTAAATGATCACATAATAACTAATGACTAAAATATCTTTAATGAGAGATTAAAATTTGTTTTTTGATGTAATGACTATGTGATGTAAATATTTATATTTTTAATATTTATTTATAAGTATACTCCCTAAATAATATACAGAGAATTTTCGATTAACAATGCACTAGATGATGTACCCACGTCCTAGAGATTTAAAAATATTATTAAATATTAATATGTATATTTTTTTTAATTAGATATACGATAAGATTTAAAGATTATGTATATTTTTATATTGTAAACCTTTATTTTCAAATTAGTAATAATAATTTTTATTTATACCATATATATATATAAGTGTAATAAATTTTCAAAAAAAATTGAGTAACCAAGTATGTCAAATAATCTATAATAGTAGTGCAATATAATTTTTCTAGTAAAAGAAATATTTTATATATTTTTGAAATTTAATATGATGTTGACATGTCAGCAACACATTGTTGTAAAATAGGAAGTCGTGTAGGATAAGAGAAATGTTACTTCAACATTTTTTTTTTTTACTTTTTTTATCATATTATCTTATATAATAATTATATTATAATAATTTGGAACCCAGACAATATTTTGACAACTATATTTTACCAAACTTCTTCATTATTTGTTTCCATATCCTTATATATATACACATATACATATTTATATATAACTGAATTTTTTTGTGGGCTCCTATAAAATGGAGGCCCCATTCAAATGTTTCATATTAATGTGTACAAGGTCGGCTCGTACATACTTTCTTATTTAGGGTTTCCAAGCAGGTTCGGCCCAGAGTATAAGCAGAATAAGCACAGGCTTAGGACCTGTCAATTTTTTTGGGTTTTTAGGGGCCTCCAATTTCTAATTTTGTATATTAGGATTATGTTTTTAGAGACCTCAAATTTCTAATATTTTTGACTATTATATATTAAGTTTTAGCCAAAATTGTATTTATAATAGTTTTTAAATAAAAAAACATTTAAAGGGGCCCCAATTTTTTTTTACGTTTCGGGCCACCATTTTACTTGGACCGGTCCTGTTTCCAAGAAGCTTGTCTCCGCTTGAAACCCGACGTCGAGGTATGTATATCTCTGTCTTTCACGATTTTAATTTTTGGTTTTAGTTTTTTTGCTTTTGTCTTTCAATTTTTGAGGATTAAAATTGAACAAGAACCAAGAACAAATGTGTATGATCAGTTCTCGTTGATGATATTGTTTTCCAATTGAATATGTCTTACGATTTTGATCCAACAACAAAATTCCTCTTTTAATAAGATTTCAAAGCCTTTTAATTGTTCTACGAATTCTTAATTTTGGGATATTGTGAACATTTTGGTTTTCATTTTTCCTTTTTGATGTTTTTTTTTTCTTTCAAAACCCAAAAAGATCATGTGCACACACTAATCTAATAGTGTCTGTCAGATTCTATTTGGGGACATTGTCTCGAACAAAATTGTGAACTGAATCGGATCTATTGGTTGAGTAGTGCATGCATGTTGGGAGATGGAAAAAGACTATTGATCGGTTTCGATTTGTTGGATGCCAATGACCAACGGCTTAATAAGTCTTAAGACAAAGACTGAAATCAAAAAAGAATTCACAATTTTACAACCCCCGGCTTAGAAAAATCTTAAGACAAAGAAAGAGTCCAAGACTTTGGGTTGGATGGTAAACGCGACCAACAACTTATTAGATGGAAATAGACCAACGGCTTAAAAGGAGGCATAAGACAAAATAATTGACAAAGTACTATGGAGCGGTTACTAGTTGGATGGTAGAAACGACCAACAACTTGAAGAAGTCTTACGATAAAGATACTTGACAAACCTATGAAGCGTTTTAAAACTTGTTGGATGGTAAAAACGACCAACAGCTTAAGACAAAGACTATGGAGCGGTTAAGACTTGTTGGATGGTAAAAACGACCAACAACTTAAGATAAAGACTGAACCTAAAACTAATAGATCCACGGCTAAAAGAAGTTATAAGACAAAGATACTTGACAAAGACTGTGGAGCGGTTACCCACGGCTTAGAGAAATCATGAGATAAAGATAATTGACAAATCAAACCAACGGCTTAAAGAAGTTTTAAGACAAAGACTGATACAAAGATGGAACCTAAGTCTTGAAGAAGTCATAAGACAAAGACTATGTAGCGGTAATTAGACCAACGGCTTAGAGAAGTCTTAAGATAAAGACTGAACCTAATAGACCCACAGATTAAAGAATTCATAAGACAAATACTAATAGACCCACGACTTGTAGAATTCATAAGACAAAGATACATGATAAAGATCATTATGGAGCGGTTTAAAACCAACAGCTTGAAGAAGTCGTAAGATAAAGACTGAACCTAAGTCTTGAAGAAATCATAAGATAGAGACTATGCAGCGGTAATTAGACCGACGACTTAAAGAAGTCTTAAGATAAAGACTGATTTTAGAACTAATAGACCCACGGCTTTAAAAAAATCATCAGACAAAGATACTTGACAAAGACTATGTAGCGGTTAAAGACTTTTTGGATGATAAAAACAACCACCGGTTTAAAGAAGTCTTAAGATAAAGCTTGCGCCTAAAACAATTAGAGAAAACAACGTATGGATTAAAAGTCTTAAGTTTTTAGGCAAACACCATGTATCATTTTCTTTGATTTGTTGGATAGAAAATACGACCAACAACTTCAAAGAACGAGGTAAGTATGGAGCATTTACGTGAAATGAAGACTAACCAATTCTGATTTCCTCAGGTATGTGCTTTGGAAGGCGTTCAAATTGAAAGACTTTGAGGAGATTTCAAGTGTAACAGACTTCTTGAACAGGTATGTACTTTTCAAAACTGTTTGTAATTAGTTGATACAATTTTGAAAATCACAAGGAAGAGACACAGACGTGAAGTAATGACTTATTTTGATTTGTTCAGGTATATCCTTCAAAAAGTGTGCCAAAGAGATCTTTAAGTGTAACAAAATTCTATGACCATGTATATGCTTTTCTAGACTTTGCTGTGATAAATTGATATTATTACATGTGAAAATTTTACATATTAAGTTAAGTGTATACGTAAAGTAAAGAAATTAGAAATGCATAGTTAGAAATGTTTCTTAAATAACTGTCTTGATAACATTACTATCCTTGATCTAGTATCCGTTAGATTATAGAAACTTATTGCTAGCATACCCATTGATAAAAATGTAGATTTTGCTTTGGGTATTGGAACATTACATTGTGTGTTTAAAATATTTATTATCTCTGTTTTGTTGCTCGTATGTATCACAGGGTCTCTCATTTTAGTCTCTTGTAGATATTTATTTTGACGTAGAAGCGACTTATGTAGATTATAATTGTAGTTTCCTTGAACCTCGATAGTAATTTTTTTGCATTATGCTCAACACCCTTGGTGATTGTTCTACACATGTGAATGACATTTTAGAATTCTGCATCATACACTGATAGAAAGGTAAATTTTACTTATGGGTATTGGAATATTACATTGTGTATAAAATACTTATTATCTCTGTTTTTGTGCTTCAATGTAACATAAGGTTTCTCATTTGAACGTAGATGAGACTCCTGCAGATAATGGTAGTAGTTTTCTTGAATCTCGAATGTATATGTTTTGCGTTATGTTCTAAATCCTTGGTGATTGATATTTTGGTATTCTGCATCATTAACTGATGATTACAGTGTTAGATTCTACAAATTGTACATGTTGCTTGAGTCTTTACTATACAATGATTGAAAATATCTATGTTATGGTATTAGTGTCTACTCTTAGTCTTATTGAGTTGATGGAGCTTGGAATCTATTGAATTACTAGAATGTGAAATGAATCTTTCTTGATTTCCCTACCATGCTTTTTGTTTTAATAACACTTTTCTATGATTGATGTCAAAATCAGAATTTAGTACACTTTTACCATCCGCATTGTAAGCATGTGGAAGAAGTTCTCTGCTCTTCTCTGCTCTTTAGGTTGACTAATTGTATTCTATCTCCAATATTCTGTTTCGGTTCTAGGAACCGTAGTTTGTTATAATAGTTTTAGACTTGGAAGTTCTTTACTACTCTAATACACATATTTATGTACAAAGTCAAGTTTTCTGTTTGTTATTGCCGATTCGGCAAAGTAGCGCATTGATTACTATTATAGAACATTGTATAAGAGTTCACTGATACTACTCTAATACTATTCTAGAATTCTGCATTGTTCACTGATAAAAAAAATTGATTTTACTTTTGTTATTGGAACATTGCATTGTGTGTTTAAAATACTTATTATCTCTGTTTTGGTGCTTGTATGGATCATAAGGTCTCTCGCTTTATGAAATGGATGCATTTTGGAGTCTCATGTAGATATTTATTTCGAACGTAGGTGAGACTCCTGCAGAATATGATAGTAGTTTACTTGAATCTCGAATGTATTTGTCTTTGCGTCATGCTCTAAACTCTTGGTGATTGATTCAATCATGCGAAATGACATTCTCGAATTCTGCATCATACGCTGATGATTACTGTCTTAAGATTCTACCAATTGTACCCGTTGGCTTGATTTTATTACAATGCAGTGATTGAAACCTTTATCGCACTAGTGTCTATTCTTTGGTCACTTAATCTTACAAGTTGATGGAGCTTGGAACTCTATTGAATCACTAGTGTATATCCATTTAGAATGTGTAATGAATCTAGCTTGATTTCTCTGTCATGTTTTTTGTTTTAAAATACATATATGTGATTGATTTCAAAATCCAGAATTTAGCATACAATTTTATCATCCCCACTGTAAGCATGTGAATCGTAGTATTATGTTTCCAACATTATGTTTTGGTTCTAGGAATCGTAGTTTGCTATAATAGTTGTTACACTTGCAAATTCTTGATTTGTGCTTTAGTTCAGAGGTTTATGTACAAAATCCAGTTCTCTGTTTGTTACTATCATAGAACACTTTTTTTTTTTTTTGTCAACATCTTAAACCTTTTTTTTTAAAATAGTTTGGAAATCTAAACCAGAAGAACCGAGTTTACATAGCTCACCTATAATATTCTTGTTCTTACCGCTAAGTTATCTGCTTGTACATTAAGACGAAAAGGGATATAAGACACTGTTAATGTTGTGAAATCATCTTTGAACTTTTGTCTAAATACATTTCGAACGGTGGCCACTCATATGGGGCATGTACCATCAGGGTCAACATCTAAAACTATTAAGATTAAACTTCAAAGGCTCATAGGGCAACAACAGATTAGTGTTAATGGGCTCACAAGCCCGGTAATTGAGCTTTCTTAGAAACAGAGAGATGATGGACTGGGTCACGAAGGCCGGTCCATTTACAATTTTACAAATCGATTCTGGCCCCAAGGCCCAAACTGAATAGACTTCGCCCTAAGAGCCATCTTCTGTCGGCGGCGGCGGAGGAACCTCGGCAGCAACGGCAAGATTCCAGCGACGGAGTGGCTTGGATGACTTCAGGGAGGCTCTCGGCGAGGTAATTTCTTGAGGGACGGAAGCTTTCAACGAAATCTAGTCCCGATACATACTCCAGCAGCCACACGGATCTAAGCCGTTTGATGGCTGTGATGTCCGTCGGAGGAGAGAGATTGGGGCTACAGTGGCGCCGGAGCGTCCCGGTACCCGGTGGATCTTCGCGGCCATGGCCCGAGTGGGTTTTGATCCGCCTAAAGGCGGTAGATGTTTTCCGATGACATTCTTCCGTTTCACTGTAAGAAGAGCTCACGAGATTTAAAGTCTCCCGAGGAAAGATGACACGCAAGGCGGAGGCTGGAACTGGCTCTGGATCTGTTGCGAAAGATGACGCGCCTCCGTTGCATGGAGGTGTTCTTCATCGGCTCGTACGGCCGTGAGAGGGTTGCTTCGTGGTTTCCGCCGGAGAAGGCCGTTCTCTACCAGCGCAAAGAAGACGGGATGGGTTCTTCTACGGACCAAGAGCGAGAATGGGTGGTTGAAAGATTTTCCTCTGGAGCTTGTGCAGAGACCGGGACGGGCGGTCGCTTCCGGGGAGATGGTCCGACGAGAGCTGAGAGCATGAAGTAGCGGCGAGAGAGTTAACAGAAGACAGAGCAGAGCTGGGCATCGCCTGGGGCGACAGCGACGGTCGCAGCCACCGCCCAGAGGCGGAGGAGCAAGAAGGTTTCTCAGATTTCGAAAAGAGAGCCCGAGAGAGTTTTTTAGGTAAATTAACTTCCGAATGTTTTATTAGGCGAGATTGTAACTACTATTATAGAACACTATACGAGTTTGTTAGGTTATATTTCTAAGAAGACGACACTTGTGATTGTTATCTTGTACATATTGTCTGTTTCATTTTTTATTTCAGGAAAGTAATATTTATTGTTCTTTGTCTGTTTTAAATGGAAAATTTGAATTCGAAATTAGTTTTGTTGAAAAACAATGTTTTATGTACTTTTTTGTTGTGTTAGATTGTAATCTGTCTAGTAAACATAGTTCTTGCATTTTGGTTGGTTGTCCAATCGTCTTTTGATCATTCTTCGGATGATACAATCTTGACTTTTGTTTCTTGGTTTTTGCAATAATTAGAGAGGGAAAAACTTTCTTGGGAATATATATTCTTGTATGTTTATCCTAAATTATACCTAATTAAGGTCCATCAATGTCTATGATTGGTTATAAGACATGACTTGAATATTTTGTTTAAAGCATATTACTTTATACTATTGAACCCATAACTTGAATCCTATTAAACTAACTAAACCAATTTAAATTAGTTTCTCAAAGATAAACAGAGATATATTCATACCAAGAGTGGTGGGCAAATACCTCGTTTTGGAAGATTTCATGTTCTATTTGAAGATGGGACCGAAACATGATGGGACCATAAATTAAAAGGAAAAATCATAATATAGCATAATTATATAGTAATTTTTTAAAAATATAGTCTAGGTAGTTTATATCAATTTATAAAATAATATAAGATCTATACTGAAAACCCATAAAATCATGATCATTTTATAAACCCTAAAATCTACTCATTTCGTTTCAGATTAAGTGTCCTTTTAGATCTTAAAATTTATTTCATAATAAGTGTTATTTTTTCAATGCATATTTTTGTTAAAAATTTCAGTTTTACTCTCACTGTTTTAATGTATTGGCTAATGAAAAAAATGTATAGAATATAATAATAATACGTAAAACAGAAAATTTTTATTTTTTTTAATTTATGTGCAAAAGTTTAAACGACACTTAAATTGAAATGGAAGAAATATATATTAAGCTCTAAACTAAAAAACATAAACTCTAAAGCCGAAAACTTACAAAATATATAGTCTAGTTTTTAAAATTTAGATATTTTTTTACAATCTCATACTTAAGCATATCCTATTACATAAAGTTAAAAGAATTATAATTTACGAAAGCACAACACTTGAGAGATAAATTATATACATTAAAATGGCAATATTAATTCTATCCATAGGCAACCGATGTGAAGAAAAATAAGATAGGATTATATTATAATAAGATAATTGTATTTTTCTATAGATATTTGTCGTCTAGGATTATATTCATCTTTTATTAACTCTGATTCCTAATTCCTAGGGATTTGATATAACGGTTTCCTTAAAAGGGTCTCAAGTTCCTTTTCCCTAAAGGATTTGGTTTCATAATGCGATTAGACTTTAGTATTAGGGAAGCTAACCTGAATTATCGATTATAAATATGGTTCTCTAGACAGAGAGTAACATAGCATCCAATTTTCTTCTCAAAACAATTTGATCTTCCTATAATATATTAGACGCAGAAAATAGTTAACAAATTAAGATGAATCAAGTTGTTTTAGGTGTTCTTCTAGGCTTAGCTATACTGGCTCCGGTGTTTGTCGTGTGTGTCTGCGCTATTTGGAATAAGACCAAGGATGAGAATCTGTCCGGTGCCATTGACTTTAAAAAGGGTCAAACAGGCTCACAAACTGTTTCAGGTTTAATGGTTTCCACAGCCTCTGCTAATCCTGGATAAAATATCTAAACCGAATAAACCGAACCGAAAATAGAGGAACCAGAACCGAATCGAAAAAGATAAAAGAACCGAATGGATCTTAAATTTGAGAACCGATTGAACCGGAATCGAATGGGTACCCGAAATATAATTATATACCCAAAATATTAATTATATTTAGACTTGATATAACTCAATTATCCAAAATTATAATTATAAATCCGAAAATATCGTTATTTTTAAATCTAAATAACCAAAATACTCAAAATAATTTATATATATGCAAGTTCATAGTTATATTTTTCAAAATTTAACTAAATCTTATTCAAATTTAATCATTTTTAACTTTTTTTTTTAATATAATTCGGGTATCCGGAACCGAACCGGAACCGAACCAAATCAAACCAAAATTTTACAATACCCGAATGGATCCTAAAACTTAGAACCGAATGGAACCGAAACCAAATGGATCTTATCCGAAACCGAACCGAATATCTGAATGCCCAGGACTAGCCTCTGCTGGAACTGGCCACCAAAATCATCCTCATCACAAAGGCGCTCATAATCTTCATACTCATCACAAAGGTGCGCATAATGCTCATACTCATCATAATCATCATCAAAGCGTCGGTGGTCATAATCATCATCAAAGCTACACCACATATCATCATCATTAAAGTTCCTATATTTTATAAATTTTTAAAGTTAGAAGTATAACTTGCTTTCGTGCGTGTGGATTTATTTACATTGATTTCTTTTTGTCTTTATTTTTTTGTTTTCTTTTGTTTTCATATATTTAGTTTTCAATTAGGATGGTATATAAATATCTATAAACAATACAAGAAATCAAATTCTACAAAAGATACATTCTATCAATCCGTTTATTTTTACCGTCGATTACACCAACATCCATTAAGATTTTAGATCTCATGCACGATGGATGATCTTGACTATCACCAGCTTGGCCAATCAAAACCTTATAATGAAGTTTTTTTTTTTCTCTCTCTTTTTGTTTTTTATTCCGATTGACGAACTAATAAGTTTTTATATTCACGAGATGAGAACGTAACATCACGTGGAGTGAATTATACTGATTTATATTTGGAGAACTAGACAAATTCTTCATATCAATAAAGAGAGATTCTCGAGTGTTGAGTAATATGGTGACTGAGACCAAAACGACAACACTTGATAATTGAATTAATGATTGGTATAAGCCATGTCATTATAGTACTGCAATCATTGTCTGTCAAAGATGCCAAAAAGATCCGTTATGCTTCATGTGACAAATCGAAAAAGCAAGACTGCTTTTTTTGAGCTGGCAAGACAGTGAAGAAAACGACAAGGAGAGGAGGCGCCTTCTAGAAAACTGCAGGCGGCTCCATTAGGTCATTGCTGTTGCAGTATATAAATCATTGTAATGAACTTATGAAAGCAGAGACGTGAGAAAAACATTGCAGAGAGTGTGAGAGAGCAGAGTGTGAGTGTATGCTTGTATTTTGTGTTCTCGGGAAACAGGGGAAACACAAGGGTTAGAGTGAAACAGTGAGGAACAGGGGTTTGTATCTTGTAAGGGGTTTGGTGAGAGTGTTCTTATCTGTGTAAAACTGAGAATAGTGGATTCCGGGAAAGTTCCCGGCGAGACATAGCGTTCGTATTGAACGTGAACTCGTTAAAGTCTCTGTGTGCTCTGCATTTTCCTTTTAAGCTTACAAGTTCTGAATCGTTGCTTCTGTTAAGGTTTCATATATCAAACTTGCCTTAGATCTTGGTTTGTAGTTTAGATAAGGTGTTAGATAACTTGTCTAAACCTTACAAAGTGGTATCAGAGCACTGGTTCTTTGTTTTGTGGTTCTATAAAGGATTTCTCAAGCAAAAGGAGCCATGTCTTCAGCAAGAATGGAAGTGGAGAAGTTTGATGGGCGTGGGGACTATACTCTGTGGAAAGAGAAGCTTATGGCACACTTAGACATTCTAGGTCTAATCGCTGCTCTCTCAGAGATGGAAATAACTCCCCTCGGACCAGAAGCTACTGAAGAAGAACAGAGAGAAGCTAAGTCTAAAGAGGAGCAAATGGAGGAGAAGAGACGAAAAGCAAGAAACACCATAGTGCTCAGTGTTTCAGATTAGGTTTTGAGGAAGATCAAGAAGGAGAGGACTGCAGCCTCTATGTTGAATGCTTTGGACAACCTGTACATGTCCAAGGCTCTTCCAAACCGGATCTATCTGAAGCAAAAGCTCTATAGCTTCAAAATGCAAGAGAATATGTCAGTAGAAGGTAACATTGATGAGTTTCTACACTTGATAGCAGATCTAGAGAATACTAATGTCATGGTATCGGATAAAGATCAAGCTATTCTTTTGCTTATGTCTTTGCCAAAACAATTTGATTTCCTCAAAGACACGTTGAAATACAGCTCAGGAAGAACAACCTTGTCCCTAGATGAAGTCATTGCAGCCATCTACTCTAAAGAGCTAGAGCTAGGCTCTAATAAGAAGAGTATAAGAGGCCAAGCTGAGGTCCTGTATGCAAAAGAAAAGAATGAGACAAGAGGGAGATCTGAGCAGAGAAAAAAAGGGAATAAGAACAGATCCAGATCTAAGTCCAAATCAAAGAAAGGATGTTGGATATGTGGAGAAGAGGGACATTTCAAGAGTAATTGTCCTAATAAAAACAAGTCACAGGGTAAACAGAATGCTTCAAGCAACAATCACAAAGGCGAATCTGCAATGGTGAAGGGCAGTAGCTCTGAAGCATTAGGCTTGTACGTATCAGAGGCAAATCATTCTACAGATGTAAGTTTGGAGAATGAATGGATCATGGATACGGGCTGCACCTATCATATAACACACAAAAGGGATTGGTTTGTAAATCTGAGCTCATCTGCAACAAGTTTTGTAAGAATGGGTAACAAGACTACATCAAAAGTTGCAGGAATTGGAGATATAAGAATCAAAAAGGGTGATGGTGACTCATTTCTTCTTACTAATGTGAGATATATCCCTGAAATGGATAGAAATCTTCTATCTATGGGAACATTAGAGGAGCAAGGCTTCAAATTTGAGTCTAGTGAAGGTCTATTGCTGGTAAAAGAAGGAAATAAAGTTATTTTAAGAGGAAAAAGGCATGAAAAACTATACATGCTTCAGGAGAGACCAGAGATTGGTCAATCTTACATCATAGAGAGAAGAACAGACGACACAGTGTTGTGGCACAGAAGGTTAGGTCACATGAGTCAGAAAAACCTAGATCTTCTGGTAAAGAAAGGTTTTTTAGATAGAAAGAAGATTAACAATCTTGGATCATGTGATGACTGTGTCTATGGAAAGGCAAGAAGGATAAGCTTTATGTTAGCTACACATGGAACTCAAAATAAGCTGGACTACATCCATTCAGACCTTTGGGGAGCACCTTCAGTCCCATTATCACTAGGGAAATGTCAATATTTCATCACCTTTATTGATGATTTCTCTAGAAAGGTATGGATATATTTCCTAAAAACTAAAGATGAAGCTTTTGGGATGTTTGCAGAATGATGTGTAATGGTGGAGAATCAAACTGAAAGGAAGATCAAGATTCTCAGAACTGATAACGGTCTGGAATTTTGTAACCATCAGTTTGCAGAGTTCTGTAAGGGGAAGGGAATTGTGAGACACAGAACATGTTCATACACTCCTCAACAGAATGGAGTTGCAGAGAGGATGAACCGGACCATCATGGAGAAAGTAAGAAATTTACTGAGTGACTCTGGTTTACCAAAGATATTTTGGGCAGAAGCATCTTCTACTGCAGTCACTTTGATCAACAAAACCCCCTCCTCTGCAATCAATTTTGAGATTCCTGACAAGAAATGGTCAGGTAAGCCTCCAGTGTATAGCTATTTGAAGAGATTTGGATGCATTGCTTTTGTTCACTCTGATGAAGGGAAATTAACACCTAAAGCTAAGAAAGGAGTTTTCATAAGCTATCCAGAAGGTTTAAAAGGCTACAAAGTATGGCTATTGGAGGAAAAGAAGTGCACCATCAGTAGAAATGTGGTGTTTCAGGAGAATGCAGTCTACAAAGATGTGATGCAGAAGGGTAAAGAACCTGAGATGTCAGAATATGAGTCGTCAAGTGGAACTCTGGACATTGACCTTGAAGAAGTTGGTGATATAAGTTCAGGTGGAGTCATATCACCTAATCAGGAGACTCATCAACCTGAAGAAATTATCCCTGCAGAAGATAACACTGAAGAACCTGAGACTTATCTTCTAGCAAGGGATAGAGAAAGAAGAGAGGTCAGAGCTCCAAGGAGATTTGACATTGAAGGTTACCATAGTGAAGAATCTGATGAAGAAGGAGTAATGAATGCTGAGGCATTGATCACCACTGTGGACGGTGATGCTATAGAGCCTGCAACTTATCAAGAAGCTAAAAAAGATGCAGACTGGGATCTATGGAAAGAAGGAATGGATGAAGAGATGGATTCTCTATTGAAAAACAACACTTGGACTGTTGTAACAAAGCCAGAAAAACAGAGAACCATCGGATGCAAATGGATTTACAAGCGTAAGCCTAGAATTCCTGAAGTAGAAAAGCCAAGATTCAAAGCTAGGCTTGTTGCAAAAGGGTATGCTCAACGAGAGGGAGTTGACTACACTGAAATCTTCTCACATGTTGTCCGACATGTGTCCATAAGGTTACTGTTGGCCATTGTCGTAGAAGAAGGGTATGAACAGGAACAATTAGATGTGAAAACAGCTTTTCTTTATGGAGAGCTTGATGAGAAGATTTACATGGATGTTCCAGAGGGTTATGAAAAACAATTCAAGCATAATCAGGTCTGCCTTCTAAACAAATCTCTCTATGGTTTGAAACCGTCTCCAAGGAAATGGAATAAAAAATTTGATAGCTTCATGACTGAAATTGGTTTTGAAAGAAGCTACAATGACAGTTGTGCTTATGTGAAGACATTGAGTGATGATTCTATGATATACTTGCTTATATATGTGGATGACATGCTAGTTGCTGCAAAAGATATGAGTGTTATCTCGGATTTGAAGAAAAAACTAAGTGAGAAGTTCGAAATGAAGGATCTTGGTGCTGCAAAGAAAATTTTGGGTATGGAGATCATCAGAGACAGAGAAAGAGGAATTCTTAAGCTGTCTCAAGAAGGATACTTAAGCAAAGTGCTTGACGTGTATAAAATGGGTGAAGCTAAAGCTGTGGTGACACCATTTAGAACACATTTCAAGCTCAGATAGGGAACGGAGCAACAATTGCTAAATGACAAAGAATTTATGAAGTCTGTACCTTACTCAAATGCTGTGGGGAGTATTATGTACTCTATGATTGGTACAAGACCAGATTTGGCTTTCCCTGTTGGAGTTATCAGTAGGTTTATGAGTAAGCCTATCAAGGATCACTGGCTGGGAGTCAAATGGGTGCTTAGGTACATAAAAGGAACTCTCAAAACCAAGTTATGCTACAAGAAAAGGTCAGATTTTGTCCTAAGGGGTTACTGTGATTCTGATTATGCTGCAGACCTTGACAAAAGAAGGTCTACAAGTGGAATGGTCTTCACCATTGGTGGTAACACCATAAGTTAGAGATCATGTTTACAGAAAGTAGTGGCTTTGTCTACTACAGAGGTAGAATACATGTCTCTGAATGATGCTGTGAAAGAAGCAATCTGGCTTAAAGGGTTGTTGAAAGATTTTGGCTATGAGCAAAAGGCCGTGGAGATTTTCTGTGATTCTCAAAGTGCCATAGCCTTATCCAAGAACAATGTGCACCATGAACGGACCAAGCACATTAATGTCAAGTTCCACAAGATTCGTGACACAATTGCAGAAGGAATCGTGGAAGTGGTAAAGATATCTACTCTGCATAATCCAGCAGACATCTTTACCAAAGAACTCCCAGTTAGCAAGTTGCAGGCTGCATTGAACTTGCTGGGAGTTAAGTCTGAGTAATACTACTCAGGTCCGGGAATGGAATCCAGAGACTATTCAATCCTGATAATTCTCTAAGGTACATCTAAACTCTTAAGTTCATATGGTTCTTGATCTGCATCACCAGGTGGAGATTTGTTGAGTAATATGGTGACTGAGACCAAAACGACAACACTTGATAATTGAATTAATGATTGGTATAAGCCATGTCATTATAGTACTGCAATCATTGTCTGTCAAAGATGCCAAAAAGATCCGTTATGCTTCATGTGACAAATCGAAAAAGCAAGACTGTTTTTTTGAGCTGGCAAGACAGTGAAGAAAACGACAAGGAGAGGAGGCGCCTTCTAGGAAACTGCAGGCGGCTCCATTAGGTCATTGTTGTTACAGTATATAAATCATTGTAATGAACTTATGAAAGCAGAGACGTGAGAAAAACATTGCAGAGAGTGTGAGAGAACAGAGTGTGAGTGTATGCTTGTATTTTGTTCTCGGGAAACAGGGGAAACACATGGGTTAGAGTGAAACAGTGAGGAACAGGGGTTTGTATCTTGTAAGGGGTTTGGTGAGAGTGTTCTTATCTGTGTAAAACTGAGAATAGTTGATTCTGGGAAAGTTCCCGGCGAGACGTAGCGTTCGTATTGAACGTGAACTCGTTAAAGTCTCTGTGTGCTCTGCATTTTCCTTTTAAGCTTACAAGTTCTGAATCGTTGCTTCTGTTAAGGTTTCATATATCAAACTTGCCTTAGATCTTGGTTTGTAGTTTAGATAAGGTGCTAGATAACTTGTCTAAACCTTACATCGAGGATATAAAGACTCTTGTTTCTGTAAGTAGGATTCGTTACGTACTCTACAAGCAACAAAACTCTTGAAAACATCGTTCCTTTGTTAAGAACAGAAGAGATTGGTTAGGCGGCGGATTTGTTCCAGTAAGCCAAAATTTTGACTAGATTGGATCTCACCACTAAATGTAGCCATCACAATCACAACGAGGTTCATATCCTCGACGATTTCTTATTTATAGAAGAATATATTCCCCATATATCGAAGAATATTGGTCCAAACCGTTCATGCTTGACTAAAGTTATTTGCATCGAAAGTGTTCGTGGAATTTTCCCTCATGATTGTAGATTTTTTGCCTGTGTATTCGGTTAAGTTTCCAACAGCCTTGAATGGTTCGTAGTTTTGTTGTTCACATTCTCTCTAGGACTCTACGCAATAGGCGGGTTCTAAATTTTGGTTGTTGAAATTAAATGAAAATAAAGATTATATCTATCTAGTTTCTAGTATTATTAAAAACAATATATTTGAGTTATGAACACTATTTAGGATTTTTTCAGTAAAATTTGATATGTGGATATATTTTGTCGTAACTTTAGAATTTAGTCGGTAGAACTAATTTTTCATAATAAATAGTTTGTAAAACCAACTTTCCACAATTTTTCAAAGATCAAAATTTATAGCTTTACCTTTTTATCTTTCTAGAGCCAAAATAAAGAAACAAAAATAAAAGTGGCTTTAATTTTAAAAATATATGTAAAACGTGATTGCTTTGAATTTAGAGATTTAGATTCAAATATGAATGTAGAAAGATTTCAAAGCCATAAACAATCACGTCCTAAGTGACTAACTATCAGTAAAATATTTCACATTTGAAAAGGAGATAAACAGTAAATGAATTATAAGTTCAAGGGCACTATTTTTTTCGAAGCTGGCTTTGTAAAAAAAGTTATATCTAATTTATGTAAACATAAACGCTAACAAATAGTCAATGATTTCCAAATTCTTCGTCTGACAGGCTCAACCAAGACACCCATTTGCTTACTACTTTGAGATACTTATAGTAATCAAACGTGGAGTCCGCATCGAAGCATGAGCGTTTGGGGCCCCATTCGGGTTTGGTTCGGGTTTTTTGGGTTTTCGGATTTTCGGGTTTAGGCCTCTAACCCCCATTTGGATATTTGACATTTTTGGTTCGGACGGGTTCGGATCCACTCGAATTCGGTTCGAGTATTTTGCATCCAAAGTAACCGAACCAAAACATATACATCATAATGGAGCTGGAACATATACAGAAGATCCAAACAATGGAGCTGAAAAACAAAAACAACACCAAACGCTTAAAATTCCGAATCGAACATAGACTAATATACAATGCCTTAACTTAAACTATGCATCTCAAAAACAACAACGGCTCCACCAACCTGCTCATACAATGTATTAGTTCTACATAACAATTGAGAATTGCATAGACGAATGACCCTCAAGAAAATCTGACTTTGACACCATCTCCCACTTAAACCAAAGGAGACCCACCAAATTGATCTAGACATATGGAAGAAAGTAAGAAACTAACAAACACTTAACTTGTTTTTGTCTCCGAAGCCAAGTTGGATACTAACTAACGCACATACACCTAGAGATATTTGTTCTCTTATATCTTATATACGTATTTTCTTCTTATATATGTTCGGGTCTTCGGGTGTACTTCTGGTTTTTGGGTATATCCGAACCCGAACTACCAGAGACATAAGATCCATTCGAGTATTTTGCAAAAAAAAGATTTGGTTCCGGTTTCGGGTTCGGATATTTTGTCCAGCCCCACCCGCATCTATGAGATTTAATCTCTGGCTTCGCCTTCGACTGACAAAACAAAGTCTTCGATTACTAAACCAGTACTACTAGTGTAAAATATTATTTCACAAAGGTTATAGCATATTTAAAGATTCTTTTCTGTTAATGCATACTCTATATTTTTGTCAACACACATAGGCATAACTTATAAGCGTTTGCATGTCATGTGCGGCATTTAGTAATTGGAATCAATGATCAGAAATTCAGAATAATAATTAATGAGAAATACATAGATTATTATTTCTTACATATTTCAATATAAGCTGTACGCGTAAGATTTATTATTGAATCCTCCTACTTTTCTGTTTTGGCCAACGAGTGAAAAAGGTCAATGGTCAATGGCAACGTTAAGGACCTCATGAGGTTACGAAACGACTGTCACGAACAATCGATACTGACACGTAGAGAGAGCACATTCCAGTCGCCAGGTTCCGTTGCGCAGTAAGCGTAACCGGTATGTTACTCTTACCGGCTTTAGTGGCAAAAAAGAAGGATCTAGTTCCACCGTCACCACACGTGCTACGTTTGAATAAAACTCTTGTTTAAGAGACAACTCATGTACATGTACTTGATAATCACTTGTGTTGTTTTATTATTGGTCATGTGTGTTGTTTGTTCCCAAATTATTTTTAATCTTATATAATTATTAATTTGACTCCCTTTTTAAAATTATTTTCGTACACGTAGTCACGAATTTAAACTATAGTCGAGATCAAACAAATTTCACATTTACGTATAATATAATAAAGGCATAATTCCCAGAACAAAACAAAAGGAACCTTTTGATCAAAATATGCTTTATTTTTTTCTTGACATCAATGAAGATATGATATTTATAGAAAGGTATATATATCAGGGTAATGAGAGTTATACATAAATCATATGCATTAGAAACACAAAGGAGTTTGGTTGGTAGTTTGTATCTTGACGGTAAGTAAAACTGTGTTTCTGAAAAAAGTACTACATCAGTTAACGATGGGATAAAAGTTAACCAAAAAAGAAAGTTACAAAAAAAGAAAATGAATAGAGTAGGTAAAGTAGCAAAGGATAAAAATATGTAGTAAAATAGTAAAACAATAAAAAATGATGGATCCAAATTAATATTCCAATATTTTTCATTACAATTTCAATCATCGTTGGCAGAGCCATGTCTCATGTTATAAAACAAGGGCATTTGCCCTAGAGCGAACGACTAGTATGGCCTTCTAGGTTAAAAGAAGTGTTCGAATATCCCTGTTATAAAAAAAAAATTCTTTTTTATTTATTTTTAATAGCAAATAACAAAAAACAATTTTGCTCTTAATGAAATCTGATTTACACGTACCATAGATTATATAGTTTTAATTGTGAGTAATACCAAAAAAAACTTGTAGCTCAGATGGTTTAAATATGATGCGCATGTCCAGAGTTCAAATATCTTTTTTTCCGTTAAACTGGTACAACTAGTATAACTATGTACAATTAGTTTAGATCCGGGTCTAGCGTTCCGGGTTTGAATTTCAGTTTTGTAAGATGAAATTAAATTATTATTTTAATTATATATTTAATTAATTAGGATGAGGGATATTTTCGGATTTCTACAAAGGATATAAAAATGAAGGTTACACAAATCATTGAAGGTTAAGTTGAATTACTTTCTCACGTATAAAGTCATTAGAGCTATTGATCATTTGCCCTAGACGGCTAGACCACAAATTTTTTTTTAAAAAAAAAGGCCACATATTTTTTTTAACAAGCTTAGTAATTATTTTTAAATAATGTGTTTGGGCTCTTTCTTTATAAAACACATAACATTAATATGTATGGAACGAACTAGATCTAATTAGTAATGGAAAATTTCACTCTTTTATTTAGAGGGATACATTTTTTCTTTTTCTTTGTATGTAAATTATTTGTCTTAAAACTCAAATATACAAAAGCCACATTTTAAAAATTTTGCCTCAAGCCTCTTTAAATATTGGCACGACACTAATCGTTGGCTATGATAGACAAATTCTACAGATTTTTTCAAAAATTAGTTTACATTACGATGATATAAGAACTAATTAATAACAAGAAACGTATCCTATTGTTCACACCGCCTATATTTTTGGAGCGACATGTTATTTTTTTCATTTTTTGTCAAACAAATGTATCGTGTTGTTCATACTGCCTAACAATATTTTTAAAGCGACATATTATTTTCTAGCTTCTATCGTTTTTTTTTCCAGATTAAGTTGTTTATTTTACTATTTTTCTGTTATCTATGTGAAATATTTTTATATTATATATTAATTGTTAAAATATCAAAATCCAAAATTATATATTATTAAACTTATATTTTTACTCTATATTCAGTTTATACTGTCGTTAACCATACTGTTTTTTAAATATATTATACTGTTGAAAAACTGTTTTCACCAATCAGATCCAAAATTGTATGACGTAATCTAGACAACAATCACTTGTGGTAGCCTAGATTTGAGGAATAATCAATTCATTTCAGCAATCGCTTATAAAAAGTCAAATTCTATTAAATAAATTTAAATTCCAATTTCAATAATGTGTTTGCTGCCATAAAATACCCCTTCATTCGCAAGAACACAGATCTTCCCTTAAGTCCCACTCTTCTTTCCTTGCTTCTTCTCTGTTCCAAAGCCAAACTCTCTTTGGCTAATTTTTACATAAAACAAAATGGTCATCAAGGTCCCTAATACTTTCATTAAAACCACCTCACTCATCTCCTTAATCCTCTATTTCCTATTAACAGCAACATCTAATCCTAACTCGGTTTTAGCTGAAGAAGTTGTGGACCAAGATGAAGACCCGGAGTACTACATTCTTGATGAAACTCCCTCGATACTTTCCAATGTGACAATTTCATCCAAAACTAGGCTACTAGTTTCGCACTACAAGAAGATCAAGAAAGGAATGAGATGTCACGTCTCGAGTTACAACATATGCAATGGCGTAAAAGCAAATAACGGGACGAGCCTCTTGCATTGCTGCAAGAAGCATTGTCGGAATATCCTAGGAGATATGAATAATTGTGGTCGATGCGGTCACAAATGCGGTTTCGGGCAACGTTGTTGCGGTGGCGTTTGCACTTACGTTAATTTTAACCCTAACCATTGTGGGGAATGCACGAGGAAATGTGCATCCGGGGTTAAATGTGAGTACGGGTATTGTGGGTATGCTTGATTTATATTAAAAAAGAATTGAAAATGAGTGTTATATCGTAATATTGAGTTGTTCTATTTTTGGTTTTCTTGAAGGAACCGTTATTTGCATGCGTAAGGATTTCACTTATACAAAATCTTCATGCATACGCATGTCATGATTTTGTGAGTGAGTATACACATATATGTAAACACAAACATGATTATTTAATAAATAAATAAAATATTATACTCTTGTATAGACGATTTTTTCGTCGGTTCTTTTACATTATAGTTGAGATTAATTTTTGATCCATTAGTTGGCTTTATATATTTTCTTACACGTTACAAAACGATAGTTTTCATTATAATTTTTAAAATGAGAAAAATTCAAGATTAATTCGTTCATCTTTATTTTGCTATGATTATACAAAATGTCAACAAACGAAGAAATGAGAACAAACAAACAAAAAAAGTAACTATGCGAAGAGAAAAAGAAAGATCCTCTTAAACTTCTTGCAGCTTCTTTCTAAAGATATCTGATGATTTCAACTGCAAATTTTCCCTTCTTCGTTTCATTTATCTCTCCAATCTGTGATTAAAAAACACAATCAACACAAAGATTAATATTTTGAAACTAATCACTAACTAACCTCACTTTCCAAATTTTTTACCTTCAGTCTCCCTTTCCCGCTAACGGAGACAATATCACCGGTCTTCACTATGGTTCCGTTCTTAGTAACGGTTGCCCAGTTAACCCGAACGTCCTTATTACTACATACGAAGAAGAATGCGCTTTTAGCTAAATGAGAATGCAGTGAAAGATCAAATAGAAAGAAAAAAGTTTTCTTTTACCTAATCAGATCAACTAGCTTTGACCGCGAAATCTTGAAACCAGCACTAGCTACTGCATCAATTCTCAACGAGGCTTCCACAGTTTTAAAGGAATTAGTCCTAATTAATAAACAAAACAATCAAGCAAATGCAAAAACCTTTTCAACGAAAAAATCGTGTATGTTTCTAAGGGATTAGTGCTCATACCTAGGAGGTTCGTATTCAAGAGCAAGCAAAGGTATCTTCGTACAAGTTACACCAACATTTCCAACCTATGAATAAATATTTATTTACATCTGAGGGTCAGAGTACTGCAGAGCAAGATTTTGGTTAATGGGTTATACAAATTAACCAGAAAGGTTTAAACCTTGTCAAGAGCGGAAACAACAAAGTCAACTAGTTCAGGAACTATCAGGACCTGAGCTCCCTTTTCTTCCTTCAGTATCATCAAAGTCATTTAGCCAAAGAAATGATGTTAAAAGGAAAGATTTTGTAATGGAGCTGACAGGTGTTGTTATACAGAATCAATCAGATGATGATACCTGAATTAAGATATCCCCAAGTTTCTCCCTGGAAATTCCTGTGCCAAGAATCGCGCCGAGGAAGTCACCGTGAGAACAAGGTTGAAACCCGAAATTCCCTGTGATACTAGAAGTTGAAAAAACCCAACATAAACACACTCAGATTTAGACAAGAACAAAACTCAAGAAGAGAACATTACCATTCAAGACTTGTACCTCAAAGCTGCAACTATATCTGGATCATTGGTTAAGACATCAGGATGTCCAATCGAGATCCTACACCGTTCAGCCTATGACAAAAGACAATTCCACAAAAAACTTCTCAGCATAAGTTAACATTTTCAGAGGAAGCTTTTCGTTCAAAGATGAAAACCGACCTCAGGGTAACCTCCTTGAGCAACTATCTTAACATCAGCAAGTTTCCCCAATACTGAAACTGATTCTTTAACAATAGGTGGTGTGAGAAAATCTGTGTGCAGAACTTCTCTTCTTGATGCTGCACGTCTCGCCTATAAACAATCCCATTGAGATAATGAGAATGAAGACTCTCCTCAGAGAAACAGAGAATTAAGGTAGATAACAATCGAGAATACCATCTCAAGAATTTGCTTAACTTCTTTAGCAATAGCTTGGTCTCCTACTCCTTTGAGGAGAAAATCTACATCTCCCTTTATTGCTTCTGCAACGTGACATCTTCTCAAAGCTGCAATTTGTTTGGACATTCATCAGAAAAAACTTTGATGAAGTCTCATACAGTTAGTTTGATTAAAAGCATCACTCTCTAAGATTAAGAAAGTTCAACTAAGAGAACATGTTAAGACAAGTTCATGCCCTAACCTCTAAATTCCCAAAGAAAAGTTGCAAAAATTTCATCAAGAAGAATCAATTGAAGGTGTTCTTCGTAAAATAAGTTCGATGGTGAATCCAAAATCATTACTAATTTCAGACAAACATAAAGTAGTAAACAAAACCAAGATATGTAATGGGGAATGAACCTGAATGTCGGAGAGGAATCGAAGCGGGAATGGAGAGATTTGTGATTAGGGTTTTGTGATTTGTGTGAAGATAAGAAGAAGCTGCCACTGACCGGAAAGCTTGTCTCAAGATGACCCATGGAGGAGCCAAGCTGGCGACAGCCATAGCTGTTCTCGTCTCTGAAACCTTGGTTAAGGAGAAGCCTCTAAGTCCCATAGAAGGTTTCTTGTCGCCTAATACAACTCGAACACCTCACTCTGCTGTAGAGGGTTTGTTCCAAGCAATAAAGCAATGAAGCAAAACCTCTGGGAACTTTGGTAACTTCTGTTCTATTACATGACTTTAGTTATTTCAAAGAAATATTCGAATCAGATAAGGAATATAACAGCAAATTAATTATTGTTTTTCAATATTTTCCAATCACATTTGATGACAAGAGACTTTGACTGTAATAAAATGGTCAGTCCACAAGTTTTGTTTATGTAAAAATAGTAAAAAATTCATGAGGTTTCTCTTCCATGTACACACATTCTGAAGCTACTACACAAGACTAAGAGGATGCTTTTTGGTTCCTACGACTCAACTAAGAGATCAAAACATATAAACTATGAAGTAACTGCGTTTGGAGTCATAGTCAAGACATTTTCATCCATGGAGAGATGTCCGAGGTCCCAAAGTTGTTCCGGTCAAACATCTTGACCTTCCAGAGCTTTTCCAGAGTGGCTAGGTCATGATGTGTTCGACCGAACCAGCTTTGGGATGTCAAACATATCTCACCATGGAGGTGAATGTCTCTACGACTCTGGAATCACGACTGTTCAGTCTACTCCATCGACTATGACATTATTGCCAATGTCATTTGCTTCTAAACTAACTATAAACCTTGAACCTGTTTGCTCATCACTTAACTCTCCAAAATACAGACAAACCTTTTTTTAATCTTCTTCCTCTCATCGAACGTAAAAGAAGACAACGAGGAGAGCAAGCGGGAGAGCAAGTACAGTGGAGGAAACAGTCCAAACCCATAACCTATAAGCTTTTCTACGCTTTATGATGGCTTTTAGGACAGCCTCATTTCCTTTTCCGTGATGTACATACCTAAAACTTCTCTGTTTTGGTAAAACTGATCTCCCATTTAATAGTTTCTCCTTTTCTGGTTCTGATGCCACAGTGACTGTCTCTGTTGTTCTGTCTACATCCAGAGAAGAAGAATTAAACGCCGCAGCCTTCTTCTTCTTCGCTCTCTTCTCAAGCTCCTTAAGTTTCTTTTCAGCTTCCTTTTTAACTCTTATGGCAGCTTTAGCAGCAGCTTTTTCATGTAGCTTCCTCTTCCTTTCCATCGCTAGCCTAGCTTTCTCTATCTGTTCTTCTCGTTTCTTCTCTTTCAAAGTTTCTTCATCAATCTCTTGTTCCTCCTTTTCAAGCTTCTCATACACCGGGATATCAAAATCCATACAATCATCACTCTCCTCCTCAGTACTAAACCTCTTGAGTTCTATTGCCTTTTTCCCCACTATTTCATTTCCATTCTCAATACCTACATCGCCTTCCGGGTCCGTAATCTGCCCATTGCGCCTCAGCTTTTGCTCATCAAGTGAAGGCAAGATCCTTTTCTTGTAATCTTCCCTAAAAGCCTTGTCATTGTTCCAACGAGACATAAATTTTTCAACCTATCGAAAAGACAAGACACAAAGACAAATTAAGAACAAATGCTCAAATCTCAGAGACACACACACACACCCAATAGACTGATAAAACAAACCTCGGAATTAGCGAGCTCTTCAAGATCTCTAACATTTCCAGAAGCAGCCAATTCAATGGCTTTCTTCATCACAACACGACTCTGGAAAAAAGCGGCATTCTACAAAACAGGATACACCCAATAAATAAAAGATCTTTAACATCCAATTGATAGAGAAAGAAAAAGACTTGAACACAAGGAAGAGGCAGAAAACGCACCCCCTTGTCGCGTTGTATCCTCAAGATCTTAATCCTTTCGACGGCTTTGTCTCTTTGATCAAGTGCACAAGCCATTTGAACATCCAACATCTCAATTTCCATCTTAATCTCACTTAACCTTTCACTCAAGCTGTAAATTTTCCCTGTAACCACTTCTTGATCCTTGTTTACTTCGTTCATTTCCAAAGTCACTGACTGATAAGGAAATATGGCATTGTATTCATCAAGTGACGAGATCAAATTCTCCATTGAAGCAACCAGAGACAATCTCTCAGCCTACATCATTTACACACTTTATCAAAACCTTTCCAAAATGTATAACTAAACAAAATCAAAAACCAAACCAAAAAAAGACTCAAGAAATCTTCACCCTTTTGGATTTCAAACTGTTAGCAATGTGAATTCGGTCAGTGTTACAATGATAAATCTCATTATCAGCTTCATCAATCTTGGTCTTAATCTCAGGGTCATCGTAAGCGAATTGCTTAACTAAGTAAAAACAGAAACGATTCTCTCCAGACCACTCTTCCTCCACCGCGTCTCCGAGTAAGCTATCACCGGAAAACACAGCTTCGTCGTCTTCGTCGGTGGTCACCGTCGATGATTCACCCTCGTTTAACTTTCCGATAACAATTCGACGCACATCGAAGCCGTCAGACAGTAAAATCGGCGCACTCATTTGGTCCTGCTCTAAGAAATAACCAAAGATCAGACCTTTATATCAAACTCATGAAACACGAAATAGCCAAAGATCAGGCCTTTAAATCAAACTCAACAGATTCAATTCTTGATTACAGAAAACGAAGAATCACGGAACATTACCCAGAAAGAAACGAGAAGATAGAGACAAGTGTCAAACAGATTCTTCTGAGAATCTTCAGGGTTTTAGCTGAAGAAAGATCTCATTTTTAACGGGAAAAACTTGAAAATTTAAAAGTTTTTAATAAGAAAAAAAACAGATCTTTCGGAAATCAAGAAAGAGGGTTGATCCCATAAGAAGAAACTGAGGAAGAAGATTAAAGATTTCTTGTTTTTGCGTTCACATTTCAATTTATGTTTTCTTGTTTCTTCTTGCAATCCAAATAATACGTTTTTTTTTTCTTTGCCATGGAAAATTATTTATTAGTTTCTTCTAAACATACAAGTATTATTATTATACTCTTATTTTGACCCCTAGTCTTTTAGGTCCTTTAGGTCAACAGTCAATTCTATGTTAATCTGAATTAATCAAAACTAATTGCCATTGGCCATTGGTGAAAAAACCACAAATATTTATTGATTAATTTCAGGTATAACCGTGGCCCATACGGAGGACCTTACCATATATGACTTTGTTCTTTTTTGGTTTTATGAACAAGTCATATGACGTGTTTTTCTGATACAATTATTGCAATTCAACAAAACAACAACAACAAAAATCGTTTTCCTATTCACAATTAAATCCAACTAACATTGTTTTTAATTATCAAATAGTTAACCATCCTATTCAATCGGTTACTAAAATTGAATGAAAGATTCATTTACTTGATTGACAAAAAAAAGGAAATAAGAGTTATTACTCAAATACGTACTAATAAAATAAACAAGGTGAAGAATATGTAAATTTTATTAACAATGGCAAAGTAATAATAAAAGAGAGAATGGTACGATGGTAGTGTTGGTTGAGGTGTTATCACATTTCCTTATGCGTATGTTACAATTGCATAGCCCAGTGACTACGGAACATGTTACATTTGAAAAAAAAAAAAAAAAAAAAAAATTGACGTTTATCTCCCTTCGAAACTAAAAATTTCATTTTTTTTTTTTTGAAACTCCTCTCCTCCCTTCAAAAAAAAATAAATTGAAATATGTCAAGAAAAATACATTGATGTAAACAAAACCGTTTTTTTTTTTGTGCAGATATTTAATAAATTGATGAAATCGTATTTGCATTACCAGAATAAAGAAACGGAATTTAAAGATGAGAGAGTGAAAGATAAAAATTATTTTTATTCGTTTTCGTGTTGTAGTTTCTTAAGAATTGAATATAACCTCTACGAAATTTCCATCTTCTTTTTTGAGGTTAAAAGCTTTGTTTTTATTTTTGGAAGAATTTCATAATTCAATCTATCTTCAATTCTTCATCATCTCTATATAATTTTAGTTCACACAAGAGTGTTTTAACTGTCTTATGTTTCTTCACCAAACGTATCAAACCAAAGCAAAATCTCTGTTCTTCCTCTCTTGCACCAATACAGAGGAAAAGGAAAAAAAACTAAGGTTCCAATCTCTATTCCTTCAATTCTTAGATTTGATTTTACTTATCGTGTGAGACGTTTTCTTGTAATATTTTTCTTTCTTATGTTGCTTGATTCGAGGTTAATTTAGCTGTTTAGTTGTATGATCGATTAGTAATTAGTGTGTGATTGATTTGTTTGAAAGGAAGTAGTAATTAGTGTGTGATGATTCGAGGTTGTATTATTCTCTCAATGAAAGCAACGATGGTTGTATTATTCTCTCAATGAAAGCAACACAGACAATTCTGTTCCTTCTCCATTGTTCTATTCTCAAATTCTTCATAATTAACTCAGAAGTTCTGATCAGAGAGGTTCTAGAGGACAAGAACATTCTCTGTTTCTGGAAATTTATGCACTTGAAGGTTATCTGAAAAATCTTGATTTGTTTGAAAGGAAGTAGTAATTAGTGTGTGATGATGCTAGAGGCCTAATTCGAGCTTGAGCTGAGAATTTATAATCAGCTTAGACCCAGGCGTTCGGGGTCCTGTTCGGGTTCAGTTCGGGTTTTCCGGGTTTTCGGATTTATGTCTCTAGATTCCATTCGGGTATTTTATATATTCGGTCAGGTTTGGTTCGAGTTCTTTCGGGTTCGGGTTTAGTATATTTTTTAGTATAATGTTTTGGGGTTTTTTTGGGTTTTGTTCGGGTTTTTCGGGTTTTCGGATTTTTAGGTTTAGGTCTCTAAACCCATTCGGGTGTTTTTCAATAACGGGTTCGAAATCGGGTTTTCCGGTTCGGGTACAGATTTTTTGCCAACCTCTAATCAGCTAAATTGATGTATCTGCAGAAGAAGATTTTGCTAAAGAGGTTTTGATTCAGGCAAAAGTCAGTTGTTCTTTTTCTTGGTGTCATCATGCTTTTTTCTCATGATTACAAATTCTGTTCGATGGGGTATGTAAACTTGGAGAAGAAATTTGTATTCTTATTTGTGATCACATCTCTTGTCTGCGTTGTTCTCCTTGCAACTTCCTTCAACATTGGTTTAATGTCTTCACTTCGACCACCAACCAATGGAACTTTATCCCGTTTTGCCAAAAATGATTCGGAAGTTGTAGCGCAACAACCTCCTGAAGCCAACGACAAGCTCCCACGTTTCGCCTACCTTGTTTCGGGATCTAAAGGAGATCTTGAAAGCCTTTGGAGAACTCTTAGAGCATTATACCATCCAAGAAACCAATACATTGTTCACTTGGATCTTGAATCACCGGTTGATGAGAGATCAGAGTTGGCTTCTCGCATTAAAAACGATCCTATGTATTCAAAAATAGGGAATGTGTATATGATAGCCAAAGCTAATCTTGTGACTTATACCGGACCAACAATGGTAGCGAATACCCTTCACGCATGCGCGATTCTTCTTAAAAGAAGCCCGGATTGGGATTGGTTTATCAATCTTAGTGCTTCGGATTATCCCCTTGTGACTCAAGATGGTAAAATCTTTCATCTTTTCCTTTTGTTCTTGACCTTCCTTTTGTTGGGACTGACAAACAATGTTCTATGTTTGAAGATCTGCTTTATACGTTTTCGACACTTGACCGGAACCTCAACTTTATCGAACACACAAGTAACTTAGGCTGGAAAGAGTGAGCTTCTTCACTTAGTTTCTGAATTCTTTAGTTTTTCATTAGTTATATCTAAAGTTTATTGGTGTCTCTCGGTGAAGCAAGAAGCGGGCAATGCCATTAATGATTGATCCTGGACTCTATATCTTAAACAAATCAGACGTTTTTTGGGTCTCTCAGAAGCGAAGTTTACCAGCTGCTTTCAAGTTATTTACTGGTCAGTACTGTTCTTCTAATCCTGAAGTTAAAAAAAATATCACTCTGTTCTTCTTGTTAGCAATAAAGTTTGAAACTTTTTTTGTCTGTTCTTTTCCCCAGGATCAGCTTGGATGGCTCTATCGCACTCATTCGTGGAGTATACCATATGGGGTTGGGACAATTTACCAAGAACTTTACTCATGTACTACACCAATTTCGTTTCTTCTCCTGAAGGTTACTTCCATACAGTCATATGTAACGTGCCCGAGTTCTCCAAAACCGCGGTGAACCATGATCTTCACTACATCGCATGGGACAAGCCGCCGAGGCAGCATCCTCGTGGGTTGTCCCTAAGAGACATGGGAAAGATGATTGCGAGTGGATCTGCATTTGGCAGGAAATTCAGAAGAAATGACACAGTTTTAGATAAGATCGATAAGGAACTCCTTACGCGGATGAACAAAGACGGTTTTACTCCCGGCGGTTGGTGCGGCGGGAAACGAGAGTGCTCGGTTGTCGAAGACATGGCTAGGATCAGACCTAGCGCAGGGGCTGAGAGGCTCAAGGGGCTTGTAGATAAGTTAGTTACAGAGGCTAAATCAGGAAAGAATCAGTGTGTGTAGACTATAGAGAGAATCAATTTCTTGTGGATGGAGAAATCAAGCTTGGAGGAGAATATTGCAGTTCCGGGCTATATATACATCACAGATTGATTGTATTATTCTTTAGAAGTGATTAACTATTACTTGTATGTTAAGTTACCCACTGATCTCATTAGGGTTTACAATAGATACTATACAAATACAAAGATCATATATTTTCTATACACAATTCTTTAGTAGCAACAATGTTTTCACTTTTCCTACTTTCTCTCTCCCAAAAAATTGTTTTCTATACTAATTAGACCCTGGAAAATTACCATTTTGCACCTGAGCCACATTGGTTCATACCATCTCCAGAATCTTGATGTTGCCGGTGGAGTTTGCAGCGACTAAGGTCGAGGACTGTCCCCGCCAGCAGACCGAGGATATGAACTGCGAGGCATCATCTACTTCGAGATCCGACACAGGGTCTATAGTTCTGAACTTGTACGACAAAACCGGCATTGGAAATGCCTTGTGGTACACAAAAACCTGTCCAGTGAAGTACAAAAAAGTCACGTTTTTCTATTGACAAATGGGATCAAAAGTTCTTCCTTTTTGCAACAAATAAAACTAAAGGTTCTTTCTTTTGCAAAGTTTGCAATAAATCGGATCAAAGTTTTCTCCTTTTTTGTATATTTTTGAAGTGGGAGTAGACATACCTCATTAGTCTCCGAGCCTGTTGCTATATACCCGTCAGAGACCGATAATCCAACAAAGTTCTACACATATTGCAAGAACAGAAATGTATTTATAATCTCAGAATGCAGGCTTGAAATGAAGCAAAAGAAACCAATTTAGAATAAAAAGGTACCTTTACATTAGTGTGTCCCATGAATGAGTGAAGAGGCGTTTTGTTAACAGTGGAAATTGACGTTGATAAGTCCCATAGCTTCAGCGTGTTATCCGTCGAAGAAGACACAAGTGTTGATGAATCTACAAATCTGACATAACTCACGGTCTTGTTGTGACCAATCATTGTGCAAAGAGGAAGCTTGGGGTTCCTTAGATCATAGTAGTAAACTTTGTGATCTGCTGAACCAAATGCTAAAGACCGACCCATGTCTGACGGAAACTGGACACAACATATGTTTGCCTTTGTCTTGATGGTTCCAATACTAACCCCCTGAAACGGAGGAAACGAACTCAACCGTTAACATACATCCCTCAAAGAACTAAATTCTCGCATTTTCGAGAAATCGTCTTTAAATAATACGTTTTGGTTTAGTTTAGAATTTTGCCTGATTGATACTCCAGAGCTTAACAGAACCATCATCACTACCGCTGGCTAACAATGTTGGGTCTGCTGATGAAATGTCGATGGACCATACACGCTTCTCGTGCTCCTTCATCTCTGTAACCAACTGGCTTCTTGCAACATCCCAAACCTATGAAATTATTAATCTTTGTTAAAAGTTTGGTTTCGTATTTTTCATTGATTAATAAGGTTGGGAGTTTTCTCCTTCTATTTCTTATTTTCAATTGCGAACTTACCTGAACCACGCCTTCAAAGTTACTTGATACGATTTGGCTCTTAATGTAACTGTTCCAACATATACCACTAAGCTTAGACCGACTAGCAAGTTCCACAACCGGGTAATGAATGTCCCGGCCATCTTTTAGTATCGGCTCACATTCAAATATCTTGATTTTCTTGTTGACGCCAGCCGTGGCAAAAAACTCTCCATCACGGTCAAACCCAATAGCGCAAACAAGGTTAGACGAGTTCAACAAATCTCCTTGCTTCAAATCCGCTTTCACTCGTAGCTTACTAAAAGATAAATACTTGCACAAACCCTCGAGGAATGGATCGATCCACCCGCCCTGTCTAGAATCATTGATAGGATCTTTTGATTGTTGTGCTGGGCTGCTCACTGAACTTTTTTCTGAACTTCTACCATTACTACTCAACGCCGAGTAATATCTAGCCAACGGTTTTTCAGCAGCAGCAGCAGCTTTGATTTGTCTATATCGCGTTGCAAAGTAGACTGATTCCAGTTTCTCTAAGTTTCTCATTACCCGAGAGCTTTCAAGAAGCGTGCTTTCTAGAGTATCATCAAGCTTAGATTCCTCATCAATGGTATTATCATTATTTTCTTCCTCTGCCACAGCGGTCTCAACTCCTTGTCTAATCCGTTTTCTTGAGGCTAAGAACGAACGAATATCACTCCCTTTTTGCTGTAAAACCAACTGTCGCTTTACGACTTGATCAATATCAGAAGAAAGAAGCGATATCGTATCCCGCAGTTTGTCTGCAGCTTCTTGTTTTCTCTGTTGAATCAGAAACAAGAACTCGAGCAATAACTCCTGTTCCTCGATTCCATCCCGTAGCTCCATCGCAGCTTCACGTTCTTCCAAATTCTCTCTAGGTTCGTTGATAAACTCACTTTGTAGCAACTGACTGCACCAGTAAAGACAAAGAAGCCAATACTCTTAAAGGACAAAACTTTTCCCTATGAAACTAAAACATCAAAAAGAGAATCAATCACCTCATCGATGGTCTATAGCTAGGCTCAGGATGCAGTAACCACAAGCAAAAGGAAGCTTCTTTGGGCCAATTGAGCAATATCTGAGGTGGAAGAACACGATGTCTTAAACTAGACATAGCTCTTGACTTCTCTTCTCTTGAGGAGACAGGGCAAAATAGCTGCACAACAACTAACATTTATCAAATCAGTTTTCTCAAGAAAGCAAAGCAGCTAAGAACATAAATCAATCTTATTACGCACAAACCTCGAAGAGAAGAACACCAAGACGGTAAACATCAGAAGCACAATTACTCGGAGAACCATTATCTTCTTCAGGACTTGTATACCAACTCATCTCCATTGCTAATATCTGTTTCATAGGGAATGGTTGCTTCTCTACTTCCTCTAATTGCTTGCTTCGTCTCTCTGATAGAATGTCTTCTTTTCTCGAGCTCCCAATCTCTCGAGGCTTTGTCGTTGCATCCTCATCAGACCCGGAATCCGAACAAGAAGCGGATTCGATAAACGAAACATGGTTAAACGAAGACATAACGAAACAAGAAGGCCTAACATTATGAACAACAATGCCTTGAGAGTGAGCAGCATTCACAATCTCAACGATTTGTCTGAAAACGTGAAAACACTCAAACGCATCAACAGATCGGTCTGGATTGTCTAACCACTGACGCAAGCTAACATCTTTACATTCCAAAGCTCTCACAATAGAGTCATCATCAAGTCCCACGTTATCGTCTTTGTTTGAACCAAGTAAGCTTCTGACATAATCAATGTGAGACAAAGACTTAGAACCATCTGTAAAAAACTCTGAAACCCTAGAGGTATTGTTTAATCCTCTGGAATTAGATTCCGAAGAACCCTTCATTTGATTTTTGATTAAATCATCCACCAAAAGCTAACCAGAAATTACCAAATACAAAGCCAAGTATCAAATAACTCCTCTGGATTCTCCAATACTTCATTACTCCATTCATGGTCCCATCCCAAAAACCCTAAGTGAGAATCAAAAAAAAGTAAAGAAATTTAGAACGAAAGTTAAGATTTTTAAAAGACCCTTTGACAGAAAATACCAAAATCAGATTAAAAAAAATGCAACCTTTGATTACATAAAGAGACAAACACGAGTAAGCTTCTAGACCACTAAACTCTATATAGAAGCAATAAAAGAAAAGCAAAAGAAGAAGATAAGAAGTACTTGAGAGACTAAGAGGCACCGAAGAAAATGATATTTTTTGAGAACCACACATCGCAAAACACAAACACAGTTCGTAGAAATAGCAACAATCAGATTCATAAAATTAAAGTCTCGGCAAAGCAATTTCTATTTTTGGGCCTACGATTTTTACTTCACAGTGAGGGTTTTATTGGTTTTACTTTTAGCTTTTAGCTACTCTTCACTTCTCTTTCCACGCAAGCAACGTGGTGAAACGACGACCTAGGAATCACAAGAACGTAAAGCGAAAACCTTTTTCCGTATATTGGTTTTGGGCCAAATATGTAAATATATGCAAACAATAGGGTCAAAGTGAAATTCAATTTTTTTAAAAGATGGCCAATTTTGTTCAGGAGGAATGTTTAAATTATGTTGTGGTCCAAATCATATTATACATTTTTGTAAGGCTATATTAGGAATTTAAGCATTTACGATAAATTTGTTGATAGAAAATGGTATTGAAGCCTTACAAAATGTGTACCTAAAAATATGAATGTACTTGGAAAAAAAAAACCTTTGATAAGAAAAGCAAAATTGTTTGTATTATTATTGGTTTTGGTGAAGGGAAGAGGATGTCATATTGGTGGGAGCATTTAATGACCAGAGGGAGCTTCCATTTCCATAGAATGGATTGAGACAAGTCGACAGCTGAAGAAGTAAAAAAACAAAATCACATTGCGTCCGGACACGCCACGTGTATTTCTAATTCTATGATTAGATAATGTAGCTCTCCATCATACTTTTAAAAAAAAAAATTCAAAAAACATACTTATTTAGGTCTTTATTTCATGATTTGACAAAATCAATTTCTCTTTTTATAGAATAGCCATCATCCAAATTTTGAATAAAATATCTTTGTGACTAACTTAGTTATGTTTGTCTTCCAATTTTGAAAGCAAATTTCATTTTTTTTCTGTTTTAATCAATTAAAAAAAATAGATTGAAAATATACTTTTAGCTTAAAATCAGAGACGAAATATCTGGAAAAAATCACATTAATAAATATATTTTTTATAGATATGATCACAATTACAGTTATTACGGTTACGGTTTATTAAATATCGGTTATAGTCATAAATTTTGTTTAATCTAAAACGGAGTGATAACTTATATTTCTTTCGTTTCATGGTAAAACTTATTTTATTTTACAACAAATGTTGATTATTATATAAGCAACGGTGATAACTTATATGTATTTCGTTTCATGGTCAAACTTATTTTATTTTACGACAAATGTTGAGTATTATATAAGCCTTGCGACAGATTTTTATTTCTTCTAAACAACAACAATGGCTGCATACGAACTTCGGGTTTCATCACTACAAGTCTACAACTATGGCTTTAAAGAGAAGCTATTAAGCATAACTAAACTAAACCGAAGTGAACCGGATTATTAGTCCTTGCACTACAAAAAAACAGGGCCATTTCTGACCACGGTATTAGTCGGAATATGGTAGGAATTGACTTTTTTCCGAGCGGATTCTGACTAATATGATTTAGTCGGAAAAACCTGGTCGGAAATTAATGTTAGTCGGAATTTAGTCGGAATAATTCCTACTACTACTCAGTCGGGAATACTAGTCAGGTGCGGTGGTCGGACAATTTGCTTGTCTAGAAAACGTTCATTTCAACAATTAAGACAAGGATAAACCATAATACCTTCTGTACGTGTCATTTCTTGATTTGAAGCGAATTGCATGAAATGCGATAACTCCTCCTTGAATTCTGCTCGCATTTCGCCGGTAACATCATCCAAACGCTTATACATCCACTCTATCAGTTAGAAAATATTTTGAGAAGCCATTTTATGTTTTGAACAAATGAATACATTCTTACAAATGAGGTGAGGAGTGTATATATAGCAAAAATTTCCGACCACCGTATTTCGTCGGAAATTTTGAACGAAATTTTTTTCTAACTAATTTCCGACTAATTTTAGTCGGAAATTAGACGGAAATCCCAACGGCTATATTTTTCCGAACACGTTCCGATGACTTCGATCAGTAATTCATCGGAATACTCAACGGCTACATTTTTCCGGCTATTTTTCAACCAATGTAGTCGGAATCTGATTGAATTTTGAAACTTAATGTCGGCAAGACTCCGGGACCTTTTTCGACTAATTTCCGACCACATTGGTTGGAATGTGGTCAGACAAGTTTTGAATTTTTAAAAATATTTTTGACATAATTCCGACAACATATTGCCAACTAATTTCTGACTACTTTAGTCGGAATTTCGCCGGAGTTATTTTTAAAATTTTATCGGAATTTCATTACCAATTTATATTTGTTATCGGCGGCTAAGTTCCGACAGAATTTCCGACTTTTGTCCGACAACTTTTATTCTTCGGAAATTTTTTTCGTTTTCCGACTGATTTGTCCGGCCAATTTCCGACAAAAACGGTTAGTCGGAAAAAAAAAATTATTTTCGACTAATTTCCGATTACCGTTTCTGTGGTCAGAATTTTGTCGAAGATAAGTAGGAATGGTATCAAAAAAATTCCGACCACCATTGTGGTCGGAAGTGGTGGTCGGAAATGGTCCTGTTTTCTTATAGTGTTGAACTTCCAGCTCAAAATGTCGTGAGATTCAGCACCACGACCTATTGAACTTTAGAGATATCTTAGGTTTCTTGACGTTTTCAGTGTCAATAACCTTAGCCCTTGTACTCATGTAATCAATCCAAGCTTTGCATTTATCTCCCCTACTCAACTTCACTTCCTTAAACAATCACCTGTTTACTCTTATAGTCTTAACCCAAACTACCCCGGCCAGTAACCGGCTTTCTCAAAAACCACTGATCTAATTAACCGAAATTGAAGTCAATCCCTACATGGTTAACATTGATATCACCTAGAAACTTGTCTTTGAAATTGTCGAACTCGACAGTGATGAGATGGTTGTTGGGGTTGCCTATCAAGAGCAACGATAAAATGAAGAAATTAACCGATAAAATATGTCACAGCCTCACAAGGTTTATATAATACAACTGGAAATCTGTACTAAATCAGGATAAACCAACAAATACCAGACGATTAATTTATATTGAAACAAGTAATCTTAATACTATGGCTTCAATTATTTGTTTGCGTTTGTGTTAACGTTTACATTTAATATGTATTTTTTTCTAAATGACTCACAACCTTTAGCATCTTATGCAAAAATTCGTTGTTAATTTAAACGTAGTGTTTAAACGATTTAAACGATGACCAAATGAGTACTTTTCTTTGCATTCTGCAAAAATATTTTATTACAAAATTGAAAAAAGAAAATACATGCAAACGCAAACGCAGAAAGCATTTGAAACAAGATCTATACCGTTGTTGGTTTCGTTAAGAATGCTGAAGAATCCTTTACCGACGACTGTGTTTTCGTAGTTACCAGAATGAAAGAAGACAAAAACGAGATCGTGGCCAGGGTGTTAGGATTTGCATTTTGTTCTTCTAGTGAGCAAATATATATGCGACGAACCACGAGGTGATATGATCCATCAAATTGGAAATTTTTAATCGATCCGTCTCAAATAAATTAAACTCGGCTCAAAAGCCTACGCCATATTTTATGCCTTTTATTTTACCACTAGCCACTTAATTTAATGTTAGACTAGATCGAACCGGTCATAATTTTTATATCTTATTGAGTTATTGTTAATGAAAATTACTACATTTTAATTTCAATCGATAAAAGTTTGTTCAATTTGATTTTGTAATTTTTTTTGAATAATTTCACCAGAATATAGAATAATTGTTAAACTGGTGACAAAGATAACAAAAGCAAAACATAAATCAAACGAAACTAGACCAAAATAAAATAAATCAAAAACCAAACTAAATTAATTGATTTTAGTGGTATTCTCAAAACTCCAGCTCCAAATGTAGTGATTAGGACTGAGCAAAATACCCGAATCCGAAAACCCAAACCGAACCTGACCCGAAACACCCAAACCGAATCTGAACCCGTAATTGAAAAATACCCGAATGGGTTTTAGAGGCCTAAACGCAAAGATCCGAAAACTCAAAAATCCGAATAGGATTGGCTAGTTCTAGTTATGATCGGTCCAAAAAATATGTTAAACCCGAACTGAACCGAACCCGATCCAAAATTATAAAATACTCGAATGAGACCTCAACTCCAAAATCCGAAAACCCGAAAGAACCGAACCGAACCTGAACCGAATATCCGAATGCCCAGGCCAAATTGTGATGCTCAATGCCACGACCCATCGACCCAGCAAAACCGGTATACATTGTCTCAAGAACCACATCCGAGAGATCATCTTGTGTTTCGATCAATGGCCTCTCTGGTTTCATTAGTTGAGCAGGTGCGAGCGTAACAGTGACTTTACTGTTCTTGTATTCGATCCAAGCCTTGTAGTTATCTCCACTGCTAAGCTTCACTTCCTTAAACAATCATTGATTCTTTCGTCCTGTTTTTATGTGAACCCAATAACTAGCTTTCTCAGAAACGGTCGAATTAACTGAGTTAATATCAATACCAACATGATTATCATTAATTTTTTTTTTTATGAAATGTGAAATTGATTAAAGAAATCGTTATTTACAAGAGGGTAGCAGAGTCAAAACTCTTAAGAAAACCAAACAGAAAAAGGAAAGAAAACAGAGGAAAAAAACAGAGACGAAGACAAACATTCTAAAACAACAAATCAAGCAAAGAGGAACTTAATTGTTTAATACAGGACAACATGCTTTGGAGCTGGTAATTAGCTAAGCGAAACCATTCTCCAACGAGTAGATAAAGCTTCCACCTCCATTCTGTTTTTGTTGCTACGGACTTCAATCATACCATGTATCGTTTTGTGATGAGAGCTATCAGGCGAGGGAACGGCTGACTTTTGTTGGTATGAATTCTATTATTTCTTTCCCTCCAAACAAAATAGATTGTTGTTTGAAAGATGAGCATGTAGAGAATGTTGTCCACTCGACTTTTCCGATTGAGGAGGAGTGAATTAATGGTGAAGTTCCAATCCGAAGTTGTTGTCTTCTCTAGTACCGTTGAACACAAAGGCAACCATATGCTGAAGACAAAAGGACACGCGAAAAATAAATGACATCTTGTCTCATTACGCTCTCCACATAGCGGGCAAGCTTGCGGAGCTCCACACAAAGCTGAACGACTACCTGTAGATAACTTGTCAAGAATAGCCAACCATGAGATGAAGGAGTACCTAGGTAGGGCATAGGGAAACCAGATTAGTTTTGCCCAAGCAACTTGAGGACGTTGCTCTCGCAATAAATCCCAAGTTGTAGAAGCTGAGAAGGTTGTTTTGTATTCCGAGTTGTGGCACTTCCAGGTTACTACATCAGCGTCGGAATTTGATGATAGTGGAGACAGCTGCTTGATATGGTCTATGATCCCGAGTAGGGAGGGGTTTCGACACCGTCTGAACTGCCACATATCATCTTGTGCAGCATCGACCACTTTAGAGTAACGGTTAAGACCCAACTACCGAGTATCCGCATCACTCACTATGTCCGCAAAGTACCATAATCTCGACCATGAATCTGACCAGAAATAAGTAGACATGCCATCGTGTATGTCGATCCGTATGAATTCCTTAGCGACAATACGAAGCTGCAGGAGTTTACGCCAAATCCAAGAGCCCTTTGAAGTGCATTTAACATCCCAAAAAGATTGGCCACCTAAAAGATGTTGACGAATCCAAGCTACCCAGAGAGAACCTGAGTTAGTAAGCAGTCTCCATATTAAGCTTAGAGAAAAAACCAGAGATGTATCACGTAGCTTCCGAATGCCTAAACCACCTTCACACTTCGGTCTAGTCACTTCCTCCCAAGCAACTTTAGCCTTAGATGTAATCAATGGTGAACCCGACCACAAATAAGTTGAGCACATGCTTTCGATCTGATCAAGGCACCCTTGAGGTAACTTGAAAGCCGAACACCAAAAGTTAGTTGTACTCGCAATTATCGCTTTAATTAACTGTAGTCTTCTTGCATAAGAAAGTGTCTTATTTTTCCATGAGAGGAACCGCGAGCACATGCGGTCTATAAGCAGCTCGTAATCTTGCTGCGAAATTATCTTACTTGTCAATGGGAGTCCCAAATAACAAATTAGTAGCTGCTCCACCTGAAAACCCAGAGAATTCACATATGTTGATATGGTTGAATCAATCCTACCCGCCAAGTAGATCGCTGACTTGGCCATATTAACTGAAAGTCCCGATGCCTTCGAACAAGTGTTGAGGACAGTCATAATCATTTGTAGAGATTGTCTTGTGCCGTCGAAAAAAACCATGATGTCGTCAGCGAAGCTCAAGTGCGTGATATTAACTTCCTTGCAGAGATGGTGATATCATAATTGTCCTTCAATTGCTGATCTATTGAGAAGTAGAAAGAACACATAATTGACAATATCATAGAGGTAGGGAGACAGAGAGCAACCTTATCTTATCCCTCTCGAACTCTGGAAAAATCCCTCCAGTTTGCCATTTACACAGACTGAAAATGAAACTGATGAGATGCATCCATAGATCCAGTGTATGAAAAGATCAGGTAACCCCATTGAACGAAGAGTCGTCACAATGAAATCTCATCTTATCGTATCAAACGCCTTGGAAGTATCCAATTTTAGGCTACCACGTGGAGAAATAGAAGGCTTATGATAGTCTTTAACTAGCGACGTAGCTAAGAGACGACCTTTTATGAAAGCTGACTGATTGGACTCTATGGTTTGAAGGAGCAAAATGGCGAGTCGATTGGCTAGGATTTTGGAGATTGTTTTGTACATAATGTTGCAGCATGAGATTGGTCTATAATCCCTGATTGATTGAGCATCTTTCTTCTTAGCAATAAGAGCAAGAGCTGTAGCATTCACTCCATTAGGCATAAAACCATACAGAAAAAAAAAAAAGATTGGATTGCAACAACAAAATCACCACATATAATGTCCCAAGTCGCTTGGAAAAATTCTGCAGTATACCCATCAGGTCCTGATGATTTATTTGATGGCATAGAAAATACCACACGTTTAATCTCTTTACCTAAAATTTTCGTTACCAGCTTTTTTGTCATGGATGGAGAACACCAGAATTTGATTAAATCATCAAGAAAAGCACCGTTAATAGGTGGCTGAGTTGAGGGCGCTTGGAACAAATTCATATAAATATTGAGTACCTCCCGTTTAATTTCCAATGCATCCGTAATCAGCCTGTCATCCAACCAGTTAATTGTTTGATATTGTTACCTGCATTCCGAGACTTCACCGAGTTGTGGAAGAATGAAGTATTTCTGTCTCCACACTTCAACGATTTGTTCCTTGATTTTTGTTTGTAAAACTTCTCATCAACTCCCGGATAATGATCCCATTTGTCTGTCGCTTCCTTTACCGCTTAAAAATTTTGTGGATTCGAATTTAGTAGAGCATCTTGTTGTAGCCGGGACAGATTCTCAAGAGCTTCTCGTGTGAGACGGGATATGTCACCATATCTATCTTTGTTGAGAGCTCGGATGATAGACTTTAGTAATTTCAGCTTCTTGTGGAACCAATGAAGCGAGGAACGAGAGTGGAATAGAGGTACCGTCGAATCCCAAAACTCTGCCACAACCGTTTTGAAGATAGGTATGTCGATGATGAAATTAAAAACCTGAATGTTGATCTTTTGTTGGATGGCTGAGAGGCGTGTGAAGCTGTAGTAACCGGCAATCTTGCATGATCGGAAATCCCATTTTATTCAAAAACGACATTTGAATTCGGAAAAGTAGATGACCAAGCTCCATTGATTAACACACAATCCAATTTTTTACTTACTGGGTCAAGATCTTGGTTGAATTTCGGGCCAGAATAGGTGAGGTCCGAGAAGCCACAATCTAACACAAGCTGTTGGAAATGACACATCCCCGATCGAGCCTCCCGACGTTGATTGGAGTGTTCAGATGATGATAAAACCTCATTGTAATCACCCATTATAATCCAAGGTAGATTAGTAGAACCATAAAGCCCATTTAAATTCCTTAGGTCTTCCCATAATAAGCTTTTTCACGTTGGAAGTTTGAAGCGTAAATGCTTGAACATACTCCCTCTGTTCCACAATATTTGATTTTTTAGAATTTTTTCTTGTTCCACAAAGATTGATTTTCTATGCACATTGAATTAATTAGTGTTAATATTTTGTAAATTTCAAGAAGTAATCAATGAAATTATTTGAATTTATGAAGTGTTATTGGTTCATAATTAAATAATAATCTTTTTTGTGAGAAAAAATAATATATTTATATCTAGTATTTATTGCTTCTTAATATGTGTGAAAATCTTATAAAATCAAATACTATGGAACGGAGGGAGTATAAAACTATCACCTTGCGGAGTAGTGATCCCGACAGTGATAATCTGAGCAGATTTGTAGATAAACTGAGATTATAATCAGCAGAGAGTGTACAAACCATATACGGTCAAGCCGATGGTGATCGTAGTTTGTAACATATTTCCAACTGGGAAATACAAAATCAAAAATTGGATTGAAGTTGTTTTCTTGAACACGCGTTTCAAGTAAACAACCAAAAATCGGTGCAGAAGATGACGTTAAAGAAGAGCGAAGCCAACGATGAACTGGTAAATGTTTGCGCATCTTGTTGAAGCCACGGGTATTCCACGCAAAAAATGTTGTCATGTCATTAGTGCTTCCCGAAGGAAGCGTATTTATTTTTGTTGGAGTTACTCACTTTCTTTGAACCGTTTTCCTGCTCCTTTCGCAAAGGCAAGGATTTTGATTTTTTTTGTTTCGAGCGTTGGATTTCGCCTTAGATCGCCATTTGGTTGTTTCAACTTCCACTATATTCGCTGCGTCACTTTCCGTCACTTACTATCTCTTCTGAATCATCAAGTTCTCCATCTTCCTTTTCTTGAGCTTCATCAATGAGTGTAAGTGAAAGGAAGCGTGAAGCTGAGGCACTCTGACTCTCTTCCGAGTTAGTGTTTTGAGTTTCAGTAACTAGAATTGAATCAACACGTGACTTAAAAGGCGATCCCTTCGGCCCTTTAGTGACCACTAACCATGTTTCTGCATCATCGACAATCCTGACTGCATCAACATCAATCGGAGTTTCATAAGCTAAATTTGATACAACCGAAGTTGGTAGCACATTTTCGGAGAGCATAATCCCGCCATCAAGAGTACCAGCATCATGTATTGTCATTGAACTAGTCAAGCTTGGGTGACCAACATCATCACCGCTACCCGTCTCTACCCTTACATCAGCACCAGACGCCAAGGTCTCACTAACAGATTTTTTAGATGAAACTTCCTCCACCGGTGGAATTAAAAAGCTATAATCTGCAATGTCATGACCCCACTTGTTGCATTTGGAGCATTTCTTAGGGAGCTGAGGATATATAACCTCAATAATCAACTCTTCTGTTGGATCAATCATGATTCAAGGTTTAACATGATTGGAAGTTTCTTCTCCAAATCCACGGAGACCATTGTTAGACATTGCAGAGAATATGAAGTATCTCTGCTTCAGGATCAGACAACAACAAAGCAACTGCAGTAAATTACTCTGTTTTGTAATTTGCTAAGTCACGATTTTGTAAAAAGAGAATACTTTATTACGAAATGTGTTGTAGTATTTATAACAAATTACAACAATAAAATAACTGAACAAACGGTTAAAAGATAAAGAGACACAATGTTTAAATGTCTGCAGTTTTCCATTTGCACCTCTTTCAATGAAACCGTTTCTGTGATGAACTTTGATCACTTTCCAACACTCCTCCTTGATCAAGGCTTCAACACAACACCGAGATCTTCACGCAATTCTTCAAACCTTTTAACACTTAAAGGCTTAGTGAGAATATCTGCAACTTGAATCTCTCCTGGACAGTATTCAAGTTTGATCTTCTTCTCTCTTTCAGCTTCTCTCACGAAATGATACTTGATGTCAATGTGTTTTGTCCTGCGGTGTTGAACTGGATTCTTCCCTATTGCAATAGCAGACTTGTTGTCACAGAATATCTTGACTCCTTCTTCTGATTCGAAACCAATTTCTTTGACAAGTCTCTGCAACCATATTGCTTGGTTTGCTGCAGAACAAACAGCAATATACTCAGCCTCTGCAGTTGATTGAGCCACAGTCTTCTGTTTGCTTGAGTTCCAACAGAAAACACCTGAACCAAGTGTGAAAGCATAACCACTAGTGCTTTTCTTGTCCTCACTTGATCCCCAATCACTATCTGAGAAAGCCACTAACTCAGGTTCTTCAACGTGACTGAACTTAATACCATAAGCAATTGTTCCTTTGATGTATCTCATCACACGCTTGACTTCTTGAAGATGTTTCTTCAATGGTGAACTCATGTAACGAGAGAGATATGAACTCGCATACATGATATCTGGTCTAGAAGCACTAAGATATAGAATACCTCCAATCATACTTCTATACTTCGTGATATGTTCATAACTTTCATTTAAGTCTTCTTCAGATTTGCTGTGAGGAACTAAAGGAGTAGAAACGCTTTGGCAATTCTCCATTCCAAACTTGCTTAAGAGTTTCTTTGCATACTTCTCTTGATGTAGAAATATGCCTTCTTCATTTTGAATGATCTCCATACCAAGGAAGTAACTGAGTTCTCCCATATCAGTCATTTCAAACTCATTCTTCATCTTTTCTTTAAACGCATCGATCTTCTCCATGTTACTTCCTGTGATTATAATGTCATCAACATAGAGACTTACCACCACAATATCCTCTGCAGTTTTCTTCACATATAAGGCAGGATCGTTGATGCTTCTCTCAAATCCATTTGTTGTAAAGTAGCTATCAATACGTCCATACCATGCTCTCGGTGCTTGTTTAAGGCCATAGAGAGCTTTGTGAAGTCTAAGAACTTTTCCTTCTCCTCCTTCATCTGTAAATCCTGGTGGTTGTTCTACTTATATTTCTTCTTCTAGATCTCCATTCAGAAAAGCAGACTTCACATCCATTTGAAACAAAGTCCACTTATTCTGTGCTGCAATCGCCATGACAGTTCTTATGGTATCATATCTCGAAACAGGGGCAAATGTTTCAAGATAATCTACTCCATACTCTTGCGTGAATCCTCTGGCTACCAATCTAGCCTTGTGCTTGATTACTTCTCCACTAGCATTTGTCTTTAATCGAAAGATCCACTTAACACTTATGACATTTTTGTTGTTTGGTCGCTTTACAGCTTCCCAAGTGTTGTTTTTGTTTATCATTCTTAACTCTTCTTCCATTGCCTCCACCCACTTTCTGTCATTCAATGCCTCCTCTAGAGCTTGCGGCTCCTCAGCCATCATAAGACATATTTCTTGTGCATGTGCCAACTCTGCAATCTCTGCAGTTTCTGCAACAACTCTGGTTTGCTGCATTAGATCATTTATTGATCTCAAACCTCTTGGGCCAACAGATGTTTCTCCTGTTTCAACCACACTTCGAACTCCTTCATTTGAGATATGTAGTCTGTGTAATGCATCACTCACTCTATCTACTTGAGTGTTTAAATCAAGGCCTGCTTCTTGGTGATTTTGATTTCCTGCAGTTTTGATCTCAAGTGGTGAGATCATTACCTTCTGAGATTCTTTCTTCTCCCAATTCCAAGCTTTGTCTTCATCAAATGTAACGTCTCTTGACACTTCTACTTTGTCACTTTCAAGTAGATACACACGATATCCTTTTGATTTGTTGCTATAACCAACAAATATTCCAAGCTTCGCCTTGTCATCAAGTTTTCTTCTCTTTTCTTCAGGCACGTGTACATAGCATACACAACCGAATGTTTTTAGATGTTTTATACTCGGTTTACTTCTGCTCCATGCTTCTATTGGAGTAACACCTTTTTCCAATACTTTTGTTGGCAATCTGTTTTGTAGATAAACGGAAGTTGCAACCGCTTCAGCCCAAAAATGATTTGGTAATCCTTTTTCTTTCAGCATAGAGCGTGCCATTTCCATAAGAGAACGATTCCTTCTTTCTGCCACACCATTTTGTTGAGGAGAGTATGGTGTAGTTACTTCATGTTTAATCCCATTCTCTTGACAGACTTTGTTGAATTCCTTTGAGATGTACTCGCCTCCACCATCAGTTCTTAATCTCTTGATGTGATTTCCACTTTGATTCTCCACACAAGACTTGAAGACTTTGAATTTTGTAAGCACATCACTCTTGTTTCTTACAAAATATGCCCATATCATCCTTGTGAAGTCATCAATGAACGTCAAAATGTATCTACTTCCATTCATAGACTCAGTTTGCATAGGTCCGCAAACATCAGAATGAATTAAGTCCAAAGCGTTGCAGGTTTCGCTTTGAGACTTCTTTGGGAAACTCCTCCTAGATTGCTTTCCCATCTCGCATGATCTGCAGATCGTCTTGTTTATGCTGAATTTGGGAAGATTCTCAACCGTTCCTTGTCTTTGCATAGCCTCTAATTTATCATGACTCACATGACCAAGTCGCTTATGCCACAGTTCTGTTTTTTTTTTCTTTCTCTGCAACAACCATATGAGCTTCTCCGTTTAATGTCTTCCACTTAATTGGAAAGCTCTTGTTCTTCATTTTTACTTCAAGTATTTTCTTTCCTTTTGTGTCTTGAACCTTGCACATATCATCTTCAAATGCAACTCTATATCCATTGGATATCATTTGAGAAACACTAAGTAAGTTTCTCGCCAAACTTGGTACTAGGAGAACGTCCCTTATTGTGTGTACTCCCTTGTTTGTGAGTACTTGAATGTTTCCTCTTCCTTCTGAAAAGATTAATTGACCATTTCCAACTCTTATCTTTGTTTTCTTACTGCGATCTAAGTTGGTGAAGTAACCCTCATCCTTAGACATGTGGTTAGTGCAACCACTGTCAATAAGCCATGTTTCTTCACAAACTTTTGCAGATTCTTCTTCTTCTATTGCACTGAAAAGCATGTGATCATTGTTTCCATCTTCTTCAGTTTCTTCTAGACTCACGTGTGCCCTTTCACCCTTTCTGAATATGCAGTCTCTTGCTATGTGACCCGGTTTGTCACATACATAGCATTTCCTCTCTTTCTTCACACTCATTTGTGAATTGTTTTTGTTTTTCTTCTTCCAACAATCTACCTCATTGTGATTGTCTTTCTTACACACGCCACACCACTTTTTGGTCTTCTCATGACGTTTGTAATTTTGTTTGTTTCCCTTCTTTGAATCAGACTTTTCTCCATAAAAAGCACCCTCATTGGTACGTTCTTCTCTGAGACTCAAGCGCTTCTCATGCGCCTTTAGAGTCCCTATGATCTCTGTTACAGTTACTGAACTGAGATCTCTTGTCTGTTCGAGTACAGCGACAATGCTGTCAAATTTTTCTGGTAAAGAGATGAGTATCTTTTGCACCATTTGATAGTCTGTCTTCTCTTCACCGTGTATCCTTAGTTGATTTCTCATATTAACCAACTTGGTAGTGAAATTATCTATTGTTCCACCTTCTTCCATCTTCAGATTTTCATACTCTCTTCTCAGAGTCTGAAGATTAATCATCTTTACTTGAGAACTCCCTTGAAACTCCATCTCCAAAGCATTCCACGCTTCTTCTGCAGTTGTTGCAGGCGCAATTCTCGGAAATATTGTATCTGAGACTGCAGTTTGGAGAATTTGAAGTGCCATCATGTCTCTCATCTTGTTATCTTCTCTTTCTTTCAATACTGCTGCTGTTTCTTCTTCTAAAACGATCGTATTAACTCCATGTTCAACAACTTCCCACAACTTTCTGGTTTTTAAGATTGTTTTCATTTTAATTTTCCAAAAACCATATGCATCTCCATTGAAGATGGGGATCACTTGTTGAATCGTTGTCTCACCGAGCTCTGATACCATGTTAGACATTGCAGAGAATATGAAGTATCTCTGCTTCAGGATCAGACAACAACAAAGCAACTGCAGTAAATTACTCTGTTTTGTAATTTGCTAAGTCACGATTTTGTAAAAAGAGAATACTTTATTACGAAATGTGTTGTAGTATTTATAACAAATTACAACAATAAAATAACTGAACAAACGGTTAAAAGATAAAGAGACACAATGTTTAAATGTCTGCAGTTTTCCATTTGCACCTCTTTCAATGAAACCGTTTCTGTGATGAACTTTGATCACTTTCCAACAACCATAACGCAGGCTACATCGAGACGCAAACACTTCTCCGTATTTGGGTGGACGTGTTGATAGGTACCAACAAGATCTCCCAAGTATTTAAAACCATCTAGAGACCATAAGTGATCCAGTACACCTTTGAAATCTACCCAAACAGGATAGCTCGACAAATCCGGCTTTGAATTGATTGTTTGCGGACTCCATTTATGTACCACCATTGGGTTGTCACCTATGTACCAAAAGCGACGCTTAAGAAACAATCTCGTGTTTGTTCAGTTGGTATGCGAAACAAAACCGAGGTAGGTTTAAGGAACTGAGCATCCACATGAGATTTTTGCTCCTTCGTTCTCCAAAGAAGGTTAACAGTAGCATGTATTTTTCCAATATGCGGAGGATCGTCTTTCAAGAAATGCCTAATAACATAATTTGCCCATAGAGGACGAGAACCGTGTATAACTTTATCTGGAATTCTTGAACACAAGATTCCATCCTCCGAAATTACAACAGGGATGGTAGATCGTGAAACTGCCGCTAAGCTAGCAAACCAAGGACTGCTCGGAGGAGAAGCTCCTACAACAGCCACTGGATTTGAAGAAACCTTGTCAACACAAGAGCCCTCCTTAGCAGAAGAAGCAGCCACCCGAGTAGCAGAGAACACTGCCGAGTTTGTACCAGCAACCATGGGAAATTCCGAGATCTTGCCCTGAGATTTTGAACCAGCTTCCACATCTTTGATCAGCTCCACCTGAGAATCACCACCGAGAGAAGAAACATACATCATCTTCTCCACCACCTTCGTCGAGGGAACCGATTCTCCGTCCATCTCGCCAGAGAAAACCAGCAGACAAACGTCCGCTAATTACGCCTGAGAAATCACACTTTTTTCGACCACTATAATCGCACTTTTTTCAACCATCGACTTTTTTCTATCATTAATATCGCCAAAACGTTCTTCTTGGAAGACATCAAATTCGACGGCAAAGAGATGGTTATTAGGATTGCCATTGGTTGTGCGGTTAACTAGACCGAGGAAGCCACGGGTTGAGTCTTGATCGTAGTTTACGGTTGGGACCACGAACGATGAAGGTGAGACCATGACCGGGGTTAGGGTTTGACCGGGCGAGGAGTGATGGAGAAAGTGAAAGATGTTTTGAAAGAGTAAACAGAAGAAGAAGTGTTGTTGGATGATTTGAATGGGATTGGATCTGTGTAAAGGCCTTGACCATGTGAAAATGGAATATTGTCACGGGTCATGGAGAGAGCTCCGGACCGGCTCATGCCATCGGTTGCTGGTCCTAGCTCAATATACGAGAAAATAAGTGATAATTTTTACGGTTTCATTATTAAATGATTGGGTCTAGAAATAGCAATTTTATTGGTTTAGTGACTGGTTAAGGTTGGAATCCTCTATTACTTATGTGATTCTTGTCACTTATCAATCGTCTCTCCTTTGTTTATGATAATTTCATTCTATCGTTAGTAAAATGCTAGTCACGTAAGGACTAAAACTTTTCAATTTGGTCAGCGACAACGGAAACAAAAACAACATTTTAAACAAGAGAAACCTACCAAAATATCAGTTATAATACATATACTAGTTTTTTATTTCACCATTTTCTATATCATCAGTGAATAGGTTAACATAAAAAGCATGCAAGAAGATTGTGCGGAGAAACTTTGGCGTCCGCCAAAGCCATTAGACTACTTGAGAAGCAAAATTTTTAGCATGAAGTTACAATAAAAATATAATGCATTAATTTTACAGAAAGTGTAAATAAATTATCAGTGATAAGAATGTTGATTACCTTTGAAAGAGAAAAGACATCTAAATCAAAATTAAGAAATATATATATCAGTACTAGTATGACAGATTAACAATGATGACTTACTTCTGCAAATACTGGCCATGGAGCCATTTACATGCTTTACTATGGAAAGCTTTCTCAAGAGTTCTCCACCATTTAAATTAGGGTGTAGTAGATTATAACATATGGTCGGTGACCAAGTTGAAAGTTGAGTTCAAACACTGAAACATCATATTCTAAATATGTTTTCTTGATTTTGAAGTAGGACTACCTCTTTATTTCTAGGCTAACGACATTGTTAACAATACCATGCTTTGTCATCATTCTCTTACGGAGAAAAAGAAAATGATGTGTACTTTCTCATCTTACCGATGCATTAAATTCCATTTGTCTGAATTAAGTTTACTCTAATTTTTGTCAACCTATAAAACATGAATAGCCTGACCGGAAATAAACTAGATTTATATCTTAAACAATTGTTCTTGACTTTGGTTGTTTGTGTTTGGAAGGTTATTTCATTTTTTACATATGGCAAAGTGGTCTAAGTACCACCTATCTTTAGTCTCCCACATGGAATTCGAAGACAATCTCTGTTAAATGATGACTAGATGATATGGATGAATTACCATTAGGCTACTCAATTCCAGTCGTTTTTTTTTTTTTGGCCATTTTAAATTGACTTTTATTGTTTTGCTCTTCAAATACTTTTAGGTTTTGGTTTTTATAATTGCTCATCTCTTTAGACTCTTTCGTTTTTTGTTATTTGATTGTGAATGTGATAACTAAATAGTAAATACTATCCAAGGTCCACTTAGACTTACAATGAGAAATTGTTAGTTGAAAGTACTAAATGGCTAACATAGAAAATTAGGATATACTAAATCAGGAATTAAACGTCCTTGATTTCTAGTAATCTGACAACAATAATTCATCACAGTGTGGGTAAGCCATAAAATGAGCATTTATTTCACTTCAATTATCACAAGCTGAAGTCACTACAGATAGTAGACCAGAAAAAAGGAAAAAAAACGATGATCTCGAACTAAGCCGAACCGGTTATTTAGTTCTGGAAAGTCCAGTCCCAGATCTCGTGACGCTGGACACCACGGCCCATCGAACCGGCAAAACCGGTATACATTAGCTCGTGAATCACCTTGGAAAGATCGTATTTTGCTTCAATCAATGGCCGGTTCGGTTTCTTCAAATGCGGCAAACCAATCGTAACAGAGATAACTTTATAATTGTTATTGTACTCAATCCAAGCCTTGTACTTATCTCCACTACTCAGCTTCAATTCCTTAAACAACCAACCGTTTCTTGTCATAACCCAATAACCGGATTTTACAGAAACCACCGAATCAACCGAATTAATGTCGATTCCGACATGGTTATCGTTCATATCACCGAGACTCTTGTCCTGAAACACATCAAATTCGACAGCAAAGAGATGGTTATTGGGATTACCGTTGTTGGTTCGGTTGACAAGACTGAGATAGCCTAAACCGGAACCGTCGTGTTGGTTTGTGGGTACGACGATGAAGGCGAGGCCGTGACCTTGACTAGGGTTTGTTTTAGGAGTAATGGAGAAAGTGAAGGAGGTTTTGAAAGGGTAAACAGATGAAGCATTAGGCTTGAAAGTGATTGGACTGGTGAAAATGGCTCGGCCATGAGAGAAAGGGATGTTGTCTCGGGTCAATGCGATGGCTCCGGAGCGGCTCATGCCATCAGTGTCAGGACCATACTCAGCGTCTCCATGGAATGATATTAGATCGGTGCCATTACCAAAGTAATCGAATTTGAATTTGTAAGCAGTGGTGGCTTGAAAGGTGAAGATAGCTATGAACAGAGTGGTGAAACAGAGTATTTGGTTCTTCATTTTTGCTCTGTTTTTGGGAATTTGGGAAGTGAAAGTGATGAACTTTATAAGATAAAAGTGACTGGTGAGGGTGAAAAGATCGAGAAATCTTTTGGCTTTGTCTTAAAATAATGGACATTGATAAAAAAAGAGACAAGGAAATTTGAATTATGGCACTAGATGACAAAATCTCTTTTTGAAAGTGCACAAAACGTTTTTTTTTTTTTTTCTTTTTTTTTTCTCTGTGGCCACGACGCTGCAGACAAGACTTTATGAGTGGTGGTGGCCAAACGGAAAAATGAAAAACAACTTTTTAATATTCCTATCCACTATAATTGAATCAAAACATGAATGACAAAAAAATGACTAGTATGCAATGAGTTAGTCCGTCGCTTTCCCTAACACTATACTTATTCATAATCAAATCTAATATATATCATTCAGTTATACCAAAACCAATTTTTAAAGTTTGTTTTAGTATCATACTAAAGATTTTTGTATTTGTTAATGCTAACAATTAATTTCTATTGTTAATATCTCTATAACTATTGATATTATTTTTACCATTAATTATAGTAGAATATTTAAATTATATTTAGGTTTTTGATAAACAATCATTTGACTATAATATATAAAGGTTTGAAAACCCAAAAAATATATTTTATATTGTTCAAGACAAACTTTTGGGATTTTTTGAATAGTTGAATTGGAATGGGTGGTGCTTGTTGGAGAACGTTATATTTGTAAATATCGATGAAATGATGGATGATCGGTTTAATCAAAATTATGCTTTTCGATGACCGAGAGTCAAATTTTAGATGTGATATCATGCAGTCAACTACTGGAAAGGTTTTGAGTGGTCAATTTATGATATCATGCAGTCAACTACGGGAGGTGGATGCTGTTATTTTGAAATAAGGGGAGTCCTTTCGTACACCTTCAACGTACAAATCAGAAAAACACCACACGACTGATAGAAAAATTGGTAAATATAAGAAGAGGAACGAAAGAGGTAATTTAGTTAAAATATGCAAGGAAGTGATTATAGATGACTCTTCTGGAATGGGGTCAAAGACTTCCGAGATGACATCGATAGTCTTGTTCTCCATACTTATTTTTGTGATATGTCAAATTAACATTTAGGCCTTGAATGGTTGGCACATACGCTGCATATCGGATGGTGCATACCAATATTTTGGTAAGCAGAGGTTCGGACTGCAGTATGCAGCAGACGAGATATGCACTTCACCATACAACAGTATGCAGTAGTGTACATATTTATAAATGGTAAAAATCAGATCAGTATGAACTGATACATACCAAAATGCAAATCAAAATACAAATACAAAATATATGTCTAAAAAATATCTTAAAAATACAAATCAAAATCTATTATTTTGATTTTTTCATAACATATGGGCAATACTTTCTCGGATGTTTGCCATATATTGTTTATCTTCTCTTTCGGCTTCATCTACCTCATCTGAATCATTTTGATCGTCTTCTATTTGCATTTCTGAAGAATCTTCAAAAGAATCTGAATCTGAAAATTTTGAAACTCTAATAAAGTTGTGGAGTCCTATCGTCGCGAGAATTACTTTCTTCTGCACCTCCAAACCATATCTAGTATCATCTCGAAGAATCCTCCACTTCCTCTTTCATACTCCAAAAGTTCGTTCTATAACAGAACGTAAAGATGCATGACACCTGTTAAATAACTTTTTCTTATTCCTTGGCGGAGGACCATTGTTGAACTGTGACAAGTGATCACAACTCGATTTCGCGATGATCTGTATGGAGTTAGAAAACCTTGTTTGTTTGGATATCCTGAATCTACCACATAATATTTTTCTCCAGGAGGCAATGGAAATTGAGGATCACCATCTTGCGCGAGTGAGAGCAATCTTGTGTCGTGACATGAACATGGTGCTCCATTCCAAACGTAAGTGAATAACATATTCATATCACAAATCGATATTTTTTTGACCACACTCTTTGTACTTGTCTTTAATGGTTTCTATTGACCAAAAAAAAGAAAATTGGTCCGAGTGCATATGGTGGTATGGAGGTTTTAAGGTGTAGACCAAAAAATTCGGACGAATAGTGTAAATAATACGGTATGGAGTGTTGCATTTAAAGTCGGACTGGTACGCAGTATTTTTGTCCGAAGTAGAGTGGACTAGTCCGATTTTATGAATGGTGAAATAAGTGCGGACTACTCCGACTTTCGTCCGATCCGCAGCGTAAGTGACAACCATCCAAGACCTTAATGCTTCTTGGTTGTAAAAACAATTTACTGTGTAATAGAAGATTACTATATTGCTAGGTTGCATGGAAACTTTTTTTTAGGTTAGTTTTTGAAACGTTTCGGAAACAAAAACTTTTGAAAACACGAAAGAATGTCATGGAAACACGATTCTTAAAATTATATATTAGGAAACGCGATGGAAATTTATGTTTCTATTTCGGAAACACGACGAAATCTTACCTTTTAATTTAGAAACTTATTCACCAAATAATTTGGAAATATTATGATTTATGATATGTACAATATAAACTTTGTAACTTAAAAAAGCCTTATTAATTTAAGATGCACATATAGAAGAATATATGATATATAAAAACGTAAATTTATGAATTTGAGCGTTTTAATCTTTTATCTTTGGGTTTTCTGCAAAAAAAACCTTTCACCTCGCCGATTTTTGCAATTTTACCCTTCACCTCTAGAAAATGCAATTTTACCCTCTATCTCAAAAATAATACGCAATATAACCCTTATACGTATTTTTTAAACGTTTTTGCAATCATATATATACATTAAATTTTTCAAATTCTAAAGGTAGATTTGGACTCCTCGTCGTGAGGGTTTCGATTTGATATATTATTTATCAATATTTTACAAACTTGACGGTAACGTATAAGGGTTATATTGCGTATTATCTTTGAAATGGAAGGTAAAATTGTATTTTCTGAAGGTGAAAGGTAAAATTGCAAAAATCGGCGAGATGGAGGGTTTTTTTGCAGAAACCCTTTATCTTTTAGTTAAATTAATTAATAGAAATAGTTTAGGCATTTGTTGTAAATCTTTCTAGAAATCTGAAAGAATATACATGGCACGTTAGGCCATAACTTAAGCATTTATTAGCTTGAATTATCACAAGCTGGAACACGAGATTCACGACAGAAGACAAAGCTGTAAAACCAGTAACAACTTGGACCTAAACCGAGCCGAACAAAACTGATTGATTAGTTTTTAGCACTGTTCTCAAAACTCCAGTCAAAGATCTCGTGACTCTCGGCGCCTCGTCCCATGGAACCAGCAAAACCAGTGTACATTTTCTCGAGAAAAACCTTCGAAAGATCGACTCTCGCTTCGATCAATGGCCTCTTCGGTTTTTCCTGCCAAGGTCGTCCGATCGTAACTGTCACTTTCGCGTTATTGTACTCGATCCAAGCCTTGTATTTGTACTCGATCCAAGCGTTGTATCTATTTTCATTTAGCTTCAATTCCTTGAACAACCATCGGTTTTTTCCTCCGGTTCTTGATTGAATCCAATAACCGGCTTTCTTAGAAACCGTTGAGTTAGCCGAATTAATGTTGATTCCAACATGGTTATCGTTAATATCGCCAAGAGATTTATCTTTAAAGACATCGAATTCGACAGCAAAGAGATGGTTATTGGGATTACCGTTGTTAAACCGGTTAACAAGACTGAGGTAGCCTAAACCAGAAACAGTGTCGTTTTTATTGTTTGGGACGACAATAAAGGCGAGGCCATGACCGGGATTAGAATTTTTCCGGCGAGTAGTAATGGCGAAAGTGAAAGATGTTTTGAAAGAGTAGACATAAGAAGAAGTAGCATTAGGTTTGAAAGGGATTGGATTGATGAAAATGGCTCGACCATGAGAGAAAGGGATATTATCACGGCTCAATCCAAGAGCTCCTGACTTGCTCATACCATCGAACTCTGGAGCATACTCGGCATTGCCATGGAATTTCATCAGATCAGTTCCATTACCGAAGTAATCGAAGTTGAAACTGTAAGCAGATGAAGAAATGGCGTGAGAGAAAAACAGAGCAAAAAACAGAGGAATGAAACAGAGTGTTTTGATCTGCATTCTGTTTCTTTTTTCTTGGATATGGAAAGTGAAAGACGATAACAAGAGTTATATAGCGAGAGAGAGAGTGAGAGCAAACAAAATTTGACTTCTCGAAAGATTTGACTTGACAAGATCCTTTATTTTTTCAGGACGAACGTGGGTATTTATTTCTTCACATGATATATAACCTCTTTCTACATCTCTCTTATAATAAAATAATATCACATTACAGGGAACCTAAAACGTGACAAGATTTCTATTAAATAATATCAGTATTTCTATTAAATAGTTTTAACTAAAAGATGAAGATTAAAACGTTCAAATTCATATATTTATGTTTGATTTATCATATATTATTATATATGTGCATCTTAAATTAATAAGGTATTTTAAGTTACAAAATTTATACTATACATATCATAAATCCTAATATTTCCAAATTAGTTGGTTAATCAGTTTCTAAATTAAAAAGGTAAGATTCCGTTGTGTTTCCAAAACGAAAACGTTGGTTTCCATCGTGTTTCCAAACATAAACATAGATTTTTAGGAATCGCGTTTTCGTAACATTTTTTCGTATTTTCAAAAAATTTCGTTTCCGAAACATTTCATAAACAGGAAACGGACCTCGAAAAGAGTTCCATGCAACCTAGCTTTCCCTTATATATATGGAAAGTGAGAGACGATAACAAAAGTTATATTGCGAGAGAGAGCCAACAAAATTTGGCTTCTCGAAAGATTGACTCGACAAGATCCTTTATTTTTTCAGGACGAACCTGTTATTTCTTCACATGTACCAAAAAAGATTTAGAGAGATCATTTAACTATAAATTATTTATCTAGAAACACTAAGAATTCATATATTTTATAGAAATTAGTAAAATATTATGGAACATTTACTAAATTTATGATATATAACCTGTTTCTACATCTCGCTTATAATAAAATAATATCACATTACAAGGAACCTAAAACGTGACAAGATTTAATTCTTAATCTTGAATCGACAAAATACAATTATTTTCACTCAAAATACGCCGTGTTAAAAGTTTCAGGCAAATGTGGTTTGGTTTTGATCATATACTTTTGCCTCATTGATGGATCAACGGCTAGGAACAGATGAGGGATGGTTGGTTGGGACTTGCTGGCTCGATGCTTCTTCAGCTTGAATTTTCCTAACTCGAGCTTTATCGATCCGTGCTCTTCTTACAGCTTCTTGGATATGGCGGTCATGGTCTTTTAACACCTGATCCATGTTTCCTGATGGAACCACCAACGGTCCTGAATAATGAATCTTATGCCCTTTTGATCCATAACCCAGCTGCAAACCAAACCAAAACAACTCAAAATAGTAACATTGGTAGTGTCTAAAAATAGCAAGGAGGGACTTTTAGAGAACTTACGAGTATAGGGTCTTTCTTGTTGCTTCTACCATTCTCTTCCTGGTTTGCTTCTTCAGAGGTTTCCTTGAAGGAACCTGGAAGCCGAGTCATTCCTCTGCAAGTCTCTTGTTGCGGTGCGCCTGTTCTTGTTGTAGCAAAACCAGGCATTGCTGAGTAATCAGCTATGGATGAAACCTTTTGAGAATCTTGGTAGTTCCTTCTACCCTTTGCGGAAGCAGATCTACGTGATAGAGGACCGGAATGTGATGCTCTCTTGTGAGGAATAATGTTACCCTGAGATTCTCTGTTTGGTTCAAATGCTTGTGATGATGGCCTTGGTGGATCAATTGGAAAACCAGATGCAACTTCTTCAGGATGAGGATTAAACTTCTCGCTTCGGCTTCTATTAGTAGACTGGCTCTGCCTTTTCTGCAAGGATGTTAAAGCGAGAGAGGGTCAAAAACATTGAATAAAAAGCAAGACGTTTAACGTCGAAAGAAACAATAAGCTTTTACTAAAAAATTTAACCTGCATTGATGCAACCAGCTCTGCATTTGCGTCAGGGGCTGGGATGGCTCGAGATTCCTTAGACCCTCTTCTTTCTTGGTGTCTTTGGTCCCTGTTTCCTCCAACTTGTCTACAGACACAAAGGAGCAAGATTGAATTTAGTATATTTTTTATTTTTCCGTTAATTCAAGCTATTGTAAGAGCACTGCAGAGTGAAAATCACATCAGACTAGAAAAGTCGGGATGGAATACCTTCTACTTTCCTCATCCCGCATTCTTGCATCGAGCTCTTTGCTGGGAGGATATTTAGGCAAGCTTGAAGGATCACATGGAAGAGGCCTAGTGGAAAAGAACTGGAAATAAAAGAATGATAATTGAGGTTACAAAAGCATTGACCAGGAGTTATATATAGAAGCACAAGAACACGCAGCATTTACAGCCTGAGAATTGCCAGTACCTCATTCTTGAGAGCTGCGTCGGCTGTTCCACGATCATCAGGATTGACTGAAAGCAGAGTTTCAAGAAGGGCTAAAGCTGGCTGAGGAAACTCCTTGAATGTTTCACCCACTATGCGTTTATATGGCTGTGTAGGCTTGAAAATTGTTGCATGAGGTAACCTCGATTTTACCCAATAGTCCTCGGAAGGCGAGCCACATAGCTTGAAAATCTTGTGCAACTGTTCCACCTGTAACACCACAGGTGTTATCAGAGTCACCTTAAGAAATCAAACTAGTCTCACAGCAATCAGAGCAAACACGAAGAGATTCAAACGAAAAATGCAAATCTACCTCGGTTCTACCAGGCATAATAGGCTTGCCTGCATATAGTTCAGCAAGAATGCAACCTGCGCTCCACAAATCAACTGCTGCTCCATAGCGAGTTGCTCCAAGCAAAAGCTCAGGTGGACGGTACCAAAGAGTTACCACTCGACTGGTCAAAGGCTGAGTTTGACGAGGATCAAAGAAACTAGCTAATCCGAAGTCAGCAATCTTCAGAACACCACTATTATCTATCAGAAGGTTTGAGCCTTTTATGTCCCGATGAAGTACACCACGACTGTGACAATGGTCTAGACCGTGTAATAGTTGCTGCAGGTAGCATTTGACCTATACAAGAACCAATGAAAAAGAAAGCCCAACCTCAGAGAATTGCAATGAAAGCAGTGAACTAGGTCATGAAGATGTTGAATAGAAACATAAAAAGTACCTGTGATTCAGAAAATTTAATTGCAGGATGCGAAGCTAGTCCAGCTAGATCATGTTCCATATACTCGAAAACAAGATATAAACTGCAAGACATTCTTGATGTAACTAATCCTTCTAGCTTTATGATATTAGGATGGTCAAGACGGCGTAATATCTGGATCTCTCTTGCCATAAAACGCACGCTTTCTGGCTCCAAGTTATCAAACCTAACTTTCTTCAAAGCCACAATTTTCTTCCGATCCAGATCACGAGCCCTATATACATTACTATAAGTACCCTGACCAATCTGCATAAAGCAAGTAAAAAACCGCTGCATCAGAGATCTTTCCCCACAGCTGTAAGTCCAAAACCTTTTCAGGTCAAGCGATAGATCTAAAAACAAATCAACTGAAAAAAAATCTAGTTTCCAGAACATAAGTGTCATTTACTGCAACCCAAATCTTTCGAGCTTAGGATATGTACTAAATATGGAAATATTTAGGCTATTATAAGTAAGTCATGCAATCCAAATAGGCTATTTAACTGCATTTTTCAAATGAAGAAAAGAAGATTACTTTGTCCAACTTCTCGAAAGAATCCGCACGCCGTGGAACCCATCCCCTAATAGCTTCTCCAGCTACAGAAGCCAACCATGGAGGCCAACCTGCGGCTACATACTCTCCTTCAGTTGCTTTAGCTATGGTAATACTCATTGCAAGGGGTGACGTTGCAGCAACATTCTCTATCTTCTTCTCTCTTCTACTCATATTCTCCCCACGCAAATGAATCGAAACATTGGCTTGCTTATTACTCAATACTGGTCTTACACTAACAACATCAGACCGTTCCTTAATCCTAAGAGTCTCTTCTCTTCTAGAAGCAACCGGTCTTGAAACTCTAAACTCAGAAGAGGATTTGCTTGAGAAACGCTCTCTTGGACTATCTTTGCTATCTTCAATAGCAGAAGGCTTACCACAAACACACCCCATCTCTCAATTTACCCCAAAATTTTGATACTTGGAACCAAAAATCTCCTTTATAAATCATCCATCTTGTTCCACTAGCTAATTAAGTGGACTACATGAAAGAACTAGACCATCAAACATATAAAAGTCCGAGACTTTCAGATACCAGACAAAAAGGGGAAACAAAACTAAGGAACCCTAGAACTCGGAGAACACTGCAACCCAGAAAAAAAAAAAAAAAATGATTTTTCCTCAAATTGCAAAATGTGCCCAGATCAAGAAGACAGTTCAGGCATTAATAATTAGAGTGCAGTAAAAAAAAAACCCAGGATTCCCAACTTTGTGCATAAAGCAAGTACCTTTGAGGAGAGAGAGAGAGGGGACTCAAAACAGCAGAAGCAAAATGTAAAATTGAGTAATTTGCAGGGAAACAAAGGGGAAAAAATGGAGCTTCAGTGAAGATATATCAGGAGAAACGAAGAGAAATCAAAAGGGTTTAACAGTGTTTCCTTGAGAGAGAGATGGATCTAGGGCGGAGAGATTTCTGAGAGACGCATGTGTGTTGAAGCAGAAGGTTGAATGAATTAAAAGTTTGTAAAAATTGAAAACTCCAAAAAGAAACATTATGAGAATTTTTTTTTATTTAAATAAAATAATAAATACGTTCGGTAGTGTGAAAAAATTTCATTTATTTATTTATTAGAGTATAGTTGTGTTGTGAAGTTAAATAACTTATTTAATACTACTATACTTTTTGGTGTGGGAAAATATGATAATTGAAGCTATACGAAAGACATTCTTGATGCGATCCGTTAAAAACACGCGCTCGTAATCACTCTTAATTTTTAATCTTAATTAATCATAATCATATAATCAGAAAACTAATCAAATCCTTCTTCTCATATTTGTTTCCCAACTCATTGAAAATAATTAAAGTTCAAAAAATATTAAAAATATCATTTGTTGAAAACATCACTAAACTAAAAACATCATACTAAATTCTATTATAACGGTATACAATTTTTAATATATTTTGGTTAAATTTATATTATAGTCTAGACAAGTTTTTTTTTTTGTTTTTTTACATATATTACAGTAAAAAACTAGTGTTATTTGCTTTTTCTATCTTTTGAAAAACTAAATTGTATTATCTATGGGAAAAATGTGAATCTTTAGACTATAGTTTAATATTTAAAGCGCGTACGCTTCATGTTCATGCAACGAGGGTATTGAATTTAAAGTTTTGTAGGGGTAGTAAAACGTCAAAAGCCTTTTCGTTTTCGCTTCTATTTTTCGGTATGTAATTTATTTTTTATTCCCATATTCCCTGCACTAATGAATTTGAGATAGATTTTAAAATAGGGACGATATTGTTTAAATGAAGTAAATTATACTACAATTTTAGTCACCAAGTCATTTCTATTTTGCTACCTACCTGACTTTTAGAGCACAGTCTTCTAATTTAGTTTTTTTTTTTCGTTTGATTGAAAGCTTTTTTTTTAATTTGCTATTATTAAAATAAAATAAAACAACAATTGCATGAATGGTCAACTAATTGTAGTTTACACCGCATTCAAAAATAATAAAAATCTTATTTCATACAATTATATGTGTATTAATGTTCCCATTACTGGCATTAAAAATTAGGACTAACACTCTTTTGAATGATATCAAATTTGTAATGATAATATAGTTATATAACAAATTGATTAGTTTGATACTAATGAAAGGAGTTTCAAAGATTTAAGAAAACAATTTATCGTCAGAATCTGTTCGTTTGCCTAATAATCGGAGAGGAGTGTTTATCCACATTATGCTTTACAAGTTACAACCGAATTTAATGAACTTGTCATCTCCATTTTAGACAATAAAACAAATTTGGGCCCATTCTCTTATAGAACTGTACCCACGTATTATCAATTCATTCATACACCAACCATACGAATGATACCATTGTACTAAAACTATTTAATCTTTTGAAATTTTTGTAGTTCCTACTAAAATTATGTATTTTGTATTTTCAGATGTTGTGTTTGTAGAGGTGGGGAATAGACGAAACGCACATAACAATTAAATACAGATACAGTAAATATGGAGCGGACATATATGGTTTGGATGATTATTTTAATATGTTTTGATAAGTATCAAAATGTAACTATTTCCTTCTAACATTTTGAATTACCAAGACATCTTTTAAAAATATTTTTTCTTAAAACAAATTTACAAACGCAACTAAAACTCAGTAATCTTACACATAACACATTTTCTAAATATGTTGCTAAATGCTCATTTTTTCAGTCAGCAAATATATAGAAAACATTTATTGACTCAAACAAAGATGTAAAATATATTTTCCAAGAAGAAAAAATGTATTTCGTGTGGGTGAAAAAATATTTTGTTGGGTTGGTTCAAGTAATTATATTTTGATCGAGTAATAACTTTGGGTACCAGATTCCAAACAAGGCCGCCCATACTAAAGAGGGTAATTTTCCATCCTCACTTGACGTTAAATCAGTTAATCGATCAAGTCTCAAAGTAGTAGAACATCAACATGTTGAATGAGTTTGTTGATACGAAAGATGTACCTTTAATACGAGTTATGACGATGAGTAAATGTCAAACAATGGATGATATCGAATGACGCTTCAAAAATCTCTGAGATATACGATTAAAACAAGATATTGAGTAGCAAAAACATTGAGATTGATATATTGAACACATTTAGCACTTTAATTGGCTTGTGCTGCTCTTACCAACAGTAAATGCTCTTACAAAGTGACATATCACATATCTATCACTTTAATCAAACGTAAAATTTGATATATTGAAACTTACACCATTTTTGAACACATTTATCACTTTAATTCACTTTGTTGGTTTTGAACATTTCATGAACTCATTTTTCCCATTTCGACTCTTATGAGTTATCGATTCTTTCAATGGAAGGTCCTGAAATCTCGAAACGCAATGACATAGTAAAATTTGATATATGTAAAACTTACACCATTTTTAAAACATTTATCACTCTAATTTACTTTGGTGGTTTTGAACATTTCATGAACTCATTTCTTTTCAGATTTGGCTAGCGAAGAAGCTAACAAGTATCTGATTGATACATGTGCGAGGTTTGATGTGAAATGCCCTCCGCCTCAGAGACAACAGCTCGTCTGTTACATAAAGTCAAAAATTTTGAAGATTTTTGAAATAGTCAAAATCTTGATTTAATCGTATATCTCCTATATTTTTGATATTAGCAGGATTTGTTCTATAAAAATCTAGGATGATATCAAATGTGTCCTGTTAAATGTCAAAATTTTGATATTAGTTTGAGAATCTCCAAATAGAAAAGAGTGTGTTATTCAATCATTGAGTTAAAGTTATTTTTCTAAAGTTTTACATTCTTTAAGATTTGAAATTTGATATTATTATAAGAATCAATTTGTGTGGATTTCAAAATCTCTGCAGTATATTTTAGATTTTAATTCTAACAATTTACTTATTAAACTTCAGAGGAATTTATTCCAAATGATTCAATATACAAATATTTTAAAACTTTTTAATTTTGAATAACACTAGATTTTAATGAAATATATGAAATACTAGTTGAATAACACCAAATTTTAAAATCTATTAAGCATGATTTACAAATATAAGATCCAATAATAACAGATTTAAAATCATTTATTGAATAACAATGAGTTGGGTTAGATTTCATTAAAATCCATAATTGAATAACATTTCCGAATTTTTTTTGAAATCGTTCTTGCTAAAGCTAACGAAAACAAGATACAAAATACTCTTTTCAAGACTTGTTTATTAAATCAAATTAACAACTAAATAAAATCCTGAATACAAGAAAACTTTAAACCCTATACAAGAAAATCATAGTTATTAGTATTGTTTTTAACATAAGATAACCATTAATTAAATTAAAATAGGATAAATATGAAATATAAAATATGAAAAATGTTTATATCCTAAATCTGCCATACAGATCCTTATGGAACGAAATCGAAGAAACGATCAAATTCAGCGTAGAGTTAAGACATTAACACAAGTATACAACACATCTCCATTGTAATAAAATAAATAAATAAATTAAAATCATAATGATTTTTAATAATCAACCCTCAAAAGTAACGTGGAGAAATACACTGAATCGTTGACAAATCCAAAACATGCACTGAATGTTTACCCCAGATCGAAGGGATCAGTGTAATATTTGGCGACGCATTCACAAAACTAATTATTGATTTTTGTAAATCCAGAGACGAATTTGGAACATATAGTGTATTCATTGAAAAGGTAATATCTTTTTCCCCGAATCTTATGCAAAAATTTCCCCTTTTTCGTATCAGGGCTAGATTTAGATTTGTGGGTAATGTTCAATTTACGAATCGCCAATAATGGGTACTTGCCCCTACCAATGAGTGTTAAACTTTGGATTGAATCGAGATGTGATTAAAGTTTGATCCTTTTTTATGGCAATGCAGGTCGTTGTTATTGATACAATCGGATTGGAATCAAAATCGATTCTTGTGCTGGTTAATTTCAAACCTTTTGTATAATCGATTCTGGTTCTTCTTCTTCTTCTTCTTCTTCTGCAATGTATATGGAATTGAATCCTGGTTTTGTTTATGTTTCTTAGGTTTGTATTTTGTGGGTGGATCTGAGAAGGTGTCGATATGAGAGTTCGATCTAGAGGGTTTAAGAGACAATGACTGGAATGTCCTTTGGACTTCAGAGTTATGGCTCATTGTACTTACTCAAACCTTGAGCTTTTGAGCCTTTATCTTCTTGTTTCTTCACAATGCTCACTTCAAATTCTAAAGAGAAGGAAAGGTCTCTCTCCTTCTTATGTTGTTGGTACTTAGGTCGTCGACGAGTTGCAATGCTGCTCCTTCTCAGCCTTGCATTTGTTGTCTTTGTCTTGGGTTCCTACACTATCAACAAAGGTATTCTCAAGTTTTTGATGTCTTCAATCTAGAATGGTTTTGATTAGCTATTGGAATCTGTTGGTAATGCCTGCACTGTGATACAGAGAGCAATAGTCCAAACATTCATCAGAGTATTGAGACGATGGATTTTGGAAGCAAACAAACTCCAATAAGTAGAGAATTGACTTCTTTCTATTCAAAGAACTCTAATAATGATCATATTAGAGATTCTTTTATGTGGAATGGCATTGGAGGAAGTGATGTAGACGTCAACCATCCTCCTCCGTCCTTGCCTTCATCGCATCACCATCCGTGTGATAGTTTTTCATTTCCTCCTCCTCCTCCACCTGGAAGGAGAAGGCCTGGGCCACGGCGTAAGCTCTTTCTTCGATTCATTAGTTTTTGCTCTGATCCTGCAAGCACTTGTATTTACCTTCTCCATTTTTATTTGTTCAGCGTGTCCGGTATGCTATCTACCTCCAGAAGAGGCCTTAGCGCATATGCCAAAGCTTCCATTTGAATCTCCTGTGCTCAAGAATTTGACATATATCCGTGACGAGAATCCTGTAAAACGTGAAGAAAGTCAAGGAGGCTCTGATTTTGGAGGTTATCCTTCTCTTGAGCATAGGACTAACTCCTTTGACATAAAAGAGTCCATGACAGTGCATTGCGGGTAAGCTTCTAGGCTTAACTCCGTAGTTTCTTCTTCAGCCATCGAGCTTTACTTTTCTGATTCCTGTTTTTGTTTCTGCAGATTTGTTAAAGGAACAAAACCGGGTCATCTAACTGGTTTTGACATCGATGAGGATATCCTTCATGAGTTGGACCAGTTCCATGATGTGATTGTTGCGTCAGCAATATTTGGTAATTTACTTAGAAGAGAAATTTCCTGTGTGACATCTATTTTTTAGATATCCTTGCTTTTCTTACCAAGTTTCAAACTTTGTTCTCAGGAAAGTATGACATCATACAAGAACCGGTGAACATCAGTGAAATGGCGAGGAAGAACATCCCATTCTACATGTTTGTTGATGAAGAAACACATTTATACCTTAAGAACACGTCGAGTTATACAGACGATAACAAGAGAGTGGGATTGTGGAGGGTCATTGTTGTACATAATGTCCCTTATACTGATGCACGGCGTAATGGAAAGGTTAAAAGATTTGAGAATAAATAGCCAAGATTTGAATGTTTCCGTGTGTTACAAATATGAGCTGGGTAAAACGATTATGCATTTTTACAGATTCCGAAGCTTCTATTGCATAGATTATTCCCAAATGTCCGGTACTCTATATGGGTTGATGCGAAGCTCCAGCTTGTTGTTGATCCATATCAAATCCTTGAAAGGTAGATAGAATGACTTCTCTATCTCTTGAAATTATATGTTCAGGCCAAAGCAGTTAGCTTTATTTGTCTTCTCAATGTTCAGGTTCTTGTGGAGAACGAATTCTAGTTTCGCAATCTCGAGACATTACCGACGTTTTGATGTGTTTGTAGAGGCTGAGGCTAATAAAGCTGCAAGAAAATACGACAATGCCTCAATTGATTACCAAATAGAGTTCTACAAGAAGGAAGGTTTAACACCTTATACCGAGGCTAAGCTTCCAATAACAAGTGGTATGGGTTTTAAGCATATGAGGATATTGAAATTTCCCAATTTTCTTTCTCTTGAGCTCAATTGAATCCTTTTTTTTTAAACGTTTGGCAGATGTTCCTGAAGGCTGTACAATCATAAGAGAACACATACCGATCACAAACCTTTTCACGTGTGTTTGGTTCAACGAAGTAGATCGGTTTACATCCAGAGATCAACTAAGCTTTGCAATTGCAAGAGACAAGATAAGAGAAAAAGTTGATTGGAGCATCAATATGTTCTTGGACTGTGAAAGACGCAACTTTGTGAAACAGGTAAAAAGCAAGCAGAAAATTACAGTTTGTCTCGGTTTAAGAGTTGGTTTGCTGTGTGAAAAAAAAAATGAGACTTTTCTTCTTCTTTTGATGATAGGTTTATCATAGAGACGTTTTGATGAATATGAAACCTCCTCGAGCTTCTTCGAGGGTTCTTCCCGAGCCACCGGCTTTGCCACGTGGAAGATTAGTTGGTGGTAGAGCCACAACGGGGAAGAAGACCCCGGGACAACGTGGAAGAAGGCGTCACCGGAAAGTTTCAGCCGGTGGAAGAAATGTGAGATAGAGAGAGACTCTACATTTTTTTTCTTCATGCAAGATTTATTTTGGATGCAAATTTTTTTCTTAATTTGATTACAGTTCAAGTAGTTAGAAGAAACAAATCTCATGAGTTTTGAAAATTTGCCCTCTAATTAAATTAACAGGTATATCTTTGGCCAATTTTATATATATATTTTTATCAAACATTGTTATTGTTTCTTTACGTTCGTGTTGGTGATCTTAGTAGAAGAAATTTTATGCTCTTGTGAATCGGTTAATAGTAAAAAATAAAAGGTAGAACTGTTAAACCGAAATTATAACCGGTAGAAATGTAAACCAAAATTTGAACCGGTGGATACTGCTTTTTGTCGGCTATGGGTATTAACGGTGAAGTGGGGCTACTGTAGTAACTGATGGAGTCCTTTCCACTTAGCATTAATTTATTCAACTATAATTCTGTATATAATAATAATCTTTTGATATAATAAAGGGTATTTATGTAACCAATTTCACCTGCTTTACCTTAGAATATTAGAATCGGATGCTAACACAAAACAATACAAATTTTTTAATGTAGTTAATAATATGTAAATATTAAAAAACAGTACAAAATAGCGAATAAAGAAAACGATACAATGGTTACCAGTTAAACCCATTATTATCCAAACTTTGTTTAAAATCTAAATTAAAATATGTTTGGATAGCAAATATTTTTCTAATGTATACATTTTTTTTTTTTAGAAAGCCACAGAACAGTTACTCAGATTTGACAAAATAAGTAAAGATGGGAGATGGATTCAATTGAATTTTGAAATTATATGGTGTAGCGTATGTCGACGAAGGGAAATAATGGTTTTTAACATTTTTATTTTCCTGATTCACAAAAATATCTTTGAATAAAAGGAGAACAAAAATCCAAATCCAAAATGAAAAAATATACAAATAACTCCAGAAACCTTGTCCATGACGATGGGTTCTTCGACCCTACAAAGATTAATTACTTTCAATTATTCTACTTTTGTATTTTTGCCTGTAATCTTTCAATTATTTCTCCACCTCAAATTTCAGAAAAAAAAAGAATAATATAAAATTTGCAACCCAATCTTTTTCCCTTATATAAATCTCTGATTAGTCATAACTAATATAATTAGTTGGGACGTGGGGATTGAAATTGTCTAGTTTTTCTAGAAGAAAATAATGAAATTTCTCCAAAAGAGTGACCCACATTAAACCAAAAATTTAGATTTTTTATAACTTTATAAGTATAGATTAAAGAAATCAAAATCATGGAATCTATCAAAGTCCAAATCCCTAAATCAGATCATCTCATCTTCCCAAAAGCCAAGTCCATACCTTTCCTCCCCCATGGCTTCTGCATTGATTTCCCAAACTAGTAAAATCCCCAATCTTGCTCTTTCCACAATAAACCCGTGAACCAAAACTTCCCTTTTTCTCCTAAAGATCTTCTCCTTTTCATCATCTGGGTATTTAAGTTTTGAACTTTTGATTCACAATCTGCTTTTTTTTTTTTTTTTTGGATCTTTACAGAAATGAGTTTGTGAAAAAGCTTAGATACAAAACAAAGTCTTTCTCTTTTCATTCTCAAAAGCTTCATGACTACAGCAAATTCGATGAATCCATCTCTGTTCCGTGTAATCTGTATACTCCATTCGATAATTGCGCTTACTAGTGGAACCTTAATGATGTTCTACACAGAAAAAGCTTCAATCTTTGGACCAGGAAGTGAGATTGCAAGCAAACTGAAAGGATCAACACCACACGATGAGTTACTCATACAGATTTCTCAGTCATTCTCTGGTTTGCTTCTCTTTGCAATTGGTTTGGTGTTGTTCATGGTTTCATTTGTGAAAGACAGAGACTTCCATAGCTTCTTCGCTGGTGGCTCTGTGGTTCTATATGTGTTAATGGCTATGTGGAGAGTCTTGTTCGAGTGGAAAATTGAAGATCTTGCTTATGAATGGCCTAAACAAGCTCTTGGAGACATTGCTTTGGCCATTTCTTGGGTTTTTTTTCTTGTTTATTCATGGAGAGAGAAGTATGATTGATGTTCTGTGTGCTAAGCGAAAATATGTTATATTATATAGTCTTTGATCCTCAGATTTGATGAAAGAGGAAGAGTGAAAAGCTTAGATTCAGACAAGATCAAACAAATGATAGTTTGGATTCATAAATATCAGATTCAGAAGATCAAATCAAGGATTAGAAAAATAATGACAGTTTTTTTTTAATGACTTTGTTCATTCAGTTTCCTATGTAGATCCTATATTTGGTAAATCCATTGTAAAAGAAGAATCTAAGATTTTTAATTTGGTTTAATAAGCGCGAGGACAATTATGTACAACTAGTTTCATACCCCTTTATCTATATTTATATGAATTTTTTTTTATAAATATATTTATCGTCAAATATTGTAAGAAGAAAATGATTTGTATTTTATGTGAATAATTATATAAATTTAAAATTAAATAAATACTTTAAAATAATATTTTAATAAAATATATTAATCACTAATATTAAACATCTTCTAAAAATATAATAAAATTTGTTAAAACAAATTATTACTTTTTCATCAACAAATAATAATTCTATTCCCATGAGTATATTATTTGTTTTGATATTTTTTGCTTTCTATTTTTGAAACAAGCGTACTATAGTACGACGATAAACACGATTTTTGTCTAATTGATCTAGGTAAAAAGAACTCCTGAATTCATTTTTCTGATTTAATATGATGAATAACAAAAGCTAAAAGATGAATGAGAAAATAATTTGTTAAGAATCTATTCTTTTGTATTTATAACCAAACTACTACAATATTAATTTGTAAAATTAACATAATTGTGATATAAAATATAAATATTAAATATTAAATATTTGCTAAAACTGACAATTATCTTTTCTGATGATACACTAACAGTAAGTTGTCTTTTCTATTATTTTCATTTTTTTGCTATTTACATTTTACTTAAACTGACAAAAAATATTTATTGATTGTCTATTCTATATTTTTATATAGAAAATTACCATTACCAGAAAATTCAAAATTCTGCTATTGATATTTTTGTTTAAATTAACAAAAATCTTAATTAATTATTTATTATATATTTTTATATAGAAAATTACAATTACCAGAAATACGTATCACAATTTAAATTAACAATGACACGTATCAAAATCAAATAAATTATCACTTTAACACGTATCACACTAAATATTAAACATGTTTCGCTTTATATAATAAGATCTTGTTTTACATTGTCACTTTGTGAAAAAAGTAGCTAAATGGGCCTGATTTAGCCTATTTTCGGCCCATTAATTAATGTTCTTGCTTCTACATTTTATCTTTTCTTCCTTCTTAGCATTTTGCTATTGTTCTCTCAAGATTCTTACTTGTTCTCCGTTTCTCGACTCTTTCTACTTCAAGCCGATCAAAGGGTCAGTTACTTTCGTTAACCTCTAAAGCTCCCGCTTTATCTTTTTTACCAATCGGAGAATCGTATGATTGTGTTGATTCTTTCTTTGATTATTTGTTTTTGCTTGATTGGTTGTTCAATCGAATTGGAATGTTGCTAAATCGGGTTATGATTTGGTATTGATGAGATTGTTTCATTAAGGGATGAGATTTTGTGATTTGGGGTTTAGGGTTTTGCCTAATTTGATTGTGGCTGAAGAGAAAAAATCAACATGAATTTATCAATCACTCACAGAGATTTAACAAGCCGTTCGTTGTGTTGGTAATTAAAGGTTACAAAAATGTTTTTTTTTTTTAGGAGATGAATGTTATTAACACTCATAAAGCTTGGTTTTTTAGTACAATCAAGTAAGTTAGTTTTGGATATTGCCCTGTTATTAAGAAGGTTTGTCTTCAAGGTTTATCACTCTTTCGCATTGTGGCTTAAATACCAGTTTATAAGTTTAACTTAGAAGAGCATTTTCAAATTGATTGTTTTATATGTGTTTGATATAAGATTATGTGAGGTTTTAAACTTGTTGGTGTAATCAGTAACAAAAATAAGTATTTTGAAGGATTATCACTCTTTTGCTTAATACGCTACATTACTTAACTACTGAAATCTTAGAAGAGCATTTAAATGATTGGTGTTTCATGTTTATGTTCGTGTATGAATGCAACCTTTTAAGCATCAAATGTTAGCTACTTGTTCTTGTTTCTAATTTATCATTGCTCTTGGTTTTCGTTGTCTATGGATTTATCTTAAAGAGCATTCAAATGATCAATGTTTCATATTTACCTGATCTATCCTTTTAAGCATCAAATGTTAGCCGACGTTTTACCTTGTTATGTTTCATTGCTCTCTGGTTATTGTGAATGTGGTTTCGAGTTTTCTTGGCGTAACATTCTGAGAATATGATGATAGGGATGCGTGGTTCACAAGCACAAGATAGTGCGTGTTCCTTGGAGCAGCCAAGCAAAGATGTGGTTGTCACGGAGACAAAACCAAAGAAGAGGATCTGTTGTGCTTGTCCTGATACTAAGAAGCTAAGAGATGAGTGCATTGTAGAACATGGTGAATCCGCTTGCACGAAATGGATCGAAGCTCATCTTTTGTGTCTTCGATCCGAGGGTTTCAAAGTTTGAGAGTGTTTAAAAGATGAATTTTATTAATCGAAAGTAACATAGATTGTTGATTGTTTTTTTTTTTGGAATTTACACATCATGTAATAAACAGAGCAACCAAAAGGTCACATTGGTCAAAAACACTAGACACTTATATTAGTGATTTTTTTTATATATCCCACTTCTTTGTATATTCCAACTTTATAACCAGAATAAAACAGAGCAATAAAACGGCTTTATTGGTCAAAACACTTGTTATTAGTTTGTGTATTTAGATGGAGTTTTGATGACTAAAATATTTTAAAAGATTACAAAAGAGTATTTCTAAAATATTGCATAATATTTTTAAAGATTACAAAAAATTATCTCCAAAATACTACATAATATTTTTAAAGATTACAAAAGAGTATCTCAAAATATCTCAAACTTTTATAGATTATTTCCCAAAGTATAGAGTCATCAAGACATCTTTTACTAAAATATCTCCAAAGTATCTCAAACTTTTATGGAAATACTCCAAAATTGTTTTTTTTCATCTTACTAAAATTGTTCAATTACTACGTCAATTCTGAGGAATACGAGCTTTTTAGCAAAGAATTTCCATTAGTGCTTCTTTGAATCTTCTTTTGCTTAGGAAAATAGTTTCCGTATGATGTTTTTTTATTATTGTCCCAAAACAATTTTTTATTAATTGATTTGTTGTCTTTGATGAGTGTGAAAAAGAGAATAATGAAATGATGGTTTAAACATTCATATTGTAAATGATGGCTTCATATTGGGGAAGAGAAGAACATAGAAGACTCGGATTTGATGATAATGACAAGAGCAGTAAAATGCTTCCATAAAAAATAATAATCCTAGGAGAATACTTTGAGAATCCCTCACTAATTACAATACTTTTGATGATTAGATTTTGTGAGGCAAAATGTTTAGAATCAATAAACCAATAAAATAATATTTTAATTCAATGACAAAATGAATTACTTTCATGTTATTTGAATAACACAAAATTTTTATTGACTTATAAAATCATGAATCTAATACCTCTACATTTATAAAGATTTTAGATTACTTTTTACAAATACATAAACTAATAACACCAAAATTTAATAGAGTTTTGAAAAATCTTAAATGAATAACAATAGAATCTTCATAACATTTAAATATTTAAAACTCCATCTAAATACACAAACCAATAATACCCTTTTAGTTTACTCCAATATTTATCAGCGATTTTTGATATATCCTACAACTTTCTTTATTTTTTTAAACTTCATATTTTGCCGGTCAACTACTTCCTCATTTATGTCAACTTAATCACTGAAATAAATAAAATCAATTACTAATACATTTATTATTGTTACAAGATTTTCTTATCTCTTCCCTTTTGATTTGCTATGATTAAGGTAGATCTGTTATTGAAAAAAAAAAACAGAGGATTCCATCCGTAAATTCCCAAAAGTTGGATTATTATAATAAACCCGATCCTCATATCAACGGCTGTAAAATTCCTAAGACTCGAAGTAGCCTTCCTATCAGCACCGTCGATTCTGCCACGTCAGCAAAAGCAGAGACCTGTCTGTTTAGTCCTCATTGACTTAATGAAAACATATACTATTAAAGATAATTAGAAATTGATTAAGATTTTGTGAAGAGAAATTTTGGAGTAGTTTGTTTAAAAAGTGTTGAAAGCGATTAAGTAAAATCTCTTACTGTTTGGGTGTGTGTATATATACTCCGGCGCGAATTGTGAAGTGAGACCCGATAAAACCTTTCTCTCCTATAATCTCGAGGCAAAATCTTTTATCTTTTTCTATTAATAACTGTGTGGGGGTTTTTTTTTTTTTTGGGTCACAAAAGAAAGAATCAATCTTTGGGAATTTCGTCAATGGAGCCCGACGTGATGGAGATCCCTCCTCCTCCTCTGATCGGTTCGGGCTCGAGAACTCGTAAACCCAGAAAGGTTCGATTTTTATTTTATTTTTTCTCTTCTGTTAATTTCAGTAGTGTTTCTCTGTGCAGAATTTTGTTCTTCTTAGGGTATCGTTGATGCGTGATGATCATCTGGGTGTTTTAGGGTTTTGTTTTTGATTTAGGGTTTATGTGGGTTTTGTTTTAGCTTGTTTCTTTATTTGCTCACGTTTACTATGCTTCTACTGTTTATCTATGCCGTCGGATTGATGGGTTTGTTCTTGATGATTCGTATTCGTCGTATTGATTGTTTTCTTACTATTTTCCAAGTTTGAAAGAGATCAGTTTTAGGTAATCTGAAATCAAAACCTTAGATATAGATTTTGTGTTTAGTGTCGTTTCTTGTGAATGTTTGGGCAATTTCACTTGTTTCTCTGTTTTTAATTTGTTTTATCAGTCGTAGTTGATTGTAAAGTTTGCTGCTTTATATTGTTGTAAGTAATCTGAAATAAAAAAAAGTTTACATGTAGATTTTGTGTTTGTTTCTTTTCTTGTCAATATTTGGGCAATTTCACTTGTTTCTCTGTTTTCAGTTTGTTTTATCAATCATTGTTGATTGTAAATTTTGCTGCTTTATCTTGTTGTAGGCTGTTCCTGAAGTGATTGATGTGGAAAATTATGAATTCCGCAATGATGATGTTCTTAATAATAACAATGTTGTTGATAAGAAGAACAAAGGGAAGGCTATACAAGTTGACTCTTTTTCTTACAACGACGTTCAATCTCATCATCCTGGATCTTTGCTGCTTAACTTAGAGACGTTCCAAGACTGTTATGGTCATAATAACCCTTTTGGTCAATTAGCTAATCAAGCAATTGATGTTGATGACTACTCAATGTTTCAAGACTTTCTAGATCCTAAGAATGTCCCAGCTGGTGCAGAAGTGATGGTACCTTGGGGTTTAAATTCGAGCAGTAAGGGAACAGCGAAATCAAGTAGAAGCATTTTGAGAAGTCAATCGATGAACGCAACTAGAAACTCATCTCTGGCAACTACTTATGTTCCTCAATCATGGGATTATTCTTCTGATTCGTTTTTGCCACAGAACAATCAGGCTATCTATTCTTCTGCATCGTTTTCTGTGGTTCAACCTCAGACTCCTGATATAATGATGGTCCCGAATCCTACTTCAAACCCTTTTAGATATGATGCTTCTGCTAGTTCTTTTTGCCCTATAGCGGCTGGGGTTATTTCTTCAGTTCAGAATTCTTCCAATGTTAGGAAAATTAAGGAAGAGTTTCTGCAAGATTTTAAAAGATTTGACACCGTTGAGGATTTCCCAGATCATCACTATGCTTCTAAGGGGAAAGCTTCAAAGCAGGTGATGATAAATGTATTATCTCCGGGGTTGTTCTTCTAGTCGTTCTTTCAAATTCAACAACTGTAATTTTACCCGCCGCCTCTCTTCTATCTTATCAGCACTCCAAGAATTGGGTGAAAAAGGTTCAAGCAGATTGGAAGATTCTTGAGAATGATTTGCCAGGTTGGTGTATACACTATGAAAATCAATGCTTGCAACATTTTTTACCTATTTTTTGTTTAAATTTAACTATTTTTGCAAACAGAGGCAATATTTGTCAGAGCCTGTGAATCAAGAATGGATCTTTTGAGAGCTGTAATTATTGGAGCCGAGGGAACTCCTTACCATGACGGTCTTTTCTTTTTCGATATTCAGTTCCCAGATACCTATCCTTCAGTGCCACCAGTATGTCCTCAGGAACATTCTCAAGTATGTGTTCTGTCTTTTTTCTTCGAACCCTCAATGATCTTGGAAGTTCAATTTGTTGTTGACAGAAAGTTCATTACCATTCCGGTGGGCTTAGAATCAACCCGAATCTATACAATTGCGGTAAAGTATGCTTGAGTCTTCTCGGTACCTGGGCCGGTAACACAAGGGAGAAATGGCTCCCAAAGGAGTCCACAATGTTACAGCTTCTTGTCTCAATCCAAGCACTCATCTTGAATCAAAAACCTTACTTTAACGAACCTGGCTATGAGCGGACCAAGGGGACTCCATCAGGCGAGTCCCATTCTAAAGTTTACAGTGAGAACGTATTCGTATTGTCGTTAAAGACTATGGTTTACAGCATGAGAAAACCACCCAAGGTAAATAAGTAGTCAAATTCTCATCCGTTTCCTGAAAAAGCTGAAATCTTTGTTTCCATAATTCGATTTTTTTGAAACTTGGGTTTAAAATAGTGGTGAATGCAGCACTTTTAATGTTAATCGCCATATCTTCATTCATTTTTGAGAAAAAGCTGAAACCTTTTTGCCAAAATTAGGTTTTTTTAAAATAAAAAATTTGGGGTTAAAACTGTTGTTGTGATGAATGTGCAGCATTTTGAAGAGTTTGTTCGTTGCCATTACTTTGTCCGGTCTCACGACATTGTGAAAGCGTGTAATGCTTATAAAGATGGAGCTCCTCTTGGATCGATGGTTAAAGGCGGGGTCCAAGACCTTGAACAAACTAGCCAGAGCGGCTCCAAGAAGTTTAGGACCGATGTAGTTAGCTTTATGCAGACAGTGGTTGATGAATTCGTCAAATTAGGAGTCAAGGAGCTTGCAGAGAAACCAAATCCACCTGAGAGCAATGCTAACACCGAGAATCAGAGCAATAAAACAAACCGTAAGAGAAGCAGATCATCGAGGTGAGCCAAACCCACCATTTTTTCCTGTTTTTATTATCTTGAATTAGAGGGAAAGAAATTTCTTTTTTCCCCCTAGCTTCTTATTTCTACTTATATAATAAGCTTACTTTGTGAATTATTGAGAAACTGAGAAGTAATTCTCATATGTACAGTTTACTTGATAAAATTTTATGACTTTTTCAGTCTCGTATGTATTTATCTTATAATCATTTGTAGTGTTTAATTCGGAATAGTGATTGATTTTTTTTCGATTTTAAGTTTTGATTAGTTTTTTTTTTCCTGAGGTTTTCTTTTATCATTTTTGTGATAATTGTTATTTTTTGGCATTTGGTATAGCATCAAAGAATTTCTAGCAAATTTTGGACGCTGCGTATTTCAGCAGTAGGATTGAGTCGCAACAGCGTATCAATCAAGTTGAAGAAGACTCGAGAAAGAAGATTTGGTGAGTAGTGGGATCTAACAGAGTAGGAAGACAAAATTTTAGCTTTTTACTATATATATTTTTTTTAATAGGAAATTACTATTTTTTTTCCGGTTTAGAAAAGTAGTTTATAATTGGCATTTAGTTTCAAAAGGACAAATGGTTCAATATAGTTGAGGTTTGACATTTTTCTGTTCTGAATTCGATTTACAAAGTTAGAGAGTTGGAAAAAATTGATGCATAATCAAACCATTCCTCGGTATTTTAGGACATTAGTGCCATCTTTCTGACTAAACTCGCCATATGCAAGAGCAAATCAATGGTGAAATGAGAGGTTTCATTATCCATTGGGTTTCAATTTAGATATCTCTTGATCAAGAAGAGAAACATATCTATGTACAGCTTTTCAAAAACGATGCAAAGGGCTTGTCATGAATCTGGCAAATCTTTACGACAAGTAGGACATATGGGATGATTATTAAGCCAAGCATCAATACAAAGCGCGTGATACATCTGTCTGCAAACCGGAAATACTCTGCATTCTTCATTGATGGCATAACCACAGAGACAAATTGCGCATTCTCTTGACTCGAGAGTCTTTTCTGTGTCTTCCTCAAGGTTGCCTTGCCCAAAAAGCAACTTCGGGAGTAGGGTTTCGATCGCGCTTTGTCTCAGCCCTCGTTTCTTTCCTTCTCTCTCGGATTCTAATAATCGTAGATCAGTCGGGATGATTGCATGGTAAGTTACGATTCTAGCACGTGGTTGGCCTCTTTGGACTCCGATTTCGAGATCTAGGTCAAGACATGTTCCTAAGAATGGTCGGAGAGTGCAGTCGATGATGGCGTAGATTACAAGGATTATAGCTGAGGTTGCAATAAGAACAACGAGCAAGATGCAGAGACCAATGAAAACGGCGAGACCAAGAACGGTTATGAGACTAAACACATCTTCTTCTGAGCTCATGTTGATTCTTGCTTTTTTTACAAGAAACAGGTTTCAGGGTTTTGTTCAAAATGTTGACTTTCAGGTAACAACCAAAAGATTTAAAACAGCTTTATATATTTAGTCATGAAAGCTGGAAATTTTTGTTGGTTAGGATAAGGCAGTGAGGATTTGTGTGGATTCTAAGTTTAGTGTTTGGATTCAAATTCAAATCTTATGTTTTCTGATTTATATGTATTTCATTATTTCTCAAAATTATCCCAAATAGTTTGAAAGATAATAGCACTAAATAACATAAATCTGATCTATTATTTGCAAAGTCTACAACAATTTTTTTTTTTTTTGAATTTTCTTAGGTGGATTTTGTAAAAAATTTCTTTGGTGATTTGGAAAAAATTGTCATTTTATTAAAAAAGGTGAAATTTACAAAGTCAATTGTTTCAATGATTTTTTTAAAAATGATAAACCTATTTTTCTTTTCACTATACCTGAAAATATTTCCCCTTTTAAATTATTCATTTAATAAAAACAAAATTATAGTTACTACAGTTATTTATCCAACTAAATTCCATAATTTTAAGTTATTTAGCAAAATTGACATTTGTAAGGAATTAAATTGGACAATTGGTCATAAAGTCTAATTAAACCGGACTAAGCCGGTCCTTTTCTCGCTGGCTCGGCCACCGCTTTTTCAACAGAACAATCTCTCTCTATCTCTTTCTCTCTGTCTCACACTCACCGGAGCAAAGTGATGACAAAGTGTTCTTCATCGTTTTCGTCTTCTCAGAAGACATGGATTGTACACGGGATCTTGGCCGGAGCAGCGATTGCAGCTGCAATTGGCGCTCGTGCGTATCTGGGTCGATCCAGAAAATTCCGGAGCCGGGTCGTTGGAATCATCCCCGCACGTTACGCTTCCTCTCGATTCGAGGGTAAGCCTCTCGTGCAAATCCTCGGCAAACCCATGATCCAGGTTCCTCCATAGTTATATTTCAATATCTCTCTGTTCTATGTTTTAATCTCAGTATCGCTGTGTCGGATCTGGTTTAGTTAGGCAAATTTACTGAAAATTTCATGCCTTTAAGTAATTAGATCACACATTCAAGTTTATTTGTTTTAAAAAATTTATACTTTCGTTATCTCTCAATCTGGATCTAGATAAAGTTTGAATTTTTTTGTGCCTTATATTAATGCAATTTTGATGCTGGTAAATTGTATATGTTTGTAAGTTTTTGTTTTGGTTTCTCACTTTTGTTGACGTTGTTGTACAGAGGACTTGGGAGCGGTCAAAATTAGCTTCTACGCTTGATCACGTTGGTAATGTTGGCTCAGAATCTCTACTATTTCCGGTTATAAACATGAAAAATCTCTACTCTATGTATCTAAGATCTGTTCTATGGAGTTGCCTTGGTTTTGAATTCTTTTGTTAACTTGTGATTGTTGAGATTACAAGATGTCTGATTTCTTTGTGTTTTTAATTTATTAGTTGTAGCCACTGATGATGAAAGGATTGCGGAGTGCTGTCGTGGATTTGGTGCCGATGTCATCATGACTTCAGAGTCTTGTAGAAATGGTCTGTACACTGTTTTCTTCAATGTTTTGGTTTTTTATTTTATTTTGTGGAATATGGTTTTCTAGCTAAAGCTATGTATCATTTGGGTGATGTGTAGGCACTGAGCGGTGCAACGAAGCTCTAGAAAAGCTGGAGAAGAAGTATGATGTGGTTGTTAACATTCAAGGAGATGAACCACTCATTGAGCCTGAGATTATAGATGGTGTAGTCAATGCACTTCAGGTCTCGTAAATGCTTAGTTGGATATCTTATATGTTTCATCTTGGACTGGAATTATGATCCTAATATTCAAACTCCTTTGAATGCTGTTGAATAGTGTTCCTATGGTTGTGGTTTTTAGGTAACACCCGATGCAGTGTTTAGCACAGCAGTGACAACATTGAAACCAGAAGACGGGGTTGATCCTAACCGAGTTAAATGTGTGGTTGACAACCGTGGCTATGCTATCTATTTCTCGAGGGGTTTGATTCCTTATAACAAGTAATTTTTCTTACCTATTTCTTGTGTATATTGGTTACATGAATTATCTTACTCTTCCTCATATGCTCAAATTGATCTTTTTTGTGATCTAGATTATTAATTTTTTTTTTGCGGTTTAGGAGTGGTAAAGTCAATCCAGATTTTCCATACATGCTTCATCTTGGAATCCAGGTACGGAGCAGCCAGTTTCTCTTTTTCTACATGTAATGGACTTTTATTTTTATCATCTAATCTCGGTTATGTTTGTTTGTTTGTTTTTTATCTCAGAGTTTTGATTCAAAGTTCCTGAAAGTATATTCGGAGCTTCAACCAACGCCATTGCAGCAAGAAGAGGATCTCGAGCAGCTCAAAGTCCTGGAGAACGGCTACAGAATGAAGGTAACAGAACCCTTTTCTCATAAAAGCATCTAAAGGAAAAAGAAACATGTCAGTCAATATATCATCCCAAAGAATCGAGCCTTGGCTTAGAGAATATGGAGAGAGAAGTGACTTAAGGCACTAAGATTTCTATGTTGGTTGTTTACAGGTTATAAAGGTGGATCATGAAGCTCATGGAGTTGATACACCCGATGATGTCGAAAAGATTGAATCTTTAATGCGGGAAAGAAACCTGTCCTAGTCCACAAAATCCAAATCCCTGCTTTCAAATTTTTACATGAACCCTTTTCCTTTTTTTTCCCCTGAGACTTGTGTGATCGATCGAATTAGGGACTAGTAATATATAATGACTAGTAATATAGAATGTATATCTGCAAATGTGTTAAACCCTTATAATGTAATTGAATTCAATTCTTTCCGCCACACCAGTTAGACCTATCTTCTGTAATCTTAAGCCTTATATTGTTATAATGTTCTTATATAATATCATTGAATTTAAGGACGCTTAATTAGAAGAACGAGATATATTTAGAGCTGTGTCATGATGTGTGAGAGATCTGAGATCTTGCTGTTTGGTAATTAGTTAACCTTAAGAACGCTTATAAAATGAGAGGATAGTAGAACTATGTTATCACTCAGCAAAACCAAGTCACATCAATAATCATAATCGCCATCCGTCATTTGATCACGAGCCATATCCACCATACGATCCTATACCACCAATCCTCTGATGAATTGAAGCAAGTAGATTTCTCAATCGTAATTTTCTCCGTAAAGTTTGGATATATAAAAATGTTAAATGGTATTTCTTCAAAATTTATTCAGTTTACATTTTTAACACTTATGTACCTCAAAGAAGTTAAGGGAACTCGTCAAGGGGTACATGTGATTTCCCTTGGCCTTGGCTCTTCCGTTTATCTATATTTGTTGCTTCCTTTGTCAAACCTTTGCTTTACTATGTTGTTGAGTGTTGTTTGTCTCCTTTATTACTGAAAATAATTATTTCCTTGAACAATTAACTATGCTATCTCCTTTAATTACTACTCTTGAACATGGGATTATCACTAAGATGGATAAGGTGATTGAACCCATAGTGACTCAGCCTAAAGTAGGCAGAAAATTTGGAAGTGGCACAAGCCTCGGCTATGGTTTTGGTCGTGTCGGGGGTGGCACATGTAGTGAAGGTGGAGGCGGCAAAAGCGCTAGTGGCTACTTTCCACCGTTGACTTTAGGGTATGAGGAGCGAAAATTAGACAAAGAGAACATTAACATGAACTAAGATATTGCATCCACCTCTCCATTTGATGCAAAGTCTTTTAACACTTACCAAGTTTCTTTAAGCTACAAACTTGGGTGTCATCATAAGACATCATTCTAATAAATCACGTTTTGTAAATGATAAATAGTTTTAGATAAGAATCTCACTTTGAGTTAATTAAGACAAAGTTTACAAGTAACAAAAACAAAATTTTGGCGAGGTGACATTACTCAGCAGAATCTGACTCGTTTTCCTCATCATTTCCTGATACTGTATCCTCATCCGCATCAGACTCACTTTCCACTCCATCTTCTGACACCGCGTCCTCATCTTCATGTCCATCAGTTCCGTCTTCCCCGTCTGTTTCAGTTGACTCCTTTGCTTTATTATCATCCTTGAGGTCTTTCTCGTCAAAGAAATCTCTTTGGACAGGAACATCTTTCTGTTGTTGGGTAGACATGATTCCAGCAATGGCTTTTAATGCAGCTGCTGCTTGACTGTTATCAGCTATGGCTTCTTCATCTATCCCTGGCACTGTTGCTTCTGATTCTGAAGCCACGTCGTCTAGCTTAGGAGGGGGGACAAAGAAGGGTATACGACCTCTTTGCCAGTCATGGAGAATCATCTTTGCTCCTGTCATCAAATCAGGCTCTCCACCCTGAATAAGGTTATCAAGTTCAGTTATTCTTACACCAGTTCATTGCCACGAAAACAGAGAAACCTTTAAAGCTATCTCTCTTACTTATTGAACATAATTCGCAGCCTATTAAAATGAGGACACACACCTTTAACAGTTTGCCAGAGGATTTGCATAACTGAAGAAGAAAATCTTGATCATCCTCCCTGTAAATGTCGAGCCATGAAATCATCAATCTGTCGCCAAAGTAGGGATGACTAAGAAAATATTGAAAAGGTGAAATTTCCTTTACCAGTCATTTATTTTATACGCTCTCTGCAAGTGCTCCTTCTTGACACGCCTCAGTACTTCTCCAATGTGCTCAGATGCATCTTCCAGGTTTGTAACTCTTACCTATATATCCAAAAATATGAATCTGTAAGGTAATTCACTACTTGCAAAGAACCGAACAGAGTGGGGACAAAAAGAGGCAATTAATCATGGGTTTAAGACAACTTTTCATGTAAAGGTAACATGAACCTGGAAGTTTTGAGCAAAGGTGAACCAAAAGTTTTCCAGGCATTTAAGTATAAAAGTGTAATACGTGAAAGAAAAGACTAATAATACAAGATACATACCACTCCCTTGAGGACGATATCTGTCTCAGTATCACGGCTCTGGTAAACAACTCCCGGACAATCAATCAAGAAAATCCTCTTAGTGAGTGTGATGTATTGCCAGACCTTTGTCTCTCCTGGAATTGGAGCAACCTTGCAAACCTAGAGAAGAGAGAAAGAAAGAAGATATGTGAGTACAAGTAAATTGGCAATTAGGGATTCAATAATGCAGGTTTGCAATAGTAGAAATTAGCAAAAAAGTTTTTACATTTTTAGTACGCAGTGTGTTGATAACTGATGATTTCCCAACATTGGGATACCCAACAAATCCCACAGATATAGCTTGCTTGTCGCTTTTTAGACGAGCAAACTGCCTCAAAACTGAGAGAAGTGACCCCTGAAACCACCCATCATTCAGCAAATATTTATCAAGAGGATGACATAGACTGATAAAAAAACATCAAAAATATAAAAAAGAAATCACTAGATCAGAGGATCAGAAGGGGATGTATAGTCAATGAAGTACCTTTCCGAATGACTTGTTAACACTTGCATGGAATGCTAGAGTTGGATATTCTTTTGATAATACTCTCAACCATCCTTTAGTAGCCCAAGCTGGCACAAGATCACACTTACAAACACACAAGCAAAAGACACATCAATATAAATTGTAAACAACTTTCACAATAGGAACAGTCAACTTAAGCTAGCTGAGTTTCCAAAAGATGAAAACAACCAACCTTGTTCAACAACAGAATCATGTGTTTATGCTTGTGATGCTCTTTCAACGTTTTCTCTAAATGATGACACCTAGTTCCTTGTGGATCCCTAGCATCTAAAACCTGTCACACAAAATACCTGTAAGCCAAAGAAAGAATAGCACTAAAAGATATCTACTTCATTAACTTGACCACTGAATGAAGACATACCTGGACAACTACATCAGAGGAGTCTATGACTTTGTAAAGCTCACCCCAAATACGCTTACTCTGTCCCTTCTCAAACATAGTATGCCTCACAAGATCTCTAAACCCATCTTCTTCTTCTCCTCCTTCACCAGAAGGACCTGCCCCATTCTTCTCCTCAAATGCATCTTCAAAATTAGACAAAATGTTTCAAATGAATACATGTGTGCATCATTTCGAGTATAACAAGCTCAAAGAAGCCAATTTACCCTGAGACTCAGCTGCCTTCTTCACCAAGGCTTCATAATCAGAAGCCACAAGCTTCGGTCGCTTCCTTTTTGTCTTCCTTCCAAAAGCATCTTGAAAAGGCTCCATGTCCAGTAAATGAACTCTCGATTGCTTAACAAAGAAGCACAAAAACCAATCAAAAATCGAAACTTTAAGACCTTGACAATCTGAATTAAACTAAGATTAAAACATTTACCTTCTTGTTATCAGTTAAAAGAGACATAGGCAACTTCCTCTCTTTCAAAATCACATTATAATTACTAGACATCTTAGTTTGAAGCTCTTCTCTAAAGTATTCAAGCTCTTTCTGATTCACAACACGAGTGTTCCCTATTAAAAAAACAAAACACATCAAAATCAGATGAATGTGAAATCAATTTGAGTAATTCTCACGAAAATCTGAAAAAAAAAAAATCAAATTACGAACCAAACCATCGTCGATCAGGTGCGATTCGTGAATTGGGCAATTCCTTTGACTGGTACTCGTTGCTAAGGATTTTACCACCGGGGTTTCTCTTAGGCCTAGTGTTGTACATCTTAAGCCGGCGAACTGTGGCGGCGGTACGGCCTTCGGTGGTTTTCTTCTTCCCATCGGCACGATTCGCATCGAGCGAATGCTTTGGTTTCCCGGAAACATTCGATTTCTTCTCCTTCTTCACCATCTCTGAATTTTTGCTTTCCCAGTGTTTTCCTTTACAGGGAACGATGGAGGAAGAAGCAGAGGAGGAGGAAGAAGCAGAGTGGCGTTGAGTGTTTTTGCTAGGGTTTTGCTTTACTGTGACGACTCTCCTCTCATTATGGGCTTAAATATTTTTAACGGATTTCAAAGGCTCGGCCCATAGGCTCATTATAACACAAGCCCTTCTAAATCTATGCGATTATACTCTACTCTACTCTCCACTCTGCGCACGTGAGATATTTATTTCTGATTAAACCTCTTCCACGTGAGATGGTATGTAATTGTATGTGATTTTGGATATGTTTTTAAAAAAATAAGCGCATTTAAAAAAGAATTACGTAATAATAATTTTAGAATTTTAAGATTTTGATCATCCAAACCGATAATATAAGTATCCAAAATAATTTTATGACTAGCGGATAAATTATAGTGATCTAAACGAATAATTTCTCTATAAGTCTAACCCAAAAACTCGGATAATTCGGGTAGAGATAAAGTGATCAAATTCAAATTGCACATACGGTGTAGCCGATACAAATTTTTCTCTCCACTCTATCAGAAAAGTAAACTGAAATTCGATTTAATTATTAATTCTAAGTAACATATCAAAACTTAAGCAATTCTTTAATGACAAGAAACATAATAAAAAGCTAGTCGTTACAAATCAGTAAACCATTAAAAGACTCCTTCACCAAATCTTTGTTTCTCCACCAACAAGAAAAGAAAAAGAACAAAAAAAAATGGAGAAAGCTATTCTCATAACGTTTCTCATAGCCACATCAATGGTTTATCAAACTCTCGCTCAAGAAGAAGAGATCAATCCAATATCTTCGGAATCATTTGCATACGAACCAGCTGCAGCTTACGAGTACGACCACGAGCTCCTACACCACATGACGACACAACGCATCAAATTTCTCCAAGATTGTTCCGATAAATTGAGCTCGAAATGCGGAGTCGAGATGACCGAAGGATTGATCAACGAGAAGCCCGTGTCAGAAGAATGCTGTAAGAACTTTTTGAAGATTGGAAGAGATTGTCACGAAGGATTGATGACTTTTGTCTTCGCCACTTATGAACTAAAAGATGTTGCTTATGAGATTCTTCCTAGGAGTAAGCGGATGTGGAACAAATGTGTTCAGACCACTGCTGCTAAGATTGGTGCTCCTCTCGCTTTTGACAACTTGATTCTTGAATGAATGATAAGAAATTATATTTATACAATTATACACACTGGTGTTGACTGTTTTGGATTTTATTATGTTCTTGGAGATCTTTTTTGCTTTGTATTGTCTAATAAATACTAAAATATGGATAATCTTTAATTTTTCGCCCAATTGAATTATGAAATGTTCAATATTGATGGTTGTAGTGTAGCTTTGATTAATAGCACGTATATGGTGGAATGGTATAATGATTGAACAAATCTGTAAAAAATAATTACCATCACACAATTTTGTACGATTACATTTTCTAATACACAATTTTAACATTTTATTATTTGAATAAAAGAAATTGTCATTTTGCATTAAAACTAAATATATGGGAGCCAAATGTACAAAAAATTGAATTGGTTAATGGTTTGCAAAAAATAACGTTGATGAAATTACTAATTAAAGTACTTTAATTTGTCAACTTACAGAAAAAGTTTGTTAAGAAACAAAATGTCCTTTTGCAATAAAATGTAATATCCTTATTAGTAATTTTCTAAAATTGTCACTAGTCACTAATGGGAACCAAATGTACAAAGGATGCATTTTTTAATGGTTTGTAATAAAATAACTGCAACGTAAGATTAATGTACTCATCAAAGTAGTTCTATTTGTCAATTTATCTTCCCCAGTAAATTTGAAAAAGTTTGTGACCAAAAAGAAAAATTAGAAAATTTTATTTAAGAAACTATTTTTAGGCGCAAATGAATAAATTACGGTGAGTCGTTTGCTTTTTCCGTTAAGTCTCCATATTAGTCTTCCTCAAACTCTGAAATCGTCGTCTTCCTGCGAATTTTCCTCCCAAAACTCTGTTATAGTATATGATTTCTTGTGTTTTTTTCATACCTTACTTCGATTTCTCCTAAAAGTTTTAACTTTTTGTTCACCTCGTGTACGAATAGAAGCGCAAATATAATGTTAATTTGATTATCTCTTTTTGTTATCCTTGAAATACACTATTATCTATTTGTTTTTATCTTAATGTTCGTTTTATTATTTTTTTCATGGCAAAAGCTGTAACTGCCGTTCATGCCCTTCTGATAGGTGTCATTTTAATTGATATAGTTTTTATCGAAATCACGGCTAACCGTCAACATAACGACACCATACCTCTCCTTCCAATGTCGCCATTTCCATCTGATGCGCCAAAACATGCTGATGTTAGGCCCATACGCCGCCTGATAACTTTTGGTTGCTTGTTCGTTGCATACTTGGTTGTTAAACCTATGAGATAACTATATCGTATTCGTGGTTTGTGTTTTAAAAAATTGTTGATGAAATATTCTTCGGAGTATGAGGTGTTTCGTTAGTTATTCTGATTCTTAGAACCACCATAAAGTTCACAAAATATGTCGTTGGACCCGTTTTTATATTTGTTTTGGAGAAATTTACTTACAAATTTGTATATTTGTATTCTTGAAGCCATGTTCATCAACGTTCTCCAACTATGACAGTTGTCGAGTCATTGCCTGTGTCTTGTAGCAAAATTTTTTGCAAATGTCAAACTCAAGATGATATAATTTTCTGTAAAGAAAGCTACAAGAAGACTTTCAAGAGACCCTTCTGAGAGAACTACCATTATTTTCTTCACTAAGGAACAAGCTTATAAAGCCAAACAAAATGATTAAGGGGTCGCTACAGAAACTAAAATTAACTTTAACTATTTTACTATTTTATACAACATAATCATTTTGCTTGGCTTCATAAGCTTGTTATTTATCGAAGAAAATAGCGGTAGTTCTCTTAGATAAAATTAACTAATAATAGCGAAGAAAATTCGTACATAAATTATTACATTTTCATCAACCAATAATAACTCTATTCCCATGAATATATTATTTGCTTTGATATTTATTGCTTCTCATTTTCGAAGCACGCACACTATAGTATAGCAATAAACGCGATTTTATCTAACTGATTTAGGGAACGATAAACTCATGAATTCATTTTTCTGATTTAATATGATGAATAACAAAAACTAAAAGATGAATGAGAAAATGATTTGTCAAGAGTTTATACTATGGTATTTATAACCACACTACTACAATATTAATTTGAAAAATTAACATAATCGTCATGAAAAATATTAAATTAACAGAACTTGACATTCTTGTTAAAACTGACAATTATCTTTTCATTTTTCTTTTCAGCTATTGACATTTTTTCTGGAATTGATAATTGCTATTTTTATATAAAAAATTAACAGTAAGTTATCTTTTCTATTATTTTGATTTTTTGTTAAAACTGGAAATTATCTATTTTACATTTTTCTGTTTTTTTCTTTCGTTTTTTTTGTTTAAACGGACAACTTTTTATCGAAAGAAGAAAGTATTCTTTTATGTTATTGACATTGTTTAAACTGACAAATTTTTTAACTAATTATCTATTCTACATTTTTATATAGAAAATTATCATTACCTGAAAATTGTTTTTTTTCTTTTTTTTGATATTATGATTTTAATTGATACATATTGGATTCTTATGAGTTATCGTTTTGATGTCACAATCTAAATTAGTAATGACACGTGTCAAAATCTAATGAATTATCCCTTTGACTATTTTACCATATAAATAATGAATCATTTAAATTTAAATTGTTGTATAAAATAACACTTACCATATAACATTTAATGAATCATTTAAATGATTTATTATACAAAAATTAACTATTTTAATTGTTGCATAAACTATTTTAATTGTTGCATAAACGTAACTATTTTACCATACAAATATTAGTAAAGAAATCACATGACCTATTATTATGGTCGAGCATATTGACCCAAAATTTAATTTTCTGTTTATTAAAATTCATCTATTTGTGGAAGTATCTTTAGGTAAGTGGTTAAAATCCACGTTGTAACTGCATATTGCCATATTTGCATTTGTTAACCAAAAAAAAAATTATCTATTTATCATTTTTATCTTATATTGTTAATTATACCGAGTAAAAAATGAAGTATACGCAAAAAAAAACAAACCAAAACCAAACCAAAATTTGTTTATATGATATTACTGGTTTCATAAAGTGAGAAACCGAAGCAGAACTACACTGCAACCAAAAAAGCTGAACAAAAATGAAATGCTTTTACAGAATTTAAACAAACGTGTTTGGCACTTTAATGATTTCGTCAACTGGAAAATCCAAAAAAAATTGAAACCGGACTAATATTCCATTATAAACCGATTGGTTTCATTAATTGGAAAACCAGAAGACTAAAACCGAATCTAAACCAAAACTGATTTTAGCGGTACACAAATCAAACCGAGTAAACTGAAAATGGAAGAAAAGATTCTGGATGAATGGAAGAGACTTGTCTCGCCCATATTTACACACCTGACAGCTGTCACTTTAGTTTGGTAAATAGACAAATATAAGATCTCTTTTTTTCTTACTCAATAAAATCGATCGTTTTGTCTCTCGTCTTATCGATGCACTGTGTGTATATTTTTCCATTTATTAGTCTCTTCACACCACAAAACCATGAGATCAATATACTATAATACCTTCATTTGCTTGTCAATAACTATGTAATCAATACTATAATACCTTCATTACCGTGCGATTTTGAGAGATCTCAGCAGTGGTGGCTTGGTTTCACTACAAAAAAAGGAGGTATTTAATGTTAATTTAAAAGGGTCAAAAATCAATTGATGCTAATAGTGAGACTGGCTTCATGAGTTTTGAGCATCCAAAATACAAGTTGAAGCCTTGAAGGCGATGCCGAGGATTTTGATTAAGAGGGAGTTACATGTGGAGCTAATCTTAAAGTGGATGCTTGTTCCAAGATCAATCGCATTCCAAGAAGAGGAAGTGAAGCTAATGTGGTCTCTGGCTGAAAACAAGAGTTGTTTGTTCTTTGATGCACTGTTCTGTTTTTGTAAATGTCCTCAACGATGCAAACAATAAATGCTTTTTTCCCTAAACATATCATTGTAAGACAAAATCTGATTCCGTTTGATCGTGCACAATAAAGGGAAAAATTAAAAGAACAGTAAGACACAAATGTGAACTGGTTCAATTTCTTTAACTCTGATCATTCATCATCTTTCCACATATCTGCAAACTCATCAGGCTCCAATGGGTTTGAGAGCTCATGCATCTTTCTCCTTGTCTTCGCCTTGATCTTTTTAGCAAATTTCCCGGCTTTATTTCTCTTCTCCAGTGCTCGAATCTAAAGACATAGACAGTTAAAATTTGCTTAAGGGATGTCCTAAGATTCAATTTGAAGTCAAATGTCTTAGGATCATGTTTGCAAATAGAACATTGATCGATACCTGATTTGGAGATACGTAGAATGGATTCTCATAAAGTGTCGGTCCTCCAAAGCTGCCTCCGAATATCTTGATTGGATTTAAACAAAACCTTGGACCAACCTATTGTCAATAGTGTATTTTGTTCAAACGAATTCACGGGCAAAATACTATTCAAAGTTATAACTCTTTGTCTACAAACCTCGATAAGGGTCATTTTATCCAGGCCGCCTTTTGCAATTTTATCTGATTCATTGTGAGGAACCGAAATCTGGTAATTCCGGAACCATATATGGTCATCGACAATGGAGAAAACGAATACATGGTCATGGTAAGGCTTAGATTTCCTGTGTTCCTTAGGAATTCCAAATATCTGAGAGACAAAGAAAACAAACTAATTAGGATGTGAAAGTCTTAGATATTATCAAAAACTAACAGACCAAAAACATTATCCACGAGAATGAATCTGGTAACAACCTGAGTAAGCATCTCCTTCAATAGTTTCCAGTGCGCATCTTTATCAAAATTGGATGAGAATGTCAAAAGCGGACGTGACCCTTTTAGATGATTTCCAGTAAGTTTCAGCTCTTCCATCGTGTGTACTTAAAAATACAGAAAACAAAAGTGAAAACCCTTGTACCAACAATTCATGGTTCCAGAAACAGAACTCAGTTATCGAACAAGCATATTAAACCCATCATAGCTAAACATGTGCCGAGATTTATCAGAACTTATCGCTTAAACTAAAATTTGAGAAGTCAGAGACTTACCAGCATTAACCAAAAACTTCACAGACGGTCCACCAGGGGATTTGACCATCCATAAGTAAAGATCTTTATGTTTCCTACACTGAAAATGGAAACATAAACAAACACATATTAACCAATACATTCAAAGATCGTCCATTTACATCAATAAGTATATACATATGCTTGCATAGAGGATTCTAATCACAAGTTTCTGAGGTTCGAGTCATACATTCCACACTAAATGAACAAATCTGACTCTTTTATTACATGGAACAAAAGCTAAGCCTAGAGATAAGTAAGTAGCAATAAAGATGGAGACTTTACCTCGAAAAACAGACAGGAAGAAGAACCCTTAAGCTCAATGAGCTCATTCAAAGTCGCGCCTTTGCTGCTCTTAGCTTCAACTTTACTGTCTTTCTTACAGTGTGGCAGAAGTGAAACCATGTTCAACATCAGATGCCGATACCTTCACACAAATCCAAAAAAACACAAAATCAATTTCAAACCCTAAATCGAAATCAAACCAAAAGAAAGGAAACAAATTTAACAAATTCAACTCAACCTGAAACTAATCCGACGGGAACAAGTAACCAAAACCTTCTCTTTATTCCTGAATACAGATGAAGACGAAAGTTTAGATTTCTCTGCATCACCTTCGCTCTTATCTTTCCATCCCAATAGAGTTCTTTTGGGTCTCTCCGTAGCAGACTCATCGTTCTTCTTCATCGGCGCCGGAGCTTCCGTCTCGCTGTGCTTCCGCTTCTTCCCCATTTTTTGCTTTTCCGCGCAGAGACGTTGACAAGTGAAATCAACGCAAACTAATTTGTCACTAGGGTTTTAGCAGAGAGTTTTAAGGCAAGGAGAGCAGAGCTGAGAACATGGGCTGGCTCTTATTGGGCCTATCATAAGGCCCATTAATAATTTTCAGCTGCTGCTGCATCGGCTTTTGATGCAACGATGTGTCACTTCGTCGTCACTTACACCTGTTCTTCGCGACCGATGGGAGAACGTTTTTTCCGAAATGAGATGCCGGGATTTGTACCGGAAGAATCCACCGGAGATGAGGACACTTTTACCGCAGGTAAAGATTCGTTGACGAAACTGCTCTCACTTCCGTACCAATCATTCTCCAAGAAGCTTCAAAGACTTGCTCTAAGCCTCAAAGATACGGTAACTCACTTTTCAATTTGATTAGCATTTTTATAATTTGTGAATTTTGATCTAGTTTTGGTATTGGATTTGGTCGGAAGCTACTGAAATTGCAGTTCTATATTTTGAATTCTCTTGTATTTAGGTAGTGTTGGAGACATGGGAACGATCTGGAAAACGTGTTCGAGACTATAACCTGTATACTGGAGTTCTTGGGACGGCTTATCTCTTGTTCAAGTCCTATCAGGTCACTAGAAATGAAGAAGATCTTAAGTTGTGCTTAGAGATCGTTGAGGCTTGTGATGTAGCTTCAAGAGATTCTATGTAAGGGAATTTTCTTTAATGAGGCATTTCATATACTCATTGCGGGGTAATAAGCGCGTGATGATTGCGGTTTTTATCAGGCGAGTGACATTTATATGTGGTCATGCTGGTGTATGTGTTCTTGGTGCTGTTGCAGCCAAGCATTTCGGTGATGACCAGTTGCAGGATCGTTACTTAGCCCGTTTCAGTGAGGTAAGTCCGGTTTCTTTTTGCAAATAGATAACTTGACTTGTACTCTGTTTGAGTGTTGCAAACTTGATCTTTTTTAACAGATTAGGCTTCCTAGTGACTTGCCATACGAGTTGCTATATGGTAGAGCAGGATATTTGTGGGCATGCTTGTTTTTGAACAAGCATATTGGTCAGGAGACTGTATCATCTGCAAGAATGGTAATAAATTTTTTAATTTATTTTGGTTATCTGACTCAAGAAAATTCAAAATTAGCGTTGTGAGCCATCTGATTTCTTTATAACTTCAGAGGTCAGTGGTTGAGGAAATCTTCAGGGCAGGAAGACAACTCAGGGAAAAGAGGAAGTTGTCCGTTGATGTATGAGTGGCACGGCAAGAGGTACTGGGGTGCTGCACACGGTTTAGCCGGGATCATGAATGTTTTGATGCATATGGAACTTGAACCGGATGAAATCCAAGATGTCAAAGGTACATTAAGCTATATGATACAAAACCGGTTTCCTAGTGGAAATTACCCATCTAGCGAAGGAAGCGAATCAGATCGCCTTGTTCACTGGTGTCACGGCGCTCCTGGTGTTGCTCTCACACTCGTAAAGGCAGCTCAGGTAGTAATATTTATTGAGATACTCTTATTGGTAAAACCACAATGCAAAACTCATTTCTGGATATTGTCAGGCTTTTAAGACAAAGGAATTTGTAGAGGCAGCAATGGAGGCAGGAGAAGTTGTGTGGAATCGTGGATTGCTTAAACGAGTAGGAATCTGTCACGGTATCAGTGGAAACACATACGTGTTTCTTTCTCTATACCGGTTAACAAGAAAACCAGAGTATTTGTACCGAGCAAAAGCTTTCGCGTCTTTCCTCCTCGTTAAATCAGAGAAGCTCATCTCAGAAGGTGAAATGCATGGAGGAGATAGACCCTTCTCTCTCTTTGAAGGTATCGGAGGAATGGCTTACATGTTTCTGGACATGAACGATCCAACACAAGCTATGTTTCCAGGCTATGAGCCCTAAAAAGTATAAACCTTCCCGAGTAACAATAAAGCTTAGATACTGAATGTAGAATAGCTGTCTATATTATATAAGATTTATACATCACAAGAAAACTAAAAGGCAAAGGTGATTCAAAAGCTTAACGAATACAAGCAAGAAGCAATCTCTAACATCATCAAATTTTAATATCCTATTGATCAGTAAGTGGATAAATGGACAAACTCATTCAGGGTGTAGGTTTTCTTGTGTGGATCTCACTAGTAATGTGGGTTTTGGTAACCATCTCGAGCACGCGAATAGGAGATATAATAGAACTGAGAGACAATAGCAGTGAAAAGCGCAAAGGAAGCACCAGCAGCAAACACTCCTTTACGGATCACTTCACAGCTAGGAGGGTTATCGATGTTCCACATCCTTCTGTACTTTGTGTGGTACGCGTTTCTGATTGATCCCGCGAGCAAACATATCTCAGCAATCAAGAAAAACACCCTGTCCAAACCCAATAAAAATGATGGGTCAGTACTAAATGAATGAAACCTATGAGATTGTGATAAGTATAGAGCTTTACCAACAAACGAGGAAGAGCATAATAGCACAAGCTCTTGAACCACCGGGGTTAAGAGCTTTGCCGCAGCAGAAACACCTGCTAGCCACCATAATAATGACTTGACTAGTCAAGAGGAGCACAAATGCACCAGCTCCATAACTTGTAGCTATGTCTGAGCCATACTCACAATACTCATAAACCTTCTCCTTGTCCGGAACAACCCTACCCTGCATAACAACAATCAAAGAACCCAAGAAACTTATTAAAAAAAAAAAAAAAAAAAAAGATAGATCTTCAGCGATTTTCTTCTACACCAAACCACTAATCTGAACATTTCTCTAATCGACAACAAAACCATTACATTGAGATCTACAATGCGGTAAGCTACATCTATCTACAAAGATCTTAAAGTCATGAATCAAAACTCATTCACATGGTTCCTTTTAAATTCATCCGAAATCTTGATATATACTCTACTGCTAGATTACAATTTTTAGCTCCGTATTGATCAAGAAACATGATTCTTGAATCAGATCTGATAAAGAGTCCACTACAAGAGATCGCACCGACAGAGATTTTGCAACCAAAAACTCACAAGTAATTCGAAGTCTCAACACTATTCCCACATATTATCCAAATAAAGATTACAATCTCATAACAAAAATTTTACTTCAGGAGAACAAGAAATCTGAAAGAGAGTAACGAAAAGTAAAGAAAAATTAAAGAGAGAGAGAGAGAGAAGTGATTCTTACGACACTTCTTCTTTGTTCGGCGGCAATGGCTAATCCAACAGCAATGAGATCTAGAATGAACACAATGATGATCACAAGCTTTGAAGCCATGGCGATTTTCTCAGAGCTTTTCTTGTAATTTCTCTTTTATCTTTCCCTCGAAGTTGTATCCTTTCTTGATTAAGTAATATATAGACGAAAATGTCAAGAGACTGTGACCGAATTAAAGAAAATGAAATGACTATTTCTTTATTTATAAAAGGAGACAACGCAAATTCGTTGCTATTTTTTTTTACAATTTAGTAATATTTTTTAGAAAGTTTCAGTATGTAAAATTAGTGTTAATAAGTAAATAATTAGGACCCCTGCACGTGGTGCAGGTGGGGTTTCGTTTGCTTTATCTACGGGTTAATTAAAGGGATCATATATAACTTGTTTAATAATTAAAGTTCTTATTAGACTAATTTCCCCCCAATATATCACTTTTTTTTTTAATTGTTCGACTTGTTTTGTGGCAAAAGAAACGTAAATTAGGAACGTTAATGAAAGATTAAAAGAAAAACTAAATTAAAAATGGAATTGGATGCGTTAGATAACAGTCTTTATGAAAGTCAAATTGAATGCTTAGATCTAAAACGGCTGATCTAGTTAGTGGTCATGTAAATAAACGTGCATGGTTTAACCAGAATCCGGTGTTCCCGGTTAGGCACTATCTCTCGGCTAATTGCATCCAGCCTTTTGGCCAATCATATAGGTCCACGTACTAGATAAATTTTGGACTATTGCAGGGTCAAAGTTGGGTCAGATGAATCGCTAGATATATCACATGGTAGGAGCTAAATTAGCAAGTTAGCGAATTTTGATTAGTTGATGCTAATAATGTTATATGAACCATAGAGTTAACATAACACAATGATCATATAATTTGGAGGGTTGACCGTAGCAATTCCCTACAGCTTATAGTTTCCAATGGGATCCCCCATACTTTTTGCCTATTGATGTGTAATCCAAAAAGTTGTTTTTATTCACTAAACACCACGATTTATTATATTCTCCACAATTTGATTAAAACTTTAATTTCGTTTAGTAAACCGTAATATTGTGTTTAGTATACTGCGTTCAATATTATTCCGTTTAAAAATCTCACAACCAAGAATAAACTTTCTAAATAATTGAGAGGGTTTCAAATTCTCTAGAGAGGGTTTCAAATCCTCCTACTCTCTTCTTCCCCAAACAAATCAAACAAGTTTCATATTTTTTTAATAGACTCGATTAAAGCTATGATTTTTCGATTATTGAATTGACTTCAGGAATAAGAAATATAAGAGGATTTGGTAGTCTCGAACCGCATGTGATAGCTTCCCCGCCACATTTGGAGAAGAGGATTTAGGTTTGACAAAAATAGTTTTTCTGCTGTCGGAGCTGTGTTTTTCCACCGTTATTGTAAATCCTCTCGACGTTTCAAATAGATGATTTCAAATCCTCTCAATCATTTAGAAGGTTTGCTTTGAGTTGTGAGGTTTTCAAGCAGAATAGTATTCTACGCAGTAGTCAGGTCTGGGCATTCAGATAATCGGGTCGGTTTGGATCGGTTCAGGTCGGGTAATTCGGATATCAACTTCTAATACCCGAATACGTACAGAAAATTTTTCGGTTCGGGTTGGTAATTTCGGGTATCGGATAGTTCGGGTAATACCCGAACTATTTAAAATTTTACCCGAAATACTCGAATATATCGTTACTACCCGAACAAACCCTCCTAGTGATCTACTCTCAAGTTTTGGTACTTTGGGTACCCGAACCGATCCGATACCCGAATCAAATTCACCTAAGAACCAAACGCGTATTCTAATATATCTGAAACTCATTCGGTTCAAATATTTCGGGTTGGTTTGGGTCAGGTAATTCGGATCCGGGTATTATGTCCAGGACTACGCAGTACAATAAAACGCAAGTTTACGGTTTACAAACGAAAAATCAAGGTTTAAAATAGATATGTCGAATTGGGAAGAGTATAATAAATCGTGGTGTTTAGTGAAGAGAAATAATTTTTGGGTTGGACATCGAAGAGACAAAAAGTATTGGGAGATTCCGTTCGAAACTATATAGTCATGGAGGATTGCTACAATTAACCCTAATTTGGATTATTACTGATTTTAGTTCGATTTAATATTCCAGTTTTACCGTTCTGCACTTAAAACAGATCACCGCAAATATGCATTCATAACGTTTTCATTTCTGTAAATTCTGAGATGGAATATGATGAAATTTATTTTCCTTTTTAACGGAAAGCTGAGATTTATTTGACAACAATGATAACCAATGGTTTCAAGATCTTGAATGATTTGAGTATCCGTGAATAGTTGTTTTGAACATATTAGAAAATTAATTGTTATCTTGCCCACAGCGCAAATGATTTTGTTTGTAGGTAGAGTTTTCTTTTTATATTATGGTTTAATTTGATACTAATTAAAATTTCAAAATAAACAATGGTATAAAAGGGATTTTATGCATTACTATTTACTAAGATGAACTTAGCCACAAATCGTTCTTTTCAACCAGACTTACACAAACTCGGATCTTGCATCCACAATCAAATATTACATAATGGACTTTGTGAAGTTTGGCCCAATACTTTGTTGTATTCCCTTGTTTTGTGGTTGTGTTTTGTCTTTGTCTTCAATTCAAAGGACAAGACTCTGTTGACCCAAAAAGAAAAGGACAAGACTCTATTCTTACTTTCATCGTGTACTTGAGAAGGTCTACGAAAATTACGTATTTTAATGATAACTAAAGCACGAATTCAACCGTCCATGCGTAGTGAATAGAGAAAGAAAAGATTAAACAAAATAAACAAATGTGTTCTTGTCTCCTTCGTGACTAGATTCTCTCAGCGTACTTGTGGAAAGTTTGTAACCTTTGTCGGCTAAACTATAATCAAACGAGAACATAGAAACAAAAAGAAATCTATCCAAGGTCCTTTATATATTGTAGTCCCGTCTATATTGGGACCTAAACGGCCGTCAGTTTTATTTATACATAAAAAAGGTATAATTGCTTTTGTCACGAAGAAAATGATTGGTACATTGCATTCCCCAAGGTTATATTCCAAGTTATTAACGAGTATGATTTTATCAGTCGACCTTAATTCAAACAGAAAAAAAAAATAGTTGATGTCAGGACTCCTGTTTCCTTCGGTCATATACCAATTGGTAGTTCGAAACAAGTAAATCAAATTTAGTGATCTTCAAAGAAGTTCCAACTACAGTATAATTGATAATTTGTTCTGCTTTCTTAATTGCCATGAATAAACTATATAAAACCCATGGGTTTGGTCAAAACATTTTCTTTACATTCTATTAGAAATGTTACATCCACTAGCTGTTTCTAAATCATGTATGTAGAGAAAGTGATTATGACTGATGTCATCATGTTGATAGAAAACCTTAAGAGATTGATCTTCACTTCACAAATTATTGATCACTAATAATTTCCGTTGGTAGCACCAGAATCCATATTGTTTCTACCTAGGGTTTCAATGAATGTGCACCATGTTGTGTTTAAGTCATTGAGGTCTAGGGCTTTGATAACAAATAAGAAGTAAACGACTTGATCTCTTCTGGAAAGTGACTCTCGGTCCAATAGGCTCTTTGTTATCTTACCATTTACGACAAGTAAAAAAGAGGTACGTTCAAGACAATCAAGTGTTTTGAACGTCCAACAAACATATTTATTGATAATTTGTATAAGAAAAAAAATTGTACAAAAAAACATAATTTTTACAGAAAAATATATTTTGATATTCTAACTCTACAAGAAAACAAGGGCAATTATTAGAAATTTTCTGATGAAATTTTGACGGTTTCACGATTCCGTAAAAAAAATTCGTCGAAATTTTTCTAAAAATATAATCCGTTAGAAATTTTCAACAAAATTTCATGACTCATGATCTGTTAGAAATTCGTTGAAATTTATGATAAATTTCCGATGATTTAAAAAATTGCATTAAAAATACTAAATGTCTGTTGAAAATCCGTAGAAATTTTTTGAAAGATTTCTAACGGCTTCAAAATTTTGACCGTTAAAACACCAAAATTTTTACCGTCTTTTTCGACAGATTTCCGACTTATTTTCTGTAGGAATTCGCTTGTTTTCTTATACTATAACTGGTAAAAAATATTATACTTATGTAATACTAACTAACCATTTTTTGGTAATTAGGATCGAATTTAGAATGAAACTCTGACTAATCATCGAGATCTATAGAAAATCATATATTGTTATCACTTGAACATATACGGTAGGTTAAAAATATATATATTATGATGATCGTAGATGGTTCTCGTTCTCTGATCTTAACACACAAAATGAGTCATCTACCACTTCAACAACACTACTAATTACTATTTTATTTCATCATTTGATATTTGATCGCAGTGCAATATAATCATATTATTTGGCTATATGAATTTTACTTGTAGCGTACTACGTAACAACATCTACCTCTTGAGCCTTAAAATTAAATTAAAAATGCATTCAAAATTATTTACTTGGCTGGAGAGATGTTAGACACTACAAGAAAAACGGGGTGGAAGTACGGTTTTTCGGTTTGGTTTTTGTTTGGTTTTTTTGGTTTTAAAAAATTGAAACCATATAGAAACCGTATTTAATTCGGTTTGGTTACGGTTTGATTTTTTTGGTTTTATAAAAATAAACCCATATAAAAACCATATGTGATTTGGTTCGGTTCAGTTTCGGTTTTGTTCCGATTTTTTAAGGTTATTCCATGTTTTTATAAAAAAAAAGTTGCTAAAGTTTGCATTCATTTTTTCACCGGGGTTAGGTTCTTGACTCGAATCTGTCATCTACGACTAAAGTTTTTAATAGATGATCAATTGAGATTAAAATATAATAGAGCAAAAATAATTTTAAAAAAAATTTGAAAACCTGGAAGTTTGTGTTGGAGGAGAGGAGAATCACATATCGGATATAGGATGTTAGAATTTTAGTTTTAGAATTTAAGATTAGTTTTGGATTAGTTTGTAATTTTAGTTGGAATTTTATGATTTCAGTTTTGGAACTTAGGGTGTTAGAATTTTAGTTTTGGCATTTAAGATTAGTTTTGGATTAGTTTTGGAATATTAGTTGGTTTAGAATTTTTAATATACTTGGAATTTTAGAATTGTTAGAATTTTAGAAGTTAGATTTTAGGATTTAGAATTTTAAGGTTTTGATAGATTTTTGGAATTTTAGGATTGTTAGAATTTTAGGATTTGTTAGATTTTATTAAATTTTAGAATTTCAGGATTAAGTATAGTTTGGAATTTTTTGATTTTATAAATTTATATATAATGTTTTAAAAAAGAAATTTTGAAACCCATTATAGGTCTTACAATGAGTTTCGTTTCCAAACTGGGTCGAGTGATTCTGCGACTCCATCATACATTTTGGAGTCACAGAACTCCGATGCTCTTATGCAACTGTTTATCGACGAGCTTATGAGTCAACCAGGAGGTGAGGTCCTACTGATCCTTCATCCAAATCTTCCTCCATGGACACATTAGTACGTCGTTATTTTTTTCAAATTATTATTTGATTTTATTTTATGTTTATAAACACTAATGTGTTTTTTGGATAGGTTTCGCCACAGTAACGCCATCAAAAAGACTGTTTTGAATATACACAGATTCCGCTACCATAACCCAAGTACAATGACATGCCAAAAAGTCTAAAAGATCAATGGTTAAAATCGTTTGCGGTAAGTGAATTTTTAAAAAAAATTATTTTATTTTTCGTTTATAAATCAATTACGTAACTCAAATTTTTGTTTTTGTAGCAACACTACAACTGGCATTCATCACATACGAAACTAGTTGAAAGAGTTCAAGAGGCAAGCGCGGGATCATTTTAAAACAACATGCACACTAGTCCTGGACACGGGGCAGGTATACGCCAATTTCGTCTGCCTTAATACTTAACATGCCATGTGCAAGTAACACGATTGTCCGCCTTGTACTTTTACCCGGCCAAACGGATATCCGCCCCAAAAACTATTACTTGCAGGTTATTTAGCCTGCTACGGGTACCGCGGGTAACGAGTAGTTTTGCGGGTAACGGATATTTTTTTGCGGGTAATGAGTATATTTTACGGATAACAAGTATTTGTTTTGCGGGTAACAGATATTTTTTTATGGGTAACGTATAACCGGTAGCAGATAACGGGTAGGGGATGGGTAACAGAAAAAAATTTCTAACTTGTACTTGCGAGTACTAGGTATATTCGCCTTGTTACTTGGCTTGCATTAGGAGGGTACCCGCTTTTGCGGGCTGGGTACGCAACGGGCCGGACGGGTCAGGCGAATAACGGGTACCCGTGTCCAGGCCTAATGCACACGTGAAAGAAGTTTTGGAAGAAATGGAAAGATTGTCCAAAGGGTCTCAATGAAAATGTTTGGAAAGGGTTCAAGGAGTACTGGGGCGCGGAAGCAACGGTTCAAGTTTCTGCACAAAACTCAAGGAACTGAATGGGCGACCGGGGAGAACTAGGACTTGCAACACATAATGTGGATGCCCAAACTTTTGATGTCCGTGCGGAAGAAATGGTAAATCACAAATTATTAGAATTTTTAATTTTTTTTATATATTAATAATTTATTCATTCCGAGGCTGCGAAAATCGGTGGTGTGCGTCCAAACCAGCTGGAGCGGATGGTGGATACGCACACGAACAAAAAAATCGATATGATTCAGGACAAAAAAAAACTTCTAGTGGTGGAGAATGTCGAGAAGAGGAGCACGAATTGAAGCGGCTAAGTCAACTCTCTCAAGAAGACGGGAGATCCATCTCGAGTTCCAATCAGCTGACCCGAGTTGAGATGAACAGACTAGTCCTCGAGGTTAGTTCAATTTTTTTTTTAATATTTATTATACAAATTTCTATTTTAATTTTTATTATACAAAATTTCAATATTTATAACATGTTCTTTTTCTTTAGGAAACTCCGGTTGGAAATGGACGGGTATTTGGTTTAGGACGTATTCCGGAAACAATGCAACGTCTTTTTCACAGTATTACGATTTTGAGCTTGCTTAAGAAATCGAGGAGCTGAAGGAAAAACTATCTGATTACGACGAACTTAAATCCCAGTTCGCGCTTATGAAAGATTTCATGACTCATAACTTCTCACAGTTTCCACTCCCGAGATCGTCTTCATCGCAACAATAGTTATTATATTGTAGTTTTGTTATGAACATTTTCTGAATTATTTTATGTTTTTAATTTTCCAACACTTTATTTTAAAAAAAAATAAAAAATCGATTTATATTAAATTTTTTGGTAAAATAATAAATTATGTCGGAAACCTGTCAAAAAAATTTCGACGGAGTTCCGATGATTTTATCTGACAACTTTTCGATAACGAAAGCTGTTGAAAATGGTTTTCAAAAATTAACCGTCAAAAATAGCCGCCAAAAAAACCATCGTAATAGATCTGTTTTAATGGTTTTCCGATGAATTTTGCCGTCGATTATTGCTCTTTTTGTGTAGCGAGAAACTCTCAATTTTATTGCTTTAGCCATATTGGTTGACTTAATTTCATGAAGGATACTTTTTAGTTTGGCGATTTAAAAAAAAGAAAAATATATTGTCTTATATTTAATAGTATGATAGAGAGAACACAAAAAAAAAAGAAAAAAAATGTCGTCTTTCTCTTTTAACTCGTACACGAGGAAAAGAATTTTCAAGCCATGGTTAGCTTCTTTGACGGGAAATGGTCAAATCTCTTTCGACGACTACATAATTATTTCGGGTTATACATTTGTATATTATTATTAGATGATTCTCTGTTTAAGGAAAAAAAAAAGGATTTTTTTCTAGAAATATACTATCGTCTGAACAAAATAGTCACACTAGAAATTGTTTTATTTTGTATCCAACAGATATTTATATAAAACTTTACCATGGATAGTAAAAAATTGTTTATTTAGTGAAAATTAAATTATTTTAATAAGTTTATATGTCTTAATCTTACTGAGAATTTGGTTCTTGGAAAACAATTTCCTACTCTTGGGAATATATGATGATACATTAGCATATTAAAATTTTATACAGTAGGGGTCAATGGGTCATTACATATTTCAAAATATATTTCTTGACAAAACTATTTATAGTAACTAGAGAGAAACTATATAATTTAAAATAATAAAATATAAAATGAACTATTTTTGTTGACGCGGCCAACGTCTATTAAACATTCCTCTTCTTATGTTGTTCAAAATCCACCATTGCTCTTCTTGTCTTCTTTTCAGATTCAAGCCCATTAATCCACGACAATTTTACTTCAAACCCTATATATATATATATATATTTACATATTCATATACATACAGTTACACATACACGTAAGATACTCAAAGCCCTATTCATCATCCCAACTTCAATCTAATTACATCGCACGAGAAACCATGATCTCTAGGGTTTTCAACTTCATGAAACAATCTAAAACCGTTCAGCTAAACAACAAACTATTTCTCGATCTTCTCTCTTCCTCTTCATCGGCCCCCAAACCCAAAGCTTTGTTCGACGTGTTCATCAACCATAGAGGAGCCGACACAAAGAGAAATATCGCAACATTGCTTTACGACAACCTCACATCCCGGAACTTACGTCCATTCTTGGATTGCAAGAACATGAAGCCTGGAGATAAGCTTTATGATCATATCAACAGCGCGATTCTCACTTCTAAAGTTGCTGTAACCGTTTTTTCTCCCAACTACTGCGAATCTTATTTCTGTCTGCACGAGCTTGCTCTTATAATGGAGTCCAGGAAAAGGGTCATACCAATATTCTGCGACATCAAACCTTCACAACTTGATGTTATGATCGAGAGGCTGGCATGTTCTGATGATGAAATCCAAAGGTTTAGATGGGCTCTTCAAGAAGCTAAAGATATCGTTGGACTCACGTTCGATTCATACAAAGGGTAATTTTAATTTTCTATCAAATTTTTATTATTATTTCTGTTTCATTGTTTATATTTTTGTTTATTAAGTTGCTGATTTAACTCACCATTTTTTGTTTCGGGGGGTATTTAGGAATCTGTCGGAGGTTGTTACAATTGCATCGGATGTTATCGTCGAGAGGTTGGTCGAGTTAGAGGCAGAAGATGGAAATGTATAGGCGTGTGGAAGATGTTTAATTAACTCCAATCTAAATGCTTCTCTCAATATTTTTTTTTTTCCTAATCCTAAGAGTAATTAATTTAATTGATTTCATTCATGCATATATATCTCAACATATCAATAGTTGACAGAAGTGGCAACCTTTTTTTTAATTATGAGGATTTCTAATTCCTTCATTATTTGTAGTTTTTTTTTCCTTATTTGTGAGTGTGGCTAGTAATTGCTTTGTAAGTTCAACAAAAAAATATTTTCTCTTTGCAATACCTAAAATTATTTAGTCTTTTACATTGAAAGTTGTTTGTTCGTTTTCAAATTCATCACATTTCTAGAATCTTTTGAACTTATTTCCATCTCCAAAATCTTGAATAAAACGATGAATGTGTGCAAATATATACATAGACGTTTTTAACATGTCTGCATGTGTAAATGGAATAATCATCCCAATAATCAAACATGGTTCCGATTCAAAATAAATAAATTTTCTTACACGTAAATCATGGTTATGTTTTAAAAAAAAATAACTATGTCCACATTAAACATATCTTGATATCTTCAATACAAATTTTAAACAAAATCTAAACATAGTTTGAGACAAATAAATATCATGTATCCGTATATTCTCAACGTGTGAACGAGTTAGGCGGAACAAGAGCTTGTTTTGCGGGGGTTGGCAAACGTATTTTTACGTCGATATGCTCACTTGTGAAAATTTAATGGGTCTAAAATGGGTTTGGGCTTAAGAAACCCATCAAACTTCCTATTGTTCTTGAAGCAGTGAGGGGAGTCAAAGAAACCAGGTCAAGCTTAGATATCTAAGGTCTTAATTACACTCGACTTTCATCAATCCAAATCAAATCGAACAGCTCAACCGAATTAGATATTTTATTAAGTTCACAATCACACCTATAAATAGAAGCTTATATTACATTGCCTAAGAAAGTGATTACCAGAATACTCCATTCACCTTTTCCTTTATTTTAAGTTCCGAGAATAGTCTTCCAACTCTTTTATTTTATTTTATTTTTAATGGTTTTTTTGTTTAGTGTAGTCTCCAACTATTATTATTAAGTCATGCCTACTTTTGTTTTATTTAAAAATATAATTAGAAATTTGTAGCCTCCTTATATGCTATTATGATAAACGTCGTCACCGAATCATATGGTCCCCTTGATATATAATATAAACATGCCCAGATTTACGTAATCAGTGCTAAATTGGCCCCTAAAAATTCTCGTTAATTTTTTGTTGTTAACTAATATCAGGTTATTTTTTTCGCTAAAATCAGGTTCTGTAATTCTTTCATAACCATGGTGGATTTAAATTTCGGCTGATGATTTAAAATGTTAGGAAAAGAAAAAAATGATTGGATCAGTTTAAAGATTAAAAGAAGAAAAAAAACAAGACAAGGGAAAAAGTTGAGAATTATTGGTGGTTTCTTTTAGTATGACCCAAAACGAATACAATTAACAAATCTATGTCATCGAGTAAGATTATCTAAACTTCTGAATACACACGTGCAAATAAAGAAGTACTTTGTTCAACTTCCAAGAAATCATTCACTACAAGAAAATATGTGAACTGTGACGGACATATTAGTCACTAGTTAGTCTCAATTTCCATATTCGCGACGTTTTTGTGACTATGGCAAGCAGTCGCAGTTTGCGCGTCGCAACTTGACTATCGTTGCAAAAACGTCGTAATATTGCGACGTAAGTACGACTGAAGATAGAAGTCGATAATTTGCGACGATATAGCGACTTAAAGAAGAGCGACTAATGTGCCACTAAACAAAAACGCCTAGTCAAAGACACAAATCAGTCGCAACATTTTGCGACTAGTGTAAGACCACTGCTTCCCGTCGTTAATTAGTCACACTGAAGTCACAAATAAAACGACAAATAAAACCGCAAAGAATAAGTTGCAACGTAGTCGCTAAAAATGTTTTTTTAAGGAAAAAAAATATTAATAATAATTAATTGAAATTAATTATTAAACATTAAATTAATAAAATCCAATTCTTAATTTAGAAACAAATTAATTAAAACACGAAATTTCGTACAACTCTATGTAAATCCCACAAGTATATAAATCTATTTATAATACACTCTAAATCCAATGTGTGTTTGAAATCCAATAACTAATTTAATGAAATATATAAAGTGAAATTCTGAAGAAAGAAACGGAATCATATGGGAATCAGAAACTTGGTGGATACAAATTGAAAGCATCAACTATAGAGAACATATGCAATGCAAGACGATACTTGCATAAATGGTGAACACGACGGCGACATCTACTAGTGATACTCCCCAGCTATCGGAGAAGTCATCAATTAGCTTCCTTCCGACAAAGATGCAGAAAATTGTAACAGGGACAGCAATGAGACAAATGGTCAGCGCCAGTGATTTTACATCTGGCCCAAATACAAACCTTCCCTGAAGAAAGAATATCTGCAAAAAAAAGGGAAAATGAGTAGAGTTAATCAAATTTGAAGAAAGAAACTTTAACACTCCATTAGAGAAACTATCAAGAATAAAGCATTTCTCAATAACAAGAATCATCTAGAAAAAACATTACACCGGTGACTGATGAATTCAGAATACATATCAATTCGTTTCTGGTAGGGAAACATTGAGGAAGTATACAGAGTCTCTAGCTGATGTCTTGAAGCAAAAGGGAGTACACACAAAGAGAAGGCTATTCAAAACCTCCTTATAAACATGCATCAACTATATAATCTCAAATTATAAACAAAAGTAACTCAATCCATCGTTGAGCTATATTTAGATAAATTTAAAATGCCTTGTTTAGCTTAAAAACATTCACCTCAAAAGCCTGTCAAAGCATATGCCCGCCAAGGAAACCTTATGTAAACGACATCAAAATCTAGAATTCTCGAAAAAGCACTAGCTAGATTCTCCAAATACTCAAAGTTTCTACACAAACCAAGTCCCAAGTCGCATTGACCAAAAAAAAAAAAAAAAACTTCCACTAAATAGAGTAGCTCAAGAAGAACAAAGCCACATGATGCTTAAGAAAAAACCAAACTAAAAAAGTTCACACAAAAAAAAAGCTCACATTGCTGCCTTTCCAAGTTTGGTAAACCCTTAAATCACCATTCGATCCCGAACCAGATCGCTGAGGCGGAGGTACTACATACATCTCTCAACCTCAATTTCTACTACTTCAATCTCTCTCTCTCACGACGGCGTCACCAAGAGGCAAGAGCTGAGATTTATAAAACCGTAAGTAAAAAACCAAAAAAGGAAGAAGAAGAAGAAGAAGAAAGAGAGAGAGAAGGATAAGTCTCAGGCGAAAGGATTATTCAGATTTCCGGCGAAGTAAGCCAACAAGGGCACGAGTAAGCCAGCGAAAAAGAAGGGTTTTTTTTTTTTTTTTGGTGTTTGCCCTCTTCTTCCCCCAATTTCAATGGTGGGTTCCTTCCCCCAATACTTAACTTACCAAGGTAGAGGTCGCCCAAGCAAGTTAATTGAGAAGATAAGTGTTTAGCATGAGGAATGAATTTGTAAATCGGAGAGTGCTTCGCCGCGATTGAGCCAAAGTAATGTCCGAAACTGATCTGGGGAAGATGAATTCATTTAGGTTTTACCGTAATTTACCTCAAGTTTGCGACTTTCTAGCGACTCAATGTATAAAAAAAAAGTGTGGGACTGATTTGCAGTTACCCTGTAAAAAAAAATATACTGCAACTAATGTGGGACTCCAAGAAAAATTAAAAATAAAAATAAAAAAAATTTGCGACTGATTTACCACTCCTATTTAAAATCACGTTACCTGCGACTAAAGTACCACTAAAATAAAAAACCCCATATTAACGTATATATAAATATAAAATTACAGCATACCAAAAAAAAATTTAAAACATTTGCGCCGCTTATTCTATTCCTGAAAAAAAAATTTACTTAAGAACGTTTTTATCACTACATTTTTTATACAAAATTCCATATGCGATTTTTTTTACGACTTCAAGCAAAAAAAAGGTTTGAATATGTTATAGCGTCGCAACTCAGTAGCAAAGTTGCGACTACTTTGCGACTCCTATATTCTTTTGCGACTAATTTGCGATTAATCATAATTCCACGTATTTGCTACACAGTCGCAAAACTGCAACTAATTTGCCACGACTATTTTTGGAAACTAATTTGCGACTAATCTGTTACTTTTTTTTTGGACACAAATAAGTACCATATTAGTCGCAGATTAGTAGTAAACTATTACGACTACACTTTTAGTCGCACTTAATAGTCGCTGTTAGCGCTTATTCTTATAGTGATCGAGAAACATATATATAACGCACATCTCTTAGGATCACAACCCTTTTAATTTAAATGAGTCTTCGTTGAATATACATCCTACCCAACTTGGATCCAATCAAATTAAATAGAAATTCTATGTTTTTTTTTTTCTATGAGTTTTTGTTTTCTCCGGTCCAAATTAAATATGTTTTCAACATTAAAAAAACAGGACAAATACAATTGTTGCAAAAAAAAAAAAAAGACAAAAACCAGAGAATAGCAAAAATGTTATAAATAAAGCAAAGACCAATCTTTGACTACCCCATTCCTTTCATTTGATAAAATGATTAATCATGATCGAATTGCGAGATGTAGAGATAAAACAAAATATAGAAACGTATCATCATATGGTTGTTAGCACGAAAACTATCGAGTATTGAGTGAAAGAATTCCCTAAATCTTTAACTTCCCACTAGAGAATTGGATAACGATCATAATGTAGTGATATATTTGGGTAAGTCAAATATATCACTAGAAAACGATGAAGGCTTATCTATCTTCGTCTATTCTTTTGAAATGATATCTTCTTACTCACTTCACAATTAATTTAGCTCTCGTTGTCTGATGTGTATGCTTAAACATTGCAATGAAGTATTCTAGGCTTAATTAGATTATAAATTTTAAAAAATATTATTCGAAAAACAATTCTAGTTATGAACAATCACTGCTTCAACTGATGAAAACTAATAAATACACACATGCAAATACAGCATGAATTATGTTATACTAGTTATTGTTGGAGTTTTATCTATTTCAGTTAATGTTATTTATTAATTAATAAAAACATAACTGATAAAAAATAATAACTGACACTTTTGAAAGACACGATATGTTCTAACATATATGTTGTTTGGAGAAGGCACCACTTGGTTTGGAAAGACACCTTCTTTTAACACATGTATTGGTTGGAAAATACACCTTTTGGGTTATTATATATAGGAATTGTCTGATTCATTTTCAGATAGATTTTTCCAACTTCTCTCTTCTTCTGAGAAACACAAAGTATAGTTTGCTAGAAACTCCGTAAGGTGTGCTATACGGAGTTTGATAGTCGTATCCTGCAAGATAGACATCTACGAATCTATGTACACAAGAGTAGAGACGAAATTATGTCTTAGGAGATTGCTACAAGCAAGTCTCTATCATTCTACACATTATCGCTAATCGTGTCAAGAAAAATATCAACGTAAGTTTCTACATTGAATATCTATTTGTATAAATATTTCTTATCTGATTTGAATAAGACGTAACGTTTGTATGGAAGTGATTGATCTGCATCCTCTATTTCTAACAATCTAAGACATAATTTTTTTTTCTCTGTTTGAAATTGGTAGATGGATCAATCTACTACAGATGTGAATGTGAAAAATCACATTAAAAGCCGTTTGTCTTTCGAGGAATGGATTTCAAAAGGTGCCAACAGAAAATGTTGTTTTACCTCACAACATTGAATCTCGCACAATGTTTGACTTCCGAGGGACCGGAATTGCCTGTTGAAGGCGATATTCCTGACGCAACTATAAAGGAAGCGGAGTCGTGGGAGAAAAATATGTTTTTATGCAAGAATTATATTCTCAATGCATTGGAAGATTCTCTTTACGATGTTTACCAAATTTTTCAAAGTCCGAAAGAGTTATGGGAATCATTAGAGAAAAGGTACAAGTCCGAAATTGCAAGCGCCAAGAAATTCATTGTGGGAAAATTTTTAAATTTTTAAATGAGCAACATCATCTCTGTGGTGAAACAAGTTGAGGAAATCTAAATCATCGCTCATGAGTTGAAAGATGATGGTGTGGAACTCAATGAAACGTTTCTTGTCGCTGCCATCATTGAAAAATTGCCTCCCACTTGGAAAGATTTCAAGATTTATCTGAAGCATCTTTCTGAAATGATGAATTTGGAGCAATTAATTCTAAAGCTTCGTGTTGAAGAAGAAAATCGTAAGAATGAGCACACTAATTTTTCTTCTATTGAAGCAAATGCCAATATGATAGAGGGAGGAAACTCCAAATTTAAAGGTGTTAAGAGTAACCAGAAGTCAAGGAAAAGTTTTACTGCACCAAAAGGTCCTAATTTCAATAAGAAAACTCAAGGAGCATGTTGGTGTGTGGAAAGCTTGGGCATAGGGCAAAAGATTATCGTAACAAAAAGGAAGGATACGCTAAAGATGCCAGCAAAGCAAACTTAATTGAAAATAATTTTGTTGTTGTTGTGTCTGAGGCAAATATGTTGACCAACTCAAGCGATTGGTGGGTTGACACAGGTGCAACGAAACATATATGTTCTGACAAAAATATGTTCGTTGCATAGGAGTGTGGTTCTGGAGGTGAAAAGCTTTTCATGGAAAATGCAAGTACTGCAACAATTGAAGGGAAAGGCAAAGTGGTTCTAAAACTCACTTCAGGAAAGGAACTTGCACTTACAAATGTGCTTCATGTGCCTGAGATTTGTAAGAATCTTATTTCTGGTTTTTTTTTTAGCAACAAAGGTTTCAAACTTGTATTTGAGTCTCAATTTGTACTCACTAAAGGTGGGATGTATGTGGGGAAAGGCTATCTAAGTGATGGTCTTTTTAAACTGAATGTTGTACATATCATTAATAATATAACTTCTGTTTATTTGCTTGACTCAAGTGATTTATGGCATGCAAGATTGGGACATGTAAATTATCGTTCGTTATACAGAATGATGAACTTGAATTTATTACCCAAATACAACCATAATGATTTTCATAAACGAAAATGTGAAGTATGCATAAAATCAAAATATGCAAGGCATCCTTACAAATCGGTGGAAAAGTCAAATGAGATACTTGGATTGATACATAGTGATTTGTGTGATTTTCAATCAACGCCCAGTTTTGGTAGAAAGAATTATTATATTTCTTTCATTGATGATTGTAGTACGTTTTGCTATATCTACTTGATTTATACTTAAGATGAGGCTTTGAATATATTTAAGAAATTCAAAGCTGAAGTAGAAAATCAATTAGAAAAGAAAATAAAAATTCTTAGATCAGATCGTGGTGGAGAATACATATCAAATGAATTCTCAGAGTTTTGTTCTATACATGGAATTATTCATCAAACTATAGCACCTTATAGTTCAATGCAAAATGGAGTCGCTGAACGGAAAAACCGAACACTTAAAGAAATGATGAACTCTATGTTAAACAATGCTGGTGCACCACGAAGTTTATGGGGTGAAGGAATTCTTACTGCGAATTCAATTTTGAATAAGAATCCTACTCGACAATGTTATAAAACCCCATATAAAATTTGAAAATGTAAACTTCCTTCATATAAACATATAAAAGTGTGGGGTTGTCTAGCAAAGGTTCAAATACATTTTCCAAAGAGAACTACCGTAGGACCAAAAACGGTGGATTTTGTCTATATTGGTCCAGCGAAAAATAGTGCAGCTTATAGAATTTTGGTTCATAAATCTAATAATGCTAAAGTACGAGTCAATATGATTATTGAATCAAATGATGCTGAATTATATAAAGATGTATTTCTTTATAGAGAATCTAAATGTATAAGTATTAAAAGAGTACGTGATGAAGATACATTAAATTCAAAGATTCAAGAAAAAAAAAATGAACCAAGGAAAAGTAAACGAGTAAGAATCGCTAAAAGCTTTGGTACTGATTTTATAATATACTTAAGTGAGTATGAACCACAAACATATAAAACTGCGATTGAATCCTCATAATCGCTTTATTAGAAGAAAGCAATTCAAAGCGAAGTGGAATCCATTATGAATAATAATACTTGGAAATTGGTTGATTTACCACCTGGAAATAAATCAATTGGGCATAGATGGATTTTCACTAAAAAATTAAGAGCGTATGGAACCATAGAAAAATATAAAGCAAGGCTAGTGGCAAAGGAATTTTGTCAGAAGGAAGGTCTTGATTTCTTTGATATGTATTCTCCGGCCACGAGAATTACTTCTATAAGATTGTTAATAGCAATTGCATCCATATATGATCTAGAAATTCATCAAATGGATGTTAAACAACATTTTTACATGGTGAATTAGATGAAAAAATATATATGGAGCAACCAGAAGGTTTTATAGTCAAAGGTTAAGAAAAGAAAGTTTGTAAACTTGTGAAGTCATTGTATGGACTTAAGCAAGCGCCAAAACACTGGCATGAGAAGTTCGATAATACAATGAAATCTTATGATTTTACCATAAACGAATGTGACAATGCGTCTACATTAAGACAACTAAAAGTGCTACGATTATTGTATGTCTCTATGTGGATGATATGTTGGTAATGGGAACAAGCAACGACATTATCAATGCCACAAAAAAGATGTTGAGTGATCATTTTGAAATGAAAGACATGGGATTGGCTAATTTAATTCTTGGCATAAGAATTAAACGAGAGCACAATGGTTGTTCACTCACTCAATCTCATTATGTGGGAAAAGTCCTCAAGAAATTTGGACATTATGATGATAGACCGGCAGTTACACCGTTTGATCCAACATGTAAGCTTTCAAAGAATAATGGTGAAAATGTATCTCAGTTGGAATATACACAAGTCGTTGGAAGCCTCACGTACATTTCAAATTGTACAAGACCAGATTTGGCTTACTCCTTGAGTCGATTAAGTCGATACTCATGTAATCCGAATAGGAAATATTGGCATGCTTTAGTTAGAGTATTACGATACTTAAAGCATACAATTAATCATGGTCTACATTTTACAAAATATCCTCCTGTTTTAGAAGGGTATAATGATGCAAATTGGATTTTTGGAAGTACAGATAGTAAATCCACAAGTGGTTACGTATTTACACTTGGTGGTGGTGCCGTGTCGTGGAGATCATCTAAGCAAACATGTATTGCACAATCTACAATGGAATCGGAATTTATCGCATTAGATTAAGGTGCAGAAAAAGCTGAATGGCTTAGAAATTTTGTTGAAGATATTCCGTTGTGGCCAAAACCGGTAACTGCTCTGTGTATCCATTGTGATAGTATGGATGCCTTGAATATAGGTAAAAATAAAATATACAATGGTAAATCAAGACATATTAGACGACGACATGCCATAATACGATAATTGCTTTCCAATGGGGTGATAACTTTGGATTATATTAGATCATAGGAAAATCTGGCTGATCCTTTGACTAAAGGCCTACCTAAAGAGCAAGTCGTATTTACTTCGAGGGGAATGGGTCTCAAGCCAACATAATGAGTCATCACTTGGCGAAAACCTAACCTTGCAACATTGGAGATCCCATGGTATAGGTTCAATAGGCAAACTAGCTGAGGAAGACTTAAAGAAAAATAACACATATTTTCAGTTTCGTTCCTACGAAGTCAAAGTGTATTTCTGTTGACGATTAAGGATGAATATTGTATTCTTAAAAACATTAATAGCTTTTTAAAAGTAAGATAGAGCAGACTATCTTTAATTAATGTTGCCTATATGAGAGTGATGTCGGATCGCATCTATCAGAATTGATATGGCTATATTTTCTAGAGCTCTCACGAAGTCGGGATAAGTTCAGGACCAAAATGAGCTCAACCGTAAAAACTGAAAATGTGAAGATGATATATGTGTTTCAGGTATTGTTTTGATTTACTATAAAACGTGGTTAATTCAAGACTGATGTTCATTACCCACAAAGTAAATCTGATAACTGGTAACAAGGCAAGGTTCAAGTCCAAAAGACACCTTTTCTTATGCATTTTGACTCTATTTTCTCAGAAACGAGTGAAACTTATTTTCTATTCAAATGTGGGGTATTTTTCAGTTTGAATGGAAAATGTGGGGTATTGTTGGAGTTTTATCTATTTCAGTTAATGTTATTTATTAATTCATAAAAACAATAACTGATAAAAAACAATAACTGACACTTTTGAGAGACATGATATGTTCTAACATATGTGTTGTTTGAAGAAGGCACCACTTGGTTTGGAAAAACACCTTCTTCTAACACATGTATTGGTTGAAAAATACACCTCTTAGGTTATTATATATAGAAATTGTCTGATTCATTTTCAGATATATTTTTCCAACTTCTCTCTCTTCTTCTGAAAAACACAAAGTATAGTTTGCTAGAAACTCCGTAAGGTGTGCTATACAGAGTTTGATAGTTGTATCATGCAAGATAGACGTCTACGAATCTACTTACACAATAGTAGAGACGAAATTCTGTCTTAGGAGATTAGTACAAGCACATATTATCGCTAGTCGTGTCAAGGGAAATATCAACATAAGTTTCTACATTGAATATCTATTTGTATAAATATTTTTTATCTGATTTGAATAAGACGTAACGTTTGTTTGGAAGTGATCCTCTATTTCTAACATGTATGAATAATCTATTGAAAGGTTAAAATGATTGGATGAGTTTAGCTGTGTTCTACTACTATTACTCCCTCTCACTTTGATCTCTCTCCATTTGTTCGGATCACAATTTAAGAGAAGACCAGATAAGCTAGCTTTTGGGTAAGAATACCTTCTCTTTTCCTCCTTCTGCTCCGCTGCAAACTTCTCATGATCATCACTCATTTAGTTTTCACAAAATGGATCGTTAATCTATGTCATCGAGTAAGATGACCTAAACTTCCGAATACACACGTGCAAATACAGTACTTTTTCAAATTCCAAGAAATCATTAACGATATATAACACGCACATCTCTTAGGATCACAACCCTTTTAATTTAGATGAGTCTTCGTTGAATATATATCATACTCAACTTGGATCCAATCAAATTGAATAGAAATTCTATGTTTTTTTAATGGAGTTTTTGTTTTATCCGGTCCAAATTAAATATGTTTTAAACATTAAAGAAACAAGGCAAAAACCAGAGAATAGCAAAAATGTTATAAATAAAGCAAAGACCAATCTTTGATATAAATAAAGCAAAGACCAAACTTTGACTAACCCCATTCTTGTCATTTGATAAAATAATTAATCATGATCGAACTGAGAGACGTAGAGATAAAACAAAATATAGAAAAGTAATCATATGGTTGTTAGCACAAAACTGTCGAGTATTGAGTGAAAGAAACCCTAAATCTTTAAATTTTCACTAGAGAATTGGATAACGATCATAATATAGTGATATATAGAAAACGATGAAGGCTTTATCTATCTCCGGCTATTCTTTTGAAATGATATATTTTTACTCACTTCACAATTAATTTAGTTCTATTTGTCTGATGTGTATTTTTAAACATTGCAATGAAGTATTGTAGGCTTAATTAGATTATAAATTTTTAAAAATATCATTCGAAAAACATTTCTAGTTATGAATAATCACTGCTTCAACTGATGAAACTAATATATATATATATATATATATATATATATATAACTATGAAATATTTACATCATGTGATATAAAAGAAAAAGTAAATATATGTATGGTGGCATAGTGGTATTGGATCTAGTCGTCTAGAGCCAATTTCGATTTCAACTATATTGTAGACAGATTTTGTGTGTATCACTTGTTTTTTGATTCAGATGCTTTATCCATAGTGGATTTACGGTGAACACTCTTAACCAAAAAATATAGTAACTCCTGAAATTAGTTGGACATTTTGGTGAAATTCATATACTCGATCTGGAAAAAAATCTATAAAAATTCAGCCAGTACAAAGCATAGCTCTTAATTATATTTTATTCAACAACTCGAGCTTGAAAACGTGGTCATGTCTTGAATGGCAATAAAGGAACAGCCAACCCATCTTGCTATTCCAATTATATATACCACAAAATCGACACCACAAATGTAGATATAAAGGAACAGCCAACCCATCTTGCTATTCCAATTATATATACCACAAAATCGACACCACAAATGTAGATATAAGATCATCGAAATATAATATTTGTTATGTACTTCATTTTTATTTTAAAATGTTTAAATTATGGTCCAGTTCTTGTATATATTCTCAAACGTGGGTTTCAAAACAATGATTTGACCAAATGGTGGTGTGACTGGTGTCTATGTGATCTAATGGTTAAATGCGGAATTAAGTTGTTCTAAACATGCTTAATTAGTGAATTATCTACTACTTTTCAACTCAAAACAGCGTATTCTGAGAACAATGTGGATTTATATACCATAACATCCAATTTCTAAATCAGTCAATTGATATGTTAATGTTACTGGAAAAACAAAATTAAAAAAAAAAATCTTTAGTCAACATCAACTTAGTGTATATCTTCGATTCTTCGCCCATCGTTATAACGTCTTTTTGACAAATGACAAAATCGCGCCTAACTTGTGCGATAGACACGTGGACACGTGTCGTCATGTTAAAGTTTTGTCCGTATGGAAAACGCTTTCCATGTTGTGTAACCTAAGATACATTGAACAGTTCCTTTGTCCTCTCAACTTCGCTTTTTCGAAGCTCCTTTACCTTACCCTATCAAAATGTTACATCTGTCCTGTCTTTATTTTTTGGTCTTTTACAACATTTGGCACATATACATTTCAAAGAAACGCGTCAACAAAAAACAGGTGAAATATAATATCTCTCCTTTACTAGTTCACATATTTCATGGTTACTATTCAATCATTTCTCTAAATTTTGTCTTCCTCTTTTCTATTAATTCAGGCCCCTACACGTATATATATAGACGACCAAAATTATATGGACGGTTCCATTTTGATTAAGTCAATAATTTGTTGGTTTAGATGTCTGATTACTAATATATATAAAAGGTATATCTAAAATCATATTTTTATTTTGCATTACTTAAATTAATAAGAAAAATAACTACGAATAAAAGTCTCCGGTTATTTGGTCATGTGCTATATATGTCACTCAAAATGTCGAATTAGCAAATTTTCAAAATTTTGATTTTTTTTCATATCCCAATAGCAATCAAAAATCCAAATCTTACTATTATTGTAAAATACTTCTAAATTTAGCGGGGCACAGTTAAATAAATAAATACAAAAACACATTTAAGAAAAAAGTACGAGGAAGAGCCAAATCAACTCATGTAGGTTCAATGAACCCAAGGTGGATTGCATAAATCACGACGATCTAACTGACACACGTGTCATAATTCAAAAGTGGTTCGAGATAAACACAAAAGTGGGTCCCATATTCAGTACACACGTTAATTAGCGGCGGTGAATTCACCTATACAGTATCATCTATATATATATAAGTAGCACAAGACCCAAACATTATTGTCTAAATAAGTAAAATATCAAACACGTAGAGAGAAACAGAAAATGGGTATTCAAGAAACCGACCCGTTAGCCCAACTGAGTTTACCACCGGGTTTCCGGTTTTACCCGACCGATGAAGAGCTTATGGTTCAATATCTCTGTAAAAAAGCAGCCGGTTACGATTTCTCTCTTCAGCTCATCGCCGAAATCGATCTTTACAAATTCGATCCATGGGTTTTACCAAGTAAGTATACAATTTAAACCCTTTTTTAAAATGTTTATTTTTCTTATCATAGATTTATAAAATTTTTGGTGTGTCTTTGTGAATTTATAGATAAGGCACTATTTGGAGAGAAAGAATGGTATTTTTTTAGTCCGAGGGATAGAAAGTATCCAAACGGGTCAAGACCGAATCGGGTTGCTGGGTCGGGTTATTGGAAGGCTACGGGTACGGATAAAATAATATTGACGGAAGGACAAAGAGTCGGTATTAAAAAAGCTTTGGTGTTTTACATCGGAAAAGCTCCTAAAGGCACTAAAACCAATTGGATCATGCATGAGTATCGTCTCATTGAACCCTCCCGTAATAACGGAAGCTCTAAGGTAACAAAGAAAATGTAAAAATTAATACTAAATATAGCTTATTTTTTCATGTAGTGTTTTGAGTAACGTATAATTAAATTTTTGTTAATTTTTTTTTACAGTTGGATGATTGGGTTCTATGTCGAATATACAAGAAGCAATCAAGTGCACAAAAACAAGTTTACGAAAATGTAATCACTAGTGGTAGAGAATTTAGTAACAATGGTACTTCATCAACGACGTCGTCTTCTTCTCACTTTGAAGACGTTCTTGATTCGTTTCATCATGAGATCGACAACAGAAATTTCCAGTTTTCTAACCAAAACCGGTTCTCCACGCTCAGACCGGAATTAACCGAACAGAAAACCGGGTTCAACGGTCTAGCGGATACGTCGAGCTTCGACTGGGGTAGTTTGGTAGGCAATGTTGAGCATAACTCGGTACCAGAACTCGGACTGAGTCATGTTGTTCCTAATCTCGACTACAATTGTGGCTACCTGAAGACGGAGGAGGAAGTCGAGAGCAGTCACGGGTTTAACAACTCGGGAGAGTTGGCTCACAAGGGTTATGGTGTTAACTCGGTCGGGTTTGGGTATTCAGGGCAAGTTGATGGGTTCGGGTTTATGTGATGATGATTCAATGCTGAGGCAATCAAAATAAGTCGTTTATTTTTGTCCCGTGGCAAATCTTATGTATTTGAATTTCAATTCTTTTGGGTTTAGAGGCAGACTCATAGATTTAGACGTAGATTTGTAATCTTTCATGCCTAGAAAATTGACGTCTAGATTTTGTGACTTCTTTTGTTTTTAATGATCTGTTGTATTTGTATAAATTTACTGAACTGAAATTGCATCTTGACATATTGTTTAGTGGTAGCTATAAATTCAAGTTTAATTGTTTTGAGCTATCCAAATAAAAAATATATATATATATATATAAGTATCTCATATATTTTTAATATAAGTATACTGATTAAGTGATTATGTATATTATCATTATATTAATTAAAACTACAAATAAAATAATCATACAGAAGAATACATATATATATATATATATATAAAATCATAAACCTATAAATAAAATCTTTTCTGTTTCTTAAAAAAGAGACGGTATTTTCTGTTTAAAATATTACTATAACACACAACAAATCGAGAGACTTATAGGTCTCTTATATGTAATTGAAAATGGAGCGATGGGTAGCTGAACTTAGGTGTATAAAGTGGGCTTGCTTGTTTGACCAGCTTGACAAGAGATTGTAGAGAAACAGTTTATACCGTACAAGTTTCAAACACATGTTTATTGTGGATCGACTTTGCATTTAGGGTGTGAATGATAAAAGTAAACTAGATGGTGCATAATAAGTGGATCAGATAAAAAGATGAAAAAGTAAAGAAAAATTGCTCAACAAATTGCAAGGTCAAGCGAGTCATATATAACGAGCACAAGGAAAATTGAACGAGAATCATGATAAACGCAATCCAGTTGAAATTTATATTGATATTTTATTAGGGAAAATGCTCAAAAAATTCTCCAACTATTAAAAAAACGCATATTTATTTTCCAACTTCTGAATTTGCAATTTTATTCCTGAACTAGTAGTTGACTAAGCAAATTAATCCCCATCTAGTCAACTGTAACAGAGACAAACGGAGGCGTTAGTTTTATGTTAATTCTCACGTGTTATGTTTTTTTTTCCTTTCTTTCTCATTTTCTTCAGGCTCGTTCTTTTCTTCTTCCCCAACTAACACAAACCCTTAAAACAGAATCTTAAAATCGAAAACCAGTGAGAAATCGAATTCATTGTCTTAAGGTAACATATTCTTCGTTGTCTTATATCCATTCATTCGAGTTGGGTTTCGTTCTTGTTTTGTCGTTAGTCTTTCTCGTGAGAATTAATAAACAAGCCTTTAATCTCTTCTTAATTCTTATGTTGCGATTACGTTGGTTTAATGATTTTATTGGAAGGATTTGTTTGGTTTCCTATACTGTTGCGTGAGTGTTTATCTTTGTTAATCGAAGTTGGATCATCACAGCAAGCATAGCCATCATGGCCATCACAATTACATGATTTAATGTTTGGTTAAACCACTATGTTCTCGATCTCCTAAACTGAATGTCTTTTGTTTCTCTGAACTGAATGTGTTTTCTGTCTTTTGTTTATGTGTTTTTGTCTTTTGTTTCTCTGAATAATGTGTTTTGTCTTTTTAGACTGAATGTTGGTTATTCTCTTAAACAATGTTGGTGTTTTGTAAAATATCCGGTTATTCTCATATTTTGGCATCGATTTATGGCTTTATTTTGACTCGTAGGAATTGCAGAAAATTTTCTGGTTTCAGTCCTGTTTTGGTCTCGTAGGAATTGCAGGAAAATTGCAGGTTTCAGTCCAGTCCAATTTGAACAAGTGCAGGTTCCAGTCCAGTCCAGTCCAGTCCAGTTTGAACAAATGCAGTCCAGACCAGATTGAAAAAGTGCAGTCTAGTCTCGTAGGAATTGCAGAAAAAATGCTGGTTTCAGTCTTGTTTTGGTCTTGTATGAATTGCAGGAAAAATGCAGGTTACAAAATGCAGAATCTGTTAGTGTAAATGTATATGACCATTACCCAAACCTGCAATTACCAACATAAAACCTACAAGAGCAAGTCTTACAAACATGAAACATAAAAATGTAAACTAACAAAACCACTAAAATCAATTCCCATAACTGAATTGGTAAGTCTTACAAACATAAAAAGTCTTACAAAGATAAAACATAAAAAGTTTAGTCTCACAAACATAAACCATTAAAAGTCTTACAAAAGCCTACATAATGTGATACATTATGGCTAAAGCCAAACCACAAACACAGCCAAGAAGCACCATGTTTTGAGCTTCTCTATCTCGGTTTTGCATCTTAAAACTTCTTCATTCAATCCCATGAGGTCATCATTCCTAGCATATTTTTGTAAATTTTCAAGTGTATACGGTTTACAGGAAGAGCAACTCTAGCTCCTGCAAATCGGAACATTCTTCAGCTAAACTCACTACCCTAATCCTTCTATCAATAGCTCGTTCATGACAAAATCTCAAGTCGATGACGAATCGGAGACAAGATTCAATAGCTCGTTCATGACAAGAAATCGAAAAATTACAGATTCAAAGATGGTGGATGATTAGGGTTGCGTTCAGAGATGGACGATTTGCGTTCAGAGATTTGTGGATTTCAGGTCAATGGCTATTTGGGATTAAGGTTTTCTTCGATTTCATGCCGATGGATTTCAGAGATTTGGGAAAGAAAATGAGGAAAATGAGAAAATGTCGTAAGCTTCGACAAACAGAAGAAAATGAAGAAGAAAGAGAGAAAAAAAAAACAAAACACGCTGAGAAATAATGTCTCCGTTTGTCTTTGTTACAGTTGACTGTGTCGGGACTAATTTACTTAGTCAACTATTAGTTCATGAATAAAATTGCAAATTTAGAAGTTGGGGAATAAATTTGCCTTTTTAAAAAAGTTGAGGAATTTTTTGAGCTTTTTCCCTATTTTATTATACACTTTCTTTCTATACCACCGAAAACGCGTAATACTCGATTTCTTAACCCGGATGCTTAGGAAAATCTAATCCAATAGTTTCAACTTAGTTACCGATCCGGATTAAGTAGAAGTCCTATAATTACTTATCAGAAGAGAGTGGAAACGCATCTATTTCGAGTTACAGAATGTTTCTACTAAACACTAACCACATTGTAGAAGAAGGAATGTGGTTCGGCAATCATTCGACATGCTCCATCTCCTTCCTCATTTCCGATCTTATGTGACCATCATCGCTTTCCGGAGAGTTCCAACCATGTTAATATGACATTAAAACGATAGTCAAAAGAAAGTCGAATTAATGGATTCGTCACTGGATATCTACATCAACTTAATTAGCTTGGTTCGCTCTCAAATGGTTGAATCACCTATCTCACAATTGCCGGTTATTCTCGAATAAACGTCATTTTTCGACGACGTACAAATTCAACTGTGCGGAAGATTAAAAAAATCCGAGTCGAATAATTTTGAATCCTGTTTAATAATTACTTAAAGTTAATTATCATGTTGACACACATGACACAACACACATGCATCCAATTAAAAACAAACACAAATAAATTGTATTTACAAGGTCCATTAAAATTTGGATACTAGTATGATAAGATAAGGATAAGATATGCGTTGAAGTCCGAGTCAAGAAGACTTGTTGGATACATGCAGTAAATAACGAAGTTTAGATTTTAGCATAGAATTATATATATTGATGGGCCCATGGGCCAAATGCCCAAAGCAGAATTGAGGTTGGGATACAGCAAAATATTAAATTTTCCAACTATACAGTATTGCTGTATTGGTCATTTCTTTTTAGAATTGGAGCTCAACAAACTCACAAGTCCGTAACTCAGAAGAAGGAATGTATACTTGCATTTTTAAAAAATATTTGGATCTAACTAAAAGTTAAGTAAATTCGAATAAAACAGACGTTTAAGACAGATAAACGTGGATGTTTATATCAACTACTAGAACTTTGTCTATATGGTTAGTTTAAATTTTCGTTCAAATTATAATCCTATTTTAATATTTTATTTAAGTATAATGTCTAAAGAAAGAATTATTATGTGAATAAATTATTTAATTGTCACAGATCAAATTCGAATAATCTAAAATTATTTTCCCAAAATTATCAATTTAACCACAACACACACGAAAAGGGTTTTGGCTTCAAATATACGAGGGATTTGTATTTATTAATGGATTGTGGGTTAGACTTCAAAGCAAACGCAATATCTTAAATCATAACAGTGACATTTGTGATTAGAATAAAAATACATTTAACCGAGACAATAATTTTATTTGTTTGGTTTGTGGTATATGCACATGCGTGATCTACGGGTGGTTCGAAAAGCTCACTAATTATAGCTGACAAAAGCATACAATTAAGGAGCGGTCCTTAATCACTTTCCTAAACAAGCTTTAAAACAAAACAAGGCAGGATTAGTAAAAGCAACGACTACAAGAATCCATCCATTCTCCTTTTACGGCAATTATTTAATTACCTCTGGACATAATTACCCCTATCTAGCTGTACTGAATACATACGCGTGACATCACGATGTACGTGTAGAGTATTGAATGTTTTTTTTCTTCTGGTATAATTTAATTTCTAAGGACACATTTTATAAAACCAATCTTATTGTCTTGTTACGTTTTACAAAAAAAATCAAATTCTAACTTAAAGTTTTCCATTATTTCCACGGCATTACAGTTGTGCTATAGATGACAGAAAATCAGAATTTGAATCGGAGAAAAACTATAAGTATTGTTTAATACGTGACATCAAATTGGTTAACGAGTTTAAGAACAAAAAGGTCGTGCAGAAAGAGCTCTACTCATTTGTTACGATAAAAACAATTACGTTTAAACACGGATCAGATACACTTAGCTTTTGGGATATTTTTTACCCAACCCGACTTTTATGAATAAAAACAAAATTATTTTTAATACCCGACTCTTTACCTTTTAAAAATGATTATAAAGGGATCAAGTTTTGGATATATTAATTTAATTAGACTAAGTTGAATTTGAGCTTTAACTTTCACTGAAAATATAATTAAATATTTTTATTGTTTATTGAGCATAATAATTAGTTTATAGTATTAGTGTATATATATATATTCATAAAATAAATTATTGGTAATGTTATAAAACACTAAATAAAGCAGATAAATTTTTGGTACAAATTAGGTAACGGGTCAAAAACAGATAACGAATATCAATATCCAGCTTTAGAAATAATACTTTATTTTTTTTAACAATTTTGTTTTTGTTTTACACGATGTCATAAACTCCATATATGATTATCTTTGTCTTATTTTCTCTTTAACTCTTATAGAACTGCAATAAGTCATAGAAACTGATTTTTTCAAGTACAATATTTAAGTTGACGTTTGCATATATTAAAAAATAAGATTACAATAGTGTCTTGACAATGTTAATATATGCAAACGTCAACTTAAATATTGTACTTGAAAAAAAATCGTAAAGGCAAATAAAGATATGTACAAATAAGATTTAACAAAAAGAAAAAAATACAAATAAGAAATGAAACTATTTTAAAATAAAAAATAAAATAATTTAGCAATTTAAGATTAAAAAAAAAGTAAGCAATAACAAAATCCTTTTGTGAACTATTCGCTGGTATATATATATATATATGTATATGTATATAATCCTTTTGGGAACTATTGGTAGAAGATATTTAATGTTTCTAATAAACGACGGCGTTAGTGAGTCACTTTAGATATTGTCATATACGATCGATTATGTGACATATAGCTAGTGATTTTCTAATTATGGAATAGAAGTAAAGCATCACATGTTCAAAGCAACTAAGGTACAAAAAGTTAAACTTGATCACATCTTCCGAATAGAGCACTGATCACTTGGTTGCTTTTTATGTTGACATTTTAAAAGTATGTGTATATGCATCAATACTTTCATATTATCCTTAATTGAATTGGAAAGATAAACACCTGTATGGATATGCATATCTCCGAGATTAATCAAAACCACATCTTTTTTTATTACACTGACTGAAGTAACCAGCATCGAATCTTGTTGTCGGGTATATCTATCTGATTAAACAAATTATTAGGACCAAATTAATTATAACGCTAGATTTTTTAGCTGTAAGAGAAATACAAATTCATTATTTTAGATTTTAAGTCATAGACAAGACAAAAATAAAACCGAATAATTCAAAAATAGAAACGCTATAAAACGATGAGTTTTAGTATAATTAATCAACAATTTTAAAAATAATCCTTATTTTTTTCTAAATATGGTAGAGACAATAATTTTTGCTAGAGAGTATTTATAAATCATATTTATAATTTATTCTCGTAAATAAAAAGGTAGAGATAATTTATTTATCTATTTAGGATTGTTGTCTTTATAATTTAACAATAAGATAAAAGGATAACGAGCAAAATGGATGACTTTTGTAAAATATATGCTGGTGAGAGACTCCTTTTTATATACATATATTCTTGAATCTTAAATCCAACATTGGGCTCCACATTTCACAGTACACCATCATTACTTTATTATCTTTATTTTTCATAACAATCTCACATTTCGAAAGCTGGCAAGCTGACGGTAGACAATATCTTTTGCATATATATCTACTTCTTATCTGCACTATGTCAGATCGAATGATAATTTAGTTTTAATGACGAAAAAATAGTTAATACGATCCGTCCATTGCCACCTCTCAAAATAATCCCGCTTTAATTATTCCTTTATCTATCTGTATGTTTGTAGAGAAAATTGGTTTGTTAAAAACACTACGCATCAGGTCTGAAAAAAAATAAAAATAATAAGAGTTTGAAGAAATAATAAAAATATACCATTACCTAAACAGTCGGCAATTCTTGCTTATATTGATATATTTGATTGGACAAAGAAAAATCTTGAGATAAATAAGTTCAAAACTCAATTATCAAGAAAACTAATTAAATCTTGGTATTATATTTTCTAATAAGAAAATATTCCAAGTGGTCACAAATGCAAATAACAAAATTAAAGCGTGACATGACATCTGAAACGTAAAAAAAAGCTTATTTGAATTTGCCCACACCGAACGAACCCCGCCATCTATTTCCAAATCATCCCTTTGTTCCCTTGTGTGAGCAATTAAGCGGGTCCCTTAGCAGAGCTTGCCATGTGTCGACCTGACGCTTACTCCTAAAACACGGTACTATTGGAAGCATGCACGCACCTTGACAACAAAAAAAAAAAAAAAAAACTACCGCTTATAACCATAATAATCGGTTTGTTAAAATTTTACAAGTTTCATCTAAAAATAATAAAGTATTTATATAAAAAGCTTAATTATAGTGCACTTAATTTCATATATGTTTTTTGTGTTATTTGATTAAAACAATCGCTATCGTTGTTAATCGCAATTTTTACGTCATGGTCGCTCGTGTCGAGCCACACTTCGCGAGCCTATATGAACACATACGATAATGAATGGTTAAGAGCTTAAGAATGTCATTATCGACTCCGAAATATCTAATTCACCCTCAGTCACTTTGGTTAGTATGGTAATTAAACAGATTCGACATGATTAGTTAGACTTTGTACATGTGTCGAAATACCGCTCTTTAGTTTTTATCTTCTTTTAGTACAAACCAAACCACACTAAACTCGGCTGAATTATAGGGAATTATGTATTATTATTAATTGCAAACATATGATAAATATCCGGGTCAAAAATTATATATAAAATAATTTATCACATTTTTGTACAATTGATAATAAGTTACGAGATTAACAGTGCATGTTGAAGGTTAAAGAAACTTTAAAAAACAGATGTTTCTATGTATTGAATACACAGAAGATTGATGACAGATAAACTATGATATCTAGCTAAGTACATATAGATAACATTAATTAGTGAAATGGATAAAAAAGCAAATTACATGTACTCTCTCATGATTCACGAAGATAAAAATATCATCATATATTTTAATTTTAAATCAATGATAGGAATCTCTACCCACACCTACATATATATATATATATATATATTTGTTGGGTCAAAAACCTACACTGTTATATATATATATATGTATATATATATATATATATCATGATTAATAATTTAATTAAAAATAAATTATTAATTAATTAATAATTTAATAACAATAAATATAAAAATAAATAATTAATAATTTATCATCATATATTATATCATTTTGCCATCATCATCAATGTCATGAAATATAGATACACGGTTTTGAGCGGGAAAATTATGAAATCATGTTTTTGGCAGAAAAATTACGGAATCACTACGAAAAAAAAAATTATGGAATCATGTTTTTGACAAAAAAAATTATAGAATCGAGTTTTTGGCAAAAATTTGTGAAACGTATTTTTAGATGGGAAAATGCGAGCTCGATAATTTTGGCAGAAAAATTCTGGAATCACGTTTTTGGTGGAAAAATAATGAAATTACGTTTTTGACAGAAAAATACGGACTCGTGTTTTTGACAGAAAAATTGTGAAACAGTGTTTTTGGCGGGAAAATGTGAACTCGTATTTTTGACCGGAAAATTACGTTTTTGGTGAGAAAATGCTGACTTATGTTTTTGGCGGGAAAATACGGACTCGTCTTTTTGGCGGAAAAAATGTGAAACCGTATTTTTTACGGAAAAAATGTAAACTCGTGTTTTTGGCGGAAAAAATATAAACTCGTATTTTTGGCGAAAAAATGTGAAATCGTATTTTTGGTGGAAAAATGTGAACTCGTGTTTTTGGCGGAAAAATACAGAATCTTGTTTTTGGCGGAAAAAATGTGAATTCGTGTTTTACGAAATAACATTTTTGGTAGAAAAATTTTAGTATGATGATGATATGTTGATGATGAAATATGGTATGACAACGATGATATGATGAAAATAGTATAAAGATAATAATGATGTTAAGTATGATAATTTAATGGTTAAATGGTTTTACCATAAACTATTACAATCCAACTCATATGATGCATAACTCATTTGATCCATAACTCATTTGATCCATCAACTTATTAGGATCCAAATAGTAAAACCATTAAGGTTAATGAGTCGGATCGGATCAAGTCGACCCATAAAATTTGACCCATTTTAACACCCATATATACAGTAATCCGTATCGGAAGCTTATCTTAAAATTGTCTTAATTATTGTTTCTAACAAAAAGCACTACTGTATATTTTTTTTTTGTGTGTTAATAATAATTAATCATAGATAAATTCATACCAAACTATTGATACAGTTAATTTTTTAATTGTGTTTTTATAATTTTAAAATCATTTTCTTAATAAACATTTTAATCCTTTTTCCTATTGGTAATTTACATAGCACACCTATCAAACTTACTAGGTCTCTACAATAGGTAAAAATGTAATAAACTATTGATTTAGATAGCTACGGTAATTAATACGTTTTGATCGTCCACAAATATAAATAGAAATACCATTTGATGTGTAACTAAAAATCGACATTTATGGTTTTAACTTTTAATACTCGTGTTTTTTCCCCCCCCAATACTAGTGTTATACTAGAATTTATCCCGTGCTTATGCACGGCTTGATATTTTCATATATGAACATATTAAATTAATATTTTAAAAAGTAATCCGGAAACTAAATACAAAAATAAAAACATTAATAACTTCAAATCCTTGGATAAATTTTCATTCTCTTTTTTTTTACAAATCTTTGAAATTTTAAAATATGCTTTTTCTTAATTTTTGCTTGAATTTTGTTACCTAGAAAATATAGATACAAATAAACATTAATATTTATCATAATATCATAAATATTACATTATATTAAACGACATTTAAAAAATATTTTTGAGTTCAACATTTAAAATTTTGAGATATGCTTTTTCTTAATACACGAACATTTAAAAAAATCAGAATCTACATAAATCTTTTTTTTGGAAATTTAAATCAACGTTTAATTTAATTTAATAAGTGTGTTTAACTAAATCAACAAAATCTTCATAAAAGGTATCTTTAACTAATTTTAAGAAAATATAAAATTAATTAATTAATTAAAACAAAAATTTTAATTTAGAATGAAGTAAAAACAAATCTATTTTTAACCACTTTTCAAAAAAATTAAAATAAATTAATTAATTAAAACAAAAATTATAATCTAGAAAGAAGTAAAAAAAAACTTTGTCTACATAAATTATTCCTTCATATTTTCCAAAACAAAATCAGAATCTACATAAAATCTCTTATTTTTAGAAAATTAAATCAGTATTTAATTTAATTTAATTAGTGTGCTTAAATAAATCAACAAAATCTTTATAAAATCTATTTTTAACTACTTTTCAAAAAAATTAATTAATTAATTAATTAAAATGAAAATTATCATATAATAACTAATGACTACAATATCCTTAATGAGAAATTAAAATTTATCTTTGAAGTAATGGCAATACGATGTAAATATTTACACTTTATAAGGTTTATTTTATAAATGTACTTTCCAAATAATATATAGGAGATACATTTTTAAAAATCTTAATATTAATTTTTTTTTGTAATAATACTTTAATAGCCAACAAAACAAAAACAAAAATTGAAATAAATACGAGTGGATACGATGGTGTATCCAGACGATAAAAACCAATTGATTTGTCGTTTTTATGCATTCTATTTTTTTTTTTTTAAAAGAAGAAGATTACTAACACGCCGACTCTCTCTCTCAAACTCTTCTCAACCAATAAAATGGAGAGTACAGATTCCTCCGGTGGTCCTCCACCGCCGCAGCCAAACCTTCCTCCTGGATTCCGGTTTCACCCAACCGACGAAGAACTCGTAATTCATTACCTCAAACGAAAAGCCGATTCTGTTCCTTTACCCGTCGCGATCATCGCCGACGTTGATCTTTACAAATTCGATCCATGGGAACTTCCCGGTAAATCAAACGAATCTAAGATCGAGATACCACCACCAGATCTACTTGATATATATATATATAAAATAATTTTTCTGAATATTTTTTGTTTTTGTTTGTGTGACAGCGAAAGCTTCGTTTGGAGAACAAGAATGGTATTTTTTCAGTCCAAGAGATCGGAAATATCCAAACGGAGCAAGACCTAACCGAGCTGCGACTTCCGGTTATTGGAAAGCGACTGGTACAGATAAACCGGTGATTTCAACCGGTGGCGGTGGAAATAAAAAAGTGGGAGTTAAAAAAGCTTTAGTGTTTTACAGTGGTAAACCACCCAAAGGAGTTAAATCAGATTGGATTATGCATGAATATCGATTAACTGATAATAAACCTAATCATATTTGTGACTTCGGCGACAAGAAAAACTCACTCCGGGTAATTTATATTATTATTATTATTATTATATTCTTAAAATCAAACTCTTGTGTTTTTTTTTTTTTTTTTTTAAGTTTTGATTGGTTAATTTTGATTCTTGTTTTAATAGCTTGATGATTGGGTGTTGTGTCGAATCTACAAGAAAAACAATAGTACAACATCTCGACATCATCATCATCATCTAGATAATGATAAGGATCATCATCGTCTTGGTATGATGATTGATGATGATCAATTCCGTCACGTTCCTCCGAGTCTTCACTTCCCGGCGATTTTTTCTGATAATAATGATCCGACGGCTATATATGATGGTGGCGGCGGAAATTACTCGATGAATCATAATTTCGCATCTGGATCGAAGCAGGAGCAGTTCTTTCCACCGGTGATGATGATGACGAGTCTAAATCAAGATTCCGGTATTGGATCGTCGTCGTCACCTAGCAAGAGATTTAGCGGCGGCGGCGGCGGCGTTGGAGATTGTTTAAATATCGTCTCTTCAATGGCGGCGACGCCATTAATGCAGAATCAAGGTGGGATTTACCAATTGCCTGGTTTGAATTGGTACTCTTGAAAATAATTCGATTTTAGATGACATCTATTTTATATTCTCAAATTTTGTGTATACGGTTTGAGTAATTTAGGGGCATTGGGGTATTTTATTACGGTTGATTTATTACTGTAAAGGGTTAGAATAAAATTAAATAGATTTGTATGGTGAGGCAACGTATAGAAAATTACAATGATAGGTTATATATTATTATTTTTTTCCTTTTCTGCTTAATATTATTATTCACTTAATGTATAGGTGATTATACTTGGATGTTTGTAGATTGATAAACTGAGACATATATAAAAAAACATATTAACAGTTATGTGTATTTTCTTCAGCTATATATTTTTAGTAGTATCAGCTTCAACATTCGCATGTTGTGCTGCAAATGTATTTTCTCAAATAAATAATTTAGTAGAGAAATACTTATAACCTAATTTTTAAGAAATAGACGATAATGAAACTGGGTCAGATATTTTATTTGACTTTATCGAAAAAGGTGAATTAATAAGCAACATATTTCGTCTCTCACGTATGAAAAAATGTTCATAAATTTGAAATCGAATGCATGTAATAGACATCTTCAAGCGTTTCATAGATCTCCACTATGAAACTCAAACCGAAAGAGACTCTCTTAGGGTTTTAACTTTGTATTTCTCAAAAGCTTAAAACTTTACAATGAAACTAGTTCAATATTTATAGACAGAGACAATAGAGACATTAGGTTAAACAGTGGTGATGTGACTCTTTTAGGCGCATTGGATTGCTGTGGCTCATAAGGTTTGGAATCGATTGTGGATAGGAACGTTGATGGCAGGACCACACTGAGCTGGCTTCTTCACCATACAGACATCCTGAGAATCAGTGACTCTGCTTTTGCAGAGTGTTGGCGCCAAAACTTGAATCTTTGAGTTGGTGGGCCTCACTCTGTTAGATACTGTGAGCAAATCTTCTGGCTCTGTTAGAGGGTTCTTCACACTTATACACCCCTTCAAACTTGTGTTGGGTGCAAAGATAACGCCAAGTTTGTACATTAAATATGTCTTGAGGAGGAGACTTGGTAAATATGTCTGCTAGTTGATCACATGAGGAGATATGCTTCACAACCAGTGCCTCAAGAGCCACTCTTTCACTGACATAGTAAAAATCAACATCAAAGTGCTTTGATCTTGCATGTAGAGCTGGATTAGCTGTGAGATAGATATCAGAGAGATTGTCACAGTATATTTGGGGCACTATAGACTGATGAATCCCAATTTCTTTGAGAAGAGAGGCAATCCATTTCAATTCTGAGGCAGCAATAGATAAACTTTTGTATTATGCTTCTGTGGAGGATCTTGAAACTGTTGGATGTCTCTTTGCTGACCAAGAGATTATGTTTGTGCAAAGAAAGGTGTAAAAACCACCAGTAGAACGCCTTATATCCTTGCATCTTGTCCAGTCTGCATCACTGTAGGCCCTGAGTACATTGTCTGCATTAGAGTTCAAATTAATACCCATTTGTATTGTTCCCTTTAGATATCTCAGGATTCTCTTAAGAAGCCTAAAGTCTGAGACTGATGGAAGATGCATCTTTTGATAGACAAAGTTGACAGCATACTGAATGTCTGGTCTGGTGAGAGTTAAATACTGCAACTTTCTAGCCAAGCTTCTGAAGTAAGTTAGATCTTCAAAGTCTTCTCCTCGACTAGAAACTTTATCCAGTTACAGAGGCAGATGAGTTGCAACAGGAGCACAATCAAGCTTGCCTGCATTGATAAGAAGATCTGCAATATACTTCTCTTGACTTAAGAATAGACCATCTTGATGAAAATGAGCTTGAATTCCCAAGAAATAGTGCAGACGACCCAAATCCTTCATCCGGAAGACTGTATTGAGACTTTTCAATAAAGTGTCTAACAAAACTTCATTGCTTCCTGTCAAGACTATATCACCGACATAAAGTAAGAGATGCATTACATCCATACCTTTAAAGTAGATAAACAGAGAGGGATCTGAGTTGCTGCATTTGAAACCAAAACTGAGTAAGAATGTGCTAAACTTGTCAAACCAGGCTCTTGGGGCTTGTTTGAAGCCATATATTGCCATTTTGAGTTTACATACATGATCTGGTCTTTGTGGATCCTCAAAACCAAGTGGTTGTGTCATATAGACTGTTTCTTTCAAATCACCATGAAGAGATGCATTTTTCACATCAAGCTGTTTTATGAGCCATTTCTTTCACAGCTACATGAAGCACAACTCTTATTGTTGCTGTCCTCACTACTGGACTAAATGTCTCCAGAAAATCCATCCCTCTTCTTGATCATATCCTTTTGCAACCAGATGTGCCTTCAATCTATCTAGAATTCCATCTGAGTGAAGTTTAGTCTTAAAAACCCATTTACAGCCAAGTATATGATCCACTGTGTCTGACAGGACTTGATCTTTAGAAATAAGATCCCATGCTTCTGTTTAATACATATTTTTCATTTTCTTCACCCATTGCACTTTTCTATCCTGAATCTTGTAAAGCTGCTTTCATTGTCTTTGCTTATGCATAATTCTCTTTTACAGTAAATAATGCATATTTTAGATTAGGTTTGATGATACCTGCCCTTGATCTTGTGATGCATCTTGTGGAACAGGTTGCAAAGGAAGAGTGATTTCTTTAGACAATGGTTCATGTGCAGGAGGCAAAGTTTCAGAATGAACTATGTGATCTATTATGACACCCGAAAAAGTAGAGATGTTGCCTATAGGAACATGATTAAACTCATCCGTACACCCAGAACTCTCTCCTCCAGGTTCCATATGTGTCACAGGTTGGTGTTGATGTTGATTTACTCTACCTAACTCTTCATCTTGAGTTAAAGTGTTGTCTAAAGATTCTCTGTCTGGAACAGTTGAATAAGAAGAGTGAAGAATATCAGTTTTCCAAGAAGAGGAGGATGGGGAATGATAATGCTTTTTTGGGAATTAGTTGGAATGTGTTCGTATTTATTAATATCTGCAAAAGGAAATTTGTTCTCATCAAAAAGCACAAGTTTATTGATGTAAACCTTGCCAGTAGGAGGATGATATCATCTATACCCCTTGTACTTCTCATTGTACCATAAGAAAACACAATGTAAAGATTTAGGATCAAACTTATTTGAGGCATATGATCTCAAATATGGATAGCAGGAGTAACCAAAGGTTCTCAGAGAGGTATATAGAGGTGATTTTTCATGTATCAACTCATATGGGCTTTTTTTATTCTCAAGAACTGAGGAAGGCAACATATTGATCAAGAAATTGACAGTAAAAAAAGCTTCTACCCACAACTTTTGAGGCACACAACTCTGAAAGATCATGGAGAGCCCAAGTTCTGTGATATGCCTGTGCTTGCGTTCAGCCAGACCATTTTGCTACGGTGTATAAGGATATGAGACCAGTTATCTTATCCCACACTTTGTTAAATAAGTAACAAACTTTGTGCTAGTAAACTCACCCCCTCCATCACGCAGAAACATTTGAATCTTATGTTGCAATTGATTCTCAATCTGTTATTGAAACAAAAGAAAGACTGAGTAAAAATCTGATTTCAACTTTAGAGGATAGAACCATGTAAATCTGGAGTAGTTATCAATGAAAATGACATAATATTTGAACCCTTGTGAAGAAACAACAGGAGCTGGACCCCACAAATCACAGTGAATCCTTCCAAGAGATTTAGCAGCAACATATTCAGAAGAAACAAAAGGTTGTCTGACTAATTTTCCCAACTGACAAGCATCACATAGATGAGAGCTTGTTTTATTCATTACTATAGCCTTATTACTAGATAAGTACTGAAGAATGTCATGATGAAGATGACCAAGCCTTCTACGCCACAACACATCACTTGTGACATGCTGTCTTGTTGAATAGAAGGTCATAAACTGAGGATTCTCCAGTACATACAGATCCTTATGCTTGTTTCCTTATGTGAGGAGCTCCTTTGTCATCTTGTCTTTTACACGCACAGAGTCAGCATCAAATATAAAGGAACATGAAGCAGTAATTATTGAAACAGACAAAAAGACGGTAATGTTGGGGCAAACCAACACATCTTCTAAGGGAAGTATACCTTGGAGAGTAGTGGATCCAGTGTGAGTTATAGGCAGAAAGTCACCATTACCAACAATCACAGAATCCTCACCTGAGTATGGCTGAGAAGTTTGAAGCTGAGCTGTGGAGTTTGTAATATGAGCAGTAGTACTTGTGTCAGGGAACCACTCATGACCTTGTTCTTGACCAGAAGCTTTTATAGCAGTTATAACATTAGATTGAGGTTCACTCTGATAGTCAGGATCAAAGCGATTGTAACATTTGACTGCAGAGTGTCCAAATCTCCCACATATATGACAAGTGGACATATTGTAGTTTGTATTTGATGTGGATCCAGAGCTAAACTGATGTTGAAAGCCTCTACCACGTGTAGAGTATGAGTTTCAACCTCTGCCTCTATAGCTTCCTCTATTCTGACCTCTGTATCCACGGTTTGAGTATCCACCTCTGTCTGAATAGAACGCTAGATGTGGAGAAACTTTAGTAGACGTCTCATAAGCTTGTATCCTGTCATCAAATCCAGTAAGTTTGTAAGCAACATCCTCAAAGCACAAATTTAGATCATTTTCCAAAGACTCTTAAATCACAATGATGATAGACTCATATTCTCTGCCTAACCCACTAAGAACTCCATGAATCTTTTCATTTTCTGAGATAGGAGCACCTATTGAGTCTAGTTGGTCACAAAGAGACTTGATTTCTGCTAAGTATTGAGTCATAGTCTTTTGGAGCTTAGTAGCAGTGGCAGACGTATGTGTATGACTATTGGGGCACGTGCCCCAGGTAAGTTTGTTATGCATGTATTCAAGATGGAACAATTGATTTATAATGCCCCATGTCATATTCATTATTGCTAGATCGATGGCCCACTAATTTCTGTTTTTTCAGTCAATTGATTTATTACTTTCTATTTCTACCACTTCCAATTAATAAATGTTATTCATATTAGTATTTTATTTTCCCTCTCTTATCTCTGTTTTGTTTCTATATTATGGGCATGATTGGTTGTGGCGGTAGATTTAGGATTTTTACTGTAGAATTTGATTTGTAGATTTTTTTTGTTATACCTTTAGAATTTAAGATGTAGAATCAACTTTCCATAATAAATAGTTTGCAGAGCCAACCTTCCATAATTTTTTTAAGAAAAATTTTTATGGCTTTATGTTTTAGCTTTCTACAGCAAAAAAAAAACCTAAAAAAGAAAACAAAAATAAAAGTGGCTTTAGCTTTGAAAAATATATATAAAGCGTAATTGCTTTTAATTTAGAGTTTTAGATCCAAATATGGTTGTAGAAAAGTTTCAAAGCCATAAACAATCATGCCCTATATATAACAAATGTTGGATCCAACCCTGCTGGTTATAGTGTCATTCATTTTAGATAAAATTATTTTATATAATGTGCCCCATATTAAATTTCGTTCTGGATCCGCCACTGCTTAGTAGTAGTCTGTATTTTTCTTTGCAGATCTAACTTTCTAGTTGTAGAGACACGATTTTCTTTCTTAGCTAGAGAGAGGCAAACCTCTTGTGAAGATCTGAGACCGTAAACACACTTGAAAGCTTCTTCTGACAAAGAACCAAAGAGCCAAGCCATCACAAGCTGGTCTGAACTCATCCACTTCACTAACTCCGGGTTACTTTCCTTTACATTTTGTCCTTCCCGCTGAACTCTTATTGTTGGTGTAGGACGAGGTGTATCACCTGTGACAAATCCGAGAAGACTTTGACTTGAAAGGAACTGCTCAAACTGGAACTTCCACAAGATATAGTTTTTCTCATTGAGCTTAAGAGTAACACACTGAAAAATGGTTAAAGTTGGTGTTGAAACAGTATCAGCCGCCATGGCTCTGATACCATGAAACTCAAGCTGAAAGAGACCCTCTTAGGGTTTTAACTTTCAAAAGCTTAAAACTTTACAATGAGACTAGTTCAATATTTATAGACAGAGACAATAGAGACATTAGGTTAAACAGTGATGATGTGGCTCTCTTAGGTGCATTTGATTGTTGTGGCTCATAAGGCTTGGAATCGATTGTGGATAGGAACGTTAAGGGCATGACCACACTGAGCTGGCTTCTTCATCGTACATACAACTTGAGAATCAGTGACTCTGCTTTTGCAGAGTGTTGGCGCCAAGACTTGAATCTTTGAGTTGATGGGCCTGACAAACTGATGGGCCTGCTTATGTTTCGGGTTTGATACTGTGAGCAAAGCTTCTAGCTCTGTTAGAGGCTTCTTCACATTTATACACTAGAGTGTTATTAACAATCTGAATTAGATGTTTGAACTTTCGCTATAAAAATTTAGACACAATGCAAATCCATTCCGGATTCGTTATAAAAATTTTAAGTATTGATAAAACAAGTATAACCAATATTTAGATTTACTTGTATATATTGATTGCGATAGCTATTTACATGAATTATTGATATTGGAATATTATTGCTAATGAACTTTTTCTTCTTTTGAATAACGTATTTGTGACTCTTAAAATCTCAAACTATATAGACCAACGAATATATATATTAATCCACATTTAATAATAGATCTACATGACTCGCCACCAAATCAAAATATCGAACAAACTGAGTTTGGTTTTACTCTCAATTTTGGGTTGTTTTTAATTTAGATATTTATATATATGAAGATAATGAAAATGAATAATCATATTATCCATAATTACTTATAAAGATATTGAAAAACAATCGAGTTTTGAAAATTCTTGAATTTGCTGGATAATGTGATAAGCATCAACCTTAGTTTGTAGAAATTCCAATAATTAATAAAACAAAATGTATATGATAATATGATGTACGTGTGAATGCATATTGTATTGTATAATATAATATAGAGCAAATTAATAAATACACAAATTTCTTCTTTGACAAAAAAAACCACAAAAAATTCAAGGGCCATCGATAGGTAAATGCGAATTGCAATGCATAATTTTTCTTTCGTCTAACCGTATATACAGATATTTAGCTGGAACCTAAACAGATAAAATTCTTTTAAATATACTATTTAATTATATATATGTACCATTTTATAAAACCAATATATATATATATATATGTATAGGAGAAAGAGTAAAAATAAAAACTTAAAAACTAAATTCAATAAATTTTAAGTGGATAAGTACAAATATTATTTAAATCACAAGGATGTAAATTTAGATAAATATATAATGTCTAAACATTGTTTTTCAATGTAAAATCTAATAAATTCATAATATCAGCATATATTGTATTATTATTTAAATAAACAATTTAGTTTACATAAGAAGATATAATTATATTTTTTTCCTTTAAAAAAATGAAAATTCTGCCTAGAATACGCTTATACATATTATACCAGAATAAATAGAAGAAAAAAATCATAATTATTTAATTGAATTACTATAAAAGAAGATTTGACGCCTACACGGATTATAGCATAAGTTTACAAGGATCATCTTCCATGGTAAATTTTAATGGTTTGAAGATTCTCCAAGATTTTTGAAACCAAATTAAAGGATGATCCTCCATGGGTTGAACGTTTTTCAAGAATTTTGAAATTAAAGGAGAACTGATATCATAGATCTTGGGAAGAACTTGCGAAGCGGAATAGATGAAAAGCTGCGTAATAGTCAAGTTTTTGGTGAATGAAGTCCAACCACGTTCAGACTCCACAATGGAGTTCAAAATATCAATTTTGTTCAAGTTTGAAAAAACATACCAATCCATTCTTCTCTTTGAGCTTCTCTTTAGAAAGATAAATAATTTTCGCAGCTAAATCCTCTTCAGTTAATTTGTGAAAAAATGATTGTGACCAAACCCATATTTTATTTATGGTTGTCAGGGCCGGTCCGGCGATATAAGAGGCCTAAAATATTTTTAAAAAATGTGGCCCTTAATAATATTTTAGAAAATATTAAAATTATTTTAAAAGTACAATCTAAAAAAAAAGACAATGAATACTTATGAAAAATAATTCTTTTAGCTTTTTTTTTGGTGAACTCATCCATAATTCTCTCATAATCAAGTTTATCAACCATATCTTTTTCAATAGGAGTCAGGTTGTTGACAAAATCTTTAATTTAGAAGCTAATTGTTCGCCATCTATGTTGATATTAAATTATCTATGTTAACTTTTAAGTTCAATTGCTCAGAAACCAAATTTGGAAGAAAAAATTTGGAGATTGAAGTTGGACTGTTGTAGAAGAAATTTGATGGTATTTTTACTGTTTTGGTGGAGAATAAAAGTTGAAAACGCCAAGGAGGGGTATCCAATAATTGAATTTAGAAGAATTGAATAGAATAAAAAAGTAATAGAATTTAAAAGTATTAAAATGTGGCCCTTAATAATATTTTAGAAAATATTAAAATTATTTTAAAAGTACAATCTAAAAAAAAAGACAATGAATACTTATGAAAAATAATCCTTTTAGCTTTTTTTTTGGTGAACTCATCCATAATTCTCTCATAATCAAGTTTATCAACCATATCTTTTTCAATAGGAGTCAGGTTGTTGACAAAATCTTTAATTTAGAAGCTAATTGTTCGCCATCTATGTTGATATTAAATTATCTATGTTAACTTTTAAGTTCAATTGCTCAGAAACCAAATTTGGAAGAAAAAATTTGGAGATTGAAGTTGGACTGTTGTAGAAGAAATTTGATGGTATTTTTACTGTTTTGGTGGAGAATAAAAGTTGAAAACACCAAGGAGGGGTATTCAATAATTGAATTTAGAAGAATTGAATAGAATAAAAAAATAATAAAATTTAAAAGTATTAAAGTGAATTCTATTCAGATGAGAGCATAAAAGATAGGAATTGGTTTTTCACGTTTTTTGTTTATTTTCTATTAAATTCCTTTCAAATGACAATATAATCAAAACTATCCTAATATTGAATAACACTAACATTTAATAGAATTTAAAAATCAATCAATTGAATAACACTAGAATTTAATAGAATCTATAAAATACAAAATTAAATAACACTAAAATTTAACATTCTATTATTTTCTCTCAGATTTTTTCATCCAATAACCCCTCCAAATCGTCCGGCAGTGCCTTCCCCCCCTAGTCTAGACGGAAAGGAGACTCTCCTTAGAGCTTCTAACTCAAATTCCAAAGCCCAATAAGAATGAGAAAAAGAAAATTCCAGCAGAAAAAATGGTCCAGCAGAAAAAAAAATTTCTAGCAAACCCTGAAAAAATTAAAAGTGCCCAACAGAAAAAAAAATTCCAGCGGACCCAGCAAAAAGGACCCCCAAATTTGGCTGTTCAATTTGTTCAATGCATGCAGACCCAACAAAAAAAAACAGAAAACAAAAAGGGCTCCCAAATCTTGGGACCCAAAGCAAGTGTCTCTTCTGCCTTATTAACGGACCGGGCCTGATGCTTGCGAACTCATTTAAATCTTGGATGCTTAAAAATTTGGCCTAAAGCTTTGGCAGTAGGAAGTTTCAGTCATCTGTTGGACGTTGCTGCAATATTCTTACTCCTTCGTCTAATTTCTCCGGTCATTGGCTCATTGCTATGAGTTCCAAGTCTTTTATGCATCTAAATTATCTTCATGTATCACTTATGTGCAGTCTGTGTTGGAGATATAGTAGAAGATATGGAAGGTTAACGCGCTGTACGATCTCTCTTAAATATTGGTGTGTATATTTTATATCAAAATAAATAATATACTTTTTTTCTTTCTTCTTTTCTTCAATTTGTCAACCTCTAGTTTTTTTTGTAAGAAATAAATATTTTTAAAATTTATTTTACTTTGTTATTTTTATTTATTTGTCAATGATCTTTAGCGTTGATCGAATTTGTTACGGTTTTACATTCTATTTACATTTGGACAACGGGTTAGAAAATTATAATATCTCTCTATATATTTTAAGAGTAACTTTTTGAAAAGAACCCTTTATTTTTATTATATATATATTTTATGCAATTAGAAAATGAAATTCTTAGTTTTGCTTAAATTCTTAGAGGGTTTTAAAAATAAATTATACAGACAGAATCTATGCATTTCTTTTTGGTTTATTCATTAATTAGCATCTTCCTAAATCTCAATATATATATATATATATATAAAGATTTTATATTTATAACGAAAGAATAAAAATAGGGTAAATTATTTTTTTTACATTTTTCATTTGTACAACAATTTGAGTTATATCTATTATTTTCTTGCAAAAAATAATTTATTACATTTTCTATTATTTTTCCTATTTATCAACAATAGATTAAATGTACTTTTTGCTAGATGACTTAAATGTTTTACTACTTAAGGTGAGTTATATATTTACAAACAAAAAAAGCTGAACAACAACTCCACAACAAAATAATCTAAGCTATGAATCTTAACATTTTTTAAAAAAATTATAAGAATTTTAGACGTGAAAAATTGCTAAACACATGTTTTATCTATATTCATGTTATAGTTAAACATTTAAGTCAATGAAAAACAAATTTTCATGTATCGGAAAGTCATTTTCTTCAAATCTAAATTATAGAAAGCTGTGATCTGTTTATAAAGTTATAATCTCAGATTCTCAATAGGGATCAAATTCTTCTGTGGTTTATCAAGATTCTGGTTATTTTTCTTATACAGAGAGACATTTATTTGAATATCTTCATTTTTTCGGTAACAATCTCAAATCTCTGGCCACTCTATTGGCTAAACTCTGTATATATATATATATACACACAATATGATGCTGATAAACCCGTTTTGGCTTTCTGCTTTCTCATTCCTGTTATAAACCAAAGCCATGATTTCTGTTAGGTCGATCTTCTTGTAAAAAAACCGAGATGGGAAAGGTGAATGCTTTTGTAAGTACCTTGGAGGGATCAATGGATGTGGTAGAACTTGAAGAGGTGTCAATGACAGACTCCGAGATTCTAGCTTCTGATTTCTCGTTCGAGTAACTGAAATCAAGAAAACAAGAAGAGACCACAGATAAGAAAACGATAGATTTAGAGACTTTGTTCGTCTTCTCAATACAAGAAGGTACCAAGATAGTTAGAGAAGTTTGATACTCACGTCGAAAGTATAGTGACCCAAACAAGCTCGACGCAATCTACCCAGAGAAGTCGTTGTTCTACAGGGACCAAACCGTATGTGATCAAATGAGCGAATGGCCAAAGCTTCCATCCTGCCTGCATTCAAATAAAAGTATGTTTAATCTTGAATCTTGAATCTTGAATCTTGAAGATGCAGAGGAAAGAGTAGGAAAGAAGGCTTCTTACTGTTAGCAAAGGCAAGAACGTCGCTTTTAATTCTTTGAAGATGCTGAGGGGCGATTCAAGACGCAGAAACCCAAGAACCGTGAAGTAAATACTGTTCCATATAGCTGACCATACTGTTTGATCAAAGGCGACTTTTACAGGAACCACCCACCAATCTTGAAAAGGGAAAAGCTCCTCGCAGAACTGGTAATAGAAATGAGACAACGAGCCATGGAGAGTGAAACCCACTAGTCCTGATCTCAAGATTCTTGCTCGATCAATTTCAAAAAGCGGTTTGCCTTCGTAACACTGAAGAGAAAGATCGCTCTAATGTCATCAAACAATTCGAATTCATAGCGACCGAGCAAAATCATCCGCTTACCTGAGCTATCCAGTCTCCTACAGAGTAGAAAACTCCACTTATGACCATTTTCGCTAGAACCGGGTTTTGCTTTAACGCTTCTTCGTAAGCAATCCAGTTATGTTGAGGAGCATATCTTAGTATCTCAAACAGTGTCCAACCCTGAGAATGCAAAACCATAAAAGACAAGCTCAACAACTCCATAGAGATCAAACTCAGTGAATTCAAGAAACTCAATCATCATAAGTCATATCACCAAGAAAACTCTGTGACACACAACTACCATTACTCAAGAAACATCAATACTTACATGCCAATAATCATGATCGATGGTGAGCAATTTGGTAATGGCGTAAGAACCAGCAGCTAGAACAATTGTAGCGTTAATGCAACGATCAATCATCTTCTCCATTTCTTCGCTTTCTCTTCTCTTCTCATCTCCCGAAGAAGAAGAAGAAGAAGAAGAAGAAGGAAAGCCTTCTAACGAAAGCTGACCTTCGCTCGTCGTAGCACAAAACCCTACAACCACCGCTTCATTACCATCTCTCTCCGTCTCAGTGCTCATCAACACCGAACCTTCCTCGTCGTCCGTCCGATCTCTGCTCTGAACCGGAATCACATCGATTTCGTCTCGGATCAGCGCGCACGAAACGCAATTTCTCTGTTTGTTTCTCAGGAAATTTTGAGAGCGATGAGGTTTCAGAGATGGTTTGGATAGAGGGAGAAAAGTACGTGGAGAGATTGAGCTGTGGAGTGAAGCAGCAGCCATGGCGGAGACGGAGAAGAACTGAGTTGACTCGGTGATAACTCAGAGAGTCAGACTCGCTTCGGTTTCTCCGAGTTGGGGGAATTTAAACGGACGTTATCTTATTTGTGTGAGTCGTGAAGATTCCCACGTAGCAGTGTTCTGCTACGGTTATGTTATAACGTTTGAATAAAATCTAAGGGCTGGGATTTACTTTTTGATTAATATGTTTGACTTACGATGAACGGCTATGATTAGAATCTCTGGAAAGTTTCGGAAGTTTTTGGACGAATAGAAGATTCTTAGGATGAGGAAAAGAGTACTGTCCACAAGTACAAAATATAGATTCTTCACAAATTTTCTTTTTGTATTTTTGTGAAAAATGCTGAAAATGATTATAACCATAAGATATAATATAATTTAATATCATTAAATCAATATACGTGATGCAATATTAGAGATCAATTAAAATGATGGGTCCAATTTCTCAACATATTTTAGTTTTAATGATAGCCAAGTATATGATTATTGTCAAAGAAAAAAGACGAGCAAAAGAAATTAGAAATATTTAATTGGTCTTATGTTAAAAGTTTCATTGATTTCAAACTCGAAACCAATTTTCGATACATATTTCATATATATTCAAGTCTTTTTTTTTTTTTTCTTTTTGATGTGAAATGTTTTTCCACATCATAATCTTCAATTTAGTTTTGCAGATTCGATGTCAATCAAAAACCAAAATATTATAGGCTTTTTTTTAATTATAAATTAACTTTTATTTGGAGAATTTTCAGCAAGATAGAATATAATTTACTGTCAAGTATAAGACTATATAGATTAAAACCAAATGGGTTGGGACGTTTAATTGCAATCAAACTTGTTAAGTCTCCATATCTAACCTGGCCAACCCGTTTAAAGTCAATTTATTTTAGAGTTTAAAAACTTTATTTTTATAACAGAGAAATGTTTCATTTAATATGAATTTCATGATTTAAACAGTGAATGAGAGATATAGTTATTATCAACTTCTTCTTTCACTCTGAGGAATGGGGACGTGATAACTATCTAGAGATATTCACATATTTCTCATTTCCAAACTCTATTTTCGTATATTTTTTATCAAAAATATGAACTGACTAAATACTTCTCCACGAAGGTTTAGAACCTATTCTAGCATTTACATGAGCAACATATCTTGGGTGGTCTAGCATACTCAACCTATAGTAACTAGATGTGTTTATGATTAATAATTTTCTCTTACACGAATAAAATAGAAGATTGCTCATCAAGTCAAATAACAATTGATATCAAGTCTTGGGTATTCATGGACTAATCTCAAGTCCATCATAGTTATCCGTGGGTTTATTGACAACAATAATTTTTGGACTTGAGTTTTTTATAGACAAGCTTTTAGTGGATTAGACATGGGATGTTTTTTTTAATCCATGTTAACATCCCTAATCGTCATAAAAAAATGTATGTTTTTTGTGTGGCTAGAATGATATGGTCATAGACCCGTAGCCATAGAGGGAACAAATTAAGAAGAGTTAAGGATGGTCCAAGTTTAACATTCGTTATTTTGTTGTTGTTGTTTTTGTAAATTAACTATTACAAAGCTTATTTTTATAAAAATGAATGATAAGTAGTCAACCATAATGATGTATATATTTGTACATGAAAATAATCAATCTTATCCCGACATAATCAGTACTTTAAAAATATTAGGTTAAAGGTGAGAAGTTTTTGTGTGAGAAAGAGGTTTTATAAGAATATAAAAGATCCTTCACAAAAATATGTTCTTTTATTTGAAAAATGGTGAGAATATTTATAACCAAGAGAGATATTTAATGATATAATATCGAAAAATGTATGCAATACAAATATTATCAACTAAATGTTTTTTCACTATTTCTAAAACAAAATAATATTTTCAAAAGAAGCGTTTCACTCTTTCTTTATTGGATCACTTCACAATTTTTTTTCTTAATATGATATTTATCTTTAATTTATCACCACATTAACCACAACTGAAAGACATATAATCCAAATTAAATAAAAAGCATTCATTCCTATTGGGATACCACATTCAAAACTTAAAACTTATAACGTTTACAAAATTATGGTAGAATTGATAGGATTGATAGAATAGATAGGGGGAAACAACTGAAATAGATTCAAAGAGAAATGATAAAAATGAAGTTTCTTGAGCAGTGGTGTTGTGGTGCGAGAGAGGTTTGAAGAGAAAAGATAGCTATAATTTTTTCTTGAGAAATAAAAGATGGTGAATGAGCATTTTAATAAGAAGAGAGACATTGATGATGCATCATCTTCATTCGTTCATTGACGAATGAAGAAAGAAGAGAAGAAAAGTAAAGACCAATTCGAATGAGAGAAAAAAAGAAAGTCATAGATCATCCTTTCTTTATTTTTGTCACATAAGTTCGTTGGTCTCCTTTCGGAATTTGCGAAACCACTTTGGTCAAACATTTGGACCCCATAGTTGAAGATGTTGTCATTGGCGATAATCATCGAAACTCTATGCTCTCCGAAAATCTATATTTTCCTGATTTATTGTCTGTTTTGTTTATTTCTGAAGTTTTAAACCTTCCATTTGAAGACTTGGAAAAGTTTATTTCCCTCTGGTGTAATAAAACTTAGTTTCTTATGGAAGGAATATCTTGATTGACAAAAAAAAAAGTTTGTTGGTACTTTTAATTTCTTTTAATCGTCCCCGTAAATAATTGATTTTCTTTGTGAAAGTAAAGAAAATTTCAAAACTCTTTCTCTGATTTTTTTTTTTTTTAAGTTTTTTAATATGATCTTCAATTTAACACCACATTAACCACACCTGAAAGACATTTAATCTAATTACATAAATATATTTTCGTTCAAAATAGTATATGATTTTTTGGTTAGTATAAACTAAGAGAAAAGTAAATAAATAAATAAACATATCAATGAAACAACAATAATTTTTTTTATTCTCCAATTCACCAACATACAATAATTTAATAATAACATTATGTACACTTTCTTTATCCATAGCCAAAAGAAACCCAAACTGTATATAATATTAGTAATTGCTTTTACAACAGTCATTTTCGATATTTTATCTCCAATTTTATAATGATTTAAAGTGTTAAATTCTAGTGTTGAAATGGGTTTTCATAAATTTTTCGAAATGTATCATGAACCCAAAATTCTAGAATTGGTGGTAATTGATTGAGTGTAGACTTTTAAACAATGATGAGCTGTTAAAATAAAAGATATATAATTAATGATGTGTAACAATGTCTAATATCCGACCTTAGCTCAGTTGGTAGAGCGGAAGACTGTAGTCTGTGACAGCAAATCTTTAGGTCGCTGGTTCGATTCCGGCAGGTCGGAGATTTTTTCAAAAATTATTGTTTAAAAAATAGGAAAATGACTTGCCTCATCTGGGGTTTAAAAACGGCGTGCTGTTCTCCTCTGGAAATCACAGACGGCGTGATAAATTCTTTTTTTTAAAAAAAAAAAATTTCGCCTTACGAAACTCCTCATAGTTCTAAGAATTTGCTTCCGCACGCTTTGTTGTCTGACTTGGGGTTGGACGCGATGCAATGTAACCTCTCGCTTGGCCTAAAGAGGCCCAGCCCATCGTTATGATTAATAGTTAGTGTTTATTTTTACAACGATCTAATTATTTATCCATAGCAAATTAATAATCTATCAACTCAATTTATCTGGCAGGTCTGATGCGATAGTATAGTATAACTTGATAGTCAATCGGCTTTACAAGGCAATACTCATTTCAAAATTATGTTAGTGGTAGAACGAAGAAGATTAACCAGTCCTAAATTAATAATATTTACCAATTTAACCGAAATGTTTCTTTCTTTTTTTAATTGAGTTTTTTAAAAGTAGCCAAATCATTTTCAATCTTTTTGACCTATCAAATTATTTTTCACATGAGATTGAGGTGGCTGACTATTTAATGAAACTAATCCAAAGGGTTTATGTAATGCTGGAGTGTGGAATTATAAACAAACACGTAAAATTAAGTGGTTGTAACAGTATAGTCATCGTTATTAATTATTTGATTAGGTTCAACTTTTTATACTTTGAAAGCAACCATATTCGTATAAACAATATCTTCATTAATAGTTTATGGTCTTTTTTTTTATTTGTCTGCATATGAAATAGTCTTAATCATAGATATGGAAGAAAGCAGAATTAAAGGATGAGAAAAGATTGAAATCCAACATTTTCTAAATTAATTATTACAAAAGCTGTTGCCACAAACTGAATAACCAAAAAAATTCTCAACTATAATGATGCAGACATTTGTACAGGAAATTAAATCAAATCATATCATGTCCATAATTACTACTTGAAACACATTAGCTTGGAGATATCCTTTTTTTTTACTTGGTTTTAAAAATGACTAAAGTTTGGATTCTTAATTTAGATTGTCCTACCATTTTCAACATCTACATTGAATGTTTTTATACTATTCAACAAGATAAAGTTCGCCATACCTACCGGCTGCCGTTTATCACCGAAACTATATTGTGCTATGAATTCATAAAAAATACATAATTGATCGTCAATAAGAAAAGATTGAAAACTGAGGAGGAGAGGTTTTCTCACGTCAATGACAAACTCAACACCCAACTGTTTTGTCCATGTGTCAGCCAGCTACTCACACTTTCCTCATGACACAAAGCCTTTGCCACTAAGGAAAATATCATAATTGACATTAATACGGAGCTAGAGACTTTGTACCTACGTTCCTTTTTTCCTATAATAATATGTATTTTCATTGTTAAATTTTCTAACTTGTCAATTTTTAGGACAAATTACAATTATTGTTATGTTGAAATTTAAAGCATAAGTGTATAAAAAATCAGGTTCTTTTTGGGGTAATCACTGTAAAAAACACAAACAGTGTTAGTAAAAATTAAGGCAAACATGTATAAGAATTAACATATGTGCAACTACTAATTTACATAAACATTTTTTACTATATAATATTTTTTTTTCCTCCAAATATATTTATTTTTATTTTTTCTCTTGTATATATAGTTAAAATCAAAGTTATATTTATTTTCATATTTTACTGAACGACAGGTTATTTAATGTGTGTAATACGTGTGTGTATGTCCAAGACTTCAATCTTTCAAAATTGTGAAATACTATTCACTTCATTTACTTTGTAAACTCCCACACACGAGTGAATGATTTAAACTTTTAACTACTTCCTCGTCCTTTATATTTATTATTTATAGCCACAAAATTCAAGAAATCATAAAATCTGCAAACCCACATTAAAAAAAGAAAAAAAAGACACAGAGAACATTCTTCTCTGATACCAAACCTGGCCGTGTCCTAAAGAGTTTTCTTTCTTGTTTTTGGTTCATGATTGGTCGAGATCTGAATTAATAAGGAGAAAGAAGAATTAAGAAGATATGGTTTGTTTCTGTTTCTTGGTTGATCAGAAAAGGAAAGTGAAACGGAGCAAACCGGCGGCTGGAACTTGTTCACGGTGTGGCCATTGTGCGAGCATCGCCGACATGAAGACTTCGACCAGATTCTGTTTCATTCCTATTTATTGGAAATCTTGGAGAGCTGTCGTTTGCAGTTTCTGTGGCTCTGTTCTTAAGTCTTATCGTTGAATCATATTTTCCAAATTTATCAACTCACTGTTTTTTTCTTTTCTTTAAATGATGATCCTCTCTTAATTATTAGCAACACAGAGGTATATATATTAATATTTTATAATGATATGTAATATATATCTGTGTGATGGTAATGGTATAGCGAATTAGCGATCATAGGGTTTTGTTTAATTTTCTATGGTTCTATCTACCTGCAATAAGATTTTCTTGACATGTTGAATCTCTTGTACATAAACGGAAACTATATGGTTTCGTGTTAGTGTATATATAATGTGGTGTTGGTGTGATTAGTGTGTTGAAGATGTTATCTAATTTTAGCTAATTTTTCCAATTTAATAGAACTAAAACAAGTTGAGTTTCTTATGAAATTGTTGGAGTATCCAATTATTATTTTACTTTGCCAGAATAGTTGATTAATCTTCTTCAAATCATTGATTAAAAAAAAAAAAGACAACTTCTTCAAATCATTCTAGATCTATGTTTTAATTTTTTTTTGGGATCAAATGTTGTTAGTACAGTTCAATAGCAGTGATTACAATAACCATTCGTACTGCAAATTAATTATACGATTATGCTATATTGCTTTATATGTATTTAACTTAAAAGCGTGAAATGATCCCGATTCGAATGTATTAACTTGAGCACATCAAAGTCTAATTGAAAATAAATTATATATGAAACTATCTACCAAATTTTCTCACGTCATATATACATAAATATTTCCACTTTCTTCTTCAAGTAATTTTTTTCCTCAACTATTTCAAAAATTTAATAATTAATTTTCGTTTCGATAGTGGTAAGGTTTAATGTTTAAGAAAATAGAATGAGAGAAACCTCAAACTCATTCTCAGAATTCACCTATACAAGCTTTTATATTTTCTTTCAAGCAAGATATTAAACAAAAAAAAATCTTTATTTTTTAAAAAAGGAATTTTATCAATTTTATGTCATTTTCTCAATTTTACTTCAAACGGGTAGATGGAATCTGACAATTGGAATACTTAGATCTAATGTAATCTGATGAGAACATCAAACACCATGTGTAGTGTAGCGGCGTAATAAATATCATACGAAGTTTTCCATCGGTGATATATTACAAACACATGGACACGTTTCTTGTCCCAAAACTTCTGAAAGAAACATCTACGATTAGATATTTACTAACCTTCGTTAAAGCTTATTGGTAGAGCTAAAGTTTTTTTTTTTTTTTTTGGTTGTCAGGGGTGTAATCTGAACTTTTATCATCCGACTAATTTCCTCAAAGTAAGTATAGTCGTTGAGTAGCTCACTCATCAAATTTTTTAATGGGTGTAAAGCATGATACTATTTCATCTGACTAAATGAGAGTGATTTAGTAAATTCCGTATTTGAGAGAAATCGATTTTTGACTTGACCTATAAGACAACTCTTCCTCAAGTTAGAACCAAACCAAAGTTAGGCATACGTTAACACAAACAAAATATATAATTTTTTTCAACGTGATTTAAGGGAGCAAAGACTATATAGTCTTATATATATTAATAAATGTGAGAACCTAAAGCCATTAATTTGACGATTAAAAACTCATTGAAATGGTCAATGATCAATAATAATGTTCAAAACATTTGAAGAGTTATAAAATCGATCCATTGTATTGGCAAAAGCCAAGAAGAACAGTAAAAGATCTCATCTTCTCTCCACATTCCTCTATATCTCCAATGGCTAATCAGCTGTTGTACTGTGTAATTTTTTCCATGTTTTTGTTGCTTACAATGTTACGAGTTTGGCTAGAAACCACGAATGGACCGCATGGTTCGTATATCAAGTTTATATTATTCGATTTTAGTTTTGTACAGATTTTTTCGTTTGTTGACTATATATATATATATAAATTTTGATACAGTAATTCTTATGTGTGCAACAGTTTATTGGCGAAAAGAATGGATTGAAAGGCTTTTCGAATCTGGATTTGCTTGTCTTCGTGTGGGATTCCATGAAGATCAAAAGTTCTTTAGGTCGTATTTTCTACAATAGCTAATTAATACACATACTGATTATTGATCAATGGTCATGTTTGTATTTAAATTTAGTGACGAAAATGTGTGTACACTGGCGTGACAATGAGTTATTTATTCTGTTTTTTGGTTGTATGGGGCTTCCTTAATCTGATGACAACTATGTTCTAAAAAATCCATAGAAACGGATCGTTTATTGCAGATCCGGGTCGGGGTCATAATTATCATCAAACTGAATCATTCCCCTTTTTTTCTTATGATTTCTGTCTTTCATTACCATCACACATTTTTAAATAAAGTTTTACGTGTAAACATAAAAAAAAAAAGAGTCTAGGTCCCTTTGTGTGGGAAATTGGGAATCATTTGCTTCGATTGAAAACTCTCTATTTATATGAAAAGGTAGTCGACTTGTGATATGTATTAAATATTTGTTTATTGGGCGAGTATCTCTTCTTCTTCTTCCTTTTTTCTCGAATTTTTCCTTACCGTAGATTTAACCCTATCATTAGTCGGTGCCGAGGCTCATGAGGCTTATCTTTGTGGGCCGATGTATATTTTAAATGGAATTATTCTTGGTTTAAAATGTGCTAATTGGAGGTCCATCTCTAACACAAACTAATATTCGTATCAAAGTTCATGCGGTTTCATCATTTAGCTACGAGATGTAGGAACATAGTTGTAATCTTATTTTTATTTGGTCGTGCGCTTCTCTACTGAATCACGTGGGAAACTATACCAAAGGATTTTGGGCAGATACGTATTACTAAAGTATAAGAGATTTAGTACAAACGATATATATACTATATACGACAATGGGACATAAATCATAAATGCATGGAAAATTGAGGAATTGGGACTACGAATGTTGTTTGATATGAAATGGAATTAACGCGTCTGCCAGATGGTTATGATTCATATTATGTCACATAGACCAACTTGTTGTTCTTTATCATTCAAGAAGCCAACTCACACGTTTTTTTTCTTTTCCTTTTTCTTTCCATTTTTTTTTTTTTGCAGCTTCTTTCAAATCTATATATAAGCTGCATATTATATTGCAAAAGCCATATTCTAATATGATGAAAAGATATGTTTATAACAGACTAAAGAACTCGATTACTCCCAGATATTTGGACTATTTTGTGTTGTATGTTGTAACTAACTTAGGTCAAGTAATGAATTTAAAGCTCATTCAATTACAAAAGCCGGTAATGTTATTTAGTAGGAATCTTTTCATATTCTTTAGTTCTTGAATGAAGGGAACAAATATTAAGTCTCATATTAAGGTTTTCAAAATTTGAAAAGTAATAGCCACATTCTCTTCTGTTATTCTTCTGTTTACAGGAAGATTAATTGTAGAAGTGGTTCTAATTTTTTTTTTTTAATATATATATATATATATATCTTTTGTAAAGCTAACCAGTTTTGAACTCACACAATGTCTTCATTTGACTTTTATAAATCAAAACAGTTTACAGAAAAAGAAAAACAATAGCCACAAATAAAAGCCAAAAACACAAAAAAAAATACTAGTGATAGACGTGTCCTATTGATTGCATGTTATTTCTCACTCCACTTCCTTAGAATTCCAATCGTTTATAATTTTCTAATAAATGTCCTAACCATTTGTTTCATTGATTTTGATATCTACATTATGCTGTTTCGTAATGTACTTGTATGTACAAATTTGTATTCTTAAATAGGAACTTTTATCAATTACCAAATAAAAATGTGAACAAGAATAGGCTAAAAATAATATTAATATCCTTACTTAGAATACATAATTGTAAATTATTAGGGAAACACATGGAGTGTTTGGGAAGGATGGCCAATGATCGGACGGTCAACGAATCCTATAAGAAACCTAACAAATAATAACAAATGTAAGATTTGTTCCCTTTTACCTTATGTCCTTTTATAAACAAAAATAAACAACGAGGACCCAACTTATGTCTCTCCTGTGACCGACCCACACATACTCAGTTGACCTGTCTTTGATCTAACCTTGTCTTCCTCCACAAAGCTAATAGAAAGAATTATGGGTATTAGTCTCTTCCACGTGTCAGCATATTATTGGGTTTTGTTGGACCAACTTGACAACATATAAAAGCACAAGGCAGTACAATACTATATCATTCCAACAAGAGAAGTGCTTGAGAAGAGAAAAGTATCAAAATTTAATATAGCCAAAGCCAAAAAAGAAAGAAAGAAGAAGAATAAATGGCAAAGGAAGGTCTAGGACTTGAGATAACAGAGCTACGATTGGGTCTTCCGGGAGATAATTACAACGAAATATCAGTTTGCGGATCGAAGAAGAAGAAGAGGGTGCTCTCGGATATGATGACCTCATCATCGTTAGATACTGAGGATGAAAACGGCGTCGTTTCATCAGCTGAGGATCACTCCTCACCGGTGGTGAAGAGTCAGGCGGTGGGGTGGCCACCGGTGTGTTCTTATAGGAGAAAGAAGAACAATGAGGAAGCATCGAAAGCGATAGGGTACGTGAAAGTGAGCATGGATGGTGTGCCATACTTGAGGAAGATTGACCTTGGTTCGAGCAACAGTTATAATAATCTAGCCACGGTTCTTGAGAATCTCTTCGGCTGTCTTGGCCTAGGTTAGTAGTGTCATCGATTTTTTTTCAAATGCTACTCTTTACGTGAACTATTTAATAGATTTTTTAAATAGAAAGCAATTCCACTTTTTTCATGATGGAAAAAACGTAAGTCAGAATCCCAAACTAATCTACAAAACTTTTAGAGAACTAGATTTTCTTACCAGATAAAATGAGACTAAAATTTATTTTGGATAAAATTATTTTTGTAAAACATAAACGTATACCAAGCGGAAATGGTAGGAATATACATTTGTGCTTGATGTTTACATTTACATTGACAATTCAATTTTGTTTAACATAGGAAAAATAATGAATTTATTTTGAAAGACACATACTAAATGCAAATGGACAAGTGAATACTAACCCTTGTTAGTACTTATTAACCCTTCTACACTAATTATTTAGTCTCTTTAACTAGCCTACTACAAGAGAATTATCTTTTAGCTACGGACAAGTCTACTATTTTCCCGTAATAAGTTTTTATTTTTATTTTTATTTTTTCGTGTGTTAGTTTCCCGTAATTTTAGTTAATTACATGACCATGTCTATGTTTGAGCTATAAACTTATATATACGTATTGTTAGGATTCGAATATTGGAACTGTGAAAACACTCATATATTAGTTGGAAATTTATGAAATTTAATACGAATATTATGCAGGAGTGGCAAAGGAGGGTAAGAAGTGCGAATACATTATTATATACGAAGACAAGGATAGAGACTGGATGCTCGTCGGAGATGTACCTTGGCAGTAAGTTTATGTTTTGCTTGCATTATAAAAATCATTATAAATTTTACCGAAATGAATGAAATTAACCTCTTACAAGTCACAATTTTTTATCTCTAAAACTTATAAAAAATAATTGTTGGCAGGATGTTCAAAGAGTCATGCAAGAGGCTCAAGATCGTGAGGAGATCAGATGCAACTGGTTTTGGTCTGCAGCGAGATTAATCATACTAGTGATGATGATCATCTTTAATTAACCACAAAGTATGAAAACCGTTTAGTAAAATTCTTCATTGTAGTAATTTTCAAATTGTAAAATTTTATATGATAGTGGATAAAATATATACGTTATCTTCAAAATTATAAGATTTTATCACCAATTACAGATATATTATTTCCTACTGGTTATCATATCATATATTCATATTTTATGTTCTTATGGCTACCATTAAAGGTGTTTCTTAGCCTCACATACTTTGCCTTAGTAGTTGCCTAGTTATTACTAATTTTCCAAAAAATCAAGTAGTACCTAGTTTATTATAAGTTTATAAATCCTCCAGCTATGATCCAAAAAGGTCAGATTTTCTTTATAGATAAACGGGGCTAAAATAGTGGAAATCTATGAATCTTCCCAACTAATTTAAGAAAGAAAAAAATATATATTTTTTCACCAAGAGCCAAAGTAAAGCCATGGCATATTGCTATATGTAGTTTTAGGTGAAGATTCTAACTACTTTGTCGGTCCAAATAAATGATGCATATCTTCCGTATTAAATGATCATATCAAATGCAGGTAACAGATTTGAAGTTTATATATACTACATCCAATTAATCCAAACCCCTAAACTTATTGCCAAGACACACACACACATACACAAGAACAACAAAAAATGAACGCACCTTCACAACAAGAAATGACTTACTATGGCAATGTCAAGAAACGGCAAGACGAACAAGGCTGCTTATACGCAACGTCCGATCCGTACCAATATAATCTCTTCTCATTTCATTTTGTATCGTAGATTTTTCCTTTTTATGAATTCGCAGTTCTTGATTATTATCTCGATATTTGATGATCTTTTAATCTGTTGTAGGTTTTACGGGTTGTTCTGTTGCTGTTGCTGCTACGAGAGATGCAAGTGTTGTTGCTGCGTTTGATTTCTATGTATCATCACAAAATTATTCTCTTTATATGTCCCTCGCATTTGCTATTTTAGATCTACGTAGTCTTGCGAATAAAATGTATATGTATGCTCAAGAACTCGAAAGTCTCGTGATAAGACTGAATATTCATGAACTACACATGACCAAAGGTCTAAAACAAAGGTTAGACCGGGGCCGGGCCAACCGGTAGAATTTACCGTATTCTTCGTTTTCAGCGGGTTATTTAAGTCAATAATTCTATAATTACAGAACTAATTTTATAATTTTCTCTATTAAATTACTAATAAATTTTAAATTATATTTTGTATAAACAGAAACGAATCCAAACAATATCAATCCAAAGATGATCAAACAGCACCAAAATTACAAATAATTTTATCTAGTTTAAGTTATATAAACAAATGTTCTAAAAAGCGTTCGGCGATGAAATAGCATTTAGCACCTAGACGGTCGAGCTAGAGATTAATCGGAGACTAGGCGGTATAGAAAATTAAGAAGAAATTAATGATTTTCTATCAATAAATAGATTATATAAGGCTATCGTCAAATATAATTATCAAAAATTCTGGTGGCACGGTAGTAGAACCGGGTTTATTCGTTATTTCCACGTGAGTTCTAATCTCTATAGCCACACACTTACAATTTTTAACTAAATAAAAGAGGTAAAAACGTAATTACGCACATATCTTTTTCTTCTTCTCCAATAAAAGCCTAATCGCCGATCTTCTGTGTTTTTTTTCCGTTCTTCTTTTTTTTTTTGAATTTTTTTCTTTTGTTCCCTATTTTCTCATATATCTGAACCAATATACCACATATCTATCATTAATTTACATATTTCTAACCAAAAAACGAAGTTTTACGTGGTTTTTCTTTCTGGCCAATTTTTTAACTGTTTATGGTAAAATCGCGGCGGCTCACCTTTCCCCACCGCCTCCTCGGGAATAGGTAGCTGACTGCAGTAAGCACCTAATAACTGATAAAAATAGAAACGAACAAACCGAACCAAAACGTGATGCTAATAATTTTTGGTTTAAAATACTTTAAATACATTTGAATTGGTTTCGATTTTATGAATAAATTACAATTTAATTTTGGTTTACATATTTTGATCTGGTTCGGTTTAATTTCTCCGGTTGCTTTCTCACCTTTAATTAAAAAACCAAAGCCAAAAAGTACCCTAAACATTGTTTCTTGTCGATTTGATCCAATTATTGTCGATTCATCAATTTTCAGTCTGAAAAAATCCCAAATTTCGAAATCAATAACCCTAAAAGATTCCTCCTAGTTGGTTCTATCTGGATTACATCGAGATCTTGAAGTCTATTACAAATGTCTTCAGTAGGAACATCAAAGGGGATTCTTGAAATCGCAAAGTTCGGTGTATACGTCGCAGTATCTATCGTTCTTATGTATGCATTCGCCAACAACAGCATCAACATCAAGAAATTCATGGGCGATCGTTCTTATGTCGTCCACCTTCACCTGAAGAGCTAAGAGAGATGGCTAAAGAACTTGCCCGCAACAAGAACATCCCTTCAAATTGATTCTACTTGTATTAGTAAACTGCAATAAGGTAACTTTATGTTTTTTTATTTATTGTAAGATCATATCGAAAGCCACACACTTTGGTTGAAAGTTTCATACTTTTGGTGAAATTCTCCTTATTGATGTAAAAGGGTAATTTGAACTAATTGAGAAGTAAGCAAATGAGAAAGCTTTTGATGTTTTTAGATTCCACAGTAACTTTTGAGAGCAGATTGAGATTTTTGTCCAGCTTCTGTGTAGTAGAATTGAAGGAATTCGACATGATCAAAGGGCTTAAACAGTCGAGGATGCTCTTCGTCCACGAGCTCGTCTGGTGAACTCACGATGTGTCCTGCTTTTGGAATCGAGAATAATCCGAGGGAGTATCTTGTCTCTGTTCCCGTCATCATGACACAGTGATAAGGAGAGTGTAATCGACCATTCAGCAATGCCTGTGACATCAAAACATTTGGGTTGATCTTGTTTTGTCAAGCATTGATTATTCTGTTTTGATGGAAGTATAAACAAAGGCTTACATGGAGGGAATCTCCGATCATGACGATGAAAGAGTCTTGTGTTGGCTTCACTTTGATCCAGTTCTTGTCTTTGGTCTGCACCTCTAGACCCTCAACATGGTTTTGGTAAAGTATAGTGACAATGTTTTTATCGGTATGAGCGTTTAGCCCCAGTTCTGTCTCCTCTGTGTCAGGTCCTTTGTACTTCATCACTCGCAGGAGGTAATTCGTTGAGTGAAGATGTTCATCGATGTATTTATTGAGTCCAAAGCTCTCCATGATCATTCTTCTGATAGTTATGTCCAGCTCTGATAACTTCTCGGAAAACGAATGGACCGTTGTGCTGGTAGTAATAGAAAGTCTGATGAAAATATGCCAAACTAATCGAAAAACAACAGAAAATTTACTGACCTGAAACTGTTGTTGCCTTGAGGCCATAGCTTTTCAGTAAAGGCGTCAACTTTCTCTGCAACATCAGAACCATCAATGCCCATGCTTTCGTACAGTGGAACCATTGGGTATTGACCAACGTATCCATGGAATGGTTTCTTGGACACGTTTCTCAGTTTGGTCTGTAAGGGTAAGGCGAAAAGCTCTTCCAAGGCCCCGAAAACCAATTTCCGTAGCTCGATAGGGATTCTATCGAAAGAGGCCTCAAAACAGCCATAGTCTTGTAGAGCTTTCTGGACATCAGCTCTGGTTAATTTCCATTGGGGCTCTCCTGGTTTCAGGTTTTTGTTTGAGAAATCGATGACCGGAAGACGAAGAGGAAGAAGAGGAGTTTCGGAACCCATTTACGGAGACAAAGAGAGATAGCTGAATATGAAGTTACTGAACTGAAATGTTAGAGGCTATTTATATATGTCTTGATATCAGCCTCAAGGAATCTATATTCCAATGATTCTCTGCACAAGATGTCAAATTCCTCTCTTAAGCTGAAAATCATTATTTATTGGTATGGAGAATGGATATTATGACTCTGAAGTAATTGAAGACAAAAACATCACTGTTCCTTTATACTCACGGGAAGCCTTTAAATATATATAGGAAACATTACAGAATCGAAAACCCTAAACTAAACAACAACAAAAATAATAAACAAGAGGATAAAAGTCGCGTAATGCAATTGAAAGCACAAACGTCGTAACACATGCTCGACAACAGAAACACCATATTCGAGGTGAAGATGCGCTGCATCAGTTTGATATGATCAAACCTTTTTATAAATGTTAAAAGACTTTTTGTTTGTTTCGAAATTTCATGGAAAGAGGGTTTATATAAGAACAAATGATCATGTGTATAGTATTATAATACACATGGATTACATTACAAGTGTGCCATAGTCTACTTGGGCACATTGGTGGCATTATTGGAGTTAGGGATAACGGCCTATAACTTCACCTACTATATTCGATGGATTCCTGACACATAAATTTTGATATCTTTCGTTGGCTACACAGATGACAGATTTATATAATTGGTCCAAAACATTAGGATCAATTGTTTGCTAGTTAAATATCATAATTTGCTTTTAAATAACTCTTCTTGAGATAACTCCATAATTTGCAGGGTTGAGAAAACTATTTAAAACGGTTTAAATCTGTCTAAAATTGTCTAAATTTGTCTCTTCTTAATAACAGAAATACTTATCAATTTTTTTTTTTTTTTTTGTAATTAGAAATTGAGAAATTACACTGAAACAAATAAGACTTTGAAAGTTAAATGATAAAAACGCCTAAGACTATTCTTAATTCGTCTAAAATTATCTATTCTCAATAAGATACTTATTTTCAAAACGCCTAAAAATAATCATCAATACTGTCAATGGAATGTTTCTTAACACTAGATTTTATTCAAGCAATTTTATTAAATTAAAATGATTAACCTAAGTTTCTTTTTAAATTGAAAGCGTGTTTCTTTCTTCCTTGCCCTTTTTCAATTCAACAAACTCACCAAACCCACAGATAAATCCCAATTTTGGTTTCATCGATTACGAGCAGAAAAAAATTGATCCTTTAGGGCACACTTGTTGTTGTGGGCCTTCTTCTTCTTCGAACCATTGACTTTTCTCTCTTCTCATGGAATCTCATATGCCCTTCGCTACGCCACTCGTTTGGAATCTCAGTTTCAGGTACTCTTCTGTGCAATTCCCCAATTTTTTGCCTATAGAAAGTTTCTCATAATCTCAATTCGATTTCAGGGCATGTGTTTTTTTCAATATTCCAGGGTTAGTTTTTGCTTAATTTCCTCAAAAAACTACGAAATTCAAAAGCTTTTACTAATGGGTTTGATCTCAATTACTACAAAAGCTTGTTCAATTTCGTCTTTTTATTCAAAGTTTTGAACTTTGTTTTGTTGCATCTTCCGATTTGATCACTTCCACTTTTTCGATTTAACTAGTTACTTATATGGATTAGTTCTTCTTCTCTAGTGGCAGGGGATGTTAGAGAAAGTTTAAGCTTGGGTGGTAGAAGTTGATTGTGGTTACATACATTGTTTAAATTTGGTAATGGCTCGGAAAGGAAGTCATCCGAAGAATGGAATGGATAACCAAACGAAGCAAAAAGAAAGCTTCTGATTCTTTGTTTTCTACAAAGGGACAAGGGAAAACTAGTGAGGCTGAAAGTGTTCTGAAAGAGAATTGCCAAGATGATAAGCGAGCACCCAGAAAACAAACCACTGATGATTTTGAATCGAATTTGAAGAAACCCCAAAATCTACCAACTCCGAAGAAGAATATAGATACGCAAGTCTCGTTCTCTCCTGTATCACCTAATCGATCTGAGACGATACCAAAGAAGAGAAAGAACTCTGAAGAGATTAAGAAGACGAAGAAGAGAGTGTATTATAATAAAGTTGAATTCGATGAAACCGAATTTGAAATCGGTGATGATGTTTATGTTAAGAGAAGAGAAGATGCGAATTCGGATGAAGAAGATCCAGAAATCGAAGTTTGTCGGATTTGTTTCAAATCAGGTAGTAATGTAATGATTGAATGTGATGATTGTTTAGGTGGGTTTCATTTGAAATGCTTGAAACCACCATTGAAGGAGGTTCCTGAAGGTGATTGGATCTGTCAATTTTGTGAGATTCGTAAGTCAGGTCAAAGTCAAACACTTGTTGTTCCTAAGCCACCGGAAGGGAAGAAACTGCCGAGGACTATGAGGGAGAAGCTTCTTTCTAGTGATTTATGGGCGGCTCGTATCGACAAGTTGTGGAAAGAAGTTGCTGATGGTGTGTATTGGATTCGTGCTCGTTGGTATATGATACCTGAAGAGACCGTTTCGGGGAGACAACCGCATAATCTGAAACGAGAGCTTTATTTGACGAATGATTTTGCTGATATTGAGATGGAATGTATACTCAGGCATTGTTTTGTCAAGTGTCCTAAGGAGTTTTCGAAGGCGAGTAATGATGGTGATGATGTGTTTTTGTGTGAGTATGAATATGATGTGCATTGGCATACCTTTAAGCGTTTGGCTGAGTTGGCTGATGGAGATTCTGATAGTGATCAAGAATGGAATGGTAGGAAAGAGGAGGAGATTGATGATAGTGATGAAGAGATAGAGTTTGACGATGAAGCAATTGTTCGTGGAGACTCAAAGAGTAAGAGAGGAGGTTTAACGAGTGCGAAAGGAGGAGCGAATTCTCGTAAAGGGCGTTTCTTTGGGCTTGAAAAGGTGGGAGCAAAGCAGATTCCTGAACATGTGAGATGTCATAAGCAGACTGAGCTGGAAAAGGCGAAAGCCACTTTGTTGTTGGCGACACGTCCCAAGTCTCTTCCTTGTAGGAACAAAGAAATGGAAGAGATTACTGCATTTATAAAAGGTTCAATCTCGGATGATCAGCGTTTAGGAAGATGTATGTACATTCATGGTGTTCCCGGGACTGGGAAGACTATTAGTGTACTATCGGTAATGAAGAATCTGAAGGCTGAGGTTGAAGCGGGAAGCGTAAGTCCATATTGCTTTGTGGAGATCAATAGTCTCAAATTGGCTTCACCTGAGAATATTTATAGTGTAATCTATGAAGCATTGAGTGGTCATCGTGTCAGTTGGAAGAAAGCTCTACAGTCTCTAAATGAGAGGTTTGCAGAAGGAAAAAGGATTGGTAAAGAGGCTGAAAAGCCGTGCATACTTCTCATTGACGAACTTGATCTTCTAGTCACCAGAAACCAGTCAGTTTTATACAACATTCTGGATTGGCCTACCAAGCCTAACTCCAAATTGGTTGTGTTGGGAATAGCAAACACTATGGATCTTCCAGAGAAGTTGCTTCCTCGGATTTCAAGCCGAATGGGTATACAGAGACTGTGTTTCAGTCCTTATAACCACACTCAGCTACAAGAACTCATTTCTACAAGGCTGAACGGAATCGATGCTTTCGAGAAGACAGCTATTGAATTCGCTTCGAGAAAAGTAGCTGCGATTTCTGGAGATGCAAGACGTGCGCTTGAGATATGCAGGCGTGCTGCAGAAGTAGCGGATTACCGTCTAAAGACTAACAAAACCGCAAAGAATCAGCTGGTGATTATGGCAGATGTTGAAGCAGCTATTCAAGAGATGTTTCAGGCACCTCATATTCAAGTTATGAAGAGCGTATCGAAACTGAGTAAGATCTTCTTGATGGCTATGGTTCACGAGCTTTACAAAACAGGAACGGCAGAGACAACCTTTGACAGAGTAGCAACCACAGTATCGTCTCTTTGCTTAACCAATGGAGAAGCTTTTCCGGGTTGGGACATTCTTCTCAAAATCGGTTGTGATCTTGGTGAATGCAGAATCATTCTCTGTGAACCTGGAGAGAAGCACAGGTTGCAGAAGCTGCAGCTAAATTTTCCAAGTGACGATGTTGCTTTTGCATTGAAAGACAACAAGGATCTTCCATGGTTGGCCAATTACTTGTGAGTTTTTTTTTCTGTTTATTGAATCATTGAACTTTCTTTAAATTTAAAGACTAGTTTTGATTCATATGGGATATGATACTAAAACGAGTTTATTCTACCATCTATCCGACTTATCAGTCAAACTTTTAAGATTTTTGCATGTCAAGATAAGATATTTAGAGAACATTCTATGACTCTTTTATATTAGTTTTCATAATGTATCATCCTACAAAGCCAACGAATTTACTTTCAACCAATGGGTAATTGAAAGACAGATACTTGATGCGGTAAGATGAGAAAGTTTTAGTCTTTGACCATTATTGATTTCTGTGTCTCTTGGGTATATGATTGATCTGTTAATGGATAACCAAAAAGGTGCTCTCTTTCCCGATGGGGTTATTCTTCAGATTCTTGCTAGATTACCTGTTAAATCTCTCTTCAGGTTCAAATCCGTTTGCAAATCTTTGGTACAGATTACCCTCCGACAAATATTTCACTTCCTTGTTCAACCAAGTCTCTGTAAAAGAGCAATTACTTGTGGCTGAAGTATCAGATTCGTCGAGTTTGATCTGTGTTGATAATCTGAGAGGTGTTTCTGAGTTATCATTGGATTTTCTTAGAGATAGGGTGAGAAGTAGGGTTTCTTGTAATGGTTTATTGTGTTGCTCTAGCATTCCTGAAAAGGGAGTTTACTATGTTTGTAATCCTTCGAATAGAGAGTATAGGAAATTGCCTAAGAGCCGAGAAAGACCCGTTACTCGGTTTTATCCAGATGGTGAGGCAACTCTTGTTGGCTTGGCTTGTGATTTGACTAGGAACAAGTTTCATGTGGTCTTGGCTGGTTACCATAGGTCTTTTGGTCAGAGGCCTGATGGGAGTTTCATTTGCTTGGTATTTGATTCTGAGACCAACAAATGGAGGAAGTTTGTTTCCGCGTTAGAAGAATGTAGTTCCACACACATGAGTAAGAACCAAGTGGTGTTTGTTAATGGGATGCTTCATCGGTTGATATGTGGAGAAAGATTTCTTTGCCTGATGAGATTAGATGTGGGAATGGTGGTACTCGAGTTTATCTATTGGAATCCGATGGGTTTTTGTCGGTGATTCAATTATCAGATGGGTGGATGAAGATATGGAAGATGATAGAATATGAGGCTGAAACTTGGAGTGTTGTTGATAGCATAAGTTTAAGGTGTATTAAAGGATTGGTACCTGGGATCTTCCCTATTTGTCAGACCGGTGAGTATGTTTTCTTGGCTACTCATAAACAGGTTTTGGTGTATCAAAGACGAAGTAAGTTATGGAAAGAGATGTTTTCTGTAAAAGGAAGCTCTTCTTTGCCTTTGTGGTTCTCAGCTCACGCCTTTCGCAGCACCATAGTACCCTGTAATTAAGATGTTTATGTTGCTTTTTCTACCTTTTTTATTTTTTTATGTCTGGCTCTTGGATCCTTTAGGGCTTATGCAAATTTGTTCAAGGTTGTGAAATCCTTCTCTAGAAACAAAATGTTCTTAAATTAACATGCAGATCCCAAAACCAAACTTTCTCTCCAATACCTCTCTTGCATCTATTGTCTCTTGCATCAGAGCCTCGATTTTTCATTTGAGTATTATGATTGTCCTCATCGGTATTCTACGGCAAGATGCCCTCCTTAAACAATTCTTCACTCCCAAAGAGTTCCTCATACCAAATAAGTAACCGAGATCATGACAACATAGTACAAAATTGTCCAGTGCTTATATACACGCATCCTTTTAACTGCTACCTGGGGGCAGACGGCTTGTGAAAGTTCTCCTTGACCGATATAGGATACATACTTGCCCCCAAGTGCTTTAGAGAATCTAGAACAGGAAATAGAAAGGCTCAAATAACTAACATATACTGATTGAAACAGACCAAAAGGAGACTTAAAAGCTATATATTCTATATAAACAAGAGAGAGCTAGGTGTGACCTGCCAATAGATGCACTGCTACACTTTTATAGAGCTAATCGATCTATGCCATCTCTTGTCTTGAGCAGATGCCTACAAGTTAACACTGGTACTATATCTGGTTTAAGTTTCGGTTTGGAATTTTTTTGCTTTTTCTTTTCATTTTTTTTTGGTATACAAAATATAGAAATCAAGTGAAAACCGAACACTATTCCACTCGGTTTGATCCGGTTTCAGTTTGAACTTGGTGAAATATTTGAAATTGTTTCCAAAATAAAAACTGGTTTTTAATCGGTTTATTTGTTATTCAGTTCGAATTTGGTTATGGTTTCCAATATAGAATAAATGAAACCAAATTATTCTATTTTCTCTTTGATACAACTTTTCTATTCTTCATTTTATTCAATTTTGATTTGGTTCAGCTTGGTTTAACCGGATTGAAGTTCCACTGGTAGTCAATGAGACTCGAAACTCTCGAAACTAGATAAAAATAAAATAATCAAATTACGAATTAATAGAAGAAATCGATTTTATATATATATATATATATATATGTATGGATAACATTAGAGAATTTATATACGTATGTACAGTTGATTTCTTATGTTTTTCTTTTACTACAAATACATTTTGGTGTTGTTAGAACTTTTTTTGGCTTCTCATTGACATCATGATCATCACCATGAACGTCTTCAAACACCGACAAAGGCAGTGACTTAGACAATAAACCGACCTGTGGCTTAAATGTAATCAAACCAGAGGAACGATTCACATGCATCTCACCGAGTGAGATCCAAACCACGAACTCCTTAGCCTTAATTCCAGTGAGTTTCTTGATCTTGTTAGGCTCGAAATATGCAGTGACTTCATCTTCGAAACATACAACAAAGTTATTGAATCTAAACAAGGCTTGATATCTCCTTTTCTGATCTTCTTTCTTCTTCTTGTGCTTTAACCACACGAAACCCGTGTCCTTCACGTATCCACATTCTTCGATCTCCTTGTTACGAAGGAGCTGATTTGGTAACCCGATTTCTGATAAAAGCGAACCGAATTTCTCTCTGCATGTCTTGTCGCCGTGGTATACCTCTGCTTTCGCTTTCATGGCTTCTGCCACCATAAAGATTATATGATCAAATCTCTCTTTTGTGTTTGGATAAGAGTTAAGAATGTTTTGAGGCAATTAGGTTTTCAAAGTTGTCTTTTTAACATTTTTAATGTGTGTTTTACATGTTGTGCAAGTTTGAGAATATGCGTTCTCGAGTGATCTCTTTCATGTCTTTTTCTTTGCAAATTGAAACTCCTTTTTTGTCTTTATATATATATATATACCCAAAGATATATATATACACCCAAAGGATATCCTTTTCTTGTTCAAGACTTTTTCTTTTTGCACGTAAGTGAGTTACATTGCTAATATATTCAATATATTATTTTCCCAAGTAAGCTTAGAACAAATTGGATTAGAATTGACGTACAATCAAAGATGAATCGACAAATCAACAATATTTTAAGAATACAGAACAGATTTACCCAAAATCAAAATTTATGGCATTTGGGCCTAAATTTCACAACTTTAAGTAGCTAACAAAGTTCGAACGTTGCTCATCGAACTTTGCTATACAATCCGCGATATCCTTCTTGCTCATCGACCGCATAAAACCACTTTTAGCTCTATGAATCTCTGATGCGCTTCATCCTCTATGACTGTCTTCATGACATTTTAATTTCTTTCTTTTGTTTGTGCTAATGAAGTTCTTTGCTAAAAAGCTTTTGTTTTGAAAACTCTTGTTCCATTTTGGTAATATAGATTTACATTTTATCAAAACAAAATTATATATTTTTAATCTTAAAAATAAACAAAAGCTTTTGTAAATTAAAACCTTTCCTTCCTAAAACTATTTAAAACGGTTTAAATCTGTCTAAAATCGTCTAAATTTGTCTCTTCTTAATAACAGAAATACTTACCAATTTTTTTTTTTTTTTTTTTTTGTAATTAGAAATTGAGAAATTACACTGAAACAAATAAGACTTTGAAAGTTAAATGATAAAAACGCCTAAGACTATTCTTAATTCGTCTAAAATTATCTATTCTCAATAAGATACTTATTTTCAAAACGCCTAAAAATAATCATCAATACTGTCAATGGAATGTTTCTTAACACTAGATTTTATTCAAGCAATTTTATTAAATTAAAATGATTAACCTAAGTTTCTTTTTAAATTGAAAGCGTGTTGCTTTCTTCCTTGCCCTTTTTCAATTCAATCAACTCACCAAACCCACAGATAAATCCCAATTTTGGTTTCATCGATTACGAGCAGAAAAAATTGATCCTTTAGGGCACACTTGTTGTTGTGGGCCTTCTTCTTCTTCGAACCATTGACTTTTCTCTCTTCTCATGGAATCTCGTATGCCCTTCGCTACGCCACTCGTTTGGAATCTCAGTTTCAGGTACTCTTCTGTGCAATTCCCCAATTTTTTGCCTATAGAAAGTTTCTCATAATCTCAATTCGATTTCAGGGCATGTGTTTTTTTCAATATTCCAGGGTTAGTTTTTGCTTAATTTCCTCAAAAAACTACGAAATTCAAAAGCTTTTACTAATGGGTTTGATCTCAATTACTACAAAAGCTTGTTCAATTTCGTCTTTTTATTCAAAGTTTTGAACTTTGTTTTGTTGCATCTTCCGATTTGATCACTTCCACTTTTTCGATTTAACTAGTTACTTATATGGATTAGTTCTTCTTCTCTAGTGGCAGGGGATGTTAGAGAAAGTTTAAGCTTGGGTGGTAGAAGTTGATTGTGGTTACATACATTGTTTAAATTTGGTAATGGCTCGGAAAGGAAGTCATCCGAAGAATGGAATGGATAACCAAACGAAGCAAAAAAAGAAAGCTTCTGATTCTTTGTTTTCTACAAAGGGACAAGGGAAAACTAGTGAGGCTGAAAGTGTTCTGAAAGAGAATTGCCAAGATGATAAGCGAGCACCCAGAAAACAAACCACTGATGATTTTGAATCGAATTTGAAGAAACCCCAAAATCTACCAACTCCGAAGAAGAATATAGATACGCAAGTCTCGTTCTCTCCTGTATCACCTAATCGATCTGAGACGATACCAAAGAAGAGAAAGAACTCTGAAGAGATTAAGAAGACGAAGAAGAGAGTGTATTATAATAAAGTTGAATTCGATGAAACCGAATTTGAAATCGGTGATGATGTTTATGTTAAGAGAAGAGAAGATGCGAATTCGGATGAAGAAGATCCAGAAATCGAAGTTTGTCGGATTTGTTTCAAATCAGGTAGTAATGTAATGATTGAATGTGATGATTGTTTAGGTGGGTTTCATTTGAAATGCTTGAAACCACCATTGAAGGAGGTTCCTGAAGGTGATTGGATCTGTCAATTTTGTGAGATTCGTAAGTCAGGTCAAAGTCAAACACTTGTTGTTCCTAAGCCACCGGAAGGGAAGAAACTGCCGAGGACTATGAGGGAGAAGCTTCTTTCTAGTGATTTATGGGCGGCTCGTATCGACAAGTTGTGGAAAGAAGTTGATGATGGTGTGTATTGGATTCGTGCTCGTTGGTATATGATACCTGAAGAGACCGTTTCGGGGAGACAACCGCATAATCTGAAACGAGAGCTTTATTTGACGAATGATTTTGCTGATATTGAGATGGAATGTATACTCAGGCATTGTTTTGTCAAGTGTCCTAAGGAGTTTTCGAAGGCGAGTAATGATGGTGATGATGTGTTTTTGTGTGAGTATGAATATGATGTGCATTGGCATACCTTTAAGCGTTTGGCTGAGTTGGCTGATGGAGATTCTGATAGTGATCAAGAATGGAATGGTAGGAAAGAGGAGGAGATTGATGATAGTGATGAAGAGATAGAGTTTGACGATGAAGCAATTGTTCGTGGAGACTCAAAGAGTAAGAGAGGAGGTTTAACGAGTGCGAAAGGAGGAGCGAATTCTCGTAAAGGGCGTTTCTTTGGGCTTGAAAAGGTGGGAGCAAAGCAGATTCCTGAACATGTGAGATGTCATAAGCAGACTGAGTTGGAAAAGGCGAAAGCCACTTTGTTGTTGGCGACACGTCCCAAGTCTCTTCCTTGTAGGAACAAAGAAATGGAAGAGATTACTGCATTTATAAAAGGTTCAATCTCGGATGATCAGCGTTTAGGAAGATGTATGTACATTCATGGTGTTCCCGGGACTGGGAAGACTATTAGTGTACTATCGGTAATGAAGAATCTGAAGGCTGAGGTTGAAGCGGGAAGCGTAAGTCCATATTGCTTTGTGGAGATCAATGGTCTCAAATTGGCTTCACCTGAGAATATTTATAGCGTAATCTATGAAGCATTGAGTGGTCATCGTGTCAGTTGGAAGAAAGCTCTACAGTCTCTAAATGAGAGGTTTGCAGAAGGAAAAAGGATTGGTAAAGAGGCTGAAAAGCCGTGCATACTTCTCATTGACGAACTTGATCTTCTAGTCACCAGAAACCAGTCAGTTTTATACAACATTCTGGATTGGCCTACCAAGCCTAACTCCAAATTGGTTGTGTTGGGAATAGCAAACACTATGGATCTTCCAGAGAAGTTGCTTCCTCGGATTTCAAGCCGAATGGGTATACAGAGACTGTGTTTCAGCCCTTATAACCACACTCAGCTACAAGAACTCATTTCTACAAGGCTGAACGGAATCGATGCTTTCGAGAAGACAGCTATTGAATTCGCTTCGAGAAAAGTAGCTGCGATTTCTGGAGATGCAAGACGAGCGCTTGAGATATGCAGGCGTGCTGCAGAAGTAGCGGATTACCGTCTAAAGACTAACAAAACCGCAAAGAATCAGCTGGTGATTATGGCTGATGTTGAAGCAGCTATTCAAGAGATGTTTCAGGCACCTCATATTCAAGTTATGAAGAGCGTATCGAAACTGAGTAAGATCTTCTTGATGGCTATGGTTCACGAGCTTTACAAAACAGGAACGGCAGAGACAACCTTTGACAGAGTAGCAACCACAGTATCGTCTCTTTGCTTAACCAATGGAGAAGCTTTTCCAGGTTGGGACATTCTTCTCAAAATCGGTTGTGATCTTGGTGAATGCAGAATCATTCTCTGTGAACCTGGAGAGAAGCACAGGTTGCAGAAGCTGCAGCTAAATTTTCCAAGTGACGATGTTGCTTTTGCATTGAAAGATAACAAGGATCTTCCATGGTTGGCCAATTACTTGTGAGTTTTTTTTTTTGTTTATTGAATCATTGAACTTTCTTTAAATTTAAAGACTAGTTTTGATTCATATGGGATATGATACTAAAACGAGTTTATTCTACCATCTATCCGACTTATCAGTCAAACTTTTAAGATTTTTGCATGTCAAGAGAAGATATTTAGAGAACATTCTATGACTCTTTTATATTAGTTTTCATAATGTATCATCCTACAAGGCCAATAAATTTACTTTCAACCAATGGGTAATTGAAAGACAGAAACTTGATGCGGTAAGATGAGAAAGTTTTAGTCTTTGACCATTATTGATTTCTGTGTCTCTTGGGTATATGATTGATCTGTTAATGGATAACCAAAAAGGTGCTCTCTTTCCCGATGAGGTTATTCTTCAGATTCTTGCTAGATTACCCTCTTCCATCAGACTGGAGTATGTAAAGGCTTATTTGCCTATTTTGAAGTTCTTCTATGATGCCATCTTGAAAGTTTCATCAACCAGGTATGTTACTAGAAATTCTTATTTGAAGGAGGTTTTTGGAGTTGGTTTAATGATTAGGAAGATGGGTTTAAACAAGACTGATCCGAATCAAAAAATAATGGCTGTTAAAATGAAAGCTAAGTTTGATAAATACTGGGGAGATTTGAACAGCATGAAGTTCGTGATTTTTGTTGCTTGTGTTATTGATCCTCGGTATAAACTGAAGTATGTGAGCTGGTTAATCCGAGAAAGCTATACTTCTGGTTCTGATAGCATAGTTGAAGCTTTGATTAGTAAAGTTGAAAAGGTGGTAGAGCAGATATTTAAATACTATCAGGACAAGTTTGATAGTTCTTCAAATCAAACAACAAGTGACGCTGAAGGAATATCCACTTCTTCTCAAGTGATTGGAGAGTCAGCTGAGACTTATGACTTGGATTCATTGATTGAGCAACATGAAGAAAGTGAAGAAAACACAGTTTATCAATCAGAGTTAGAGAGCTACTTAGGTGAAAGCTGTGTTCCTAGGTCAGATCCAAACTTTAATGTTCTGCAATGGTGGGAGAAGGTTGGATCAAGGTATAAGATTCTTTCTCAAATGGCAAGAGATCTATTGGCTATACCAGTCTCATCTGTTGCTTCTGAATCAGCTTTTTCCACAAGTGGCCGTGTTATTGATCCTCGTCGTAGTTCTCTTACTTCAAGAAAAGTTGAAGCTTTAATTTGTACTCAAGATTGGAGCCGAAGTGATTATGATCCACCAGCTTTGGAAGATCAGTTTGAACAACTTGAAATTATAGAAGAAGATATGTTTTCTTTTATCAATACTTGTTTTTGATCCATTAATATTGCCTACTAATTGTCTTCTTTTGACAGAGTTTGCAAATTCAAATGAATATGGGAAATTGGCGAAAGGAGTAAGCTTAACTTTGGAGGAAGAAGAATAAATGGTTAGGTTTTAGCTTTTATTCATTGACATTTGACTGTGGTTGCTGGTTTTAATTTTCAATAAATAATCAAGTTGTTTGCTTTGCACTTTTGCAGTTTCTAGTTTGGAGTTTGGAAGAAGAACGATGAATATTGAATGGTAACTTGATAAGTTTTAAACTTGGTGTCATTGATTAGGGTTGCATGTTTAAACCAATCTCATTTATCAGTATTACTGATTTGGTTTTATGTCTTTGCACATTTGCAGGCTATGAATTACTCTTTGGTATTATGTCTCGGACTTATGTTTGATTTGCTAATCAATTCAGGCTTAGAACATTAAGATTTGATCAAACATTGTTTAGAACATTCAGTTTAAGACTTTGATTTTGCAATTTATGTACTATGTAGTATGTATGATTGTAATACATTCAGTTTCAGACTATCAATGTGTATTATTCAGGTTTTGCATTTCTTAAACAAAGCAGGTAATGACAGTACTTGATATGCGGGTACTTATAAGTACGGGTACGGGTCAAGTAACCCGCAAGTAACAAAAAAATGGTCGGGTACTTGTTCCAGTGGGTAATTGCTTTCTCGGGTACAAGTATGGGTCCAAATGTCAATTACCCGGATGGGGCGGGTTGGGTACCAAGTATACCAAAAAACGCGGATATCCGCCCCATGCCCAGGCCTACTTTTTAGTTGAAAACGATTCCTGCTCCTTGCGCGTGACAATTTACTTTTTTGGTTTCTTGTTTCTTAAGTTACCATTCTGATATGAAGTCTCCTCTGGTTCTGGTTGTGAACAACCTTCGTCAATAGATGGTTCTGTTTCCTCCATCTCCCCCTTCTTCTTTTTCGGTCTCTTCATCAATTTTAAACAGAGGTAATGACGGAATCTGACCCACATATCCTCTGTACTTCCGCTTTGACACAACTATCTGTTTTGTCTCTAAACGTAGCCTGAAAACCTCCTCGGAAGCATCGAAAATTGCCTTTCGAAGTTTGAGAGAGACTTTATCGAACAAGGCCTTGAATCATCTGTACACCCACTAGAGCTCTTCCGACATCACCTCTCACTGAGTCCTACTCGACAATTCCCGGTTTTAGATAAGGACTCGTAAAATCAATGACTGGGAGCTAAAAAGCAAGATTGGTCCCAAACTCATAATTTCTTGTCTCTCAAGATTGTTCTATTTCAGTGTCCTCTCTCTCTCTGTGTTCTTATATAAGCTTATGAAGACCACTAGGGTTCGATATTAAACATTATTAGTATTGCCAAAATTTTCAAGTGTTACTAGTATAGATATTAGTGTTCGATATTAAACATTAATAATATTACCAAAAATCCAAAACCTTATTATATATTGATGAGTTTTCTGAAAACACATAATAATGTAACTAATACAGAAAGACCATAACTTGAGACCCTTATTATAAAGTTTTGTACAGACAACCCTTTGTTATGTTTGTAAATATAAAAAGACCATAAATTTGTATTCCTGTTTTGTAATATAAAATGCTCAGAAAGTTTGATAGGATCAAACCTTTAAAAAAATGTTTTGTTTTTTGATTTCATGGAAATGAGGTTTTATAAGAACAAGTGTATAGTATATAATACACATAGATTACATTTCAAGTATACCACAATATACTTGGGAACATTTTTCCTTTATAGTCGACTTGGGCACACGGATCTATTTGTAGGCATTCGAGGAGTATTAAAAAGGATCAAACCTTTTAAACTAAGTATAGGTTAGTTCATTTCTTAATTCATGGAAATGAGGTTTTATAAGAACAAGTGTTTAGTATATAATACACATAGATTACTTTACAAGTATGCCACAATATAATTAGAACATTTTTGACATTTTCGGTGGTTACACAAATTGATATAACTCATTAGAACAAGTTTATAGTATAAATTACAGGTTACATGACAAGTATACCACAATATGTTTCGAACGTTTTGCTTTGAGAGCTAAGATAGTCACATGGCTTTCTTTGGTGCCATAGAAGTTATTAAAACCATGAAAAAACACAAAACAGAGAGACTATAAACAAATCAGATAACATTCACATACATACAATGATTTCGCCTTGTGTCAAGACATTATTAGAATAAAGTTTCTGCTCGTTAGCACCACAATATGCTCTGAGATAACTCTGTCCCGAAGATATCCAAAATTTTTATGAAAATAGATAACCAAAATTCATTATACAAGATTACGGAATTTCATCAAATACCAATAAACTATAAAGTGGTTGACTGTTTTACTACTAACATCATCATATACAAGTTCACAGATTTCTTCTCAAAATCAGTAACAAGTGAAGTGCGCATGGTTTCGATGCAAAGTCAGAACAGAGCAAAATAAGAATGGTTATGCACTTATGCTTCAGTAACTAACAGAATTAGGGTTAGAACAGAGCAATCTTCTGAAAATTTAGTTATAAACAAAAACGTGAAAACTGATAGTTGATGGTTTACATGGAAAGTTGAAAACAACATAAAAGCAAATCAAACAAGTTTATTCTTATTTTTGGGAAAAGTGACTATATTGATATTCTTAAAGGCCACAGTAAGTCCTGAGAGCAGATAGATCTCTCCTTCCAGGTCCCTCAGTGGTAAATTGAAAGTATGCTTCAAAATCAACGGGATGATACAAGCGAGGATGCTCGGTGTCAACCATTTCTTCCGGTGCATATATCAAATCCTTTGTTTTTGGAACAGAGAACAATCCGGCTGAGAATCTCGTGTTCGTTCCCATCCTCATTACTCGATGAACACCGGTAAGCACCCGACCATTCAGAAGTACCTGAAAGCATGTTATACATTATAAACATCGTAGAAATTACTGTGTATTTAAGAGGAAGTTTGGTTTAAACTTACGTGTAACATTGCTCCGCCAAGAACGATGAATGAAGAATCTTGAGAAGGATTGGCTTTGATCCAATGCTTATCGTCTTTTGTTTTCACTTCGATTCCATCTTTTACATCGTTCTGGCAAAGTATGGTGAGCATGTTTCTGTCTGTATGAGCCTCCATGCCTAACTCCTCCTCTGTTTCTTCAACTCCTTGGTATTTCATCATCCGCACGAGACATTTCGTCGAATTCAGATTTTCATTTATGTAGTTTTCGTTGAGCCCGAAACTCTCCATTACCATTCTCCGGATCTTGAAGTCCAGTCCTGATACTTTTTCCGCGAATGACATAACCGCCTCGCTGCAGAAACAGAGCAATTTTAGAGTTTGATATATTTTCAAATCCGAATATTTTAAAACCAAAATGAAAAAACCTGAAACTGATGTTGCCTTGGGGCCAGAGCTTATGAGTGAAGGCATTGACTTTATCTGCATTTTCTGCAAAATCAACGCCCATGACCTCGAACAAAGGTAACGCTGGAATCTGACCTACATATCCTCTGTATTTTCTCTTTGACACAACTCTCTGTTTGGTTTCTAAAGGTAGTTGGAAAACCTCGTCAGAAGCATCGAAAACCGCCTTTCGAAGTTCGACAGGGACTTTATCGAACAAGGCCTCGAAGCATCCATACTCTTCTAGAGCTTTCTTGACATCGCCTCTTACCGAGTCCCATTCGACAGTTCCCGATTTTAGGTCTCCATTAGTGAAATCGATGACCGGGAGCTGAAGAGCAAGAGTGGTTTCCAAACTCACCATTTTCCCTTTTAAGAAACTTTTCTTGTTTTAGATGTCTCTCTATGTGTTCTTATGTAAGCTTTCGAAGACCACTAGAGTTTAAGCTTTTAAAAATATTATCATAATTACGAGATCATATCATATATATATATATATTCATGGTTTATGTCAACACTCTTTTTATCTTTGTGATATAGAAAAATCGTAATTTCCTACTCTTATTGTTGTAATATACAACTTCAGAAAGGTTTGATTGGATCAAATAGTTTGACCTTTAAATAATATTATCTTAATTTCGAGATCAGATTTTTTTTTATTTTTTTGGTTTCTGATAAGTGACCACAGTCTTTTTTATTTTTTTAATATATAAAATCCGTAATTTCACATTCCTATTGTTGTAGTATACAATTTCAAAACGGCTTCATTGGATCAAATCGTTGGAAAAAGATATATACTTTTTATCCTATCTTATTGAAAATGAAACTTTGTAAGTAGAGCCAATCAGATAACATTCAGATTTCTAAAACATTATCATTTTGATCAATGAGATAACATTCACAATTGTAAAAGATTATCACTTTGATCATCAATCTTTCGTACATAGATGCTTTTTGGATCCCACAATATGCTTTGAGAGTCGACTTGGCCTCACAGCTTTCTTTGGTTGTATAGAAACTTATGAGAGCAATGTTGTGGAATGGCTTATACATAAGAGGATGTTCATCATCCACAAGCTCCTCAGGAGCCGAAACCATGCCCCTGACAAACGAGAAAAGGGCTAAAGTGTACCGCGTCATGTCTCCCGCCATTGTCACTCTATGTTCACAAGAATGTATCCTGTCATTTCTCCAACTCTAATTATATCATATGAAATTTACGTTAACAAAAAAATCTGTAAGTTCGATGTAAGAGATTTGAACGGAAACCAAATTTCTTTCTCAAAATTTTAAACGAGTTTAGATCCTAGTTTTTTTTTTCAAAAAAAAAAAAAATTAATTGTTTTCATCAAATATTTTGGAAAATTGTAATTGCAAGAGCGAATGACAAATAATTATTTCTTCTTCCATTTGTGTTACAAATTTGAGTTTCAAAGTAATTTTTTTTATATATAAATACTAAGAAAAACACAATTATAAAATGCAAAACGCCATGTATAAAATAATTGAAGGCGAAAAATAAAACGTTTTTTTCTTCAAATATTTTTGTAAATTATAATTGCAATAACAAAACAAAAACGGATTTTTTCTTCCATTTGCTTTTTGGCGTGCTTACAAATTTGAAGTTATAAAGTAACTTGTTAACAAAATTTTAAATGAATGCTAAATGTTGTAATTCCTATGAAAAATAAAAATACAGTTATAACTTGTAAATGTAAACGTAAACGCGAACACAAAATGGAGAAAACAATTGAAGCCATAAAATTCAACATACCAAACACGATCGTTTCCTTGTGGCCACATGAGATGAGTGAACCTCTGAGCATCTTCTTTATTCGTAACTGTTAGGATTGTGGATTTTGAGTTAGAGCTTTTAGAAAATAAAGAACACCAAGATTGTTAACCCAGTTCGGATCCTTGATCCTACGTCTGGACTGAAAACCGTCTCTCACAACTTCCACTATAAATCAACGAGCGTTACAGAGAGTTTTTAGTGTTTTTAACATTACAGAAACTAAAACCCTAGAGAGAAATATATAGGGATACAAGTAAAACGGGATGGGCTTTTAATTAACTAGAAATTGGGCCCATTATACTTATACTCTCCACCTTGAACCCATATTTCCGTTAAAAAAAAATTGAGCAGAACCCAATTAAATTACCCCATATGCAGTCAGTTAAATGCATGACCCGCGCGTTGACCCGACCCACCAGCGTTGACCCGCCAGCATTGCTGAGAAGAGAAAAAAAACTCCAACACCTGAAAATTTTCATTTTTCTTAGTTTTTTTCTCTCCTTTTTTTTTTTCCTCTCATTCCTTCTTTCTCTCTTCTCTGAATGATCTACAAGACACCAACAAAATTCACGAAATCTCCGTGAGACTTGCAGATCCAGCTTCTTCTCAACCTTCTCTATCGATTTCATCCATCAATAGGTAAGAACCATGGATTTTCCTTCATCTTTTATACCCATTTTTGGATTTCTTCTCTCTCTTCCAATTTCTCCATGTTTGACATTTGTTCTTCCAATTTACAAGTATTTTAAGTTTAGAACCAAAAACTAACTTGCTTTGGCCTTTTTCCGGTCAAGAACGAGCTTTTCCGGTGAGAGAACGAGTCACGGCTGCGATCTAGAACTCAGTGAGTCGACTCGGCGAGTTGACTCAGTCAACGCAGTCAACTGGTCCAAAAGTCTTTCTGGGCCTAATTCAACAAAATTCAGCAAGACCCAACTCATTTTTTTTCTTGAACCTGAAAAATAAAAGGTTAGCCCATTTATAAATAAAACTCTTCTCCCCCTTTTTTTGTTCTCATTGTTGACCGAAGTCAACTGGCTTCCAGTGTTGACCATGCCGTTGACCGGCGATTGACTTTTTCGGCGACTATCCGGCGAATTGAGTCATATTTTTCGGTGATCGTCACTTCCGACCACCCTCTTCCGCCCTTGACAACCGCCTCCGCCGGTTACTTTTCTAGCGACTTTTTCGGCGTTGACCGCCATCCTCCGGCGTTGACCGCTGCCGTCTCCGGCGATATTTTTTCTTCTCTAGAATGAAAGGTATGTTCTTTCAAAGCATCTTTCCTTCATGACTAACCTCTGAAAACCCAAAACTGACCCGTTTTGCATACTTTTTCCTTTTTTCCATGTACCTCGCACTCCACCTTGAGCTGAACACCTACAGCTCGCCTTAGCATCCAGGTAATTTACCCACTATCATAAGTCTGAGAGAATAAGCATAGTTCTAACTCCCTTTCTCTCTGACTCTGCGAGGCACCTTTCCGACAATGGAATTACCTAGAGCTGTTCAGTCGCCTAGGCGACATTCACCAGATCACAGCAGAGATCAAACTTAGGCCCACGTAAGGCTTTAGTTAGGAAATCTGCTGGGTTTTTGCTTGTATGGATCTTCGATAGGTGAACGGAACCCTCAGCTACTTTGTCTCTGATGAAATGGAACTTGGTTGCAATGTGTTTAGTCCTCTCGTGATAGACTGTATTCTTTGCTAGGGCTAGAGCACTCTGAGAATCACAGTGAATTATAACTGATTGCTTTTTAAAACCCAATTCATCACATAAACTCTTCAACCAAATTGCCTCCTTGACTGCTGTAGTAAGAGCCATATACTCTGCTTCAGTTGTTGAGAGCGCTACAACAGATTGCAAACCAGACTTCCAACAAACTGTATTTCCCCAAACTGAAAACATAGCCTGTAACTGATCTTCTCTTATCAATGTCCGTAGCGTAATCTGAATCACAGAAACCTTCAACATAGAACTCAGAATTAGATTTTTCAAACTTTAGACTTCTTCTTGTGGCTCCTCTTAGGTATCTCAATACCCACTTCACAGCAGTCCAATGTGTTCTTCTTGGGTCAGCCATGAACCGGCTGATCAAACCAACTGCGAAACTCATATCAGGTCTGGTGCCTATCATAACATACATAAGACTTCCAACAGCACTAGTATAGGGAATCTCATCCATGTACCTTGATTCCTCAACTTTTTCTTCTTGAGTTAGACTCTTAAGTCTATGATGTGTTGCAACTGGTGTTACAACAGGCTTTGCTTCAGCCATCCCAAAGTTTTTCAGCACCTTCTCCAAGTAATGTTCTTGAGATAGAATTAGAGTTCCCTTCTTTCTGTCTCTCACAATGTCCATACCCAGAATCCTTGAAGCAACTCCTAAGTCCTTCATTTTAAACTCAGAACTCAGCTTTTCCTTCACCTGTCTAACCTCTTCTTTATTCCTTGATGCAATTAGAATGTCATCCACATACAAGAGTAAGTAGATTGCTTTGTCAGACTCAATGTTTCTCATGTACACACATGGATCCAAGTTACTTCTCTGAAATCTTTGATCTCTCATGAAGTTATCAAACCTCATGTTCCATTGCCTTGGTGACTGCTTCAAACCATACAATGATTTCTTAAGTAAGCAAACCTTGTTCTCATCACCTTTTCTGATGTATCCTTCTGGCTGATTCATTAATATATTTTCCTCCAACACCCCATGTCGGAAAGCTGTCTTCACATCCATTTGTTCCAACTCAAAAACCAAGTTAACCACAATAGATAGCATAACCCGAATTGAAACATGCTTAACCACTGGAGCAAAGATTTCATTGTAATCTACTCCTTCTTTCTGTGAAAAACCCTTAGCAACCAGCCTTGCTTTGAACCGTTGCTTCTCAATCTCTAGTATTCCTGGCTTCAGCTTGAATACCCACTTGCAGCCAATAGGTTTGGCATTATGTGGTTTATCGATCAGAATCCATGTTCCATTCTTGTCCAATGAGTCCATCTCCTCATCTGCTGCACTCTTCCATGACTTATACTTGATCAATATCATCGCCTCTTGAAAACATCTAGATTCATCTAGATTTTGTTCTTCTGCGGTTGACAAGGCATAAGCCACGAAATCACTATCCTCATCAAACCTAGAGGGCTTCTTGATTTGCCTTCTAACTTTGTCTCTGGACAAAACATAGTCATATAGATCCAATTCTTCTTCTGAATTTGATTGTTCTTCCTCATCATCTGAATTAGCTGAATTCTCTGTGACTGATCCCAATGTTTCTCCACCTAAAACTCCACCTCCATCTTCAGTGGTTTCACTTGGTGGTGGTGAAGGTGTAGGACCTTGTATAAGGCCCTGCTTAAATGTCACTCTCCTCTGTTTACTTTCAGCTGTATCTGTTTCAGATTTAAAATCTTTATCAATGGTGTTCTTGTAGACTTCTTCTTCATTAAACACCACATTTCTGCTGGTCGTGACTATTGATTCATCAGACAACCAAACTCTGTATCTTTTAACTCTATAAGGATATCCCATGAAAAAACCATGAACGGCTCTCGGTTCTGTCTTTTCCTGCGTAGTGTGAACATATGCAGAACAACTGAATCTTCTTAAGTGTTCAAGAGTAGGTTTCATTCCTATCCAGACTTCTTCAGGAATCTTATAGTCTATAGATGAATTCGGTGATCTGTTGGTAATGTAGGCTGCAGTTGAAGTAGCTTTAGCCCAGAATTTTTCTCCTAATCCTGATTCAGCCAACATACACCTTACCTTCTCTATTAGAGTTCTGTTCATCCTCTCTGCAACCCCGTTTTGCTGAGGTGTGTAAGTACATGTCTTGTGTCTTGTAATCCCAGACTCCTTACACAAAGCATCAAACTGTTTGTTGCAGAATTCAAGTCCATTATCTGTTCTGAGAAACTTGATCTTCTTCCCAGTCATATTCTCAGTTGCTTTCTTCTAATCCCTGAACTTGTTAAATGCTTCATCCTTAGTACTCAAAAAATAAACCCAAACCTTCTTTGAGTAGTCATCGATAAAGCTGATAAAGTATTTGCATCCTCCAAACGATTCTGGAGTTGAAGGAGAACCCCATAAATCTGAGTGAATATATCTAAAATGCTGCTGGTAGTGTGTTTTGCCTTGGGAAAACTTTGCTTGTGAGACTTTCCTAGCACACAATCTTCATAAAATTCCAATTTGTCAACATCTTTTCCTGAGAGATACCCTTCCTTGACAAGCACATTCAAGTTCTTTAAACTCATGTGACCCAACCTTGAATGCCAAATCATTGTCATGTTTTTCTCAGCCTTAGTAACATTCACTTCTCCTCCACAAATTTTTCCTTCAAGAAAATACAATCCTTCCTTGTACCTTCCTGTGAGCACTTTCTGGCCATCTTTATAGAAAGTAACAGCATAGTCTTTTCCTACATAGGTGCAGCCAGACTTCTCCAACATACCGTATAAAATTAGATTTCTTCTCAACCCCGGCATGTATCTAACATCACTAAGAGTGATTATGGTTTCATCGATATTCTCAATCTTGATCTTGCCAATTCCCTTTTTCTCATTGTGGGTGTTATTTGCCATTAGAACTTTACCACCATCGAAATCCTTAAAGTCATAAAGCACATCCTTGTTCGGTGTAATGTGAAATGAACAACCAGAATCCATCACCCATTCTGTCTCAGAATCGTGAATGCTCACAGTCAATGCAATCGGCTGTCTAGGCTCGGTAACAACATTAGCTGAATTTGTCGCTTTCTTTCTCTCCGGATAATCTCTTTTCCAATGTCCTTCCTTACCACAAACAAAGCAGCCGTTTCTAAAAGTACTCCTGCCTCTAGAATTTGATCTTCTTTTCGATTTGCCTTTCCTCTGCTTCGAGCCACTTCCGTTATCTCTTCTCTCTGATTTGCCTCTGTTTTCCACATACAACCCTTCACCTGAAACTTTTCCTTTACCCAGAAGACCTTTTTCCCTTAGTCCAGTTTCCTTAGAGTAAGCAGAATTAACCACATCTTCAATTGTAAGAGTCTTTTTTTTGTTGCCATACTTCAGAGTATCAACAAGAGAGTCATACTCTTTAGGTAGACTTGACCGAATCTGAATCGCCTGATCTTCGTCACTGATATTGATATTAAGACTGGCCAAGTCTGAAACCAGTTTCAAGAAGTCATCCACGTTCTCTTCAATTCCCTTATGTTCATTCATCTTGAAGCTATCAAATCTCTGTTTCAGATAAATCCTGTTTGGAAGGGATTTTTGTTGGTAGTCACTTTCCAACGCCTTCCAAACTCCTAGAGCTGTAGTCTCTTTCATCACCTTGCGAAGCACGCGTTTTCCAAGACTTGTTCAAATAAGATTCTTTGCATGTTTATCCATCTTGCGCCACTTCGGAGAACCCCTTTCAATAACCTCAATATCTGATTATGGATCCTCTTTACCTTCTTCAACCATAACTGGCTCCAAACCCTGAAGTCCCAACTGCATCAGCATCATGAACTTCCACATTCCAAAATCCCTTTTTCCATCAAACTTCTCAATATCGACCTTGCTTTGTGTAGCTTCGATATCAGACATGATTGAAAACTGATCCTTCACCCTCGTTCTCGTTTGCAACCGAAAAGAAAAGGTGAATTAGCACGTGTTCCCTTGGTAAGTTAGATGCAAAATCTAGAGAAAGCTTCAATACTTGTAAAGCTTTTTTATCTGTGAATCTGACTTCCTTCAAACACTATCCTGCTGCTCTGATACCACTTGTTAGGATTTTGGACTTTGAGTTAGAGCTTTTAGAAAATAAAGAACACCAAGATTGTTAACCCAGTTCGGATCTTTGATCCTACGTCTGGGGTGAGAACTGTCTCTCACAACTTCCACTATAAATCAAAGAACGTTACAGAGAGTTTTTAGGGTTTTTAACATTACAGAAACTAAAACCCTAGAGAGAAATATATAGGGATACAAACAAAATGGGATGAACTTTTAATTAACTAGAAATTGGGCCCATTATACTTGTAACATAGTCAATTCCAAGACCTTCAAGAAGAGGGAATACATCCATATAACTAGTGTAGCCATGGTACGGCTTCTCGTTTACATTCTTCTTCTTGGTCTCAGTCGGTAGACCAAACAGTTCCTCAGCCACGGATAAGGCTTCTAGTTGTTGCGTTACTCTGTCATACACCGCCACGAAACAGCCGTATGCCTCCAAGGCTTCAGAGACTTCTTTGGAAACCGAATGCCATGTGGGAGTATTTGGTTTCAGGTCTTGGCTTGTGAGATTAAGAACTGGAACCTTAGAATTCAAGATTGATTACCATTATGGTTGTTTTCTTCTTTTTTTTTTAAATCTCTTTGGGGTCTTCCAACTTGATATATTTATAGAAATTTAAATTTCAGAAAATATTAGCGATACTATGATTAATGATTCTGACTAATAATATTAGTATAATGTTTTGTTTTAACTCTGAACGGATCACTGAAATTTTGAATCCAAAGATCCCTTTGAAACATTGTCTTCTAGTGGACATCCAAAATCTACTTTCATCTCAAAGAATATGTTTGTCTACAGTAATCTTAGGTTATATGTAAACAAGAGATGTTATTGAATGGCTTTTACATAAGAGGATGTTTTTTTTTTTTTTTTGTCAACAGCAATATAGGACGATCGGATGTTCATCAACAAGATTTAAATTACGACCCAAGGGAATTACGGACTAAAGGCCTGAACCTATTGGCAATCCCAAATACGATACAAACAACATTAAGACTCTTAAAAATATAATAAAAAACAGATAGAACTATCTCCACAAAGTCTCATCTTAGAATCCTGGCACAAAGTATGAGGGATCAACACGCAAGCATGATAAACAAGCACTAGAAGAATATGAATGTCTGATTCATATATACATTAGTTTCCTTTTAATACTTTTTCATCTTATTATATTGAAATTTGACTTTGCAAGCGCAGAGAACCAAAAAGATAACATTCAGTTAATAATATATTGTCAACTTGATCATCTTCTTACTGTATAGATGCTTTATAGATACCACAATATGCTTTGAGAGTAGAATTCGCTTCACGGCCTTCTTTGGTTGCATAGAAGTTTATGAGAGCGATGTTATTGAATGGCTTGTACATAAGAGGATGCTCGTCATCCACAAGCTCCTCAGGGATCGAAACCGAGCCTGTGAGGAACGAGAAAAGACCTATAGTGTACCTAATCTTGTCTCCTTCCATTGTCACTCTATGTTCACAAGAACGTATCCTGTCATTGCTCCAACCCTAACCATATATATATCCATGGAAAGCTTTACATCACAAAGAAATAAAAATTCAGATAAATGTTCATGGATTTCTATTTCAAAACCAATTAGAATCTCGATTGCTGCAAACACAACTTTTTATACATATACAACGTAACAAAGTATTCAGCTTTTTTGCAATTTTGAAATATAAAACATATTATCAGTTATATATATATATATATATATTTTTTTTTTTGTAAAGTCCAAACACTAATGCCAAAAACAACATTTAAATTTACCAGTAATAAATAAAAATTACTTTAGTTTATGAGTACAAAAGAGTTTTATAAAAAAAGTGCCTTTGGCGTTTTTGTTTAAGATTTTGCTTAAAATGCTTTATGGTTGTGAGTTTCTTTAGAAAATTACATACAAAATAAACGCATACAAAAACAAACAGCCAAAACCTACCTATTATTAAATGAGTTTTCTGCTCACTAAGGCCTCGATTGTTTTAACCGCATGCATTTTTGTGTTTTCTAAGTTTACGTTTGTATAGAAAAACGTTTTTGACATATATATAAAAAGAAAAGATCGTAAGATAATGTTTTACTTACGGTTAACAAATAAATTTGACTTTATACTAAGTGTAATGAAAATGCAAACAAACAATTTATCGAAACCTAAATCATATATATTTCATTTGAGTTACCATAGAGACGTCACCGGCCATGACGACGTATGACTTGAGTGGGAGTTGAAGGGAAGTCCATTCACCGTCTTTTGATTTTACCTCTAAACCATTTACATCGTTTTGGTGAAGTATCGTTAAGAAGGTCTTGTCTGTGTGCGGAGGAAAAGCTTGCATTGAGATACGCTCTGGTGGAGCCAAATACATGAGGAATTTGAGTAGGTAAGTCTTTGATCCGACGTGCGATTCGTAGTGTTTCTCAACACCGTAGTTCTCGAATATCATCCTCACCACTAGTCGGTCTAATTCCGCAACTGCGTTTGCGAAAGTGTGTATGGTTTTGCTGCAAAGGTAAAATTAAGCAAATTAACTACAAAGTTAGGGTTTCAAAGTAGACCAATATCTATTAAAGACTTTAAGCTAGCTATCTTGCTCTGTCCAAATGAAAAATATCAAATCTGAATGAAAAATGAGCTAAAGTGTGAGAAATATGGTTTCTAACTCAAAACTAATCAGTAATCAGTTCATTGGTACATGTCTCTTGTATATTACTTTAGGTTATCTTATTGCAAAGGTGAAATACGTAACAGAAAGTGGTCAGAGTGTGTTTGTTTCTTTTTTTGTTTTATGAACTAGTAAAAGTTCGGCTTCATTTGACATTAATATATATATATATATATGTATATATATAATCGAGTTGAGACATACCAAAACCGATCGTTTCCTTGAGGCCACATGAGATTAGTGAATTTCTGAGCATCTTCTTTGTTGGTAGCATAATCAATTCCAAGGCCTTCGTGAAGAGGGATTATAGGCATTTGACCAACGTAGCCGTGGTACGGCTTCTCGTTTACGTTCTTCTTCTTTGTCTCCGTCGGGAGATCGAACAGATCCTTAGCAGCGGCAAAGACGGAATCGTCTAGTTTCTGCGTTACTCCATCGTAAACCGCCACGAAACAGCCGTATTCCTCTAAGGCTTCACAAGCAGCTCTGGAAATGGAACGCCACGCAGACGTGTTTGGTTTCAAGTCTTGCTGGCTCGTGAAATCAAGAATCGGAACCTTAGTAGTCTTCAAGATTGATTCCATTTTGGACACTTTATTTCTATTTTGACATTTCTTGTGTTTGTCAGAAGCACTTGTTATTTATAGAGAATTTGTTACATATATTAATGAGTTTATAATTTTTTTGTTTGACATCAGTAATGAGTTTATATATATATATATATATATATATATTTTTATTGTAAATTTATAAGGGCGTTTAATCTAATATAAATTGAACCAAAACAAACTTCTATATAACCATATAGAATAGAATGGTAAATTCTTTTTCTATTTTCAGAAAAACCAAAACCAAACCGGAAAAGAAAAAAAAAACAAACCAAAGCTTAATTTTCTTTTAGAAACAAGAATTTATTTTATTAAACCCTAAATATGATCTAGAACCAAAACCGTATTAAATCGATCCATACTATATAAAATATAGTTTGATAGATATTTTTTTAAAAACCATATATCGGAGAAACTCAAATCGAAACTGTGATCGCGATTCGATAACATAGTTTATAAGGTGGTCCAAAAATTCCGATGACTAGTATATAGTATATATAGTGTGGTCCATAGATTCGGTGACTTGTAATATTACTAGTATATAGTGTGGTCCATAGAAATATATTGTTTTCATTCTAAAACGAATAATTGAAACCTAAGACGTAAGATACCTTCAACATTTGTCTTCTAATGAACACCTAAAATCCATTTTCATCTCAGAGAATATTCCATCCACAATAGTCTGAGATTATATATAAACATAAGATATGATCCACCAAAAGCCCACCAAAATCTTTAAAAAATATATATTAACAAACAAAATGTCTTCTAAAATTCCCACCTTAGATTTCTCAAGAGAAGATTTGAAACCAGGCACAAAATATTGGGAATCAACAAGCAAGAACATCAGACAAGCACTTGAAGAATATGGATGTTTCATCATAGATCTTCAAAACAAGACTCCGCTAGATCTTCTTGATAAAGTCTTTGGTTCTTTAGTCGACTTGTTTGATCTTCCGACCCAGACCAAAATGAAGAACAAATACGATAAGCCCTTAAATGGCTACGTTGGTCAGATTCCAGCTCTTCCTCTTCATGAAAGTCTTGGCATTGATAATGCCACTTCGTTAGAAGCAACCAGAATCTTCACCAATTTGATGTGGCCACAAGGAAATGAACATTTCAGGTATGTATAAAAGGATCCGATCCATTTTAGAATCCTCAACTATTGTTTTCCGATATTTAAACCTACAACTTTGCTCGGTTTATGCTAGTGAATGTTTGCACAAGTATGCGGAGTTTGCAGCCAAGCTTGATCAAATGGTGACTCGGATGCTTTTCGAAAGTTATAATGTCGATAAATACTACGATCCATACATAGAATCAACCACTTACCTTCTCCGTGTGCTGAAGAATAGCGCACCGAACAACGAAAACCCTACTTTAGGATTTGTTACACATACAGACAAGAGCTTCACAACAATACTTCACCAGGATCAAGTCAATGGTCTAGAAATGGAAACTAGAGAAGGGGAGCGAATCAATATCAATCTATTATCACCCTCACTCTTCGTGATTGTCGCAGGCGATGCATTGATGGTAAAGTTAGGTTATAATACAAAATTACAATTGTATAATTTCAAACAAATATAAACAGTACTAATTTAAGTATACCTTTAGGCATGGAGCAACGATAGGGTTTGGTCTCCGCGACACCAAGTTCTAGTGAGTGGTGACACAGACAGATATTCTCTTGCATTGTTTTCATTCAACAATGGAACTCTTAGAGTACCAGAAGAGCTTATTGATCATCAACATCCTCTCATGTATAAGCCATTTGATCATCTCGATCTTCTTCGATTCTACCGTACCGACAAAGGTTACAAATCAGAGTGTCCAATCAAAGCCTATTGCGGTATTTGAACCGCTTCTTTATGTATGCATCCACTATCTAAAACTTCATAAATGTGAAATGTAATCATCTTAAAGAGAAAAAATAAGTGTTATCTTACTGAAGAAAACATATATACTTACATGGTAAGTCACAACAAGGACATGATTCATTTCTTGGTTTGTAATCAGACAGAAATTAATGCACAAAAGCAAGAAAAAATCATTCTTCGTCACTGCGATTTCCATTGACACAGACTCCAGAAACCATTTCAGATTCAGACATTACTCTCTCGTACTTCACAGAACGGGAAGGGAGAATCCTAAACCGTCCAATGGTTAAAGCTTGGGAAAGCTTGTCATAGTCCCATCTCTGCTGGACAAAAACAATGACAGCAAGTAGAATCGCGGTAACAGGTATCGCGATATCCCCAAACTTGGAGAAGAAATCGAAATTCGGATTAACAAACTCGTGTTCTTCTCCAATGAAATAAGGATCAGGAACAGAGCCAACGATGTAGTCATAGGCGTGCGGGAAAAGTCTGACAAGAGTGATCCCGAAGTAATATAGCTTCCTTAGTGGCTGCTGGGAATCGATCTGCCACATAACATTAGCAATAACCTGAGGGAGCAAGAAGAAATCTTGAACCAAACCAATATACTCCTCTGTTTCGGTTTGCCACAAATTTGAAGCAGCAGGTGCGTAACTTCCAACAACTAATCTCTCTGTTCTTGCGGGATCTAGAATCAGAGCGAGCATGTATCCGAGTGCGTGTAAGATCAAGGCAATGAGAAGCACACGGCGATCACTTGGAACTTTATGCGGTTCTTGAGGTGTTCGAGTGAGCAATCTGGCACGAGACTTCCACACTTTCTGACAAAGCCTTAGAGTTAGTAGGAAGCAGACCATCACGAGGAGCTTCACAGTGTAATCAATCACATTGAACCATTGACTTCTCTGTAGATCCAATGAAGGTGTTTCGTATGTTGTTGCTGAAGCTGCTTTTCTTTTAAAGAGAGCCTCAGCTCCGGTGATCAACGGCAAGCTATACCCGAGAGCTTGAACTCCTAGCATTACAAGCGATACGAAAGGAAGCGAGTCGGTATTGCTACTGACGTAAAAAAGCTGGCTCGTGATGCAACCGATAGAGAATGTAAGGGTGAGAACCCTGAGGATCCCTTCAACGCCTGCACGAGAAAGAATGTCTTCACGTTGCCTTCGGTAAAAGATAGGAGTTGTTTTGAGCTTAACCGGTTTAAAATAGAGAGGATCATCTTCTGGTCTTTTGCTTGATATCGAAACCTTAGCCGTTGGATCAGCCAACCATCGTGATTTGATGGGTGGATAAGAAACCACCACGTCGATCAAACAATCCAGCCCAGCTTCAAGATCAGCACTCTCGAACAAGATTTTCCACGAAGCTCTCACATCTCTGCATCCGACAAGATACATTTTCCCAACATGCTCATCGTAAAGACCTTCCAAGTAAAGAACAGAGAAGTTACCAAAATTTTCCCCTGTAATTGAGATTTGAGCTGATACATTCAGAAGAAGCTGTTTCTCAGTGTATTCAGCTTTTGTGCGGTAAGGAGTAGTAGTTGTCTGTTCCGGAATGGAAACGTTCGAAGTACGCCAGAAAAGTCCGAATAAAGGACCGAGCGAGAGAACATCCATGCTGAAATCAGTTCCAGAGGCCCGCTTGTCGGTAAATGCAGGGGTATGGAAAGTCAAGTCCTCAGCTAGAAAAGAAAGGCTCGAAAGCAAATCATCAGAATCTTCTAATTTAGGAAACCACATAACCGACTTCTTGATAATGGTTCCGAAAGAGAACTCTTGGTTTCTCTCAAGGATGGCACCAGCTTTATCTAACTTCGAGTAACTATAAAACGGGTGTGAAACCGACGACAGAAAGTAATTCTGCATATCCATAGGCTGCACAAGCTTCTCAAAGGATAGAGGGAAGAAAGACGGAGTCAAATTCTTTTCGGTATTTAGGCAAGAGAAAGTTCCAACGAGTATACTTCGCTGCCTTATCGAAAAGGTAGTTGGAATATACAAACAGACACGAGTGTTGCAGCCATCGACTTGACCACGCCTGCACCCAACCATACATAACTGCCCGCTCGAAGGTTTCCACATCCCTTCAGCTGTAAGTGTCATATTGTCTATCCCTGACCTTAACCCTGAAATGTAAAGATTCTCATTCGGGTGAACCGCACGGAAAACCGCTGAGACTTTTGTAACGGCATCGGTTTCAGACCGGGCTGCGGTTTCCTCGCAATGTACATTTTGCATATACAACTTCACATCTTTAAAGCTACCATCCGTTGATTTAATATCTCCATCAGACGCAAACGGACCCAATTTGCTGCAGTACTCATCTGTGCCGTTGCATTTCCAGTTAGGTACAACCGTGAGAGGCGAGCGGTTAGCAACTCTTTGTAGAAGATCACAAAATCCTTTCCCTTTGTAGACATTGATACCACTTCCAGAACTCGTAAAGGTATCGTTTTTATAAGGATATGGATCACACGCCGTTGATACCAAATCATTAGAGACAAAATCGTATCGAACCGATTTCCCTAGCTGAGAAGACAAATGGATCTTGTCGAAAAACTTAAGACTAGGCTTCTGATTTAGACTTGTAAGCTCTCCTTGAATCACTCTTTTAGTCAATGTGAAGCTTTTCGGATACCGAAGAAGAAGCAGAATCTGATCATCTTGTAAAAGCGGAGGTGTGTCATGTTCCTTAACCCATTTCCATGGATCAGTAGAAGAATCAGATTCATCACGAGAAGGCAACATTGTTTCACCAAGCATACACAAAACTCTTTCATCATCACCATTCTCAACATAAATCCCTTGAAACGAGATCTTAAGCTGCGTATGACTCGGCCATAACTCAAACTCACGGATCCCATACGATCTTAAGCTTGGTAATTCATTAAACATTGTGATCGCGAGAAGCAAAACACCATTAACACCTATGTATTTCTTGGTTCGATGTGGAAGATCTAGATCTGTAACTGAGAAAGAAACTAGATTCATAGGCTTCGTCGACGAGTTTCTAAGTGTGTTCGTCGAATCAAACGGTAGAATCGGAGAATCACCCGAATCTTGATTCCAATCTCCGTATCGAAAACTGAGTTTTTTTTTTGCTTTTCTAGGAGGCATAGTGATATCTTCAAGCTTCAATTCAGAAGCCGAAGATAACACAGATTTGCACTTTTTCTTCACTTCATCGATTCGATCGTAACTAATTTTAGGGGTGGATGATTCATCTCTGTACTCGCCGATTGATTCCATGGAAACAGGTGTGGACTCTATCTCCGAGAACGAAGCAATTACAAGAGAAGAGAAGAACCCAAATGCGAGAAAGATCAAAGGAAGGAGCTTTATTACCGTTTTCATACTGACAAGAACAGAACACCCTTGTTGTGGAGAAAAAAAAAAAGACAGGAACTTGCGAGTCGCGACAATTGATTTTTAGGACAAAAATTGAAACTTTGATTAAGGGTCCGAAAGAGAAGAAGAAGAAGTTGGGAATAGTGGAGATTGGTTTATGGGTTTCTCTGTAATATTCGATTTGGTGAAAGAGTTACATCACTGGTGACGAAGACACAGATCGAGAGAGTGGAGAGAGACGATTACACTCGAAGTTAAGCATTTAGCAGAACAGTGAACAGTGAACAGAGAAAAGTCTTTGGAATTTTCTTTTAATTTATTTGAACAATTATTTCCACTTTAAATTTTTATTTTTTTTGGTCAACATGTTATAGCCCCTTATAGATTTACTCCAACATTTTGCATTGTTGTTTTTTTTAGTAAATAAAGTTTTTTTTTTTTTTTTACACTCAATAACTATTCTATTAATCAATAACTGACAAGATAGTAAACATTCAAAGCCACAATGTAAATAAAGTTTTAGTAATCCTGTTTTATTTTTTCATTGAATCTCTAATATATTTTACAACTTATAAATAAAAAACATAATTTTTTATAATCGGCCGTCTAGATTCCTTAACATTCATTTAAACAACGAAAATTATCTAGCTGATCGATATTTTTTTAAACGTTCGACTAATCAGCTCAATTAATATATTTAGAATTATTTTTTAATTACTAAAAATGGAAAAATAAATTAAAAGTATCACTAACATTAATTTCTAAATTTTCTATTTATGTAATATAAAAATACGAAAAAAGCCCCGACTAATTGGTTAGACACTAAATTTTTTCTGAAAGCTAATTAATTAGCGCCTAACAAAGTTTTGGATAAATAAAATGCTTCTTATCTAAAAAATAAATGATTGTATCACAACTTTTAGTTGTTGTTGGCTGAATAAAAATTTTTGAGTGATTCGTTGACTTGATTTTTAAAGATGGAGGAGGCGTGTTCTACGGGATATGTTTTAGTTTAAGTGCGATCCCATTGACCTTGACTTTACTTTAGTTTTCTACTCCAATTTCATTCGTAGATATAAGTTTTAAGTGGTAACAATAATTTAGGAAATAATAAAAATAAAAATGTGATATTTTTTTTTATTCTTCAATTTTTTATTATTTAAGAATAATATTTCTTCCATATCATTCCTCTACATTTCTCATCAAATGAAAAACAATAGAACAAAAATGTTTCTATCCAAAATTGATGAGAAACAAAAAAGAACAAATATTAATTTGTTTTTTATTTTAAAATAAATAAAAAATAATTTTTACTAATAATATTTTTATTTTAATATAAAATAATTTTCATAGCTTCACAATATATTTATAGAAAAAATATTTTTGATAAGAATTTCATGTTAAATTAATCTTAAAACTTTATTTGAAAATTATATGGACAGTAAAATAAACCTAAGATGTTATTGAAAAAAGTGTATATATTTTAAATTACTCCTACAATTTTATTATAGGTTAATATTAATAACTAATATTTAACATGAAAAATATAAATTTAATTCACAAATTTTAGTTTAAAATCAAATGTAAAAATAATTAAATATAATATTAATTTTAGTATTTTTATTGAAATTTGATTTATTAATTATTTAATATATTCTTTTTAAAATACTATTATTGTTTGGTTACCATTCATCATAATAATATATTTTATTCTATCTCTGCATTTTTTCCTTTTCATTCCTCAAAAACTTTTTATTTTATTTCTCATTGTTCATTTTGTTCTTTTAACGTTCACCTGTTGAAACCATAAAAGTTTAGACGAAGTGGGTTTATTTCAACGACAAATAAGTTGGGCCCGATATTGTTGGGCTCAAATATTAGGCCCATAGAGCCGCTATATAGCTAATGCAGGTTGGAATTTTTCACAAAATACTCAATACCCAATGTCAATGTTTTTTGTTCACCTTTTGATAAAAATCAAAAAGAGTTTTCATGTTTTGGCAAAATATGTATTTGTATCAAAATTCCCCTTCAAACTAATGATTTAGACCCCTTTCATCGCTAGTATGCTACAGATCGATTGTTTATTTCTACTTTTAATCAATTTGTTTAAATTTATTATTATTTTCTACCCTTTTTTTGTTTCCACATTTTCTCTCTTTTCACTTTTATAATTATTTTATATTTTGTACTTTGAATTATAATTCACTTTCATTTTCTAATTTTCTTTTTTTTTTTAATTAGAATCGTGTCATCGGAGAAGATTCCAGATTAGCATTACCATATACGCATGTGTATGTACACGGTAATAATTTAGCTAATGAGTACATACACATTTTAAATAATTTATATACGTGTAAAACTTTTTTTGCAGGGTACAAAGCAATGTTAGGATATGACGGTGTACAAGGTAGTATACGGAATATGGCGGTATACCCGTGTACAAGGCAGTTTATAACACGGTGTACACATGTAAGGTACTACGGAGATGTACAATATTGTATACGTACACTGCATCAATCTGTACACTACGAAATGTATGCATTTATCTTAATGGTCCAAAACAAAAAAAGTAACACCATACATGCATTTTTCCAATTCCTGCAAGGTATGTTGTGAATTTTTTGTCAGATTAACCAATATTTCCAATGTACAAACTTTGTAAATATTGCGTACACTACCTCGAGAATGGTAGATTAGGGGTATGTACACGACATATAGTGTATGTGAGGAAGTCAGTGGTGCAAGTAGGGAAGGGAAAAACAATGTTACGTACACGACAAACAATGTACATGAGGAAGTCAGTAGCGCGAGTAGAGAAGGGCACAATGTAGCTGCAAGTAGAGAAGGGCACAACAAGGTTATATACACGACAAACAGTGTACAGGATGTCGAAATGAAGGACACAACAAGAAGATTTGCCAAAATCCTATATCATAACATAAATAAAAATGGGCATGTTTACGAGATTGTGTACGTTTATAGTCATGTATTAGTGTATACGTCCATAAGGTTATTTTGTTTAGTGTATGTTGCAGTTTATTATACGTCCATAACGTTCTTTTGTTTAGTGTAAGTATGGTTTTAGTGTATGTCCATAACATTACGTTGTTTAGTAAATAGTAAGCCAACTAGAAAACCTTAACCATTTCATAACGTTAGCTTGTCCAACGTTTGTTTTTACTTCGTGTACTTTGTTAAACGGCCATAAGTTCCTTTGTTTTAGTGTACGTCCATAACGTTATTTTGTCCATAACGTCCATATTCTTAAACATATCGAAACCTCCAAAGTCAACTAGAACTACTACAAAGAAAATAAAAACAACCAAAACAGCCAACAGGTGAAATCAAATGAAAAACGTTTTTGATAATTTGGCGGAATTTTGATATACGAGGACACATATACATTACAATCAAAATCCAAATCTTAAAAAGAAAAAAAAAAACAAATTGGCGTCGGATTCAACCCGAATTACATTCTCTCCTTGCCGGATATGATAATAGGACACAACAATTCGATTTTTCACTACTCGCCGGAGACGACCACCAACAACAACTTTCGCTCCTCGCTGGAGACGACAACCAGCGGCAACTTGAGCCTCGCTGGAAATTGCTGAAACGAAGACAAAAAAATATTATCGGATACAAATTCTTCGACAACTACATGAAAACGATAACCAGCAAGAATCTCAAATAGTGTAACCGAGAGGGGAAACAAACTTTTCGAGTTCTTTTCCTCTTTTTTCTATGTATTTTTCTATAATTTTTATTTTTTTTAACAATTAATTAAAAATTCATTTTGGATTAATTTATAATAAAAGAAACAAAACTACCTTTTTAAAACTGACACTAAGCAACTGTCAAATCGGGACAGTTGGCAGAGAAGAAGAATTTTTTTGGCTAGTTTGGTTAGAGGGCTTTTAGGTCAAAATAACACTACTTTGCCAACACATGGAAAGGGATTTTGACTTTGCCAAACTGTGAAAGAAATAGTTAAAAAAAAAATGTGTTCCGTAAAAATTTCTTTTTATAAATAGCGGCTGAGGCTGAAAATGAAAGCCTAAAGCATTGGGAAATTGAAGAGGAACAAACCAAGACAGTGAGATACCAGAGAAAATGTCTGAAAATCTCTTGTAGACTTGTAGTGTTTCGAAGATAAGAAATTAGGTGATGATAAAACAGAGAAACTAGATGTACAAGGATCTAAGAGAGTTTCGTAAAAGATAAAACCATTGAGAAACTTGACCCACAAGCCTTTATGAGCTTACAAAATGTACAAAGTGTTAGATTAAGAAACAAGGACTGAAGAAGAAATGCACAAGTCAACAACAACAACAGAAACTAAACTACAGACGATAAAGACTGTTTTTTAAGACATAGATTTTCTCCACCTAGAAGGTGTTCTTCCTTTAACAAGCTTTGTCTTCATATTACCAGGAGTTTGAGTCACATACTCAAACTCTTCACCTTCTCCATTACCACCAAACTCTTCACCATTTGTGTTTTCCTCAACGCTAACGCTTAAACCGCTCCCAAATCCAAACTTCTTCCACCTAAAAAACCCTTTATTACCACTAGTATAAGTACCTTTCTTCTCATTCAGCTTATGTAACTGCGTTTGCATTGCTTCACACTCGCTTTTCAGTTTTGCCATATCCTCTCTCAATCTTCTTATCTCTGTCTGCTGAACATTTATCTCACGTTTGGATATGCACCGTGCAGGACCAGACTCTGAGTAGTGTGAACCAGAAGGGTTAGGGCTGCTTCTAGCGCCACTGAATGATGAGCCACTCCAGTCAATGTTGTTGTGGCTGCGATGACTCAGCTTTGTCTGCTCAGAGAATAGAACTTGAATAATAGTTCTAACCGGTAAACGATCGTTCTGTGCAGCGTGAAGAGATGCCTCCATTGATAGTTTCTTGAGGTCTATTAGTCCACAAAGTCTCTTCCTTTCTTGCTTGGTCACTTTAGGATGTGCCTAAACAGTAAAACCCATATTTAATTTGAATCAATCCCAACACAAATTAGGCTTCAAGCTTTCAACCTTTTTACTCTTAGGACTAAGTAAGAGAGGATATAAAATAACAAAAAAGTGGCATTGGCCAATCTATTCATTGTCAATTAGTTTTGAGTCGGAATCTCGTTTAACTTAACATTTACCTTGAGATAAGTGTCGATTGCGCGGTAAAACCCGTCTTCTGTTACACGAGCATAGTTAGGGAGAGCTTCGGCGAGGGAAATAAACTCCGGGAGGCTTAAATTGCGATCTAAAGCGGCTTCGGCTAAGTAAGAGTCAACGAGCTTGGCCACTTTAACTAGGGAAGCACCGGATTTGACTCCTTCGTTGTCTAATCCGGTGAATTTCTTAACCAATCGAGTCATTAGCTCGATGTCAAGCAATGTCCCGCACGTGTGACTGAACGAAGGTATCATTAGCTCCTTCAGGGAAGCTTGGTCAAGCTGCCATGAAATCTTCGCCTCGAGCTCCGCCTTGTAATTTGAATCTGCTCCGACCATGTTCGCCGTTCTTAGTAGACGGAGGAGGAAATTACAAGGAACGGAATCTTTCTCCGGTGGGATGATTCCGATTAGAGTTTCAACGAAGAAACGTTTCTTCATCACAAACGCAGTAACAGAGAAGCTCTCCGATTGCTGTTGCGGCTGCGGCTGCGGTTGCGGGTCATCGGGGTTTAGGACGATGTCGGAGAGGTCAGGGAGCCACGTAGAAGCGTAATGAACGATGATGGAGCCGATGAGATCGGGACGAACACTTTTGGATTTGATTCCGGCGATGGTTTGGACGAAGTAATCTATGTCAAGAATGCAACCATCGTCCAACCAAGAACACTCCATTTTTCCGGTGGAGGTTGACGGAGATTTGGTGGCTGATTCCGTCGAAGATGTTTTGTCCATGTCTTTGGTTTTTATGACGGTGGAAGCTGTAGTGTGTGTAAAGTGGGGTTAGTTAGTTTTATAGAGTGTAAGCAATTTAGTTTACGTTTTGCTCTGTTCTTGAAAAGTCTTGCATTGAAACGTCATCGTCTCATCATGACTCCAAGGTACAATTCCAAAGGAAAGAACAAATTCTTGCCATTTCCTATAAAAACAATCAACTTAGATTTTAGAAATCCAAAATTAAATTTATTAAGATTTTTTTTAGGGAAATTTTGGAATTTTCAGGCGCTAGAAGAAACTACAACTAATTGATTTGTTTCAGCGAATGCTTAGATTCGATTGATACTATATGATTTATTCATTATACATGAAAGACACAAACTTTATATGACTTGAGTTTTGGGAATTACGTTAACCTAAACTCAATGTCTTGCTCAACCAACTTAAAATAAACTAGTAGACTTTAACAGGTTGATTTGTTTCTGAAATTTTTCGTGGTGACTTATATGTCACATGAATAGCGAAATGGTAGTGGAAACATTTGAGCTGAAATATATTATGCTAAACAATTACAAGATGTTAATAAGCTAGCTTTGTCGATTAATGACTTTATCTGTTTTTCAAATCTATTTTAACCACATGCATCAAATAGAGCGGAATCAATTTCCTGAAAACATGAAAACTTATTAAATATTATATAACTAAGAAAAATTGACGAAATCGCGTTTCCAAAATGTAAAAAAGTGGTATATCATAATGAATCATAACGTAAAAAAGTGATTTAACTACGATTAAGGCAATTATAGTAAAACCTCTATAAATTAATATTACATAAATTAATAATCACTATAACTAAATAAATAAATTCCGAATTGGACCAGTGTAATAATTAAAATAATTCGATAAAATATTATGATAATAATTTTTTTGAACATTATATGTAATATATGGTCCCCTCAATATCATAAATTAATAATTATATAAACTTATCAATATATATATATATAACAATATAGTAAGATATGAATCTACTGTTGTTTGTTTTTTCTTGGATATATATTTTTGTTAGACCTTATCTCTAATATTTTTTACCGCATCAAAAACTTTTTGTATTATCTTTTCGAATTGCATCAAAAAATTGTAAAGAATTCTAGACACTATAATTGCTTTCTTACGTGTTACTGGTTATAGAAGAATATGGATTATAACGAACATTTCTTTTTTTTTTAATCGGGTTTATAAATATTTTTTTTTAAACTGTAAATATTAAGCAAATTTTTATAATTTATATTTTTACATTGAGATATTTTACATGTGTAAAATATATGAGATGGGCCATATAGCTGTTTGGGGGATATAATCCTACCGTTGGACATGATTGAGAGGCTGAGAAGAAGATAGTGATAAAAAAAAGAGGATAAAACTTAAATAACACACATTTTTTGTAATATTACTAGAATAACATACATCTTTCTAATATTACTAGTATAATACTTAACCCTAATGAAATGTCCATTATGTCCTTAAATTAGATTTTTATTTTCTGAACAGTTTTTTTTTTAATATTCTTGTAAAAGTTATTAGAGGAAACCGAACAGTGTCTTTTCTCATATTCTAGTAAAAGAAAAAAACGCAAAATCTCTCAAAATCTATCAATTCCGTACGATTGTAGCAGCCCTACTCGCCGTCGCCTTCCTCCTCGCCATCAGTCTTCCGTGTTCCGGATCGCCGTCGTCTTCCAGTTTGTATTCCGCCTCGCCTTCGTCTCGCGTTCGTTGAAGACTTAGGGTTCAACTTCCGAAGATATTTACTCTTTCTATGGTAAGTTCTCCATGTTTCTACGGTATTCAAAACAAATAGGGTGGATTGGGGACGCGGAAGTTCGATTATGATTCTGATTTATGAATGACATACGGCTGATTTACAAAATGAAATGTGTTTACTTGATTAAATGATTTTTTATGGCTGTTAACTTGCTTTATGATGTATTTATATGTTTAGATCATTGTTATATTTGATAGTGATGCTTGTTTAAGGCTAAGTGATAAGTTACTAAAATGGTTGATTTATCAAATATTTAATGATGGCTGAGTTATGAAATTAATGATGGTTGAGTTATGAAATTAATGATGGCTGAGTTATGAGTTTTAATGGCTGAGTTATGAGTTTTGATGGCTGAGTTATGAGTTTTGATGGCTGACTTATAGGTTCTTATGGCTGAGTAGTTATAATGGCTGACTTATGTGGTTTTGATGGCTGACATATGATTATTTAATGGCTGATTTATGATTAGATGGAAGGTTCAAAGAAATATCCGTCCCCGCTTTACGAAGATGGGAAATCTCCTCTGATGTCCAGAAGCTTGAATCATAATTGTCAGATGGGCAATTTCGCACGCGTCAGAGAAGCAATAGGGATTGATGCGTGGGAAGCAATAAAAGAAACAAGAGTTGGAATCATTCCCAAGCTGGTCGATTCCGACTACGTATAGTCAGCCAAGACTGTACATTATTTACTTACGCGACAGTTAAGAATATCAAGCGTACATGAGATTTGGTCATTGGTCGGAGGGCAACCAATAAGATTCAGCCTTCACGAGTTTACAGAAATTACGGGTTTAGAATCAGGTGCATACCCTGACAAAAACTGTGAAGCTGACTACCGTCCGATGTGGGAATTGTTGGGTGTTCCCAAAGGCGCTACTGGTGGTCCGAAATATGATGAACTTTTTGGTGTATTCGGAAAGTGTCGTGGTTGGGAATTACCGCAATTGATGCAGGTTGGATTGTTATGTATTCTCAACATGGGTATACACGTCTTACATCATAATTCTCGACTGCCTATGAAAAGTGCCAAAAGAGTCTTCAGAATTGAAGACGTTGATAGTTACCCGTGGGGTAGAGTGGCGTTTGAGGCTCTAATGGAAGGAGTTAAGAAGGTCGGGTATCAAGAAAATTCATACACGGTGAATGGATGCGTCCACGGTTTACAATTTTGGGCGTATGAATCAGTTACTGTTTTTGGGGAGGTTCTTGGGAGATTAACAACTCCTACTGAAATTCCATTCCTTCGTTGGGGTGGAAAACGTACTCGTAGAACAATCGAAAGTGTTATTGCTGAAGAGATTGCCACGCATGGTCAGGTACTGTTTTTCTTATTTTGCGGCTAACTTATATATTAGTTGGCTGACTTTTCTTACTTTACGGCTAACTTATCTTATTTGACGGCTGACTTAAATTATATATTTCATGGCTGATTTTGCTTAATTGACGGCTGACTTATATTATTTTAGGGCTGACTTAGCTTACTTGCCGGCTGACTTAAATTATATATTTCATGGCTGACTTTGCTTAATTGACGGCTGACATAAATTATTTTAGGGCTGACTTAGCTAGCTTACTTGCCGGCTGACTTAAATTATATATTTCATGGCTGACTTAGCTTACTTGCCGGCTGACTTTTCTGTTATTTTTATGATGAACCGGTTGATTTGTGATTATAGGTGCGAGTCAGGAAGATAGTTATCAAGCCTATTGCTGAAACTTATGCTTGGGGTTCTCAAGATAACGACTCTCATCTTCATCAGTTAATATGCGACATTTTGGATGGTACTTTTGATGAACGCTTTTGGGATGTTAGAAAAGCTCAAGTATCCGTCCAATCTAAGCAGCATAAAGCTAAGAGAGTCGATGATGTCGAACCCCCGAAGAAGAAGCACAAGGGAAAGAAAGGCAGTAGCGATGGTGATTTCGGCAAAGAAGTTGGGAATAAAGCAGTAGTACGGCTGACTTCTGAGTATTTTATTGTTTACCTGAAATTCTATTGTGGTTTAAGTGTTAAGTGTTTACATTATTTTTTATTGTAGGGTTTGAGAAAAGACTCCGAAGTGCTTGGTTTGATCGTGAGACTCTACGATAAATTTGATGCCATGGAGACCAGCATTAACAGCCTGGGTGGCATGGAAGATAGGATTGTGACAAAATTCTGGGAGAATTTTGAGCAGTTCAAATCTTCTATTGAAAAAAAAGTTTCTCTGCTAAAAACAGAGATGAAGGAGTTGAAAACACGTGAACCTTATCAGCCATCACCTGAAGATGACAACGCGAAGATTCTCAACGATCAAGATTATACGAGTCTGGCATGTTATTCGGCTGAGTTATCTAGCTTTTTTAATCATGGCTGATTTATTAATATATTCGGCTGAGTTATCTATCTTATTACGGCTGAGTTATTAATTTGTTACGGCTGAGTTATCTATCTTATTATGGCTGAGTTATCTAGCTTATTACGGCTGAGTTATTAGTTTGTTATGCCTGAGTTATCTATCTTCTTATGGCTGAGTTATCTAGCTTATTACGGTTGAGTTATTAATTTGTTGCCGCTGAGTTATCTATCTTATTATGGCTGATTTATTAATATATTCGGCTGAGTTATTAATTTGTTACTACTGAGTTATCTATTTTATTATGGCTGAGTTACCTAACTTTTTTTTCACAAATACATAAGAAGCAGAGCCGGCGTCTCGTCCTCGTGAAGCATGACGATATAGACTCCGATTTTGTTCATCAAGAGTTGGTGGCAGATAAAGTTAATAAAAAAAAGCAAGAGAAGAAGAAGAAAACGGATGTCAAAAAAGATGCAAAGAAGGTGGATGCAGTGCAGAAGATTGAGAATAAGTCGAGAGATGATTGCAACAAAGGTTTTGTGGTTCCGCACTTGATAGATACAACAAGTGAAATTGAGGGTGATGACCAGCAATCGCAACCGCAACCGCAACAAGCAGAAGGATCTGAATTAGTTGATATAACCGAAAAAGTACGGGATGAAGATAACAAGTTGTTGTCCGAATCGGAAGAGACCGAGGAGGAAGAAATACGGAACGCAAAACTATCTCCTACTTTAAACGTTTTAACTTCTGTTATTAAAAAATTTGATGTAGTTGGTGTTCCGTCGTAGATATCGTATCTTCCACCACCACCGTATCCGGCTATTGGAAACAGTGGATTGACTTGTATGAGGAAAGATCTCGTCCCTTCGAAAGCAATATACGATCCACTAAAACCGGTTGATCCATTGAGAATGGAGGCGCTTACTAGCTACCTGCGTTCGTATGAGTAGGTTACTAATTTCATATGGTTGGTGAGAGTGAAATATTTCATAAGATTTAGTACTAATCGTTTAATAATTTTTATGTCGTGCAATTTCCACTTGATACAAAGCCACCAGGTGTGCCATCGAGGTTTATTTCTACACGCTTCTCATTACTCCGAGAGCGGCTTGGCCGACACTAAGTATGGATGGTTAGATGACGATGTAAGTTAAATTGTAGTGGCTGATTTATTATATGTGTGACGGCTGACTTATTATATGTGTGTCGGCTGATTTATTATATTTGTACGTGACGGCTGATTTTTTATACTTCACGGCTGATTTATTAGTGTTCACGGCTGATTTATTTTCACTTTACTTTTTATTACAAAGCACATAACTGCTTTCATGAGACTCCCGAGGATACGATCGACTATCCCTCCAATCCCGTTCCACACCGATCGAATTGCTTTTATTGACAACTGGTTCGTCTCTCTTTGGGTACAAGATTAGGAGCAGTTCAAAATCAATCCAAAAAAATTTAAATTCTTTGATGGGTGGATTAAGCTGGCGAATGGATTGGCTCCTGAAGATACGCCGATATTCAGGAGGTAGTATTACGATGTTGACAACCTCTATCTCGTACACAACATCGGTGGCGATCACTGGGTAACCCTAGACATCGATTTGAAAAAAGAGAAAATCGATATCTACGACAGTAAAATGGGAGAAGCAACCCCAGAAGCTGACAAGAGGTTGCTAGATATGTGCAGGCCATTTACGCGCATGACACCCTGTCTACTAAAAGAAATCGTACCATCCGACGTGCGTAAGATCAGCGTGAAGCAGTTCACCTGTAGAAGGGTCAAAAAGAACGTCCCCAAAACGAAGATCCAGGTGATTGTGGCGTGTATTCGTTGAATGTCTAGCAGTTGGCGTTACTTTCGAAGGCCTAAGTGACCGAAATATTTAACATTTACGAGAAAAGATGGCAGCGGATATCCTTGCCGAGGCACCAGACTATTTAACTCAGTTTATCAACTGATTTATGTAATTATTTGTCTGATTTATGTAATTATTTCCTTTAATAGCTGACTTAGGACTTAACATGGCTGATTTATGCATTTATTTGACTAATTTATATGTAATTATTTAATTGATTTATGTAACATCGGTTTAATTGATTTATGTAACATTAATATTAGATTTATGCTTTTAATCTGTATTTTTATGTAATTATTTAATTGATTTATGTTATTATTTGTCTGATTTATGCCCTTAGTTGTCGGATTTATGTAACCGTATATGTTTACCTTAATGGTTTATTTATGTAATTATTTACCTTAATGCTGACTTAGTGTTTATTATGGCTGATTTATTAGTGTTTATAATTATTATGGCTGACTTATTAGGTTCTGTGCGGCTGACTTAGTGTTTATTATGGCTGATTTATGTAATTATTATGGCTGACTTATTAGATTCTGTGCGGCTGATTTATGTAATCATTATGGCTGACTTATTAGGTTCTGTGCGGCTGACTTATTGTTTATTATGGCTGATTTATGTAATTATTATGGCTGATTTATGTAATTATTATGGCTGGACTTATTATGGCTGATTAGGTTCTGTGCGGCGATTTATGTGACTTGGACTTATTATGGCTGATTTATGAAATCATTATGGCTGGAATTATTATGGCTGATTTATGTAATTATTTAGTTTATGGCTGACTTATTAGGTTATGTGCGGCTGACTTTGAGTTTATTATGGCTGACTTATTAGTGTTTATTATAGCTGAATTATTTAGTTTATGGCTGACTTATTAGTGTTTATTATGCGGCTGACTTATTAGTGTTTATTATGGCTGACTTATGAAATCATTATGGCTGACCTATGAACTTATTATGGCTGATTTATGCAAATTCGAAATCAAATTCATCATCTCTTTTCTTTAAGTTTTAGATTCTTTGTTACATCATTAGCTAGGGATACAAACTTATCATTTTCTAACTCTTTTTGAAGTTCACTAATGGTCTTCTTTAACCTCCTAATTTCATCTCGAGCTTCGATCAAAGCTGTCCTAGGCCATCCCGTGACTTCCTCTTCATCCAACCACTCAAAAAAATTACAGTGCAATTGACCCCCAATCTATTATATACAAACACATCAACATTTAATACCTTAAAACAAGGGACGTTAACTTATATAGAATCTCATAAGCATAAAAAAAAAGTCAAACCATGACATACCTTGAAACGCGGACACCCATAAAACTTCCGTCCAGGATTTTTATCGGTCCAAGAAGTAATAATCTTTGCTGGCAGTCCACAAGCACATAGTTTCGGAGCCGCAACAAGCACTTCCATACTGATAACAATTTCGAATAAAGTGAGATGATAGAATCCAGAGTCGAAACTGAACCTCACTTGAATGAAAATGAACAAATGTTTATTTGATTTAGTAAACGTTTATTATGGCTGATTTATCAACATAACATTGAGATTCATGCTTCGCGTAAGTAAATTTGTCTCGAGATAGTAAATATCTGACAAAAGCAGACAAAAGCAGTAAAGTCTAAATAGTACAAAATGTAAACTTACAACATACAAAGTGTCACTAAATAATACATACAAAATGTAAATCTTACAATAATCATTAGAATGAGATTATAATTTTATATTTTACAGAGTATAATTTGCATTTTACAGAACTCAAACTCTAAACCTAGTATTAAATGAGATTATTAAGCTCGGAATTGGGGTATGGCTGACTTATTAGAGACAGAAATTTGGTTACGGCTGACTTACAACCAACAGTTCTATGGTTTACATGTTTTGCATTGTGTCCAATCCGATTACATAGAGAACACGTGTGTTGCTTTCTAGGACGTTTCTTCGCCAACGCCACTTCTAAAGAAGATTTAAATCGTGACATCTTAGGTCTTCCTGATTGTTGACGAGGAATTGGTGGCAAGCTCACTTGTTTAGCTACACGTTCAGGTACGGGTAGTGCGCAAGTCTAGCACCACTTACACGGTCCTGAAAATAAAATTAATGACGGATGACTTATGGAATTATAAGGCTGATTTATAATACTTAATAGCTGACTTATACTATTGTAATGGCTGACTTACCTCCAATAATTTCTCAACACCGCGTGTAAGCGTCGTTTTCATCGACCTTGCATCTTCTCTTCGCTCGGCAAACCACCTCGTCATCATTGACCTTATCGTTTCTAAGAGACGAACAATTAGCAAACTTCTAGCTTTTGAAAGCATATTTTTCATCGACTCCGCTATATTTGTTGTCGTTATATTATATCTATCACCCGAAAAATGAACACGTGTCCACATTCGTACATCGGCTCTCTGGAGGTAGCCATGAAGATCAGGATTTAGTGTTCTAATCTCATCGAAAACGGCATTGAATTCATCCATCCTGTAACAATTTACAGCTTTTTTCACCAAACGAAACAAGTTTCCACCTTTAAACCGTACCAATATGTTCTTATACAAATGGTACGTGCAGATTCCACGAGCCGCTAGCGGATAAACAGTCCCAACTGCTTTCCCAATTGAGTTATGTTTATCAGAGATAATCGCGAGACCTTTCTCATCCGGAACCACAAGTTTCAATTGTGAAAAAACCCATTGCCAAGAATCATTATTTTCGGTGTCGACCACACCAAAAGCAATTGGAAAAATCTGAAAATTACCATCTTGAGCTAGTGCTGTAAGAAGTGTTCCCTTATATTTTCCATGAAGAAATGTGTCATCGACAACAACTACTTTGCGTACAAAATATAATCCATTGACGCTCGCACCGAATGCAATGAACAAATACTTGAATCTCCCTTCTACATCAAGTTGGAAACGCGTAATTGTACCCGGATTTGCCCTTCTTATCATATATAGATAAGATGGAAAGTCTTCATACCCTTTCTCAAGACTTTCCGTATCGATCCCTCTTGCAAAGCGTAACGTCCTATGAGCCTTCCAATAATCCATCTGTTGACAAATCAGCCAGAATACAAATTAAGTCAGCCGTGAAGATTTAATAACTCAGCCATACTAAAAATAAGTCAGCCGGTTTATACTAATAAACCAGCCAAATCATATTAATAAATCAGCGGAGTCATATAAATAATATAAATAAATAAATCAGCCGGGTCATACCAATAAATCAGCCGAGTGTCATATAAATAAATCAGTTGAACCATATAAATAAATCAGCCAAGTCATACAAATAAATCAGCCGGGTCATACAAATAAATCAGTCGGGTCATACACATAAATCAGTTGGGTCATACTAATAAATCAGTCGAACCATAAATTTACCTTGATTCCAAATTGCTTGGTAATGGCTACTGCGACATGTCTGGGTTTGACTGATGGATCAATGTCGCCAAGAAAATCTCTGTACAATGCTCCTAAAATATCCAGTGTTGCTTGACGGGATCGATTAGAACGCTCTATTACAGAACATGTGTGTTCTTCATCGTAGACATGAATATAGAATTCTGAGGATTTTCCTTGGGTAGAAGCACGAACTCTCCAGCTACATCCGTTTACCCAACACTTGACAATAAGCATTTCTTTAGTGGATATCGGCACATCAAAATCGAATCGATTCCTCACCATAAGAAGTTTCAGGCGAAGTACCATATCCTTTTTCCGGGCATATCGCTGTCCGACAGAAATATTTAGCGAAAACATCTCCAACTTGAAAACTCATCGATCCTTTCAAATCGTGCTTCGCAATATTATGGGATCTCTTCTGTAAGGCAAATTAGGTGAATTTTCATCTTCTTCAACAGTGCTTTTCTAATAGGCAAAAATTATCATCATCAGATGACGCACCATCAGGGTCATCAATGCTGTCAAATTCGTCATCTTCTTCATCTTCAGATTCGTCTCCTCCTTCGTAGCTTACAGCTTTAATCTCCATATCTTTGTATTCACTAAATTCTGCCGGCGACTCTGCTCTAAAATGAGTATACCCAATATCATCATCTAAATCACTACTGTTAACGACTTCGTTACCTTCATCTTTTGAGACATGACTGAACGTCCATTTTGACTTACCCTTCTGCATAACATCATCATCGGTGATCTCTGTAACCTCCATACAAAGACGTAGCTGGTCGATTTTGATTAAGCTCAAAAAACTTTGCAACTGTCGAGTATTGCAGACATAAACCAGAGGCGTATCCTGAGACAATTTTTTCAAAATTTTATAAGAGAACATGTAGCTCAGCTGAATTTTACACCTTCGCGACTCTAGCCCATACCCTCCATTATCATCTCGCTCAAGATTGTCGTATGATGTTTGTTCCTCGTACTTCAAGAACTCGTAACCTCTCTTGTCGATTAAACGTATATCGATCTTTTTTAACCCAGCTTGCCGGAAAACAATTATTACGGAATCCATACAATCGAAAGAAAGAGATGAATGACGCATGACGAAGAAGATGAACAAGGTCAAGACGGCGGACTGATTTTTGTCGGCGACTAACCTAATTATGCGATGCATTCAGATCCGATGTGGTTTTTGTTTACGACATGGAACTATGCCACCAAATGAAATCATAAATCAACCATAGGAAATAAGCCACTAAACGAATTGCTAACTTAGTCGTAATGTGCAATCTATTTAAGTAATTATAAAAGTTTATAAAATCGGCCATCAAAACAATTAAATCAGCTGAAAAAATTAAGTCACTGCTACATCGCATAAACCAGCCCTCAAAGAATACTACTACAGTAATTACTAGTTAATTACTTAATCACCGTAAAAAATCAAACTTATCAGCTTAATCGTCTTCAGCATAAATGACTTATGACAAGTCACCACCATAAGCTCGCATAAGTTGACGCATAAGTGAGTCGTTACACATTAAATCAGCCACTGCCATAGCAATAAGTCAGCCAAAGTTTTCATAAATCGTCAAAGGAGTGAAAGTCACCATGTCTTATGCAATTAAATCAGCCGACATTTCATAAATCGGTCGTCGATGAAAGTCACCATAACTTCCTACTGATTTATCTAATAAGTCACCGTTAACATAACTCAGCCATAACTACAATAAAATTTTTGCGGCCGAAGTTATATATTACACGCACGCAGCTATGATGCCTGCACGATATTTCGCTGACGTGACAAAAAAATAATGGCATTTTTGCTATTACGCTTTTGTTAAAGAAACGATTATAGCAGTATTCTTGAGAAATGAAAAACATTACAATAATTAAAAAAATTTATTCTATCTAAATCATTATGTCCTGTTTCTATGTTATTTAAGTAAACGATCCTATAAAAAGAAAGACAAAATCTTTTTATTAAATCGAAAAATACATATTTAGAAAACATACATAAATTTAGAGAAGGAAAACGTAGAAACGTGGGAACATGGACGTGTCCCTAAAATTTTCTAGGACAAGTAACCTACGTGTGGATAAAAAATATAGTCGAAAAACAGACAAAAGATATATTAAACATCTTTGATTCTTTAATTTTGATGATGAAGACCACATAACATTGTATTGTATATTTGTATGGTTCTATTGTAACTATTATACGATGACCTTGTCGCTTGTGTTGTTGTTATCATACATCGCATTTTTCGGAACCATAACCACTAGCCAAAATTATCAAAAGGATTGTACCTTTATTTTGTTTCCATGCTCATTGTCTCATCTTATAATGACAAAATAGGATTTTTGTAATAATCTCTGATATATACGTTATTACATCACAAAAGTTATGTTCTTGGATCAACACAAAACAAAACAAAGTCATGGATCATAATATCAATATACATTTCTATTCATATTCTTGTAACACAAATGTAGGTTTGAAGCGGATTTAGTTGGATCCATAGTTCTTAACCCTTTCATCCATCCAGTCTCTCATATCCCTCAACACAACCACATTGTTCTCGTCTGGCTCTCTTCCGTGCTGTGTCAGCGCTGAGTGGCTTTTCATATAATAACTTCAACATTGTAGGTAGGTGGTTAAAGCCATCATATAAAACTCAAATCTTGCTCTACCAAATTTACAAAACTAGTAGACTAAGTTGATTTGTCCCTAAAACCTTTGGTGGTGACACATATATCAGTTTTTAATAGCGAAATGATAAAATAGCCGAAACATATGAACTGAAAAAAGTTTTACTAAATAGTTGCAAAATATTTTTAAAAAGTAGTTTTTGTAGATTAATGACTATACATCGGAATCACTTTATGAAAACGTAAAATCTTTGTTAATGGTAAAAAATAACGAAATCAAGAATTTACAACGTAAATAAGTGATATATTAAAATAATATATGAACGCCACAAACTCTATATGATTCAAGTTGAAGGGATGAAGAACATGGAAGTCTTAGCAATAAAAAAACACGAAAACATTGAGATATTTTACATGCGTAAAAAATAGGAGATGGGCCAAACGGCTGGTTCGTGACATAATCCTACCGTTGGACAGGATTGAGACATGAGAGGCTGGCGAGAAGATAGAGATAAAGAGAAAGACAAAATATTTCCCTCCATATAATGCCTAAAATGATAACATACATAAGTTTACAAAGGGAATACGTACAAAGGTGGGAACGTGGACGTGGCTTATATATTCTCTAGGACAATAATGTACGTCTTGATAAAAACAGACAAAAGAAACTTAAAACATCTTCTTTTGAAGATGAAGCCTACACCATATTCTATACTGTATGGTCCCGTTCTGATTATAATATTTTTGCATGTCCCTTGTGTTACTGGTTATATTAATTCGCAATCGCAACCATAACCACTAGCCAAAAAAAAATTAATCCAAGATCTAGAGATGATAATAGGATTTCTGTAATCCATGATATATAAGTTACTACATCACAAAAGTCTTGTTCTTGGATTACAACAGACAAGAAAACAAATCAAATCAACGATATGGATCATAACATCAATATACATATCTGTTCATGTTCTTGTAACACAAATGCTTAAGCGGTTTTCGATCCATACCTCTTAACCCTTTCGTCGATCCACTCTCTCATATCCTTCAACACGATCTCAGCGTTCTCGTCGGGCTCTCCTTGAATCAATGAATGATACATCCCTTCATAGATCTTCAATGTTTTATCAGCGCTCGATGCCTTCTCATATAGTAGCTTAGATGATGTAGGACATGTTACTCCATCCGCTGTCCCATGCGCCATAAATACCGGAATAGTTACTCGCCCGAAATTCTCCTGAACGTATTGGGTCTTCCTCAGTAACTCTCTCATTGTTCCCACTCTAGGCTTCCCTGTGTATCTGCAAATCAAAATCCAGACTGGTAAAGCTTCCAATTGATCAAAACTTTGTCAAACACTAATGTCTGGGGATAAAACGTAAAAGTCTCAAACTTTGAGCACTTGATGAGAGACTGATCATATCACCAAGCTAAAAATATCGTAAAATGTTTGCTTCCAAGAAGTTTTATAGTACCTATTCGGGTTAGAAGCGATGATCTTGAGCTTTTCCGGGTCCTTGATAGCCTTCCCAACCATTTTATTATCCGGCATTGCTGCCCACGTATCAGCCAACCCAAAGAGAAGACCGTAAGCAAAAAGGTGAGCCTTGCTTGGTTTCATATCCTCCGGGATAACAAAGAGAGGAGCCGAAAAGATCAATCCGGTCCAAGTATCAGGTTCGGATTGAAAATACATGAGAAGCGTCACAAGACCTCCCATCGACTCACCAAAGAGAAAAGCCGGAAGATTCTTATACGGATCACTGCAACGAACATGCTTGAAGAAAGCTAATGATGTTGCTGCAACTTTCTCCATATCACCTAAGAACCCATACCAAAAACAAAAATCCAAATCCAATCTTTAGTCACCAAAATCCATATAAATGTCAGAGTAACATTAAAGATAGTAAATTTATCTTATCAATTACACAAATCCCTAATTTTTATTCCATTTTCAAGTAATCTCCCTGTTTTCTCCTAAACATACTTCCTCTTAAATCCTAACTTGTACATGCAATTTTTAATTTTAATTTCAAGTAACACATCAATGCTTCCTCCTAAATCTCTAACTTGTATATTACAATTTTGAGTTCCCAAAGAATCAAAAGATTTCAAAACAGAGTTAATAGAGCGAACCCATGTAGCAGCGGATCCCGTCGGAACGGCCGTGACCAAGAAGATCGGCGGCGAAAACAGCGTAACCCCAAGTAGAAAAACTCATACAAATCTTCTGAAACATCCAGCTCGTATCAGATCCGTAGCCGTGAGACATATACACAGTCCCTTTGATCTCACCATCTAACGGTAAAAAGCTCTGAGTGAAGAGATTGCCGTTGGGTGTTTCGAAGTATGATTTGCTGTTACGCACCCCTTGTGAAGTGTAATACTCTTCCTCCGGCATGTCTCCCCAGAAGTTCGGCGGCGTCGCCGGAGCTGAAGTCATCGTTTTTTTTTTTTTTTGGTTTGGTTTGTGGAGTTGAGCTACTACTAATGAGTTTTATACTTTGTATATATACAGCCTATTAATTACAATTAACTGAAACAAAAGGTAATTTATATATTTTAGAAGCTTTTTTTTTTGCGATTAAAGTATATATTTTAACAGTTCTTTAATAGTATAATACCAGTGGTCATTGGTCAAGTTATAACTTATAAATGTATAGAACATTGTTCTAAACATTAGCCGTTAAGACAGCCAAAACCACTTGAATTTTATATTTAGCATTATATTTTAATATCTACATTAACTAAATATGAAAGAAACAAAATTACAATACACAATTAGCGAATATTGGTATTTTTTTTAACATTAGTATGGCCATAAAAGGATATATATAAATAAGGAAATATATATTTCTCAAAAATATATATATATATATATATATATATTTTTTTTTTGTATGGAAGAAAATATTTACATATTTGTTTCTATATAAATATGTAAATTTACAATTTTTAATTCACACTAGTTTATAGAAGATCCTTTTTTTAGACATTCTAAGAACTCAACAAAAATTATCATGTATGAATTTGTTTTCGTTATTACAAATAATTATTGTTCTTTTTTTTTTGGACAAAAATAAAATTTGTGTTCTTCATTTCGCAATGTATTGATTTTTTTGTTAATTGAATGAATTTATATTTGTTATTACAAATACATTTTGTTCTTCATTTCGCAATGTTATGATCTTATCCATAAGAACTAAAATGTAAAAAATAGTATATGATTTAGTCTTTTAGAAAACCAAGATATAAATGATTAGGGCGTAGTTGTTTTTTTAAAATAAATTTGTTTTTTTCCTTTCATTCTTCACCAACCGCGATGAGGGGGGGTTGGTCAGCGTTGGTGCGAAAGTCACTTCTTCACCAACCCCGGTTCGGTTCGCTCGTTTCCCTACCTACCCCATGGATCATTATACCGTCGGTCCGGTTTAATCCACCACAATCTGTTTTCCGTACCAATCTGGTTGAAAGAAGTGGTCAGTGGGCATTGCATAAAAACCTAGTGGGCCTTATTTTGGTTAACTTATCGGCCCATTAATATATATGCGTCTCTTCCGACAAAAACGAATATATTCATAATTGTGACCAAATGGATACATTCCCTATATACTAATTTACACTATAGTTTCGATTATTATTTGCAATAATTGAAAATTTAAATTTTAGTGAATGCAGCAGAAGCTGCAGAACAATCAAGAGGAAAGAAAATCATGATGATTGATAGAAAGATAAATTAATTTGATACTAGAAGGATATATGTAATTATAAGAAGGGATGACTTATCTAATATTATAAATTATTAAGTAGTTTCCTCGTATTGTATTGACATGCGTTATTTGAAACGTACATAAATCGATTTTATTCCCATTGTTTCTGCAGTAACATGCATGGGAACACAATTATTAAATTATTGACTTATTATTCTGTTAGTATGTTTTAAAATAATATTTTTCGTTTACTTTTTGATATTTAAAGATCCTTGTAATTATCTAGTCATAACACAATATCTTGATTTGTTCTGCCAGATCATTGCTTCATAATTATTGCATCTCAATTATCTGTAACACAGCCATAGTTTCTAGTTTTTTTTTTTTATTACCTTTTTCGTGTGTCTTACATATAAAAAATTGATGTTCCTTATTTATAGAAAAATAGAAAGAAAATAACAGTCGTGATTTAATAAATTACGACATGATTTGTTTCCAAAATTTTGTTTTCTATGTAAATGTTTTTTTTTTAAATTTTAAATATAGTAAGCTGACCTATGGGGAACAAAGACAGAAGAAAATGGCTGGAAGAATATACGACTGAACCTAACATTCACATGCTTCTATGTGCCACTCTTCCTCCAACACACTTATCATTTCTTGTCTTTGCTGTCTTTTGGTCCATTCATCATTTAATATTTTCCCACTCATTAATTTACTATATTTTATGTACCAAAAATGTTTGAGAAAATTGCATTGTTTTCTATAATAAATCAAACCGTTACAAATGTACATATTTCCCTTAAAGCTATAACGTTTGTCTGAGTTTGAAAGAAAAAATAATGGTGAAGTTGTTTTAGCCACCGCCGGATTCAGTTGAGAAAAGACGGGGATAAAATGGCGGCGTGGAAGTCGTGGATTGTGGGCGGAGAAAGCACGGAGATGTTTAAGAACGATGTTCTTTGTGGCAGCAATGATGGCGTCTCTCTTAGCTTCGTCTTTGCCGGTTCTGATCACGGTGGCTGATGTGCTTGTTCCTTGTCTTATCGTCTCAAGCATCACGTGCCTCACGTGCCACTCCACTACACAACATCTTCGTCAGTATAGTTTCAAGAGCTCTCTCATTGATGTACCACTCATCTCCCTCCTTAGATCTCTCCTCATTATCTGTACGTACGGACTCAATTCTCACTTACTCAAACACAATTGTTATTAGTTACTTTTGATATATGGCTCTCATTTTATTAAGCTTTCCATTGATGATGAAACAGGTCTCTATTGGGTCTGTGAAGACACAAGATTAGCTTATGGTGTTTATCTTGAAACAGTGATGTTATCTTCCTTGAGGGATACTTCTTCTTTTGGTTAAAACTTGTGTTTTCACTGTGAATTCTCATTTTGAGGCTAAGATCTATTACCTCAAGATCTCATGGGGGATGCCGGTTTTATTACTATCATCTGCGGTTTTCGGTCTAGCTCATGTCGTGGTAGCTTATCGAAAAAGCTGTGGAGCCAGAAGGAAGCTCATGTACCACAAAATTGACCAAGAAGCTGTAAAATTATTGCTCTCTTTGTTTTCACTTATTAGCTTGAAATATTTGTGTTTGGAGCTTACTCTTTTCTATGGTGTATTTGCAGGTTCTCTCATGTAAATCTGGTTTCTCAGGTTACAAGAAGGCTCATCGTCAATCTTTCACTCGATCAAACTGCAAAATCTTAACCTATGCCGGTGAATTCAGACAAAACTCTTTCAGGGGAACATCTTTGGACAGAGAAGAGCTGCAACCAAGACTGCTTGCAAATGCAGACAGTTTATTCATCAAGATCCAAGGCTTGACTGTCCATTACAAGCAGTGTACTTCACCGTCTATTCCTCATACTTCGTCTGTTATCATAAGCGGTTCTGCAGCGGAAATGAATGCGAGAAGGCTGAGACTACTAGACAAGCCGATGTCAAAATCAATATCCCAAAATCAAATCAGTCATTTGCATCGAAGCTACACCATTCAGCCTGATAGATCCTCGTTATATGATCCTCTGTTAGCCAGTTACCAAACTACACCCATTAGCTTGTTCAATAAGGATGATATGGATCAAAATGGATTCCATGAGTGTTGGCGATAATTTGGAGAGAGAAATGAGAATGTTTGTATAGTTCTAGTCCATGGATTTGGAGGAGGAGTCTTCTCATGGAGACATGTGATGGGAGAGTTGTCTCTTCATCTCGGTTGCCGAGTTGTTGCATATGACCGGCCTGGTTGGGGATTGACCTCTAGGGCTTATCCGGAAAGATTGGGAGAAGAGAAATGTAGCTAACCCTTACAAGCTTGAAAGCCAGGTAGATCTCTTTATATATGTGACTGTTGAAAATGTTATGTAGAAGTTATGAAAGCTTCTTGATCTTCCATCTCTGTTTGACATATTCGATTCACAGGTCGATCTACTACTTTCTTTTTGCTCCGAGATGGGATTTTCTTCAGTAGTACTCAAGTTGGCCACGACGATGGTGGTTTGCTTGCTCTCAAGGCCGCTGAAAGAATAAAAGCATCTACCTTAAAATGCAAAGTAAGAATCAGTTCCTTTAGAAGCTTATGACTTTGTGTTACTTGCTACTAACAATACCCTTGTTGCTTACAGATCACAATCAAAGGGGTGGTTTTGATAAACGTTAGCTTATCAAGAGAAGTAGTTCCTGCTTTTGCAAGGATACTTCTTCATACTTCACTCAGGAAGAAGCACTTTGGTCCGTCCTTTATTGCGAACCGAGATAACCCAATTGGTGAATCGGCGTGCATGGTGTGACACCACCAAGCTAACCACTGATGTCACAATGCTCTACAAGGTAATAGCTAGTCTCACTTTATAACCATCCATAACGCCATTTGAGATTAAGCATCTACCTTTGCTTGATGCCTTTCTTGTGGAATTAAACATTTCAGGCTCCTCTATGTTTAGAAGCTTGGGATGAAGCACTCAATGAGATAAGCAAGTTATCATACGAGATGATACTTTCACCTCAAATTGCATCAGCTCTGTTAAAATCCATGGGAGATCTTCCAATTTTAGTTGTTGCTGGGGCTGAGGATGCTCTTGTTCCTTTAAAATCCTCACAAGCTCTGGCTTCGAAACTCACCAATTCTGTAAGTTTAATATCCTCTCAACTCAACAAGACTTTCATAACTTGGTTCCGCTATCTTGAATTTAAGTCTATGTATTTGTGTTTGTGTTCACGCACAGAGACTAGTAGAGATCTCTGGCTGCGGCCATCTGCCACATGAGGAGTGTCCTACAACACTTGTTTCTGCTCTCGATTCCTTCATTTGCAGACTGATACCTAAACTACCAAACTCCTAAAACCACATAAAACCATCCCAAAGAAAGAGTTTGATGAAACAACATCTGCGAGATATGAATAGCTCTCTACACAAGAATATGACTTTTCGTGGTTCATTCATCAAGGCATCACTATATTCTTAAAGGGATCAAAACTCCAACCAGAATTGCTACAAAGCACCTTACTTCGGAATCGTTTTATCTGCACAAGTTGCAGCTATGGCATTCAACTAAGCGCCAAGTGAATATTATCAGCCCAACTTTCTCAAACACAACCTGTCTTTTTCTTATGAATAACGTATATATGATTCCTGTTCAGAGAAAATACAAATCCTTACCAAGGAATTTGCTTTCATGCCTCTCCTGTGATGAACTGGTATTTGCATATAAACAAACGAGTAAGGTAGCCAGTGATGGATTTTAGAGAATCAGTCGAATACATGTTTAAAGATAGATAAATAGCCTCATGTCCATTACACAAAGTACGCCGATCGAACAGCAGCAACGGAGCCGAAAAGAGCTCTCTAGCGTCTTATCAAACACGACTATCGAAATACTTAGAAACAGAAAAGCAAAGCATCACAAATGCCGTAACTAAACATCTATTCCTTGGCGGATTTGTTGATGAGAGACTTGTGGATGTGAGGGATGACTCCACCACCAGCTATAGTTCCTTTGATGAGAGTATCGAGCTCCTCATCTCCACGAATCGCAAGCTGCAAGTGCCTTGGCGAGATACGTTTCACCTTCAGATCCTTGCTCGCGTTACCAGCCAACTCCAAAACTTCTGCAGTCAGATACTCCAATATCGCTGCTGTGTAAACAGCTGCAGTTGCTCCAACCCTTCCATGAGCAGTGGACCTAGTCTTCAACAGACGATGCACCCTACCCACCGGGAACTGCACAAAGGAACCAATTATTAGTCACAATATGAGAGTCTATTATACCAGAGTAAAAATGCTAACTGTAATGTCTATCAATCAATAGCAACGTATAGAGTCTGAGAGCCACAACATCAAACAGTTAATGAATTTACCAATGAGAAACCTTAAGAGCATCAATAACAAAAATGGTACAAGAAAACACACATTGATGAACCAAATTAAGCTATTTGTTGCTGCTACGAGCTTAAACTACTCTCAAGTAGCATAACAATTGACTATTCCTAGATGAATACTCAAATCTCCATTATCGCCATTCCTTGCAACAAACTATACAAAAGAAGACTCCGGATTCATGAGGTAGAGAACTAAGAGCTGCTAATTAACAACAAAATTAGAGAGAGACCCAATCACGGCGAAGAGAAAACACTCCGTAAATAAAAAGATCGGGGTCAATATCAACCACAAACGCTCATTGAAGCAATCTCCAACAAATTACACAATCGAAGACCAAATCTCGCATCCCAATGTCTCTATTTCATAACTAATATCAAAATCTAGCTCAGAATCTCATCGATCCGCCACATAAACGCGCGATCTACTTATCGTTCAGGCATATAAGCCCAGTTCGAGTCCCAAAGAAACACACAAATTAGGGAGAATAGAGTGAGAGATAGAGAGAGTGATATATATACCTGCAGACCAGCTCGAGAAGAACGAGTGATAGGCTTCTTCTTGTCCTTATCCTTGTCGCTACCGCTGGGTTTCCCCATAATCAAACCCTTAGCACCTTTCCCCGACATTTTCCCGCCAAAAGTCTCACAGTATAATTCTCGCAGATAGGAAAGAGAAAGGAGATCGCACCAGAGGAGAGGAGCGAGCGAGAAGTCGATAGATGTTTCCCACAGAGAGAGAGAGAGATCGAGAAGTCGGTTTATGAAACTCCTGTTGACCATTTTACCCTTCTACCCCAAACCTAATTACACTTCCCACAGCGATACAAGCCCAAGCCCAATGTAGAGTCAATTTATCATAAATCACAAATTCGTCCCCAAATTTTGCTTGATATTGAAAAAGAACCCCTGAAAACAAAATGATAGGAGCTTTTAACACCCACAGTAACTTGCTTTGATTCAAAAGAATAGATAGAGAGAGAGAGAGATCTTGTTTTCTCTGTATATTCAGTCTGGAAACAAAACAAAGCAAATCAAGAACTAAACACATATAGAGGCTTTTATACGCTCATTTTGGCTAAGTATCAGATGGTTTCTCTGCGGTTTTTCCTTCTTTGTTGATGTGAAAGCCTTCAATCTTCTTTGAAACTTCATCCACGCTATGCTTCACTCTCCTAGAGCTTGATTCGCTCTCTTCGGGTTTGCAGGTGTTGTTTGCCAGATTCTGATTGTCCCGTCTTCAGATCCCGAGGCATAGGACACACCAGTGGGAGTAAACCTCTACGCAGTGTACTGGACCGTGATGTCCCTTGTTGCATCCTAAGTTTCAAACAAAGATGGCACAATCAGAAAACCTAAACCAAAACCTCACAGGAGCTAGAAGAACCATGCGTCAAAGATCTATCAACCTCTTCACTCATGGATTTTATAACAGAATCAGAAACTCCAAACAAACTGAAGCTATCTGGAACTTAAATTGGACAACATAAAGGAAGAAGCTACGACAAGACAATCTGATATGGTTTTGGTCTTATTGTATACTAATCAAAGACTAGTTCTTAACCTCTAACATTTTTAATATGATCGCGTAAATGTTTTTAGAGTCACTCACCAATCTCCTCGCCAGTGTAGAAATCAAACACTGACCCACATATCCTCTCCACCAGCAACAAACTTTTCACCAGACTTTGGCTCCAACGACGCAGATTCAATATTGCAGGGCATGTCATAACTCTTCACTAGTCCAAAACTAGTAAAACAAAGACGGGACAAAGATAAGAGTTTGAGCAAGCAGCAAAAGGTTAATAAGAAAATATCTGATTCTCTTCCTGGAATGAGAACTTACTGGTTCGCGTCCCAGAATTTAACTGTTGCCCCATCAGCAGTTGTTATATACCGTCCATCTTGGCTAACTTCAGCACTGGTGACAGGAGACTTAGTTTCTAATGTCTGGACAATTTTCCCACTTCTCACATCCCATAACCTGTATAAGATTACAGTTAGAAGACAAGGGAAGAAAGGAAACAAAAAGTCTATCAAATTATGCCTGGTTTATGTGACTGTGTATCTAGTCGTGCCTTGTTTAGTTCATACCTTACACCGCCAATATCAGTGCAAGAACTTAATATTGTTTGATCACTGTGAAGCCATGTGAGAGTTCTGATAGAACCAGGAGATTTATCAACTTCTGTAGGAGGCGCATCCAACCGATTCAAGTCAAAAACACGAAGAATTTTCTCAAATCCTCCTGTGAGCAACAATTTTGTATCCTAGTGAAAGAAAATGTAAATCAATTAGTGACGAATGCATAAAATCTGAAGATGAGGAACCATCCACAAATAAAAAACTGTCAAGAATAATCCAATCTAGAGAACAATTCCACTAGCACCTAATTAACCAATTCCTCAAAGCTTTCAACTTAAATTCCGGGCAGTTAATTTCTGATTAAGAGGTGTTACATAACAATCCTGCCCACAACGGATAATCCAAATCACTAGATATAAAGTTAATACATTAAACTAAATTCAAATTCTTTTACACATTACCATCTTAGAAGGTTTTACAAAACCCCAGTAAACCAGATAGAGAATATCTGCATGGAGAGAGTAGATAACTTAAACGAACCTCTGAGAAGGCGCATGCTCGAACAATATGCTTGTGCTCAAAAGAATGCAGAACATCCCCTGTTAACGCATCCCAAAGTTTGCTGAACAACAAAATATGTAAAAACATTGGTTGATTGGCCAACATATAACATAATAATGAACTAAAACAACATAATAATGAACCAAAACAATCAAACACATACGCTGAAAATCGCTGAAGCAGATGCAGCACGTAATGCATTGTTATCCAGACAAGAACTCCAAACTGCACCTTTATGCCCTTCAAATGTACCAACCAGTCTCCAGTTTCCCCATTCCTCAACATTGGATGCGAATCTAAACCATCAAGACACAAAATATTCTCAGATACTCAAAAACTCTTAAGAAATATGAAACAAGTATTGCTCCCTAATTACATGTGAACTAATATGAGTAATTCAGGCATGTAAACACCATCAACTGTAAACTCAAATACTAGAGTTGCCACAAAAGCTAATCCATTTATAATACCCACCAACCAAAAACATCGTAGCAAGTTACTCAATTCGATCAAGATGAGTTTTGCACCAGTTCTTGTAACTAAACTGACCAAAAAAAAAAAATCCAATTTTTCAAAAAAATCAAAAGTATTATTACCTTTGCTGGCACTAATGAGGAAAAAACCATCAGGCGTAATTGGACTGTAGAACAAATCCACAACAGGTCTCTGAATGGCCATGGCATACCACACTTGGTGGGAATGGTCACCTTCTTTTCTTATCCATTTACTCCTTTGAAATTAAAGGAAAGGGTTTTCTAATTCCAAACGATTCAAGATAGATTCCGAGTAGCTGAAAACCCGTAAAAGGTCTAATTTTTTTGGTAATTTCTACAGATATATTGGGAGAAAAAGCAATCCCGAATCTAAAAACTTCGATCGATCTGAATCACACTTAATAGAAAAAATTCTGCAGCTACAGTGTAATGTTAATTGCTGAAGATTGCGACCTACAGAACAAAAAAAGGTGGGAAATTTGCAGAAGAAAGCGTAAGGAATGGGTACATTTTATTTGTACAAAGTTATGCAAACAGTAGCCAGTTTTAGGGATTTCTACATCGGGAACTGAGAAAGACCATAATTTTATATTTTAATTTAGGGTACTTCCTGTATTTTCTCTTAAGTGTATTGCATAAGCGACCCTGTATTTCCTCTTCGTTTTACATATGTGTCCTTCTCACAGAAAAAATTGCACTTTTGCTTTTATTGTCGGAATCATTGGAGTTGGACTCTACAACCTTAGGGTAATCTTTGGTATATGATGAATATATATGGTAAGGGGTTGATAATTGGAAAAAGATTGGATAATATTTTTGCATATAAGTAATGTAAAAATAATAGCGTGTCACAGGATGAAATTATAAATTTTTAAAAACACACCAGATTAAATGTACTACGTTCATTACAAAAATGCTTTCTATTTATTTTGGTAGTAAAAAAACCCCAATGTATGCGATTGTTTAGTGCTTTTTTTATTGTAGAAACTCTTATATTTGGTGATTTACACATGGACAAGATTACTGGATATTTTCAGTGTCGATTAGCATTAAAGATTAAGATAAACAATGGATGCTAAAGAAATTTCAATTAGTTGAAACCTCAAGGCATGTGATTATACTGCAAGTAGAAGGGCTAAGGTTTGACAAACGATGGAAAGCTTAAAGGGAGGTGTCTTTTTGTGTTGAAGAAGAGGGTACTAGGCCAAGGGGTGAATAGTTATATAAAGTTTGGTATTTGTAGAGAGATAGACACCATGGGGGCTTTGTATGATAGCTTTTTGGGGTCGATTTCTCTTGTAATCTCTAACTGATCAACGAGTGTGATTCCAGACACACAAGGTCCTGACAAGACATAGGTGATAGGTGGTGTCATATAAAAATATAAACTTGATAAATCTTGTGTGCATCTTTTCTCTTTACCTTCATTTCCCCGCTCTTTGTTTAGTGTTGCTTTTATTCCTGTCACTACTACTTACAAACTTAAATCTAAGTAACCTAAGAGGAAAATTTAAAAACTTTCGTCAATCTGAATTTAATACGTTGTGTATGTAGAAGCATCCGTCGCAATCTTGCGTTAAATATAAAACTATGATACAACCGGTTTAGCATGGACTCTTATGTTGTGGGTATTTAACAAGGAACAAAACAATCCAAAAAAATATCTTACAAAATGAATAGATCACAGTCACTGCGCATTTTGTGGTTTCTCATTGGAACATTAAAAGAACTTAAATAAAAGATATATCATCAATGCATTGAATTAACGATGATATTAAGATTAGACAAAACCAACTTTCACGATCGCCAAGATATGGAGTGGTTTTAATTAGTGTTGGCTTTTCAAAAACACAAGTCACAAAATATAGTTCGTGTAAGTGAAATTCGTAATAATAGAATAGTATGGATCTCCTCTATATATTAAAAGAGAGTTTTTAGTGTTTATATGGCAATCCATATTTTTCCTTCTAATTCTACTTCTTTTTTTTTTTGCTAAACACTTTTAATTCTACTATCCTTATACTTATTATTCTAAAACTCAAAACTAAACACATTTTAACATTAAATAAACTTACCAAAAACTAATATTTTCGATTTTTCAAATATTTCCTAGTTTATGTATAAAGATTATTTATGCATTATGTGCATTAAAAAGGTTCAATTCGAAATTAATTCTTTCCTAATATACTGAAAAAATCGATTTTTTAAAATTAAAACAACTAATTATATAACTTAAAATTTATACAACCCTCATAAAAAAATTGGGTTTTCACATCTCGGAAGTCAATTATAAAAATATTACGTTTCTTTTAAATCTTTCTAATTTCATGTTTTTGTTTAATTAAAAATTATTTTAATAATGATCCAACAAAACATCAACATTTATTCTTAGAATCTACCGTGCTTATTAAAATTGTCTTTAAACAAAAAACAATTAACATAACTTATATATATATATATTTGTAAAAATTATATATATATATATATATGTACATATTTGTATATACCTTTATTTATATTTATATATAACTTACATATAAATATATTTTATAAAACCCTAAATTGTAGTATATATATATATATGTGTGTTTATATAATTTTTAATAAAAAATCTTTAAAACTTTTTTATCCATAATTACATATTCGGACCAAGTTAACTGGAAGACTTGGTGTGACTAGAAAAATAATATAATTAGAATCTCCAATGTGTTTAAACTATATCATAAAATAAAATATTATTAAACAAAAACCCAACTATTATATAATCTATAAACATAGTAAAAATTCTTAATAAAATAAAAAAAGATATATATTTTAATATAAATAAAAAACTATTCATAAAATTAAATAGCGTTAACAGATCCATGCAACCTAGTGGTTAAGTAAAAGAAGACCAACATTCAAAGTTTAAAGTAGACTACTGCAAAGAGTAATAACACTTCTTTATATTGAGATTAGATGAAACAGCTGATTAGTGACAACAAATGTATAAACGAACAAGTGGAGAGATCCAACGGCTAACTACTAACAATCCAACGGTTTTTGTCTCCTTGAGGAAGCAGAATTTACAACACACAAAAAGACCCAAGTGTACAATCCAACGGTTCTAATGAAAAAAGGAGCACCGATAGAAGATGGGTCTACATCCTACACGAAAACTGAAAAAAACAAAGATTATTCATTAATTAATTCGTCTCCAGATCTGGCCCGAATCTGCTTCCAATCGTCGACCCGGCCGGAGATATCAGACGCAAGACGAGATGCAATGGCGGAGTGATACATAACATCGTGGAACGTAGAAGCTTCTGCGGTTTTCCTCCAGGCCAGCTGGATAGCCTTCTCCTCCAGTTAGACAAATCATGACGGAGCTTCTGACCCGACCCGGAGTTATCGATTTTATCCGGATTCACAGAAGAGCCTGAGCCTGAGCCTTCGATGTTGAGGTAATCGGGATCGGAGGATAAACCGAAGAGAGGCGCCCACCAAGAAGCAGATTTCTTACGGTTCGGATCCGGGTTTTTTAAAGATCCGGATCCGGAACATGCTCGGATCGTGGTTAGAGCGGAGCAGGAGATAATCAAAGCTATGGAAAGTGGAAATGTAGATTAGAAAGTAACGTGAAAATTTGGGGATTTAATGATCTTCTACGACGAAAATGGAAATGGTACGTTTGAAGAGTAACCGGAAGGGCCAAGGGTATTATAGGAATTACAAAATTGTGCTTGTGCACGGAGATTTAAGGTGGACGTGGAAACAGTAGATTGTGGCTTTTATGAGATGGATAAGTCTACAAGCTTTGGGATATGACTTTCTTCGAAAGGAGATTTTATAATTATTTTAAACGTGAAAGAGCCGTTGTTTGGTTTATGCAATTTGGTTAAGAAATAATGATATATTTTGAATTGTGACAGTGGTCGGTGGAGACGGACTATGGACAAAATTCGCGCTTAGTTCATTTTTTTGTAGGTTTTTATCTACAATGAAGATGCAGGCAGGAACAAAAAAAAAAATGTATTATTGAAAACAGATAGATTTTTTAAAAAAATTATAAAATTAATATGTCATTATCCGTCTCAAAGATAATGCGGTCAGGCAATATCTACATACATTGATTACTTTTCTATTGCCATACTGAATCGTCATTAGTCTCATAAAACTCGAGAAGTCTGCCGGATGTTAGGCAATATCTTGGGCATAATTGTTTGCTTTTCTAATCACATACTCAATCTAAAAGACTATTAAAAACTCGAGCAGTCTCCCGGATGTTTGGATTAAAAGTACGACTACTGTGAATAAGCATAATTAAAAGAATAACTCTTCTTTTAGAAACTTACTCAAAACTAAATCTTTCTCTCTTAAAATCTTTAAGTCTTAGAGCATCTTCAATGTAGG